>CAVLJG010000009.1:53243866-55643866 GCA_963669975.1 Acanthoscelides obtectus | reverse complement strand
ACTGATCGGTCTCAGTTGACCATAGTTAGTAGGGTCAGAACACTTAGGTAGCGGAATAACTATAGCGCGTTTCCACTGATTGGGGAAATATCCCCTCTCTAAACAGCAGTTTATAATATGCGTTAAGTACACATCAATTTCAGGTATACATAGTAGTATCATATGCAAAGTTATTTCATCTGTACCACTAGAATTTGATTTTATTTTATGTATAATTTTAACAACGGTGTCAATAGTCACTTTATTAAATTGAAATTTGAATTTTGGGTTATTTTTATTAGCTGGGTAATATGCAATTTTATCAGCACAAGCCAAATCACTATTCTCGAAAATTGAAATGAATGCCTCATTTATTTTATACGGATCTGACAAGCTCACGGGAATTGTAAAATCTTTCTGAGATTGTACTTTGAAAGTCTTTAGGGTCTTATAAAACTTTTTTATATCCTGATTTTGAACAGCTTGTAAATAATCTCTTTTTCCTCTTCGCACGAGCGTTAATGCACGATTTCTGAAATATGTATACTGTTGCCAAGAGGCGGCTGTACGATCACGTTTGAACTTTGACAAAGCTTCAGCCCTCTGCTTGAATACAAGTTTAATATTATCATCCAACCAAGGAGCTGGAGGTTTGTTTACACGCACTACCTTTTTTGGACAGTGAACATTAAATAAACATAAAATACTATCTGTTAAAAAGTTAATTTTATCTTCGATGTCATCTGTTGATATAATATGCCACCATGGAAAACTCTTGAGATCTTGTTCAAACGCTATTTCATTTAAACTATGGAAATCCCTGAATGTCACAAATTTCTGTTGATTTTTAGGAAGTGCAATACGTATATCACAGAAGGTTAAATAGTGATCAGTAATCATATCAGCATTAATAGTGCCACTCCTAAGACAACTTTCAGGCTTGCTCAAATAAATAGGATCTAAGAGAGTGAGTGTCGATTCAGTTATCCTAGTCGGTTCAGATATCACCTGTTTCAGATTATAAGAATCAAGGCATTTAGTCAAGTTGTTACAAACTGAAAGCAAATTAACATTGATATCCCCGGCAAGGATGATATCATCATATTCAGCTAATATGGCAGGCAACATGTTATCAAAGGTATTACCGGCTTCTGTAACAGAGCTATGTGGGGGCCGATAGAATATACCAATAGCAATTTTTTGTTTTGGAAGCTGCACCTTCAACCATATATATTCAAGACTTGGGTCTTGCCCAAATGAAATTATGGAAGAGTTGTAGTGGTTGTTTACAAAGACTGCAACCCCACCACCTCGCCCATTCATCGCAGTTGTATCCATTCATTCTTATATGGTCATTAGATATACTATCTTTTGATAGCCACGTTTCCGATATTCCAACAATATCAAGGTTGTTGTTTTGAACCAGTGTACTAAATTCATGAAATCCTGATAAAACTGATCTGCAGTTTATATGACCAAATTTTAAAACCTTGAATTTATCACTATTCATATTCAATTCTAGATTTCAAGTATGTAACATGTTTTTTATAAGTTGGACAATCTAAGTCTTTAGAAGAATGACTAGTATCAAATTGAGTGTTGAATTTAGAATTGTGATTCATACAGTTTGAACAATTCTTAAAAGCAGATTTACAATTTTTTTCCAAATGATCTCCAGCACATAAAGGACATGATACTTTAGAATGTATGCAATTTTTTTCCATGTGGCCAAAACCTGAACATTTATAGCAGCGTATAATTCGTACATAATCCCGCACAGGACATCTTTGCCAACCCATGTATATATGACCTCTATCTAGCAACGTTTTTCTAAATTTTGGGCTAACCTCAATGACAACATTTAAAGTAGATTCGGAACATCTGAAAGTGGTTACAGTTTTTATATCATCACTACTGAAAATACCAAATTCATTCTGAGACAAGATCTTCTCAATTAATCCCTCAGATTTTGTGTAGGCGCATTCTACATTATTTATCACCATGCGTGGGCGATATTTCTTGATCTCATTGACAGTGAAGTTCGCACCGAGTTCTCCCTGTATACTCGCCATCAGCTTGGACAATGATGCTTCATTTTCGCAGCTAAGAATGATGCCATTATTCACCCTCCTCACAGAGTTCACACAGATATTTGACTTAGCTGGATCAATGTTCTTCTTCAAATCTTCCAACACATTAGAGTTTGATTTGTCCGTACTTTTTATCATCAACTTTTGTGTATTATTAATTTTATCTACAATCTTCTCATCTCTGCTTTTTTTTGACTCTTTTACAGCTCCACTATATGATATAATATACTTACATCATTACAACGTGTGTATGAGGTAGTAGCTTCTATTTTTTCAACTCTTTCATTTATTTTCCCCAAAGAAGTGATTATGGTTTCTTTATCCACTATACTGCTAATGATCAATTCATAATGCTCCTGTAAACGTCTGTTCTCATTAACTAATTGATTGATATACCTCTCTTTATCTAAAATTATTTCATTCTTTGTTTCTAATAGCTTTTTCAAGTACTGTACTTCTTGCTCTATAGTAGTATTTGCATTATTCTTGGATAAATAACTTTCATCTTTATCTTCTTGTTGCTCTTCTTCATCCTTCTTTTTTCGTCTAGTCATATCGGATAAATACCCTATGTATAGGCCAGGTTGAAAGTTGATATATCTTGACAAAAATGTGACTTTTGTGACACAATTTCGGGAGAGGTTAAAGAAAAATGACCGAAAATGCTTGGTTCGTCCTCGGAAGAGCTGCTAACGTTTCTGTAAGTACTTACTGGTGTTATCTCTTGTATGGTTACTTCTCCAGAAGATTGGGTACGATGTATCTCACACTTTGCGTATATATCAGGAGCAGGTATTTTTTTGATAGATAAGTTGACGACGATATGAATATGAATATGTAGTAGTTTCTCATTAATTTGTTTCCATAATCGCAAATAAATATCAATGCCAATTTTATAAACGTTTTGTATTTTTATCTACTGGAACCAGGTTTCAACAGAATATTACTCGTATCTCCTAACAATATTTCGAATATGTTAACATTTCTTGCAACCAATGCTGTAACTATACAGCCGCGTACAGACCGCGATTCCAACGCAAGCCAGGGCACATGTGGTTACAGATTTGGAGGTGTTCGAATCGATGTGTACAGCGCGAGCCAACATAAGCCAATGACTTCCAAGCTTGGTGTTGGCGTTCGATTGCGTTCGCTCATTGATCGGTCAGTCGTTTGACATTAGCACCGAACTTAATCCGAGGCGGTTCAACTCGAAACTAAATTTAGGTGTAGACGACGTGTAGACGGGCGCATTCCAATAACTTCCAACCACAAACGCCAACGTCACATGTCCGTTTGCTCGGCGTGGATTTTCGGTCTGTACGCGGCTTTAGGCGAATGGCACAAAGCACACACATGCATCACTAAGCTTTTTCTCAACACATAAGCAACGAAAATCTTAATTTTTATCGCAAACATCTAGATTTGCGTAAGTTTATATTTTACATCACAAAATATGAAGACAACTGCTTGTGTTGTTCTTTTTACTGCCCACACAATAGCAGAGAATAACACCGTGATGGTACACTGAGATAACGTGGTCAAATAAACAGTTTTCCTAGAAAATTTTCATTGCCCGTAATGAATTTTTAAATTGTTCTAAGTTGCTGAATCGTTTGGCTTAATTAAAAAGATTTTTCTGGGTCCAGTTTAACTAAAAGTAATATACTATTAAGCTAATTTGCTTGAAAATAGCAAACCATGTACCTGTCTTACTAAACTGTTTTATTAGTTTAGGAACCACTTATAGAAATACATATTAGCTATTGTAATAAATGCGTTGTATGACTTCTTGAAAAATACGGAAAATTATATTGTATAGAAATGAACCGCACCATGCTCAATCTCAAACTTGCCCTATAAAAATATGTAATACTGAAAACCTCAATGGAAATGTTTGTATTCATATAGAATATTAAAATAGAATTACCTGATATACATAAAGTATATTTTGCATTTTGCTGAGTTATCCCATTATAATAAAACTGTATTGGCCTCCTATTGTTTTTTCGTTAGTGCAGTAGTTAGTCTCCAAGAATCAGTTCGAACGCAGTCATAAAGTTCTAAATAGTAATTACATTTTTTGAAAAAAAACCTTTAAGTATATACGCGACCATTACACAGCAAGAACGTCATAGGGAGAGGAAACTGCACAACGTGTCGCAACGTGTAGCAAAATATGGTCCCGACCAAAAATCGATCTTAAATGATTATTACCATTTTTTAGATCGATATAAACGAGTACGTAGAACGTTTTTCCTTGTACTCAGTAATAAGCGAAATTGCTAACCACTTGAAAAAAATTTTCACATTTGTGTAGACACTATCTGCACGGGGACATACTTTTAAGATATAAATACGTGGTAATGTGATCTAGTACAAAACGCTTGTCTCAATAGAATCCGTCACAAAAAACTGCAATTATTACGTCTGGACAGTTTTTAAACACGGCACTATTCCTCAAAAGCTCATATAAAGTTGGCAGCTTATGTAAAGCCTACATTGTCAATACTTTTCATTATGCTACTGCATATGTATGTTCTTTTTACAAATAGAAAATTTGCGCTAGTATTTTTGTTGGCCTGTTCACCGTAATTCGCACTTTTCGATGATTTTCGAAAAAACACTCTATACAATCATAGCAGGACCCGCACCTAGTTTTTTTAAATCGATGCATTGCCATCGTAGCTTTACAAAAAAGCATATACATAAAAATAACAAAGTCAGCAACCAAGGTAATACCAAATACCTTTGTTACAAGCAACTTGACTTGCTTTTATAAACAAAATTGAAACACTACAAAAATCAAAAAAAGAATCGATCTGAAGGATTTTCAACAATGCCAAGTCGACTGACCTATATTCTTTGGATCCGTGCATGCTGTTGCTCGTATCGACCAAACAACTAACCTACATATGACTGGTCTTCTGATTATTGAAATCAGAAGGGAACTGTCATCAATTCAAAGGAGTAATGAACGATGTCAGACACAGATGAAAACTTGGAGGATATACCCACAGACGTAACTACCGAAGATGATGGAGAGACATCAGAAGGTGATGACATAGAGGAAGAAGAAGAAGCGAAACAGGAGAATAAGGAAGAGTATGTAGAGGAGGAAGAAGAGAAATATGCTGAGGAAGAGGCCGTTGAAGAAGAAGAGGAACCAGAGTTTTACGATTCTAATCTGTATTTGTCGAAGGCGAGAGTTAGCCAGGATGGAACGTTGCCTATTAACATTTTGGAGTTTCAGTATCCTTTAGAAACTCTAGCTTAAAATCCTCTAGAAATAGTGTCTGAACCAGGTATCTCACTTGAATTACGCGTAAACAAAATTTGTGATGCATGCACCTAAGCTCTTTTGAAAAAATGCACGTTTAGCTAACACAGCACGTTATCCTAATTCAACTGCTCCGATCAAAAACCAAAATGTCATTCGTTGAGTGTTGTGGGGTTTAAAATTACGGAGAGCTATCAACTGGGGAAAAGATGTACTATGTAAATATTCAAATATAGGTCAAATTTCATTATCCAAGCTTCTTAGTGTGTACAAAGCACAAAAGAGGCCTGGTTTAGAATTCATTAACAGATAATCACAAGACGATTTCTCATTGATCAGCAGTTTGTGATATTGAGCATTCCTACCGATATACTGACGAAATTCACTTATGTAGCTATCCACTCTCATGCTTTAACGCTTTTTGTGTCCGTTAAGCTAGTGCTGTCATCTCGGGATTGTAAGTTCGGTGCTTGGCATTTGGTCTCCATACATCTAGAACTGACCAGCAGAGTGTTGTAGTGTCGAAGTTGTAGATTAATCTACCAAATTCATCAGCCAGTACAATTTTGATAACGAGCTGCCCTCAAAAAGAAAAAAGTTTGATATTTGGAAAACTACCAGAGATTATGTTGACAATTCACAATTAGGATTTTAGGAGGTTTGTCGAAAAAGCTTTGTACGATAAGTAAAGTCGTGGAGAATACCATTTTTTCCTTATCATAATCAAATAACAGCTTTTCCTATGGCTATGATTGCAGAAAACACTTTAATCTGGTAGTTCTTGACGGGGAAACTCTCTGTTTCGCATCAGGGAATTTTATAAACTTCTTTTCGGTCCCAACTAAAAAGATTTGGTTTAGAAGGAGCGCTTTAGGTGGAGGCATCGGACATATCAGGGTGAGTATTTACTGTTGGAGATATGAAAAAAAGATGCAATAGTCCTAAAGGAAAATACGTTTGGTTTCAGCATACCATTTTTTTTGTTGAAAATATTATTTTATATGGTAGCCAAGGGAACTGCCCTTTGAAAATCAATAAATCTGGGTTCTAACCTCGGTCGCTGCCATAGAATGATTCAGTATTGTATGTAAGCTTACAAGGAATTCAGATTTCACAATCAGCTTGCCCAGGTATGCTGATGAGGCTATAATCTAAACATAACTGTCCATACAAAGCCATACGTATAGTAGAGAGTATATACTAGAGACCAGCCGATATAGGATGTACGTCGATAACGATAGAACAAGCCGTCTATAGTTTTACCCAGAAACCAGAATATAAAAAAATATTATACATTATGATGAGGAAGAGAGATGGAAATATACAAAAGTATGTAGGTGCGTGAAAGACACTCGATTGTAGGATCCTATCTGGCAGCGTCGGAGTGTGATGGACAACGGGGTAAAGTAGAAGAGTGATAAAAGAGAGATGGCAGAACGGGCGCTGGCGACTGCCGCTTAGACGGATGCGCTCAACAAATGCGATTTGTTTCTCCCATTCGCAGAGTTGCCGATACCAATATGTCATATTTCTAAGAAATCTAAGTCTACCCAAATTTCGGGAAAAATAGCTGCGGATTCCACATAAGAGTATCCCAAAAATGAAAAAAGTTTAAACTATTAAAATTGTATTAATGTTTCATGGTTCAAATCATATTTTTCATGTTTGTATATTGTTGTATAAATGATTTTGTAATCCCTATTCTTGTTGCCAGTAGAGATACAACAGTATTGAGAGAAATCATGAACCGCTAGATAGGGCTACAACTACCATATGACTATCAAATAGTAGTGATAAACAGGGTTTGTTTATAGCACAGTTGCCTGGTGTGGCGAATTTGCGCCATAGGGGCGATTTGACAACTTTGAAGGACAACTATAACGGGTACTATGGTGCCCGGTATTCGGGAATCTGGCAATACCTGATGATTCCTAACGTTTATTACGCCAGATTGTTTGCTGACTTGCGCAGTACAACATGACAATCAACGTGACTGAGCACCTGGTAACCCTGGTTTAAGGTATTATATTTAAAGAGCTTGGGGCAGTTAGGTATCTAGGTCACATTTTTTAATGTATTTCGAGAAATCCGTAATGTTGAGTAAATACTAGATCACGTTTCTTGCTTAGTTTGCTGAAAATTCTACAATAGACGTACATTTTGAGAAACAGAGATTTGGTGACGACAAAATCGTAAAAATATAAAGCATTTTCGTAAAATAATTTCTTTGTTGAAAAGACTGTGGCTTGATGACCCATTGAACGAGTATAGTGTCCCGCTCCGCTTTGAATATTCGAAACACTATACTCCAGCAGCATTCAGCTTCAATGTTATCTTTATGAAGTTCTAACGTCTAGGCCATGCTGATTAAAAGCTTGAATGAATCAACACTTAACTCTAAATTCCCCACAATTCGGGAAGCTCTACTCAAATTGGCAACACAGCGTATCTGCCTATTATTCTCATTCGTGATACAGGTCTGCGGTCTGCTGCAAATTTCAGTATGCGTTGAGTCGACAGAAGAAGTACAGTAGATGCGCGCATTACGCACCAGTTCGATTGGACGTCCTGAGAACCGATTTCGGTGATTTCGAGATTTCACGAAATCACCTAAATCACTCTACTTATTTTTATGAATGGATAATTGGTTTTGTAGCAATAAAGGTTGCGTCTCATAACAAAAATAAGAAGATACCCACTCTAACAAAAAATAGTACACTCTTAAAAATGTGTAACGAAAATAAAAAGATATTCTAACAAAAAAATAAGTTCTCAAAAATAAAACGCAATAATGAACACAAATGCTTCAAATGGTCCTTCACAGCTGGGGCTCAAAAACGTCTCCTTCATTCAATTAACAGTATGTCAGGCGGTTATAAAACTCCTGACGAACTCTCAAGAGGGTAGAAGGCTGTATTTGCCCGAGCGCTTCAACGATTTTCACCTGTAGGTTATGCAAATTGTCTGCTCTCTCATTGAAAGTGTAAACAGTACTTTTCACATAACCCCACAAGAAAAAATCATTGGGCGCTAGATCGGGTGATCTAGGAGGCCATTTTATTGTTCCGTTACCGCCAATAATCCGGTGGCCGATCACACTTTCAAGGTAAGTGTGTACGATCGCCGCATTATGCGCCGGGCATCCATTTTGTTGGAACCAAATATTAGCGAGATCAATGCCAAGCTGCCTAATTGCAGGAACAATCTGCGTCTGTAGTAACGCCAAATATTTTGCAGCCGTAAGAGTTCCATCAATAAAGAACGGTCCGATAATGTTATTACCTAGAATTCCTGCCCACACATTCAGTTTCGGTGGATACTGCGTGCGGACGGGAATATTGAGGTGTTTATTTTCCCCAGACCAATACCGAACGACTGAAGGATTGTGAGAGGGAATGTGGATTCTTCAGTAAACAAAATGTTACCAATAAAACTTCCATCCCTGTTCGCGTTCTCCATGACCGTTTCACAAAACTCCATTCGACGGTATTTGTCTAAAGGAAATATTTCTTGAACCGTTCCAACCTTGAAGCTATGATAGCCGTTGCGATGCAAAATATTTCTTGTTGTTCTGGGTGTGAGATCGGCTATTGGTACCATTTCAGCAATTTTTCTGCTTGAGCATGGCTCAGATACTTCTGCAGCGGCACAAACAGCAGTTTCGATCTCCTCCCTTTTCTCGCTAATTTTTGGTTTCCAACCTTCAGGGTGCATGCAGCTATGGCACTTATGTAAGCAGCCCACCCTCTTGAATTTTTCGTAGGTATTTATAACCGTTTCGTGAGACGGAATTGGCCGATCTGGGAAGCGTACCGCAAATAATTCAACAACCGCGCGTGCTGAATTATTCTGGATGTACCATTCTATCATTTGAAACTTTTCTTCTTGCGAGTACATTTTTAAGATATTTTGGATTAAATAACGACGCACCTTTCCTACACAAAACCCAACCGCAGAGTGAGTCATGAATCCCTTATCGCACTTGACGACGGCACGCGCGTTAACGGTAGGAAATATGTACGAATAGCGATGAAAGTAGACGAGCCGATGCGCTGTTGCCAAGAAATGATTTCCCATGTATAATAATGGTTTTTCCTAAGATGTATATATATATATATATATACTTTCCCAAAGGTTTTCGATGCGCTGAATCCGAATCCGTAGTACAAATCTCTTAATTGTCTCTAGTTTCCGTGATATCCTAACCTAAAAGTCCAAAAATCTTCAACATTAAATCCAAATCCAAGTTTCTCAAACTTACTCAAGTCACAAGCCAAGAACCCATCCTATTACATCAAAGCCGAATTTAACATTCTTACTTTCGATTGAACACCTTCAAAGATAAATTACAATTTCAAAATGGCATATCTACGCGAAAGAAAAATACATTTAAGCAAACTCGATGGCATTTGGAGGGGCAAGCCTTGTACTTTGAGATGGTACCTATGGTTTTTAGAAAAAAAATCTTCGTGCTGATTATCCCAAATATAGGCACAAATTGCAATTTTCACTTTTAGGTTAGGATACTTTGGAAACTAGAGCCAACTGAGAGATTTGGACTATGGAATCTCACTCAACGCCCAAAAGACTGCGGGAAAATATACTCTGGTTTCGGGGTAAGAGGGTCGGATCAGTTTTGTCTCACGGTACTAATATATCAAAAACTGATATATCTGCATTATCGACCTGAGAAATAAGACAGTGCAAAGTGCCATCTATCACCAAAATCGACAACTACAGAGCGTGCATAGCAGCTGTTTGTTGGAACTGTAAAGATCTCAGTTCGCGTTTAATATCCCAGTTACCATGTGACCGCTAGATAGCTGTCGATTCTGGATGTTTAGTAGATGTTGGTCTACTTGCTATTGAATATGCTTTTGTCCGTTCGACCAAAAGACAGCTATTCATGGCCAGCTGTTTCGTGCTTTTTGGATACTAATCAGCATTGTCTAGGCTTGACACTCACTTGAGACCAATACCGAACGACTGAAGGATTGTGAGAGGGAATGCGGATTCATCAGTAAACAAAATGTTACCAATAAAACTTCCATCCCTGTTCGCGTTCTCCATGACCGTTTCACAAAACTCCATTCGACGGTATTTGTCTAAAGGAAATATTTCTTGAACCGTTCCAACCTTGAAGCTATGATAGCCGTTGGGATGCAAAATATTTCTTGTTGTTCTGGGTGTGAGATCGGCTATTGGTACCATTTCAGCAATTTTTCTGCTTGAGCATGGCTCAGATACTTCTGCAGCGGCACAAACAGCAGTTTCGATCTCCTCCCTTTTCTCGCTAATTTTTGGTTTCCAACCTTCAGGGTGCATGCAGCTATGGCACTTATGTAAGCAGCCCACCCTCTTGAATTTTTCGTAGGTATTTATAACCGTTGCGTGAGACGGAATTGGCCGATCTGGGAAGCGTACCGCAAATAATTCAACAACCGCGCGTGCTGAATTATTCTGGATGTACCATTCTATCATTTGAAACTTTTCTTCTTGCGAGTACATTTTTAAGATATTTTGGATTAAATAACGACGCACCTTTCCTACACAAAACCCAACCGCAGAGTGAGTCATGAATCCCTTATCGCACTTGACGACGGCACGCGCGTTAACGGTAGGAAATATGTACGAATAGCGATGAAAGTAGATGAGCCGATGCGCTGTTGCCAAGAAATGATTTCCCATGTATAACAATGGTTTTTCCTAAGGTGTATATATATATATACTTTCCCAAAGGTTTTCGATGCGCTGAATCCGAATCCGTAGTACAAATCTCTTAATTGTCTCTAGTTTCCGTGATATCCTAACCTAAAAGTCCAAAAATCTTCAACATTAAATCCAAATCCAAGTTTCTCAAACTTACTCAAGTCACAAGCCAAGAACCCATCCTATTACATCAAAGCCGAATTTAACATTCTTACTTTCGATTGAACACCTTCAAAGATAAATTAAAGAAAAATTACAATTTCAAAATGGCATATCTACGCGAAAGAAAAATACATTTAAGCAAACTCGATGGCATTTGGAGGGGCAACCCTTGTACTTTGAGATGGTACCTATGGTTTTTAGAAAAAAAATCTTCGTGCTGATTATCCCAAATATAGGCACAAATTGCAATTTTCACTTTTAGGTTAGGATACTTTGGAAACTAGAGCCAACTGAGAGATTTGGAATCTCACTCAACGCCCAAAAGACTTCGGGAAAATATACTCTGGTTTCGGGGTAAGAGGGTCGGATCAGTTTTGTCTCACGGTACTAATATATCAAAAACTGATATATCTGCATTATCGACCTGAGAAATAAGACAGTGCAAAGTGCCATCTATCACCAAAATCGACAACTACAGAGCGTGCATAGCAGCTATTTGTTGGAACTGTAAAGATCTCAGTTCGCGTTTAATATCCCAGTTACCATGTGACCGCTAGATAGCTGTCGATTCTGGATGTTTAGTAGATGTTGGTCTACTTGCTATTGAATATGCTTTTGTCCGTTCGACCAAAAGACAGCTATTCATGGCCAGCTGTTTCGTGCTTTTTGGATACTAATCAGCATTGTCTAGGCTTGACACTCACTTGAGATGTCTGCAAAGCTAAAAATTAGTTGCGCATCCTCGTTTTATAATTCAACCTGGAAAGTACATATGCAAATTTGCTAAATTTCAAAACAGACAGCGATAAGAAACGACAATCCCTGGTTGGTGAAGTATACTAAAAAGGTAAGAAAATATGGTACATACAGGAATACTTATGAAATGTAAAAAATTTATTACACTTCACATTAATTATTATTTGCAGTGATTTAACTTTTATAGAAATTTATTCCGCGATGTCAAGTTGAAAAGTCAAATCAGCCCCTAGATGTGAGGCAGTGCGAAAATGTTCTGTATGTGATGCCTCATTTCTAATTTTCCTGTGATGTGGCTTAATTACACAAAACGCGGGTGCGGTGCTGATTCCGCGTAACGGTTCACAAAGTTTTTTGAAAACGCAAAAACGGGTAAAACCGTAATGTACAACTTTAAACATAACCTCTCTTCATAAAGGGCAATAAATATGCGGGGAAGTCTAAAATGTGTGCAATATGTGAGTAAAAATACCGTGGCTGGAACCGTGTGGATATACTTAAGCCAGACCATTGACCACTTTCTCCCACGCCCTACCACCCACGTCCCAACTTTTAAAGCCCTACATTTTTTAAGAAAATGATCAGTGGCAACTTACACTATTTTAAACAACTAGTATTTTCAGAAAAATCCTAATCCTGATTATCCACACTTTGCTGTCGCTGAATGCGGAAAGAAGCCTATAATAATAGTTTATGTTTGGCCATCACTAGAAATCAACTGTATTCTGAGAGGAGGAGCTACCAGAACTTACACAAATCTGGATTATAGGTAGACAATTAGAGAACGATTATTTTGTTGTGTGTTATTATTTTGTGACATGGTAGGTTGCAGCCTCTTTTCAATAAGACTGGTGAAAAGCCTACAGAAAACGTTTATGTATTCTTTTATTTTATTTGGATGGAATAATAGTAATGATAAACGACTTTTGTTTAGGGCGAAGTTTAGCTACAAACTATTCCACCAGTTAACCCTTGAAAAACTAGCCTCCAAATATTGAAAACAATTTTAACGAAAATTACAAATTAAATACACCGTATGAATGTGTACAAAAGAACCATAAAAGATTTATATAAAAGACAGAAATATGAGGGAATATAGACGATATATACTGAACGTTAATTCAGATTTGAGAATCGAAGATAATAATTTGTTCGATTTGATTTTTAAAAGTAACAAAGTCAACATGCTTATGTAGGGGTTTTAGAATATAGCATAATAAATGAAATTTGTACAACTTTGCAACATTTAACCAATTCAACATGAACTAATATGATCATATTTTCTTAAATTGAAAATGATTCTACAACAAGAATTTGGAATTTTTTGTACACGTTTAGCTAAAATTGAAATCTAAAAATGGATAGTATTCTAAATCACAATATGTCATTTTTGATATTAAAGATTCACATTAAATTATTTTAGCTAGATTTATTCAAGTACAGAAACAGAAAACAATTTTTAGTTGCTTTATTTTCATGAAAAATGAATCTGACATTTTTTTAGCCTTTAGAACAGAGCCTTATAGAGAAGTGACCTCAACCTAGCATACCGCAAAGTGACTATTTCCTAGTGAAATTAATGCAACCTTGAAATGAATGTTTCCAGTGATGTCTTATGTTTCGTTTGTGTGCCTAATGCAAGTGTTTATCGAAACCATTATCAAAATTAATGCTTCAGATTTTTGTGTTTCGCAGTATTATCAGATCGTTTTCATCAAATTTCAAAACGGTATAGAGGTTGTAGAATGTTATCAATAACCCTAGCATATTAGTGATAATAAAAATATGGGTCTAAACTGTGACCCGATAAGTCTGACTTAATATATTTTCTTTGTAGCCCTGATGGCGAGCTTCTTGTATCTCAAAGTGGAGAGCCAGACTATTTGATTACAGTTTGGGATTGGAAGAAACATACAATTTTGTTGCGAAACAAATCGTACGTGAATGACGTATATCGAGTAAAATTCTCTCCGTACGTTCCTGGGCATATCACGACTGGTGGTAAGAATATATCGATATCTACGCGTAACAGAAGGTTTGCGTCATCTAGTGCACACAAACTCGCTCAGCTACGTGCTGCCACAATACATCTGCTCGTCTCTAAGCAGACACAAACTCATCTCACGCATGTCCGAATGGGAGCTGAGCGATATGATCCGAGCTGGCCAGAGATGAGTGGACGTATTCTGGCAGCGCGTAGCTGAGCGAGTCTGAGTGCACTCGGTAGCACAAATCGTCTGCTACGCGGAAGTATCGATACTACTGTTAAATCCTAATACATCCTTACCCGTAAAGTATGTAAACATTATATCCAGAAGGGTCCAGACTCCCCTGAGTCAAGTTGCATATTCAGGTGCAATCAATATTCAAAAGCTTTTCATTCTTATAAATATTTTACAGGAGTGGCTCACATCAAGTTCTGGAGGATGGTAGAAACTTTCACGGGTTTGAAACTGAAAGGTGAAGTAGGGCGATTTGGTCGTACAGAATACTCTGATATATTAGGAGTCCTCCCAATGCCTGATGAGAAGGTAATCCTGACTCGATACCATTACATATGTTTCATAAAATTGATAGAAAAATAGTTTTCTTTTTGTTTCTTCGTAGATTATACTATCATACAATACCGAAGGTTTATTCAATATGTTCATTGCTTTTTGTCAGTTGAAAAAGTAATCTTCATATTTTGAAAAAAATCAGCAGTAATACTTCAAAGACATTATTCAACAGGTGGTATCTGGATGCACATGGGGAAATATTCTTATATGGGATGCTGGTTTAATAACACTAGAGGTCTTCAGATCCTCTCGAAAAAGATGTCACGATAAACAAATTGTACAGTTTTTTTATAATGACGGAGAGCTATGGAGTGTTTCCCAGGATGGTCACGTGCGAGTTTGGTAAGAATATCAACTACGAGACAGTATATACTTACTTAAGATTGACTCCTTGTTGATTTTCACCCAAGTAGAGCAAATTAAGAGTGGAAAACATTTATCCGTATTTTCAGGTGGTATGAGAAAATTGATCAAGCCGACCCTCCTGATGACGATAGAGTTATCTTATTGGATCCATCTTATGATTTTTACACTCCAGGTGAGTGGCTTCCAAGCATTAAACTGCCAACACTAACAACGCATATGTAAAGAAGTTAATGTAGTAAACAAATGAAGTTCATATTTTTCTGAATAGTCCAAAACTATGGGTGAATTATTTTATCGGTGATTTTGGATATCCGATTCTTTCAGGCTTAAGCTTATACTGCGTAGAAAAAAGGTATCCGCATAACTCAGAGGACAGTTGGTTCTATGGTCAAGACGGAAACGGTGGTTTATGGTTGTTGGATTTCAATACTGATGGCGATCCTAAACCTTCAGTAAGTTCTCTTTCGATAAAATAACACATATAAATATGTAAATTAAGATTGGGTTTGGGATCTACTTCTTCGACTGAAGAATGAACAGAAATTGAAAAAGTGTAGATCCTTGGTTAAAAAATGATGTGATACAGATCACGATGAATTTGTATAGTATTGAAACCGTTTCGCTTCGTTCGGGCTTCACATTCGTATTCTATGAAAGATTGATACTGGGGATCCATAAACAGCTCGCCAGCAAACGCGAGGCTTGCCCTAGTCCAAAATAGTAGAAGCCGTGAAAATTCGTATTCACAGGTTGTCCTAATCCTGTCAAAAAGAATGGCCGTACGTGTTTCTGTGTATAGTCTACAGCAAGCTGAACGCCACCAAGAAGGACTGCTACCCGTTACCTCAGATAGATAACACTTTAGCAGCTTTGCAAAGAATTATTTTCGACTCTAGATTTGACGGCGAGTGGAAAATGAATCCTGTGGGCCACGAGAAAATTGACCTTACAATTGAGTTAGGCCTGAGCCAGCTTACAATGATGTCATATAAATTATGCATCAATGCTGTAGCAACGTTCCAAAAATTAATGAAGGGCGCACTCAAGGGTTGTCCTGAAAAATCTTTCTGGAAAACTGTTTCAAATACATTGAGATGCGATCTTGGTTCTGAAGCAGAGATTCCATACAGGTACTTCCTGTAATTACAGTTTGTGGAATATTTCTTCAAGTACCTATATAATAGAAGATTCTATCATATTTATTTTTCTGTTTATTCATATATTCATCTGTTTCAGGTCTTGCTGTACAAATGCCATGCAGGGCAGGTGAAAGGTATGGCACCGTGTCCGTTTTCGAACTACCTCGCAAGTCTTGGTGGAAGAGGCAAACTTTTTATCTATAACTACCTCACTAAAAAGCTAGTATTCGAATATATGTTTCCGGCTAGTGGAAGATGCTTGGAATGGCTTCCAATTAAGTTTTCTCGTACTGGAGACGTACTAATGGCGGGCTTTGATGATGGTCATGTCAGAGTATTCAGAGTAGACTTGCGCAAAGAAGATAATATCAATTTGGTGGTTCAACAGGTATATTTTTTGGTGCCCTCTCTCCTTTTTTCTATAGGCGAAAATTACTAAATTCACCAAAAAGACACTACTAGTCTCTTAATGTGCCCAAACCGTCTAGGAAGGACTCCAGAAGTTCTGGGAGCCAGAGTGGGAAGCCTTTCTGGATCAATTCATAGAGGAAGCCCTTATGCCACATCTTGTCAAAGGCCTTTGATACATTCAGAAGCAAGATGCCAGCACTTTCCTTACCAAAAGTCAATTGCAGGCAAACCCCAGTGTGATCTGACGAGAAATTCTCGAGGCAACGTAAAATCACCTGCTGACAGTAGACTGATGGGACGGTAATCGTGGGGAAATATCAAACCCACCTTCTTTAGAATCACTTTAATACCAGCAGTCTTCCATGCTGCTGAGATGCTGGGTCCATAGCATGACGCTGATTATAGCCAGGAGATAAGTTAAGGATTTCCGCAAAAGCAGATTCAGTACCTTATTAGTGAGTTGATCTCCCCCAGGTGCTTTACGCATCTTGAGGTCTTTAATTTGACCTTGAAGCTCTGCTATTGTGCAATGCGGGATCTTGAGGGATTCCCCTGACGTGCTATGCTTCTCTTCAGTTGGGAAATCTTCGGAAGAAGAATCCTTTGAAGAAAAATCACCTATGGAGGTGCAACTGCCACTGATGCCGTTGGTCCTCAAATATCTACTCACAGGTCTTAGGGCGTCTTGCTCCTTGCCGAGGTTATTATCAAGATCATAGTTGGGAGAGTACTGACTTTCCAAAACCTCGACCTAACGTCTGTATAATGTCAATAGCTGGTCTCAGCATTTGACGTCGTGGTTTTAGCATCTTTATAACAAGTCTCTTGGCTAAACGCTATCTCGGTCAGGAACTTGTAAATTTCATTTTATGGTCCTCCATTATTTTTTTTACAGTTTGTTATGTGTAGATCTCGGAATTATGTATTCTTTATTGTTTTTATATATTTAATTTCAGGCTATCAAGCCCCATAACAAACCGTTGACCAAAATATCTATTAACGAAAATGGAAGTATTTTAGTGACAGCTGGAGAAGACTCTAGAATATTTGTATTTCAAATGCATCTCAGTCAATATGCCGATGAGTTGATAATTCCTATTGGGTAAGAGCAAAAACAGAATGTCCTTCTAAATATAGAAGCATTAAATAAGATCCTTCAGTCCTAACAAAGACTAGTTATATAAAGGGAAGACAAGGGGAATAAAATTAGAGAGAAATATGTAATTCCGAAGGTATGACGTCCTCTAAACACGGCTCTTCTCATTAAGTCAGATATATTGGATGAATTTATTGAGCATCACCGGTAGTGAACCCATTTTTGTTCCAATCTTGTTTTGTTTGGACATTTGTTCATTGTCGGGATATTTATTATCTATTCACAACCTACGCAATATATTTTTCAGTTAATAAAGTTGTAAATCAGCTTGAAATTCAAGTTTTCTAACCTCATATTGAATATTTGACCAACCTTGAAAAGAGCTAACCTCTATTCTACTTAGTATAAGTGTAGCGTTTTATAAATATTTTATGGCGGCTTGGCAATACCGCCTCGGTAGTCAAGGATGGACCACACATAGATGGCTGTAATTGTAAAGCAGTAATAGTCCAAGAGCAGACCGCAAAGTCTGAAGAATGTTAAAAACTAGTCAAAAATTACGTATTTATCGCATGATATCAGTACGCGATGATGTAATCAAAAATTTACGATCGGCTTCCTGAATATAATGGTCAAAATGGGAGACCGGCGGATTATAAAGGCATTCCACGAAATGTCTTCTCTTGATATAACTACTCTTTGTTACCACGTTGGTTAAGGTGGAAGTGAGTTTTGTTGTTTCTTTTATACGACTAAAACACTGGTTGGCCGATACCGAACCAGTGTTGCCATTTACCTTGAGTTATTAACGATATTATACGGTACGTAATAAAGATAGTCTTCAATTTTGTTCGTGGTTAGTAAAGTACAAATTTTCTAATTTACTAGATTTGTAGACACTCCAGACATAGTAACAGCCATTACCTGGCATCCAGCGTCGTACACCACAGTATTACTAGGTTGCCTAAAAGGTCAAATGATGCAAGTTTGCGTGCCTGAAGAACCCCAGGATTACACCGATGTATCATTTGAGTTGAAAATTGAACCAATTTACAATAGGTTTTCATCGTACAAATCGCAGATACGAAGGGATATCAAAATCAGACAGATCGAAGCAAAGAAAGCAAAAAAAGTAAGTTGCTTGAACGAGATATACATATTAAAAATACATGTAGATGTAAAGTGATGTAAATCACCTTAAGATCTTTAAGTGAGCTTGTCAATAATATTATAAAATCTGATCGAAGCCTTTACTTAGTGATATTCCACAGCCTGTATTTACAAATCACTTCCGCATTCTGAGTCTGTTAGATGAACTGGCTATGATTCTGTGTCTCATTCTAAGTCGGTCGTATCCCACATATTCTACAGACATTTCCAGTTATGTCACGGTACAACCTTTTTGATGTTACACTATAGTGATCAACACCGTTAGTATGCAAAATCTTGTTTGAATAGATGGCAAAAAAGAGGAAGGAAATGGAACGGATCAAAAAAGAAAATCCAGGCTTGGAAATAGATGAGGAAATCTTTCTGGCAGACTCAGATACCGAAGAAGAATTGGAACCTCTGTACTATCCTGATGTACCGAACAAGATACTATGGCTGAAATACACACAGGATTTAACTATCTGGTTATCTGTAGGCGGTTATGATGCTGGGTATATCTACGAATATACTATGGATCAAAAGAAGATATCCCTTCAAGGTGTGAATTTGTAACAAATGGATGTTCTATGTTCTAAAATACTGCAGGTGCAAATTTGGAGATTGCTACACAAATTATTCATACTCACCTTGGTTCGCTTTGAACACTTGATGTTTGATGCCTTTCTTAAGAAAACACACAAAGATGTATCATTTATATTTAATTTGGGTCTAGTTCAAGTCCAATTTATGGCTTACTGGTGTATATTCTCACATTGTCATTCGTATTATGCCTCTTTACAAATATTATCTTGATAAAGGAAGATACATTTGCTCTGCTCTAGGTTCATAAAGATTATGCGCGATCCTTTATAACATGTCAAATTTAATAGAAAATATAAAAACTGAGGAAGACCTTAAATAGCTATTCGCCTTTAGGTTCAGAATGGTAGCTGATGCAGATGATGTTGAAATAAGCAGCTATGTTTATACGCACAACAAGGAGTACTTGGTTTTTGCTATGCAACATGGATCCATAAGAGTGAACAAAGTAAATAGGAATGATTACTCAGATCTGACGGATTACTGGACACTTGCTATGCATGACAATCAGAATGGGTTTGTTCCAAACATGTGTTTCAGCTACGATGAGCAGTTCTTTTTTAGGTGAGCTTATACCAAATAATCTCCAGGTGTTAGTTATTTATCAACACCGCGGAATAGAACAGTTACTTGCGGATACCTCTCCCTCTGATGCCAGATTTTTTCCATATTTTGAACTGAAACAAATAGATTTGCGGTATACAGGGTTATTTCTCAAATCGAGGCAAAAAAATCAAATTTCTAAAGTGCCTGGATCATTGATATACTCGTAGATTATCTAGAGGATATGACATAACATCTTTGGTCACGGGGTCGAGCCAAGATTCTTATCGTACTTCATCAAACTTGTTGTTTTGCCGGGTTTTTCTGGAAATATTTCTTTTTCGTACACCATTTCATTATTTTGTTTGTTCTATTGTAACTAAACATGGCGTGGAGTAGAGAGATCGACCTTTCTGTCAATGCTGGAAAGACCGAGCTGATTCTATTCATTAGGAGAAGGAAGCTTGGCGGGCTTGTCTTGCCGACATTCTTTGGGACTAAACTAGTTCTATTCCGATCAGAAAAATATCTAAGAATTATACTGCACTGCAAACTGAATTACAGATAGTATGTTGAGGCGCTACCGAAAAGGGAGAACCCGGTGGACAAAAGTGGAAAGATCATCGGCCTTATGGCGGAATATGTCCTGTGGGAGTCAACTAAGGCCTGAGGCCCATCATTTGTCAGATCAAAAGTGAAATCTCAGTTTGAAATTAAACTGTCTATTATTTTCATTGAAACCTTAGAATACAATGTTTACTAAATAAATACAAAATAATAAAAATAACATACAAATGCCCAATAAATATAAATAAAATATCCAAAAAAGTAATACATGTGCTTAGTCTTCAACGACAGTGTTTTGTACGAATTTTGTATTGATACATTTGTGTAAATGTATAAATGTTTTCTTTGGCGAAAAGTAATATTTTATTAAATAATGTATTGTTTTTATGTTGACCAGTCTATAATTAATCAATCTCGGTTTAGCTTCATAATCTTAATTCAAATTTGAAGCGTTTTCTGGATTGTATATTTTGAATTGTGAAGTAATCAACTTTTGCAGCTAGACGGCTGATTGGCGCCGTATAGTTTTATTCACGCTGGGTAATCCATTTATTTTTCTATTGCACATGTCAATCACCAGTATTTTAGTTCAACATCCTCTAAAGAGCGCTGTTGTCCCGTACCCGTATCACGTAGGTAACTTAAAAAGGGGCATTACATGGGTTTGCACAGATTAGGTATTCAGTAGTGATAGCTGTTTGTTTATGTTGTTTTTTTTTTTGTTGTTGTTATAGTTGTTTTCTCTATTACGCTTGAAGCTGATTTATACTCTCTGACTGCTATTAGTTTTTACCTCAAATCTGTACTCTAAGGCCCGTATCATCAGTCGTCCCTACAATTGTAGGGCGCCTTTATGGCCTCCTTGATTGTCATAGTTTTCTGCTTCTCCGTGTCAGAACTCTATTTTGCGGTTATGTCACAAACATCTATTTGCATCAAGTTGTGCTTGCTTTTGAGTTATATCATGTTTTATCAGCCTGAAATTTCCTACAATTTAAAAAGAAAACATATCTTCACAATAGGCGAGCGCTGACGCTGACACGGGACAAGTGTAATTTAGAAATTTTTGAAGGAGAGAAAGGAGGATGACAATCAAGGAAGCCATAAACGCGCCCTACAATTGTAGGGACGACTGACGCTACGGGCCTTAGTGGCAATATGGAACTAGTCCACTGTTTGTCTTTTGTTTCCATGGATGATGTGATTTATTTCCTTAATTTTGGTGTGTTGTTCTATTGAAAGCTTAATAACACAAAATCTAGTGATTTTATCTGGATCAAACTTCGTACTGAAAAAAAAAGCTTATAAAAAATTGAATCCGAACTTGCACGAATGTACAGAGTGATGCATTTGAAATTTTTGAGAAAAACTACAATTTGCGTTTTTGACCACCCTGTATGAGCAAAAATTAAAGTTCGAATAAGTAACAAATAAGATAAAAGCTGAGGTATGTAAGTTTTTTTATACAAAATTCAGCACTTAAAATTTCAAAATGGCGGACTGAGGGGTTGCCGAAATGCGAAACCTTATATCTCAGTAGCTAATTACCAAAACCCCATAGTATGTTATATCAATTTTCTTCTTTTGAAATAGTTTATCCAAATATGCAATAAAATTTGAGGCATTCCATTTGAGAAATCACAACTTTGATATGTAGGTCGAAATTGGGACACCCTGTATAATGGCCAATATTTTAGAAATGTGCTCTCAAATTAATGTCATATATAACATCTCATAAATAAATTTTCCCAAAATGTATTTGTTTATGAGTAATATTCCGTCCACACATGGATGGGCCACCCTGTATGACTGTATACCCTAATGTGTAAAACTGAAACATGATTTTCGGAAAGGTGCCTTATGTCGGCAATATAGAGCGAAACAGCAATAATTAATTTATTTACACTGCTTTGTCAGACGATATCGTAGCATTAAAATTTTGTTTCAGTTGTGGCCACGATGGCAATGTATTCTCCTACAACTTCAAACCACACAACTACCGCTATCCAGAAGTTGAAACGCCTGAAAGGAGAGTTAATTTCCCACCAACGTTTGAGGAAGATGTGACTAGCAATTATACCTTACTGAGTTTGGAAGAAACCAAAATCAAAGCAGAAAATGATAGAGTCACTAGAGTAGCCAATAAACACAAGGCTCATTATAGAGAACAATTAAGAATCTTGAAAGAACGATACGCTGAGGTAAGAACATAATTGAGTTTTCGTAAATACCTATTGAAAACGCAAAACGGTAAAGTGAATTTTTGCTGTCACTAAGTTTCTCATGTTACCACGGAGACGTGTTTGGGGTCAAGTGTATTTACGACATACAATTTAATCCGATTCTCCAGTAGTTTTCTCTTCTAACCATCATAGTAAATCAATTGGTATCCCATCCTCGTCTTAAACATCCTATGGGTTTCTGATCTACATCTGTCCATCGTTACAATGTAATTTTTTGTTCCAGAACAAAAAAAAGTAAAAGTCATGAAAATTACATTAATGAGATCTTCTTCTTTGTTACGTTCACGACTTTTTAACATATCTGTGAGCGTTTCGTAATGCCCATATTGACCGATACAACTCTTTAGAAATATTTTACGCAAATGGTTTTTGTAGGTATACTACAGGATGATCAAGACAGAATCTACGAAAAATATTCATTTTAACATATCATAAAATACTTTTGGTACAATTATATTTTGCTCTCCAAGGGCTATGCTACCGAATTTTATCGAATAATGGTCTCGGCAAATCCGTTTTTGGCCATCTATGACCACCAGTTTTAGAATAACCCCAAGCAGTTTGACGTACATTTGAGTCAACATGTTGACTATAGATAAGTAAAATTTTAAAATAATATTTCCAGGTTTTGCTACAAAATTCTAAGCTTGCAGAAAGCCAAATCATCCCAAAAGAAGAACTAGAACTAGACGAAAGGGTAACTGAGTACGTAGATAATGAATTCCAAGCTAAGCTTGATTTGGTAAAAAGAAAATTAGCCTTCGATGTCCAGAAATCCGAGATACAGATGAAGAAATTGAAGGCTTACATTACAGATCCCGTGGATAAATTTCCTATAGTTGTAAAAGGTATATAGATAAATATGATGTGTTATCTAAAGAATGACATAATTGTTATTGGCAAAGCTAACTAAGAGTAAGATATCACAAAATTACATTTGTGGATATTGAATGCGCCGTAAACAATTTACAAATGTACAAGCGAATTAATTGGAAAAAGAAGGAACCACAAACGGGTAGTCTGCTTGAGGTGATTTTTATATTTAGTTAGTTGTTTTGGTAGACGCTTGTATATTAGTGGACACTGGAACATAAGCGACCTTAGCATAATGTTTTTTCTTTGTGGTTTGAGTAGACGAATTTGAGTATTTTTGTTTCTTGTATTATATTGATATTCTATATATTCAATATTGTTTTTATTCTTATATTGATCCATTATTATCGTATAAAAAAAAGTTTATGTGTACTATGAATTTTTGTTTCCGAAAATAGCAATTTACTAGACTATAATAATGGTTTATGATATAATATTTTTTTAAATTAGTTTTTGTATAGTTTCTATCATAGTTAAGTGTATCTTATATGCCGAGCCCAAAGCTATTATCCCATGTGTTAAATGACGCTCTACTAAAGTATGATATGACATCGTAATTGTGTAAGTTTCAAACTTTCAACAATGTGTAATCATATGAAACACGTATATGTACGTATTTCCCTCAACGTCATACGTCTGATAGAAGTTATTTTGCTCTCCTTCGGTTTGTTGTCCCACCTGGATCGTGCTGATGATTGCCAATAAGCATGAGTGCTCTATGTATACACATCGATCGGATGGATGAAAGCGGGATTAGTAGTGTGTAGTCAAACTGCAAAGGGAGCGGAAAATTATACTGTATTCGAGTCTCATTTACCCCCGGCCAAAACAAACGTAGGTAGTACACCGTCTCCGACTGTCAAACGTGTAGGTACCACCCGGCAGATCTCTAAGGCGGAGACAGAAGGTGTGCATGTTGCATGCACACGTATTGTCTCGCTAGAGTCCGTGAGGCGCCCCGCCCCTTGCCCCTGTTCCTAAAGCCCCACGTTACCATGTGTTTCGCGAAAGTTCAAGTATAAAAAAGACCAGCGCACTTCCTTCAAATTAGTGTGTTCCTGTTGGTCAGTAGGTCATAAGTGCTTGGGTAAAAAGAGGTTTGAAAGGACCGATACGATAATTCATTAGCTGATTTGGGTTTTCAGGAATAAATAATCCGAAACTGAAACTGCTGAATGTCAGGCAAAGACTGATGAATCCGATGTTTCACAGTGTCTTGAAGATAGTTGAGGAGAAATTAGTAGAAGAGGAGATAAAAGGCAGGTCGTGTCTCTTATTTATATTTATTTTTCAATCACCGCATTTTATATCCGCATATTTTTTTATTTATTTTCTATCATTTCAACTATAATATATGTTGCAGTACTTACTATATCGAAGTTGGTATTACCATGTGTCTATCGTTTCTGAAAGAGTTTGGTATTTGATTTACGATAATATTGTAGTTACGACGGCGTTTGTTATCCATGTCGCATTCAGTTCTTGGCCAAAGTATGGAGTCGGACCATTAGCAGGATAATGACGTAACTAATGCTTCAAAAATCATTTACGACGTAACTTTTGCAACATCTGCATATGAAGAATATATACCAGTTTGTTTTTACTTTTATACCTTCAACATGTTCGTTTTTTTTTTTCGCTGCCTCAGAAAGGAATTGGCTAGACTTTTAACGATCCCACTGAATAGGTATGTTTTTAAATTCGCAGTGTAAAAAATATTCAAGTTTGATAATAGTTTCGTCCGTCAGTTTTGAATCTGTATAGGCGTATTTTCTTGGTAGAGCTTAGTTTCACCAGCACCTTCAAAATATTTAGAAAATACCGTAGACGATTTTGCACTCGCAATATAGACGTCACGAATTATTACATAGTCTAGAATCACAAAGGAGGAGAGTAATACGAGTATAACACATCATACGCCAATGCTTAGGCAACGTGTCTTTTTTAATACGGATCCGTGCTCACCGACTTTGCCGATACAAAGGCACATTGCGCTATCAGTGGCATACGATGTGTTATGTCGCTATCTTCAATTTCAGTACCAGAGTATACTACATTTTTATTAAAATAGAAAAAAGAGAAGGTAGTGATGAAAAATGGAAAACCATCATCTAATTTATGGTTACTAGAATTTTATCAGTAAAACGATATGTTTTTTTTACATATAAAAATAAGGATCCATTTTTGAATTCATGAAGTGTGTGGAAGATGAATGTCTTTGGAAATGGAGAATAGTAAGACAGTTAGTGATACATTGAAATTTATTAAAAAATTGAGACTAAAATAATATAGACATATATTGAAGACCCAATACAAAGCTATCTGCCTATTGCATTTACCCAAAAGTTTGCTCTGTTAAAATACTGAAAGGATATTACAGATCGCAGCTTTTGTTGTACTATATATACATCGCTACCACAGCTTTTTAGACCCTTAGGAAATCTCGATCTGATACTGTACCACGTGATTTATTTCCCCACAGACCTATTGAAAGGGCAGTAGCACCTCCAAAGCAATACGTGCCAAAAGCTATCAAGGGACACGCGTTAGAGTATTTCCTCTTAAGTTTGTCGCCATCGATAATTGAAAAAAAATTGGGACCGAAGCTAACCAGGATGTTGGAGAAATACAGAGCCAGGAAAATCAAGTGGGAAAAAAGAGGAGAAGAGGTTGGTATAATTCACAATACCCAAGTTTCCTTTATAGTTTAAAAATATCAGCTACATATTTGATTGATAGCTATTTTTGCTACTCATGGTGGTATACCATGGTATACTACCATGAGTATGCCATACTTGGTATGTATCGGATTTGCTTGTTCACATGACATAGTGACGTACCTAAGCGAAAGTCAAACTGTCGTTTACAGTTTGCATCACACACTAACATTAAGCGTATAGCGCTGTATTGGTGACGTTCCCGATGAATATACGATTATTGAGTAAGATAATAAATAGGTTTTCCACCAATAACCGTAAAAATTACCATTATTGTCTACACTGCCACGCTACGAAGGAGCTTTTCTGTCCCTAAATGATAACAACGAGCATCTATGTAAACAGACTTGGGTCGAATACTGAAGTTCGGTATTCGAATAAGAATCCTAAATACTGTTTTTTAAATTGTTTTCGAATGCAATGAAAAAAGTATTCGAATACCGCTATTTTGATTACCTGGATTCATTTTAATATGAATACTTGTTGAATATCCCACCTAAAAAACATATGCGCACTTAAAACTTGATTTTTATGTATTTCAGTTATGGAAATGTATAAAAAATCAAAAATACAAGACTATTTTAAATAATACCTAAAATTTTGATACACAGTATCACAGAGAGGTTAGACAAATTAGTTGTAAAACAAAGAACATTTTACTTCTATTAGACCTTTTATTCAGAAAATAAATGAATCTTAGTATCTCACACAATACATAATTAAAAAATAAGTCTTTTTGTACGTCTTTTTTATCTGGTGTCACACTCAAATTTATAGGGTATTAAAATTTATATAATTATAAAATAGAACGGCAATACAGCATACGTGATCTAATATCGTTCCTTAAGCGACCTAACGACATCGCAAATTGAGAAGCACCACAGTCCACACAAACAAAATAACTTGGCGTAGGTATTTTGTTTGTGCCATCCATATCCACCGCGAACATGTCTTGACACACTTAAGTTGTGTAAGAATAGCCAAACAGTATTCGAAAACAGGATTCTAATACCGGGATTTGAACACAAAGTGGGTATTGGAATATTGAGATTCAAAAACGGTATTCAGAATCCAGAATACCGAGTATTTACAAAAAAATATTCAGTCGAATATCAAATACCTAACACACAAATGTATTCGAATAGTATTCACACATTAAATTTAAAACAAATTATGTCATATACTTTTTTACTCTAGGGTCAATACTTTGAGCTATAGGGTATCTTAGTTGATAATAATAAAACAAATACATATTTAAAAAATACATAAGGCTCGACTGCAACTACCGGAAAGAATTAATTTTTAATTATGATATCAAAATAGCCGTTCATTTCGGCTGATCGGAGTCTGGATTATCGAGGACGTGATCTGGCACTTGCACACCTGATTAATAGCGGCAGCTGCTGGAAAAAAGCGAGCCTATTTGCTTAGGGCTAAGAGGTACTTTTCTCTTCATGATCTTACTCAGTACACAGTTTCAGCCGGTGTTACCGATCCTACCGATTTTTCGGTATTTATACCGAAATGGGTGCTTATTTACCAAAATACAGAAATCATCGTCATTTTCCAAGGTTTTTTAAAATAATTCAGTTCCAGTTTTTTACCGAAAAAGAGATGGAACCAAAATAAAGCTAAAAAAATTAATTTTATTTAGTTTTATGCCCCATACCAATCATACATATGCGTATAATTAGACAGTCGGACACTTGAGGAACTTTGGCTTGGGTTGCATATAATTATGTACGCACATCATCTTTACTCCGCTATTTCTTGATTCGTTTTTGTGCTTATAACAGGTACAGACAGGTAGACCACCATCAGCATCACCATATTACCGGTTAAATACAAGGGAACCAAAGATGGTCTGTTTTTAATTAATATTAAATACAAATGCTACGATGCTTCAAGTTCAGCGGTAAAACAGAAAAATATTCACAATCTTATATCCAAGATTGGAGAAAGGAGTTTCCAGCATGGCTGCAAAGGAGTTTGAAGAGCGACCAATATGCTCATTGTATAAGTTTTAATAAAGGAGTCAATATTTTGCCGGGAAAAGTTGGCCTCAAAAACATATGTTGTGTGTGCGCACGCAAAAGAAAAATGTTTTTTTATATAAACGGTAATTAAAGGCCCCTGAACCACCACTGATCTTGCGGTGGCACTGATTTTTTTATCCTACCGATTTTGTCGTTGAATATACAGAATTTCAACGACACTATATACCGATTTCGTATTTTTCGGTTCGGCAACACTGGTTTCTGCAGTCGGGCTTTTTGTATTTTTCAAAAATGTATTTTTATCAACTAAGATACCTTGTAGCTTCTAAAGTATTGATTCTACAGTAAGAATGTACCTATATGAGATATGATATATCATTAACAGTTTACGAGATGCATGCTAAAACTTGAGGACCTTTAGTTTGTTCATCTAGAGGCCTCATTGAACAGCTCTACCAATTACCAAAATTACACGAAATGTTTTGTATGATCCACGATGTTTAAGCTAATTTCCTTAGACTAATTACCCAACAAATGTGAATTATTTGTAGCACAAGGAATCCTAGAGGAAATTGATAAGTAATTCGCAAAGTGATCAAAAGTTTCAGTTTGAAATACTGGCGCTCAGTCAGCGCGCGGATTGCGTCAAGTCCGTTTTTTAAACATGTACGGTTTTTACCCTGAATGGTGCAATATATAAAAATGAAAATTGTTCCACACTACCCGGTCATAATTCAAGCTTTCAAGTATGTATTCAACTTCGAGTGCCACATGTTGGTTTCTTGAGACTAGCATTGTCTAAGAGATGTTCAAAATACGAAAGTATTCAGACACCAATCGAAATCGTTGGAGACTTTACTTGTTATTCCTGTAATCACATGTGTTCTATGCTTTGTGGAATGCACTCAGAATGAACTCGAACAAACTCATTGCAGACTTTTTTTCAATATTAAAGCAATGAGATTGGTGATAGAGCATTTCAATAAATGTAAAAGGGTGCAAGGTGGTATATAAACCTCAGCGCTCGAGTAGAATGTATAGATTTAAAGTATGTATTATACGTCCATTTTACTATATAATGAGTATTAATGTCCGCAAATCAACCAAGATTGGGTAGCAGGTAAATATTTCTCCCAAGTTCTCCACTACATCATTTTTAATACGAAGAGTTGGCGATTGAACCAAGATTTATTGCTACGAGGTCTGTAAATTAAGTCATGAGATTGATAACGCAGCGTTCGATCTGGCATCACTGGGAGCGCCGCGCTTCGAAGGAGACAGGAGAACATGTGATCCGCCATCAGTACAAGTTTGAACTCACTTGAGTCATTTGGTTGTCCGTGGCGTTTTTTTATTTTTTGAAACAGCTTTTCCTATTGTATTCTAAAAATGAGCAACGGTGTGCTATGAGGTTTGGCTTGAGACTTGGGCAAAGTGCAACAGAAACTTGCTTAACTTCAGCAGCAGAGACTCGATTGAAAATGAATCAAGAACCGATGAAGATAACGACAGAATCCGGGATATTGTGCGGTCAAATCATCGGATGACAGTCAGAATGATCGTTAAATTTGACTCACACCACCGTTCATCAGATCAAGAACAACTGGGTTGCATCACGATAATGGTCCTTGTCACACAGCAATGTCAATAAACGAGCTTTTGGCCAGTAAAAACATTCCTGTGGAGCCTCAGCCTCCGCATTAGCCTGACTTGAGTGCTTGTGACTTTTTCTTTTCTGGAAGTAGAAAAATTGCCTCATTTTGGGACAACCGAAAACATTCAAGCGGCTGTAACCAACCAGCTGTATCGGAGTTCCACCACTGCTATGAAGAGTGGAAGAATTGTCTCCAGCACTGTGTTGCTTCAGAAGGAAGTTATTTTGAGGGTAAAAATATATAACTGTAATTATATTTGAGATATTTCTCCCAATTAAATGTTCTGTTCCTAGCTTAGGGTTCTCCACAAAATTATTTTTAATACGAAGTTGGCGTTTCAACCATGCTTTATTGCTATAACAATTTTAGTAAAAAATATCCACGGTTTCCCTTACATATAAAGATATTTATTTTCGTTATAAAGCCTACATAAACATGTCATCATAACCTGGAGGTGGGAACTCGTCATTGTCTGGCCTATTTGGAGGTCTAGGCCTTTCCCTGGAACAAAAATAACGTAACAGAAATTATCGAAAATCCTAGGTAAGTATCCAAGTTAAAATCAATAAATAAAATTAATCGCTCTGTCACTCATCAGTCTATGGCGATGAGTATTCAATACCATGCCATTTATTGACCACATTATGTACATGTGAAGTCTTACAAACTATTTTATTATCTTTCTGGGTGACGTCATAACATCAACGTACTCAACATCTGAATAGAAACAGTGGTTAAGCAATACTTTTTTTCAACAAGCTTTAAGAAGCAGTGTCTTGACATTTTCAAAATTATGTTCTATGCACTAAGAAATAAATTATATAATTTAATGTTAGATCTATTATTTAGTAACGAGTATAGATTCCTTAACATTACGTAGTGCATGGGTGTGTATTTCTGCAGAGATCTGATATCTGTTTAGATTTCTGTGCACATAACATAGGACTTAAAAAATATTAATTGATGGAAGTGGTAATTGTAGATTTTTTAAATGATTTCTGCACTTTGATCCATAACTGAAATTTGTAATTATCCTCAAAGCCCTTTTTTAAAAAATGAAAATTTTGCTACATGCTACTGAAGTTCCCCCAGAGCATAATAAAGTACGCGGTGCCGTCAAAGCTTACATACTGCTTTCTACTTGACTGATGGGAACGAAATAGATCTAACCCGGTATTTCTTATGCCATAGTGTCCTAGTTTTTTAAATGGCACATGAATTGTAGTTGAACTTTTTCGAAATCTAAATTTCTCTTTCACAATAATCTCATATATTTTCCCAATAATAAGTAATAATAATGATAATAATATTTATTAAACACATAAGACACAGGATACGTATATAGCGAGTCAAAAAGTAGGCAAGTCACCACATTATGGACATGTATTCGCTTAAATTATAAAAACACCGCTCAGTCAGCCTTAACTATTTTTTTAAACTTGTTATGATCAGTCAGAGATCGTATATCATGAGGCAACTTATTGCCAAGTACAACACAGTTGTAAATTGATGATTTTTCGAATAAAGATGGATTATGACTTTGTTCTAACAAATAAGTCTGTTTACCGAGTAACATAATTGCTACATCTGTTTAAGCTACTAAAATTACTAGGGTAAAGTTTGACAAAACACACATTTTAAAATATATATATGTGCGTCACTGTTAAAAATCTGTCTTCAGCTGTCTCGTTGCCTTTTATTAAAAACTAGCCTTATAATTATTTTCTGCGATAAAAATACCCTTGCACTGTATTTTGACCGGCCCCAAACCATTATATTGTATGATAAATGTGAATATGCTTGTAATAAATAGATAGCAGCTCATTTTGTCCTAGCATTGTTTTTAACTGGAGTAAAACATAGAGCGCCCGGTTCAACTGACCTCGAACATAATCGGGTTGTGCAGCAAACGAAAACTTTGCGTCAAAGATCGTGCCTAATAACTTGGTCGTCAAGGCGAGTCGAAGATTATTGGATTCGATTTCATTTATAACTGATGAATATAGTTTCTTCTTGGATTAGCATGAGTCGGTTCCACTGACACGATACACTAAACTCATTTGTAACTGTTTTAAGTGATTCAGAGGTATTTCGACCCGACACAGTTATTGATGTGTCATATGCAAACATCGTAACGTGACGGTACGAGATGTTTTCAGGCAAAGCGTTAACGTATATTAGGAACAGTAGTGGTCCTAATACTGAGAGCTGTGAAATACCTAGCTCTACCTCCCTTATCTCTGAAATTATGTCAGCTACTTTAACCTGCATTTTTCTAGCACTCATGATAATAAAACCCAATCTTTAATATATCTTTGTCAACTGAGTCGAAGGCCTTGGAAAGGTCGAATAGTAACGAGACGACGTATCTGCCACTGTTAAGCTGATTGTAGATAAAACTGAGATAGTGACAAGATGCCGTCTCAACTGATTTTTTCGCCTGATACCCGTGATGCGATATTTTTAATTGAAATGATACCCTTACTGAAACTAACTTATCTCTTGTGGATTATTTTTTCTACTAATTTAGACATGTTCATGAGTAGAGAAATTTATTTGTAGTTGTCTATATTGCACAGGTATCTCTTTTTATGCATCAGAACAATAGTTTGAGAACATCTGGAAATATCCCTCACCTACTGACTGGTTTATAAGGTAAACCAAGTGCGTTGTAGCCCACAGAATTTTTGTTGTCTACAGAATTCAGAACATCAATCGCTTCTTGAAAGTCGGTTGGACCAAAGAATTGTAAATTTTGAATGTATGGGATACAGTTCAAGGTAGCGACACATTATTTGAAAAGTAGTTATTGATTTTCGCAGGTACGCCAGTAGTAAAGGATTCCAGAAAAAGTTCAGATAATTTTCACTTTTTTCCACTTCTTTTTCAGTTCTTTGTTTAGTATTTACCATATCCCAAGCTCTATTCTTATTGTTGGAGGAAGTAATCTTATAGTTGTAATAATCGTTTTTAGACTTTGATATCTTGAGTCTATAATTTCGTTTCTCGTCACTATACATTTTTTGCAATACAGGGGTCTCCAAATTTTTCGTGAGTCAGAACAATTTTTTTAGATGTAGACTTTGCCTTGGAAGATCATCACTTGAGGGCCGTATCATCAGTCCTTCCTACAATTGTAGAACGCCTTTATGGCCTCCTTGATTTTCATAGTCTTTTCTCTTCTTCAGAAAGGCTGGGGTATTTCAAGATTTCTACTGTTCCATCTCAGCGTCAGCACTCTCCTATTGTGAGGCTATGTTTTCTTTCTGAGTCATAGGAAATTTCAGGCTCATATAACAGATGATGAAGGCGTCCTACAATTGTAGGCTAGGTGAAATCTAGAAATAGAGAATTTTGAAGAAAAAAAACGACTATGAAAATCAAGGAGGCCATAAAGTCGTCCTACAATTGTACGAACGTCTGACGATTCGGCCCTTAGCCATGACTTGCTTGGATGGGAGGCAGCTTTGTTTATAGTTGTTATAGGACAGTATAATTGCAACTGGAGCGTAATTATCGGCGGAGTCTCCGTCCGCGGACAGAGAGAGTTCAAGAGTCGTAGGTACTATGAGTTTCGGTGCCTTTCTACCACCCCTTAACTCACTACTTGTGGGGCGTCGTTGTCACATTCTCAATTCTTCAGGATCATTTGGATACACCGATTATTTTTCGAGGGCCTGTACGTCATATCGACTCAGATAGACGTCAAATCCACGTCAGACAGACGTCATAACGACGTTGTATTTGGTCTTTTATACGACGTCATATAATGACGTCATTTGGCTGTGCAATTAAATCGTCATAATGACGTCATTTTTTGTCGGTGGGGTACGTTGGCAGGGCCTTAAAAATGCGGCCATCATGGCGTCACTGTGTTCACTAAGGACGGTCCCTATGGATACGACATTTGGATATCGAACATGATGACGCTGTGGCTCGACATTCACAACCATCATGATAAATTTGAAGCAATGACTATTCATGATTTTAGAGACTTTCATATATAGTTCTGAGCAATGAACATCTGACTCTGACTGGATGGGAGGCAGCTTTGTTTATAGTTGTTATAGGACAGTATAATTGCAACTGGAGCGTAATTATCGGCGGAGTCTCCGTCCACCTTTTATAAAACTTTTGAATACCAAACACCCTCATGAATACAGTTATTATACAAAAGCGCCAATAAAATATAAATATTTTTGAATATAGATAATTGTCTTGCCTGTCTGGAGCATCTGGTGGTCTGAAAGGGTCAAACCTAGCCCCAGGTGGTACAGCACCTGGAGGCAATCCCCTATGTCCTCCACCTCCAAATGAAGGACCTGGAGGTTGGAACAACATGCCTCCTCCTCCAGGCGGTATTGCAATGCGAGGTCCTACTCTAAGCGGATCAAAGCCTCCGAAGGGATCCAGGTCATTCCTGCCCACTCCAGCGGGGTCGAAACGACCCGGTTCTGAAAAGAGACCCGTCCTGTATGGGTTGAAACGGCCTGCAGATGGCACCCGGTCTTCTACCAGTCGGCTCGATGATTGAGTTGTTGCTGAACTGGAATGAAAAAAAATTTCAACAGACTATTCACTAGAAAGGCGACCAAAAACATCAACACTAACATAAAATTATTTTGGTGTTGATTGCACTCAATACTAATAACTCATGATGGACGTCAATATCATATTTCGTACTTGTGAGCCTAAATTCAGATATATATTGATATAAGACAGCACAGAGTGCCATCTATTATCAAAATTGATGACTAGGATAGTGAAAACAGCAATCTGTCTGTTCAAATGTTCACATTGGTAGCCAGGTCAACACTGTAACTACTAGATGCTGCCGATTTTCTCTTTTTCCTTGATATTGTCTGGTTTCTGGACAATCAGGACTGACAGATTCGTCTAACATATATTAGACAGTAACAAATGAGCAAAGGTCCTGGCCAGACAAATAAATAACAAATAGTTTGCTAACTGGAATTTCAACAGACAGTTGGCTTTTTCCATTGCAAAGATTCTGGTTTGGTGGAATGTCTTCTGTATGAAGACATAATTATTCAATCTATGTAGAGTAGAATATGGACACAAATAATAATGTACATAAGCTTCAGTCTTTGACTATTGACATTACTGTGAAATTATGATTTACAATATACAAGGTATACCTAACGCAGCTTTACAATAAAATCTTTTTTACCTTTGAGTGTTAGTTTGGCTTGATGTATCCTTAGACTTCTTGGAAATGGCTACTTTATCAATCAGTTGTTTTTTGATCATATCTATGATATTTTTGTTGTCTGGTATTATGTCATTCAATGTTCCTGACCTACTTGCCACACTGCGACTATTCAGTTGAACCAAAGAAACATTTCTTTCATCCACTCTGATAAGGTTCAACATCACACCATCATCCAATGGAGTCGCTCTGAAATAATTTAGAATAGGCAGTTTTAGCTATATGAAACCTGTGTGCTGGCCTTAAATTGACCTCTAAATCAGGTTCTGTAGACTAGACAGTTCTTACCTGAAGTTGTAGAGCCTGCCCTGATAGACATATCGAATGGCATAATGCTCATTCCAGCCTTTGGGCAATCCCTCAGACTTGCTCTCAGTTCCATCAATGTTCTTGGATTCCCCCAGGCCAATGCATCTGAAGCCATTTGATACAAGCACTAAATGGGCCAAGCAGACCAAAACATCTTCATTATTCCTTATATCGTTTTCGACACTCCCGTAAAGGAGCTCCCAGCCAAAAATGCCAGTTGACATAATCTTCCTGTATATGATTTGTGGGTGCTACAATATTTGTAATTTTGCAAATATAATCGTCTTTTGAAAATGCACTATCAGCGTTGACAAACGTCAATCTAATCTTTTGGGGTTATGTTTACAAAAATAAAGAGAGATGGCCTCCTTCTATTTAGGGTGTAGGGATGAGATGTAAAACATCGATACTTCAATATCGTACGAATTATTATGTGCCAGCACCATTTACGACTAAACTTCTAGCCCCATGTTCTAAAACGGTGCTCATGATAATTTATATGTTTCATCTCCATTTTGTTACTGATTTAAAAAAAGAAAATAATAACACCAGTGGCGCAGCCGAAAGGTAGTGGTAGTCTGGGCTCATTTGACTGGAAAGTCGAAGAAGAGCCGAAATCAAAAGCAGAAAGATTACAGTTACAATAAACATGTACATGTGAAAAAATACTATTTATAGCGCATGCAAGCTCCAAAATTCAATCCATTTGCTAGAAATATGTTTATTTTAGTTCCCACTAAATCCCACTAAACCTAATCATGTACTGAGATGATTTAAATAATGAAAGTTTCCTAAAAGAAGTTATCGAACTGAAAGCATTCAGTTGTTTCTCTCGTCTGTAGATAAAAAACGTCTATGAAAGGACCCCCTCCCCCCCCCCCCCCCGAGTTATTACAAAACCACCAAATAAGCCTTCATATACAAATCCACGATAGAGTAGAAGCAACATAGACTTCAACTTTCAGTGGGACGCGTTCAATGCAAGAAAACCAGTACCTGGAACAAATCATCCTGATGATGAAAGGCAACTTGCAGAAGCCAAAGAAACAATAGGAGACTATAAAATCAAAGACAGCGATGACTATAAAGCGCCACCAAAAGACAGGGACACAACTGTAAAGAAATATAAGCAAGTACTGGATGCCAGATTGAAAGTAAGTATCGATAGTAGAGGTCATCATGAACTGAAGCAACATACAAACAGTAAGAGCACGGAGAATCAGGAAATTTTTTGATTATACTAACGTTGAATGCGAAACGTCGATGACGCAGTGAACATAATGATGACGCCAAAATGACTTTGTGTACATTGTGGTACAATTTTGGCCAAAGCAAAGTGATTTTGATAAATTGCTACAAAAAAATTCTGAACCATCGAAGGACTGAAACGTGTTTGAGATCAAACGGTATTTTTCTATTTCTTTATTAACCACTTCGATATCTACACTTAGAATAAATGCTCCTGAAAAATTGCGGAGGTGATAACGACGACGCGGACAGAGAGAGTTCAAGAGTCGTAGGTAATATGAGTTTCGGTGCCTTTCTACCACCCCTTAACTCACTACTTGTGGGGCGTCGTTGTCACATTGTCAATTCTTCAGGAGCATTTGGATACATCGCGCGATTATTTCTCGAGGGCCTGTACGTCATATGGACTCAGATAGACGTCAAATCCCCGTCAGATAGACGCCATAACGACGTTGTATTTGGTCTTTTATACGACGTCATATAATGACGTCAATTGGCTGTGCAATTAAATCGTCATCTTGACGTCATTTTTTGTCGGTGGGTTACGTTGGTAGTGCCTTAAAAATGCCGCCATTATGGCGTCACTGTGTTCACTAAGGACGGTTCCTATGGATACGACATTTGGATAACGAACATGATGACGCTGTGGCTCGACATTCACAACCATCATGATAAATTTGGCGCAATGACTATTCATGATTTTAGAGACTTTCATATATAGTTCTGAGCAATGAACTTCTGACTCTGACTGAGTCTTCAGTTAGTCTAAAATTGACCGCGCTACTCCGATCGGAGCCAGCATCGACGGTTCTATAGAAACAGACTACTTAAGAAATGAAATTACGTGACATCAAGCAAGCCTTAATGCGGTTGTCGTATAATTTGCACCAGATGAATGCCACCTGACAGACCCACTTCAACGCAATTTCAAAAGTGCACCGTTTTTCTGATCAAATCTAACTAGGTCTCCCATGCCCTTTTTCACTCTTCTCTCTCTGTCACTATATTCTTTCACTATAGGTGATGCATGCTTCTTGATATCATATGCCCATCTCATTTTGGATCTTCCTCTGCTTCGTTTTTATTCCCAGGGTCTCCAGTTTATATTAATGTTGATCCATCTGTAATCTGTTTGTCTTATATTGTGACCAGAAAATCTCCATTTTAATTGTGCAACTTCTTCCCTAACGTCGTTTATTTTTGTTCTCTCTCTCTCTCTTATCCACTCTTTTCTATTTTTATCCATTTGGTTTATGTTCCACATTTGCACATAGCGTACCGTCCCTAGCGACCAAATAAAATATCATAAATAATAATGTGTTGTCATTCTAAGAGTCAATTTCACCATCATTGATATTTGACCGTCAGTTTGATACCCTACCCAGCACTGCAAGAAATAACGAAACTGTTTCTAATTTTATAGCAATTTAATCTACGTCACGCGTACATTAGCAAGGTATGGTGGATCAGGGATCAGAAGTATTTGACTCGAGACAAGCTATTAGAAAAGAAGGAACAATTACAAGCAGTGCAGCAAGAGTTGCCGCATCAATTGTGGAGAATGTCTCCTCCAATTCCTGATATTCAGGAGGACGAATTTCCCGAAGAGAAACTCAAGGTCAATGTTATAATGGAATACGAAACCGAAAATATGGAGGAGAAGAAGCCTACGGCAGCATATATACAGGTTAATATGATTTATCTGCCTAGATAAAATTGTATTTTTAATAGCGGAAATAGATTGCTTACATCCATTATACTTCACACGCCACTGGCGAGAAAGTATTGCATTCGCAAAAAAAAAACACAAATGAGATGTTTTGTCATTATTTTATATCTACGTCACGTAAAGCAATGTCACATTTGAGTTGGTCTGTCTATCTTTCTCTGTCCTTAACTTGGAAACTACCACCTGGATTTTGATGGAAGTTTAACTACTGGCGTATTCAGAAAAAAAGAAAAGCTTGTTTAACGGCTAGTAATAGCTCGAAAATTATGATTTTAAGCTTTGATTTTTATTATGATTAAAAAGTAATTCTAAGGCCCGGTTTTTCAATCGCAGGTTAACTGTGATCTTACAGTTAACCTGAAGCTAAACTAAATGAGTTTTTCAATGTCAGGTTTGTCCTAAAACGGTAGTTAACTTTAACCAGGAGACTATATTTAGCTAGAAAGTTTTAGTTAAACCTATTCCTAGCCTTTTTTGCTTGACAGTGACATGAGTTGTCACAGATGACACGACACACAAACGTAGAGCGTCACAAAACCCACAAAACACGATATTTCAGACGTAGAGGCAATGTTGCCAGATCAACCAAGATGTGTGAGTTAACTAGACATTGAAAAACAAATTTAAGGACAACTAGTAGTTAACTTACAAGTTATAGTTTCCAAACTTGAAAGATAACCAGCGATTGAAAAAACGAAACGAAGGATTTACTTTAATTCAACACCCTTTACGTTCAAAAAAATATCGTTTTGTTATTAACGAGATATTGATTTTTCTTCTTTTCCTCCATTTAATTTACTCGCGTGTTATACGTTTTAAGGTTTTTTCTGCCTTCACGTAGGTTGCCGTATGTGCGGTAACCAACCGAGGGCAACAATATTTCAAAAGGTAACACTACGTCCGCTTGCATCTGCAACAACGCATTTTCGCTTGTTTCGCTATAAGTATTAAGATAAGCTATTGCATTCTGCTTTGAGTCGCTAAGCATCGACCATACAGCTAGACTCAGAACCAAGAAAAGCAACACTGCGTCTGATGACATTGCCCGAGAATACTGTCTAGTTAAGTGGATCTCAAAATGCCGCTTTTCCAAATTCATCTACAGTCCACTAGCTCTCCACATTAGGTGACCCCTTTACATATTGTCAGCAAGAAAATGTCGTTTATTTGGTTTGTTATTTTTTGCGATCTTAACTAAAATAATTATAAAAATTCCTTGTTTTAAATGATTCTCAACTTCGTATATATCAGCCAGAAAGCAGACTTTATACATTTTAAAACGATACTGGTGGGAAATCTTCTAAATTTACCCTCATTATAACCTACACGTATATACGGTGAGTATCAAATTTGGCTGACATCGTAATGTGTACGAGAAAGAAGCGCGAGAAGCGTCCAATATGTTTGTTAGAAAGAGTGCCCCGATGGCGTCCGTGACCTCCGACACCTCAGCTTGGTATAGGCTTGATCTCTAGGACAATGAGCAACTATGCTTTATCGAAGGTATGAGATCTATCGAAGCAAGACAGCACAAAGCGCGATCTATCACCAGAATCGTCCTTTGCGTGAGTGTATAACAGCTATCGGTTGGAACTGTAGATAGATTATTTATATGATAACGCATACAGCGAAGGTACACACTTTTCTATACAGTACTCGTTGAGGTAAATCCACTAATGTATCTATATTTTATTAATGTTCGAAACATGACCCAAAACGGGACTTGGTTCTTTAACCGAAAAATAGTCCAAGGTGGCAACAAACTATAAAAATCAATCAGGTTCCTTCTTTCAAGGAATACATTGTTCCAGCCATTATAAGCGAAAATAGAATTACATTTGTACCTTTACGCTTAAATTTCTCGTAACCTGTTGACTATGCGACAAATATTTGATAAAGGTAAAATGATTAAGAATTTGATTCCCTACAAAATTGTTTATATTACTTTTTTACATATTTTACGATGGTCTTCGAGATTTTTCAAAATGGCGGCAGATACTCCAGCCCTACTGTGCCGCTAATTTGAACTAATCATTAGGATGCAATAATTTAACGATATTACCAAAAATTTACTGTCGCCAATATTGTAGAAAAACTCACCTATTTCCTGGCCTACGTGCGATACTTTATATTCAATGGTCGAACAACAGGTTTCGCCACTTAACAACAAAATAAAAGCTTTCGGGTGACCACTTCCTCAATTGTTTTTTAAATTTTCATGAAGCCTCCGGATGTCGACCAATTAGAAAAAGAGATTATTCCTCTTCGTCAAAGATATCCAGCTATGGAAAAAGGAAAGTTTGTGGGCACTTTCGCGGACGAAATCATACAGAAGGTTCCAGAACAAACCTTACAATCTCTGATGGATGCTCCTGAAGATGTAGACACGCCTTACGAGATGTGCCTCAGAATAAGAAGGCTGAATAGGTAAAATAACTTATTTGCGACTTGGCGGTGATATATCCATCAATACCGTTTATGAACTTAGCGTCCGATATCTTCAAATGGAAGGGTTTGGGGTCTGTGATGCCTACCGTTTCACGATGTCCATTAAGACACGGAACATCCTGTATACATAATTTTAAATAATTTCAAATTTGTGGTGCTCAATGTTTTTTCATGTATGTTATTCGTTTCAGAAATGTATTTCGTCAGTTTCAAATAATCTCAGATATGGATCAGCTAATAGCTGATTTTAATAATCTTATTGAAGATGCAAAGATGGAAAGACTACCACTTCTTGCCAGTGGTAATTTCATAGACTTACACATTTTGACATTGAATCAGGAACTTAATATTTTGAAGCAGTTCGAAAATCATGAAGATGCCTTAACAGACAAGGTAAATTTTAAAATTAGGTTCAAAGATCATGTAAATTAGTCATTATTCGACGCTGAAAATTATTTACTATTTTTTATTATCTTTTCACTAAACGAACGTTACGGAATTAGCAGGATGACCAACGTGTTTGTAGTTTCTAAGAAATTTTCCAAATATGTAGGTGAAGGAGAGCTTGACAAAAGTCCATGCTAAGGAAGATGAGATAGACACTCTAAAAAGCAAGCAAGAAAGGATTAATGCAGAAATTGAAAGTCTTCATATAGAAGAATCTAAGATTCAAGAGAAGTTCAAGCATGCTGCTGAGAACAATAAGTTTTACGACTTCCTCAAAAATGTATTCAAGAAAAAATATAAGCCACCAAAAGTACATGTTGACGGTGGTAAGTCTAGAATCACATGTAGAAGAAAATGTATATTGAAAACCATAGACGTAGTTAAAAAAAGTAAGCCTACAATGGTTTGACACTTTTTGTTTTGTTTCAGAAAGCAGTTCAGAATCCTCTTCATCGTCCAGCTCAGACGAATCAGATGAGGATGACACGGGCAGTATAGATTCAAAGGACTTTGGATTTATCAAACAAGATCTGAATGTGTGTCCCAAAGGCTGCGAAGTTGCCATATACAATCTTGCAGTTGAATTACGCGCAAAAAGGTAAGTAACATGGTATACAAACTTGCGAACGTTAAAAGTATCTTCGAGTAACAGACTCATGTTACTTCTTACGCCACTGGGGGAGGAAGTATCTATTGTAATCGCAAACATTTTGAAAATGTAGTATTATGGTCTTTAGACGTTATATGACATGTACAACAAAAAAAAATGCTCAAACTAAGTTTTTTGACGTTTCAGATACCTGTACACCTCTTTTTTTGCGGCAGTAACTGTATATGCTTCCAGCCCCAGTAATTTTACGCACCTATCAGTACATATTGCATACATCAAAAAAACTAACGTTAGCGTTTTATCAAATGACTGGGGACTAAGGAGTATGGGCTAGTTGCAGTTGCATATGGACCTGTTTGACTGACTTTATCCCGTTATTTTTTTGTTATACATGTCTTCACTCAAAGGGGCTAACTTGGACCGACGATAATCCTTTATGAACTGATGACAGAGTTGCGCAGGAAGTACAGAGTCAACCTACTTGACGCCATTTTTTTATGTTATACTGCTGAGGCAGTTGCTGTGGACACAATGTTTGGTTATGCGACGAGTGCTCTTGTCGCACGACATCAACAAAGCTTCTGGTCCGGACTTGATTCCTGGCATTGTACTGAAGAGGTGTGCTCCAGTTCTTTCGCGTCTCTTCCAGATATCTTGTGAATCCGGCATCTTCCCAGAAAACTGGAAATTTGCTCATGTCCAACCCATCCCAAAAAAGGAATCTAAGGCCGACCCTTACAACTACAGGCCTATAGCTCTGCTTTCTGTTTTAAGTAAGGTGATGGAGAGGTGCATACATCGCGAGCTTCTGGACTACCTCGAACGTCACGGCTTGATTAGCGATAGGCAGTATGGTTTCCGGCACCAACGATCCACAGGGGACCTCCTAGCTTACGTCACTCAATTGTGGAGTAAACTCATCCAGTCTTATGGTGAGGCTCATGCCGTTGCTCTTGACATCACGAAAGCGTTCGATCAGCTGTGGCACGCTGCCCTCTTAAGCAAACTTAGATCCTATGGCCTCCCAGAAATGCTTTGCAGATGGGTGGCTGACTTTATCTCTGGCCGCAAGATATCCGTCGTAATTGACGGGTTCTCCTCTTCATCCCACAACGTCAACGCGGGTGTTCCCCAGGGATCGGTCTTGGCTCCGACACTGTTTCTCTTACATATCAACGACTTCCTTTCCTGCACGATCAACCCAATCCACAGCTTCGCTGATGACAGCACTCTACATGCAGGAATTCAGAGTGGCAAGCCGATCTCTGCCGCTGAGTTGGAAAAAAGAAGCTTAGCGATGACTTCGTCTCTGACAAGAGACCTGGAGGCTATCACTGCTTGGGAACGCATCAATCTTGTACAGTTCAATGCTTCCAAAACGCAGTACTGTACTTTGATGAACAACAAGCGTCACTGCGCTCACCCGGTTCCGATGGATGGTCGAGTTCTGCCAAAGAGCCATTCATTTCGGCTGGTCGGAGTCCAGATCACCGAGGACCTGATCTGGCACGAACAATAGCTGCAGCCGCTGGGAAAAAGCTGGGCTATTTGTTTAAGGCTAATAAGTACTTTTCTCGGCATGACCTTCTCACTCTATACAAGGCCCAGATAAGGCCTAGCCTCGAGTATTGCTCACACGTTTGGGGTGCTGCCGCCCCGACTACATTATCCATGCTCGATATTGTCCAGAGGAGGGCGGTCCGGCTGATCGATGACTGTTCTCTAACAAACAGTCTCGGGACTCTTTCGCACCGGCGGGCTGTCGGCGAGCTAGCTTTTTTCTACCGTTACACCAACTGACTTTGCTCCTAAGAGCTCTCTTCCATGATGCCGCCGCGCGATGTGCCTGCCAGACAGACCCGCCTGACTTCGTACATCCAGAACCAGCCGATACGACCGCTCCTTTGTCCCGAGGGTGTCGAGATTGTGAAACAATCTACAAGAGGAAGTTTTCCCAGTTCTATTAACCTTAGGCAGTTCAAAAATCGTATTAATAAAATTTCTTTGGGATCATCATAGCAGCCGCGGTGTTCCGGCATTTAGGCTTCTGCCTGCGCGGCTGCTTCGATATAAAAAAAATGGCGTTCGTATCACCAAATTTTATAATAGTAAAACAGAGAAAAACATTTTTAAATTGCATTTGTTTATTATAGGCATGAAGTTGAGCAAGCTGTAAGAGATCAGAAATCAGATTTAGAAACGGTAAAAAAGAATATTGATATGGCAGATAGACAAATAAGTATCCTCCAAAATCATTTCAAGGCTAGTCAAAGAGATCTTGAGAATTATCAGGTAAATATTCAAAAATAAACCACCTCTCAAGTAGGGAAGTACAGGGTGGCCGATATGTAACTAACTGGTTTGTATCTTGAATATTTATCAATTTTTCTCATCTTAATCTTTTATTGAAACTTAGAAACTATCTATGAAAAATAATATCCGACAAATGTCTACCTCTAGAAGCCGTGGGAGGAATATTTTTAATCACTTCCGTAATATTGTTCTTCAGCTTCTCTACAGTATTTGGTTTCTTGGCATAAACCCTCTTTTTCAAAAATCCCCATAGAACAAAGTCAGGAGCCGCTAAATCCGGTGACCTTGATGGCCAGTTAACATCACCAAATCGAGAAATTAAACGTCCCGGAAATATTGTTCGCAAAAGATTCATTGTTTCCCTAGCTGTGTGACAAAATGCTCCGTCCTGCTGGGACCACATGTTTTGCAGGTTAAATTGTTGGATTTGAGGATCCAGAAAATTTTGCACCATATCACGGTAGCGCTTGCCAGTGACAGTAAGAGCATTACCTGCAGCGTCTTCAAAGAAGTAAGGTCCAGTGACACCTCCATACCAAACACCGCACCAAACTGTGGCTCGACGAGGATGTAGTGGTCGTGCTGGATGATACGAAGGTTCTCAAATGACAATTCTGCTTAATAACAAATCCGTTCATATCGAAGTGGGCTTCATCGCTCATTATCGGTTGTCGGTAAAAATCGTTATTTTGGGTATTAAGCTGGAATATTGCATGACTGTATTGTCGGCGACTTCCATGGTCACTAGACTGTAGTTCTTCGGTTAACTGAATTTTTTATGGCCGCAAATGCAAGTCCAGTTCTTGAGAACGATGTCTGGTAGACGTCTCAGGGCGCTCCAGTACACTTTCACGAACTCTCTCGATATTTTCCGGAGTACGAACAGTTCGAACACGGCCCCACCTTTTCAAATCTTTAACTTCACCTATTTGTTCAAATCTCCGCACCAACTCACGAATGGTGTTGACACTGGGCATATTATATCTGCCGAAATCTTGTCGTAGCTTCCGAATCGACTCATTATTTAAGTAAAACGTTTTAACAATATTCAAATCAGTCAGTTATAAATTGGTCACCCTGAATAAGAGATTTTCAGGATACAAATTTCTAGATAACGCCCGTTTTGAGAATCATAGATTAACTACTTAGCTAAAGTTCAACAGAATAAGCAGGACGAATCGTAGATCGCAAATTAAATCTTGCAATTTCCAGAGAGAGAAACAAAAATTACTGAACCAAGTCAAATGCGTCACGATATTAAGAGCAAGTCAAATTTGTGAGTTGAATGTCGACAACTTCAATGTGGATGATTATCTTGTGTTTTCAAAGCAGAGATTATCAGAGTTGTACAAGAGAGTAGGTGAATTGCAGTATGAAGATTACAAACAGAAGAGTACATATGAGTAAGTAACACAAAAGAAGAAAAAACCATAAAAATAGTTTGCAACTCAAGCATAACAATCATAAAAGTGTGAATCAGTGGTAAAAATAATACTGGTTCTGTTGTGATATGGTAAAGTGAGGGACAGGGACAGGGCATCGAGTCACACGTATAGTTTCACCGCTTGGCGGACTGTATCTAACAAATGCTCTGCCGTCATAAGCCAGAACGCAGTATGTCCACACAATGCGAAAATGAGATGCAGTCATTATACTATGAAAGGTACATAGAAGAATCATATTTCGATGATCAAATACAGTATATGTCATGATAAATACCGAAAATCTAAAATTTTCACGATTATCGTAAATTACAATACAGTATCTACACATCAATAAATTAAAACAGCAAGTGACCCGTACTTACTACACTCTTGCTTAGAAACCACACAGATACTGTGTTATGATTTATAACCAAGGCAAAGGCGCTAGCAGGTACTATTAAAGATACACTTAATCACACCGAGTTCTTAATATTTTTGATCACTTTTCGTCGATTATTTAGTGTATTTGTCATGATACTGTAGAGCATTTTCATAGTTTTCATATACGTGAACGTGCGATAAACATACATTGCGGAGTACTGTTATGTTATTAATTAAAGAGACAGCAGTTCAGATAATTCAGAAGTAACAGTATATGCTTTTTTATCTATAGATACGCATCTGTGGTAAAATTAATGAATTCGTTAGAACATATTATCAACTTTAACCGGATACAAACCAAACGTATTCTTTTTCCTTAAAACATTACAATTCGAGAAAGGTTAAAACACGTTCTCATCGTTCCTGTAAAATTTGAAAATAGCAGATACTATCTTCTGGCTTATGACGGCATTTACATTGCTTATAATGGTACAGTCGTGTAATATTAGTGGTAACCTGCTGCATACAATTTTCTGTGATAGTGTTTACCTGAAACATCTGTGCCGCATGAAAAAAGATCTCAATTACATGAGAAGCAAAAAGAAAGTGCTGAAGAATGACTATCAAAGAATCATGAAGGAGCAGTTTGGTAAACCGATTGACATACACGAAATCACGGAAGCCATTTTGAAAAAGAACTTCCAGAAGTCTCATGTGAATGAACTGGAGGAGGTACTTCTTAAGAAACTGGTATACGAAGTGAGGGTCAAAACGACCAATTTGAAAGACATTTTTGCTGCCGAATTACGTATGTGGAATGTAAGTAGGAAATTTTTTCCATTTCAGCATCTTGTATCAGTCTACATACAATGTATAGAGCTGGATCGGTACTGAACGTTTCATTCTGGAGGAACAATACCGGAAGTGAGTTAAAGTTAGTGATTGATTGATACGTAAAACTTCTGTGACAACAGGTGGTTGAGTGAGAAGGCATGTCTAGAGACACTTAACCTTCCGAAAGGGGCGCCTAGTCTGACAGACCCAGACACTCTACCATTACTCGGCATGTGTCGGCAATAATCGTCTCGTCCAGTTAAGTACCTTCCTACACAGGCCTCCAGTGTTAGCATGGCAAGCAAGACAGGTGTAGGTTAAATATTGATGCAGTTATTTTGTAAAAAGTCTGTGAGACTTGGCGCCACTACCCGCGTAACTGTTTTTGTGCTTTGTTGAAATTTGAGTGTTTGTATTTTGGTAAGTAAATGAAGGATTATTTATTGTTCTGTTGCTCGGTTAATACTTTGCATGAGAGAATATCTAGTATAATGTTAATTTTGTCATAAAAGTGTAGTTTTACATAAGCACACCAATCACATCTTGAGTAGATTATTTTATTTCTGTATAATTCATGCTCTCCACGTTATTTTTATTACTTTCAGAAATGAGTTGGGAAGCAGAGCGAAAAAGATTGCACGCCCTATGGGATGAGGTACAACTTGAATAAGATCCAGATGATGACGACTTAGAACTGGCTGGGGATGAGGACGTCACTGTAACAAGAGACACCGATAGCAAGTCAGAGCAAGAATATAATGATGAGGTCATTTCTCTTCAAACTGCAGACATTCCAGGAGTTCATCATTTTCTTGGTAAGGATAATGAGAAAAGATGGAGAAAGCACTGCACTACGAAAACTTCAAGAACTAGACAAGAAAACATAATTGTGCGTCTTCATAGGGTACGAGATTATGGAAAATATGCTCGCTCCAAAATCGAATGCTGGTCGTTGTTCTTCTCAGATGAAATGCTCGAAGAAATAGTTGAAAACACAAACTTGTATATTACTCGCATATCTAAAAACTATTCCAGAGTAAGAGCGGCGAAATTAACAGACTTGCTTGAAATTAAAGCCCTGTTTGGTTTGCTGTACCTTGCTGGGACTCACAAAAGTAGCGATTCCCCGTTAACTGTCTGCGATTCGACGACCTTTCTACTAGAGATGAAAGAAAGGAATTTGATAAGTTGGTACCAATAAGATCAACTTTTGACAAATTTATCCAGCACTGCAAAAATGCTTACTGCATAGAAGCCAATGCAACCATAGATGAAAAGCTTGAAGTATTCCGTGGGCGTTGTGGATTCAAGCAGTACATCCCCAGTATGCCAAACAAATATGGAGTTAAGGTCTTTGCTCTTGTCGATGCTTCCACGTCATATTGTGCCAATTTAGAGGTATATGTAGGTACACAGCCCGATGGAGCTTTCAAAACAAAGAACGATCCTACTAGCATTGTTTTACGCCTCATTGAACCTGTTTCTGGGATAAATAGAAATTTGACTTGTGATAATTGATTTCCCAGCATCCGTCTGGTCAAGAAACTACTCAAAGAACACAGACTAACATTTGTTGGTACCATGAAAAAAAATAAAAGGGAACTTCCCGGGATTCACAAATACCAGAAGTCGAGCTGCTTGTACATCCATGTTTGGGTTCCAGGAAGATATGGCACTTGTGTCTTATGTCCGTCCCCAAAAAGTATAAAAATATAATTTTAATTTCATCTTTGCACCACGATGATGCAATAGATAAGTTAACAAAAGAAAAAAGTAAACCTGAAATCATAACGTACTATAACAACACCAAGGGAGGCGTTGACAATTTGGACAAGCTTGGTGTCACGTTTAACATAGCGAGAAATACTCGTAGATGGCCAATGGTTATTTTCTGTGCCTTACTGAATATAGCAGGTGTCAATTCAATTTAATTTAATTCAATTCAATTCGATTCGATTCAATTCAATTCAATTTAATTTCATTTCATTTCATTTAATTTAATTAAATCACCAACAGTTTATAAACCGATTACTGGTGGGAAATTCAGTACATATACTCCCAACTTATTTATGTCGTAAATAATAAACAATATGCTGTTATAAGAAGACTATACCTAAGGAACCTTACACTAGAACTAACAAAACCACATTCAGTACGGCGATCATGTGAAACAAATGTACGAAGAGGAGTGAGAGAGAGGAGGCAGATTTATTCAGGAACACCTATGAATGCTCAGCCATTAATGGACATTACCCCTGGGATCAGAAAAATTTGTTTGTCTCTCACACCTAAGAGCTTGGTGTTCTATTTGTTTAGAATCATTGGGTAATGATTAAAAGTTATTTTATGACCAATATATTATTTAGTGTTAACAAGAAACACATTTTTGCACTGTTCTTGTATTTTTGTTTCTCAAATTCTAGGAATCACTTTTTTATCTTATTTTTTCTTTCTATAAGGGTAAATTCTATAAGAATTTTGTATTTTATGTTACAATGTTAATATTTGATCAAAGACATACCCAATAATATATTTTTTTTAAAAACTGCTTCGCATGCTTTTTAAGCAGGGTCTGACAGACTTGGCTCCACCTCTGGTGTGATAATATATAGCGCCACATCCGGAAGGTTGATGTTTAAAAGTTATGACGGTTTGATCTGAAATGTATTTTGTCCTTGAGGTTATACTGGAGATATAGAATCATTAATCAACTTATATACAAAAAATGACGTCTAGTAAGTTGACTCTGTACTTCTCACGCTTCGCTGTCATCAGGATTATGTTTGGCGCACTTTAGCCCGTTTGAGAAAAAAGTTAACAACCAACATGTACAATAAAAAAATGGAAGAATTTCCTTCTCTCCCTGGGAGGAATTCCTACAGGTGCACATGATCGTTGCGATGACCAATCCCGCGTGAATGACTACTCGTATATAGGCCTTCACCATGCGCAGTTCAAACAGTCCACAGTAGTGTGGAAGCGATAGCCGACTGTAACGTGGAACCACCGACAACGATGCTTGTCCATCCCGGGGACTGTAGGAGATTTTCTAAGTTTTAAAGGTTATGGCGAGTATGGGTAGTGAAATATGTCTAAGTTGTACGTAGAATCACTGGGGTTGGAGGTGTTTAAATATACCAACGTCCAAAAATTGAGATGTGTCCTCCCCCGCCCCCTGAAACCCCTAATCTCCTATTTTTAACCCCTACAAAAATGTTTCCGAAAATGATCATCAGGATCGTTTGAAACGTCAAAAAGCGATGTTTGTGCGATATTTTTTTCGTTTTTGGCCTTTTTCTCCGCCTCCACTAGACCGATTTTCAAAAACTACAAAGCTTTTGCGTCCATGCCATAAAAAAATAATATCCGATTTTCGAAGTTTTTCGCGATTACAATACTTTCTACAAGTAGGAGCGGGAAGTAAATTCATGTCATGTTGGAATGCAACTGCAGTTTTTAACCAAACCAAGTCCTTAATTTTTACAGATATACATATAGTCCATTAATAAAGTGACAGCATAGATTTTGTATCATTTGAGTTATGTGTATATATGTGATCTGACCAAGAAAAATATACCGATAATCCATATTTAACGTTAAGAACTAAAGTTTCACTTAGCCGATTTTTCAATATATAAAAATTAACCTATTATTGTATAGTGCACCAATTTGCGTGTATGCTTGTTCGACAAGTACTAATAACGAATAGTCGCTTCTGATTGCAGCAGTTCCAAATGAAATAAATGATATAAAAGATAATTCGATATGGAGTTGCTAGGCAATTGTTGAATTTACTGCCATTTAATCTTTTCAATATCATATTTTTAATGACAAAGTGTTCAACGCAAATACTACTCATATTAATTCAAAATTTTGGAATATTTTGGCTCACACAAAAAATGGACTGAAGATTTTTGTGTTGATTATTATTAAGATCCGTTAGAAAGTGACATAACCATTGGTAAGATCAACCATTTAGCTCATACCAGGAAAAAACTCAACTCTAGATCTAACAGTTTAGTATTTCCACCTACTAAGCACCAATAGGCTTTTTTGTTGTAGAATATTTTTTAATATTTCTACCAGTGGCGTATACTGTAGATTTAAGAAAAAATATGGTATGCCATTGCTTTCTGCGAAAATAAAAATCATTTTTAAAATTGTCATTTATTTTGCAACAAATTTGACCTATTGACTTTTTTCCATCCGATGCACCGTTTTTGCGTAAAAAATAGAAACCATTTTGGCTATTTTAATCATTGACTTAACTTAAATAAAAGCCAACAAATCACATCTTACTTACAAACTACTACATGAGATTTTACCAATTTTGCAATGAATGACAATTAAAAATACAAGATTACAACAAGTTTTGACATTTTCTGTGGATCAAATAAACTAATTCTATTTTAATTATCACAAGAATTGTTGTAAATGTCCTCCTTCTTCTTAAATACAGGCTTAATTTTCTTTCTCATGGATTGGCGAACCCTTTCAAAAATTCCAGTTTTTGTTATGATTTGGCAAGAAAGTAAAATTTTCTGCCTTAGAGTTTGAACCGGTAATATAGTATAGTATCTTTATTTTAATAGCTCCAAGCTAAACAATACAGTATATATGTTATTATCTAAACCTATCGCTATTTTCTATTTTCTACATACATTCTTAATTGCCTTTTGAATTTGACAAAATTTGTAGATTTGATTTCAGCTGGTAAATTACTAAAATCTATAAGGCCTTTATGAAATAAACTATTTTGCGCAAAAGCTGACAACACAGGAGGAACATAAAAATCAAACCTATTCCTTGTATTGTAACTATAAATATCACAGACAAATTGCAAACCTTCCAATATGTGTTCGAGGTACATGCCATTCTTTATTTTGTAGATGACTATCATTGTATTGTAAAATATATTTTGTTTGATACTTAATAGATTAAGTAGTATAAGCTAAAGTCTTTAGGTGCCCCCACAAAAAATAGTCTAAACTATTTAAATCAGGGGACCTGGAGGCCAAGATTGAGTTCCCCCACGTCTTATCCAGCGATTCGTAAACGCTTCAATTAGAAATTCCGTAGCATGAATGCTTCAATGTACAGGAGCACCATCACGGATGTATGTACCACATTTTTTCTCCTGAAGCAAAATTGGCAAATCGTTTTAAAGAACGTGATGATAGGATATTCCATCCCGTCGACCTTGAAGAAAGAGCGGTCCTATGAGGAAATGTCCAACTGTTCCAGCTCACACATCCACGGAAAACTGAACCTGATGATGTGCCTCCGTAATTGCGTATGGGTTTTCTCCGGCTCATACATGATTATTATTGAAATTTCGAATGGAATTGCAGAAAAAACTAGCTTCCTCAGTAAAGATAATTTTGATATCAAATAACGGGTTTTCAGTTTTTTTTCTAAAAACCATTGACAGATATTTAAACGTAATGGAAAATCACTCGGCAGTAGTGCTTGAACCGTTTGAATATTATATTGATACATAGTAAACTATCAACAAGTATTATCCAAATAAGAAAATAGGAAACATTAAGCATTACCGAAATTTTCCTAATACATGTTTCTAGATGTTCCTTAATTGTGTTTAAAACAGCTTCCTCTAATTCTGGTGTTCTCACCAGGCGATGTGCCCCTTTGGAACTATTGTCAATGCTAAGACTCCCAGTTTCATGTAGTCTTCTGGGTATTCTAGAAAACATTCTGGAATCGGGAAGGATACTATATGGATACCGCTCTTGATAAATCCGCCTAACCATAAGCATATTACCGTCAGCAGGTTCGTACGTAAAATGCATATCTGCTAACTAGGAATTTGTAAACCTTGGCATAGGTTACTTATTTTCTCTTTATTATTATTGATTAAATAAACTTTCACAATGTAAAAAAACTACCACGTTTATGAATATTTGTCAAAATAAGGGCACAAGGGCACCAGCCTGCTAGTTCAAAATAATTTCGTTATACCACAGTTGGTAACTGAGAATTGGAGAAGAGCCATAGACTCAGAAGAAGTTGTCATAGCAGTATTTTTGGATTTGAAGAGGGCATTTGAAACGATTGATAGAGATATTTTGTTAGGTAAATTGAAGGCATATGATATAACAGGAAGTGTTTTAGATTGGTTTAGAAATTATTTATCTAAAAGGATGCAAGTTACAAAAGTTAATGACACTATTTCATCAAAAATTGAAAATACGTTGGGTGTTCCACAGGGCAGTATCCTGGGACCACTTCTTTTTATTTTATACATAAATGATTTACCTGCCATAGTCAAAAAATGCAAAATTCAGATTTTAGCAGTTAGCATCTCACAGACTAAAATTAAATGCAGGTAAAACGAAAGCCTTGTTAATCGGAAAAAAACAATGTACAAATATTCAACTGAATATTGATGGTGAAGATATTGAATTCGTAGAAAATTTTAAATACCTGGGGGTTTTTGTTGACTCTCGATTAATTTTTGATATTCATTATGAAAAAGTTATAAATAAGATTAGTAGTAAAGTGGGATATTTATCGAGAGTTTCTGGATGTCTGAGTTCATATAGCAGAAAAATTATCTATAATACCATCATTCTTCCAAATTTATTGTACTGTTCGACTATTCTATATTTAGCAAATAATTCCATTTTTGAAAGACTGCAAATTTTACAAAATAAGTGCATGAGAATAATACTAAATAAAGATAAATATACTCCAATTAGGCAAATGCTTAGCAAATTAAAATGGCTCAATGTAAAAAAATTTATCAAATATTTTGTAATGATATTCATTTATAAAGTAAAAAATAATATATTTCCATCAAGTCTAACTAATTTAACATCATCAAATGTCGACCATCATTTACATAATACCAGAAATAAAGATGACTTCCATTTAATGACCAAAAAGTATAACATATGCTACAAATCTGTATTCCATCAAGGGTTGATTGAATATAATAAATTATACTCGGAGATAAAAGACCAACTTTGACAAAATTTAAAGTAAAATTGAGAAATCACTTGTTAAATCTACAATTATAGGTTGCCCAGCATTTACATCATACACCATATGGCTTGAATTTACTAGTTCTAAGTTGTTTACAATTATTCTGTTTATGTAGCCAAATGTGCTAAATAAATCTTTCTACTACTACTACAAATGCATGAAAATGATTTTTATTTTTTACGCGAAAACGGTGCATCGGACGGAAAAAAGTCAGGAAGCAAAGTAAATGAGGATTATAAAAATATTTATTTTTGAAGAAAGCAGTGGCGTACCATATTTTTTTAATCTCCTGTATAAAAAATGCCTATTGGTGCTTAGTAGGTGCATGTCAAATTTCATAAAAATATCTAGTACAGTATTAAGGTTATGATAAGAAAACGATTTTTTTCTTAAAATTTCAACACCCTGTAGCTCAAAAGTTAAGAGGTTTAGGACATATATGTTTATATAATCTTTTCGTCTTAAAATGAGTTAAGGACTTATATCCTGTATTTTAGCCACCAATTCAATTACACCCTGTATAGGGGTTCACCGATAGGTATTGAGGCAATCATCAAATGACATCTGTTCATCCACCCATAACTTTACACTCTGTTCCATTGTTTTGGTTCTAGGATAGAATTTATAAAACCCAAGATGTCCTTGCGTCCATAATCAAGGAGAATACGAATAGACTGGAGCTGCTACAAGTAATAAGTCATGAGAAAAAGGAATTAGTGAATATCATAAATGCGCAACCAAAGAAAAAGGAACAAGTAGAAAAAATTGAGGGGGTAAGTAACTGCAAGACTTTGAACTGAAAATATTTTGGGGCTTCGAGTTCAGTAGTCAGCATTCTACAATCTACAACATACCTATGTTATAAAAATCAGCATTTACCTTCAAAAAACTAATGATTTGATCTAGATTCAAGAGAAATACAATGAAAGCTTGGAAAAACTGGAGAAGTTCGTGGAAGAACAACAGAAACAAATCCAAGATTTGAAACTAGAGATAAAGATGCTAAAGACGAAGGGAATGCCTCGAAGAGAGAGAAGACGAGATGAATTGAAAAATATCATCAAAGAACAAGTGGAAACTGAACAAGCTGAACGTGGAGAACATGTATCACCACCAGAAGAAAGAGATGTTATTGAGACTAAGGAGTCGGAAGAAGTTACAGTAATAATGGAATTCAAGGATGAAACTGGACCGTAAGTACCGTATAATATGTTCTCGGGGCGAACCGTGAGACTTCTGTCTTCAAGCAGTGACTGTCGAAGAGATGGACATAAGAATTAAGTGAATATAAGTAATTTGGCGAGCAGAGCCTTGAGATCCCTGGCAGTTTGCGAGAAATGTTTTTGGGTAGAAATGGTAGATGTACTATTGAACATTTTAATAAAGCTAAAACATAACGTCTCATATGACATGACATTGAATGTCGGCAGATGAGAGATGATACCAAGACTTTTGCGCGAGTCCTTTCATTATGGTCATTCCAGTTCCATCCTGCTACTAAAGATATCACTGCGAATATTACTACGGTCAACAAAAGTATTCTCATGAGGATCTTCATATTCTGGTTCTTTCTACGCGTGTTTTCAAATTTGTCGTAAAAATTGCAATAGTTTCCCAGGTATACAGTCTCTTTGCCCGAAATTTGTAAATAAGAAGCATAGAGAGAACGAGAATTCTCATTCATATTTAAATCTCTATTTAAACTACACAATCGAGTATAACTCTGCATACCTTTATCTTTTAATATAGATTAATTTAATAGTTACTTATATGGTTTTTGATTGTAAGTTGAAGTAATAAGCAGCGATAAAAATGAGGCACATAAAGTTAAAAACCATTTATTGAACCCCCCCAAAAAAATGACTATGCCCTATGCCCTCTATGGAACAGGGAGTGCTTCGCAATATTTTCTCGTTTGCTAGCTCAAGCATAAGTTTAGGAGCTAAAGTTACACATTTCGTACGTTACAGTTACGTCGCTGAAGCTGAATATGTCGTTAGAGACATGTTAGATCAACTTCTGGGCGATGTAGATGCTAGACTTTCAAGATTATCCATAGAAAACATTGTAAAGAGTATATTAAGTGGTGTGCTCTTCACTACCAGTGTTGTTGATATCATCCACGAGATTGTGAGGAATTTGCCCATCACACCATCAAGTGAGCAACTTGCAATCATCGACGAGAGTGCGGAGAAACTACATCAACTACATGAGATTAGCGTAAGTATAATTGCACAAAGTGCTGCCATCCATTACCAAAGTCGACCACTGCGAAAGCGAATAGCCTGGTCGCCACCGTGGCCGCTAGATGCCGCCGATTCTGGTGCTTTAGTGGATACGAACTACTCACCATTAAACAAACCAGATGGTACTTTGTGCTGTCTTATTTCGATACTACTAGTTTATAATTACATCCTCAAAACTTTTTGCCGCCGCCAACCACTTTTATGCGTATAACTATATAGCATCGACCCGTCTGTAGGTGGCAGCGTTACAACATCTCAGACTCCTGCCGCAGGTTACAATATTTCTTGTTCTTTCATCGAAAAATTCTGAGAATACCTACGACATCTGAGGGGAATGCTATTTGTGGATCGCACAGTGTATTGGACTTTAATACTGGTGGTATGGGTCGCAGTAAATACTGAACTAACTTGTAAGTTAACTATTAGTTGCCAGTAAATTCGTTTTTCAAGTTCTAGTTAAATAACCCGTAACTGTTGATCTGGCAACACAGCTTCTACGTCTACGTGTTTTGTCTGTTTTATGATGTCTAGTATCATCTGTGACAACTCGTGTCACTGTCAAATAAAAAAAAGTTAGGCATTGGGATTTAACTACAACTTTCTAGTGAACCAGTAGATGGTCTTCTGGTTAAAGTGAACTACCGTTTTAGGAGCAACCCGACAAAGAAAAACGCGTCCGTGGTCACGTCACTCGGGTTGCTAGGCGAGGTGCTTCTATCTCTTTCTAACACAACCATTGCATGCTTATCGCTCGTACACATTACGACGTCAGTGGTATATGGATTTCACTGTATATTATTTTTGGCATCAACAGTTTGACATGAAATGTATGATTAAATTCTAATGTTATCCAGAATAAAAATGAAATCGTATTAGCCAGTTCAAATACAAAGAATTTAGGCCAGTTTTGTTTCAATGTCATACAGTGAAAGTTCCAAAACCAGGGTGCAACGGCTGGTTCAACAAATCGTGTGACACTGCTCTCCAGCAGACGATCAAGGCACACAGAACCTTCTTACAAAACCCCACTGTAGAGGACAAGCCGACGTCGAGTCCAGAAACAAATATGACGAAGCGATTCGCAATGCTTAAGACCAGCACGATATAAAAGTTAGCCACATAGTAATGTCGCAGCGCAATGGGTGTCGGGAACGATTGTAACCGGCTCAGAGGTTAAGGCGGAATCGCTTGCCAAGATCTTTGCTGCCAACTCCACCATGGACGTCCCCCCAAAACGTCCAAGTGCCGTCGCTTCAAAGGGTTCCCTACATGTGCGGGAAGTAACATTCAGGCCGTAAGACGGGTACTCTAGATATCAACAAAGCTTCTGGTCCGGACTTGATTCCTGCCATTGTACTGATTAGGTGCGCATAATTTTGTTCCAACCCACGAGCAAAAAAAAAATAAGGATCTGGTACATCATGCTAGCAAAATGGATACAAACATCCGCTTCAGCTATTAAAAAAGCAATCTTTCCTAGCTAAATAAAAAACCATTCGATTTGTGGGCATTACCCTACCTATGATGTCCAAGTTATATGATATTGGTGGTAACATATTGTATAGAAAACAAAATAATGATTTTACTTGTTCCAGACAAGTGAGGAAAGCCTTGTGAACTGCGTCCACGAACTACTAGAAGACGTACTGGATGAGGTGATGATGGTAGCTGGAGCACCTCACGATGTTGTTTTCAAGATGGTCAACAAACTGGTGGACGTAATTCCAAGCGAAATACTTCTAAGCGAGAGATCACTGGCCACCATTTCTGACAAAATCAAAGATATTGTAGAAGGCAAGCGATTGGATACTGACGAATTGAGAAGCTATATAGAACGTGTTCCACAGCATTATAGAGAGATGATGGCACAAATAATCAACGCTATTCTTGAACGTGTCTATGGAGAAGGAATTGATTATATCTATATCATTAAGCACGAATAGTGGTTTAGGATTCATTTTATTGAACATATAGAGAATATATATATTGCAAACGCACATTTTTCAATGCTATTATACATTTTCAAGTGTGTCTGACATAGTGACAAATAGTAAAACATTGAACAGAATATGTCAAGATAAAATCTATTATGTTTTTATCTTAACACTCTTCGATACCGACGTTTTGATACCAGATATTTCTCCATCGTATCGCTTCAGCTCTTTACGCACTTCTCTTACCTAAAAGAAAAAAATAAAGAAGTAACATAGACATCCTTACATGTAAGTATTCAGGATTCACGTTTTTTTTGCAATTGAAAATACCAATACCTACAATTAACATGATGGTTATTAGATTTACTGACAGCATTTAACAAAGATATAAGGAAATAAAATACTTGTGATCCTGACTGAATATAAATATATATACTTGTACTTACAGCACCCTTCCTCCTAATAATTGCTTTCCTATACTTCAGCTTGTGTTTCACCCTTGGATTTCTATGTTCTTTCTTCCTATATGGCGTCAGTCCCTTATTTTTTGCTATTTGGTAATTTATTGGTCTCTTCATTCCTAAATACAAGATATAAAATGTTATACATAGAAATACATTGAGTACAATAATACAACCATTTATCTGGAAATTTTTGATAATTCTACCTACATACCTTTATCATCAGATTTATTGTTTTCTTGGTCAGCATTGCCATCAGAGAGTTCAGAATCATTCATATCTTCTTCATACTCCTTGTTTAGTTTTCTGTCTTCAGCTTCAGACTTAGCTTCCTTATTGTTCAACTCTTCTTTTTTATTTGTTTTTGACACCTTTGCTTCAAGGTCAAACCTCACTTTACTCTTCTTTCTTTTTTTCGAAAATTCATCTTGTTCATCACCATCTGATATACTGTCTCTATTTGATTGAAGTCCACCCTCACCTTTCTTTTTGCTCAACTGTCCCCTCTTTTCTTTCAAATTAGAAAGTAATTTCAATGTTGCCTTTTTCTTTACCTGCTCCTTGCCGACACTTCCCTCATTGTCCTGGAGCAGTAATTCTATCTGGGGTTTGATGGCCTCTTCAAACACTGGCTCAAGCTGGAGGAGCAATTGGCGGTATTGATAGAGCCTTTTAATGACTGGGTGGTTTTGAATGTTGGCTGTTTTGGATGCTTTTAAAAGTAAGTACATGTAGATGTTTGTGCAGTAACTATAAAGTAAAAATAGGATTTTCAAGTTAACATAGCTTAAAAAGCTGTACTGATTAATACTGTAGGAGAGTTGGCTTTCTAGTATCACACCTCAACTCAGGCTCGGGGTATCACCAGCACGCCGACGTCGGCAGTTGCTGTTCATATTCGGTGCATACACAGCGTATGTTTATACGTTAGCATGTCGTCTACAGATACAGCAGATGAAACTGAGAATATTTCTCCCAGAAGAAACATTTGAATATTCAGACAAAAGAAATTGTTCTTAATGTTTATAAGAGCGGAATTTTTGAGCATCCTGAAATGAAAATTCATGATATTGAAAGACGAGTGGCGAACAAAACAGGCTTATGTCCTAAGACAATTTTCAACATTGTTAAAGAATATAAAAAAAAAACAAAAAATTGTCTCCACCACACAAAGCTGCTGGATATAGTTGATAGCTTTGATCAGAATGCCATCAGATGCAAAGTCCATCAACTTTTTGAAAGGCATCAACTTCCCACCATAGACAAAGTAATGCAGGAGGTTAATAGTGATGCAGACTTACCTGCTTTCAAAAGGACTACATTCTATAGTTAACTTTACTTTAAGCGGGGCAGAAATAGTATTTTGATGGACAGCCAAGAGATTATTTTATGGAGAGGAAATTATTTAAAATCAATAAAGAAATACCGCGACCAGGGCAGGAAGATTTATTACTTGGATAAAACCTGGATAAAAGTAGGTCATACAAAACCTACAGTGTGGGCTGACTCTACAATTAGATCAGCAAGACAAGTCTTCTTAGATGGACTTACCACTGACCTAAAGAATCCGTCAGGTACGTGTACCTAACCAATTCGTCATTTGTGTTGTAAAAATGGTGTCAATTACAGTATATTCAGATAAGAGATAGACCGGACATAAACAAGACCACGTGATCATCGAACGCTGTAACATTCGGCAGGGACGTATTAAGAGTCACGCAGTACATATTTTAGATAGTAGATGCTGCTTTGCGTAACTTTGTAGTAAATTAGCACAATTCGATGTGTATACGATTGGTGATGGATATAGGATCATGTGGGGGTGGGGTAAGAAATATATAATGATGTAAATATACATAAGGGTTTCAAAATTTTCGCTTCGATTTCCAGCTTCGGATGCCGCCTGATGTTATTTATATATATTCAAAATGACCTCTTTCATTTCTGCACTCAGGTGTCTTTTTTTAGAGCGTTTCCTAGGTGGACTACAGGAGTTTACAACTTCATCGGCAGTATCTGTACTACTGGGCATTTTGCGCAAGCAGTTGAGAACAATAACAATCAATAACAATGTATAACAATAACAACGACAAACTCAACAACTTAATAAGATAACAAACGAAAACGTCCAAAGAAATATCAAATTGCAATGATGCACACGACATACGTAACACGTCTGAACCTGAATGTGACTCTGCCTTGATACGACTGCTCTGCCGCTCGGCATAGGCATTTAATTGCGAATTGACCAATGAGGGCTCCTGTTTTACGTCGAGACGGCGGCGTTAGCGTGAAAATCACCCGAACCTTTTGTTTACATCCGGTCTATCTCTTATCTGAATATACTGTAGACTGAATCTATGAGCCCACGCTAAAAACTTAGTTATATCTGGTAGATTTGGAACCAACAACTCTTAGATACCCTGCTTGTATTATTATTAGTTTTCTTCAATATTATACGAGATAATTATTTCCAGGAAAAGGAAAACGATTTATCTGTCACGTTGGCCGTGACGATGCCTTTGTGCACACTGCCCTATGGCCATTTGAGTCAGAGAAAACGACCGACTACCATGGTAGAAATGGACGGGATTGATTGATGACAATGCTGTCATTGTACTTGATAGTGCTGCATACCACACTAGAAAAATATCCCACAACCTCCACAAAAAAGGCAGAAATTCAACAATGGCTCCTATCAAAGGACATTAGTTTCAATGAAAATTTGGTCAAAGCATAAATATAATCATGTTATTGATGAAATGGCTAAAAACCAAAATAAGACCGTTTTAACCCCCTTATCACATGTAATTAAATCCCATTGAAATGATTTGGGCAAGTATAAAAACTACGTGGTTTCAAACAATGGAACATTCAAATTATCTGATGTGTTTTATGAAACTGTGAACTCAGTGATGGCAAACCATTGAAAGATTGCATCCATCATGTTGAAGAGTCAATCGAAACAAAGATTTGGGATCTTCTTATATTCAAAATGAACCTGTAATAATTAATATTAACCAGTCAAATAATGGGTCAAGTACTTCCAGCGAATAAAAAGTTCTGGAAAGTATTCTTCATTCTCTAAAAATAATCATTTCTTTTGTTAGATCATTCCAAGACCATTGAGGAAAATATAGACCTGTACTATCTTGCTTTTGGGCAAGTTGTGTTTTGTCTGGGCTATGGACAACGAATGGGTTATAAAAAAAATATAAGCATCTTTAAAACAGAGTTATAACTGTGTGTCATATTTTTTAGTAAGGAATTGGAATTGGGTAATTTAAAACTACTTCTTCCCCTAACTTACTTCAAAATCAGCTCGTAGTATGTCTGTACAAATTCTACTGCATTGCAGTTTGGTAATTTTCCGTTTTTGTATCGCTGTATAGTAGGATGTAGATAGTCTTTTCCTACTTTCATTTTAGCTGAAACATTAAAATAATGTGTAACATTTGGAAGTTTGGGAGAATCAAAACAAAGCAGGAACAGAATTACCTTCAAAATCTTCTATTAGGCTGAAAAGCTCTGGAGACTCCTTTTGCAAAAGTTGAATCTTTTGCCGGGAAGATAATTTAGAAAAATCTGTCTTGACTATTTCCTCAGCCTGTTTTTCAGTTACTGGAGTTTTCTAAAAAGCAAGCCAATCATGTATCATGTATAGAAACCAAATGATGTAAGACATTTACCAACCTTACTCAATGTATCTAAAGAAAAATCATCCTCATCAAGTTGGTGAGCAAGCTGTTTTTGTAAATTCCTAGCTTCCTCTTCTTCTTGCTCAGCAAGATGTGCATCTTTGCCTTCAAATCCTCCATAATCTGCATCCACATAATCTGTTTTATAGTACTGCCTTTTATCTTTACCCCAAGCCCTTATATCTGGCAAATGGTCTTTGTCCTCCTCTATATCGCTTGCAGCTAGGTCACTTTTGTTGTCTGAGTCTGATCCAACTCCAAAAACTTCATCCTAGCAAAAGCAGGTTTTTTTTAATTATCACCCCAAATGATAGTAGGTATACAACGTACGCTACAATGAGGTGCTGTGATGTACCTATACGTCATAAGCAGTATGTATTACAAGTTTACAGATTCAAAGTGAGCTATTTGCCCCTTATTTCATACTACTACAATCAACTACAGAAAAAAAAATAGAGAAATACGTACTTCGCTGTCTGAATATTGTTTCTGGCCGTGTCGCACTTTTGTAAGAAGCTGCTTTTCTCTTTCGTCGTATTCATTTTCCGAGTCTGAGGCAGAATAATTCCCTTCTAAACTAGAAAATAGATATTACGGGTAAAATACACTATTCAGAAGCAAAACATACTCCTTACTTACTCCATTTATAAAATCTGAAAGTCAAAAACTATCAATATTTTATTTTGAAAATGAGCCGCCTAAGCAAAGCACACTTTTCACATAAACATAACCACAAAACACGGATCACAAATGTCGAAATGTCTAAAACTAGAGATGGTGATGGACATCAAACATCGATTCTATCACGGTCGATAGTTTGCCTCGTTGGTTGCCGTAAACGAAAGTATTGTAGCGTTTTTGTTGGTTCTTTTGGGTGTGGATTAAAACACTGGATTCCACAAAAAAAATGCACTAATTTATATAACTTGGTAAAACATTCATGTACACTACTATTTATGTCTGACTAATTCCTATGGCGCACCATTGACTGGACTATACTCCACTTCGCTCTGCTCTGGTGTAATCTGTACTCTGCTTCCATCTTCCGGCCGCCGAGTTATATATATTCCCCATTGCTCCGTCGAGAAAGGTCTGGTGAACCACAAAGCGGCATCTAGAATATTGGAGGTCACTTCGTGTCGATCTGGAAGGTGAGTCACTGCCACGGTCCTCAAAGACGCCGCCAAGCGTCTTGTGCGGTCGTGATCCGCGTAAAAGCAGAGAATGGCCATGAAGCTCTGACGAGTAGGAGACTCTCCCAACAGATGGCGCCAATAGTATTATTTATTGTCACAGTATCTTCTATTTCCAGTTCCATATATAACTATTTATTCTAAAATGCATAATGGTAGTATTTCATCTACAGATCAGCCTAATACACTGCTGTCTGATGTACCTCGTTTATAAAAAGGTACTGATTCTACAAAAACGAATTATGGTAGTACCCATAACAACACTGTGAAAGTTTAAATAATTTATAATGATCTGAAAATTTTCATGCCTACCTGATGCTATCAAACGAATTGAGAATTTAAAGTCATTAAGCTTTTCAAATCGTGTGGTATACTCGTGGAACTCTCTTAGTGGAGAAAAAGTGGGTACAATACCTGTCAATTTATTAACAATAACCTTGATAAAGAACTAGAAGACAGAGCAGCACGTTTCGAGCATTATCCAGCACAAAAAATTATACAACAGTCTTATCGGTTTTTTTTGCCTTCTGTAGCAGTGATAACAGTAATAAACCATATTATACCTTGTGAGATTTACAATTCACCTACTTTAGATCCACTTATCTGTATGTAATTATACTATAGTTTAAAGTTAGCTTTGTCATTAAGAATAATTTTATTCTCCAGACAATAAGGCATATTTACCTATCTATCTACAGGATGTTTCAAATTCAAGCCTCACCATTGGGACTCGGAAACTGTAAGAGATAGAAAGTCGCTTAAATGGGGGTAAAGTTGCGTATTTAGGTAGGTAATCAACAAAATGCCGCTTAGAAAGTTTCGAAATTCAAAGTACTCCCGGAGAGTGACGGAAAAAATAGAATTTTTCCAAAATCGTTTTAATTTTTTCCTGGCTTTATTTTAAGTTAGATTTCAAAATAAGTCGCATGTTGCCATCACCAACTTTGTTCTTTCACATGGACGCTATATTGGAATTTTGTACATTTAAATGGAATTTTTAGTCTTAAAGTCTGTGATGTATTTCCTTAGTTGGCCATGAGTTTGCTGTTCGTCGAAAGTTATAAGAAAATTAAGGTGTGGACCTGAACACAAAGTAAATTAATGATAATGTAACAAGAATGAATAGTACTGTTGGCGCCATCTGTTGGTTACCGCTCCAGTGACTCGCCTTCTAGATCGACGCGAAGTGACCTCGACGATTCTGGAATGGCGCTATGTGACTCACCGGAATCTCGAATCACCATGTGGACTATATAACTCGACTGCCGGGAGAAGGAAGCAGAGTAGAGTAGAGTAGAGTGGAGTATAGTTCAGTCAATGGCGCGACATAAGAATTAGTCAGACATAAATAGTGGTGTACATAAATGTTCTATCTAGTCAAATAAATTAGTGCATTTCTTTTTGTGGAATCCAGTCCTTTGATCCACACCCAGGTAAAGCCTGATTCTTGTCGGTACATTGGTCATTGCTTCATTTATTTCTCTTCTTTCCAGACTTCCAAGCTCTGTTGTTTGAGGTCTGGACCACGAAACAAATGAAATCTGATAGCTTCAAGGGCTACCTAGAAACTTGTTTTTCTAGAATAACTAGCATTTGGCCATGTCAATATACAAAATATTACACATTTTTGAAATCAAAAATAAATCTCTATTCTGCGCAAAAATCCAATATGGCGTCCATAAGAAAAAATAAAGTTAAAAGCTGCAGCACAAGAGACAAAATTGTAGAGCAGAAAAAGTAGCAATGTTAACATGCCACTAATTTTGGAATCCCATATCAAAATCAGGAAGGAATAATAGTGATTTTGGGATAAATCTCCTAGGCGAAATAATGAGTGTCTGATAATTTCAAGGCCTACCTAGAAAATTGTTTTTTTTTTAAATAAGTTTTGGCAACATCAATGATGTATGGCGTATTATACATTTTTGGAAGCAAAATTAGAAGCTCTATCATCTGTGGAAAAATTCAATATGGCGTCTATAATAAAAATAAAGTTAATGGTGGAGGGCAAGAGACGAAACGTCATATTGAAATTCTTATTATGTCATCTTGTAGAGGAGAAAAAGTGGCAATATTAATGTGAATTTATTTTGAAATCTACAGTCAGGAAAAATTAGAACTATTTTGGCAAAATTCTGTTTTTTCCGTCCCCCCGGAAGTGATTCGAATTTCGACACCTTGGCCCCATTTAAGCGACTTCGTATCTCGTACAGTTTCCGAGATCCCAATGGCGGAGGTCGAATTTGAAACACCCTTCGTAGTTTTGTCATACCGACGCACGATTTTATCCAAGTTTCTCTTAACTTTTGTCTTTTTAGTGGTTTCCTCAAACGTTGGATAGCGTATATGGAAAGTTATGTGGAGAATGTTCAACGACGTTATAGATGAGATTACTGCCGAAGATTTGATCGTATAAGTGCCCAAAAACCAACCGTGTTTCGGATAAGTCGCTTTTTATACAGTTTTCTAAATATCAACGTGTTTGCATTAATTCGTATTTTTCTTCCAGTCGAGATTCTAGATTTGGTAATTTTTGGATATTCTGAACAGCAGGCATGTCAGTTAATAATAACACCCAATAAAAAACCGTTTACGTAGAATTTTATGAATCAGCCAATCGTTCAGTATATGCAGTTTAAGTCTCGAAGGTCGGTACCTAGTGAGGTGATTTTACATTCATCATACGTGGCTTTATACCTGCACAGTGCCGGATGCACTTCACTATCGGTGATGATCGTTCATAATAGGAAAGATCATCGTGAAAGCATCTACACGAGCGTCCGTAGTAGTTTGTCAAACGGCAAACAACAATATGGACGTGGAGTGCGTTGCTCCTTGCTGCTGCAACATTTATTTACGACGGCAATCGTGTGAGCACCTCAACGCACCCACCCCCTCTGATGCGTGTCTGAAAAACCGACAATTCACGGGTCGAAGGCGATCATAGACGATTATCGGAGAGTACAGCCGACTATGCCCTCTACACGATCGTGCTCGCGCGTAATCGTTTGTAATCGCCGATTGTGAAGAGGATCCATTACTCTTATGCCAAAATCGCATGACTTGAATAATAGTAGACGCACTGTTACAAAATTCAGAGACTAGACTTCCATTAATACCTACCGGATTAATCCTGTTTCTTCAAAAAAAAAAAAATAAGGTTTTAAATGCATACTACAGCTCGACAGACACATTCAGATATCACTGATGTAATGCGTAGGAGAGAAGTCGATGACAACGCGGCAAGCCGCAGCTGCGTCGGTGGCCTCGTCACCTGGGTTGCTAGGCAACTTGTGCTTCTCTTTCTAACATACGTATTACTCGCTTCTCTCTCGTACACGTTACGACGTCAGTAGTATATGGATTTCTCTGTCTGCCATCATATTAAAGTCATAGAACCAAAAATAGCCGTCTTGGTACACGAGCAAAAAAAAATAAAAATAGTACGACAGAAAAAATCGTGTATTCCATTTACGATTATTTTTTGTAAAGATTACATAATGATGTATGAGGACTGCAATGCATTCATTCTAGTTATTCAGCATTCTAGCTATCTTCATCGCCACATGTCACGATTTCAAAGTTACCACTGATCTGAAACGTAAATTTTTATCATACCAATAAACTCACATAAATCACACAATTTACTTTTGCTTGTACGGTGGATTCCGTTCTCTCATCTTGCTGCTTGCTTCTCTTGTGAGGCTGTGGTGATGTACTAAAAATGAAAATTATACATATATTTTTGAAATTAGAAAAAGACTAGCACAAAGATATCATCTGAAATAAATATTACGTTCTTACCTTCCTACTTTAAAAGACCGTCTTGCTCTTTTGTAATAAGCCTTCCTATTATCTGGTTCCAAAGATTTCCACATGTGGCTAATTCTCAGTGATATTTCTCTCTTACTTTCATCTGAAAACGTAAATACGCTTTTTATATGAAGACTAGTCTCATTTATGACACTTCAAAACAAACATCAGCATGCAGTCTTCAAACTCTCGCGATCCTATTGGCTAATAAACGGCTGGGCATGCAGGGATGGGCAAATAGAAAAAGCAATTGAGTGGTTGTGGCAAATCATAAAAATCCTCGATATTGTACAGAAAAGCATACTAAATATGGAAATTCAAAAGTCCAGTTAAATTCCCATGGGGCGCCACAGGCCACCTCATTGGGAAACCATGTCCAACTAGCATGTAAATCTGACCCATCACATACTGGCAGTGGTAGGCTTTAGTCAAATGCAGGAACTTGTGAATTTTCATATTATCAATTTATCAAATTATAGCAAGCTAACCTGGATATTCTGTAGCAATCATTCCCCTCCATTCATTGGCAAATAGCATAAAGGGACTCACTGGCTTATGTTCAATCTCCAATGCCTTCCTTGGTACCTGAGTTCCATTTTTCATTACTTCCATGGTATCTTTAATCAAACTGCTTCTATTAGAGACTTCATCATCCTGTATTTCTTCTTTAATAACCACCATTGCTTCATCACCAGTCTCCATGGTAAATGATGAAGTGTCAGACAATAACACCTCCTTGTCATCTACCTCTGCTGGTGATGTGGGCTCTGATTTTATAACTCTACTATTTGCAGGATTTTCCATAAAGCTGCCTGCACTATCTGGAGATTTATTTTGACCCTCACTAGTTTTAGACTTGATATCCTCTTTTAAAATTACTTTAGCAGCTGGAATGTTATTTTCTACAGTCACGTTTTTGCAAGAGTTAGAACTCGATGCAGTATCAGCATGGTCAAACTCGTTAGGTGACTTAGCAAGAGGTGTCTGTTTTCCTACATATTTCTTTATAGCTGGTTTTGTTTTGGGAGAATCATATTTAATATCTGTATGCAGAACCTCATAATGTTCATTTAACTGATCTTTAGATAGCAGAATCTGTTTCCCCTTCATTATCAAAGGACCCAATGGACCTACCATTTTTTTTGATGCATCAACATCTTTAGAAGGCTCTACTGCTTTAGAAACAGTCCTGGCATTTACTGTATTTTCCTGTTGAGAAGAAAAGGTAGGTGATTCTACATTATTAGATGCATTTTGAGAACAACCAGGTTTTTCTATTGGAAGCTTTGGCAGAATTTGAACATATCTAGCACAGGTATTGGCAAGTGGACTGATTGCACTAATAGCCTTCTCAGTGGTTGTAGATGATGTGGTGCTAAGTTTATGTGGAGGTAATTTGGTGACACATGGTACTTTTAGTGTTGGATTTTGCTCAACAACTGTTGGTGTACCAGTGACAGCATTCTGAATGCACAATGGATTTGCAGGCTCAGGTATTTCTTTTGAATTCTTGCTGAGTTGCCCTGGGAAATTCACAGACACCTGCAAACATACAGAAAGGAAATATAAAGACCAAGTTGTCGATTTTATTGCCCAATAACTAAAAAGTAGATATAAGCCCTGTTTGTATTGCCAGCCTATCAGTGACCATGTCCAATATCTTGCCACACAAATTTCATTCACTCTGTTATGCTATATAAATAGAATTCACAGTGGCAGATCCCAGATATAGTCAACAACAAGTCATCAGCCAGTATATGAACAAACCTGTACTTATTTATTATCTTTGAAGTTTGATTTTTCAGTAAGTAGTTATAAATACCTTTTCTCGTAGTTTAACTGAACACAATCCTTTAACTTGGAATTTTTCACCTAATTTAAGTACATCTTCTATATCCTTATCCAAGACCTTGGTTTCGCCACTGTACATGAACTCAATGATATACCTCAAGTGCTCAAATTTCACTCCAGTTAAAACGATGTAAGGTTGGAAAGCTTGCCCAATTTGGTTCTCTAATATTGACTAAAAGCAAATGATTCATGAACCAACTGTAGATTACATCATGAATATAACGAAATAATGCTCTACATATATAACAAAAATCAATAACAATCACCGAGCAAAACATACACTCCACATTTCCATAAGATTTATTTTATGTGAGTCATGATCCCGTAATCAGTGGCAGATTAACAAGCATAGAAAATGCTACAGGACCATGAACCAATGCTTTATAAAAAGTATCTCCCCTTTGGGAGAGAGCACTCATGCAGTGGTTGCCACCCCTCACTCTCCAAATTTAATCATCAACACTTCCATTCTCAGAAGCACTGATGTAAGCCCCCCACTTTTCAATTACCATGCATTACACTTTCAGTATTCCACACTCCCAAAATTTCCCTCTGGGACTGCTCCTGAGATCTTTCATATAATTTGCACAGACCCCAGGCTTAATCTCTAGCGCATCCCATAGTAGTAAACCATACCTTAAAGAACGCGCTGCAGGCAGAAAGTATCAATCTGTGTACTTTAATGAATTGATCTTCACAAACCAAAATTGCATCCACAAATTTTTCGTTCATATGTTGCTCTATCATCATTTGAAGTAAATTATTTGTGTAATTATTCCATCGTAGACTATATCGCTCTGATCGAGCAAACGTTTGTTCCATATTTTCAATAATATTGAATATCGATACACTGTTATAATACTGCAAATTACTTCAGAACACTTCACAGAATAAAAAAAATATTAAGGTGACTAAAATAATATGCGTTTATTCCAATAAGCTACAGAACCACGGAGCCACAAAACATCAGCATCGGCATCCACATTGATATGGAACGACGGAACCACGGAGCACCTAAGATTTGGAGTATCTGTTAACACAAACCAGACACCACAGTTGCCAAGCTTAATCGATGATAATCCGTTTCTTCTTACTGTATCTTTTTAAACCTCAAAACATATGCTTTCGTTTGCCATTTCTTTTCACCCAGCCCAGACCCAGACATCTGTCGGGAGTTAGTTAAGCATCTATTACACAGGGCGAGATTAGTAGCCGATCGCCGGCGAGTAGCGAGTGAGCGAGTAGAACACGCTCAGCGAGCGCAAATTACACAGCGCTAGTAAAATCGCTTTACTCGCATCGTATTGAACCTTTGAAAAGTGTTTAGTTTGTATCTTTTGTGCGATAATAGAATCTAAAATGGCTGTTAAATGGAACAGTAATCAAATTATACAGCTCTTAAAAGTCTATGAACAATTTCCCGTTTTATGGAATATAAAACACAAAGATTACGTTAATATCAAACTCAAAGATGTTTTATTCAAGAAAATGTGGGAGCAATTAGAGGATAAAGGGCTTTTAAAAGGAATGGACGAAAAACAACTAAAAAACAAAATAAAGAATTTAAAATATGTGTTTCGTCAAGAACTGGCCAAGATAGAACGAAGCAAAAAAAGTGGCTGTGGAACAGATGATATTTATACCAAAAGGTAACATGGTTTGAAGCTGCCCATTTTTTCGCTGAAGTTTTGTCAACAAGGCATAGTAATTCAAACTTGGTAAGGAGATTTTAGAGCTATATATTTTTTATTCAATCTTAAGCAAATTATACATAACAAATAAAGTTAAATTTTCTTTAACACTATGAGCAGAATTAATTTGAAAAATAATAAATCACTTAAAAATATAAAAATTGTTCAAGCTAATGCCAATCCCACTTTTTTCCATTGCCACGGTAAAGGATTGTCTTCCATAAAATACTTAGCGTATTTGCGTCTTACTTCCTCTGCAGAATTTTTGTAGTTGTTGCTTCCCAAATGACTAACCGTTGGCAGATTATTCACGTAGTTTCTCCATTGCCCAAAAGTAATATTGCCCGTGTTAAGATCCTCTCTATCCACGGCATTTTCAGGAAAATAAGTATTTGGGCTACTTTTTTTCAGCCAGTTGTGGAGACTACATGCTGCCAAAATAACATTGTCAATTGTAGTTTCTTTTAATTGAATTGGTCTTGAAAATATTATGAAACGCCACACAAGAATACCAAATGCATTTTCCGATACTCTTCTTGCGCGAGAGAGTCGGTAGTTGAATATCCTTTCAGTATTATTAAGCTGTGACTTACTGTAGGGTTTCATTAAGTCGGTTCTCAATGGAAAGGCATCGTCCCCAACAATGACCGAATTTTCAGGCATGTTAAGTGTGTTATTTTGCATTGCTATGTTCAAAGTACTGTCTCTAAATATTGCACTGTCACTAGCTCGGCCGTTTGCTCCAATATCAATGTAAGTAAAGCAATAATCTGCGTCCACCATTGCGAATAACACGATACTATATGTTTTTTTTGTAATTAAAGTACATTGACCCAGACTTGGGAGGTTTTTTTTTAATCAGAACATGCTTGCCATCAATTGCTCCACAACATCTTGGGAAATTCCAACGAAGGAAAAAATTGTATTGAATTTGTTTCCATTCATTGCTTGTTGAAGGCATCTGCAAGAAAAAAATATGATTTAAAAAATTTGTTCAATTCTTAAATCAAGCAAAAAGTTAAAAAAATCTTTATAAATTTGTTCTAATTTTTTTCAGACTCTACCCAGCACACAAAATATATCTGAGGAAATCTCAAATTCTCAAATTGAACAGCGTGACGATGAAGAACCCGATACACAGCCCAAGGAACAAAATATAAAACCCTCAGAGGGGATGGGACCCCCTAAATCGGAAAAAAGGGTGAGAAAACAGGCAGATCCAGAAATTGGCGATGCAATCAGTCAGTTGAATAAAATAGCTGAAAATCTATCAGAAGGAAAACCGTACGACGAATTTGGAAAGTATGTAGCTGCAGAGCTGCGTCAATTACCCCAACGTGAGGCTATTTTATTGCAGCAAGAAATTCAGAATTCTATTACACGTGTAAAGCTAATGTGTTTGGGAAATGATAATCAACTAAATAATTACTACAGAGAACCCCTTCAAGTGCAAACTTTTTCACCGTTATCATCTCCCAGTGATCTCAGCCCTGCCTCATCAGCAACATATGAAGCAAATGTGCAAAATGACAAAGATAGCGTTTATGGTAACGATGTTATTCATCAAGCACTATTAAATACATTTTCGGGGGCAGAGTTTGAAATAGTAGAAAAAGTTTCTCAATGAAATAGATTCTATTTTTCATATAATTGTTTTATAAGTATACTGTGTTAAAAATAAATTGATACTTAAATTAAACCTACCTTTATATATGGCTTTAGGACCTGACAAATTGCTGCAAGTACTTCGGGTACAAACAATGAAATTGTACATTCAGGCACTCGAAATAAATATTCTAGTGATTTGAACGAATCACCCGTTGCCAAAAAGCGTAGGGTTATTTCTAGTTTTGTAGCAGTTGGAATCGCCATCCTCATTTTTGTGTCTTTTTTGCGGATTGTTTCGTCAACCATTTGTAATAGTACATTAAACTGTTCATTGCTCATTCTCAAAACATTCCTATATGCCACAGGATATTCATCCTTTAATTGTCTTAATAAAATATTAGAAGCCCCATGTGTGTCCCGTTTTGAAATCCCATTCCTGACCCACATCCGTCTCGCTTTCTTTTTTTTCTGGTTTAACCGTTCTTGAAGTTTTTTCCGAATTAAAAGGCTGACAAAAACAATTCCTACACGCACTATATCGGTCATTTTATCCAACTAGTTGGGCTTTAGTTTATTACACATAGCGTTTTCACTCGTCAGAGAGAAAAATTGCGAGCGAGTAGCGAGAAAAGTAGGCCGGTGTTCAACTTTACTCGCTGGGAAAAAGCGAGCCGCGAGTTTACTAGCAGCTGCGATTACATTTGACGACTTTTATAGCAGCGAGTAAATTCGCTGACGAGTAACTACTAATCTCGCCCTGTGTAATAGATGCTTTAGTCAGGGAAACAAAGAGGTGCTGCGGGTGCACAATATGACAACCATGTCGCACCCTCAACAAATGGCCGTTTATTCACAACAGACGTTGTCTGATTGGTCAGATTTAAATTTCGGGCGGGTTTCTTCCTATCCTATGCTTTGCATAAATAACCTTACTTTTTCAGCAAGTCATTTTCGTTCTGCGTAACATAAACCTATCATTTTAAATTGAATAAAGTCCCTATTATGTTATTTGAGACATGGTTTTTTATTCAGAGTAACAATCCTCAAAATTCGACACAAAATCATGCTAAGTATGCAAATTTTAAGGCCAAACTGGATTACTAGACGGGCTCCGGCCCCTTCTGGTATCGCCCATACAATGGAACCATATATACTCTGCAACATAGGTAGTTGGGTGTGCCACTATAACTAAACGACTAACTGGACAATAACTAACAAGCAAAGTGCCGTATCGTCAGTTGTACCTACAATTGTAGGATGCCTTTATGGAAAGCTGATTTTCTTAGTTTTCTACTCTTCTGTGTCAGCGCTCTATTTTGAGGTTATGTTACAAATATATATATTTGCATCAAATAAATTGTTCATACTTTTCTGTTATTTAGCCTAAAATATCCTACAATTCAAGAAGAAAACATAGCTTGACAATAGGAGAGCACTGACGTTGACACGGAACTGTAGAAATCTAGAAATATATATAATCAAATCCAAGAAGAACATCCAAAATGTCTGTGTTATGTACCGCGGTCCGCGGTTAAAATATGGTTTAAGATGACACACGGGTTGATGACGTCATTTTACTCGAATCGCTTGAACGCGTTGGTTTGAATCACGGTTTTGGTGCAAGTTGTTTATTTTAGAAAAGCGCGTATATAATTTCTGATCATTTTTATTATCACTTAGTAATCGGTGCTTTTTCGTCTACAACGGTGTATGGAAAGTTTAAAAAAGAAACCTGTTCATAATAAATGGGAGAAATACTGTTTTTTTCAGAAAAAATTTTGGCCCGAGTGAAGATAACATGGCCACACAAGACAAGTATTGAAATATAATCTACTAGACTCTAGAAGACTATCCGTAGCGAAATGCAAATGAAGATTGGAAATCTGCCGCTTTGGCGTACTAAAGGATACCGTCGTTACTCCGGGAAAGACATACGTTTTGGCAGTTGACCTTGTCATTCTTGTCACCTAGATCGCGGCGTTGCCACCTCATCGGACATTTGTGCTACCTTGCTAGAATGTTATAAAAAAAAGTTTCGAATACAATGTTGAGGGTACCAATGGAGCTTTATAAAATTTGAGGTGTAGCAAAGTTTGCCAAAAAACTGAATAAAGCAGTTATTTACATTTTGCGTCGCCTGGCGTCTATGCGGCGGAACGTTAAGGTCTCTGAACACTTTTATAAATAATAAGATAATATAGTTTTTGAATATGGGACTTTTTCCAACAATTGAAAAAACAATGTTTTATTATATAAATAAATTTATTAACTATTTGATCTAAAACTACATGATCATTAATAGAAGTACGATTTTCATTTTCTCTATTGTTTATTAGGGGAACATGTTTTTATAGTGACTGCATTCGCACTTGGGTGAGAAAAACCTCAACCGTCTCTGCTAAGATTAATTGTATCAGGTGAAGAAAAATCAAGTCGTTCCATAATTCTAGCTTCATTTGTACAATCGAAAATCGACAGCATGCCACAGTTCCGCTGCACCGACGGTTGCCGAGAGGCTGAAGCGTGTGAGTGCTGTACCTCGCTGCGGCGATATGGTACGGCCGGGTAGTACAGCCATGTCTATCCCAGGGTAACAAAGGCTCTTTTAGAACGTCTCAGCATTTGAATATATTATATTATTACGCAAATTTTTTAATGTTGTGCAACGATTTCGAGAAAAAATTAGCTACGGATAGTCTTTTAGAGTCTAGGGGCCAAACATTTACTGATTTAGCAGAAATGATAGGAAAAAGCGATGAAAAAAGATATTAGCAAAACCCTATTCAGGTGGACGTTATCCAGTGAGTTTATATGGCCATATTTTAATATTATTGTGGTATATGGCTATACAGGATACTTGGTTAAGCGTAAGAACTAGATTTAAATTGCCCCCAACAACAGTAATGATTATAACTAATAAGGTGCTCTACTTAATGCTAAAACTGAAGTTAGCCTGTAAGTTTCCCAAAAATGACGCTGAAGTACAACAAACATATCCAATACTCAGCAAAATTCTAACTTATCACATTTCAAATAATAACCAGAAATATAAAACTACCCCTGAGTTGGGTAAATACCACAATTTTGCGGTGATAACTTTTTTTTATATCGAAACAGCCGCGCAGGCAGAAGCCTAAATGCCGGAACACCGCGGCTGCTATGATGATCCCAAAGAAATTTTGTTAATACGATTTTTGAACTGCCTAAGGTTAGTAGATCTGGGAAAAGCTTCCTCTTGTAGATTGTTCCACAATCTAGACACCCTCGGGACAAAGGAGCGGTCTTATCGGCCAGTTCTGGATGTACGAAGTTTGCACGGTTAGGATGGGACGCCGAAGTCAGGCGGGTCTGTCTGGCAGGCACATCGCGCGGCGGCATCATGGAAGAGAGCTCTGAGGAGCAAAGCCCGTTGGTGTAGCGATAGAAAAGAGCTAGATCGCCGACGGCCCGCCGGTGCGAAAGAGTCCCAAGACTGTCTGTTAGAGAAGAGTCATCGATCAGTCGGACCGCCCTCTTCTGGACAGCATCGAGCATGGACAATGTAGTCGGGGCGGCAGCACCCCAAATGTGTGAGCAATACTCGAGGCTAGGCCTTATCTGGGCCTTGTATAGAGTGAGAAGGTCATGCGGAGAAAACTACTTCTTAGCCCTAAACAAATAGCCTAGCTTTTTCCCAGCAGCTGCAGCTATTGAAGAGATGTGTTCGTGCCAGATCAGGCCCTCGGTGATCTGGGCTCCGACCAGCCGAAATGAATGGCTCTTTGGTAGAACTCGGCCGTCCATCGAAACTGTATGAGCGCTAGGACGATTTTTGTTCTTCAAAGTACAGTACTGTTTTGGAAGCATTGAACTGTACAAGATTGTTGCGTCCCCAAGCAGTGATAGCCTCCAGGTCTCTTGTCAGAGAAGAAGTCGTTGCTATAGTCTCCTTTTTTCCAGCTCAGCGGCAGAGATCGGCTTGTTACTCTGAATTCCTGCATGTAGAGTGCTGTCATCCGCGAAGCTGTGGATTGGGTTGATCGTGCAGGAAATGAGGTCGTTGATATGTAAGAGAAACATTGTTGGGGCCAAGACCGATCCCTGGGGAACACCCGCGTTGACATTGTGGGATGAAGAGGAGAATCCGTCAATTATGACGGATATCTTGCGGCCAGAGATAAAGTCAGCCACCCATCTGCAAAGCTTTTCTGGGAGGCCATAGGATGGGGGAACCCTTTGAATTGACGGCACTTGGGCGTTGGCGGGGACGTCCATGGTGGAGTTGGCAGCAAAGATCTTGGCTAGCACTTCCGCCTTGGCCTTTGAGTCGAATACAATAGTTCCATCCTGACACGTAAGTGGTGGAAGGCTACTGTGTGAGAAGTTCTTTTCAATCTGCTTGGCCAGCGTCCAGAAAGACCGACTGCCATTGCGCTGCGACATTACCCTGTGCCTAACTTTTATATCATGCTGGTTTTTGGCATTGCGAACCGCTTCGTTATATTTGTTTCTGGACTCGACGTCGGCTTGTCTGTTCTCTACAGTGGGGTTTTGTAAGTAGGTTCTGTGTGCCTTGATCTTCTGCTGGCGAGCAGTGTCACACGAGTTGTTGGACCCTGGTTTAGGAACTTTCACGTTGTGTGGGATGTATTCCTCCATTCCGACGTGGATAATTTCGGTTATCGAAGAACAGACAGTCGACGTATCCGCGTCAGTGAAACAGACATCTCTCCAGGGAAAGCTAGAGAAGAAGTCTCTGAGCCCCTCCCAGTCGGCATGTCCGTAATGCCAAGTTTTGCGGCCTGTACGAGTTTCTGCTGCTACAGCGGCTTCTGACCGAAACCTAACCTCCACAACACCGTGATCTGAGTTACCCAGGGGGGACAGGACAGCAGTGCTGTAAGAGACAGGATGCGTGGTCAGAAAGAGATCCAGCAGGCTACTGGCGTGTGACGAGACGCGGGGGAAAAAAGTAGGGCTCGTGACCAGCTGGGTCAGCCCTTGAGTAAGAGCGAACGCTTCGACTGCGCGACCAGCTGCATCGGTCTTATTTGAGCCCAACCAAAGCTCATTATGGGCATTGGAATCACCGAGAAGAACTACCTCTGAAGCGGGCTGATTGATGTTCAGGAAGTCGATCTGGACGGCGAGGTATTCGAGTAGGTCATTCCAGTTATGGTTCGAGGGAGAGCGATAAAGGCAGCAAATAAATTTGGGTGATGTTTTGGAGTTGAGGCGAAGCCACAGAATGTCCTTCCGGTCTGATTCCAAAGAAAGATCCCTGGAGCAGGAAAGACTGCTGCGGACAAAAGCCACAACTCCCCCGTTCTTTCTCAGATTGGAGAGCACCTCGTAGTTTGGGAAGTTGAGATGGTTAATCGGTGCAGTCTCTGAGATTTTTGTCTCCTCCAAGAAAAGCACGGCGGGACGATTGGATTGCAGGTAGTGATGAACAGCATCAATGTTGCTGTTGATCCCGCAGATGTTCGAAAAACAAATTTTATCTTCGATGTGGTTCCCTCGAGCCCACCCTCCACCCGGACATTCCGAGAGTGGAGTGAGTTTACGTCCGGAGTTCTTAGTGCTCGAGGGATCCATCATCATTAATTTCTTTGTTTTAGAAGATAACCGACTGCATAGCTTAGGTGTGGAAACATGCGGACATTTATAAGAGACCCTGGGAAAAGCTAGCGGGTGGTACCGCCTCGGTCGACTGGTCCTTGTCTACCACCTTCTTTTTACGTGTTAGTGATATTAAATAGATTTAAAGTGGCTCGTTGGCGGACTTGTACCGCCACCCGGCAATCGGTACTGAGGTATTCCTTAACGCGTGCACAATCACTTCGACGGGAAGAAGTTGTATACTGGATACAACAACTGAACAACTTCCGGAACAAGCATTTGCCACGGCCCTCGCTCAGTAGGGCTGAAACTGACATATAACAGCTGATTCATGACGTCACGGATCTTATAACCAAACTGATAACCACACTCGCTTGCACGAATCTGTTATTACCAATCCAAAATGGTAATTACATTTTCATTTGGTTATTCGCTTGAATTTGATTTATGAAAATCAATGAGATCATAAAGCAGTCCTACAGTTTCTTGTAGGAACGACTGCCGATACGGCCCTTAGCAAGTGGTTCTAAAAATCAAATTAGATAAATCTACTGGAAAATAGTAAGTCTGACAACAGTGCAAAAACAAAATAGAAAATACATGAAAAAAGAAAATACCTTCATGGAGAACATGTACCTGCAAAATCCACTTTTCCCACAATTTTTACCATAATAGTACTAGATGGCGCAACGGTAACTTTGATTAATACTTTCTACTCTAGATGACGCGGTATTAAAAACAAACAATAAAGAAGGTTAGTGTCCATTCTGTTTTCTGTTTATAGTGTACAATAGTTTAATAGGCGTTACCATAGAAACAAGCTCTCAAACATACTGGATTTTGTTAATAATAATTAATTACTTTATGCATTAGGATAAGTGATTTGCACTAAATACATCATGGGTTGCTGCGATTCGAAAGAAGAACCTCAAGATCCTGAGGTGAATTTTGAAGATGAAAGAAAATGTACCGATGTGTTTTGGCTCATCTTGTACGTGCTATTCTGGTTTTTAATGGTAAGCCATTATTGCTATTTTTAAGAATATTGGTTTAATATAATCTTGATTTGTTATAACTGCATTTCCACGCCTGATTTTATTTTTAAAGATGAAAGTATGGTTGAATAATTCGGTTAAAAAAATGACATTTATTAGATGATAGGCTCTGAATTACCTTTTATCATAATAAAGATGTTGACATACAGATTATGATTACATGAAAACAAACCTGTAATGTAGATAAGGAATGTAACCCTTGCAACTTATCCTGACTATTTTAAAAATCATTGGCCCAAGTAATTATTTAAACCAAAGCAAACTTTAGTAATGTTAACTGCCAAATAGAAGATATAATTATCTAGTCATTTTGTAAGTAGATATACTTACTGCGAGTAGGATATTGATAACCTTTATCTGTTAATCAACTGTATGGTCTTTGTTTTACTAACACCCTTAAGAAATCTAAAAACTCTACAGATTATTAAAAATTTAAAGAATGCTATTTGTCACTTTGGCAATGAATATAGTTTATCCAACATTTTATGGGACAATAAATTAATTTTATTGTTTTGCTTTTTTATATCCTCAATACAATTTTGACATATTTAGGTTTAAATCTTGTTGTTTCCAGCATTGAATGGCAGTTTGATTTTATTCCCTTTACATTGCACCCAATCCATTCAATGTTTTATGTGCAAAAAGTTTGCTTAAATCTCCCTCAAGTATTTTATATAGTGTATTTTTAATACCAAGATTCCTTTGTAGGTAGTAATAGCAGCATTCTCTTTCATGTATGGCAACCCCCTGAGGATAATCAATGGCTATGATTCATTTGGAAACACCTGTGGTACTAACAGAAATAGACCTATGGCCAACATGAGTCTATCAGGCATCAATACAATTAATAAGCCATACTTGCTCTTTTTTGACATGAAGGAACTGAAGAGATCACTCAAAGTATGTGTGAAAGAATGTCCAAAGAAAACAATCAACACCATGTCAGAAATTGCTGATTATCACAACCAAGGAGTGGATCTTTGCACTTATAATTTTAACTATAATGATCTCAAACGTCCTGCAAAAACGTTGATGACAGGGTCATATGGCCCATGTCCTGTCTTGCCTATTTATGAAAGGTATTACATCATTTTTCATTGCAAAATTTTTTTCTTGTTAGTATTTCATATATTGTGGGCTATTCTATATGGAACCATTTAAAATTAATGCAAAATAGCCTAAAGTGGCGCTAATGGCTTGTGGCATCATGGGACAATAATAGTTCATCGCTTAAATGTTGAAATTCAGTTAGGAGGCACCTTTTATAATGTGCATGTTTGAGAGCATAAAGGACAATGTGCCCTGAAAAGTGGGAAAACCTCTGGATAGTCAAATAAATTGACTGTGCTATATCGCCGCACAGTTCCCGGTCGATGAGTATGCGTTATTTAAAATAGCTGTAGCTAAAGTTATTTTATCGCCCAAGGTCTGAAAAACCTATTCATAAAGTAACACTTCACCGCCCAGTTGTAAATTATCAAAAATATCGAATATTCCCCCATGGAATGAGAGATCGCTAAAGTTTACCATTTTTACTTCAAAGTGCAGCAACTTCATGCATTTGTATTACATTTGTTGACCTAAGGATTTAATAAGACCTATTATACAATTTTCCGTTTACATTCGTTCATTTATATAGCATTATTATAGCTTATTACACAGTTCTATAAATAACTTAATCAATGCTACCTGTACATTACTTCAGGATAATTTGTAATGTCTCTGACCTTGTAACTTGAAGGAGTATAGTATATTGTTTGGGAATTGGATATAGAGGACAACTTTGATGGCTTTTACAGGGTGCAGCAGAGAGGATGGATGGTTTTAAAAAAATCATAAAATAGTTAATTTTTATTCGAAAACAAATTTATTGATGGAATCAGGTTCAAAAGGAAATAGCATTTGAGACAGTCAAGTGTGGAAAATCACATCAGGCATGTGGTGGCCGAAATCGTTGATGCAGTGCTGGAGGCGTTCTTGGAAGTTCGCGTAGACTTTCTCCAACATCGCTCTCTCAACTTGGGCGACTTCCACGCGAATTTCGCCCTTCAATTCGTCCAGAGTTCGGGGCTTGTTCGCGTATACTCTAGCCTTGAGTTGTCCCCATAAGAAAAAATCGCATATGGATAAATCTGGGGACCGAGGAGGCCAATGAACATCGCCAAACCTGGAAATAAGGCGACCAGGGAAGAGAGGGCGAATAACGTCCATGGATGCTCGGTCTGTGTGGGCGGTCGCCCCATCCTGCTGGAACCAGGGAGAAAGAAGTTGGTGATCATGTCGACGTAGCGCTCTGAGTTCACGGTAACATCACGACCATTACCGTCTTCGAAGAAGTAAAGGCCAATGATGCAAGTTTGCGATACAGCGCACCAAACCGTTACTTTTGGGCTGTGCAGCGATCTTTCGTGTAACTGTTGCGGATTTTCATTAGCCCAATAACGACAATTCTGCTGGTTAACCATGCTGTTTAGGTGAAAGTGGGCTTCGTCACTAGGCGAAAACGCGGTGCTCCACCGTCCAAGGCTCCATAACGATAACTGTTAAAATAATGCTAGGATCTCACGAGTCAAACTGCACCCTCCCCACCTCTCTCGTAGACGGAGGCGGAGAGTACTACCCATTACAAAAACGTCCGTCCTCTCTGCCGCACCCTGTATATTCTATTTCAATTCATTATCGACTTTCGTCAAAGAAATATCTCCCCTATATTTACGACAGCTTACTCTACCTTTGAGCTTTGTTTTTATGTTTTTTTTGCTGGAAGAAAGGTGTAAAAAATGTAATGATTTCGTTATCCATCAATGTTTGCAAGAATTACGGTTTACAATACAATAATAAAACCTCATTTTCAGTACTGTTCATCTTTATTATATTTCTTTAGCAAGAACAAAATAGGCACCTTACAAAAATTTCAAAATAGGGGAATACGGATAATTTTACAGTGCTCTAGGTACACAAGAATTGTATATATGCTGGATACTCTACAGTGGTTATCAGTGAATCAACATCTTTATTTAACAGCAATGCTATTTATTTATAAAATTGTGAAGGGAACATTACCTAATTATTTAGGTGCGCATCTACGCCCAAATAATGAGATCCATTCATATAACACTAGGACGTGTACTCATTTCCATGTAAATAAAACAAATATGAAGAGTACAATGAAAACAATAACGTACAAAGGTCTATGTGAATGCCCCAGCCCCAGCAAATAAAAAACGCCGACTCAGTCGGGTATTTCAAGAAAGCATTTATCAAACACATAAGATCTGACAGAATTTGTTAAATTTATTATATTTGAATATATACATATGTATGTACTTGTGAAATGCTGTAATTCTACCAGTTGTTGTTGTTGTTGAAATTAGAATTTTTTTTTCTAAATAAAGGACTACTACATTCAGTGTCAAGAAATGTAACTTCAAGTTGCTTTGAGACAGTTAGGAATATTTGACAGTCACTAAACGCGTTTCCGCCATGTAGTAACAACGAATGCCACACATTTTATTGACGTGTGGGAAATCTTGTTATTTCAAGTTGTTCATATCTAATTGGATATATGTTCTATTTAAAGACCTAATGACAATGGATAGTGAGCGGCAAAGAGGATTAATCATATTTGAGAATACGCGCAATCTTTTTTAATAATACAATACAATTATATACCAAGGTCGATCACACTTTGAATGTTATAAAATAAAAGTTATTAGTGTGTCGTGTAGGGTCCGAGCGAACAACATTTTTTTGTATTCATTTTTTCACGAGTATTCATTACGGTAGAATGACAGCTGGTTATCTAGTAATATTTCGAAACTCGCCATATCGATAAATGCCACATAATTCTGACGAATATCCGTCAACGTCAAGTAGACAGAGTCGTGTTATGTTTTGACTTTGTGTATGCTACAGATTCATTTTGTAATTGCTAACAACTCCTTTCATTCAGAAAAGTTCATTTGCGTACAAGCAACTTTTAGTACATTTACACCCGATTCATTGTGACCAAGGTTACAGACTAATACAAAGATGTCACTTGCTGAGCTGTTCACCTCGGCAGACGTCAAAACGTGATGGATACTCGTGAAATAGAGTTTAAAAGCAGAAGCCGATTCAGCATTCAACACAACTTTCGGCCTAAGCCTTATGTTTAGTCAAAAACGTGCATCGCGTTATAAACATAATTTTTGTAAGTTGTAAGCTCAAACCTGTATTAAAATTAGAAGACAAATTATACTAAAATAATAAAAATAACTCTTGATAATATACATAATTGTGATTGTGACAGCACAATATATTAAACTGGATCTTTTATCTTCATATCTTTGTCCTGTATGATTAAATATCCGACAAAAAATGTTTATTGCTAGTAACGTAGCACAGAAGAATGGACTAATATAACAGCCTATATGTTCCTCAGCACGTTCTAAAAAGTACTTCAATTGCACTTACATTCGTTAACCAAGATTATAAGCATTTTTCACTCCCTCAGTAGGAGACACGTAAAACTTTCGTGAGTACAGTTTCTTCAAAATCTTCGGCCAAGCTTCGGTCGGACCCTAAAATCATGGTGACATTGAAAACTGTGCACCATAAATAGCCTCAATGATTTATGAAATTGTTTCAAATGAATGGAACCATTCCGATTACGAGTATTTCTCATGAATCAAATCTTTAAATCGACATTCGATCAATTCAGTTGCAAGACATAGGTACTTGAGCATCATAATGTTGCAATATTAAAGCTGCATCATTATGCAAAGTTCAAATGTTTTGGTCAGCAAAGCTGAAATGGAGTGGCCGTGTCGCAGAATAAATGGAGACGAAAATTGAGACGTAGACGATACTTATATGCTCTCGCTCATATTTTTTTTCAGTTCCCCAGTTTTAAACAGATGTGTACCGAAAAACGTCAAAGAAGTAACAGAAGCCGTTCTGACAAACTTTTATGGATTTTTAAATAGTTGGGACACTATAGAGCAAATTCTCAGTGACTTGTATAAAACATGGAGGGAAATATTGGGTCTCATCTGTTTTTCGTTAGGTAATACAGCAAAAAATGTGTTTTGGCATTTGATGCTATTTAAAAAGTATGAATTATGCAATTTTATTATTAGTATCGTCCAGCTGTAATAAATATCCCTACTCTGTAGATGTTTGTGCATAAATTATAAGATTTTTTTTTTGTAGTGGTATCCCTGCTAACAATAGGCATATTGCACTGCTTAGCTCACATAGTAAGCTATTTCATTATGATAAGCTTTTCAATAGCAAGTATTGGTGGCACCATATACCTATGGTACACTTATTTTGATATAAAATACCATCTGGACAAAATACCGAAGTACATGTTGTTATCGGAGTCTGTAAGAAATGAGAGCGCCTTTTTCTGGTTCGCTATTGTGGCTACTGTGATAACGGTAAGTTTAACAAGCCATTTCAGATAGTTTACATATTCAAAGTTACATATATAGAACTATGAAAATGGAAGTTATATCAAATCTCTTTTTTTTTATCAGTCGTTCATATGTGATTTGTAATAGGGTGTTCAAAAATATATAATTTCCTAAGTCATGACAAACATTTCGCCACTTGCGCCAAAATACATCGTTTTGACTGTTGTCATCATTTTTGTTTATTTGTCCCAAAAACTACATGGCTGGCTTTGATAAAAAATCATTAATGGCCAGTACATGTTAAGCTCATTTGTATCCTTACAAATTTTCAACTATCTTTACGGTTACTTACCAAAGTTGATGTTCTAATTGATTATTTAATTTTTTGGGATAATTATTATTTGATAGAAAACTATAGTTTAAGGATCCACTGAAACTCAGGCCATGCAACATATATATATTTCGTTTTTTCAGTCTGTTGTATTTTTGCCTCAAATTGCTCCCTCTTTTTTGATTCATTATTCCATGGGTAGCGATGTAAAATTGTAATGAAATATTTCCCACTATTTTGTTCTATTTGATTAGTTATTTTTTTGGGATATTATTTGACAGACCACTATAGCTTAAAGCTCCTCTAAAAATGAGGTCTGTGCAACCTAGTACATTATTCGTCTTTTCATTCTATTCTGTTTTTGTCTCAAATTGTTCTCCTTTTTTATAGGTGATAATCCTGACAATAATAATATTCATGCGTAAGCAAGTTGATTTCCTGGCAAACCTTTTCAAGGAAACATCCAAGTGCTTAATGCATTTGCCATCGTTATTTTTCCAGCCAATACTAACTTTCATCGCCTTAGCAGTTTTCTTCATGTTCTGGATTTTTGTCGTGGTAGGTATTTCAATTTCTTCATATTATAGTAGTATATCCACTACAAATGTTGGAAAACATGCTTTTTTTGTAGTTATGTCTGGCAACAGCTTCATACCCCGAAAAATCTGGTGTTAGTCAATCAGTGGCTTCAACTCAAACCAGTGTCCCATTTAATGCAAGCTTGAGAGAGATAAATCTGAATAACGTAGCAGATCAAATAAGAAGTAAGTCCTTGACTAATTTGGTTGATCTTTTTTTCCAAATGTTTGTACGAGTATATTGATTGCATACTAGTGCATGCATCATTCATTTCGCATCATCTATGCACAAAACTTCACTTATCCAGTATGATACAATACATATTGTGCAATGAAAGTCTTATAGGAAGTGTTATCGATATTGGCTCTGCCTGTCCGACTATGAGTGATACATTAAAGTAGCGCGTCACTGTTGCCATTAACAGTACGTGTAACGTTTGACTTGTATGATATTAGTGACCACCTGCTGTATCAGGTTGATTTTAATTTTTATTCTTCCGCAGTAACAGTGATTGAATACGTGGATGCCTCATGGGTAAAAGGCATGTGGTGGGTGTACTTCATTGGCCTTATCTGGACGTCGGAGTTCATAATGGCCTGCCAGCAAATGGTGATAGCAGGATCAGTGGCTCATTGGTTCTATCGGCACAAGTACAAGGATGAGGCACATATCTGCTATGCTACTGGAAAGTTGGTGAAGTATCATTTGGGATCGGTTGCATTGGGTTCACTGCTCATCACTATTGTCAAGATACCTAGGCTTATCCTCATGTATCTGCATGAAACGTGAGTATTCTGTAGAATCTATATAGTTCATGGTGACAAAACTTTGAACATAACAAATATTGTCAAGTTGTTTGAGCAATTTTAAAACATTTGTTTTTTGACAACTTTGCCGTCACTGTGTCAATTCCCAAGAACTTTTCGTCATTACTGTGATAGTAAATTGTAAACCAATAAACTTCTTTATTTTTTATTTTTCTTTTACCAGATGGAGCAGGGGCAAAGATAAGGGTAGTGAATGTGCAAAATGTGGTTTGAAATGCTGCATTTGTTGTTTCTATTGCCTTGAAAAGTTCATAAGATATTTGAACCACAATGCCTATACAGTCATTGCTATAGACGGATCGAACTTTTGTAAAGCTGCAGGAACAGTAAGTAAATTTGCAACACTGTATTTCTTTTGTGAACAAAGTCGTTCTTAGTCTGGACGTATCATACTAAAGATGCATGACACTTATTTCACAGTTTTACATCTCACATATCCTAGAGCTAAAGTTTATTGATCTTTTTATACCTTATTTCACGAGTATCCATCACGCTTTAACGTCTACTTAGGTGAACAGCTGATCAGCAAGTTAGTGACAATTTGGTGTTAGTCTGCAACGTTGGCAATACTGAATCGGGTGTAAATCTAGTAAAACTTGTTTGTAGCGTTTTTGTTTTTTGCAGGCAAATTAACTTTCAAAATAAAAGAGCTTTCAGCAAATGCAAAATGAATATGTAGCGCATAATAAGACAAAACAAAACATGGCTCTGGCTTCCTGGTATTGACGGATCCGTCAGAATTATGTGTCCTTGTCGATATGTGGAATTCTGAAATATTACTAGGTAATCAGCTGTCATTCTATCATAATGGATACTTGTGAAAAAGGCAACTAATTTGAATAGGTTAGACGCACCCAGACCTCCATATCTGCAATTCCATAATAACGTACAGGGTGTCCCACTATAAATTGCCCCCTTATAACTTTTTTGTGTGTCCGTTTATTTATGGGTATGCGAGTTTAAAACCAGTTTCCATCCTAGCCGCCTAAGCAATCTGGCAGAGGGCCGGTTACATTATGACTGAATGACACATAAAATATAATTTATTGACCAAACTAATGAACACAAGCATGATAAATCATATATATTTTTTTGAGCAGACAAAAAGAAGACTACCATTCTTACTAATGATACTATTTAAAAAATACATCTACATTCGATAGCACCTTTTTGAGATAAAAGAAACATATATTGCACTCAGAACTTGATCGGACCCTATGCAGATTTTATGTACATTACTTTTTTTTATAAAAGTTGATTAAACAAGTTAAGAGGGGTTCAATTTATAGCAGGACACACCCATACATTTAGTGAATACTTTGGGCTATATTTGAATACCAATGGCTACCAAAGTGAGAAACAAATACATCAATGTATATTATTTTCTCTAAATGATATTACAGTAGCCAGTTGAACTGGGTATGCTCTCGTACAGGTTTGAGGTTAGATACCCAAAATTTTTTTCATCCAATAGCAGCAATGACGGAATACCGAATCTTAAAGATAGGACATCCTACTTGATTTCCACACGGCTTTTTTAAATAGCTATCTATGTATGTTGTGTTTGATTCGAGCATATCCCTAATGATACTCCAGCACTCAAAAAAAAATTACACTGGAATAGAAAATTAAATATATCTACTACAGTCCATGTGAAAGCCCATCGTTGACGTACATGCCATTTCACAACGTCAATAACTATCATATACATATTAAGACTTGAACACGATAAAAAGATCTGCTTTCGTTCCAGCTTAAACTTATCTTTGCTATCCACAAAGGCATTCACCACTGTTGGCAATTTTCTGGAAGAATTGAACTGTAAGGAAATTTACGCATTTTTACGTGTTTCCTCAGAAAAAATTGAATTCAATGTCAACAACAGTCAAACTGGCTACTGACACTTGATGGACTAATATGCACTTGATCCTACTACTGACAGATCGGATACTTGCTCCTTCTACCTAGTCCGAATTTATACAGAATATTTATATATATATATATATATATTATATAGATGTGTAAAGAAAGCTGTGATTTTTGTTACGTTTTTATAGGCATTCGAAGTGCTCGCATCACACGCCTTGCAAGTAGCAACAATCAACAGTTTGGGCGATTTCATCCTATTCCTGGGAAAATGTTTTGTGACTGCCATCACCGGATGTGCTGGGTTGGCAATATTCAGGAGTAATCCTGATCTTACTTTCTATGCTGCGCCAACGCTGCTAGTTTGCATTTTTGCTTTCTTTGTGGCACACTGTGTATTGTCCTTATATGAGGTAAGGCAATTTTCATGTTTTCTCATTTTTTGAACCTTATCGAGATATGTGGAGATTGTGAAAGAGATCTATTGCAACGTGATAAAATGAGTTACTCGTATTTTACTCTAATATTCATTAAACATATTTTATTGTGAGACATTTGCTGTTTCAGATGGTACTCGATACTGTATACTTGTGCATGTGTCAAAGTGGTGGCGATGCTCCAGATGGTATCCAAATGGCAAATTTAGGAGTCTCTCCTATGCCCAATGGCAACTCTGCTCCTGCCGAGGAGGCAGAACTACAGCATTTAGATAAGTAAGAAAATACCTGAGAATAGAGATGTTCACAAGTTTCATGATACATTTGTAACTACAAAAGTAAGCTTCACCTGACAGATTCATTAAAATGCAGATCACCTCCTGCAAGAGCAAAGTTTCACAGTTAATATTTTCCCCCCTTAAGCAGCAAACTTTCTTTCTATATTTTCGTGGACATCTCTTTAATTACATATACACTGTTACAATATCTCATTATATACATTTATTTGTAAAAACATCATGGAGGGAGTCTCATATATTTGGTAATTCTGTGTAAAGTTGCATAGATTAAAATAAATAAGAGGAAGCATAACCTTGCAGCCTGAGATATTGCAATACTGCTAAACTCCATATGCAATGAAAGATATAAAAATAAATAATAAAAATACTATATATATAAGCTGCTTTGCTCACAAAACAGAAAGTATGATGAGCATTTGCTTATCAACTTTAATCTTAAGCCTAGAGCAATAAGTAAGCTGCTGTATCTACCAAATGACCAAGAGAAGTAATAACTAAGTGGATTCCTTTTTTCATCTCATCAAATAGAACAAAAATACACCCACAATGTTTCTATTGATGTGTTTGGTGCTAAAACTACCACAAAATTATATTTTTATATCAGATAAAACATTTTAAATAGTCATTATTTATGTATCCACAATGTAAGCATTCTAAAATTCAAAATAGTATGAGCTGTAAACCTGTAATAACTGCCTGTATGTCAACCACTATCTTTTTTAATTATTTTACTTGAAAGAACACAAGTTAATTGTATGTACTTAAGAAAGAAGTACTGTTGATGTTATACTCGTATAAATTAGATTATTTTGAACCAAAGTTTTCAACTAAGTATTTGATATTGATGTTTGCACAATGTACAACTCAATAAATTTAAGACTAATAAGCATTTACTAAACAATCATTTTTTAAGGTATACTGATTTATCAATGTAATTTATTTTATTTATGTATAAATCTTTATATTAGGACTAGGTGTAGTTATAGTGTTTTATATCTTTTTAATCATTTTAAAAACTTTAATTTCACTGTTATTAATATTGTTTCCGAAACAAGTCTTCACTACTACAATATATTTATGTCTATTTTTCTATTTGAATAAAGTCCTGAATAAAGTCTCGAGCCTTTCATATGTACAGATACATAAGTACCTCCAGATCTATTTCTGTCTTGTTCAGATCTGGGTCGGGAATAGTCGCTATTGTCGGGTGGATTAAATCAAATTAACTTGGCAACATTATTTGGTAACACCTGGAACGAGAGTAGTCGATGCCGCTGGGTAAATTGACTAATAATAATAATAAATAATCTTTACTGATGTTGGGCATGCAAAAGCACTCAGGTACGTCAAAAAAAAAGCTTACAGTGAACAAGAAAAAGTACACACTCAGCATTAATACTAAATAAAACAAACCAGGCAAATATATAAAGAAAAAATAATCATTATATGTCGCTGAAGTCATTGACCAGAACGTAGTCAATACTATAAAAAGCTTTCTGTTTTAGGTATGATGACAGTGTGGTCTTGAACAATGCAATGTCCAACTGGATCTGTCTATCCTTCTGGATGGACATATTATGGTATCAAGTCGTAATTGTGGAACTTGAGGTTCCTGTCATAGTTAACGTGTTTCCTGACATGTAACAGTCACTCTAGGATGTACGCACAAGGTTAATACACCCAGAGAAATAAACTGTTTCATACAATCATTCCTATAGAGCGTGTTCGAGATGACCCTGACGCATTTACTCTGGGCAGCAAACACAAAGACTTGTGAAAGCATGATCACCATCGATCTTTTTTGCCAGCACCGAATGTACCAACACTATACTCCACATGCTTATCCACTAATCAACCTCACTACCAAACCACATCGCTACACTCTCTTGTCCTACCAGATCGAATCACTTTTATCTTTAAAAGGGACAAGTGCCTGTTTAGCAATCAATCTACAGCTCCCGTCAAGAGGTTGAGCGATCCTCTACTTCTTTGCAGTAGCTAGTCCGTCTGACGTTCGCCAGAGCCTCCTTGAACCTCTTGGCCTGCCTGGAGTCACCTCTCTCTCCCTCTCACTCTCTGCCCTTTTATATGCCAAAACATTCAGAGCGGAGTTGACCTGGCGATGTCTCCCACTTACAATAATCCTAGGCTCAGATCCCTCGACCCCCAGTCTAGCCAATCAGCTCTCTCGTTACCCGGTACTCCATTGTAGACACTTTTAATATTATGACTAACACACATTTATAGTTGATACAAGTTTGATGAATATAAAATCAATAATCTTCATTAAAAATTTATTCAAAAATAATGAATAAACAATAATATTTTATTCTATATTATAATAGTACTAGGATATTCTGGGTATGAACAGTAAAGTGTTGATCGCGTTTTTCCATGGTAAGTTGATGATGCTCTGTAAAGGAAATTGTTCCAATAATGGGTTATGACAGCAAGTTTGATCAGGTAAAAATAACTTCTAAGCCTCCTAGACTCTTTAGATTGCTTTAAATCGGGTTGGAGCAATCAGAACATTTGATAAGCATCACATTTTCTCTACAAAAGTAGATTGCAGGACATGCTGAGAAAAGCTCTGTATTTTGGAAAGAGGTCATTTTTTCACCATGGCACATGAATTTGATTTTTTTTCTTGAATTCACACTTGTGATTAAGAAACTTTCTGCAAGTTGAGAGGGGCCGGGGAAAAACGAGACCAAGAAGCCTACAGCTTGTTAGGTTAGCCTTTTAGCTATTACCTGATACCACCAAGCATGTATACTAAAAAATTATATTAAGTGAATTACACAAAATTTACACATGCCAAACTGAAATTTTCCACTAATTCTCAGCCACAACATCCTACTTCTTGGCATCCTTTCCATCACTTGGTTTTTCTTCCTCTTCCTCAGAACTTTCTTCTGTGGACTCCTCTTCATCATCATCGTCGTCATCTTCATCGTAGTCGTCATCATCCTCGTCGTCATCTTGATCACCATAAGCATTGTCATCTGCATAATCTCCGTAACTGCCGTAACTATAACCACCGCCAGCGCCAGTATCGTCATCGTCCTCGTCATAGTACGAAGCTTGACCCTGCCTGCCGAACTTGTGGCTGCGGGCTAAAAACAAAAAAAAGAGTTTTGGTCATTGAAAAATAAAGGTTGATCCTACTAAAACTATCAGAAAAAATTCGTTCATAATAGAGTTATAGTCATTAGTTAAATGTGTTTGGCAACCAATCACTGTCCGTAATGGGACACAATGTTGCTGCACTTCACACTGTTGTTTTCTTAGATTGCGAGTTTCTTTTGGACGCTAAATGTAAAACCTCTTCAATTTATAGAATTCCAATAAGTAAGCATCAGTTTATATGTTGTTTTGCATGGAAACTTCGCGTGGGTACACTCCTAATCTATTTGAATTCATTGGCTCCAATTGAGTCTGGTGTATAAGCAGTTTTCTGCTGTTAATGCACCCATCCAAATCAGACTGATGATTGCAAGTAGTTGTGAAAATGATTACTTGAATAGACCTCTTGTTTCACAAAATGGGAAGTTGTTATAACATAATGCTATCAAACTGTACTTACTAGACATGCTCAGATCCTTGGTCTGAGAGGTATCATATCCACATTTTGGGCAGGGAATAGCCTTGTTCTTCTCATACTTGAATCCTTTCCTTCTGACGTGATCCTCACAATAACAGGTTTTGCATCTCAAGCAAGAATACTGCCCCAATTTGTTGCAGGACTGACCTGGATGTAAATTAGAGAAAGTAACTTTTCCTACTTGTATTCCTCAAAACACAGCTCAATACAGGTTATACTGGGAATTTATGTGTTGTGAATAATTGACATTGAGAGGCTGTGTGCCTATATTGACCTTGACAACCAGTAGCACAGTTGTCAGTGACAGGGGTTAACCAGACTCCAGGGGAGTACCAAACTAAATTATAGTCTATGGTAACATGACTGCTGACTTGAAACAATGTTATAAATTATGACCATGAAAATAAATTGATATTATGTTCATACCATGAGACAACTTACATTTATAATTTTCTGATTCAAGCACCTGGCAGGAAGCTTGATGTTCAAACTGGTCATCTTCACAAAGAAAGTTTGTACAGAAAGAGCACTTGAATATTCTACCTCCATGGTCCCAGACAGCCCTTTCACATTCTATGCAAGTGGCATCTTGCAGAGGACAAGTACACGCATGGCTTTGAAGGCATTTGCGTCCATGACATACCCAGGCTTCACAAAAGTCACAGATGGCACCCTAACAATGATCACACAGTACTTAATTTACTAACTCCTAAGGGTGTTTCAACAAGTACTTTGAGAGTTTGTCTTCAACTTAACCTAATAATTTTGGAAAAATCTCATGCTCATTTATATTATTAAAAAGTGATATATGGAACCAATGTCTTTTAGAAGTGCCCCCTCAGGTCAGCTACAGATGACTATATTTTATCTTCTGGCATAATAAGGAATATACATGTACATGATTTGTATTATCTCTTCTCTCAATTATTTAATATAATAAGGTAAGAACATATTTCATTCATGGAAGTATCTGCATTTAATTTTAATTACAGATTCAAAACTGAAATGCCAATGACAATTTAAACATCAATTCTTGGCATGTTTCTCAGTGACATTATTACTCTCCAAATATCATTTGGTTGCCCATTTGCTGTTTTAATTTAAAAAAAAGCATGGATGGGGAAACATTATAAGTACTTGGGTTGCAAGCATTGAGTTTGGATGGGATTTTGGACTTTCCAATTCTTTTTGAATCATAATAAAATGTTGCAAATCAGATTATGAATGTTTACAAATTGTTTAAATTAGGAAAAGCAGGAGTGCTATATATAAGAAATTAGTGGTATACTTACTACCATGCCCATTCCTGTAGTATAGATACCAGGGTGCCTAATTACACAGTCACCAGTTTTCAGCATGCATTTCATTTTACCACACTGGGCACAAACTGGTAACCTCTGAACACTTTGGCAAAAGTAGCAAAAGGCTCTATTCCTCTGTTTCCTAATGAAAATAAAGATACTTTTATGTCCACATATTCATAGTGGGGTCAATGGGAGAAAAGTTGAGTAGCATCATTCATCACAAAAAATTCAATCTCATTTGGTTGCTGCTGGCCAGAGGATAGAGGGAATTAGAGTGATGGGGTCAGTTAGGTATAAAGTTGTAAATGGTTATGAGAAGAATTCCCTAACACCCACCTGTGGCACTTTTCACATTCCATAGGGATGTTACATGGGTGCTCCGCTAGTTGTATATTTTCCTTAGCTGTTCGAATCTCCTTTTGTCTCAAACGCTGCTTCTCAGCTTTCTTTCTTTGACCGGTTTTCTTCTTTGGCATTTTATAAGCGTGTTGATAATCAAAATACCGTAGATATAAAAAATTCCAGCTTAAAAATCCACCGTGTCGTGTCCACTTTTCCACACTACCACCGGTTGTCAACTGTCAGTGTCAAAACATAAGTCAGTCATCAGGTGTCTGTCAAACTTTTAAATAATTGTAGAGAGATGGGCCGCGGTTCGATAGTTGTGTTCGATAGTGCTTTAATAGTGCTGGCTGGCCCGACTTGGTATCAAGAAGGTGACTCTGTACTTCCTACGCTACGCTGTCATCAGTTCGTAAAGGATTATGTTTATGATTATGTTTATCACAGGTTATCCCTTCCGAGAAAAAAGTTAGCTACGCACATGTATAATAAGAATTTAAATGACGTTCCTCCTTCCGCTGCAGGCGCACATGATCATTGCGATGTCCAATTACTGAGGTTGGAGGCGTATAAATATACCAACTTACCAACATCAAAAAGTTGAGATATACCTCCCCCCACCCCCTCAACCCCTAACCACCAATTTTTAAACCCCACAAAAATGTTACCGAAAATGTCCAGGATAGCCTGAAGGGTCAAAAAACGAAGTTTGAGCGATTTTTTGTTCTTGTCCTTTACAAAAGTTATAAGCGGTTATAAGATTAGCGGACAGACCGATAGACCAACGGAAATAAGTGACCAGGTTTTTTGTGATATGTTACCTTGGAAGTAGCTGTCATTCACTTCATGTTCACTTGTATTAGCTGTGTGTGTTGCCTAAACATCATGACACTATATAGAACTGTACTTTTGGTTCTTATATGTGATGTAAAGGCGTAATTCCACAGAGACAACAATGAACGACATGTGGCATGCTGCTTGTTTCCTAGTGTTGCCTCTTGTTGACGTTCGACAGTGTTGCCCAAAATTCTATTAATGCCGCATGCGGATTTTGTTCCCCTATGTGGCATGCGCTTTGGCGTACATGAGTGTAGCATGCGTCTTCACGATTCAATTCAAGCGACTCCAGTTTAGTACGTGATGTCATTACAGACAGTCGCGGCGGCTGCTTATTTAGTAATTTCTTCGGATCGGAAAAGAAAAAGTAAAACGCCAGAATATTGGAGAAGAAATGTATACGTAGATGGTCAAAAAATTCAGTACAATTTGTACAACAATTTCCAATACTGAACTGTTGTATTTTCCTATTTAAAGAAGTCAACCGTTAATAAATAAGCCAACTATAGAAAGAAAATGAGAAGATGTTTCCTTCTTGTCCCCCGGAAACCATCACCAACCGCAGACAGTACTGTTTCGGGCTCATTAGCTCTCGTCAGTGCGGTATGGGTCTGCTCGTCCACTACTGGTAAGTCAAGGAGACAGCTGGACAAGAAGCAAACAATCATATATATGACTGAAGCTAGCAAGTGGCAGTAGCCACCAACTATTTTTGCGTCCTGTAATGTATCCTGCTTTTGTCGTGCATCTGTATATCTTTTCGATTTGTTATTCCATAATTCATCCGAATTATGGTAAACTTTAATTAAAGATAATGTTTCTTCATTGGTCCACTCCATTTTGTCGTCTGCTACAAGCAGCACCGATTCGAACGGGTTTGTATAGCCGGCGACACTGATCAACACGTGGATTCATGTCACTGACGGCGCCATCGAGAGGCAACAACGGGCAAATTGTGGCATGCGGCAAGGAGACATTTTTTTTGTCCCTTTGTGTTGCCTCTATGGAATGACAGTGTGCCGCATGCGTCAATGCCGTATGCTACATGTTGCCCAAAAGTTGCCTCAGTAGCGACTAGCTACTATGCAGACTGCTTTTTAACTGCTTTAAAAATCTAGCCGTACTTATCGCTTTTTTAAAAATCAGAATGACGGCATCCACATTGTTTAATAGATCAGACTAGATCGCTAGTTGGAATAAAGGAACCAGTCAGGTGGAAATAATTCCGCCATCAGTTTGGCTGATACCTGCATCAGGTGAATTAAAAGAAATAGTGTGGTGAAACTAACACTGAAAGTTTATTCGCGAAATGCGTTTGATATGTCGAACGATAATAGCTAAAGTCAATAGTCTGGTCGAATTAACTCCAAAAGATCATTAGACAGACATTTCGAATGATAGTGCCGACGTCATCAGGCGGTTAAAGGTATATACTTTGGTGAATTTATCTTTGCAATTGTGCAGAAACCCCGAATTGGAGTAGTCGGATAGTTTAAAGGATATAGTCTGGTGAAACTCACTTCACAATCAAAAGCCTATGCAAAAATTTAGAACAGAAGTAGTCATTGTCGAGGTGCTTGCTCTCGTCATTTCTTTAAAATCTGACTGACAGACGCAACTTAGTTACAGCATATACCACTTTTTTGCGATTACATACATAGCTTTGCGCAAACTGCTACTCACTCGAGTCGTACTTTGAGGTTGTTGGATTTTGAAAATAACTACAGGACATAAAAAAAGGAAATCGGTATGGTAGTAAGCAAATAACTATACAGTAAGATTTTATATATACGAATTCATTTCTTTAATGAAAATAATGTACAAGTAGTGTTATTATTGCCTAGACCACAATCTTGCAGTAATATAATACACATCTGAACAGGGCCGCCTCACACTTGCCGTTAATCTATTTTCTTTTTACATTCACATTTCATTATTAGGTTTAAAAATACTACCATAAAACAATGAGAACAATTTTACTGTCACATAACATATGTAGAAGTACGAATAACTCATTCATTTTGTTCCTGATGAAATGTGTTTTATTTTCTAATACATGTCCACGGTACACTACACACATATACATACCTATATCTACAATACACATATAAAATCTTTTAATCCAAAATATCCATTAATATTATTCCAGATAATATAGCAAAGAAAATTAATTTGATGGAAAAGTTACATTCATGTCTACCAAATTTGTATACCTGTTTACTTTCACATAACCGACGTATCAATGTCAAAATTCACAGGTTCTCTGATATTCCTTTATGACTATCCATATATAATTATAATATTCAAATATGGTATTTTGAAGTTGAAGACAAAAAATAATTGAAGTGAGTAATTGGAGGTATCAGATATCCTGTGAATGTCACAAAAATGATCTCTAGATTGTTGAATCGTTCAAAATACTCTGTTGGTTTTTCATGACAAAACTTCAGCCCACACAGCTGAACGGACTTACGTGTTCCAATTGCTTAGATATTTTATCTCAATTCTATCATGAAAAAGACAGAGCAAACAGTGTGCAAGTTACATGAGAAGCAAAATTTCCACATAGACTACTAAGAAAAATCAATCAATGGAACATCATTTACAGTAACACAAAAAACTTATTAAAAGCTTTGTAGCAATTTGACTTATGAAGTCTCAGCCTCTCTTATCAAAACTGTGTATTTAAGTTGTGATATGATACAGATATTATCTCTTCAAACCTCAAAAAATAACTAAGAGCAAGTCAGCGCATGAGGTTAAAATACTTATTGTTTCTGTACAAATAGAAAGATATGTCAAATTGAATTACTGAGTCGCTTATAGTTATTTTTCACTTCAATATTTATTGTAATTCGCCATTCGTTTGGATATATCTCTGACAATTAGATTCAGACAGATTCAGTGCACATTAAGGCCCGGATCAAGCATACCTTATTTTTTATCTCAGTATCAATATAAGAATATGCCCCGTCAATTCTTGGGTCATATTGATTTATCATTTAGTTTTTTATTTTTAGAAAAATTAATACATCAATGAAATATAGCAGTCTTACAAGGCAGTACGTATGATGCAGGAGTAGTGTGAAGTACGTATCATTCAAATCAGTTTTTGGATTAGAATTCTGAATACTACAATACATTTCTGTATTTAACCTAAATGTACAGGCTTAATCCCCTGAAACTAACCTGAATAGTAGATGTATCCAAACAAAATTAATTCGCAAAAAGTCTTACTGTTTCTATTGGTGCAATGCTGAATGCATACTCAACAAAAACATTTTTCATCTATCTCTGATGAGTTAAAATATTGAATCTCTCTTTTATTGAATCCACCCATATTCATCCATCTACTTCACCGTGATACCCAAATATGTATACGGTAAATATATGTGTGCGCGCAGATCATAGAACGAAATAAAATATCACACATGACAAAGACCCTATTCCCACCATCGATGAAAAATTAACAATCAGGTCTTACTGAAATTCAATCAGTCGAATACAGAGAGTAAGTTAGAGAACATTTATTTTTTCAGAGATAGTAGGCATGAACATACTGGAAAGATTCATCTCAAGCCCTCAGATCCAATAAATGTACGCAATAATCTTTCCCAACTTTTAATTATTATTCAACGTCTAAACGACAGAAATATGAAGACTTATCTCTGAAAATATATATGCAACTACTTGTTAAAGCAAAGTCACGAAACATTTCTGATATCGACATTACACCGTGCATCCTCACCAATAATAATATCAACAATTAATTTTAGTTTATAGGAACTTGAAACATCTCTATATTGGTCCTCCTACTACTAATATAGAAAAAGAACCAAATTCTAGATATATATTTACACTGACATACACATTTATTTTTATGATGAAAGATTACGTTTAAAAGTCATATTAATCTAATAGTCCAATAAGAAACTGCATCATGTCAATTATTTTAAGAAAAATCATTTTATTTTTGGTGTCAAATGATTCCAACAGTGACGTTGATGCCATTTTTGATAAATATGAACCTGATATAGTTTATTTCATCGTTCTAATATAATACTTCAGAAGACCTCTTGTTATCTCTTGGACTAAAAGCTAAAAGACGATACTTCACTTATATTTATATAATATTCTTCTTGTTACCACCTGTCTTGACGTCACTATCTACAAGATATTTTTTACAGTACTTGTTCTCAACAAATGTCATCCTCAAATATAATAAATTTTATGAGACCCTGCTTTACTGAAGAATGCCATTTGTCAAATTCTACTATTACTATCATTAACTTACCACGTCCCTAAAAACTGTTATTACCAGCTATTTACACAAAGAACAAATAAACAAAAAGAGCAACAGAGACATAATGTACAATTGAAAAATTATTTAAAACAGTTAAGATATATAATCGCTACCTACGTACATACATGATACAAAGTCGTATATTTGGTATAAATGATTAAATCGTACTTACAGAGATAGAGTCGGTGAGTTTGTAGTGAGTGCCACTCTCGATGTAATCTACATTCATAATTGAAGCTATAGCTATAGCTAATGGTCAGTGTTCCAACTTGTGAGTTTCGAGAACCATTTTCACTCTGTCGGGTTTACCATTACACTATAGCGGCTTTTCGTGAAAAATCAATTATCAAAGTAGAAGAGTTCTATGTGATGTCTATTTACTATTCATAAATAAGAGGATAATCCTTTTTTCAATAGCAAAAACATATATGTTATGGGTGCCAGTAATAAATAGTGGTATGCTTGATATTTCTGTTTTACGTGATTATGTTCACTCAAACAGTTTTTTATATCGATAAAGATACCAATGGAAAATTGTACCACAAGCTTAACTCACTACACCTTGGTAGGCATTTTCAGTAATGTTCATTCTCCAATGCGAGAGAACTGATTTATTTCGAAACTAAACAGTCGAGAATAATGAAAATCATAAAAACTTCGGGAGTTTGATATGTATTTTAGAAAAACAATTAAAATCTTTTTCCCTTAAAACCAAGTGACACGCCGAAAATGCTTACCTAAACTCGCGTTAAAAAAGTAACAAATACTATCAGTACCACACAGCATGATCAAGCTGCATTTACAATTCGTTACTGTCCATTGCACCTGCTTGCGTGAAAAAAACGGTTCCAAACTACAGAATCACTGTTGGAAATAGCGAATATTTTAAGACATCTTTTCTATCTGCTTTTACGCTTTCAATAGACTTTATTAATGACGAAATAACACTTCTAGTCGGTGAAAATACTTAATCTTATGTAGCATAGAATATTCCGTAATGACCTTATGCTTTATATGTAGTTTTTTATATATAACCTCATATACAAGGTGTCCTAGGAAAAGATGTCGATTTCCGGAAACATAGAACACATAAATAATACTTATCACACGTTCCTATAAAAAAGTCATACCGGGCTCTCCTGCAAAGATTCAGGCCTCTATACAGGTGTCCTCAAAAATGGACCTTCCTTTACACGGCGTATAGATCTTGGGAAAATGATCAGTTTTTTTTAGTAACATGTACCCAAAGTCTTAAGATCACCGAGATATAATGCGCCCCAAAATAAATCAAGCCTAAACAAAATCTAATCCGGTCCTGCACATCGATCAGATGAAACGTGCGCATCACTACTCATTCCAGGTGATTGCTGCGTTGGTATACAATATACATAATCTTTACACATCGGTTATAAAAAAAAATTGTAAATTGCACACTGATACAGCAATGTCGGTCGGAGATGTCCAACTTATTTTAACTTTCGGTAAGTGTCTTCGAAATGCTAACGAAGCTTCGCGAGTGCATGCAGATCGATTTTCGTGTTCTTTTTTTTATTTGGGGTGAAATAAAACGTTTAGTGTATAAAACTGAGGTGAACACGGTTGACGAACTACTTGTAATTTAGCATTCATTCGGGAAAGGCAATCCGTTCTAAAAGCCTACGACGAGCTCATACCTGTGCCTTTGAATTTATCGCAGGCAACTTTGAACAATACCTCCAGGTGACAGGGCTGTACTTGAAATTTTTTTGCATTTACTTTTTTTAACTTTTTCGATATTGTTTCACTACCCATTAGATTTGTTATTAAAAACGTAGTTGTTTCTGAAAAGGAAAGACCCAACTTTCAGGACATCTTGTGTAAAGGCCGCCACAGGAAATCGGTTTTATTTCTGTAACTTTTGAAAGAGTTCATTAGGCGAAACTTTTACAGTGTATTTACTAACTGTCTTGTTCCTCTACGGTTGTATCAGTTTTGTTACCGGCTCAGTGATGGGCGTTTACGCGTATACTTTAATTGTCGACGTTTCGATGTAGATAACGTATACAATGTGTATATAATGTAAACATTACATATACAATGCATACAATGGTGTAGACTATGTATAGAGTAGCATACGTGAGGTTAGGTTTACTTTCATTTAAAAACAATACCTATGGCTGGGCGTGCGAAAATATTGACGATGCTGACGAGCTGAATTAAATTAGTCAAATGAGGGGATTTTATTACAAGAATCTATTTTATTTCATTTTAGAGATATTCCTAATTTATTTGAAACTATAACTTTGTATATATAAATACTAAATAACTTATAACTATTCTAATTGTTCAAATAACACTTACAGGTGTTGCATATATGATTACAAGCGACCTAATTGAAGTATTTTGCTATTGTATACATCGCTTACATTGTCTATATGAGTATCAAGACGTATACAATTATAAGTAATTGTATAGGGGTACACAATGGTGTATGGTGTATTTTCCCTGATGTATACAATTCGCCCATCACTGTACCGGATTCAGTATACTGTTTCCGCCCTTTTGATAATACAGCAATTATACTACTAGATTCATAGTTTCCTGCCCAAGAAAATCACACGAGATAAGATCCCTTAAGCAAATTTTGGCTTTTTGCAAAAAGTGCTCATTTCATCGAATTTAAACAACAATACATTTCTTCAGCTAGAGGATCAGGCTTTTCGAAACCATACTTGTAGAAGAGCGATTTTTATAGGAACTTGAGGCACTACTTCTTGCATTCCATATGGTCCCGAGGGATTGACTTTCTCAGATCCTTTATCCTGTTATCGCATAAAATCATTTCAAAATCTAGTAACCACAACACGCTATTTGAAACAGAGTTCTGGCAGTTTACGCTCTAGAAGAACACGTTATCATTCCAAAAACCACTATTCGAGATAGTGATCGGCGAAAAAGTTAACCGACTGTCATTCCTGCTTGACCATGACGTTGGGGTTGAAACTGTGCCCGCCTGAGGTGACTAGTGATAGCGGGCTAGTAGCTGCCAGAGTGTTAGCGATATGGAACATGGCCCCATTTGTGTTGGGGCCACTGACTGAGCATGGACTGCCCATAGCTGCTGTAGGAGGGTTGATTCGCTTCTCTTTTTGGCGACGGTTGCAAAACCATACTCGCACCTGCAAAATAAAAAATGCATGTGGTAATCTTAACGAACGGCAGTAAACTGCTAGAGCTGCAAAAGGTTGAAACACAGAAATATCAAAATATGTAACAAGGTGTGGTGTTTGGTGCATTTCAATAGGTTATGGCATCCTAAATGCATTTTCGTTTAGTTTTATGGGTATCCAAATAGGTACCATCACTTTCAGAATAGGTGGATTCAACTTTTTCAACCAAAGACCAAGATTCTGGTGAAACTGGACAGAAAGCTCATCACTATGCTGGTAAATTAAAATACTTAACAGTATGTTTCGATTTTGGTCCAATACCTTTAAAATTTGTGAGGCAAAAATATCAATTAGTAGTACGGTCTCTCAGTTCTCTCCAAACCATTGGTACCGCAAAGGGCATTTTACGATTATCGCCTCTTAACCAACCTTTTAACAACGTTACACAAGTCTTACAACATATATGCGCCAACTTTAATTTAAAAATAAAGTTCGTATGCTTTCAACACAACGTCAGTAAAAGTACGTTTTTGGGATTTAAAAGTTAGCTCTCCGCACCCATAACAAAAACTGTTCGCACTATTTACATAATTTCTAGGCATTGTCCATAAAGCTAGTCTCAATCACAATAAACTCAAAACAACACACCGTGTAATACTTACAACTTCTTTCTCCATACAAAGTCCATCAGCGAGCATAGTGATCTCTTCGGAGGTAGGCTTGGGATTTTGCATGAATGCCTTTTCTAAAGCCACTCTCACACTGGTCTCTATGGACGTCCGCTTCTTCCTCCGCCTGCCGATGGTCTCAGGGGTAGTGAGTGGATTACTGAGGGCTCCTGGGTTAGTTAAAGTACTGTCAGCATCTTCGAGCCATTTTTGAAGTAGCGGCTTCAACTTGCACATGTTCTTGAAGCTCAGGTTCAACGCCTCGAATCTGGAGATTGTCGTCTGGCTGAAGTCGTTGCCGTAGAGCTTGCCCATTGCCAGACCAACGTCTCCTTGGGTGAAACCTGCGAATAAAATAATGGATTAACATGGGCGTCCGGAGAGTAGCAAATATACGAGGTAGCAAAGTATTAATTCAGAAATTCAACATTAAAATATATAGAAGCAGTTCTAGGCGAAACTACCAAATCACTGAAACAATTAACGATTTCCCAAGTATTTGTGTTGGACGAAAGTTTCTCAGGCATTGCCCTTTTTGAACACCAAAAACGGTTGGAATAATTAAATATGATAAATAAGAATTACTTGTTAAGAAAGCACAACAAACTTTTAAATAATTATAATTTTTTTAAATTTGAATATATCGCCACTTACCTAACTTAATCCTCCTCTGCTTAAAAGTCTTAGCAAACTGCTCCAACTCTTCCAAATCTGTCGTCTCCTCCGGCGAAGGTTCTAGTATCCTAGTACCCTGTGGTGGCTTCATGTGATGCGTAGGCGTGGCTATATGTGGTCCGCCTCCACTAGTAGGCGTGGTCGGAGTGAGCAGGCCAGCCGGTACCGACAGTTGCCCGCCTGCGTGGGCGGTGCTTGGAGGCGTGGTCTGCGTCGTGACTGGATGATGTTGCTGCGTGGGGGCGTGACTTGTGTTCAAAGTGGGGGAGTGGTGATGGTGTTGGTGGGGATGGGGGTGTTGCTGGTGTTGATGTTGCGCTTGCTGCTGCGCTTTCTGCAATTGTTGGAGCTGTTGGGCTGCTTGCGCGATTTGCTGCACCTGTAAATTGAATATGCGAAACATGTAGCAATGTCAACTGAACAGATTGATAGCGATTTAAGACACTTACTGTTCAAATTCAACCTAGGCATTAAAACTGCATCGAAAGATGATGTTGGGTTGGATTTAATTAGTTTCGTCAACAGTATTCTTGTTAACAATTCTTACGGCTCTTAAGTACAGCGACATTTCTATAACATGCAGTTGATGAAAAATTACACGGACAGTTTATATAAGTACCGAGACACAGGGTGTCGAAATTGCAACATTGAAATCGAAAAAAGTATACTACATTCGGAGCGGTATAAGATATTGACTTAAAATTTGGCAGCATATCAAATACATACAAACAGTTTTGAGCCTGAGATTACAACAAAGAAAATTATTTTCTACGCCAGTGAATTTTTGAATCAACTATTGCATTTATGAATAAGGAATTCAGTTTTACAACCTGTCTTTATAAATATTTCTCAGATTCCTCATCTTTTAATTGGATATTTGAGGTAAAATCCATACAAAAAGCTTCAACCCTTTTTACTTTGAGAATACGCTCAAGTTAGTGACGTTGTTTAAACAATACTCATGTTCCGTTCTTATTTAGTGTCATCACTTAGTAAAAGAGAAGAAATGATAAATTTTACATTAATGTACTTGTATTTTAAAAGTTGCAAACGACGTCAATATAACAAATGTAGATTTCGCACGAAAAATCCTCACTTAGAGTAAAACTATACGTTATTTGAAAGCAGCAAATATAAATGATTTACAATACAACCAATATCTAAGGAAAAGGAAAGTATGTTAGGCGAATGTGACACGATCAGTATTTACTGTGATCCGGCAATATTTATCATGAAATGTGATATCCACTGACCATACAACCTAGACATCAGTAATTACTGATGCATCAAGCAAGAAATTATCTAGAAATTCACAATCCACTGGCATTGACGAAGTGATCAGTAAATACGGATCGTATTTAGACGCGACGATATTCGGATATTTAAATTTGGCGCGTGAGATGATCACCTCTTGGAAGCGCACCGGGCGGGAGCAGGCAGATAAATTCATAATAGCCAAATAATTACAATGATCGGACTTTGCAAAAGGACCACGGTGGTCTTTAAGGTCTTTTCTTACTTTTCGGGTTAATCGGATATTGACAACCGCAAGCGGTTTGAATATACAGTCCTTTGAAGTATTGTGTAAGTCTCAAAATTTAAAACTATATGTATTGGCTATCAGGACATAGTTAATACAGTAGACATATAAATAGCTTTGTATTCGTAAAATTTTTCGTGTGTTGGTTGAGTTTTATATTTTATAGTTTATACACTATACGTAGAAATGTTGCAATTTGTGCAAAAATGTTAAAACAATTTTTCCATACATTAGTTAAGTACAGAACATTTCCACTAAACCTAGTGAGTATCACCTATCTATCAGATAGGAACTTGGCACTATCGACTTCATATTAGCCTTAGCAGCTCATGCCAGACGATCATGCAGAGTGTTAAATGTTTGTGTATTTGTATACAAGTGCTTGCAAACTGCATAGGTATACGGAGATAAGAAAATATTCGATAATTGTAGATATGACGGTAGATTTTTCAAACATATCAAAGATATATTTGCTATCTACGTATGTTTGCTTTGTTTTCTCTGTTTGTATTGCAAGGAGAAGTATAATTAGATGTAGAAGAAGTGTCAATTTAAGTGTTTGTGGTTCAAACATGCAAACTTGTCGTTAGGTAAAGAAAGCGAAATCAAAAGACTGCTCGGCTATTCAACATTAGACAGATGATAACTGCAATAAATAAATAATGTGTGTTGTCCTAAACGTGCAACATGTGTTTCCTCTATATTATACTTTTCCTATACATTCACCTGCATCGAATGAGGAGTTCTCGTTTGTAGACGCGACCTTGAAAATCCTTGCAGGAAACCCTTTAATGAAACAAGGCATTATATTACCAAATATTTATACTGTTTATTGCGTCATTAAAAATATGAAATTAGCATTGCTCTGGTCTGTGCCATCAGTCGGAATGAGTCTTTTTCCAGGACACTCATCTGAAGCCTTAAATAAGGTCTAGGTATAATATTTAATTGATTCAAAAGTTGGTCAAGAAAATTTCCAATAGATAACCTTTAGAGGGTGCTCTACACTGCGTTTAGTTCTTGTGAAAATAAGCAAATTTTTCCACTAACATATCCATCAAGGTTTGACGATAGGATCAGATAAAAAGCGGGAGCTACGTCAGTTACCAATACAGATGTTAAGTGCCTGAAGGTAAATCCAGATATCTGATAATAAAGTGGATTAAAAAAAGCAAAAATGACACATTCTCACAGCAATTACGAACTTGTCGATATGAATCTAGTTCATAGTGGGTATCTCCAATATAAGCTTCGGGACTACTTTCAGATCTTTTTCCTGGACATTTCCATCCAGCGCCGTGTAGATCTGTTTAACCCGTACAAAGGACGTTTGCGGATATATTGAGATGGACACAGTACAAGACGTAAATAGCATTCACATTCGGGAAAAGTTAACGTGTTTTTGAATCAAACTGCGGCTACTTTATACGGAAGGTATGCCATTTCTATTCCCAATTGAAAAAGCAAGACAATCAAGTTGTACTGATACATGGAAGAAAATTCTGTCATAGGCATCAAACATACTTGTAATGTTTGATATTCTAATAATTGTTTAATTACGATATGAACTGTCGTCGGAAGATGTTTTTAGATGTCCGTTCACTACCTCAAATGGTTTCAAAAACTCAATTTCTTCATCCGCGATTTTCGACAACCGGCCTCAGGCCGAGATTTGCAATACTCGACGCGATGACCCGTTAGCACACTACTGACATCTAAACACTAGTTTCAGAGATAAGGGATTATGACGTTTTCTTATGCAAAACCCATTAACACTTTATGGTAATAGTTTTTATGCCGCTGCTGATTTTTTGTGTCTGTTTGAAATGTCTTACCAAGTGAGCATTTCTTATTTTTCATTATTTTGCTGTCATTTTACCAGAGATTAGCTTTCTTGTTTCAAACGTAATTGTTTCTGAAAAGGATTGTCCGAACAACAACAGAACACCCTGGCAATTTCTGTTCCCCTGATTTGTTCCATAGAACCTCCCAACAGCACCCCTAGTAGCCAACTAGATATTATTATTTAGTTATATTGTCGATACTCACCTGGTTTTGAAATAGGAACTGAGCCTGCGTAGCGTTTATCTGCCCTTGCGCGCCTCCATTCTGCGTGTTTCCGCCCTGTTGTTGCAACATAGCGAGCTGTTGCAACTGATGCAACCCCTGCTGGGCGGGAAAGGCCGCCTGCAGCCCCCCTAACATCTGTAGATGGTTTCCAAACAGTCCGCCGAGACCTCCTAGGGCAGCTAGGGCCGCCCCTACTGTGGATTGAGCCGGATTCGCAGGAGTAGGATTATTCGAGGGCGTGGAAGGGGAGGGAGTTCGAGCTGTGGGCGTGGCTGTTGCAGGTGGCGGGGGTGGAGTGTGCGTAGAGGGGGGGACGGGAGGAGGTGCTTGCGGATGCAGAGGTGGAGCTGGGGTTGAGTTGGAGGGCGTGCCGGTCACCTAAAAAAGAAAAATAATGTTAATGTATTGCTTATAAAAGTTGCAAATTTTTTTGATTGCATATGGCTGTATGAATGGATAATGAGGGCTGCATCAATGTTTATAGTTGATGACGTTTTTGAAAAATGTATTCTTATTTGATTTCGATGAGATGAGCCGCCTCTCAGAAATACAAACCTCTACAAACTTTTATAGACGGATACGAAGTCCGGGATACTCGTGCAACCATTTTAAAAACAATGTACGGGTCTGTGAATTAAGTGACTATACTGGCATCGGAACATTCAATCAGGCAACACCGAAGGCCGGGCTTGGAGGGGAGACAGTTAAACATGTGATCCGTCTTCATCACAAGTTTGAACTCGCTCTAGCCATTTGGTTGTGCTTAGCGATTTTTTTGACACAGTTTTTTCTATTGTGTTCTAAAAATGAGCGGCATAAATTTCAAGCAACGGTGTGGTATCAGGTTTTGCTTCAGACTTGGGCACTGTGCAACGAAAACTCTTGCTAAACAGGCCTTCAGAGATAGTGTTTTGCCAAGAGCCCAGGTTTTTCGGTGGTTTAAGGCATTGTCAGAAGGGAGACAGAGAGACAGAGAGATAGAGGGACAGAGAGACAGAGAGACAGAGAGATAGAGAGACAGAGAGACAGAGAGACAGAGAGACAGAGAGACAGAGAGACAGAGAGACAGAGAGACAGAGGGACAGAGAGACAGAGAGACAGAGGGACGGAGAGACAGAGAGACAGAGAGACAGAGAGACAGAGAGACAGAGAGACAGAGGGACAGAGAGACAGAGAGACAGAGAGACAGAGAGAAAGAGAGACAGAGAGACAGAGAGACAGAGAGACAGAGAGACAGAGAGACAGAGAGACAGAGGGACAGAGAGACAGAGAGACAGAGGGACAGAGAGACAGAGAGACAGAGAGACAGAGAGAGACAGAGAGAGAGAGAGAGAGAGAGAGAGAGAGAGAGAGAGAGAGAGAGAGAGAGAGAGAGAGAGAGAGAGAGAGACAGATAGACAGAGAGACAGAGAAGTTATTTTGAGGGTGATAATATAAAATTGTAATTATACTTGAATAAAAAAATTTAAAAAAATCAGTCCCTACACTTAATTTACAGATCTCGTATTTTTGATAAGAGATTCGTAATCAGCGAGCCGAGAAACCCCCAGATACAACTTTCAGATCAGCTGACTCATCTTGTTGATATGTTATCAAAATTTTGTTGGATTATTCAGTGTTGACCTCCGTCAGAGTATAAAGTACCTACTACAGTCAAATACCAGAATTGATGACAGTAGCAGAAGTCATCGTGCGCCACTGCTTTGACGCTGTACCTTTTGATTACAGCTACCTTTCACAAAGAAGCGCCGCATTTTCGAAGGCCTCCGCGTAATAGCAGTGGCGTACGATGAGTTTCGCTACTGTCATCAATTTTGGTATTTTAATATAATAGAATAGTTCAAAGAATCATCCCTTGAATTTTCCCGTTGTTTTGGAAACACTCTGTAGGTATATGGCAACATTTGCTCTATAAAATGAATCTAATATTATATGAGAAAAATATTTCTTATGGTCCAATATTCACATAAACCTGAACCACGTGTTTCGTTGTATAAGTATTTTGCGGTGTACTTTTATTGCATTTCAGTGGTCAGAAAATAGTGCATTGATTTTTTAATTTCATAGTCACGTAGATCAACACAGTACGCAAAGTTGGCAACACCAACGTAGATCAATATAATACTTCAAATTGGTAATATCCAGAATGGGGATAACCAATAACATAATTATGGAAGCGTTTCATATTAATCGTCTCACGAACAGAGTTTCGGTTGTTTTCAAGAGCTTAAAACTGCTTACGTGACCAAAGATACCAATATGGATCTATGTGATTCCTAAGAAACAGCTATTTCACAAATCTCAAAGTATTGATAACGTTAATTCGTCAACAACGTCTCCTGATCGTCTAATTAAAATGTCTACGAATCTTACCAAACTCAGCGCCCAACTTCATGAATATGTAACACAGAGAACAACATGTACGAAACTTTAATCCGACAAAAATTGATCCAAATGATCGCAGTAAAATTTTAAATACAATAAACAAGATTAGATAAAAAAATATGGAAACTGATACATCTCTGGAGTGGCTACTTCAGTCTGACGGAAAGATTATGGAATTTGCCCCTGGCTTTGACGACGTATATACCTTTCTTGTTTACCACCAACCAGATGCTGTCTCCTATCATAACCACGCAAACGTCTTTTATGTTAAGGCCGAAGTCTAAACATTATACTGTTCCTCCAAACAACCTTTCAAAATCACATACAATATAAAAAACTATATAAACAAAAGTGTAGTTAACAATCATTAAGCAAACATTAATCGGCATAACAACGGTTACGAAAAACTAAACAAAGTGACAGTGAGCCAAGAGTGAGAAGCACAATACCCAGGCTGTAAAATTCACTGTTCGTATAAGGTTTCCCTTATGCTTTTTAATTTTCCAAAATTTAAATGTTTGATGACAGGGGACAACGCGTTGGACGTCATAACTGCATTGTAAGTAAAACCATTGCAAACATCTCCAAATTTCATTCCTTCTTTTTTAAATGTACCTATACAGTGCGTTTCAGAAAGGTCCCCCTCGACTTAATTTTTGAATGGCAGGGATATTATGTTCCTTTGAAAAGTGACACTAGGTCAGAATTTTGAGACATTTTGTTAGAGTTCTTACGTAATGTCATATTTTTCCTTCCAAATGTCAACTTGAAACTAGCTGTCGTTCACTCCATGGCCTATCTATTCGCCACTTGTTTGCATGGGCGGTCTGTATGGGTATTATGTAAAAAACCTTTAAAACGTCAAAACAAACCTATAAGATGTCATCCTACCAGGTAGTTTTTAGGGTCAAGTCATTCCACGTTTGCTCATTAGGATCATTGTGAATGTCCATCTATGGAGGAATCACTCAACTACACGCATTGTTGGTTGCATATGTTTTGTGAGGCCGAGTGGTCTGTGTCTGTAGTTTTTATATCTGAGAAGAAACTTGGTTGAATAGCAAGATCGCATCTGGATGATTATGTGAATTGAAGTATATCTATTAGGTGACGGGTTATTTATGTGTTGTCCTTTTTGAAGACAGGTTATGTTGGCACGTATATGGCTTGTAATTTAACAGTGTACAGTGAATACAATTATTTATCTATCAGTTTCGAAATTCAGCAAATTTGCATATGTAATTTCCAGAATGGATAAGAAAAAGTGGATGCGCAACTAATTTCTAGCTTTGAATCTCAATTAAGTGTATTTTAGACAAGAATTCAATGGAATTATCATCAACACATACAACTTACAGCTTAGATTTTACATTACATCAGAGCCAAACATTGGTAACTGAAGTCTCATGACGTTTAGGCAACACGTACAACTAAGTGCTAAGTTAACATCTTGTAGAAAAACCTACATAATGTCAAAAAAACCGATATAACTTTTCAAGATACGTAATACGCGCGCCGTAGGACCTTTGCCCATTAAGAGAAAGGGAAAGAGAAGAAAATAGGAGAAGAGCAAAGAAAAACAGAAGTGTTTAGCTTAAGAGGAAACACCTAGGCTTTTTGACTAGGTACATGGATTAATTTTGAGGTGAACTAACCAAATTTTGATTAAGGTTTTATTAGAGTGTAATGACTAAGAAGTTCTTTTATCCACATGACCTCTTTCTCTAAAAGGTTCAAATAAGACCTAGCCTCAAGTATTTCTCACATGTTTGGGGTGTTGCCGCCCCGGCTACATCATCCATGCTCAATGCTGTTCAGAGCAGAGCTGTCCGTTGATGGCTTCTCTAGCGAACAATCTCGAGACCCTTTCGTATCGGCGATCTAGCTTTCTTCTATCGCTACGCCAATGGGCTTTGCTCCTCAGAGCTCTCCTCCATAATCCGCCGTGTGATGTGCCAGCCGGACAAATCCGCCTTACTTTGGCCACTCATCTTCTTACCAGAACTGGCCGATACGACCTTCTTTGTCTCTAGGATACCGAGATTGTGGACTTTCTTTGGAATCCTCATAGTAGCCGCGGTGCCCTGGCCTTAGGCTTCTGCCTTCGCGGATGCTTCGGTATATAAAAGAATGTCATCAGAATAAGGAAAACGGCCTGGGATTTTAAAACATAAGTAAATATACCTGTTATTAAAAGATCGCAAACGGTGGTTGTGGTTTTGTTGTCTACGTCGGTAGTAATACCAAATGTCATTCTACCAAGCCCACTGATGAGCAAAAATATATTTTTAGAAACGGATTTCTTGCGTAAATTTGACAAACCGCGTTAAAATCTCCTTTTTCTTATATGACTTTACCTTGTTAGATACAATTTCCGACATATAGAAGCGCGAAACTAGCGCCTCAAGTGTCAATTGAACGAGACCAATCCAGAATATATTATTACATAAAACAAAAAGCTCTATTGATTGTTCGACTGCCGACATGTAAGCTGATACGAAAGATATAGAAGAAAAGTGAAGAGGGTATAAATGCATAAGAGGTGTATTAGCATGTATAAAGTGGCGTTTACGATGGCCTCCTGGCATTGATAACCTTGTTTCTCCTGACAATGTTGCACCGCCTAAGGCATATTCACTCAATTAACTCGTCGCTGCCTCTTCGTTCACGCAAATTCGCACGTCATCTGTTTATGGGAGCTCCAGCACTAATCGCTTCACTTCAGCGTCCATTGGATGGGTTATAGCTTCATTTGGATTATGTATTTGCGCAGTAGCAGGAGTAAGAAATTATGATGAAGAATAATAACTAAAGCAGCATTCTTTACAGAGTCAAATTGCAATAATGGATTCATAATGAGAAACTGTCGGTCTTTCACATGTTAAGGCTCTTACAATAATGTATTTGACTTTTGTGCGCTTAAAATTAGAATATGCTTCAATTTTATTTGGTATCCATATTACTCCAAACATGAAATGGCAATTGAGAAAGTGCAACGAGGCTTTTTGAAACTCTTCGCTTACAAGACGGCGGTACTTATTCTCCTAGGAATATACTTGAATGAATGAATTAATCTTAAAATTAGAGGCATCCCGGCCAGCATAAGGAGCCAGTGCATAGGCCGCTTAAGCGGGCCCTTATGCACCTCTACAATCCTTAAATCACAAGCCTCGCCCTTTTAGCGAAGTTGAGAATCGCCTTGAGTCCAAGCTCCTTGAAAGTAATGGACCCCAGTATAGTCTGCCTATAGTAGCTCAGAGCTTCACAGCGACACAAAACGTGCGCCGAGGTCTCTTCCTCTACTCCGCAGCGTTCGCACAAGGGATCCTCAGCCACCCCCATCACGTGCAGGTGACGCCTTAACGTGTTATGGCCAGACAACAGTCCCAGAACCTTAGGTTGGCTCTATCCAGAGATAGGCAGAAGCGTCCATCTTTAGCACTGGGCCCTTCAATGAGCTCTCGTGCCTGGCGGAGAGGTCTAGAGATACTTCTTCATTTCTGAGAGTGTTGTCTTGCAACCCACGTCTCCATTTTCCTCCTAGCTTTATGCGCGGTCACTCCTAGAGCTGGCTCAGGAGCAACGAGCTTGTTGGCTGATCCTGTTTTCGCCAGAGTGTCCGCCGTCTCATTGCCCCTTATCCCAGCATGCCCCGGTACCCATATTAACGATACCGGATGCCTCGCTGCGATCCAGAGCCTCACTGCATTGCAATACAAGACTCGAAGTAATCCTACAGGCAATTAATGCTTTCATTGCAGCCTGGCTGTCGGATAAGATTGTTGTAGGAATATACTTAATGAGCATCTTACTTTTATATTGGAATTAGAAAGTCTGGATCTAAGATGAAACTGTAATTCTATAACCATTTTGTATAAACTTTTACATAACTTAGACGCCAGTGTACTTTTACGAGTATCTAGGATTAATTTTTTGTGCCTTATATCATTTTTTACTTTGAGATCAGTTGTACTTTCGTACTTACCGCTAATTCAATTACCATGATAGTTTCAAAGTTATAGCGAATCGAATGTATAACGGAAAGGCGCTATTGAAACTAATTTCAACAGTCGAAATTGAGTTAGAATCAGGCCCTAGGTACATTGACAGAAATCGCTGTAAGTGTCCTTGTTTTTGTTGTTGAAAAGAGCCAGGTACTGCGCCATTACAGAAAGTTGCAAAGTTCCATTCATTATCCTCCACTGCGAGCCTGGTCTATTTACTTTTAGTTCTAGTAGCATCACCTTACCAAGAAAGTCGAATAGCTTACTAGGAAAAACCTGTATTAGATCTTATCTTTAGTACGTTTGGACAACAAACACGATGACGCTGTGGCTCGACATCCTAGCCTCCACGCCAAGCTTCCTGTTCAAAATCATTGCCAAAGTTGGCGTAAATGTAGATATTTGAGTCGTTGGATGCAATGTAGTGTGTCTGACTCAATATTGGTTCAGCCCAAAATTGTGAATATTGGATATTGACCTTTAGCGGGCTCATCGCTAAAACTGCGACTTTCTAGCGCTCATCTAACCGGCAGGGGTATTATGTAGTAAACCTAAAAAACGTCAAAAAATTGACAAAATGTCATCTTGCAGACTAGGAAGTTTCTGTGCACAAATAGTTCATTCCACGATTGTACGGTATGATCGCTGTGAGCGTCATCAAAAGCGTCCATCTACGGATACATGCATTGTTGGTTGCAGAAAGTTAAGTAGTGTTTATCTCTGAGAATATGTATAGATTTTGTGTATCGGTCTGCATGTGTATAAAATCATATTTACTATATTAGCTGTGTTCGGGTTATTTTTATGTTGTCCTTTATGAAGACAGGTTATGTTTAAAGTTATAAATGACGATTTTTTCCGTTTTTTTTTTGGTTTTCAAAAACTTTGAGGAGAATTACGGGGAATTACCACCGCGCCCGTGTTGTGTGTAATTACTATTAGCATATATGACTTTCAATGCAACAGTGTACAGTGAATATAATTGCAATATGTGGCAGTATGTAAGTATAAAATATAAGATTTCACATAAAGTTAATTACTCCACCAAACAGGGATTTTCTTTTCTTATCTCTTTCATTTTTGAAATTTAGCAAACTTGCATATGTAATTTCCAGAATGAATACCAAAAAGTGGATGCGCAACTAATTTTTAGCTTTGAATGCATCTCAAGTAAGTGTATTCGGGAGAAACCAATTCCGTGGTGCCAGCGAAGAAGGAGATAAGTCTATTTTTTAGAATTCTCTGTGATTCGACTTAAAGTTTAAGTATTGTTCTGGAATCGGGTATTTAAATACAGCCTTGAAATTTTAGAGGTAGGCTAGAAAGAAAAAATCTTTATTTAAGACAAAGAAATGGACATCCCATTTTGAACAAATTTTGACTTATCCCCTTTTCCAGTGGTACCACGGAATTATATTATTATCATCATCAATACAGATTTTTAGTATTGTACATCACATCAGAGCCAAAGATTGACAGCTGAAGCATCATGTCGTTTAGGCAACACGTATAGCTACAAAACGACTTCACAACAAGTGTACAACAACTAGTGCTACGTTGACATCTTGTAGAAATCCTACGTTGTCACAAAAAACCTATAAAGTGTCAAAAAAACCGACAAAATGTCACTTTTCAACATATGTGTTACCCATGCTGGTCACTTATATATAATAAAAGTGCCTATGCATCTGTTATCTACGTATATAATCTCCACTGTTGGTGAAATCTGACCAATGTGTCCTGGTATTCACATAAGGTAGCCCTTTTTTGCATTTTCTATACTACCAAGAATGAACATCTTACATCCCAGCTCACAATATGTGTTTTATATTTTACAGAATAACATTCTGACTACGCCACTGAACTATAAACTACCTCTCCAACGAGTAATTGAACATCTAATTACCTGTTGCACCTAAAATAAACGACTCCGGAGATTGTTCGTCGGTTAATTATGGTAGACGAATATGCTCATATCTTCTTGAAAGAATTTTACGAGGAGTAATGTACTCAGGAGTTGTAAACACCATTTTTAGATTCTGCTATTTAATCATGAATACAATAAATGAACTCAAAATCACTTGCTCTAATACAATTTTGTAATACTTTAGGATCTAAAGATAATTTGGTAGTGAGTTGCATCCACAACAATCACACGATATTTGTAGGTACTGATGAAGTTTTATGAAAAAGCTGAATGTTGAAAGTGATTTTGGTAACGACTACTAACAAAGCTAATACAAAAATATATGAATTACTTGAATATTATCTGCCACGAATAGTATTTTTTAACGCAAAGTGAAAGTACAAGATGGCGGCTGGGTGCCATCCTGGTACATTTTTGTAAATGGCGTGTGATATCTCATTTTGAAGCTTTTTATCATAACTTTACAGCGCCATGTTAAAAATCTGCTATCTTTTACAATGCCGGATTGGCGGGCTACCGAAGTTGAGTACTTTTATACATGGAATCTCTTATATCTCGATATATACTTATATTATTTTATACCATTTTTTGGCAGCGCCTTTCAGAATGTGTAATAAAAGTAGGGCATTTCATTAAAAAAAGAAAATATGTAATCTTTTTAAAACGGAATATATTTTATTTTATTACCTGTTTGAACACATCCTTCCAAGAGAAAAAACAATTGTACAACATACTATAGCGTTTTTTTGATTTTTTTTGAGATATAAGCAATTCAATTCGCAAAAACGCTTAATTTTATCAGCCTGCTAGATCGCCATTTTGAAAGATACCCACTTTATATTATGGGATTATAAACCACCTGAAGAAGCTTAAAAATGAGGTACCGCATGACCTCATTTTCCATTTAAGAAACTTTTTAAGATGGCGCGTAAGTGAGGGAGAATCTTTTTGTGTTTAATATGGAATTACAAAGGTCATCTGAATCATCATGAATTGTTAATTTATATTGATCCGCGTGATATCGCTATATGTTATTTGGCGAAATGTTCACTTGTTTACCTCATTTTGTTGTATTTATAAAACATTCATGTCATCCATAATAAAAATGTATATGCTCCATCTTACTCATACTTTACTTTTCACGCTAAACAATGGGCGTATAAGTATCACTGCAAACCCATTTCCTCATAAAAATCAGGCTACTCCCAGATCGGCTGGAAAAACCACACGGACCTCGAAAATCTGGGCCAAGAGTTAACATACTTAAGTTACTTTTCCAGTTGATGCTGTTATATTGTATTCATATTTGAGAGTACAAACTACAAATCTACTGACTATACTATAGAGAGTTGATGGAAAGTACAGACATTCCTTCTGCAACAAAATTAATATTGGAAATGGTGACATGTTGTGATTTTAATAGTATGTTCTCAATGTATGACCTTACCAGATTAAGAGCCCCGTCCCTATCAGAGTCCATGGAATTTTCATCGTTATGCTCGATATTGTGTTCACTGCCACTAACGCTTTGGTCTTCGTCACCGCTGATATCACCGTTTGCGTCTCCATCTGCAACATTAGATAATGCTTTTCAAAATCTCTTATAATGCACCGAATATATAAATGAATACATTTATTCTTCATACGATTATACAATGATAGTACTAGAATTGTCATTAAGAAGAAACTTAGTTGCCTGACAAATGGTCATGTATAAAATAAAAAATCATCAAGAAAAACAAAAAACAAAAATTTCACAAATAACGAAAATACTCATATAGAGAATCGCGCCCTATAAAATACACATTATAAGCATCAGTGGTAAATGAATCAATCACATATGTTATTCTTATTCAAAAACAGTGTGAAAATATTCCGAAACGCTAAACAAGGGATTGTTTAATGTAATATCCTTAACCCTTGTTTTAAAAAGATGTAAGTTGGTTACGAGTATACCCTTTATGGAATTTGGTAGGTGCTTATAGTCTTAATGCCATAACTGCAGGACCTTTGACGGCCAATGATAATCTATGGAGAGAAATAACTATGTCGTATGGCGAAGTCCGTAGCACTTAATTTCTTTTATTTTGATAGAAAGAGCTTCAAAATTTTCTTTGATGTAGATAAGGTATCTATACACATATAAAGAGTGAACTCTCATTATCCCAATTGTTTGAATAACTCTTTACAAGTGTAACGCCGACACCTGAAAGACATTGTTCTCAATTTTCTTTTTCTGAATGACAATTTTTTATTTCGTGAATGCATAAACAGTTCCACCAGCAAAAAAGTCAGTAGCTAAGAGTTGAATGACGATAGAAAAGGTAATAGAGCTTTCAACAAAATTTCGTAGCTGAAATATCAAATAATAGTGCTGTCCCCTGTATCCTCCTATACCTCCCATGGTTCCTACAGGTATTCTTATAAAAAAAGTGAAGTAAAAACCCTAAAGTTGCGCAACTTGTTTATAGGCCAAAGAAAAGCCACTATTTACTCCACTGCAAAAGAAAAATCGGCTTAGATGGGCTAAAGAACATAGACAATGGACACCTCAATAATGGTGTACAATGCAATGGAGTGATGCCCGATTCGAAGTTTGTGTTGGTGACAGTCGCAGAAGAGTTATTCGCAAAAAATGAAGCATTCCATGTTGACTGTCTGAAGAGAAAAGTGAAATATCCAGCATCCATTTTGGTCTTTTGAAATGGGTTTCTAGCAGTCCAGATCTGTCACCTATTGAAACTTTGTGGCACGAGATGAAAAAGGTTCTACGACAACATCCTGCTCGTACAATCACCGAACTGAGACAAAAGCTTCAAGAAATATGGGATTGTTTTACACCAAATTTTTGCCAAAACTTGGTTAACACTATGCCCCAAAGAATTTCAGCCTTAATACAAAATAAAGGTGATGTTACCCAATGGTAATCTTTCAATTGTTGCTTTGTTAACTTCGCGCATTTATTCGCACATTGTTTATTTGTTCAGATGTTCTATTCGTTATAGGACTAAGTGATTTCAAATATGTATTTTTTACGACTAGAGTGTATCTAAAACGTTTTTGAGAAAATAAATTGCTTTAGAAGTAAATATTTTCGTCATGTCTAGTTTATAAAGGCATATTTTGGTACAAATCTTGAAGTGGGCCAACTGAAGTGGGAAGGGCTCGTACCTCTAGCTTTTTAGATTACTCCCCATTTTGGTCAGTTTTTGGATGTAGTCGTATGCATTTTTAAAGGATCGACTTTTGAAGCAAAAAAAATCATCTTTAAAGTTTTTGGCTATGTCAGGGTATCATAAAAATATTTTGGAAACTCTTTCAATATGCTACATTGTTTTAAAATACAATTTTGTGTTGTATTTTTCCTTAGCCGACACATAAAACAACGATTCATTGTGAATACAAAAGAACGTAACAAAACTTGTTTTTAAACCTGGCATCAATCTGTTCGTCAAGTAGGAAATAAAATGGTGTTTCGTAGTGCAACTATTTCACGCTTATTGACCATGGAGTTTCGAATGTAAATGTGAGATGCAGTTAGGTGTGAAATACCCTTGCGTCAGGGGCCAGGAGAAAGATACGAAAAGCCGTAAGAGGGTGGTGGCGAATATATATACATGCACACAAGTGACTCCACCGGACCTTATCTGACTTCATGCAGGACTTGCTGGGCTCTGGCGCGTACGAAATCGCGTTAGAGGCAAGTCTGGTGCATTAGAAGCATGAAAAATTATGCACTTGAGGTCATCCAGTGGGTACAGCGTTTGGTATAAATTGTGATGGCTGTAATATCTGACGATTGACATTGAAACTGAACACCAAAGAAACGTTTTGACATATTTTTGCTAACTCCGCGCAATCGTATCAATTTTCAAATAGGTAAAAATATCTAGTATGATCAATTTAAAATCATTTTGTGACATTGAAAACGATGGACCAAAAATTATAAACCTGTTTCAAATGTCACTATTTTAAGCTTCTCAAGTTGTACTCAAACAATTGTTGACGGTGTGACGTTCATTAAAACCCATATCTTCTTAGTGTCCCGGCTTATTTCAGACAAGACAATAGACTAGTTACACACCATACCAAAATGATAATAAACAGAATGTTTTGAGCGTTATTTACCTTCTTATGTGACCCATTTCAAGCGTACCCATAGCTGCGAGTAGGGATTTTGAACCCTTTTCCCAGCTTTAAAATGGCGCGTGTTTTAAAAAAGGGGTTAAAACACGTGCTGTTTCTATTGGCTGAGAGGGTCGGTTACACCGTCAACTGATTGAAGCCGCAACTAAAAAGGGGCTCCTTAACGGATTGGGGTCACAGCCACCTATGTGAATCGACAATGGGTCTTACAACGTCATCAATCAAGCTTGAATGACGTTTCGCAAATTCAGCGGAGGCTAACGCGCTGTAACTTTGGATAGAGCTGATAGAAAGCCGAATATATTAATAGTTAAAACGCTATAGGCGAAAAGAGGGTGGGTATAGCTGAATCATGCTACAAATACAGTTTTTTGCTTCCGCGACTAGATGCCATTATCCGATGGTCATATCTTGTTGCAAGTAAAGTATATAAACGAATGATACTGCTCACAATAAAAAAAGCATCGTATATTGTAAGTTAAAAACGTACTGCCCACGATTGTGAAATTTCTTGTACAGGGTACAAAGCAAAAAGATCCTATTTGGCTATCCTTTTCCATGTTTAAACTTGTCCATCTTTGATACTTCATCTAACATTTTTCAAAAACAAATTGAGACCTTGAGATGAGTTTTAGTTGACGCAAGTGTATTATTTAATGTCACATTGGCATGTACAAAAGTGTTCGTGCGGGTAATCCTGTGAATATTGAAATAACACTACACCGATAGTTTTTGCAAGAAAATAGTATTGATCCCACCTAGAAACCACCTCTCAGTTTTTCGTTCACACGAACCGTTTCCGAAAAAACATTTTATTAAACTGTATATCAATCTGAATATCGTTAGCCGGCACTTTTTTAACGATCATAACAAAAAAGCGCCTAGGGACACTTTCAAGCAGTATCAATTTGTCTTTCGGAAAATGACACTTATTTGTTCAAAACCCAGCGACCTACAATGTTTCGCACAACGTTGCATTAAAAAAACTGATCAAAATGATATACAGGGTGTTAGGGAAACAATACTCGTAACATTAGGAGGTGATTCCTTACACTATTCTAAGCAAAAAAGTTCATTATAACTTATGTCCGAAAATCAATCATTTTTAAGGAAAGTGAGTCGTAAATAATTACATTTTCTCACACTTTTGGCAACGCTGCAACGCAACCGCGATACAAGCGCACGACGACCGCAACTGATTCATCGAATTGTTTACGTTTGTATGATATTTTTGTTGAAAATATGCCTTGAATTATTGAATACTTTTATGCAATTTTGGTTGTCTAATATTTGACAGAACCTACCGGTACCTGGCGATACACACTACCAATTCCCACGATTATCAGTCACTCATTTGAAACGATGCGATGCACGAAAACAGAAAAAAAAACAACATCCTTAATTCACATAAAATGTATCAGTAATGAGAACACGCGATGATACATGCTGTGCAGGTGTAGTAATACGTTGCCAGTTGTGCGAGAGATTTTGTTTGTCTATTTTTATTCGGAAAATTGTATTTAATAAGGAATAACATTATTTTGTTAGAGACAGTTAATTAATAAATAGATGCATTGATACATTTTACCCTGTTAGGCATATGGATTTACATCATTAAGGTGCAAAATTAATTTATTTCATGACTAAAAAGAAATAAGTTCAGCATTTTTTAGCTCCGAAACGGTTGATTTTCGGACATATGTTAAAATGAACTTTTTTACTTAGAATAATGCAGGGTATCACCTCTTAAAGTTAGGAATATTATTTCCCTAACACCGGGTATAAAATTGACTTTTTGATGCCGTGGAGTAATACGTTAGAGTAGCAGAGGGATATTAAAAAATTATCTCGTAGAATACAGTCAAATACATACGAGTACACGTACTCCAGCTTATTGAGGATACAATGTTTGAAACAATACATCGAGACAAATTTTACCAAAAATTTTTGTACAAGGTCTAAAAAAACTTAATAGCATATTCCTAGTACTTATAACTATCAACCACGCTACAAACACACCATCACAAAGATCTAACAACTACATACTTTTAAATAGATGCTAAGAGTCTCTCTTAGATTAGTTATTCTAAATCCCGAAGCAAATCATTCCTCCATTTTCTATGCATCCCTATTTCCTACCCTTCCATCTAACCCTGAAACCATCATCCTTCCTCTTTTTTCTTTATAATTCAGCAAGCTGTGTCGCGTGGCACCCTTTAACCTCTGCGCGTGCCTTGTTCTTTATTAAAAAGGGTTGCTCACATCTACTTAGGGTTTTTATATCAGCGTAATATTTCCTCAGGGAGGGACAAGCAGCCCTTCCTTAGGCACGGGCGACAACAAATGTCGCGCTTCCTCTTCGAAAAGGGGAAGTGATTGGGTTTATAAGCTTGCTGGTGATTTATTGTCCGTATTTACATAGCGTTTAGGGTTGTTAAGAGTGTAAACGTACACAAAAAATGTAAAATGAAGTCCTTATACTTCATACGGTAGACAGATCTTGGAAAATGAGCAGTTTTCTCTAGTAACATACTGCACCTCGATCAGATCAAACTGAGATACGTACAATATGCATCAGTACTCAATTCAGGGTTTGACCGCGTTGGTAAACAAAATCTTTACTCATCGGTTCTAAAAAAAACGCACTCATTCAGCAATCTTGGAGTTGTCGATGTTATTTTAATTTACGGAGAGTTTTCGAAATGCTACCGAGGCTTAGCGAGTGTATACAGATCGTTTTCATGATATTTGTTGATTTATTTTTAGTTTGGGGTGGAATGAAATGTTTAGTGTACTAACTACCCGGTTGGGGAACTCGTGTACGAATTTAGCAATCTGCTGTATTCATTCGAGCAGTCCATTCTGAAAGCTTACGTCAAGCACATAAATGTGTATTTGAATCTATCGTAGACAAGTTTGAACAATAATTGCAAGTAACAGAGCTGGCTGTACCTGAAATCTCTTTTCGATGAACGGTGAGTACTTTTCCATTCATTTTTGTTTAACATTTTTGTTGTTGTTTCACCCAACACTAGCTTTGTTATTTCAAACGTAGTTGTTTCTGAAAAGGAAAGTCCCAACTTTCACGACATCCTGTATAGAGAATCGAAATTAGCCTATCATCGCACAGCTTCTAAGACTTAATCATCGTTTTTACTATATAATCCAAACAGCTGGACGAAACTTTCGAACTTTTCGCAAATAGGAATAATGAGGTATTGATAAGCAGTTAACAGATTTGTTATTCAGTTTGACAGCCCTCTCGTCTGACACTTAGATATATACATATACGAATTACCGAATTTGGTGTCATTAATCAAATTCAAGCGAATAACCAAATGAAAATGGTATTTGCCATTTTGGATTGGTATTTACCGATCCGTTCAAGCGAGTGTGGTTATCAGTTTTTATTATGAGATCCGTGACGTCATGAATCAGCTGTTATGTGTCATAGTTATCACCGCAAAATTGTGGTATTTACCCAACTCAGGAATATTTTTATATTTCTATTATTATTTGAAATGTGACTATTCGTATTTCCTATGCTTAACATTATATCCTGTGTAGCCATATACCACAAGAATATTAAAATATGGCCATACCATATAAACTCACTGGATGATGGCCACCTGTATACGGTTTTGCTAATACCTTTTTTTCATCGCTTTTTCCTATTATTTCGGCTAAATCAATAAATGTTTTCTTTGACATGCTGAAACGTTTGGAGAATTGAAAGTTATCAGAGCTTCAAAGCATCTTGGTTCCATCATTAGCAATTTTTTCATAAAAAAAGCATTTCTCCCAATAATATTATGGAAGGTTTCTTTTGTAAACTTTTCATACATCATTGTAGACGAAAAATCACCGATTATTAAGTGATAATAAAAATAATCAGAAATTATATACGCGGTTTTTTAAAATAAACAACGGACAACAAAACCGCGGTTAAAACCAACGCATTCAAGTGATTCGAGTAACTGACGTCATCATCCCGTGTGTCATCTTGAACTATATTATAACCGCGGTAAATAACAGAAATCTTGGTTATTCGCTTGGATTTGATTAAAAACTCAATGACCTTTATAATGTCAACTTTTCCTCCATACCGAGTAGACATTTCCAGATTTCATATTCGTTAAGTGCAGTGCATGGATGGCGATGAGAATGAAAATAAACACCGAGTAGTCAATACAAGACATCTATCGTACCTACAATATGATTTAAAAATTGCAAGGAGCTCATACTAGTGAAATTCGCAGAATGTCGTGTAAGAATTTAGAGCACATGGACATACACAAACTAGAAATAATATTTGAGAGTCTCAAGATTTTCGTATAAACCTTGTATTTTCTGTTTGGCCGCCTATCTACGTTACAATACATACTTTATCAAAGAATAAGAAGTCAAGAATTTATGCGTGCTGGAAATCCATCTTTGAATGTGACGGATTTAGGTGAACACTCTCTGGATACATTTTTATTATGATCTCTACTTTGTTATTCAAATATAGTCCCGGCCGCCTCATATGAATATTTTCTCGATTCACGAGCTTATGTAGATCGGCCCAGCGGCAAATACAAAACATGTGAATGGATTTCACCTTTCTAACATGAACTGCTGTTTTCTGAAAAATAGCGTCTAACAGAGGTTAATACATACTTAAGTCTTATTAAATATTAAGGTTATTTGATTCTTGGGTACCATATTATTTCTATGCTATTATTAGATCGTGTTTCCTCCTCTTTCGCCAAACATATAACATTCTCTAAAATACTTTCTTATACCTATATTTGAACACTATTGTAAAATCAGCAAATAGAAATATGTTTAAGAATACCTTAATTTGTCTAGAACATTCGGTAACTCTATCGATTTTAAAAGTTTAGTGCCTCCAACGGACAGATTATCAGCTGATTATAAGCATTAGCAAAATTAAAATTTCGAGCTGAGTAATTATTGGTTACCCTTAAATAATACTCTTGTTTAAAAACTCCGAAATAAAGTCTGTACACCCGTTTTACTTCTCACGCTAACTTGCGTAATCGCGAAAAACTTCAAAAGTACTGCTCGGATTTAGATTAAATTTTCATACTATGTATGCCAAAGACGACAAGTTTTTGACGTTTTAGAGAATCCTGCTCATCGTTCAAAAAATTTTTATTGGTAAAAAATTGAGATGCGGGGTAGGAGAGGGTGTTTCGTATTTTTTTGATATTAATATATCAATGCACTTCTAGCTTCTATTAGACATATTTCACACATCATAGATATCTCCATACATTTGGCCTTCAAAGTATTTTCAGGCGACGGATTACGTACCTATTGGTCGTACTTGCCATGCAGCACGGGATTGTAAATATTGCATCTTTGGTAGCAAATCTGGGGGACTTCTGAAAGCAGGTAGCAGACAGCGATATGCACATATCAGATGGGCGCGATTTTAGCTATATATTCGAGCATTATGCTGGAGTGCAATTTAAAGAGATTACTTGATATTGTGAGGTAATATTATATAGTAGAGTATATGTAGTGTAGTACCAAACCAAAGCTATTATAATCAGTTATTAACTCTTGTTGACAGTTTTACACCAGAGCTCCAAAGAAATGCGGATACCGTGAACGGATACGGTCATTACTGCAATCTGATGATTTTTTCCACGAAAAACCCAACCGAACACTAATGTTTCTGAAAAAACCTGCATCTTTCTGATATAATTACACGACATGGAAAATTCTACTAGAAGTTGTTTCGGAAGCCTGGGACGTACAGAGACAACCTACTCGACACCATTTTTTAAGTATGTTAGTATGCGTTAAGTCAACTAAAATGGGGTTCTGTAAAAACTCGAGCGCTCTTGCTATTTTAATAATGATTTAGGTTGAGTTTGAAATGAGAGACAGATCAACAACACACGAGAAAGAACATAATTTTCTACCAATTCTTCCTTTTAGTTGACGATGCCAATGATTTCCAGTTGGCAGCAAAGGCGTCATATTAAAAAGCAATCGAAAAATAAAAAGGCACACCATCTCGGATATGATATAAATGAGGGGCATGTGCACAGCTTAGCAGTCGATTTTGGATAATGTTCATCAATCATCCGAGAATCGGTTATTCGTTTGAATGGGCATACCCCAGCGAATACCTCGATCAAACGTCGACGCTGCTGTTGCGATCACTTTGAGGGTGGCAACGACAGCGAAACTTAGGGATTTTAGGTCTGGTTTTTTGCCCAGAAAATAGTCCTAACACTATTGCACAAAGATAATTTAGGGTGTCCAAGATAAGGATGTGTTTTTTAGGGCGTATTTACGTGCCGTTCAAATTTCATGGCTTACTGAGCTATTTGGGAAAAACTAAACTTTAGGCTGCACCGCCGTTTCAGCTGCCCGCCCCCGCCCCTTCCTCTAAATATTTGAATATAGCGACAAGCGGGTAAAGATGTGCAGTTCGTCCTATCTACGATGCACCGATTGTATACTTGTGGTAGCATACTGTACAATCGAGAGTTCACGATATCACAATGGAGAAGATCCAGAAAACTTTTAGTATTAGAAAATTGATTAGAAACAGAAGTACAATAAGTCGGATACGACCGTTAACCAAACCAAGCTACCCCATCGCACACTGATTACCGACAGAGGTCATCCATTAAACATTACGTCATATAAAAATGATAAATTGCACATTATAAAATCCTGATTATTGAACAACCCCGCTGAGCATTCGCCATGTGAAAAAATATAACCCCACATGAATTCGCCATCCCCTTTTACCACCATATTTTAAAACGTTATGATAATTTGGCATTTTTTTAAATCACTGAAAGGAAGAGAGAGACAGAGGAGGAGGGGGGGGGGCGACTAGCATGAACAATATAAATTTATATTTTATTAATACTTTCATATAAAGGGAAAGGGGTGTAGAACGGAAAGAACCTTTATCCAATCGGCATACCCATATGTACCAGGAAAATCGATTACAGGGCATTTTCCGGATTAGCTTTCGGCCATTTTCAGCAGTATAAGGGACAGTTAACACCCCTTCTATAACAACGGACGCTGACTGTAGACGTAGACGGAAATATTTGTCACTTAAGAGATCAGATTTACTTTAATATATGTTCTTCTTTTCTGGATTTCTAGATAACAAGCGCGTTCTGCCAAAGTGAAGAGGTCCAGCGGTGCAGCACTTTTATGCTGAATAGCAGTGGTCATGGAATAGTTTTGTCAGTTCGTAACATTTAGTCGGCAAACTATAAAAATTAACAGCTATTATTATTTAGCATAGAAGCGTCCCACTATTGGGCAGATTCATGTTGATAGAATGGACACAATAATTATTTTTATTACGACTATAAAGCACAATTTATTTTTGTTACTGAGGAAAGTACTTTTCAGCACTAAACAAATAACCTAGCCTTTTTCAGACCAGCTGTTGCTATTAACTAACGATTTAAGATGTATATTACACATACTTACGGTATTAGCAGTAGTTTGCCACATATCGTCTTTGCATTATTCATTCATAATAACAAATTACATCCTACGGAAACGAAATTAGTCAAAGAAATGGTGAATGTGCTACCAGCAACTTATGTTGGAATCTGGTCAAAAATGGTGAGAGAGTCGACTACTTTATTGTTAAATAAAGCTTAAGTTTTAAATATACTAGAGCGGACTGTATGACAGAAGATAGAAGAAAAACGGCTTCTGGTTCTTTCTGTACCTCCATCGTTGCGCCTATGCCTTACTATGGCAGTTTTTACGCTATTTGTATAAGCAAAGGAGGCTGTTTCTCGCGCCACTGAAGATATGTAAAGTAGGGGCTTGATTTTTGAATCTCGGAGAAATACGTGACAGAAATACATTCGATTCGAGGAAAATCGATGGAATTCCTCTACATACATTCTGAGAGGAAACATATGGTATGTTTGCTGGAGAGTGCAGTTTGTAATTTGTAGAAGATGCTATTTGTGTGTGAATCACTAATTGCTAATTGCGGGATACAAATTAGATTAGAATAGTAAATAACAAGCAGTACAGTACAGTTGCTAGACTGAGGTACATGACATAAGGCCACAGCAACTTTTTCAAAAACTTGGGCGTAGGGATAATGAATTAATCATGTTTACATTTTTTCGTAGCTTTAATGTTTGGGTTTGTTATTGTATTTTTTTTATTGTAGCCAACTACTACTACCAGCGCTGATGCAAGTGTTTCTCCATTATTACTAACTGTATTGCATCATATCATATATAGGATCATCAAATGAGGGCTAACATTTTTAGGGCCTAAAGTTCGTCTAAACGTAATACGAGAAAGATTCCATCTAGTCTAAATATGAGCTATTGAACTTGTATTTCCAATATTGAGAACAAGCTACTCTACAAGTATACGGAATGGCGTATAACCTGTAATACTTCGACTCCTACAGAAGACAATGTTCCGTACGCCACTGATTTTTTAAGCATATTTCACGTTAGAATTCAACTTCACATGAACTATGTCTTTACATCGATGTATTTATTTATTCATCGCAGTAAAACAATGTTACGATTTTTATAAAAATGCAATGAATCTTCTTTGCTGCTAGAAAATGAGGCTATTATTGTTTGTCTCCGGAAGATCCTGTTGATCAAGTAACTGCCCCATGCCATTACAATCCTTGAGAAATTTCAGTATTTTTGGAGACGATTTATTTATTGTGCGAGTTTCCGGAGTCTGATCCTGACTTCTGGATAATAACTAAATCTTGCATTACTTTGAAAACATCTCGAAGTTAACGCTTGACACGCGTATACGAAGAATGACAATTCACCACAACGTTGTTTGAAGGAAGTGATAAGATATTGACGTTGAATTGTCAGCAAAAAGATTCACTCTCTTTTGAAGCAAAGTTCCTGTATGAATAATAATCATACTTCAAATATTCATTGAATGCAGAATCCGATCCTGTACTTGTCAGAATAAAAGGCAATTATTTCGGTAGGTGGTGGCAAAAACACAAAATACGGTCTCGGGTTTCATCCGATGTATATTCTGACATTCTTCAGTTCTTATAGTTTGGAAAGGATGCACAGGACCTGAATATCAATAAGCAGATTTGACATATTCAGATATAGTGGATGAATACTTTTTCAGAGAAGTACGCTAAATGTTTCGTAAAGGGGTTATGTAATTTTTTCATTAAAAACCTGCTGTCATAGAACTTGAATACGAGACCATTGCGACTATTACAAAACAGTTAAAGTTACGAGACTAGACAAGCTGCGTGCAGCATTTCTAGTAAGAACAAAGAGGCTGTGGTAGCTGTCAGTGCAGACTTCACGAAGTTACGAGGGTTGGTCTTGGTAGGCTATGTTAACAACATAAAACGTCTATATTACAATCGGTTACGTGGTTTTTGGTTTTTGCGTGACAGGGATTTTAATATAATTGGAATATGCTGAGTAAAGAGTTGTAAGAAAATGCCGCTAGAAAGGGTATGGCGCTCACTAAAATTGATCATAATATTGTAGAGATTGTTGGAGGGTATGCAGCTTTTTATCGTATAATTAAATGCTGGTACTATAATCTTAATTGTAGTATTCACCCTCGCCTATCGTCCTGAAAACGCGAAACTTCAGCCAGAGCTGTTGTCGTAGCACACCGGTTGACTGTTAGGCAATCTTCGACTGCTAATGTTGCATATGCATTGTTCCTGGATCTGAAATGCGAGAAATAGAACTTCTACATCCATCCCCAGTACAGTGTGGCCCTAATATGGCGAAGTTAATAATCTGCGCATTTGAGAACCATAAGAAAAAGAAACGTGGAATTAAAGACTTATGGTCCAACGTGAAAAACAAAGGATAAATTTTAGGTGTTACATAGTATTCACTAGTTCTGACCCCCTAGTAATTTCATACTATTTCCAAAATTGAGTCGACTTTTATAAGAAGAACGTTTTCTTCAGATCAACCGGTGATATCTGCCGCAGCGAACTTGTTTTAAACATAGGGAGCAACCCCCATAGATTGAGGTCTCCTGTGTCATTCCAGTAGGCATTGAATGGAGCCAGAAGAGCAAACACCAATGGTATATCGGTATTTATCACTTGTCTATGTGGAAGACGTCTGTTAAGGAAATATCATCGATTAGTTGGACATCCTTTTTCCGAATCGCATCAAGTATGTTTGGTCCATAGGCGTATGATCAATACTACAAGCCAGGTAATAACGCGCAAAATTATAGATATGCGACCTTGATTCAGTTCACCGTACATTCCCACTAGTTAATCAAATTAAAACAAATAAACGATTACTGCCTCTTATTCCACGCAAACTGAATCTGTCCTACAAATTGGAAGTCATTATGACGTATTAGTCCAAAAATAAAGTCGTTACGTGATGATGAAGCGTAACACCTCCAATGACTTTGGGAATTATAAAATTACCACATTGTAGTGAAGCGGTCGTTCCGAAAAACATCTCCTCATTAATTTGACTACATTCCCGCGGTCGCCTAATGTATTCTCAGCTCATTATTTGTGTGAACTATTTTCGTGGATGTTTTCATGTATGTAAAGGAAGATGAGATGGTTTTCGAAAAGTGCCCAGGAACAGGCAGGTTACAAAATCGCCCATGTTTGTCTGGCCAAATCAAACCAAACATATATTCAAGACAACGTTTCTGCTTGAACGGTGAACTTTTTCAAGCACAATTGACACTTCTGACAACAGGGGCGGCTGGCCCTTAAGTTCTGCAGAGCTGCAGAACTGCCAAAACTTTTATCCCAACAGAAAAAAGCAGTAGTAATTTGATCATTATTTATGTTCCATGTTATCACACAAATAGAAACAATACCGGCCTGCCCCCGCAAGACACGGCGTCGAGTCCGTTTTGCAGCATTATAATCGACCAATTGTGTACTTGTCATTTTCGTCGCGACCGCAGCGTAACATTATTCATGGGCCACTTGAAAAGGGTCTGTGCACTACTTCGACACAAGCCGCACGAGCTTGCTTTTGTCTCTCTCTACAAAATCAAATGCGGGATATAAGCATAAGCATGTGCTGCAATTTATAGAGATCTGTACAGATCTAATGCGAAGTACGATATCTGATTGGTCGGTCGGTGCTCGGTCCTCGGTATTGGCATATTGGTCTTGTCGCGTGACGTGGCTTAAAATTTGAATGCGAAAAATTTTTTATCAGGTATTTTGGGTCTTACGTTGAGTGACTACTGACTCACTGACTGACTGTGGCTATGTAGAAGGGTAGTGCAAGACAATGGATGTGGCTATCAGCGTGAAACGATTCTGGAAATACACATTTGATTGCCGAGATTTACATGGAACTCTGTCTCTTTTGAAATTTTTGATACAAAATAGTTTGGAGGAAGCACTAAAAGAAACAAAAAAGCTATTAGAAATTATTGTTACAACTCCTATGTCAACATCAGAGGCTGAGCGAAATTTCTCAACATTGAAAAGAATCAAGACCTTTCTTCGAAATCCTATGACCCAGGATCGCCTTACAGCGTTGTCGATGCTGTCCATTGAAAAGTAATTTATTTCGACCATGGAAAATTTCAACGGGAAGGTGATCGACAAATTTGCAGCCAAGAAGGAGCGCAGGATCGAACTGACCTAAAAAATAGGTAAGTTCGGATTTGCAGAACACCTGTTTTATTTTGCCACGAGCCGCCACTGTCTGACAATATATTGAATCTGCCTTCCAGGTGAAACTCTATTTGATTTTGTCTTTCAGAAACATATATGTGGTTTGGTTTGGCCAGGTAAACATGGGCGATTCAGAGTATCAGCATGAAAACAATATGATAAGTTTGAGATATTACAGAGCATTGCTAAACTTTGCCAGTAAAGCCGCTTAGTATTATTGAAACAATAACTTTCGAACATCGAATGTTAAGCACTCTAAGGTTTCAAATAATGTTAGTATAAATTGATTAGCAAGTCATTGTACTTTTGTAAATGTTGCGTGGAAGAGCACTCATTGTGAGCTTCATATCTTGGTTGACCCAATAAAGATATTTATTATTAATTCTTACCTCCATGTGACGTGGGGGTAGAAGGAATTTTTTCCAGTCTCGCATTCGTCCTCTGGTCATCTGTAACAAGAACAAGCTTAATAAAGTTCCATTCATGGTGCTAGTCTCATCATTGTATACAAGTTTGGTATGTTTATGACATTATTTGCATTCTTTTTGCTATATCAGGAGGCTATTATGCTATACATGATGTGAAGGAATGACACGATCGTTTCGGAATGAGAAAAACTGAGATTTGTGTAATAATGTACAAGGTGCTGAAATACAACCTTGTAGACATGAATACAAAGGATGAGAACTATTTACATGAGAATTAATTTATACGTTATAAAGCCTTAAGATGTACTGCAAATGATGCCAATATTATGCAAGGCCCTTGAGCCTTCATTCTGAAGAGGATGTATCGGTTTGAAAGACTTGTTGCTGATGTGCGAAAACTTCGAATTCTGAAAATTTTACTTTTAAATAATAATGATGTGTTCTGCCTTGACATTATCATTACGTGGTTTTCTAGAAAAATCAAATAAATATTAGTGACCACTTGAATTAGAAGAAAAGAGGTCCTCAAAAAATTGGCATCATTCGCAATATTTTACAGCTAGTCTGATTAGACTATCCAATCATCCTTATACATTAAATAATTGTATCACTATGATAAGTTTGTGCGGTTGCTGTATATCGCACATTGCCATGTATGTTGTTAATCGATTGCGATTGTTTGTTACCTGTTGTCACTTTAGTATGAATCCTTCTTTTCTCACACACATACAAAGTTGTTGAAAATTGTTACATACCTAGTTTTAATAATTGAAAATGGCAACGAATAAAACAGCAATTCGAAGTTGTTTACTGTATGAGTACAAACTTGGTACAAAAGCTGCAGCGGCGGCGAGAAAAATATGTACCGCATTCGGAGATGATACCGTTAGTGACCAAACAGCACAGAAGTGGTTCAAAAAATGTTCTTCGGGAGATCTCAGTTTGAGCGATGAATCGCGCTCAGGGAGACCAAAAATCATGAACAACGAGGATCTTCGACAGGTTGTGGACGCAAATTCCAGGACAACGTGCCAAGAAAAGAAATCTTCAGAGTGAGTCCTGAAACTATTTGCATCTTCATCAGCTAGGAAAGACGTGAAAGTTAAGGAAATGGGTCCCACATGAACGAACACATGATGACAAATTAAGTCGTCTTACCATTTGTTCAGCAAACATTTCACGCAACGCTAGTGAACCATCGCTTAATCGGTTATTAACCTGCGACGAAAAATGGATCTTGTATTCGAATTTCAAGCGTTCGTGTCATTGATTGTCGCCTATTGATTTGGTACCACACACGCCCAAGGCTTCCTTGCACCCAAGCAAGGTTTTGTTGTGTGTTTGGTAGACAGCAACTGGAATTGTCCATTACGAGTTTTTGGAAAAGGGTCAAACCATCACTGCTAATTTGTAATGTGAACAGCTTCAACGAGTACAATCAGCACTCATCCAGAAACAGTCTTCTTTGATTAATCGTAAGAAAGTGATAGTCTTGCAGGATAACGCCAAGTCTCATACCGCAAAAGTGATCCGAGAAAAAATTTCTGAACTCGGCTGGGAAACGTTACCGCACCCGCCATATTCTGCCGACATTTCGCTCAGTGACTATCACATTTTTTTTTGTCTCTTGACAACTGTATGAGGCACCGACAATTTTTTGACTCCAAATCCAGGTAGTTCTACAATATCGGTATACAAAAATTGGTTCCACGCTGGCAAAAGGTTACTGAATGTGATGGTAATTACTTCGACAAATAAATAGTGTCTTATTGTTTCTCAATAAAAACTTATATTTTATACTAAAAACTGCATGAACTTATTTGGTTACGTGATACATGTCTTAATACTGCATACTTTACTGGCTCAATCAGGCGTTCAGTTAAAAGCCCAGCCTCTTTATGAAACGGCGCCATTCAACTAACTTGCTGAATGATGTTCAACCGTTTATATCAAAAAGCTACGAAAATTGACGAAGGTCAACCTAACTAAATCTGAATAGAGGTTATTTATAATCAGATTAAGTTAGCTAACTTCATAAATCCGCCTTTAATATGTAGTTCTAAATTTTCAATCAATATCAACATCCAGATATTTCTTTTCTGTCACGTAGTTATCCTATTGCTATTAGGCTGTCAATTGAATGGATACTTAAGTGCCTTGGCGACAATGATGTCATTTTTCTCACGGCGTAGTGTCAGTAGCTGTTACTGAATACGAAATAATCTTCTAACAAAATTATTCGTATATGCGGAGTGTCCCAAGGTATAAGAATTTTCCTCGGCATTATGTTCAGGTAGTTGATCAAATGTACGAAACCGTTACAGTTACGTTTTTGGCTGTTATAAAAATCAGATGTATGCATGTATATCCATCGCTGGGTGTACAGCTGGAAAAGGTCAGGCTGTTTGCATAGTAATTGCCACTGAATTTTTGAATATGCTCATATCCGATTGAGTCGAGGGATATCGTCGGGTAGTCTGCATTTCTTCACCGATATACCCAATCAAATATTCACCACCGGGTAGATATATTCATATTTCCTACGTATCACACGCGATATACAACATCAAATATGAATACGGTTCCACTGGTCTCCAAAACATGCAAATACCAGATTGGTAATGAGAACAGTTGGGCTGTGAATGGTGTCCATCACTGACAAAAAAAATAAATTAAAGCTTACATGTTTCATCATACTCAGTGCTGTATGACGTTTTGGCTTCATTGCTGTTCAAACTGTTAAACAAAATAAAATGGCCGTTTTGCTGCGATTTTGCTTAAACTACCGCAACCGTATGTTGTCCACATTGATTTGTGGGTTGCAAGTTTTTAGGAAGAGATTATGCCACATGCATAGCTCAACGATATAATGCTTTTGGAACAAGATGCGACGCTTTCATTAGTATCTGACTCCAGAAGTGTGAAAGTATTAAGTTTGGTTTTTACGAGGTCAACATTACAATAGAGTTAGAAAATATTCATATCCTGTTTCACACTTAGCAAATAAAAATATGAGACTGGGGTAGCAAAAATGTAAAACGATTCTTGAATCAAACTTCAAAAAGGTTTAGTTACTTGTGATAAATAACGGCTCATACCCTGTATATTTGGCTGTCGCCAATACCCAAAGTGAAATATAGAGCCTTGCGGGATCCGCAGAGGATATATGCAAAAGCCTCTCTTATTCCGTTAGTATGGAGGGAAGAGAGAAATAATAGGTGTTGGGGTCAGTAGTCCCTGGAGAGTCGTAAAGGCGGGTAAAGTATCCGGCAAGGATATGGACACTGCCACCGTCCGCAAGAGGACGTCGCACATTTATAAATTTAAACTGGAACATATGTCTAATATCGAAGTAGGGAGGATACGATACGACTTGCAATAGATAGATAATCGAGATGGAATACAGGCGGAGGACCTCTATTTGTACCAAAACCACATAAATACTATACAGTGATTTTGAAAAAGGATTCCCACTAATTATTGAACGTTTATGAAGCAAGACCTTATACTTTTACCTTATACTTCCGAGGATATGCTTCTCTTCAATGCAAAAAAGCAGTTTTCAAAAAAATGTTACATGACACCTTTATCCTCTTGTGTCTTCAATTTGAGGATTATTTATGTTTTGATTAGATGTTTGCTTTGTTGTATCCCACGGCCTGCTTCTATTGTCTTTTTCGTATGTAAATACCCATAGTGAATATGCATTTAAACAAAAAATGTCAACAAGATATCGAGATGCGGTTTTCGCGAGCTTGTTTAGACACCATTGCGCTCTTTTGCATAAACAAAAATTATACCAATACATTCTCTTTACATCCTTACTAACCAGATCTAACGGCACAAAGTGTGTGCATTCACCATTTTTTAGACGGCATGTTAAGGTGCTAGGAAAAGAAAAGATAATTAGGACAACTTTCATTTTTGAAGGATTGCATGCATACGCCTACAATCTACGGAAAAAATAATATAGCAAAAGCGTTTATCAGAAGATAATACTGCTAAAAATTACAATGTTCCCGTGATAAAAGGCCAGGACGTCATTCCTGTCATCGCCATTACTCATATCTTAGCAGCTGTTAATTCCTTAAATCGATGTTGCTCGTTTAACATTTGATCATTACGTCAAATTTGGTCATAACTTTCAATGTTTTTTACACCAAACTCTCATATCAGTAACAAAACAACAATATTTTTCCTTACTAACCTGAAAAACTGCCATCTTTTATACTGCATTTCTATATGAAGAAGTTACATTTCTGTCAATAGGTGAATAATAATAATGAAGGAACCCTAAGTACATAATGAATGTTTTAACATATCTAATAACTTTTGCAGAATCTATTTTGTAACTGAAATTATTGTTTTTAGTAGTACAGTGAAATCCATTTATAATGAACTTGCTTGTAATGGAAACCCCTATATAATGGACACAATTTAATTATTGAATGGTTCAATATCGTTGCATGAATAGTATATTTCAGCGTAAAAGAGCAAATTGAAAATTTGAAGCTGGCGTCTGGCCGCCATTTTAGAACAGTTTTTTAGTGGGATCGGGTATCATGCAATACCTCATTTAGAAGCCACTTATAAGTGGTATAATCTCTATAGAATATAGCATTGCCAGTTATAGTCGCGTACTGACGGGCTGTCAAAGTTGAGCGCTTTTTTATACATTGAGTCGTATAAGTCAAGAACCAATTATTATCAAAACGCTGTAGTATCTATGCTACATCAATCTTCTTCTCTTGAGATAATATGGAAAGACCATTAACAAAAATGATCAAAAACCGTCAAATATCTGATGATGACATTTTATTTCATATCGGATGCAGGATTTCAAAAAGAGAAGATTGATATAACATACTACGTTTTGATGATTAACTGTTGAGTTATAAGCGATTCAATGTATAGCAACGTTCGAATTTGGCAGTCTGCTTCAGAGGAAGTAGTCTTACTTCCTAGGATGGTTCAAAATAAGGTATTACATGATCTACCGTTACATTTGAAAATCGTTCCAAAATGGCGTCTAGCCAGGCAGTTTTTAACTATTATTTTTACGTGAGAATATAGTAGTCACGTATCAGCTTCATCGTCCTGAATTTCAGGTTACTAGCTTGACCGGCGCGGGTATTACGTATATTGAAAAGTGACATTATGTTTTTTGACATTATATTGGTGATTTGTGACATTATGTAGGTTTTTTACAAAATGTTAACTTAGCACTAGCTGATGGACACATTGTAAGCTCGTTTGTAGTTGTACGTGTTGCCTAAACGTCATGAGGCTTCAGTTATCAATTTTTGGCTTTGATGTGATGTAAAATCTGCTTCAGAGATGGCATTACTGGAGGTAACGGAAAGCATGCATTGGATTCTTGTCTCAAATTCACTTACTTGAGATTCAGAGCTAGAAATTAGTTGCTCATCCAGTTTTTCTTGTTCCCTGTAATTCTCCTCAAAGTTTTTGAAAACACAAAAATCGTAGTTTAAAACTTTGACTTCAGAAAGGACAACATATAAAAAAACCGTCGGGCACAGCTAATAGATACCCTTCATTGGCAGCATATTCAGTAATGATTTTCTCACACAGTAAATATCACTGATTTTAAACATATGCAGACCAATATACACAATCATCCAGATGCGATCTTGCTATTCAACCAACTTTCTTTTCATAGATGAAAACTGTAGACTACTAGACTTCACAAAACATATGCAACCAACAACGCGTGTAGACGTGTAGTTGAGCCATTCCTCCATAGATGGACGCTCATAACGATCCTAGTGAGCAAACATGGAATGACTGTTTGCACCCTAAAGACCCGTGCCATTAAGAATATACGTAGATGGGACCTTTCTGAATAGCTCTATATCTTTATTTTGTGACAAAATTTTAGGAGCTCTACCCACAGATATAAAACAATTGCGATCTAGACATATCTATAAGCACCTAAAAAGATTAGTTGCTTCATCGTGAAGATATATATAAATATAATTATATATATATATAATATAAAATATATTATATATATATATATAATATCTTCAAAATTGTAATAAGTGTTCATATTTGCACGCTCGAGCAAAATAAGAGGATAAACAGTATCAAGGTTGAAAATGAAAATGCAATTATGTCAATTTACTAAAGCTTGCCTATTTTCTGAAATATGGTAATAATGCTACTTGCCCTTTTAGGTAAAAAGGATAATTCCAATTTTCATTTCTGTTATTCTTGTTTTTCTCAACATGAGGCATATTATACAGTGATCTAATATTCTGTCATTATCATCAAGCAAGGAGATTTGTGACATCTAGGTTTCAACGAGACCAAGAATTCGAGTTGTCACAAAGATACCTTCCCACCTTTGATTGTGATGTATGACCCCCTTAAGAGCAACTTCCTATATCCCGGCGTATTTTCCTGTATTAATTGCAATTTTCTGTGTTTGAAGGGCCGACCGGAGCAATTAGCGATGAAAAAGGAGGACATTTTTCTATTAATACGTATCGAAAAATCCAATTATGAAACACATTATTGCTTTTTCTGGATCGTTAATTTTTTGCCGGGCGCACCCAGGCAACATGTTCGCTCTGCTCTAATGTCGAATTAATAAATTCTCTTAATAGTAGATATTAATCTGGAATTTGTCCCACGTCGATTCCAGGCAACTGTAAGAAGTTTCCAGATATTATTTGTCGTCATAATTAATATACAGAGGGTGTTCCTTATACCAGAGAATCGTGCAAGGAAGGATATTCTTACTTCTAGTACTTACAGAAAACATTATACCAGGCTGAAATATGCCATGGGGGTAGTTGACATTGCTAAGAATAAAAATCAAACCTTACTCCACCTGAGATGAGTTATGTTCAAAATGTTATTTGTTCCATCCAAAGATGTTTTCCTTTTCCTTATACCTCGAAAGGTATGAAAATATACTAAGTGACATATAAATCCGAACACCCAGTTTAAATGGTTTTATTTTAATAAAAGTTGGTGAATGTATTTATCTTAGTGTAAATAACAAGTGAAAAAATGTTCAGTCTTATCAGTTGGACATTCCATTTTATACTGCTTTTTTTTAATTCACTAACGCTCTAAAAATGAATAGTTCAGCCGCAGTAAAGAATCAACGTTGGCGGATTTTGGTTCTTGACATCCTTTACGATCGGTTACGATGCCTAGAGTACGGAGACCTGTACGATTTCGTCAACTTAGTGAGTTTGATAGGGGCCGTATAGTGGGACTTCGGGAAGCTGGACTTTCTTTTCGGGCAATTGCAGTTAGACTGCAAAGAAGTGTAGACACTGTGGTTAGGTATTGTCAGGCATGGCTTCGAGAAGGCCGTACGCAAAGAGCAAGGGGCACTGGACGCCGCCGTAGAACAACAGACCGTGAAGATCGCCGCCTAAGATTATTGGCCTTAAGGGACCGTTTCTCCACTACCAGGTCCATTGCAAATGAATGGTTTGCAGAACACGGAAGACCTATTGGCATGCGAAGTGTTTACCGACGAATGAGAAGTTTTGGCTTGTTTTCATACCGGCCACACTGGGTCCTCCCTTTAACTCGAGAACACCGACGTAATCGCCTTGAGTGGTGCAGACAACGGTCACTCTGGGATCAGGAATGGAACAGTATTGTCTTTAGTGACGAGTCTCGATTTTGTTTAGGCATGCACGATGGTCGTGCCAGGGTTAGAAGGCGACGTGGTGAAAGGAGGAATCCACAGTTTTTGTTGAAAGACATGTTCATCACACTGTTGGAGTTATGGTTTGGGGTGCTATAGCTTATGGTTCCAGGTCACCTTTAACCTTCATCAGAGGTAACATGAACGCGCAGCGTTATATCCACGAAGTTCTAGAACCCCATCTTTTACCCTATCTTGACACCCTGGCAGATCCAACTTTCCAACAAGATAATGCCCGACCATATGTTGCAAAAGTCACAATAGACTTCTTTCAACATAATGATGTCACATTGTTACCATGGCCACCAAGATCTCCCGACTTATCCCCAATTGAGCACATGTGGGATATGATGGGTAGGAGATTGCTCAATTTGCAACGTCCTCCTCAGACTCTAGAAGCACTTCGAGAGGAGTTGGTGGTTGTCTGGAATGAGATACCACAGGAGGACATTGACCACCTGATCAGAAGCATGCCTAGGCGCGTTGGAGAATGCGTAGCACATCAGGGTGCATCCACACATTATTAAAGGTCAAAGGGCTTTAAAGCAGTGCAATCATTTTGAAATTTTTATCATTTACTTATTATGCTTCATTAAGTACTTATACAAAATTTTATTAAAATAAAACCATTTAAACTGGGTGTTCGGATTTATATGTCACTTAGTATATTTAAGAAGCTGTGTCGATAAAATAAACGTTGAGGGATGCCGCGAAGGTTCGAAAACGCTCAGAGCAGTAGACGAACAGGGGAAAAAAAAAGAAAAGATGGCGGCGAGTAGGTTGACTCCGCACTTCCTATGCAAGGCCGTCATCAGTAGCTCATAAAGAATTAAGTTCAGCTCTGAGAAAAAAGTCAGTTATGAACATGTACAACAGAGAAAATAAACGGAGTAAGTCAGTCCAAAAGGGGCATATAATTCATTCTTTCCCTGTCCTTTCGGTAGTTACTGTCCATCTGGCAACGTTGTTCATTTCGAGCATGACTCGTGTAACTTTATATGTTTTTAGATAGATTGGTCACCAATATGTGAAATATTAAACGCAAACTTCAACATTGAAATTTCTATTTTACGGGGCACAGCCCAAACGTCTCTGATGTTTCTTTAGACTCGTCTTGATTGCACAACTAAAACTTGTATTTTTTGAAAATGTACTTGTTATCTACGTGCTAACATTTTTATGTACTATGCCAATTTGAATTCAATTAAGGGGTATCTTAATTTTTCAATCGATTTCTTTAGAAAATATTCGTCAGGATTCATTGGATTCGAAGAAAACTACATGCAGTACAATCGTAATAATAACATTATAAGCTGATGTAAAATAAAAAGAATCTTCCTTTGATCTCGAATCAACAGTTATGAGTGCGGTTAGAGTTGCTATTCTAAACAGTTCTTAGGACCATTGATCTGATTTGATCTGTCTGAAAAAATTAAGCGGCATTTCTACCAAAATTCAGTAATGTCATGCGGAAAAATTCAATTAAAAACCGCAGCAGCGGACTTTTTCGACAGTAGCGTTGTCCAGTCTGTTTTCTGTTATGCCGGAGGCGCTTGGCGAGAAATTAATAATTTCTAAGTTTTTTCTCGTTGCCAGATTTAGGAAAGAAACCGAAAGAATGACACTCCGTTAATTAATAAGAAACAATCGAGTTGATAGGTATGTAAAATTCTACACCGCATAAATAGTATATCGAATTTATAGGAGCAATGGCGTCCAATAGCAAGTTTTTAACATACGAGTAGGTATTATATAAAATGATGTATCAAAACTCTCGTTGTCCATTGGTACTCAAAATATTGACGACTTTTAAGGTGGCAAAAGAAATAGAAAACAAAATTAATATTCTGTTGAAAATGTATAAAATTGGTGTCCTCTGGAGCTTTCTTTACTACATTCATATACAGAACAACTGAGCTCTCCATATATTTTCAGCAACATACAAATTTAGTTTTGAATGCTTCTGTTGGTGCTTACTTACCCTTATTGTTTAAAAAGATAAACGCAACGCAATGGTACTATGTTAGAAGTGCTTTAAAATGTGAAATTCCTCGAATCATACCTGCAGACCAAAAACTTTTTTCCTAATGATGCGAATTTACTTAATCGATGCATAATTTTGACGGCTTTATTCAATTTTCAAATGAATAAGGGGAGAATCTATAGACAAAAACGAAGCTTGCAGCTTTCTCAGAATTTTCTTCTTCAGTAAAGTCCCTATAGCCTATATCTTAAAAATTTATTGTAAAATACTGGTCTAAAATAGATATTGATAGTGTGTATTTAAGTGAAAATATGCAACAATATTTTGTCCCTGCATGGTAAATAAAATTTAGCTATTCCTGGTACAAAACGTGAGGGAACGCCTATGTGTGAAAGATTTCTTGGTACTTTTTGAAACGATAAAATTAGGAAGCGTAACGGTAATTTGGTGATTCGATATAGTTTAATGCTCGATGATTTTTTGTCTGCCGGGTAAACGATGACAACGAATTAGGTTTAACAGGTAATATGCATCTCCACTTATGGAGCTCATATTCGATAACTTAATTTGTATTGACATTCCATAATATTCATGTAACTTATTCTTCTTAGGGAATATAAATAAGAACTATGCAAAACAGTAAAATTGAACTGATGACCCAAAAATATTAACAAGACAATCCTGTGGCTTCCTTCTTCTTTTAAAAGGTTTGCTATAAATGTTTCAAATACGGTGTAGCCGGTATTGTTATGAATCTAGCTACGAAACTTGCTACTAGAGACTAAAAAAACAATTAGTGCCTTTTGTATTTGAGACAGCAAACGTAAGGCGATCCTGTAGTGTAGCGCTTTTGTGCTGAGTAGCAGCAGCCGTGGAATAGCTTTGACTGAAAACTGTTGCCAAGCTGACAAATGTTATCCTTGACTACTGCTATTCGGCTTAAAAGCGCACACGGCTGGACCGCTTTACGCTAAATGAAAGTCCTCTATGATTTAGTTGTGACAAAAACCGTACGATTAATAGATATACATATTTGCCTCAACAAAAAGATTGAGTCAAGTAAATTGATTGGTAAACACCTGTTAAAATTTTAAGTTATGAAGTACCTGATATAAAATAGTTTTACCTCATTAAATTTGTCTCTTCACTACGCGCTGGGCTGAGCAAGTTGTAAAACGTCATATCATGAAGTACAAGATTAAAGAATATGACCCCTCTAAACACTTACATGCTAAAATGGCCAATTATGGTTTGAATGCGCTTAGAAGAAACTGGAAAAATATCAGAAGCTCACTTTGGGGACATTTTGCTTCGTTGTTCTTGGCGTAGTTAATAAGCAAACTTCATAAAACGCGTATAGTCTTTTCAGTTTAGGATGGGTCAATGAGAGACGACTAATAAACCAAAGGAAATGAGTGAAATGTTTTTTCGTTATGTAAGATAACATGCAAAATATTTAATATTTCGATTTCAGCATGTTTCGTGCTTAATGATAATAATAAACGGCTTTATTGGCGGAGTTTAGCAAAGCTATTCTTACATCCAGCCTGTTTAAAAACTGAAGCTTAATACTAATTTGACATACAAATATGATATTTTACATATACAAATGATTGTAATATGTCTATGAATCTAACTAAAAAAAAAAAGAATAATGGTAATTGATCACAGGGCATCTATTCATTGATCCTATGCTAGAAGATGTAGTCTGAGATGCAGTTTGAAATGGATGCTATTAGTATTTGATACATCAATATTCCTGCTATAGATGTCAAAGAGAGACACTGCATTATACGTGAAAGACCTATGAAGAGTGATGCTACGTACATAGGCATTGTAAAATGGTTTTGATATTTTTTCTACTAAATATACAGGTTTCTTAGAATATAATACACGATTCAATGTTGTTAGGTAAAAATATTTGAACAGAGAATTGATATTAAGCCATTCTAAAAGCCTGAAACTATTAAATATGTGGTCAAATTTACGCAAGTCACAAACAAGACGGCAACAGTTACTCTGCAATCTCTGTAGGCGTATTTGAGTCGAGGATAAAAAACTGTGAAGCCATAACTGATAATTGATAGCACTATTATCACGCTTGTCGGCAAAGCCCTCTTCTAAATTTTTACATTATTCCAAATATGTTTTTTAACTGCGTTGTTGTGAAAATTATATTTGTAGCGTGTATGCAGATATTTCAAATCAATCTTATCTATTAAAGCACCTCGGAGGTTGAGAGCGACTATAATGAAAAAAATATATGCAAGCTTTATAAACATTGTGAAACCAAACAAATAAGATGCACTTACTTGCGGTATAATGCATTCCATAGTAATGCTGATATTCCGCGTACCCATAGTACTTCTTTGCGGCAACATGACTCTAACATCAGTCGTTGATGTCATGTTGAAGATACATTAACACCTGAAGTACTGAATATTTAAAATTCGGTATTTACTATATGTATTGATGTGTGATAGATAGTGTGTGATAATTATTGGTTTTCCTTTAGATTGATAAGACAGTCTAATGCAAACATTACACAGCAAGCGTACATTACACCTCGACAGCATAAAAAATCTACAGGAGTCGGGCGTTTTTTTCAAGCTCATTCTCAACAAGCGATTAAATAATTCAATTTACTTTCCAAAAAAATAGCTCTACATCGCCCGTTGTTTACGAATTATAATAAAGCAGATTTCGATTAGAGAACAGCGAACAAGTGCTTTTTCTCTACGTGTTACAACGTTTCTCGAGAAGTGTTAAGCATTTTGAAGTGGTCAATGCAAAAAGATTTATGTAGACGATTTCAAAACTTCTAATTTATGCACCATGGATTACTCAGAATCGGTTAATGTTTGGAAAGCAGCAAGCTGATGCTCTACAAATCCTTGTGGTTCAGAAGAAATACATATCACGTGGTCAAGCAATAAGCAGTTTGAAGACTCTAATCTCTAATAGAGTAATTGCGAATTTACTTGTTTATATAAGATATAGAAAGCGGTGAGCTACGGGATGATTACCTGCGCTAAAGTATTGGTTCTTCAGTATCCGTAGATGCTATGTTATGCTTTTGGTTTCAACAACATTTTTATTTTGCAATAACTGTTATTTTGCTTGGTAGGTTCTAAGTTGTTTTTGTCCTTCTTAAACATGATAGATTTTTAAATAATCAAGATCATAAGTTTGACGATCAGCATATAAATCAAGGCACTTATAAGTATTATTGGCACAAAAATAACGGTGAGTTTCGTATTCAGGATCATTCTTTTCCTAAAAAATCAACACGAGATTCCACAGCTAGCCAGCTGATGGTACCTTAGAAGTACTTAATTTGTTGACATATCTACACCAGTAGAAGATTATAATAATAGTACCTAGGAAGCGATTTCCACTACGCATTTGCTCAATTCCACTTCTTTACAATTAGATAAGTTTGCTTCGTTTTTATTTTAGCATTGAACAACGTTGAGATTAGCGAGTTTGTCTTCCTCACATACATCTTATGCGACTTTATATTGGTGGTATTATGTAATGCAGAATTGTTGGTTATAATTAATACTTTTCACGTGTAATCCTTTAGTTCGCGCACCATACTGGAGGGCTAAGAACACGCACGTTTTTAAAGGGACGAAGGACTATCACATCCTTCTATGAGGATCGCGCGAAATTGACTGACGTGATCGTCCGGTGGTCAGCCGATACACTTCTCGAACGTCTTAATGCATTCACCCTCACACCCCTATCGAATACCAGTGGCGCACTATCAATATCACTTTTTGGGAAATGAAACATTTTTGTAGCATTCTCCCCATGCACATGCTTTTTTTTAGACAGGGGAAAAAGCTTTTATGGTCACTCTCAGACAGGAAAGCTCGACGGATTCTTTCTATCGGCCTTTTCTACCCGAAGTGTGAGACTCTTTAAAAACTGCATACTTACTAAAACTCCCCCAGTGGTTCGCCATGCACCCCACAACAGTAGCACATTACAGAATCATGATAATATTCATAGCTTAAAATTGAGTCATGCTTACCTAACCAAAAGAATTTATTAGTTTTGATCTTTCGGCATTACTATACGTGAGCTGCTACCAATTTTCCTTAGCATGAGAAGATCATCCCCAAGGAGACCACCTACATGGATATCGAATACAGTGCGTTCTCGAAGTTAAGGCTTTCTTGTTTAAAAACAACTACGTTTGAAATAACAAATATAAAAAAAGATATTGAAAAGCAGTCACTGTTTATTCAATAAGATCCTCTTAGTACCCCTGTACATGTTATTAAGTCTACTGTACACATGTCGACGTTTCTGCCAAAATCATTTGTATCAGATAAATTAATCTACGCGGCGCAAGATGGAAACCTCTAAGATGATTTATTGGATTTGAGGTGTTTGTAAGGTGGTGTAAGCAGCAGTTATAAAGAGTACTCTAAGGATCCAAAATGAGTGCGTTTTTGAATCCTCAATGAGATGGGGATCTCGACTCCATAGCCGTGGTCTGAATTCAGCAGTAGATACCTGAGTCATTTTGTAGAACTGTTGCTCTTTTAAAATTAAGCTTTCAAATTCATTTTTAATATTTCCGCATTTATAATTTTTATTTCCAGTCACTGTTCATTCAATAAGAGGCTCTTAGTACCCCTGTATATGTGACCTCAATATGCAACGTGCAGGGTTATTAAGTCTTCTACTGTACACATGTCGGCGTTTCTGCCAACATCATTTGTACCAGATAAATTAATCTACGCGGCGCGGGATGGAAACCTCCAAGTTGATTTATTGGATTTGAGGTGTTGTAAGGTAGTGAATGTAGCAGTTATACAGGGTACTCGTAAGGATCTAAAATGAGTGCGTTTTGAGTCCTCAATGAGATGGGTGTCTTGAATCCTTAGCCGTGGTCTCAATTCAGCAGTAGACACATGAGTCATTTTGTGGAACTGTTGCTCCTTTAAAATTAAGCATTCAAATTATTATTTTTCAATATTTCCGCATTTATAATTTTTATTTCCAAATTGTTCAATTGATATAGGAGTACGCCTTGTCTATAATTTTATCTTTAAAACAAAATACATTATTTATTGTAGGCAGCGTAGTCGCCGTAAGCTGTGAGAGTTTGAGTCCCGTCCTAGATTCTTTATCTTCGCTATGGATGCTGTGATTGTCGAACGTGGAGCTACCACCGGACGGATCTCTAAGGCGGGGCCAGAATGTGTGCATGTCTCATGCACTCGTGTGACATCTCCCCTGTATAGATTTGTATATGTATAGCCCCGCGGCATTCAAGGGTGTTTAGGCCTCAGGCCCTCGTAGTGGTTCAAGCATAAAAAAACGATCTGACTAAACTCGCGAAGCATCACCACCACATTGAAAACACTCAACGTAAACTAACGTCATATTGACAAGTTCCAGATTAAATGCATATTATAGGATTGCAGTTTTTTTTCTATTATGATATCTCGGTGATCTTTTGGTCTATTCGTCATTGTCTATCAGAGCTGACCTTAGAACCTTTGTTTTTGGTTAGGTGACCTTTTGGTGTATGTGTTGCTACAGCTTTAAGGGCACCCTGTATATCGTACAATACTATACAATACTAAAAATGTCACACAAGTAATATGCGTATACGAGGGATGTCTTTTAAGTTTTGCATATAGAAACATAGTAGGCCGCGCGGATCGAACGTCAGTACTGAATCTTAACCTAACTCTTTAGTTAACTTAAATTCAAAGTTTCACAACAATAAGTGCAGTGTTCTCACTACAGTGAATTTTTAAGTGACACCAAGTTATTAGAAAAACGGAACTCAACCGTGAACATTTTCGCGCCATAATTTATTACAACTTTCAGAGACAATTATCGCAACAAGAATGCCTTGCTGAGTTACTGTATGTTTTCGGCAACGAAGCGCCACATCAGTCGACAATTTCCCGTTCATATGGAGAATTCAAACGTAGACGGGTGAGTCTTAGCGACGATCAAACTGCCGTTTTTGGTGCACCCACCCAGGAAAACGTCGATGCTGTGCGCAAACTCGTCATTGAAGATAGACATGTGACATATCGCGAGATTGAGGCGTCCTTGAAGATCTCAGAGACCTCAATTCCCAAAAATTTTCAAGAAGAATTCGGAGTAAGAAAATTATTTTCTTGTTGGATACCCCACCTGTTGACTGAAGAGCAGAAAGCAGCCAGGGTTAATTGGTGTCAAAAAACGCTTGACCGCTTCAATTCCGGAAACTCAAAAAATGTGTACAGCATTGTTAGTGGTGATAAATCGTGGATTCACTGTTATGACCCAGAAAATAAACGACAGTCGGCTGTTTGGGTGTTCCAAGGTGAAGAAAAGCCAACAAAAGTCATCCGTTCTCGAAGTGTTTCGAAAAAGATGGTCGCGACATTTGTGTCAAAAGCGGGTCATATTGCAACAATTCCTCTTAATGAGCAAAGAACTGTTACTGCCGATTGGTATACCACCATTTATTTGCCAAAAGTCATCACCGAGCTTCGAAAAATCAACTCCGAAAGAAGAATCATCCTCCACCAAGACAATGCAAGCTCGCACACAGCCCAAAAAACAAGGCAGTATTTAACGGAAGAAAACGTGGAATTATTGGACCATCCTCCATATAGTCCTGATCTAAGTCCTAACGATTTCTTTACTTTCCCGAAAATTAAAAACAGACTGCGTGGTCAAAGGTTCCAGTCACCAGAAGAAGCAGTTGACGCATTCAAAAATGCCGTTTTGGATCTGCCAGCAAACGAGTGGAATAAGTGCTTCGAAAATTGGTTCGAGCGCATGCAGATGTGTATTAATCTTCGTGAAGAATACTTCGAAAAACAATAAAATCATTTAAAACTACCTACTGTGTTGTTTTATTTCCATATGCAAAACTTAAAAGACATCGCTCGTAACTTGACCTAAATTAACTAAGTGCAACTTCTTTCAAGGTGGAAATGTATTATGAAAGGCAGGCTAACACAGAGGTGTGTAACTTTGTCAGAGTGTAGTAGATATAATACTTGAGAGTTCTCGCAAGGTTTCATGATGAATAGTGACCAGAAAATTGACATTTGTGTTATGTGTATTTAGGACCGTATTGTCAGGCGTTGATACAATTGTAGGATACCTTTATGGGCTTCTTGATTGTCATAGCCTTTTATCTCCTTCAGAAAGGCTGGGATCTTCCTAGATTTCACCTGTGGTGTGTCAGCGTCAGCGCTATCCTATTGTGAAGTGATGTTTTCTTTTTGAATTCTAGGTGATTTCAGGCTGATAAAACAGGTGATATAGATCAAAAGCATGAAGAATTTGATGCAAATAGATATTTGTGACACAACCTCAAAACAGAGCGCTGATACGGAACAGTAGAAAACTACGAAAATCAAGGAGGTCGTAAAGGCGCCCTACAAATTGCAGGAACGACTGACGGTATGGCACTTAGCAAATGAAATAAAAACATGTCACACTTTTTTCTTGGTACAAAGATTATAATACGTTATTAATGGCAATTATATTTAATATGTCAATATTCATCATTTTCGTAAACATGTCTTGATAAGATTACATATTCAAAGGTGTGCTAAATTTAATCATTCTCTGTTTTAGGTGTGGCGATGTGACTCATCTCTAAATTTTTCCTCAAATGAAGCTCCATATTCATAAATATCAGCCATATAAAAGCTTTACTTTCTATAAAAGCTACTAACCTTTAAAGCTCAGAAATAATGATATAGAATGATCGATTATAAGCACACATGTTCATCAAACGTATCTGTATTTGACTCAAAAGTTCTTCATGAGCAAAATGTTCGCAGATTAGCAGATTTAAGTTCAATATAATTTTATCTGAAAACTAGGTCAAGTAGTTCAATGGCTTTTACAAAAAATATCATTGATGGAAGTTATCTGTCTGACATCGTACTTGTTAGGCTTTATTGCAGTAGCGTATCGTTTAATGTATACTTGACAGAAAATACCGAATTTCGGTATGAACTAAAATATAGAAGCTTATGCGGAACACCCCATATACACTATTTTCTGGCCTTCTCCTTTCATATTCATGAATATTTAAAAAATAGAAAATAAAGACCTTGCTTTGGATAATGATCAAGTTGTAATTAATACCTTTTCAAGAAGACATTGGTTACTACATCACTATGTGTGGTAGAAGGGTTGGATCATTTCTTTGTACACATTTTCAAAGATTCTAGTAATTGCTTAAAGATCATAAAATATCGAAGATGCCCTCAAATCGTATTTGTAAGTTCTCGTAGTTATGGATATTTTTGGATGCAGACAAACATATATTATGAGGGACTACTTTTTAACCCTATTTGCTTTTCATCATTATTAGGATGTAGAACAAACATGTAGTTTGATAATGAATCTTTAAATTTTTTTGCAAACGGCAGTCAACTTAAGTGAAGAATTGCCAGTTACTGAGGGCGCCTGATAACTTTACAGCCGGTGATGGCTGGCTGCATAGATGGAAAAAACGAAAAGAAGAAGAAAAGTTATCTGCCGAATTAATAAATAAATCCACAACAAATTTACGAAACGGGCCTAAACTATAAAATGTTACCGGCAAAAACTTTAGCTTCAAAACAAGAATCTGGAGCTCCTGGTTACAAACACAGTAAAGAACGTGTGAATATCCTTGTTTGTAGTAATGCTTCCGGTACACACAAACTTCCTTTGTTGTTAATCGGAAAATCAGCTAAACCAAGAGCATTTAAACATCTCCGTCCTAACGCTCTTTCAGTGTGGTATAAAAATCAAAGGAATGCCTGGACGGATGCCGCTCTATTTAAGGAATGATTTTACAATAATTTTGTTCTCAAAACAGAACGATATTTCAATGATATCCGAGAAAATGTATTTTGCTATTAGACAATGCTCCGATACACCCAAGTGAGGAGCAACTTTAAGTGGAGAAATACGAGTGATACTTTTGCCTCTTAATGTAACGTTACTGATTCAGCCAAAGGATCAATGAGTTTGAGAAAATTTAAAACGTAATTACAGACGTTTGTTATTAGAGCAAATTTTAGATCAAGTTGATTGTTTAAAAGAGATTAACCTCAAGAATGTGGCATATTGGATAGCAGAAGCATGGAGTCAAGTTAAAATTCTACTTTACAAAAATCTTGGTCGACAATAATTAAGCAAGAAACGTATCCTTGCGCAGACTATGCGAATAGCAACGAAAGTTTACATGAGCCCGTCGTAAAAGTAGCAGGGCGTGAACATCTTACCCAAGCAGATGTTGGTGAGTGAATTAATGTTGATGAATTGTTGGAAAAATTGACTGATACAGAACTAATAAAAACTGTTTGTAACAATGACGATGAGACAGTTTTAAGTGATGTAATGAGACAGAAATCTCTGCCAAAATATCATATTCTGAGGGATTAGAAGCTTTACAAAAGGCGTTGACTTACGGCGAACAACAAGAAAATGCGACAGTAGATGATGTGCTACTTATCAAACGTTGGGGGGATATTGTTGCCAAAAACAGCAATGCAAAACGTGTACAGTTAAAAACTACTTCCTTTGTTGCTAAATACTCGTAAATATGTGTGTTTGTGTCCACATGTTTATATTCACGTAACTTTATATAGGTATATACTCACTTAACACACGCATTTACTTTTTCAATAAGACCATTATGAGTAAAAATATTTATTTCCGTTTTACCCGAAATTTCGATTATTCGAAAGCACTTGGGTCCACATTATTTCGGACAATCGGGGTTCTACTGTACGGGAATTCATTTTTCTCATATATTGTATATTTAAAAACATTTTTGAAATATTCCAATTGCTAATATCCTCTTACATCAAAAATCATTATCCGGGTGTGTGACGAATTAAACAAATGACTTTATCAATCCGGAGCAAATTCGTTTGCCTTCACATAAACACCTGTTATCAGCTTAGGAATGAATGTGTAGAAATGCTATTTAAATAGAATTTGTATTTTTCTCAATATATTTACAGACGACTAGTAATTTCATTTATTACGTTATACCTTTTATAACTTTATCTTTTGTTGACCTTATTACTCGGAGATCGATTAACAAATTGACTCAACATTTACTTGTATGATTTCAAAGGTGATTTTATTATATAGTTGACATAAATTATGTTTTAGTTTTGGAGTCTGACAAGGACAATCATTTTCAGGAGATTGTTCTATCAGATATTGAGCTTGTAATTTCGAATATTGGAAGGTCTAGTGTTATTTATATGAATAAAACCTGCTTGAATGATCTCTCCTACCCTTGAACAGGTTTATATAATACTTGTATATATATATATATATATATAGGTGAAAAATTAAAGCTTCCGCCTTTTGTTGGGTACTTCGACAAAATTTAAGCAAAGAGGACTCTTTATACTTTTTTTAATTCTCTCTAGCTTTCAATGGACTTCATCATCAGGAGCTGCAATTACAATGATAACAGTAGCAACAAAAGTGTTAAATGAATTTAAATTGAATCAACTTACAGTAGTATGTGAGGATGTTGCTAATTGTTGTTTTCGTATAGGATGAGGGAAACGTCCAGTAACATGGTGAGAGCTGGATACATGGTACAGTGGTTAAAATTATATAAAATATGACAAGACAAGTTAAAGACAGATTAAAAATTATTTAGAAAACATTAGAGCATTACGTCGTGAAGCCACTTAATGATTGCACAAAATGGTGGTCATGGAATAATGAATGAGATGAACCTTTGACAGAAGGCCGAGGTTGTCAATGTCTGTGTTGAAAGATGGAAGGAATTGTGGGCGTGTGCCAAAACGTTGCCAAATCACTTCAGATGATGTGATTTTCAGAATGTTATGTAAGAAATTGTTAAACCGACCAGAGGCAGTTGAATAAACTATATTTTAATAAATGGGAATTTTAAATTAACAATTATTAATAAATCGTGAGAAGAGAATTATTAGATTTTGAGTGGAATGAAATTTGTTGGTGGAATCGGCCAAAACGCAGATTATATTTATGGTTGTGAAAAGTCGAAATTTGGGGAGATATGTAAGTTCTCTAATTTTTCGCAGTTTAGTAAATATGAGTCAATGACACTCAGTTGTTTAATATCTGTCTTTTTGTTGATACAGTTGTTACTCATGAAAATGTGAGACATTTACAGGAATAAACGTTTGGAAAGGTGTTTTTCTTTATCAAGAACCTTGATACTTGTGTAATTCATAGAATGCCCTGTTGTGTTAACATGAGATGCTAGAGCGCATCTTTCAGGATGAAGCCTAGCATCACTTTTGTGTGATGTAATCCTTCCTTTAAGAGATCTGGAGGTCTGACCTATGTATATTTGGTTGCAGTTGTTGCAATTGATGGAGTAGACTGTGTTAGTTAAGCTAAGCAGCGGGACTTTGATTTATTAATAATTGTTAATTTAAAATTCCCATTAATTAAAATATAGTTTATTCAACTGCCTCTGGTCGGTTTAACAATTTCTTACATAACATTCTGAAAATCACATCATCTGAAGTGATTTGGCAACGTTTTGGCACACGCCCACAATTCGTTCCATCTTTCAACACAGACATTGACAACCTTCGGCCTTCTGTCAAAGGTTCATCTCATTCATTATTCCATGACCACCATTTTGTGCAATCATCAAGTGGCTTCACGACGTAATGCTCTAATGTTTTCTAAATAATTTTTAATCTGTCTTTAACTTGTCTTGTCATATTTTATATAATTTTAACCATTGTACCATGTATCCAGCTCTCACCATGTTACTGGACGTTTCCCTCATCCTATACGAAAACACCAATTAGCAACATCCTCACATACTACTGTAAGTTGATTCAATTTAAATTCATTTTACCACTTTTGTTGCTACTGTTATCATTGTAATTGCAGCTCCTGATGATGATGGCAAAGTCCATTGAAAGCTAGAGAGAATTAAAAAAAGTATAAAGAGTCCTCTTTGCTTAAATTTTGTCGAAGTACCCAACAAAAGGCGGAAGCTTTAATTTTTCACCTAACTGGTTTAGACGACAATGACCACGTCTCAAGTTATATATATATATATATAATATCTGAATCTCTGGTTTGCACACAGAATGCAAGAAAATGATAAAATAAGTTCGTATTGAAGATTACGGCGTCCCATTCTTCATTTTATGTCTGAGACAACAAAAATATTTTTCGAATCGAAAAATTGGGATCCCGGAAACGGTAAGAGATACGAAGTCGCTTAAATATGGGTAAAATTGCGCATTTAAGTAATTAAGAAAATGGCACTTAGAAGGTTTCGCATTCCCAGTATTTCCGGAGATAGACGAAAGAAACCAAATTTCTCAAAATGGTTTTATTTTTTCCTGACTTTATTTAAGATGGGATTTTGAAATAAAAAATACATTAACTTTCACTTTTCTGCTCGACATGATGGCATTAATTAGAATTTCAATACGACGTTTCGTCTCTTATCCTAAAGAATCAAATATATTTTTTCTTATAGACGCCATATTGGATTTTTGTATAACTGAATACAGTTTTTGATTCTAATTCTAAAAGGTATAACATGTCATCCATTGACGTTTAATGATGTGACGTGACATCAATACTATAAAACCTCAGATTTCTAAAAAAGTAACCTTCCTACAGTTGGTATTAACTTCATCGAATAAATAACTACCTTAAGATAACACTTTTTTATATTATCGTATTATTTTATGTAACTGATAGAAATATTTTGGAGTAAATAAAAGACTTGACGGTGCAGCTCCCTAAACACTTTTTATCTCTGCCATATTTAAACTCGGACTTGGGAAACTCTTTAAATTTCATTTTTTTTAGTTACCTTAATGCCCAACTGTGCACCTATTTAATCGATTTCGATTCTCTTACCTTTCCGAGACCCCTTACGGCAAGAGTTGAAATTTGAAACACCCGGTGTGTAATGGCGCACAAGTGATATCTTTGGAAGAGTCCTGACAGAAAACTATTGTTTTGGGGCTTCTTTAAAAGTTACTATCTAGAAGTAATAGCCTTGAAAATTACCCTATATAGTATAGTCTGCTCCCGAAGAGTATGGTAAAAAATTCATGCATTCCACCGGTTCCTTGTGATCGGTTAGGTTAAAGGGTGTTTACACAGTATAGAAATAAGTTGGTCTGGCAGCGGCAGAGCCCTTTAAAAGGGAAAGCAGCTGACCGGTCCGCAGCTAGTATAAGGTCCCGGAGGAATTGCATAATATATCTGCCGTCCACGGATAGAAGTGGGAGATCTCGGTCGCCACTGAGGGGTAGAGGGTGCTTTGGAGTGTACAGTCTACCGTAAAAGTTTTGTTTCCCACTATTTGATGCTTATATTGATAAGCATAACATAAAAATGCTTAGCTGATGCGAGATCTATAGCTTATACTTGATGTCGCTTGCCGATACTCTTCAAAGTTCCAGGACAAATTGTATTCTGTCTATTTCATTATGTCAGTTTGGTAACTGAACTTTATATCTCTATAACGACTGAAAAATAATTAATGCTGAGTCATGTAGCTGCCATTCTTGAATACCCCAATAATCGGCATAATATAAGATTCAATCGAATGTGTTGACAGGGACAAAAAACTTTTCATATAAGATTTTTAGGTATTTATGAGACTTACAAAATGAGACCACACGTAAAAAGATCCGACTGATAGCAAAAATGTTATGGCCGAAAACAGAGGCAAACTGCAGCTTTTGGCACTTGTTGGTAATGCGACGATGGGTTCTCGCAGATATTTGAAATTCTTCAAATTCAAATAGACAATTAGAAATTCGCAAAAAACTACTTGACCAATACACTCACAACAATTTTTTTGTTGTTATTTAGAAATATGAACCCTACGGATGTGAAGAATTTCAAGTAGTTGTGTGAAATGATCGTCGTATTACCAACAAGTGCCAAAACCTGCAGTTTGCCTCTGTTTCCGGCCATAACTTTGTTATTAGTCGGATGGTCTCATTTTGTACGTCTCATAAATACCTAAAAATCTTATATGGAGTGTTTTTTCGTTCCTGCCAACACTTTCGATTACATCCCAAAAAAAAAAACACGTTTTCTTATCCTTTGTTGTCGAATAAAAAGTTTTCCCAAAAAAATTGGTATACCCATTTTATGCGTCCATGTTTTAAATACACCCTTGAACAACTTGCACCAATAAAACCAGACTTTACAATTATTTCGCAAACCAGGGGTATTTTCGTCTAATATGATTAGACTATACATACAACTTTGGCCATTAGAATAGGGTGAAAAGTGTGACAAGACATTGACTGGAACTTCTGTGCTACATTTTCAATCAGCAGATCTTGAAAGTTGACAATTCGAATTGGATGCCAAACAATGTTTCCGAAAGACGCCGCCACTGGACCGATTCTCAAAATCTACAAATCGGTTCTTTCCAAGTTATAGTCAGGCCAAGAATTAGCGGATAGACAGATCGACAGACAGACCGACAAAATGAGTAACAATATTTGCTCGCCAGTGCCATAGGAAGTAAAGGTGTAGAATCGTACAGTACAGTGAATGTACACTATGGGGAGCTAGAATGTGTATTGACGTCGCCACACTGATAATGTCGATTTTTATCGTAAATGTAAAAACAAAAAAGCACCAATCGGTGATACATGCGATCCCGTACTATGACATAACTGCAGTGCCGTAGTGTACATACACACAGTTTCCTTAAATACACATAGAAGTTATTTTCTCCAATGAATACTATATTGCCTGGTGTACCTTTTGAGAGCTGGCTTTATTATACAGGGACCGCGCGCCGGACTCTGCGCTGGACCTCAGTATAGCCCGGAGCTACTTTCATATGTTTTTCAAATACGGGGCGAGCTTATTTCATTTTATATACCTACAAGAGGTAAATTTGCTTGAAACAATATTCCATTTTGTGTGTTCAGCAAATATTTGCCAGTTAGGGCAATATCTGGACTTTGTAATAAGATTTGAGGAGGACTAGTTAGAATGGTACACCTTTTCTGGAGCAACTTGGCTTACAAACAGCTATTTATGACATGTTATTGCCTCTGTCTATCGAAAAGGCAGAAATATATACTTGAGGAAAGGTTGCAGGACAGTATCTCCTTTATTCTACAAGAAGAAGCTTCCTAATTCACTTAAATGAAAATATATTAAAAGTCTAGCATTTCTTTCTTGATAATTGAATCTCCGTAAGATAGAAATCCAATTCAGTAGAAATAAAAGAAAACTGGCATTATATCCCTTCCACAGATATAGATGGTGGAGGCAACGGCAGCGTTATAGGTATTAATAACTGTCAATTTATCAAAAAGACATTAACGACCGACGGCAGCGCGTTTCATGTAGGAGAGCGCGAAACTTTCAAACAATAATTAATTTCATTATCAAACTTTCAGACATTTACTGAACACTTCTACCTTATTTACTGGCGTGATATTAGATTATATTTTCGATCCGGAGCTCTCCATGGCTAAAGCTTTTTGTTCTAACTTCGTTTCATAGATCTTCCAGAGTTTGAGATTAGATTCCAACAATAGATGCTCCTCCTTCCAAGAACTGTTATTCATACTAAATCTCGAGTCTAATCGCATACAGTTGACTATGTACTTCCTCCGCAGTTCCGTTATCAATTACATGATGTTTTATAGAAACTATGAAAATTAATCAAAGCAATTGCCCAATATTTTGAACAGCAGAATAAAATTTACATGATCACATAACGTGGAGTAATATTTAGTCGTTCTTAGAAAAAAGTTGACTACGCACATGTTCAGCAAAAAAAGCGTTGCGTTGCATGGGAATCGAAACTCAAATCGTACGAGTATATCAGCGAATATAGTGTTCAATAAACTCCCGTGGTTTAAACTTATCCGCGTTTTAACACATGTTTGACTTTTATATCTAACAGATGTTAGTGACAGAAGCTCCTTATAATAGATCATCTTTCTTTGATATCAAAGATTCAACATTTACAAACACTATAAGGAACGTCAAAAAAGGAAGTTGGACGTTTTTTATTTTTCCTTTTCCATTTTTTGCCCGTAGTCTAAAAATCTATTCTGGCAGTACTGAATAGATTTTCAAATCCTACAAAGCTTCTCCGTCCTTGGCTTAGTAGTAACTTTCATCAAAATTCCGGCGGTACTTTCGAAGGCATAGAAAATGTACATGTTACGTACCTAATGCTCAAAAAACATAATATCTAATTTTAGAAATTTTTCCTGATTTCAAGACTTCCTCTCTAATTGACCTGGGCAGTAAAAGTAAAACAGTTCATTTGCATTATGTAGTTGATCACTGTTTCTAGGAGGCGAAAGTAATTTATCTGACCATCCCTCCTTCAATAACAATAATACCAACATTATTATTTCTTTCAAGTACAAATCCCTTAGCTTGTAACATTTGAGTGTCAGGTTACCCATTCATTCCCCTGTAATGCTTAGGTATATGACTCAATAAACATTCATTCAAATGTAAGGGTTATAAATAGTGTATAATACCTGGCCACGCGACACCGCTTAAAAAAACCCATCAGGTAATCCGTTCGATACCTCTATTCAAATTCTCACCCCTTTCACATTTTAAACGTGTATGTAAAGTGATGCTTATCAAATCACATGGCTTTTATAACAGGTAGTCTACACACACGGCACAAGAAAGGTACTGTGAACCATGAAGGAGGGATGCCTGCTTTGTTATGCAACAACTCGACAAGTGTTTATTTAAAAAAGGGCCCTCCACATTAGGGTTAATAATGGCCCCAAGGGGAGCGAGTTGACGGTGTGAAGTGTTTATTCAAAACAGTTGCCTCTGGCAGGGTATCTGTGTTCTTTTGCTGTCTATTTGGGGCAGTAGGTGAGCATTCTCTTTGTCAGTAGAGCGGAAAAATTCCAGTATATATGCGGTTTTGTTTTTCTCTAGTAACTAAAAAAAAGGAAAGGAAATACTTCACCCAAAATTGCAGTTACTATAGCAGTAATACAAGATACATTTTTTTGTTCAATATCTATGTTATTTTAGGAAAAGACATATGGTTCTGGTTTATGCAAATTTTGCATAGATCATCAAACCTGGTAGCATGGTTAGCATCTAGTGCTCCCCTGAGTGCCGTGATGCCTATGTGGTGGGTGACATTTGCTCATTCCATCGATGCGGACTGTCGTTAAGAGATGCCGCGAAGTGCATGTTAGTTTCCTGCCCCTTGGTGGGACAAGGCTGCACAAAGAACTGTGCAAGCCAAACTGAGCGCAATACAGAGAGAAGCTTGTATGCTGATAACTGGTGCCATTTGTACCACACAAACTGCAGCTATGGAGGTTCTTCTTAATTTACCTCCATTGCTCATATACCTGGAAGGCGAGGCAAAGGAAATCATGTGGCAAATGGTATAATAGACAATTTCACTATGGAGGGGACGGACACGCTGGTGGACTTACAAAACCACCACAGTCTGATATAATGCCAAAGATACAAGATATGCTAAGCCCTACTCAGTGACAATTCCACACAGGAATGAGTGGGAAAAGCAAGTTGAGCTGATAAGGAAAGATATCTGTGTATACACAGATGGGTCCAAGACAGAGGTAGGTGTTGGAGCTGGTATCTTCGTGCCGAAACTCAAGATTGAAAAATCTGTTAGCCTAGGAACCTGGGCATCGATCTTCCAGGCAGAGCTTTGCTATAGAACTGGGCGCCAGAATGACCACAGAACGACAACTGTGACACAGAACTATAATTATTTTTTCAGATGTAGTCAAATACCAGAATTGATGACAGTAGCAGAAGTCATCGTGCGCCACTGCTTTGACGCTGTACCTTTTGATTACAGCGACGTTTACCGACATTTCATAAAGAAGCGCCGCATTTTCGAAAGCCTCTGCGTAATAGCAGTGGCGTACGATGAGTTGCGCTACTGTCATGAATTTTGATATTTTACTATAGTCAAGCCGCACTTAAAGCACCTACTCAACATTGAAATTAGTGTGGAATTGCCAAGAAGCTCTCGGTGGCATAGCGGAGGAAAATGAAGTCCGTCTCATATGGATACCAGGACACACAGGTCTAGAGGGAAATGAGACATCTGCCATTCTGGCAAAGAGTGGGGCTAGTACACCGTTCATAGGGCCTGAGCCAGCGATTGGGATCGCATACAATACGGCTAAACAAATAATCTCTGCAGAGATGGACAGAAAGATCCATCAATACTGGGAGGGATTAGCAGGGTTAACCCATGCTAAGGCAACTATACCAATCTTGATAAAGAAGGTAACAGAGTCTTTGCTACAGCAGGTACAACATACTTAGAGATGTAGTACTCCAAGCAGAAGACCTGAAGGATATTTCTCCAAACAAGTTGATCGACTGCCTCAGGAGGTCGGAGCTACTGGGAGAACTATAAATAGGTGTGAGCCACAATAGACCAAAGACCCATCAGTCTGGTTTCCTCGATGGGCAAAGTAGTCGAAAAGGCTATCGCCGTTCGACTAGAGAAGCAGGCAGAAGAACTGGAACTTCTCCCCCCAGAGCAATTCGGCTTCAGATCCTCCCACAACACGGAACTCCAAAGCGCTACGACTGACAGAAAACATCACCAGCGGCTTCAATCTCCAGGAGGCAACTTGCCTCGTCCTGCTGGACGTGGAACGAGCCTTCGATCGAGTTTGGCACGATGGACTCATCGCCAAAATAGAAGTCGCCGGAATCGATGCAAACATGTGCCAACTGATCCAGAGCTATCTAACACAAAGATGGTTCACGGTGAAGATTGGTACATGCCACTCAACAAGACGACAGCTGGAAGCAGGCGTGCCCCAGGGGTCAGCCTTAGCCCCCCTGCTCTACAATATCTATACTCACGACGTACCGAAGACAGCTGACACAATGCTGGCCCTATATGCAGACGACACTGCTATAGCCGCCAAGCATCGACGACCCGAGATCATCCGTAGGAGACTACAGGATGAACTGGACCACATCCAGGACTGGTGCGTGAAATGGAAAATCCGCATCAACGTCCAGAAGACGGAGGCAATCTTCATCCAACGAAGAAGGATTGCAAGACCTCTCGAAGCATCCATCTTCGACGAAGATATCCAGTGGAGCGACAAAGTCAAATATCTGGGGATCGTATTTGACAAGTCCCTCACCTGGAAAGACCACACAGAAGCTGTCATCGCAAAGACCAGAGCAGCCATGGCTCAACTCTACCCATTACTGGGTAGACACAGCCGGATGCCGCTAGCGACCAAGCTACGGCTGATCAAGGCCATCGCCGGACCTCAGCTCGCTTACGCCTCCGCGGTCTGGGGGTACGCTGCCCCCAGCTACCGCAAGCGACTTGCTGCTCTAGAGATGAAGCTACTCCGGATCGCCACCAGTGCACCATCCTACGTAAGAAACTCAACGTTGCGTAGAGACCTGCATTGGGACACCATTCACGAGTACATGAGGAAAAAGCTCAGGACCACCCGAACGAGCAGCTACGATTCCTCATGGACTACGATCCGGACGAGAGGCCTCGCAACCGCAGAACCAGGTACTCTAGACCAAGGTCCCAGTTGGCACCCGCTAACTGGAACCTTGACTAGGAGACTAGGAGAACCCGCGGTTGCTCCCCCCCCCTCACGGCGTGGATGCAGAGGACCAGGAACCACCGGGACCAGGACCCACCGGAACCAGGACCCGCCGGGACCAGGACCCACCAGGACCAGGACCAACCAGGACCAGGAACCGCCACGACCAGGACCCACCAGGACCAGGACCCTTCAGGACCAGGACCAGGAACAATATATAGGTAAGAGGACTTGAAACTCTTGATTTTTCGAAAACAAGAGTTTCAAGAGAACCTAGCAGACCCTCTATCGATGATCGCTTAGCGACATCGATAGAATGTGCGAGGTAAAGGGAACCAACCCGGCGTTCCCAGAGACTGAAACACATGAGGAGACGTTGTAGAAGACCGCAGGTCACGCACAACACATGGCCTACCGAGACGCTGATGAGTCGGGCCACGCGGAGGTTAGGGTTTAGTGGGTATTAGGTGGTCTCCTCAAGACAACCTGGAGTCCCACACACGCCGTAGCTCGGGCTATGGTATGGTGCATAAACGCATTCCCCCCTCACCAAAAAAAAAAAAAAGACCAAAGAGTCGCAGTGGGGGATCGTTATTGATGCATTCACGTAGGGGTCGGTGCCGATAGTACCGGGCTTAGCGAATTATTCAGTGACAGTGTCACCTCTTCCTGAGTTTTTTCAGTACACCCATATATGCTTGTTTGCTCTCCAACGAATAAACCGTACGGATTATTTCTACAAAGCACTAAACAAAGTTGTATATGGTCTGTTATGCTCACGCAGATGGAAAACAAATATTCTATTTAGCCAGTAGGTTTGGAGAATGTCGAATAGATTAGATATTTCCTTTTGAGCTATTGGAAAGGCAATCGCTTTTTAACTTATCTATGCCGATTTCTTTATTTTATTTGTAATACTGGCTTCCGTCTTCTTGTGTAGTATCAAGACCTTCTCTCATTGTTCCTTATGCGGGGTTCCCCAAATATTTTAACTGAATACTGATGTTTGAGACTCTCCTCTTGTAAATTATTAAGTAATGTTTATTGTTGCATCTTAAGTCAAAGATAGTCCGAGTGACCAGTGTTGCCAGGTCCACCGACTTTGGTCCTATTCTAGCGTATGCAAAATCTACCGAAAAAATTATTTCCGATATAAAACAACGCAACACAACAATACAGGACTGTGTCACCCCCCCGCCACAAAAATTTTAAATGCAGCATTTCATTATTTGATGCTACCTCTCGATTATAGGGATTTGGTGTAACCCTTCCGCACTTCAATTTTCAAAACCAGCTGGAGCTCAGGCAAGCTTCAATTTTCAATCACTGGCAAGTTTTTGCATTTTGGCTTAATGCCTACCGAAATATATCGAAAAACTTCGCACAAATCTACCGAAAACGGATCAACTACACCTGGCAACACTGGGAGTGATGTAATTTTTGAGTAGTATTTTTTTTAATATCCAGGTCAACGTTACCATATTATTATGAAATGGCAAAATTATCTGGGATCAAATATCACACATGGTTAAAAAGATCTCGTAACTTGTAAAGAGGTTATCTGTAAATGTATATTACCTGTCTTGGCATGTATTCAAAGGAGTTAAGTAAACATTAATTGTAATCGATCACGCATACACACATTATTCAAATATAAAAAAATACAGATCAGGTGTATTATCAATATTAATTCGAGGTATACACGTACGTATAGATGTTGACTTTGCTCGCTCATATCCCGACTATGAATGTTTATTTTTAATATTTATAATGGCTGTTAATGTATTAGGAATGCGAGTGAGGGTGATATACAGCCAAGAAGTCGATGGCATTATGCAAAACATTACTCAACAGACATAAAATAGTTCTTGCAAACATTATTATCATTTGGGCAGATATTACACATTGGTCTGATAAAATGACAAGACTTTTTATACTGAAACAGCAGCAGCAGCGAAGACAAAGCCTAATAACCGTCCAAAGTTAGCAAAACTGAGATGAAAATCCTTAGAAATACTGTTCTACAATTTAGATTCCTCAGAAATGAAATAAATAAAATGACAAAATAAGATGAAAAGTTGAGTCCATTGACATACGGATAGAAGAGAACCAAATTACCGATCGCCCGTCGATTGGAGAAATACCTGATGTTCTATTAGTTTTACGAATAATGAAGACGTTTCAGTGATTAATTTTAGTTTTAGAACTTACATTGACTTTTGAATTATCAGTAGGTACAGTCTCGTAAAACTTGATGCTGAGAACTTGAAACGCAAATTTAGCGTTTTATAATTTATTTCTATGTGTACTCAGCATATTCTAGAAATATCAATATCTAGATAAACCAGTTGAAAGTCTACTGGAAAGCATTATTTGTTTTTCACAGTTAGATTATCAAATTAATCAAATAACTTAATACTGATTAAATAAAAATTTGTTATTTTTTCAAGGCCTATTAGCAAATATCTAATTGAATCAATAGTTATGAGGATTATAGATTATTTGATGAGGAAACTATTTTGTGGACTTTGTAGTGGAACGTATGGTTGATATCAACATAAGAATTTGATAGGAACCTTTTCAAAATCACTTGGAGCTCATTACTATACCTCTTTGGTCCTTGATATGTTCAAAGCTGATTTTTTTTGTTAACGATACACTTTATTCAATTGTATCAAATGCAGTTATTGCTAATTAAAGGTATCTTACTGTGGATTGTGGAATGCTTTGGTCAAGTCTGAAATTGTTATACATACGTTAAAGGCATTCTGTTCTCGCGAAGCTTTTATGGAGCCGACTGTTCTGTTCCTGAAATACATTCACATGAGTTCTCATTGGAAACATGATATTTTTCCGTATGGCGATGGATTTGACCAGAAACCTTACAGAAATGTTGAACAACTGATCATATAAAGCTCCAGGGGCATTTTTAACATCTGAAGAAGAAGAACCATCGACTCATTTTTGAAATATTTGACTCCAAAGCTAATATGCCGCATTCATGAGTTCCCATATTATTTCATATTACAAAAGAAAGTAACTATAGAACAATTGACCGCATACAACTTGAAAAGCTTTAATAAGTTACTACGCAATATTAGGCCCTCCTCCTAGATTCATTTTTTTCAAATGTTCAGCAACAAAATTGAAAAATGGATAGCTTGGTATTCGAACGTTCGATATGACAAATGAGTAAGGTCTACGTACAGTCCGATTTCCTTGCTGCTAGGTGTGTTGTGTGAGAGTGTGCGGCAATTTTGTCTACGACTGTTAAATATTATTAGTACATTTGTATTTCTTCTAGGTTATTATGTTTGTTCAATTTTTCTAAGTTGCAGGTCCAGATCCTCCGTCAATTTTATCCTTCGACCCCGCACCGTATAAAATTTATAGTCGCCTGTTCAGGCGTCAAAAGTTATATTCAATATATACTAACATATGTCTCATGGCCCCCATATCGATATTAAACCGTGTTTTACACACACGTAGACTTAGAATACCTCGGGAAAGGTCCACTGATGGTCAGTATATCATAACCGGGAGAAGGCCTATCACGACAATATGACGCTACATGTATATAGGGTGGAGAATGTTAAAAAGAATTACAAACTAGGTTGCAGAATAGGACAACATATCCGCTGCCCACTCCCATGAAGTGTGTTTTGTAGTTTCATCTCGTTAAACTACACATCTTAGTAGCTTTCCACGATCCCCAGTAAAGACGCTGCTGTATTATTCTGTATTGTGTGTCAGCAATGGGAACTGAACCTTCTTTGAACAAACTAGCTTTATACTCTGAGCAGAGTAGAATTGCTCAGGTTTCGTTTATTGTCCACCTAAACTAAGCCTACACTACACTGAAGAGTTTCCAAGTAGCACGGAACAACTGTCCGTGGTAGACCGTGTGTGGTCGGACGCACAAAGGCTATATAACTAGCTTGTTCAATGGCCAGTAGACCGTATCTAATATATCACCAGAATCGGCGGCATCTAACGGCCACAGTGGTGACCCGGCTAACAAAACATAAAGTTCAACAGGCAGCTTGCTGTTTTCGCTTTCGCAGTGTCCGATTCTGGTAATAGATAGCACTTCGTGCTGTCGTATTCCTGAAACTTCTTGTCAACTCTTAGTATGCGTTCGATAGTTTCACCCGCCTGCAGTGTGCATCGTCCTCTAGCACTACGAAAGTGTTGTCAAAAATTTGGATAGAGAGTTTATTATTGGTACAAGGGTTTTTTTTGAGTAAAATATACGTAGCCATGGATTATTAACAATTCTAGCGCGTTGTGACGTTGTGAGATACCAACAACCGCTTTGATTTTTTAACGATAGAATACTTTATTTCTGACGAACTGTATTTGAATTTGTCATTTCTTTAGTACGATAGAATACTGAAATGCAATCTCGAAGTAAATGTAGAATATCTTCAGCTATAGAAAAATGACGACTTTGTACACATGTAGGTTATCTAAGCTAGGACTTGCTAAGGCGTATTTGTCTCATCTACAAGTCCAATCAGGATTGCTTTTTGGCGCATTGCGGACCTGCTACAAGACTATCAAATCTGCGTGTTAGCGAGGGTGTTGTTAACGTTTCGGAAAGTGAACTGTAATAGGAACTTGGATTTTAACAAATTTAATATAGGTTAAAAATAGGTATTAGTCGCAGTCAGTGTGAAATAAATCAAGTCAGCGTGGCGCCTCACCCAGGTACTCCGAGGCTAAAGAAGTTAGAAACATTAGGCTCTCTAACACTATCCAATTTCAAATCGATTATTGTTTTAATTTTTTTAATACTTACGGTATATTGCCATGGGAGCTGCTTACTCAACTCATAGTTAAGATTTAAAAGTCTTCCAAAAATGATACAATGTTTAACAAACTAAAGTTATCTCTCACTGATGTCTTATACAAAGATATACACGTATATGACTTGAAACCACTTCACCTCTTACATGCTATCACCAACTATCACAAATTTACTAGTAACGATCAAAGAATCAAACATAATCACCATTCAAGATATAAAGCGGGTTTGTAATCATTATTACTATAAACCTCGAGGAGCGGTTGTACCTATTTATCTAGGACAAAAGTTATAGGTAACTTTACCTGACAAGATGAAAAAACTACGATTTGGGAATAATTTAAAAAGAGTGGATATTTTCTTTAGCAAAGCCAGACAAACACAGACTAGTAGTAGATGTAACCTTCAAACGGTTCATAGATTAGTTGTATCACTATTTGTGTTTTAATTCTATGCATAATTGCAACATTAGTCATGCATGTACAGGCAATGCCTGCTATGGATCCTGCTGTTATATTCATTTGCTCGTTTTTCATACTGCGTTTAAGGAGAAAGTAAAAACATGATATTTTGAATTTATTAATCAATTGCCTAATTAAATGATTTAACGAATTTATTGGTTACTATATTAGTATAAGATTTTGGCTACCCTGTTACACATATATAAAACAGTAGCAAGGGACAGACTTTTAGAGAATATAACATACAGTAAAATGATTTTATCTGAATACAATTTTCAATTTTGGAGTGAACACATTTGATTATCCCTGAATTTCCCTAATACTGTGTTGGGCGACTCCGACGCGCTATATATTTTCATTCAGTCGTCGAGGCATACTTCTCCTGAGGACATGATCAATATCTTCTCGAGGTATCTATCTCAAGCTAGCTGTAATACATCTTCCAAAGAGCTGTTAGTATTTGGTAGAAGTTGAGGTACTTTCCATCATATTCCTGACATGTTACATGAGCGAAAGGTATCGGGATCTAGGAGTCAAAGCAAGGAGGTTGACTTGATTGTTATTGAGGTAGTTTATTGAAGCTCTAGAAGTATGGGGACAGCCATTATCTTTAAAGAATATTTTGGAGAAATCTCTAAAGATGGGCGTACAGAATTTCTGGATATTCCGTTGCGTTGTTATATCCGATCTAATCAAAGCTAGAAGTAACGTAGCACGTTATTCAATGACGCTCCAAACCATTACTCTTACAGTATCGTGCGCTTTACGTTCAACTGAAAACTTTTCATTGTGATGATAGATAAATACTTCAGTGATATTTTGATAATTTGAAAAAGATGTAGAATAGGTCGTGGCTAGTACATACCTACATACAATTACACTCCACTAAACATGGGAAAACGTACCCTTGCTATGTTTGTCGTATAGAAAAATGACATGTACAATGTGACTAAAGCATATTAGGAGAGACACAAGATAATGTCGCGATTTAAAGTTTAAAAAAGAAGTAGTTATTTTCTGCCATTACATTAGCAAGAATATTGAATAAAACTTTGGATAAAATATTAATATATAAATAGATAAAATATATAAATAGACAATCACGAAAGTACATAAAACCATGGTACATAAAACATCACATAAAATAAATTTTAGGATAAAAATAGTCAGTAAGGGCATGCATTTTGAACAGACATGGATAAATAAACACAACGTTGTACCTTCCATCATCTCAATTTCTTCAGTCACGATTATGTTTAGGAATGCATGATGGACGGGTATGAGTCAGAAACTGCAGCAGAGAAAGACATAATCTGAAGCCTTCAGTTGATCAACTGTAGGAGTTATGGTTTAAAGTACCAATACAGATGGTACTACTACCTCTAATTTCACTAGAAGTGGTACGATGGCGCAACAATATATTCACTGGAACTCCATCTTTTGCCATTTCTCCAACGCTTGATAAGCCTATTTTCCAGCAAGATAATGGCCGCTTAGATGGCTAGAGCCACAATGGACAACCTACATAACGCATAACTCTCAAATGAATGAACCTCCTTGCTTGCCCTCCTAGATTCGCAGACCTTTCGCCCATTGAACATGGGATGAAAGAGTGGCCTCTCTGCTTCATCCTCAACCAATGCTAGAAACTCTTCGGAACCAAGCTTGGGATGTAATACCTCAAGAAGATGTAAACCACTTCATCAAGAACATGCCCCAAAATCTGGCGCTTTCCTTCATACAAAACTTCATTCTAATAAAATCATTTTTCCTGGGTGTTTCATTTTCTTTGTGACTGAGTATATCTTGAAAAGAAAGAGAAGGCTGAGTGGTCCATCTTAACAGCAAAATGTCGCCTGGAAAATTGCGTTAGGACAAAAAGCAGTGCTTATACGATACTGAATGATAGAAATGTATTTTCGGGTGCTGATTCTCTGTAAGTGTGGTGGACGAAAGAAGGACCTTTCAACTCTCCTCTACTCGAGTATAATTCGATTTAAATGTTGGACACAGTTTTCGGAAAGGAAGAAGACAGGGCCGTAATGAGAATCTACTTAAAATTTCCGTATCTGGACAGTAAAAGTCTCAATCTTTTCAAGAATGGTAAATCAACCTTCCAGGCTTTATATGCAGCTACATGACAGCTCACATCAGGAACTGGTTTTGTTGGCACATCGCACAGCTGTGCATTACATCGAGAAGTTGGAAAAAAGTAGAATTTATATGGCATTATACGATTTTCATTACAGCAGTTTTGTGGGCTGTGGCCTGTGAACTATTTTCAAAAGAAGTCTACTTCTTGATCCCAACCGCCTGCCATTGGAGTTTTCCTGGTTACTAAGTCCGTATCAGGGTCAAGTTAGTCATTTGAAGGTTATTTTAGGGCCACTCAAAGGTCAAATTCAAGATAGCTGAGCAATCGCTTCCGACCACCTGACATAATATGGCAGTATATAAGATTATATTTCTTAATGGATAATGAAAGAACTGAGCTCCACAAACATCATTAATCCCGATTTGTGCTACGGGCGGGACTTGATAAAAGATCTCTCTGTCAATACTAACATGAAAAAGTGAACTGATAAACCAAATTGAAGTGCATACTCTATTATTATCTATATTCAGAGTTTCAAAAATTTTCACCACGTACGATACAGAATCTCTCTCTCTCTCTGCCGTGGTGAAGGTTACGTAAGCAAAGTTTTATTTCCATAGTCAACCTATTAAAGGTATTTATTTTCGAGTGTGTAATGAATTGTATTCACCTTTGATAGTTTTTGGAATGTTTGCCAGGTTATTACATAAATGGCTCACTGAACATCTATAAAGAAGAACCAAATTACCGACGGCCTGTCGATGCAAATGAAGCCTCATACTGTATTTAAAAGAAATGTTACCGAACAGTTCTTGTCTAAGCAGCATTAAGTACGCAAGGTCTAGCTATGTTATGTGTGCAACGTTCTAGACATACTTATTACTTCAAACAATCGCAATATAATAGTTGCAAATGGCACAACGATCGTTTTTCTGTTATTTGCCTAAATCGCTGCAACCCGCATTTCGCTAGCATGGCTTGTTGTTTGCAGCATTACAGGATATTATATGTCTGAGAATAAGATATGACGGAGGAAGTATGACCGAGTATCAAATCGCATTTGGCTGCTTGTTGGGCAACAACGGGTAATGCTGTTTGATCATTGATTTCGACATGCGAGATGTAAATACTGTGCGTGGGCGTGGAAAGGTTCGATACGGTCAGCAAAGCGACCACCATCTCTGGAGCAGTACCGCAGTTTCAAAGCAGATGAGAGAGACAATTATTGCAAGCCACTGATAGCTAGTACCCAGTATGAGTTTTGTAAGAATCGCAATCTTATATAAGAAATCACAATTTGACAAAAAGGAATTGCAATATGATAATTGCAGTTGCAGTTACGTTATAGAGGTGTGGGATTGCTCTGAACTTTGTACAAAGTAAGGTTATACGGAAAATGTGCTTCATAGCTTAGAATGATGAATTAGCTGCTTCTGAGCAGTTTCTCTAATTGTTGGAGCATCAATATTAAACTATGACAAGCCTAAAAGGCTTTTTGATTGAAATTCAGACATCGATCAAAAGTGTATATCCATTTGGGTGCATTTTATTAATACGGTACTGAATCATAGGAGCTCCGAGAACCTCCAACTCTTTAGTCAGATCTTCTGCCTTCTTCTCTCCAAATTGTCCATAAACATCGGTTTGGTGTTCTGAATCTCGCACGTAAAGCGCTGTCACGTGCTGCAAAGGTGGTGGTTTACACGCTCCAGGAAGGAAAGTTGGAGCTCAATTCAGCTGCATTGATATTGTGAATTATAGATGAAAGACGAAGCGAATCCTCTGTTACAAAAGTAGCATTTTATAGCCTTTTGAAGCCCTGTTATGAAGAAGCTTCATGCTTTAAATTTAGTTTTTGGAAACATATTGACTACAAAAACTGCTGTTGTAACTAAAGATATTTTTCTAGTCGAATACGTAATGTGGGAGACTCTGGAACTTTCAAGACCGATTCTGTGTTGTCGAGCGCAGTAAAGTCCGGTCCTCGGGCCAATCTAAGAATAGAGGCGAGAGGGACAAAAGCTATAGAGAGGAGTGGGTGCGAATTCGATAAAGATTGACTGTGTTTTACCACCCCAATTCTCGCTGGCACCAGAGCACTCCTCTTTTTCTTCAAGGGGATGAATCGGGGACGTACTCGTATTTCTATTCCTTCTGACCGTGGCGATAAGAATCCTTTCTCCGATCTATTATACCCTTCTTCCTCTTTTAACTATCAACTAAGTAAACAGACGATTCGTGAGTAAATATCCCTTTTAGGTATTTAGGATTTCTAACGTAATCTCTGAATAAATGTTACCAAATGCCTACTTGGAGAATACGATTTTTACAGAAGATGTTAGGAAATGCAAGAAAGTAAGCATCTAGAATACCTACCATGAACATTTTTTGAAACGGAGGAAGCGATATTTTATTCCATATTCGGATATACCCTTCCAAAAAAGACTAGGTTAGGTTTCTTGTGGGTGCATCAATAACGATCCTCCACTGCGACTCTGTAGCTCACAAAAAAAAGACTAATGTAACAACAATAACGGTTTTTATAATCAACTGTCGATTTGTAAGCTAGCTACTGCTCAACTTTGAAACCACTTTCTCAGCCCCCTATTCCAACATTTTGAAAGACTTGATTCTAGGACTATCATCAAGTGGTTTACAAGACGATACACCATCCTAAGAGTTTGAAATACAATATTTACAACAAAAATTGTACTTTTGCATCATTCATTAGCCAGAATTTGAACTTGCTAGCTTGCCACTTCGAAATATAAATGGGGAGGGGTCAACAACTTAAGCACTATATATTAAATAATGCTTTTGTCTGATTGATGAAATACGTTTCAGATAAATGATTTTTTGCAATTCTCTGTACTTATCCAGGGGTATAGTTATATCGTCAATATGTTTCGTTGCATTCTACCCTTCGTTGCTCGATCGTTGAACTATGCCCAGCCTACATAATTACAAAACATTATTGAAACTGGAAATTCTCAGATCAACAATTTCCCTATTATTGGTACTCCATTATATGCTCTATGGTCATATATTATGCAAAATGCAATCCCTTTGCCCTCATTGGTATTCCCGATATTCGCTCAGGGTACAAGGAAACATGAGGGGGATTCAACGTATGTTTACTGCATTATAAGGAAAATTACTCGTGGATATCTGGCTTATCTCTATCTTTTCTGACTATATAGTATTATCATCAAAATCTTGTTTTCAAACATGGGAATCATACAGCATAAACTTTGCTATTTTAGGAATGCACCGAGTACTAAAAATGCCGACTACCGGGTATTCGATCAGATTCCAATACCGAGTATCGGGTAATATATTTACGTTTTTAAAAGGTTCCTTTATTACCAAGATCGGTTTGCTAGAGAAAAAAAACGGTTGGGCTGCTTAGACAACTTTTTGTAAGAAAACTGTTGCAGGTTAGCATATTTACGGCATTTTCAGAGATCTTTTTTTAATATTTGAGTGTTGCAATAGCTAGGTATATGATGTCCACTGCGGAATTCAGAGCTACGATATTGAGTTAAAAGTGAAACCTGCGAGTATGTTGTCATTACATTTTTGGAACATTTTGTTTTCGATATATTTTCCAATCCTTCCTAACACAAGAGAAGCACATTTGTGAGGTATTCAAATCGACAAAAAAGTGTCAATTATACTGAAGAAGGACACCATTGGGTGATTGATTAGTTTGATTGGCTAGACAAACATGGGGGATTATGTTAACCACGAAACGAGAGGAGCTCAAGTTTGTATCCAAAACAGGCTGGGAAACGTTGTGTGAGTCTATTTTGAAAGAGCAATGGGGAAACTGATTTGATGCTTGGTTGTTAGGATATGGTGAGGTGTATTCAATATGATGGAAATTATTTTGAATAATGTAGCTCAAAATTTGTGTTGGGTTCTACGTATTTGAAGCAGTCTAATAGCGGTGCTCTTCATTCTGTCCCTATGTCGCAATGTCTTTGACTTTCTATCATTTCGCCACCAATTTCCGATAAACATATCCAGCTTAATCATAAAGCTGTCAATTTCCGACCCCTATCCCATAAATTCCTTTCCGTCGAAGTACCTTTTCTATAATTAAAAGATCGCAGGTCCGCGTCCGGCCCTTCTGGAGACACTCCCCAGGGCCATATGTCGATTTTCCCTTCACTACCACCGATGCCCTCGACAGTATGGTGCATGCAAAGAGGGCGCTATTCATCTTTGATCGGGAAAATAATGGAAATCCCATTGGGTGGGGTTGATACGTTAGGCAAATGGATGTCTAGCCCCATTCACAGGGATCTTCTGATTGTTTTTCGGATGTGTCAATGGCAGATATTCAAAATTTCCGGATGCATTGGAACACAACTTTTGGATGTTCCATTTTGTGTTTCCTTTGTTGATCTGCCCCCTAACGTTTCTCTTACCTGACCATATCATTGAAATGTTGTTTCTCGGACTTGTCAATAAGGATTTTTGATTTATAGCGTTTCGATTCGAATAGAAGTAATCACAGAAAAAAGTAATTACGTGGTAACTCTGAAGAAATTAACTAAAGCCTTTGAAGATTACGGCATAGAAATAGAGAAGAAATACGCCTGCTTTCAGCCTCCCATCCTAACCGTGTAAGCTTCAAACATCCAGAACTGGCCGATACGACCGCTCATTTGTCCCTAAACTATTAAGATCGTGTAACAATCTACCAGTTTTACTGGCCATCAGTAATAAGATTAACAAAGGCTTAAGCTCCTCATAGCAACAACGGCGACCTGGTATTCAGGTTCGGTATAAAAAGGTAAAATATGAATAAAAACATGATCGTGATGATGCGGAGCCATTGAGATCGCGTTAGAAAAGGAGTCCGGTTTAGGGCAGATTTTGTTCAAGTTTTTTTCATGAACCATATTTCTGCATCTTCTCTAATCTTCCCTCTCAATTTGATCTAAGTCAGTTTTTCGAAGCCTTCATTAGACGAGTTGCTCCTCGTCGACCTTTTGGGCAGCTATATTCAAAATAATTTACAAGAATAGGAATACTACCATACATTTCTGGCTAACGGAGGAACAAGTCATCGGAGTTTCTAGAAGTTTGGAAAAGTAGATTTACTCCAAATGTCGCTATCAGTGTATAGTAAAGCAGGTGACTCCACCATTTATTAAAATCATAATTAAATGTAAGGTGAATGAAGCACTATTTATATATATTGAATACACAATTAATGACTTTCATGTAATGTTTTCTTTTATACAAGGATAATCTTATAGTATGATTACCATTTCTTGCGAGTGTTCAAAGAGTGACACGTTGTTAAAGCTCCAGTGACTTTCGGACGACGAAATTCATGAAACGTTTTGTATGAGTCAGCTAGAAAGTGACGTCGCTCTTCTATAATAATCTGTCAGATAGAAATATAAATGATGAAGGGCTGTTATGGTGCCCTTGCGAAATAAAAACTCCTGTAAGGACATTCCGGTATGTTGAAAATATGACGATGGTAATTTAGATTTTCCGACGACAACTTGTGTCTAGCAATTTTTGCACTTTTCATTTTCCTTCTGATTATAGCGTGTTGTTCCAGATGACATCTGAGGAATATGCTGAAACTCTTATCTATGTGGTTATCAAGAAGATTCAGAAATTTTCTTTTGAATTAATTACAACTGAATCCTACAATGTGATATTGTTGACTTACTTGGTGATCCTAATCCTAGTCTTGCTTGTAACGCTATCTTCGACTCTTCGGTAGTAGGAGGCATAGGCATTGGAGGCATATCTCGCCTCCAGCTCATCATATCTGCCTCGTTCAGCCATAGCTTGCCTGTAACAAAGAGCATTTTGAGAAAATATTGTAATCCAGGACCTTGGCGTGTATTGATTCTTCTCCTCGTCGATGAAATAAATATTAGCGCATCAGCTAGGGGAGTATTGTGATAGTGGGCATTTTTATGATTCAGTTATGAAGTTTTTTGGACGTTTTATGGTTCTGCACCACGAAGTTACGAGTATGTCACTATTTTCCGTCAATTCGTCTGTCAGCCTGTGTCTCTGTTGACGCTCATTTATACTCATACTTCAGTCTGACTGATATTAATGAAATTGGGAAAGTTTGCTGTTGTGTCTTAGTAACACTTCCATCTCAAAAAAATAGGTGCGTTACGGTGTAATTAAGAGCAAAAACGAAAGTGTATCAGATCGTTATCAATCTTGATTATTATGGGTATATTTTACAATTTTCTGATGATTTTTGATCATAGAGAATTAGTCATTTCAAAATTTCAAACGTTTTCAAGCCAAGAAATTCTTTAGGAGAATCAAAATAATTCAAATTTGGCAAGGCTAATTTTTGGAGTCAATAATGAGCTTCAAAGAGCATTTTTATCGAGAGTTTTCAATTTGTACTTTCGGGAAATTTGTAACTATACGTAGATGAATGCGCGGGAAATATCGAGTTAATCTACTTGATACTATTGTTTTATTTCTCTTTTTTGTTCTCTTGAAGTCAAACGATACATTGACTCGTAAATATATAAATTGAGATTAAAACTTATTGAAAGCCCACGATGCCAAAATTTCTGACTGAAATCCACTGGGCACTACTTTCATGACACTCCTCGTTTATGGCTAACGGCGAACACTACGGTCTTTTTAACCAGTCGCACTCGGTTCCTCGCCTAGATGCCATCATACAAATTCTCAAGAGAGGGTTACCTTTTTCAACATTTTTTTTACTAAAAGAATCGACATATTTGAACATTTAGCACCGCATTAATCTTCGGAGACGTTTTATGTTGACACTTTGGCTGTTTTGGTACCAATTTGTCTATGGTATTGTTTGCCTTATACCTCAATGATCTTTGCAGCTGGTAGCTGGCAAGATTGTGAAATCCTCCAATAACAATTCTTGTTTAAACAGTTCTCAATGCCGCATTTTATTCTTCACCCGGTAAGTCAAATTCTTAACTTACCCATACAAAAGGAATGTTTCTGTATTGGAAATGTTTGAAACTTTCAAAGATTTCGGCGTTTCGATTGCTAGCTCACCTTTAACTACCACATTAGTGAAATTATAAGTAATGCTTATCGCACATATGGCTTTATTATCAGACATTTTAGAAATTTCAATATTACAACGCTTGTTATCTTATTTTCAGTGCGTGTTATAAGTAAACTAGAATTAGATGCAATTGTTTGGAGCTTTATCTATGGAAATAATATTGCAAAAATTGCAATGAAATTTCTAAAATATCTATACTAAAGGAGTGCTAGTGTCTGTCCTCCAAGAGGATATCACTATTCACTATTATTGAATAGATTTGGTGTCCCTTCTTTGGAGAAGCGCAGAAAGTACGCGTTGATAGTATCTTGATACAAATTACTGCATAGTAACATCGAATGTCTTGTTTTACTATCGCAAATTGATTTCTCGGTACATAGATTGACAACCAAATATGAAGTTTCCTTTTTCTTGAAGAGGACACAAACAAACTTTCTATATAAAGCACCAATAAACCTTATGTGCAACAATGCGAATGGGATTGGAAATTATTGTGGAAGGATTCAAGAAGTGATATATGCTCACATCTTTGACTTTTATTTACCCCTTGTTCTAGAAGTTTTCGTTTGTTATGTATTTATATGTGAACATTACATGATATAGCTGTATATTCTTTTTTCCTATTAAAATTAATCATATTCATAGTTCCTTTTCTCGCTCTTCAAAGCGTCTTTCCCTTTTTTGTGTTTTTGCCACCTGGCATAGATATAGTACTGTGCAAATTAAATAATTGTACTAAGTGTTGCTTGTATGTATCTGTACTGTTGGAAAATAAATGCTTCATTATTATTATTATTATTATTACTATTATTATTATTATTACTAATCAAACATTTTCCAGGCAAAACACACCATGGAAGAGCTGGGCAAACTGCATCAGCAGTGCATTATTAAATTGAACCAGTCCAGCTGTTTCATTTTAGAATCCTCTGATATTTTCCTATTTTCCATTTCATTCGCTTCATATACAAGTAGTATTTTCCTGACGCTACGCTCCCGGAATCCATGAAAATCTTGATGTGTTTCTCCCTCGTTGCTCCCCTATTGTCCTTAGACAATGTCCGACAAATTTTCGCTCTCGAGTCTGCCGCGTCCCTTCTTTATATACGTGCATTTTCCCAGACTGCTTGTTGGAGACTCATGGTTAAACGAACCATGAAGCCACTGGAAATTATCGACATAGGCATTGTTGTAAACATATTTTCAGTTGGTTTGTATCGGCTGATATGCTTTCATTCATAGATTCGACCAAAAATGATATGAAGTCGTTTGACAAGATATAGAATATGGAGTTCCGCAGGCTTACTTTTTCTCAAAACAGCAACTTTTGATATATATAGAAAATCCTCAAGAGAGGAGACTAACGAACGTTTCGTGAATATATGCTATTAACTCATGAATCTGACTGCGCTGAGCGGTTTATATTGTGCTTTTTTCACCTACCACCACTAGATAACATCAGTTCAGGGAGTATATATACAGGGTATCCACAAGACATCAGGCAAATATTCAATGGGTGATTTTTGTTTTAATAACATGTTTAATTAGCAGAACTCATAAGTAAAATTACTGACTACAAAAACCAACCAAAATGGCTACATTTAGTTTGAAAATAGGACTTCAGTCTTCTCCCAATAGAGTAACGGTGGTTCATTTTTTGTATGTATCCAATAGTTATCCGATTTCTCAGATCTTTCATAACTGACAATGATGTGAAATTGTATCGTTATATGCCTTCATAGGTCTTGGCTTCAACATTGTTTCTCTTACATATCAACGACCTCCTTTCGATCAATCCGATCCACAGCTTTGCTGATAACAGCATTCTACATGCAGTATTTCAGAGTGACAAACCGATCTCTGCTAGTGAGCTGGAGCTATCGCTACTTTGGGATGCAACGAACTTGTACAGTGTCCAAGAAGTACCTTTCTACTTATGACCTCTCCTCACTCAGTACAATCCCAGATTAGACCTAATGTTCACATGTATGGAGTGCTGCCGCCCCGACTACATTATCCATACTTGATGCTGTTCGACTGATCGATAACTCTTTTATAACGGACATTCTCGGGACTCTTTCGCATTCTTCTCTTAGCTCTCTTCTACCCACTCTTACCGTGTCGAACTTCGTACATCCAGAACTGGCCGATACGACCGCTCCTTTGTCATTAGAGTATCTAGATTGTGGAACAACCTACATGAGGGAACTCTTCCCAGTTCTATTAACCTTAAGCAGTTCAAAAATCGGATCAACGAAGTTTCTTCAAGCTCCGAATAGCAGCCACGGTCCCCGGCATTTAGGCTTCTGCCTGCGCGGCTCCTTTGCTCTAAAGAAGGGACGAGGGTCCAAATCCTAAGTTCGAGGAGTATATAAATGCGATCCTGGTCGACCTATTCAACAGTCTCGCATGTTTCTGTTGAGAAATCATCTGCGGCACTAATAAAATTGCTGGGCACTCACGCTCCGACTCTGATATACTCGTATTTGAAGGATTTCGACATTCAATCACAAGGAGATTTAAATCCTGTAACTCATATTGAGATTAATAGTGATTTTGAACAAGGTTTCGGAAAATCAATAAGTGAGGCTTATTTGTGATTCTGCTCGCCCTGTATCTTCAAAACGAATCAAAAACAAAAGATAGAGTAGTCCAAATAATCACAGCCTACATTCTTGCACCGTTGCAAGTTTTCTAAACACTCCGGATATACTGACGTTGATTTATTTCTGAGCATCATTACTTCTCTGTTTTTTCAATCAGTATTCAAATGATCTTTATTAACTTTTCGCCAACCATGGTAGCGATGTCTGATGTACCCACATTGCCGCTCTTTACAATGACTTGGCAGCATATTTATTTTAATTTATTGAAAGAAACGAGATTTTCAGCATTCGTCAATCGTCCGGTCGACTGCGGACAGTGGACTGGTCGCATTTCAAATTCCCTGCCCAGTTTTATTGTTATTTCATGTTAAATATCGAGACTTGGTCTCCACTCCAGGCACAACAAAAAGTGGTCTTTCAGCTCAAAGGCGGCAGTTGCATTCTTTTGCATCGCCACAAAAAATATATACACAACCGACGCTACGTATATGCACTGTGATACAGTTAGGGTGGGGAGCACGAACCAAGAGAGTTCAAAACTAAGTTAGTATGTTGCTGAAAATACAGGGTCTCCTCAAAATTATGACTTTACAGACCGTACAGATCATTCTAAGCATGTTTTTTAGCAACATACCATATACCACATACCATATATACCAAAAACGTACGATGTTGTACTAAGGCTATGTGAGCCAAATCAAGCGTCGCGTAATAATAAACCTAGTTTATAAGAAAACCGCAATTGAAAATGGCACATTCCCAGAGCAATCACGTAGTTAGCGATTTGGTATGGGCATCTTCAAGCTCCCATTGATACTCATCGGGTGTACTCAGGACGACGCCATGGTCCTCGATGTTTTTTTCCATCAGAGCTACATATGTTTCTTTATGCCGTGCAAAAACCGTGTGGTTGAACATAGTTTTTAAATTGAACAGCGATAACTGTACAACTGCAAGAAATGCTTATAAGCAAAACATGTAACAGGGCAATGCTTGAACTTCTTTACCAAATAAATGGTGAGTATTTTTGTTCAATTTCTTTCTTACGTTTTCGGTGTTGTTTTGCCGCGCATCAGCTCTGGTATTGCACATGTATTTTTTAATAGTAATAGTTTATTGTTTTCTCCGACAGATACAATGTATAGAACTCGTGAAAATAAATACAAAATTTAAAATATAAAAAACTAACAAACATAAATAATCTACGAACAATTGAAATCTTATAAAACACAATATTCCGAGACAGCGAAATAGAATTTTTTTAGAAACTGCTCAAGTTTTATTTTAAAAAAGCTCGTATCTTTGGCATTTCTTATGTCTGCTGGTAAAATGTTGGAGACTTGCTGTATCTACATTGTATTTCACAAAAGGTACAATTGGTTATATTGTCTTGTATTAGTCCTGGAACATCTTTATTTTTTAAATAGTTTTTTAAATTCATATACGTTAATGTTATACCTATAAGCCAGGCAAAGTAAGTATTATATATTTTTTAAACAGTTCCCTACAACTATGCATCATACTATTTACTTTAGCAATGTACTTGTTATTTGACTATGAAAAGGAAAGTCCCAACTTTCAGGACCCTGCATATGAAATTGACGACTTCGTTAGTTCTGTATTCAAATCATGACATAAAATTCTTAATACTGGAGCTACAGTGCTCTTCTACATTTGTACACGGAATTAAATTCATCACGAATTTCGAATATTTATAACAACAATCTAAGTTAGTTTTGAATCCTCTCGGTTATTGGTCACCATCCTTAGGGTTAATGATGACTGCTCAGTTTAACACATTATTCACTGACCCACACAACTTTTGAAATAGATTTGCATCGTGAGGAGCCTTTAATAGCTGCAGAAAATCTGGTTAGTATGACTGTGAAATACGCAGATTCAAATTCATAAAAGTGTATCAAGCAATATGAGGCATATACGTTGTGTATATTATTGCTTTCTCATATTATTTTTAATTTGAATCTGTTGATTGCTTAATATTTTTTCCTAGCGATGCAGTTTCGATCAGCTTGGGTGACTGATATAGGATGCTTATTTAAGCATTCTGAAAAGAACGATGTCGAAGGATCATCGCCTCCATAATTTGTTTGCGACTTCACCGTGATTATTCCTGTTACCTTAGAATACTGTTCCTAATGTTCAATTGGGCCAACCAACAAGGAGGACTATGGGTAGCGCTAGACTGACAGACAAATTGACGCGACCCAGAAAGATGAGGGTGTGATCGCACAAATACGGTCTCTAAGACATTTGTGGAAAATGTCATTAATTTGTATGCTCATTTGGTCCTTATCAACACCATTTCATATCGATATGGCATTTTTCTCAGCAGCAGCAAAAAATCTTCATAAATACCGAAATGCGCCATTAGCTACGTTAAGTTAATTAATTTTTTATTTAAGTCGAAAGACTGCAGGTTCATATTAGGAGTGCGTAGGCATTAAAACGCCGCGCCGCTCTTCCAGTTATGGTCTACGCGGCGTATATGGCGAAAAAGAAAGCTAACCTGCTTCTAATAGGCATTTCCAGATATAAACACAGCAACTAACCTTACGATCATACGTCTAGTCGTTATACACAATTAATTGTATTTTTATGTAGGCGTACCAAGTATCAACATCACAACCCTGTCTGTCAGCTAATGTCGTTAAAAGTGAAAAATGGCGTTGGCTCTTCACTTCCTATGCAAAGTTGTCATTAACTCATGAAGGATTTCTTTCAGAACAAGTTAGTCCATATTCGAAAAAAATTGACTACGAAGATGTATAACAAAGGAATTAAATAAATCATGCCAGTCAAACATTGGGAAATAGTCAGAACCGACTACCCAGCAACGTGGCAACTCAACACGGCGTTGCTTAGGCGGATACACGCATCATCACTCAATTATCCCTCATCATTCTAAGCAGAAAGACCTACTCTTGTTGAGTTTCCTGGCTAGTACCAAAAAATTAACATATACTCTCATTTCCCTATCCCTAATAGCCAATTTTTAATCTCTGCCAAATTTCTTCTGATCAGGATCCATTAAAATGTCCAACAAACAAGGTTTGGGCGATTTTTTCGCGTTTTTTTGCCTGTAGCTCCGTTTCCACTGGGCCGATTTTCAAGAACTACGAAGCCTTTCCGTCGTTGGCATAGTATTAGAATTGTGTGAAAGTTTGTTCAAAATGCGAACGATACTTCCCAAGTTATAGCCAGGCCAAGGCTTAGCGGACGGCAGACCAACGGACCAACGGAAAAGAGTGGCGTGGACATACTCGTAATATCCCATTTTTCAGTTTGTACAGCTCCTACAATATACACTGCCACGCAAAATTAACCGGACAAACAAAATATTGTTCAAATTAAATTTGAAATACCTTTAAAATAAGGTATCACTCGACCGCCCTTTCCATTTAAGATTTTGGGGGTGGTGTCACCCCCGCCCAGGGGGCTGCACGTGTTAATGTGATTTTTTGCCAAACTTGTGTCCCCTTCGAAAACAAAATCGACGGGTCTGAGCGTTTTTCAAAGAAAACCGAGCTGCCAGTAAATGCGTCTGTTTCGTTTTCGATGCGCCAAACTGTATAATTTTCCAAAATACATTTATCTATTTTTCCCTAGTCCAGTGCCAGCGGCGATGTTCACCAGAATATTTGGTACTTAAAATGCGAAAAAGCCAAAAAGGATGTAGGTGCGTCATGTCACGGATACCACCCAACAGCTCAATTTCATATTCTTTTGAGACATCCAAACCTCACATATAAGAGTCATATCTATATGCTTTTGTTTGGCGATAAGTCTTTCATTGAGCAAAACCACAAAAGAGATTCTTCGCATATTCGCATACAGGATTCATGCATTTATTCTTTTACGAGTATTATCGACCGAAGATCAGAAGGAAAAATCTCACGTCGAAAATTGCTGTTTCAGAAGGCCTCTGTGTAACCCAAGGTTAGGTATTTAACAGATGCCTGTGGCGTAGGATGAAAGGTCTTTGCATTGACTGCAGTAACTCCGGCAGTATAAATTAATTTTCATTATATAGTGTATCTACGATTCTTATAAAAATAGTTAAATTGTTCTATTCGCACATACACTAGAGTCCTAAGGCCCATATCGTCAGTCGTCCCTACAATTGTAGGGCGCCTTTATGTCCTCCTTGATTGTCATAGTTTTCTACTTCTCCGTGTCAGCGCTCTATTTTGAGGTTATGTCACAAACATCTATTTGCATCAAATTGTGCTTGCTTTTGAGTTATATCATATTTTATCAGCCTAAAATTTCCTATAATTTAAAAAGAAAACATATCTTTACAATAGGAGAGCACTGACGCTGACACGTGACAAGTGTAATCTAGACATTTTTGAAGGAGAGAAAGGAGTATGACAATCAAAGAGGCCATAAACGCCCCTGTCGATACGGACCTAAGATAGTCAACCTATATTAGGTTCCAAAGCAATCTGCTATATCAAGTCCGGCCTTGTGTCCAGGAGGCTTTTAGGTAAGCTAAACCGACTGTTTGTAAATTGGTTCCATAAAATCGAAAATGGCAAATTCCTAGATCAATGTTGAACTTGACGACGTTTCGCGAGATATTCTGGACGTTTTCATCTCGCATCGCGTAAGTATGTTTATTTTGTACAAAGGTCGTTTATATGTACATCAAGGTAGATATAATAGAACACCTAGACAGTAAATGATGAAGGTGAACTTATGCTTTGAACCGATCAGCGACAACTTCGAACATTAATGTAACATGTTAAAGTTATTATGTGTTTCTCATGTTGGTAACCATCCATGTTTGTCTGGCCGTTGGGATCTAAATGTCGTATATCTAATATGTGGTTTGTTTCGATCAGGGATTAAAATCGAACATTATTCAAAACTGTTACTATTTTAGTCGTTTAGTAAAACCAAAAGGCACTCAAACATACGTTTCTACGCCCCTGAAATACGTGGTAAATAATCGTCATGCTTAAATTTCTTCTCCGATATATACATAATCGCTTCAAAGAAGAACCAACTCGGCAGTAGCCAGCATATTATTTGGGTAATGATACCTTTCGCGTACAGTCCCAATGTTTTTTCAGACGACACACATATAATGCAGCAACTATCAAACACGGAATAAAAATCTCATAATTATTTTTCACTTAGCGGCAGTTTAGTGGGGGGAATATATTAGACCGCTGGTTCTCACAAAGATTTAATGGCTCGCCCGAAGGTGGGTCATATCTTCTGTGGGATGCTCTATTAGATGAAAAAAAGGTAGCTCCTTGTTTTGACTTAGATAATTATTTGTCATAACAGTTTTAACTGTGTTTTACATACAGGGTGTTTCAGTTTATTGTTGCATAACTTTGAGGTTCGATAGAACTTTTAAAATTAATGCATAAAGTCTATATAAACATGGGTCGAAAAATGCGTGGCTTCCGAAATACAGGGTGTTTAAATTTACTTTCTAAAATAGCTTTTTTTAAAATATTTCGAACAATATTTGATGTATAACAGTGAAAATTGGTATACAAGGGTTTTTTGGTACGACAAAACGAACCATAGTTTTACTGTAGCCGCTAGAGGGCGCTCTCTACTGTACCTGTAGTCTATTAAAATGAAATGAAAATTTTTTCTTAGTGCAACTTTTTGCTTTTTGAATAAAAAAACTGATTCTTCGCACTTTTCAATATAAAAAAGCTCTCTTGTGAATTTTCGTTATAGTTAGCCGTTTTTGAGATATTTCGATTTTTAAGGTTCGATGCATTTTTAATTATTTATGATAAAATAACGTTAAAAAGTCAGTATCTCGATAATTTTTAGAAGTAGGCTGTGCGTGCAAATATTTTTGAAATTGAAAGCAGAATAAGGTTTAACGTCAATTAGTTGACAGTTAGTTTTGTTGTCTGTTGAAACCTGAAACGTTTTTTTGCAATTGTAAATGCACGAAATTTAGTTTCTTTTACCTGTTTTTTTTTTGTAAGTTTTATAAAAATGCCATTATCCAATCAAGAGTTAGCGGATATTCATTTTGTGTATGGCTTTGTAAATGGAAACGCAGCAGAAGCAGCCAGAGAATACGCACGAAGATTTCCAAACAGACGACATCCAACTCGCTCAGTATTTGTAAGAGTGCATCGCCAAATAATTGAAAATGGTTTTTGGTTTGGTCGCATGAAAATCCGCATGCAGTTCGGGAAAGAAATTTTCAGCATGAATTTAGTGTGAACGTGTGGATTGGTACCTACCGTAATCGACTATTTGGACGCTACCTTTTGCCTGCAAGGTTAAATGCTGCGACCTTCTTGGAATTTTTAAAGGCTGAACATGCAAATATGTGGGATGATGTTATGTTAGATTTAAGAAGATTGGCCTGGTTCCAGCTTGATGGTTGTCCAGCTCATTATTCGAGAATAGTTAGAAACTGGCTGGACGAAAATTATCCAGAAGGATGGATCGGCCGTGGAGGACCAGTCGCCTGGCCTCCACGATCCCCTGACCTAAATCCATTAGATTTCTTTGTGTGGGGATTTCTAAAAGAAAAAGTGTAGCAGACTCCTGTAACCACAAGAGATATGCTAATAGACAGAATCAGGAATGCATGTGATGAAATAAGGCCTTATTTGAATAATGCTATACCACGTTCGATCATTCGTATAGTTCGAACAGCCTAAGGTTATGCCCGCTACGTCATCACTTTATACCCTCTCCCTTGCGTGGATTGTACCCTATAAGAATATAGAAAATTGTTGTGACAGTCTCTGGTAAGATTTATGGACATCTGTTACCGCCCTCTTAATGTGGTCCAGTACTAATCGTGGCGAATATTTATATCGTAGAAAGCTTAAAAATGTATGTGGTCTTCAATGTCCAGAAATTATGTTGCTGTTGACGCTGTTAAGGGACATCCCACTCTCAGAAAGCCATAGGCGGAACGTTTTTTAGTGCAAGTTTCAGTCAGTTGAGATTGTTGACACAATTGGGATCTGATGAGACGTTTCTTCGACTTATTTATTTTTTATTTATTAACCATATCATATTTTATATTTGATTGTGTTGAAAATTATTAATCTTATGGGGTTTGTGGATATTTGATGGAGATCCATAAATCAAAATTTAAAATAGTGAACAGGTACCTACATATAATAGACACAATATTGAAGGGTAAAACCCCAAAGTTGGCAAACAACTGAAAGAAATTAAATTAATCCTAAGACTGTGATCCGCTTATATCTATACCAATCATGAGATTCCTAGAGTGCATCATTAGTACCTAGATAAATAGGCTACTACCAATATCAAGCGTAGGTAAACAAAATTAGTAGAAACAAATCTAATAATAACAAGTGTAAAATTGAACTACCTGGAATAATTCCCGGTTGCTAAATCCCTTCGTTCGTAAGTAGCGTTAAGAGGATGAGTGTTAATCAATCACATTTATTTTACCTGCAACAGATATATAAACCTGTCCGTTAGTCATAAGTTCAGTTTGTAAACTAATTTGAACAAGGCACCGGTGTGTAAAAATTGTCAAATAGATTGCAATATAGTGGAAATTTTTACTATTGATCAAATTTAAATTATTAATAGTTTTGAACCAGTGATCTAAACAATGTCTGTGAAAGAGATTGGCGTGAAAGGAAAGGCGATTGGGAGTCAAGGAAAGGAAATTATCAACAATGTCAATAATTTCATGGTACAGGAAAGTGTAGAGGGATTAAAGTTTCCACTTCAACAATACCGGTATGTATGAATGTAAAAGATTTTTATAATTATTGTCAATTAAAACTGATTAACCCATTTAGGAAACGTGTGTTAGCTGCCACGGGTATAAGTAAATGTACTTATCAAAAAATAGCTAAAGAGAGCAGAGATGGAATATATTCAAGCAACTTTTCATTTTCATCCCCATCTAAAAAGCGGCAACGAAAATCACCTGTTGTGGATAAAGTGACTGCAGGCCAAATTGAAGAAATCAAAGCAATCATATACGATTTTTATATTTTGGAGAAAAGAAGACCTTCGCTGAAATGTAAGTTTTAAAATTGTAACCGTAGCATCTAGTCATATTTCATTTTAAGATTTTTTTAGGTATTTACCAAAAATGCAAGATCGACAACTTAATTTTGAGGGTAAAATAACGACTTTGAACAAACTTTTGAAACAAATGGGCTTTAGGTCAGTATTCATACACACTATAAGGTTTTCGATTTACAACGCTATAAATATAATTTATATCTACAGATGGAAAAGAACTACTGATAATAAAAGAGCTCTCATGGAAAAATATGAAATTCGCTTGAAGCGAATCGAATATCTGAAGCAAATTATGAAATATAGAGCTGAGAACAGGAACATAATTTATACGGATGAAACATATATACATTCTAGTCATACCCCAAAAAAAGGATGGTCAGATGACAATTATGACAAGGAACTAAAAACGCCTTTATCAAAAGGACAACGAATGATTATTGTGCATGCTGGTGGAGAATTCGGCTTTATTCCTAACGCCTTGTTGATATTCAAATCAGGTATTATTTGTGTTACAATGATGTAAAATATTTCCAATATATTTTTACATTTACTGGATTATATGTATGTATTTTATTTTCAGGCTCAAAATCTGGGGACTACCACAACGACATGAATCATTTGAACTTCATGAAATGGGTAGAAAGCCAATTGATCCCAAATTTGCCTGAAAATTCTGTGCTTGTAGTTGACAACGCTTCTTATCACAATGTCCTGGAAGAAAAAAATGTAACGTCTTCTAGCCTGAAATCAGAGATGATTGACTGGCTAGAAAAACATCAAATTCCTAGTGAAAAGTCATTGACTAAGGCCGAACTATATAAAAAAATACAGGAAAATAAAAGAAGATTTCCAGTCAAATACAAGCTAGATGCCTTAATGGAACAGCACGGGCATAAAGTTTTACGACTGCCTCCATATCATCCGGAGCTAAACCCAATCGAGAAGATTTGGGCTCTCGTAAAAAACTGGGTTGCTCCACGAAATGTGACATTTAGGTTGTCTGATGTGGAGCATCTGACCCGTAGCAGGTTTGAAGAAATTGGAGCAGATGAGTGGAAGAAAATTTGTAACCACGTGAAAAAATATGAGCAAGCACAAATGGAAAAAGAACATCTTCTCGACGATCAAATGGATACGTATCAATTCAATGTGAACACAGAGTCATCATCAGAAGATAGTGACGAAAGCGACTCAGATGAAGATTTGAAGCTAAACACACTATCATCTGATAGCGATTAGATTTTTTAATGATAATATATGATTTGAATTATAACCGTCTTTAGTTTGCTCCCTCTTCTAATTCAAATTTGCTTCCGAACAACTTAATGCGCATACTAAATGAATATAATAATACAAAAATCAATTAATGATCAATGTCTACACAACCTATTCACTTTATTTTATACTTCAAATAAAATAGAACGCCACTGCGCTCTGTCGACGACCGCGTGATGAGCGGACCCGCCCACGATGACGTAGCGGTCATATACTAAGAGCGTTCGAACCATAGATGTGAATTGTGTATTGAACAATTGGGTTTACATTTCGAGCAACTACTTTAGATTTTGTATGTTTGTCCTAATAGCATTTAAGTTGTAAATAATTAATTTAATTTGTTAAAAATAATATTGGAAAATAAAACAAATTAATATTCTGTTTTTTTGTAATTATTTGGAGTTAGGAATTATTGCTGTGTTTGAAAACACAATCTAAACGATCATCTTAATTACTTGTAATGCCCAAATCGAAAATGTAAAAAAAATATTATTTTCCCATAAATAATTAAAAATGCATCGAACCTTAAAAATCGAAATATCTCAAAAACGGCTAACTATAACGAAAACTCACAGGAGAGATTTTTCATGCAGAAAAGTGCGAAGAATCAGTTATTTATTCAAAAGCAAAAAATTTAACTAAGAAAATTTTTTCGGTCATTTTAATACACTACAGGTACAGTAGAGAGCGCCCTCTAGCGGCTACAGTAAAACTATGCCCATGGTTCGTTTTGTCGTACCAAAAAACCCTTGTATACCAATTTTCACTGTTATACATGAAATATTGTTCGAAATATTTAAAAAAAACTATTTTAGAAAGTAAATTTAAACACCCTGTATTTCGGAAGCCACACATTTTTTGACCCATGTTTATATAGACTTTATGCATTAATTTAAAAGTTCTATCGAATCTTAAAGTTATGCAGGAATAACTTGAAACACCCTGTATTTAGCAGAAGCATGTATTTGCGTTTATTTTTGATAATGAATACGCAGACATTTTAATGTAGCATTTGACGGGGTGTTTAGAGGGTCCTGTGACAACGTGTACTTTTTCGGTATGTATGCGAGTGTTATAGAAGGTATTAATGTTGGGAAATTCCTTTACACAGCGTATGGCAATGGCAATCGTAATACAATTTTCGCTAGTAACACATGATGCGATATGAAACCAAGTCCTGGTCCCAGTAGACAGTAAAGGATTACATACGACTTACATCAGCATCCGCCCCGAGGCGCTACAGTGCAGGTAAATCGATCTGTTTGTTTATAAATCGGATTCGAACAACCGAATATGGCATATTACCATGCATTAACGATCTAGTTGATTTGATGTCAGTTTACTCTGAGTACCTACCTTCAAGATGACTTTGATGCTTGTTTCTGGAAAAGGAAAACTCCAACTTTCATAACTCCCCGTATTAACGGTATAGTCGCTATTCCTGGAATTGAGTCCAAATACGTAGGATATAAACCGATCAAAACACATGTCCGCTACATTTTCGTCCCCTTCATCCTTGAAAGCATGTAAGGTGTCCTTTGGAGCGCGAATTCCGTGCAAACACAGCAAGGCAAGACCTGCTGTGTTTGTCCTGTCGGAGAATAAAAAAGAGGAGGCCGCAATTTACTTAGGCCCCTTTTTCGCCCCCTCTGCCTCTGCGATACAATCAAATTGCAGGACACGCGAAAGTTCAAAAGAAGGGCCAACCCCACTATCCGGTTCTGTTTAAGTCCTCGTGTCCGTCTGTGCGTTTGTGTGTAGGTGCATGAGGTCCAAGAGAGCCGCGGGATGTTGAATCGCGGAGAAGAAATTCGAGATTAAAGGGAGCGTTTAGCTGTGGGCGTTTTTCGTTTATTGAATTGAGGCAGCGTTTCATCTTCATGCTAAGCAATATACAGATGTAATATTAGGTGTTATTGTCGGAAAAAAATCAAGGGCAGATTCAGCACGTTAAAGTATGGAAAAGGGTTCATATAAATGTCGGTCCGCAATCCCACAAGCAAGAAGGTTCTTAGGGACCTTCGAATGTTACGTAAATATTTCCGGCTTGTGAGCCAAAGTGGGCAAGGCCCTTTCCCCCTATTCTTACGTAAACATTGGCGTATAACCTGCTAAGCTTATTCAGGTTTTTTTATGTTAACATTTTTAAACAATATTTGAATATTGTTAACATATATAGTAGACAATATTATTCTTTCTATTTAAAAGTCTAGTAAATTCAAGTTTAGTCCACAACACTTCTAGCAATAGCTCCAAGTTTCCGATAAGACTGGACGGTGATGGTTGCTGTCCGTTGTTAGTTGTCACTTTTCTGTTGTTACGGAATATCAACATCGTTCTCTTATAGCAGTTATTTTCACGACAAGGAATTCCCATTTCTTCCTCGGTTCTTTCTAACTCAACTATGAATCACTGTACGATACCGGGTAAGCAGTATCGTTTTGGGCAATCCTCAAATTTGTTTTTTGCTGACGAGCAGAGACAATTAAGGGTTACCATATTTGTTTGATTTAAAGCAAACTAAATTCGCAAAAAATCAGAAACAGGGAATTGATATATATTGCTCACGTAACCACCATCCAGACCCCGGTCCCTATGTCATCAAAAATAAGGAAACCAAAGGCTGTCTCCACCTCGCTTCGATGTTTACGTTATACTCAAATGATCTCCTAGCTTGAGACACTCTGAGTTATCAAACACATCTGTAAAAAAAATTCTATCTATCTTTGACGGTGACAGTCATTTTTTAAGGCACTATATAATCTTGCTTCTCTGTGGGTTATTCATTGGAGCGTCTTTTTCTTATGAATTTGCTAAATACTTTTTTGTTTATAATTTTGTGTTCAATGAAGCTCTTATTTAGTTATTATTTTAAAGTCGCTTTGTTTAAGCGCACTTATAGATGATTATGTCAAATGATACAGACTTTTTCATGTGAAGTTCCACTTGGAGTATCACATTTCAACATTGTTCCTTTTGCAAAATAACTATTAAAAATTGATATACTTAGGTGTATCTTGTTTAACATTATGACTCGATTCAGTCATTTATTGTAATTCGAATAACATCCCAATCTTGGCATCCTCAGCTATATTTTGGTAAAGAGGGTTGGTTATAGCTCATATTTTAGGAAAATACGTTGAAAAACATAGAAAATTATGACCTAGCAAAACAAATTTAAAAAACAGTCAACTATAAATTTTAAACCAATATTTTTACTGATCGATAAATTAATTACCGGTGACGTTTTTAGCACGCTGTAGAAATTTCGTTCCTTTAATACATCTTTGATATCTTCTCTGAGCTTCTAAGTATCTTAGTGGGGAGGGGGAGGTGGCCACCATGAGTTGAACCGCAAAATTTGCATATTGCGGATAATGCTGTATACAATTTTGTGAATTTCTATGATTTGGCCTTCCCTGATGAAAATTTGCTACCCCCTCTTTTCAAAAATTTTTGGGGGCACGTTCACTTTCACCAAAAGTTATCGCTCCCCGATGATCGGGCGCCTATGCTTTCGGGACTAATATTATACGAACTGACATAACATCTAGAACATAATTATGTGAACTATTTAAGCATTTTGTTTTTTGTTTTAATGAGCCAACTACTTGAGATACATCTCGGCCATTTTGTACAGCCTATGCATCCGCGCATCGCATCATTTCCCTAATGTCTAATGTATGCAAATGACGGACCGGGATTGGTTGTCGGCGAACCCTTCCGTCGAATTAAAAACGCACAGCAGCGATTCGAGACGGTGCATTGTGGATGGAACCATGGAACGGCTGCTGGCTCTGCCATGGAGCACGCGATTTAAAAAAATGCAGGGGAGAGAACAGCTAACAAAAGCGAACGTGTGTGGGGCACGCTTTAAACTTCTCGGGCCGCTTTCAAACCAGACACAAATGCTTTTGTAGGGTGCCTGGCCGCGCGGCAATAGTAATGGTAAACACCATCCGAACCTAGCGAACAACCCTTTGTTAAATCGTAACCGTTATACTTCGGTTGCATTAATGTCTATTTATGTTTGGGATTTTAAACCGACGACCTACGGTGCGCCATCTTGATCAGAATAGGTATATAGATTCGCAAAATAAAATGTGCACTCGAAAAAAATTAATTGTTTTTACACTTGTAACTATATTAATGTTCATATATTCTGATGACAAAAACAAATAAGAACGTTTCTACTTAGATAATTGAATTTTTAAGAGAAATGCAAAGAAAGCCAGCATGAAGTTAAATAATGTTTTCTCCAGTTTAGAGAGCTTTGAATTTTGATTTATTTGAATCCCCTTCAAAACTCCTTCACATTTTTCAAACAGGGCCACGTTTCTGAGTTGTCAAAAAATTATTTTTCGTAGTCCAGATTCATGAATAACGAATGTTATTGATAGTAGGATATCGCTTAACGTAGCCTATACCTTCAGTGGCAAAAAATTTAATATTTCCTTAGACAAAGATCAGAAAAACAAAAACGAATAGATCGCTAGTGGGACCTTTATAGGCACCAAAGCAAAGTCTACAAATCCTCTAATGCTAGGTGAAGATGTGTATTAATAACGAAGGACGGATATTTGTACATGACAGCTTATGAGAATGAACAAATAGAAAACATTTCCAAGACGCCAAAACGCCAATAAAGTTTGAAACACCGTTCCAGTACCTTTATTGTGAAAAAATCTCCACTCTCTGTCCAATCTGCTATGAATACTCAGAGTACTTACGTTACCAAGCACGCAGATAGCAGTTTGATGAAAACTTATGAGATGAAATGTTTTTGTATGTTATAGAGACATAAGTCATAAATGTCTCTCATTTCCGTCTGTACGTTTGCCGATCTGCCCGGTAATCCTTGGTCCATCTATAACTTCTGGTAGGATTTTCCCACAAAGTTGCTACTATGCCAGGGACGAAAAAGTTGGTCCAGAGGCGGCGAAGCAAGGGACAAAAAAAAAACGTAGAAAATATAAATCGATCAAAACTTTTTCGATGATCCTGATCATTTTCAGAAATATTTATGTAGAGGTTACACATTTGTAGTTGGGGGATGTCTCAATTTTTTGATGTTAGTATAGTCATGCGCTCCCAATCCTCGGCACTTAGGCACTTATTAGATATATTTCACACATTATCGATGGATATACGTGAGTGGATGATGAGCGGGGAGGATAGTCATAGCAACATTCATGGGCGCCCGCAGGAATTTTTCTCAAGACGGAGGAGGGGGGGGGACGGCATTCATCGGCAAGACATATCCTATTTGAAAGTGTACGTGCTTACAGAACTTGCTAGTTAATTTTAATTTTATATTTCAGTGTTCTCCATATTAATTACTCTTCATACATTATGTATGTATAGATACAATATTGTTTTTCTTTTTCATCTGGTATATATTCCCGACATATTTTTCTGTCTGATTCATATAAATCCAAATCCGCAGTAGAAAGGTCTTCAACCTCGATCGACTGGTTTGCCGGAGAATAGCGATGTAGTGGAAAAAGGAAATGAGAGAATATAGTGGAAAGAAAGGGACGAAGCGGGAGGGGGTGGGTGATATTGATTAGTGCCACCCTAGTTAGCGCCCGTTTCTGGACGTAGTCACAGCCACCCTCATTTCTGCCACGCTTCAAATGAGGAGAATCGAGCAGAGACGAAGCCTCGACTGTTTTGTTCCACTATCGCCGGATTCCCTGGAAGTTTGCCGTTAGAAAGATAAATAGGAGATGCAGCACCACATATGCTGGTATGCAGGTTTCCTTCAATGTGAAAAGGAACGAAATCGGCAGAAGCGGTTTAGAAAATATTAAATATACAAATGTAGCTTGATTGAAGTTCACGTTGAGTCATTATTGATACTATATATACTTTTGAATACACACAAAGTAGGTCTTCTTCAAACCGCTGTAAAAAGAAAACTATTCTTCAACTTGAAACTGCGCATGTGCTCATAGGGAGTGTACAAAAACTTTCCATATCACCTAGTAGATGTACGTGCAATGACACTCATCTTAGAAGGATTCTTGGGCAAACAGGTCTAGAATGCTTTGATAGCTCTACGTTTCGGGTTATCAGTTGAAACCTACAGGACATCTTGACGTGCAATGTCATTCATTTTAAATTTAGAAGAATTCTTGGGAAACAGGTCTAGAATGCTTTGATAGCTCTAGGTTTCGGGATATCAGTTGGAACCTACAGCACACCTTGGCGTGCAATGTCACTAATTCTAGATTTAGGAGGACTCTTGGGTAAACAGGTCTAGAATGCTTTGATAGCTCTAGGTTTGGGGTTATCAGTTGGAATCTCAGAACACCTTGACGTGTAAAGTCATTCATTTTAGATTTAGAAGAATTCTTGGGCAAACAGGTCTAGAATGCTTTGTTAGCTCTAGGTTTCGAGTTATCAGTTGAAACCTACAGGACATCTTGACGTGCAATGTCATTCATTTTAAATTTAGAAGAATTCTTGGGAAACAGGTCTAGAATGCTTTGATAGCTCTAGGTCTCGGATTATCAGTTGGAACCTACAGCACACCTTGACGTGCAATGTCATTCATTCTAGATTTAGAAGGATTCTTGGGTAAACAGGTCTAGAATGCTTTGATAGCTCCAGGTTTGGGGTTATCAGTTGGAACCTCAGAACACCTTGACGTGCAAAGTCATTCATTTTAGATTTAGAAGAATTATTGGGCATACAGGTCTAGAATGCTTTGATAGCTCTAGGTTTCGAGTTATCAGTTGGATACTTGGGCAAACAGGTGCAGAATTTTTTGATTGCCCTAGGTTTGAAGTCATCAGTTGGAACATACAAAACACCTTACCCCTGATTGTTTACTTTAGTTTGCTGTTATCATTTCGGCGGTTAGAATATCGATCTCCGTTATTCTGTCTCTAGTTGCCATCATTCTCAACAGCGTTTCATAAAACGGTTTGTACTTAATTTTGACCTAAGAATTTCCTTTGTACATGTTTCTTGTTCGTTCAATTTAACCAGAACCACTACAGAATACAATTCTAAATTGTACGAATGTTGCGAAGCAACCATTATATATATAACAATTTCACGAAGATGTTGCAACATAGTTGATTAATAAGCCGTAACAAGTACAAGTTTTTCGCGACGATGAAAAAACTCTCTTGTAAGTTCTTTTGCATTGATTAGAAGCTGGCATTAGCAACGTAGTTGTAAGATTTGGTAATGTTCGGAGATATTAAAAAATTATATTGTTATAATTTGGCATGAATTATGGTTGTGAAAAGTGTCAATGATAAACATTAAATATACTGCAATAATACTCCTAAATATAAGTATATTAGATTCAACCCTTTGTTGCATTAAATTTTAATCTCCTTTACACTATTTTGCCACGTTGATTTAGTGGAACGAAATTAAACGTCAATCAAACCGCACTTGGTTTCCTCCAAGTTACAAGTATGATGGATTTCCTCGAAAGAGTGAAGTGAAGTCTAAACAGATGTAGTCAAAATGATCTATATAATAAAATTGCTTCATGTAAGCGATTTTCTATATTTCTACCTCGTATAGGGTGGTAATCTTATGTGGCGATCCTTTTTCTGAATAGAGGCACACGTTGGCTGTTGAATGCATTCGTCCATTTGCTACACTTCTATTTTTTTCTAGGGAAGGCGGCTTAAAAAATGGAACCTCAAGGTAGAATAATACAGTCTTTTTATATCTGCAAAACGTCTTCGGGTGGTATCCTTTTCCATTCTTTAATCCCTGAACATACACATCTAGACCATTCGCCTATCAGCATGACAATGAAATATTATTCCAGAAGAATAGATTTAGCAATCGTTTGGCTCAAGAATTTCGAAAGAATATATTTGTGGTATACATGTAGCGAATTACAGCTATGGGGTGTTTGTATAGGTTTCGACTGATGAAAGCTGTAGACCAAGGGCGTGGGTTGTGGGGAAGTATGATGTAGTATTTTTCATGATTAGCTCCCTTGAATTTTTGGTGATATCATGGACACCTTAAACCTATTTTTTTCATCGCGCCAAATTACTTTGAGGACGATACTCTAGGTTAGGTTAGGTTAGGTTTCTTGTGGGTGCATCAATAACGATCCTCCACTGCGACTCTTTGGTCTATTGTGGCTCACACCTATTAGCTCTGACCTCATGAGGAAGTCGATCAACATGTTGATAGAAATATCATCAGGTCTTCTGATTGGAGTACTACGTCTCCAAGTATGTTGTACCTGATTCTGGCAATTGCAGGGCATTTGCACAATACATGCCTGACCGTTTCATCTTCCTCCATGCACAGTCTCCCCTCAGCATCTTCCGCCATGCCCAGCCTAGAGCTTTGAGGCTATTGCTGTTCAGCTATAGCAAAGAGTATGCTACCTTCTTTGTCAAGATTGGTATAGTTGCCTTAGTATGTGTTAACCCTGCTAATTCTGTTACTGCAATCCGGTCGAAAACAGGTTTTTTTAAGTAAATCAAACGGTGGGATACGAATCTTTGTGAGAGTATGTTATTTTTGAGTAATACCAAATAGATACATAGTCATAATTATCCTGAATTCTATCTATTCAATGTTTAGCGCCTGTAGTCTCAGTTTACTGATTGTGAAAGGCAAATTTTCTCCGAAAACCGTGTGTATCTTGCGGTGTTGAACATATTCTCCTGGCTGCTCCTTATATGACTGAATTCTGAGGCATTGTTTGAAAAATCTTCAGACAGATATTGCACCTTACAATAGAAACTGACTGGAGAGGGGCATGCGACATCATCTCAAATAGGCTGCTTTTGAAAAAGTAGTTTTCAAGATACCAAAGATAGATCAAGAACCCGAAGTTATAAACTGATTTTCTCCGAAAACCGTGTGTATCTTGCGGTGTTGAACATATTCTCCTGGCTGCTCCTTATATGATTGAATTCTGAGGCATTGTTTAAAAAATCTTCAGACAGATATTGCACCTTACAATAGATACTGACTGGAGAAGGGCATGCGACATCATCTCAAATAGGCTGCTTTTGAAAAAGTGGTTTTCAAGATACCAAAGATAGATCAAGAACCCGAAGTTATAAAGTGATACTGATTTCGTTAATGTACCATCGGAAACACATCCAGAGGTTTTCATGCTCAATGTTTTTCTGGTCAATTGAAACCAAAGTAGTTTTCACTAACGTTTCAGTCACCAAAGTGACATTTTTCAAAGTCCAGATCAAATTGTTAATAAAATTTTCTTTTGTTTTTGTTGTAAAGAGTAATTTCCACATATGGAAAAACATGAAGGGATTATGATTTCCATTTGAAAGATACTGCACATTTTAGGAATATACTGGAAATTAAGTACTTGTTGTGCAGATTTTGTTTTTCAACTCGAAGGCCTCTTTTTCATTTTGCTTACATTGAAACATGGCAGGCTCAATTCAACTTATACCGCGACGGATATTTTCTGTAATGTTAGCGATAAAACTCGGAGCATCAACCCAAATTTTGCTCTAGGAGCACCTCCATAGGAAGAGTTAATGGGTGTCAAATCTGGTGTTCATGGTGGACACGCAATTATTATATAGCCTAACTTAAATAACAATCTACGTACGTGGTTCGTGGTTCAAGCAAGATAAAGCCTCTTGCCACACAGTAAGGGTAACTATGTACCAAGTTCCTGAGCTGTTTCCACAAAAGTTGATGGCTTTGGTGATATTGTATTGCCATCGCGATAATGCAGAATTGACTTCGGCGGATGTTTTCCCGTGAAAATACATCAAGATCAGAGTAGATGCTGATATAACACGTTTGATAATCCTTATTTATACAGAGTGTTCTCAAAGTTGGGACTTTGTCTTACACGAAGTATAGATCTTGGAAAAATGAGCATTTTTGTCTAGTAACATATGCACCAAGGTCCTAGGATTATCGAGATGTTAGGCTCCGTAAAATAAATCAAACCTAAACAAAACCTAATCCGGTCCTGTACTCAATCCAGGAGCTGGCCGCATTGGTAAGCAAAACCTATACACATAGGTTCCAAAAAAACAAAAAACAAAAGTAGCACTGATACAGCAATATCGGAGTTGTCCATATTACCGTAATTTATGGAGAGTGTCTTAGAAATGCTACCGAGGCTTCGCGAGTGCATGTAGATCATTTTTCAAGATCCTTCGCTATTTCTTTTTTTTTTTTGGACGAAAAAAAATATTTAGTGTATACGACCGTGGTGAATACTGTTGACGAACTACGTGTGCGAATTTAGCAGTCTGCTGCACTCATTCGGGAAAGGCAGACATCTGTCTTTGAATCTACCGCATACTACTTTGACCAATACTTACGAGTGACAAAACTATACAAACGTAGTTGTTTCTGAACAGGATCCCAGCTTTCAGGAGGTTAATATAATAAAATGGAATAAAAACATAAAATGAAAAATATCTACATATTTTTCATCAAGTGTGTAGCATTTTTAATTTAATTTGCAAATTCTGGCGCTTGACAACATCAGGTGTATTAAGATCATTTTGAGGAAGTTCTATTTCAACAGCCTTTGATAAAAGTTTTTGTCCGCGCACATGTATGTTTGAAAGGGGTGTGGGGGAGAGCGTAGGGGTTACAGGGGTTACGTGAGTAGCACCCCAGGTAACCAACACGCGCCGCGCCGTATGCCCGGAGACACGGCGTTTATTATTGGCCAAATGCTTTCACAGCACAGCGGTCGCTGCTGGTTGCTGCTGCTTGTGGAAAAAAGTAAATAGAAATGCTCCGTAAATGTGTTTGTGTATATGTCCCATCCCTGCTAACGACCGCATGTGGTAGACTACGTGACAGGCTGGGACTCAAGTGATTTTGCTAGATGTTTTTGCGAGTAACTAAGTGGGTGAGAATTCAAAATAAAACCATTGTTTGGGCATAGAGAATAAACTAACGCATATTTTCAAAATGCATCTTGATTCAAGGAAGTGGTGTAACATATTGGCAACGCGGCAACGCATCAACGTTGCTGAGCGAGGCCAGCCGGTTTCTATCTCTTTCTAACATATGTGTCTATACAATCTTCTCTCTCGTACACATTGAGCTCAAGCCTTCAGACAAATTTGGTTTTCAGTGTATAGCAGTTTGTATAGATAAGGATTGATTTTCAATCCACTTGACTTGACTTGACCTGAAATAAAGTTCAGCTCAAGTAAGGTATTAGATATTAGCAATCTGACATCATATCAAGTAGTTTCTACGTTTTTCTGTCAAGTACTTAAAAATTCAACTAGTCTTGACATTACTTGATAATTTTTGTAATATAAATACGAGTGACTGACTATAAATACATAACGGAAATATTTTATTTGTCAAAAGTTTCAGAGAAAGCAATACATGTTAAACAAAATAATATGTATATCGTATAATAAATAATGGATTGATAAAAATGCTTAAGTGAAGTAAAAAAACATTTCTTCATCAGCAGATACAAAAAAAGTAAAATTCTAAATTAGCTTTTCATTCACTAACCACGAGTTCAGACACATGAGGGTCCTAACGGATTTATCCTTGAGGTAAACTTAAAAAGTGACAACTGGCCAGATTTTGAACCACACTGCCTATATCTTAATCATTTTAAAGTTGTGCCTGTTATACAACATAAGTACATTATATTTTGTTCTTGTGAAAAACATGTAAAATTAGTTCTTGAGATGTCTTTTTTAAAGAAGCGTTAATTTGTTTTTATATTTGTAGAAAACCTGCGTATCTGTGTTGTGGTGTTGTGTGTATACTTCATCAAGTAGTTTGAAAATGCTTGATCTCAAGTCATGTAGAATAAGAAAAAAATCAATTCGGGTCAAGCATTAACGTTTCAAGTAATTTTCTTTTCCAGTTAAGTAGTTTATGAAAATATCAAGTTACTACTTTAAGTATTCATATAAACCAATCCTTTATAGATCATCTGTAAGCATATGCCATTCTTGATAAAAGACATGATACTTGCATAGTGTTATCTAATGTTACAATGATTCGTTTAAAAACTTCAGACTCATTGCGATATTCACTTGAATATTTCATGAGCTTCTTAATTTCCCAAAAATCATTCTTAACAGTGGATAACGATCCGCGGGTGATACCGACAAGTACACTGTATTTTGTATCATTGCTTATCCTTTAAATTGTGTATTGTGACTGTTTGGTTCACATTTGATGAATTAATTAGTATTAATCAAAAAACTATCCATGGCGCCAGTTAAGCTACATTTTGTTCCTTGGATGCCGACAAATTTTCAATGGAATGCTTTTTAAAGCCAAACCATTACCACGACGCAATTTTTTTTAGGTCAAGTCTGCGCATTCTCGGTACGCTTCACTTGCATTTACCTGGACCGTTCTCACTCGACTGCTATTAGGAAAGATTGTGGGGGGGTTGAGAAGATCGGGAAAAATTCAACTCAATATCCTGACGAGTCTTAGAGCCTTAAACAAACCATAACAAATCGAAAAAGTATTTGAGAGTTGTCTAGTAAAAATGCAATCATCAACACAGCAGATCTGTTGCCACACCTTCACCACCCGTGTTCTTCACTCTGTATAACGCTCAGATAAGAACTGGTCTAGTATACTGCTCTCATCCTTAAAGAGCTGCTACCCACTCAGGATGACCACTTTTTACATACTTGATGCAATTTATAGCAGAACAAATTGACTGACCGGTAACAGCTCCTTAACAGACAGTCCCGAGTCCTTCACCCATCAACTTTTCTATGGAATTTAAACGGAATCTGTTCCTTTCAGCTGTCTTGCATGACGCCCCCGCATTCTAAGCCTGCTAGATATACTCGGCAGATTTATTATTGTCGAGTTTTACATTGAGAACCAACCAGTACCGTCGCGAGTTTGACCAGCTCTATGCTTGTATCAAAAATGTTCCTATTAGTCGCGACACTTGGTATTCAGACCTTGCCTTTGCCTTGTGTCAATAAAAAATCAACCGTTTACCTTGGCCACCACGATCGCCTGACCTACCTCCAATTGAACATGTCTGGGACATGATAGGTCGCAGGCTTTTGAATTGCAACACCATCCACAGATTTAGCAGCTCTTACTCACGAAGTTGCAGTAGCCTGGGATGAGATGCTTCAACAGGAAATCGACCACCTTAACAGCACGATGTCCAGGCATGTCAATGAGTGTATAAGAAATCGTGGATCCTCAACACATTATTGAACCAGCTTCTGTAGTCAGTTGACGAATCAAGCTGAAAATTTAATCTTTTTACCAGTAAGGGACACAACATACATGCCGAAAGTTATTAAAATCGGATAAACGTACGTAGGTGTTTTACCTTTTTCTTGTCACTCAGTATATTTATTACAAAAAAGCTTTATTGGAACACATGATATTTTATCCTGAAATTTCGATAGAAAAATAAGGCTAGTGTGACGAGATTTGTTGAACAAACTTGTAACCAATAGTCTCCATAGTCATAGAATCTTTTTATGTATCCACCATCGCCTCTATACCGCTTTCCCGATTCGTCGTTTTCAACCCCCTCTCTTGCCTCCAACGTATGCAGATGCTCTAAAAGGGGTGAGAGACTATACAATAAAATGCCACCCTTTGCTGCTTTGATAGCGCCTGCGTCCTTCCCCTTGCCTGCTGATGCTCCCCACCCTCCCAGTTTTCTTCCTCCATTGGGGTATGCGTCGATATTATGTAAAGTCGGAACCGAGAAAGACCGAAGAAAACCGAAGGAAAAGCGTCGTGAAACGGCTTTCCATGCACATTTTCATGACTAGGTACAAAGAAAATACATGGAAAACCCTTAAGCTAAGGCTACACAGGAGGTGGTAGCAGAAAGGGGTATCCTACAGTTAGGATAATAAGGTGAAATTTAGCATATTTTGTGTAATAACCCTTTAATGTGTTCTTCTAATTGGATGAGAATTCAAAGTAAAATAATTCGACATGTTTTTATCAAAAGGCACAACTTTAATACTGAGAGTTTTCATTAAAATGCTTTAAAAGAAATGCAACCGTTTCGTTAAATTGTACCACGCGGTTTGTAAGCTGTACCTTACCAAAAAGCATTAGTTTTTCTTTTAGTAGATACTCAAGTTTGGGTAAAACGACATAATGGCATACAAGGCAATGAAAACGCTGACACGGCCGCAAAATCAGCCATCATTTCAGGAGATAGAGAAAAACCACCATTGTATGGAGACTTACCTAGTTTGAGTCGATAGAAATTTGTCAACAAAATAATAGCAACTACTGTTTGCTACATAAAACTCTTCCCACATGTATAACCGCACATTTTCAATTTAACATCAATATCTCTCTCTAATTACGAAAAATGCGACTTATTAAATTATCAATTCTGCAGTGAAATGTGTATGAAACAATTTGTTATACATTTTAATTTAGACTATTATTATAGAAGGAATTATGAAGATATCATTAATAGTTTAGACTATATTCAAACTGGTAATACTGTCCTTTACAACAATTGCATGAAATTACTACTCACACGTTCGTTCATCTATGTCACACAGGCAGTTGCGTAGAAAACTGCGTGTAAGTAGTGATTTTGATATCCAGACATCAAACTGTCATTCCACGGTCCAATCGTATGTGAGTGGGTACCATAAGAATTTTGAAATACTTTTTTCGTTATCGTATACTATTCACTCATTAGTCACTGTCATGTATGTTAGTCGAATCTTTCAGTCCTGGTTGCCACAAACCAGGCATTGTCATGGAAAAAGAGAAAGGAAAAGAGTAGAAGAGGAAAGAAAAACAGAAGTGTTCAGCCGTCATTACACGGTCCAATCGTATGTGAGTGGGTACCATAAGAATTTTGAAATACTTTTTTCGTTATCGTATACTATTCACTCATTAGTCACTGTCATGTATGTTAGTCGAATCTTTCAGTACTGGTTGCCACAAACCAGGCATTGTCATGGAAAAAGAGAAAGGAAAAGAGGAGAAAAGTAAAGAAAAACAGAAGTGTATCAGTTTAAGGGGAAACACTTAGGTGTTTTGCCTCGGTATACGGTTAATTTTGAGGCGAACTAAAAACAAATTTGATTCAGCTTTTGTTAGAGTGTAATTTTGGGTTTACTAAAAGTTTGCGCTAATTTTTATCACAATGCTTACGCACTTGCTGGACTGTGTCGTCCACTGAGTCACGCAACAGCCGGTTGCTGTGCGATTCCGCTTGACTATAACGCCGCTGCGCCTCAAGCTTGACATTATTCCTCAAGTAAGGAATGTCAAGGTGTCTACTTAGTGTCTCATTTAAGACATGCAAATTGTTCGTAAAGTGCTGCTTTACGGTACTTGACGAGTTTGCATGTGTGTCTTGACAAGAAAACACCAAGCCGCACATGCATAAGGAATCATTTTATATATTCCAACTTTGTTTATCAAACTCAATTTGGAGGATGAAAAGCTAGTAAAGGATTGCTCCTAGGTCCGAGCCCTGAGGCACACCGGCCCGTACTGGACGTATTGTCGACAAAACGTTTTTAATTTTGATCGGTACTCCTGGCGATGAGTACAATCATATCAGGATTTTACAATTGTAGCTTAGCATCACCTAGGGCGCTTGTACTAATTTTGACACGTGACTTCATAACGGTACATCTCTTTTTTTGTATGAATCGCAGGACCCTCGCATGTCATAGTAAGTATACCTTTCGCTTTCAACCCCTTGCATCGAAAGGGTAGGTAGGATAACCAATGACAACGCACTCGACGTCGTGTGCCAAAACAGCCTTCTTCCTGCCGACATCCGATCTTTCTGCTTTCATTTGTTGTCTCCTCTTACAGCACTTCCGGTGTGTAATTTTGGGCAACTGCAAAACTGCTCACAGCGTAAACATGACAAATTCGTGCAAAGGGCCCAAGGGGTAGACCGAAGACCTGTACTTCCTGGTTCGCATCAATTTGTTTAACGGCATATGCACAGCTTAATGACAGGGTACAAACGTCACACGGATTGCAGACAAAATTTCAGGGGTTCTGACAGATAAGTGTATATTTGGTGTGCTTCATATGAAAATTGAAGGTAATTTCGAAATACCTCTGTTAAAGGAAATGCTTAGGTCTATAGCCTGAGTTTGTAGATTAAATTGTTAATCATTTGAAGTCCTCCTCTTTTATGGCTCATCCTAACATATCTTTGAGATCGCATTTTTTCAGATGATCTTAGTGACGGATGACTGCAGAAACATTACTATAAAACAATTCTTTGACTCCCGTTGATTCAACTAAATGTATGTGTTTTAGTTCTTTCACAATCTACATCGACAATAGTGCATTATGCAATGCTTTTAAAAATGTCCCCTAAAAATGTTTAGAACGGGTAAAGTTAGCAGTCTGAAATTCGATGAAGTGACATGGGGGCAGGTGATACCTCATTATGAAGCTGCTTATCAATTCTTGCAGTTATAGGAAAAGTGAGCAATTTCCTCCCATGTAAAAGTTTCGGTAACTTTCTGTTTCCTTTCAAGCTTTACTAGAGATTGCCTATGTATGTAGAACCGATTTCCAGTCCTTACTGGTTCGTTTGCAAATATCGATATAAGACAAAGCTCAAACCATCATCATAACAATCGAGTGGCACAATGATTTTTTTTAACATTTACCACCACTATTACTGTCTTTTCTTAAGGCCTCCCTTTATCTCCTCTTCACGGTTTACCCCAGAGAGGTACTTCATAAAAGTATATAAGACGTATTAGTATATAAGAAGCTCTTCAACGGTCCCATATTTCCGTTACAACTAGATGTTATATAATATCAGCATGAGTACATAAGAGTAGGTAGCTTATGTATCCTGTTCCAGTGAAAGTGGGCCTTGAAACATTTTGGTTATATATATATATATATATATATATATATATTGGTTATATCCTATAACAAATGTCAGTTGAAATCTATTGACCACAGTACATAGTAACCGACAATCCCTGGATGATTTTCTTAAGAAGCCATTTTATTACACAATAGATGAGCACAAGAAAAGGGTAATCGATGAATCCATCAAAAAGTCTGAAATAAAGAGTAAAACCTAACGAAGTTCGTTACTTGTCAACTGATGCGTCACATTATATCAGATTTAGTTAAAAAAGGTTAAAGGGTCCCAAAATCGCTCCTCTACGGAATTTGATTCAAAAGAAACCTTTCAACCGTTTTTTAGCAGGTCATGAAATATCAATTTCGAAGTTCACGTAAAAAGCTCCCATTGTATCTACGAAGTAGCACTTGCGGTGCATCTGTACAATAGGGCAAAAAGGGTAGTTTTTCCCTAAAAAACCTTTTCGCAGAACCCATATCGGGAAGCTTTTGTAAAGGAATTTAAATAGCCATGCCTTTTTTACCTATTTTTACCCTTGAGAAATTCCGTTAAAAATCCGTTTTTTAGCAGAGATGCCTGGGATTATACATATAGGGGCGCTGATATTTTTTATTGGGGTGCGCGGTAGGTTTTTTGGGTTTGATATTCACCCTTATTTTACTTAGACACTAAAAAATCGTAGTCATAGACGGAGTCGTAATAAAATTGATAGTAGGTATGACACTTCAGGTTTGTGAGATGGAGTTAAATTCGTTGGTAGTTTTCTAAATATTGTCAACTATACTTTAAATAAGATTTGCTTAATACCACTCTGAATGATATGAAGAATTTTATGACGGTTGTAACCTGGTTGCAAAATGTAAATGATCAGCTATCACTATGAAATCCTTGTATTTGCTTGGACGACATGTAAATATTGATATAAAAACAACGTTGATAAAATGTTTGTTGCTTTGCGTTTTAATGGCTTCACAGTTTCCATTATGGTTATTATTCGATAAGAGTGCCTTGCAGGGCACATTAGTTGCAACATTTTGCAGACGTTCAGAACATCTGGCATATGTTACGCAATGTGCACCATTCAGATTCAGTTAGTCCGTACAAAAGTACAGAGCAGATGTTGCAAAATGAAGTTGCGGCATATATTGCGGATCATATTTGTTGCAATGGAAACGTACCTTAAGACTGATGAATTCAGTTTTTGACATTCTGTCCCCTTGGAATATGAGAGACTGTGAGACGCTGATGGGCTGCGTCTATAGAGTGCATTTTTATCTTAACGCGAGAGATGTCTTTTGCGAGTCATATTCACCCCAATTTTTACCTAGAGCTTAAAAAAACTGGGGTGACTACGTTAAATGCGGCGACTTTTTTGTATGTGATCATCTATATCGTGGGAATCGTATAAGAAGCAGATTTATGGTAGTACGTTAAGATCGATGATTATACCGTGTCGAAGTATTTCCAACATAAATATTAATGATGGTTATGAAATGAATACGAGGTTTACATATCCATAGACAGTAGTTGCGCAGTTTATGCTACATTGACATATTAGAACATGAGGTATTGCTAATGTTTTGCTTAGATGGCATACATACATATGTATGTTGGTATCGGTTTGATTGCAGTGATAACTTTTCGTCTTCTAGTAAGTATGGTTTTACATACAATCGTTGCAACCGCTACGTAAATAATAGTTGGAAGCTTCTTAATTTTCATTTTATTGTACTTCTTGTAATTCTTATAATAAGAGAGAGTCTCAAACCTGACATGCCAGTAAAGCGATTTGCGTCAAATTGCCATATAAGAAGCTTCTTGGTATATTATTACCAAATCGGAAAGATGTTCAATTTAAATAATATGAAAACCGGAGACCTTAAAATTTCTATTACGTATGGTTAGGTATATACCCAATGATTTTTTCAAGGTGAAACCACCCCTTCAACTACCTTTATATAAGAAAGCGTTATTTATATACCTACACCTCCTTTTCGTTTAACGGTTAAATTAGTAGGGGTTCTTTAATATAGCACCTCATTGGTTCACAGTTCCAACGTATCAGAAAGACGGTTGGTATTTAACCCTTATGTGTTAGGTATATATAAAGTCATTGTGTTATATAAGTCTAGACGGTCTTTTTAGCGATGTTAAAGATGCATCTGAAAAGGGGATTTTCCTTGAAAAACCGTTACAAAATATATTTTAGAGGTACATCATTTATTTGCACCTTCCTTGTAGGTATATGTACATAGGGATATAACAATAGGTACAAAGGTATATAGTAACGGCAAGTGACGTATTTTCTAACCGATGAATTGAATTTAAAAATCAAAAATAGCTAAACCAAATGCAACAATGGTAGGCTCTATACACGCATATTTATGCTGGAACAAGTGAGTGAAATAATTATATTTTATCGAGTAAGACTTATGGAAAAGTATTTTATTATTGTTATAACATATAAATAACTGAAAAAACAAATATTGCATCTTGAATTAGACCACTTTCAGGTCGAGACATTGGTATATTCAGATATGTGTTTGAGATAACGATATGGGGATGTGTGATGATGTGCCAAAATTCATTTGTTATTTATAATAATAGTCTAATCATATTAGATGAAAATACCCCTGGTTTGCGAAATAATTGTAAAGCTTGGTTTAATTGCTGCAAGTTGTTCAAGAGGGTATTCATGGACGCATAAAATGGGTACACCAATTTTTGTGGAAAAACTTTTCATTCGACAAGAAAGAATGAGAAAACGTATTTTTTGAAATTCAATCGAAAGTGTTAGCAGGAACAAAGAAATTCTTCATATGCAATTTTTAGGTACCTATTTATGAGACCTGCAAAATGAGACTACAAAATTTCGTATTTGTGAGTAATTCTCAACAAGGGATGATAGACACATCTGCTTTGTTTTAAAATGTGTATATATTAACGTATGTTTATCGAATATCGTAGCGCATTTGTTCAAATACGGAATGTTTGAATTTGTTTAGAAGAAAAAAACGTAAGCTTTGTTTTTCGCATAAAAATAACATTTATCTTTAGGAATGGTTTGTAATTCATATCGGCAAGGTCAACACGTGTATTTTGCTATTAAATGCTCATTCAACAAACCCTGTATATTGCTCAATAAACTAGCAGTAATGGCCGGAAAACAGGTGTTTTGGGATAAACAATCAGAAATTCTCAAAAAACTACTTGACCAATATACTCCAATTTTGTTGTTGCTATTTAGAGGTATGAATCCTACGGTTTTGAAGAATTTCAAGTAGTGGCGTGAAATTATCGTCGCATTAACAACAAGGGCCAAAACCCGCATTTTGCCTCGTTTTTCGGCCATAACATTTTTGCTATTAGTCGGATCTTTTTACGTGTGGTCTCATTCTGTAGATCTCATAAATTCCAAAAAATCTTATATGAAAAGCTTTTTCGTTCCTGCCAACACTTTGGATTGAATCCCAAAAACACGTTATCTCATTCTGTGTTGTCAAATTAAAAGTTTGCCCACAAAAATTGGTGTACCCATTTTATGCGTCCATGTTTTGAATACCCCCTTGAACAACTTACATCAATAAAACCTGACTTTACAATAATTTTGGGGAAATTTGATAATATGATTAGACTATAACTGAATACAAGCCAACAAAGCTCACAGTTTCCATTTGTCAAAGGCTTATACGTGGTTAGCAGTCTACCATCCACGTCTCGGTCTTAGCAACTGGATCTCTCACCCTCAAATAACTTAGAGTCGCAACCAAGAGCGTGAGTGCCCCTGGATAATTGAATCTGGTGCACGACCACCCTTAGAAATATATTTACAACACTCGATAAATTTCATTTCGATAGGCAATTACAGGAAAGTCGCGGAGCGGTGCACCCGCCGGTGCCGGGAAAAAATACTTCCCACTTCCAGTTTGGAGGTTTCCCATCCGGGAAAATTGCCATCCTGTGAGTGATTTGACTTTCTCGGCTCACCGCAGTTAAGTGCATTTCGGGAAAGGAGGTGAAAATTGCCTCTTGTGGTCGATGAAAAGATCCCGGCTTAGAGCTGGTATTTCGCTCTCCAATTCGTAGTCCGAAAGGGTTGATGCATATTTTGATATTGTTATAGTGTCCGTTATATTGGTTTTACCATTTCTAAAATCTTCATTCTACCCATCTCTATGCACATTTGCAGCCGATATCAGTACGAAGCAAGACTTCGTAACCTTGAAAATAACATCTAGCTGCGGAATACATATGTAGATAATTTTCTTCTGTTGATGACGTAAAGCAAGCACCATGTGATAAGTTTAATTATATGTGTGTCTAATTACGCAAAATGATCTTAATCTACATCAAGCCCTAATCTATGGCTTGCACTAATCTCAACCTACCCCAATTTTGTCCTGGTTCTACTACTGCCTTGCCCTGCCCCACAAAGTCCCACATGTCTAGCTAACTGTAGATCTATGGTAAGTTTATGTTGATTTGTATAAAAGTCATTTTCTTTTAATGTAACGGATTATAGTTCTTATTGATAATGTGAGGCTTTAAATCGATAAGTTGAATTTCAACTTATTCGGTTTGTCTTCTACCACCATGCAATTATCAACTATTGCTGCACATCATGTCTTTGGGCCTCATACCTCTAACTGAGTTGATGGAAACTAGTTATAACCCCCTTTTCTGTGTGAGCACAAAAGAGATGGTACATTCAATGTAACATCATTTCTGGACGAGCATAGGAAAGACGATTGTTCTAGTGGGTGGTGGAACCTCGACAATCAAAAGTGACAGGTTTAGTTGTTGATTGCATGTCTTCAAAGATAGAACCTTATGGAGCTGTACACGCTGTGTTATCTGAAGCTTATGCTGCTGTTGTCTTGCTGCTGCCCAAATAAAACCACAGATTTAGGATTTTTCGATTCAGCGAGGTAGCCGAAACGTAAGTAAATCTTCAATTCTACATCTCATTTGGCAAGAAAATCATAGAGTACCAGTTTTAGCTGTCAGTCAACAACAAAAATGCTGCCTGCATAGAACGAAATCAAAATTTAAATGATGGTGACAAATAATTTAGATACATGTAACTCAATTCTTCAAAACCATTCTGTTAAAACAAATAATTTTGAAGATTGTCACGTTCCAAAATCCCGAAACCTTTTTTTTACTATTTTTGACCACTTACCAGTAACTTGATTTTCTCTTTCTTGATTATATTTAATTTTTAATGATTTTCTTTTGACAAATTTCATAGTTTATTGATTGTATAATTTCATCTTTCTTTCTCAGCGACTTAGTATTGTGTTGAAATCTTTTGGACACTAATGTTATGTATTATTAGCAACTATTTCAGAAATTTCTCCATAAAATATCGTCAGTCCATAGTAGAGTTGGTTCTGCCCATTGGCAACCAGCGCGCCACCTTGTGATTACTACACATACTAACCTATATAATATTTGCTTTACTATCAAGATACCTTCTTTACCTATCGAGATACCTTCTATTCGTATCAAGATACCTTGTTTTAAAACCTTGCGTCTACAGGCGGCGCTATTTTGCTTTTGCTTTCGGTTGTGGTTTTGGTTGTGTGTGGGCTTTGTTTCATTAATTTCTAGATTCTGGGAATTTAGACCCACAAACACCAGTTTATGGAGTAGTACCCTTTTATTTTGTATCTTACTTTAGTTGTTTTGGTTTGGGTGCTACCCCGTCCATTTTCTAATGGGAGTTTAAGTTTCAGTTGTAAGTTCTTTTTTGTATACTACCAGAACACGTCCATTAATGCATGTCCTGAAGGAGTTTGTTCAATATCTGCTTCCTTTTTAGTGGAAAGGTATTGCGGAGAACCACCATTCACACTCCTCCAGCTTTGTTTTGTAGCTGCCTTGTAGCTGTTTACAGCCGATTTTGCTGGAAGACACCCCTTTCCCTTGACAACAAAACCCTGGTGTGAACAGCTAAAATATCATTTTAATTGGGTACTTTATAGATGTTAATATATTGATTGTTGCTGATTGAAATTCTTAGAGTGTACCTGATTGTGTTTGGCATTTTTTGTATTCAAATATAGAGCAGCGTCTAGATGTCGCCTTCTTCTAGGCTTACTACATTACATTGATTATGCTTTTGATTTTTGAGCTGCAATAACTTTAGTACAAGAGATACATTTCTGAGGCTATGGTATATCACTGCAGTACATTTTTATCTTTTGTTAAGTTTGAGTGTTTTCAATGAGTAGTTTTGTCTCAGACAGAAAATAGAGAGTAGATTTTTAAGCAGTCTTTCTCTCTCTAGGTTTTTTTTAGACCGTGAATTTTGAGAACAAGGCAAGCAGCCCCTACCTTTTGACGTTCCTCACGTCACTGCCCACTGCTGACCACTGGTTTTGACCTAAGCGTTTGTGAGCTGGACATCTCAGCTGCGCCTAGAGGCGAAACTGGAAGAAGACCATTATCCAGATAAGTTTAGGTTTATGCGTTAAAATATTTGTAAAGCCTTTGTACGTGTACCATGATAAGCGTTTTGCAGGGTCAGTTATCACGGTCTAGTAATTTTATTGTCAGCCAGTTTTGAATAATATTCTTTCTTTTAACTTGGACCCCAGTGGTGGAGCATATGTGCTGCTTGTTTTAATGATATATGTGTTTCTATTTTTAAATATATGGTTTTATTTTGGTCTCTGTGTACAATTAATTAAGTTTTGTCATTATTGTGAGATTACTTTCTTTTGTGTGGGTGGTCAGGCAAAACAAAATTGGATTTGTTAAGTCACTGGCGCTCTTAACCCCCTTACTCTCTGCTTTATTGACCTGGGGGCTAAATTTGCACGCCACTGCTGTTTTGCATTGACTGAGAGATTTCATATATTTATTACTTATTAATTAAGAAAAAAAAAGGCTAGAGGAATCACACCACCATTTCATCTTATTTATGAAAAAAGATATGAACCTTGCCCTTGCCATTGAGACATGAAGATTCATTCCATAACAACTGAAGATTGCTGACCAGGATTTTGAACTGTGCTTCTATCTAAAATTGGAAGCGGTAGATATCAAAGGCTTTTCATATTGGCCCATTTTCATTCATTTAATGAAAGCATCCAGATAATACTAGTCCCGTTAGGAATTGTCCTAACACCCTCAAATTTACAAGTTCCAGCTCCTATATCGGGAATTAACCTGTCCAAGGTTGGTTGTAAAGTGCACCAAGGATGAAGAAAAATTATCGTAGGCATTGTTATCGCCCCAGACCGTAATCTATTAACACGTCAATCATATTTTGGGAATTCTTTCCCTCTTTGGTTGACGGTTCGGCTACCTGATTTTGCTAGCCAAAACCGGATAGACATTATTAAAATATATCTGAAGAGAGAGCCTATGAACCATTGTCTACCAAAATCTACTCGTATATGCTTCTTCCATTAGCAAGTCCATGGTCGGAGGATACACGAATTCCAACAAAGAACAATATTTCAGAAAGGTCTAAAAATAATTGTTTTGTCTTTGGGGTACGGACAAAACTACTTGTTTTAACAGAACCGTTTTAAGGATAAGGCTACAGGTATCTGAATTATTTCTCACTATTATTGAAATTTTCATTTAGTTTTAAGCAGGCAGGATTGTTGTTGTTGAGTGGAAGCTAAACAGCTAGACAGTTCGGCCTGGAAGGCAAATAAATACAAAATATATTGTCATTGTCACTGTACTGAGAAAAGTGTCACCGAAAATTTATATCTATGTGGTTTCATTTGGTCAGAAAATCATCACACTTTGTTAATTTGTTCAAGTACCAATACAATAACGGTAAGCTTGTATTTTTGAATGCATTAGCGTATTTTCTTAAAATTGAAGAAAACATGGAAAATTAAATTAAAATTCATATTACCTCAAACTAAATAATTGCGAGTATATAGAAGTGTTTGGATGAGAGTAAAGGCAATTTAATCATTTACAATGTTGACTTTTATAAATCTTAAGCCAGTCTCAACAACGGTTTCGGTGATACGGAGCAATTTACGTTTCCTCAAGTAGCATCTGAAAACCCACAAGTATCAAGAATCATTAATGGCTCTTGCTTTATATTTCATTCAAAGTGAAAACACCTAGTATAATGATGACCTTTGGAAAAGTTAACATGAACGTCTATGTTTTAGTAGTAGTTTCTGAAACAGAGAAGTTCTATTGTCTTCCGGTAGTCATTTTTCATAATGGCCAACAGGTAAAGAATTGACGAAGAGGGTTATTTAGAAAATGTGAATTAGGAACTATGGATTGACGGTTTCTTTTGGTAAATAATACTTTGAGTGCCAAACCAGACCTAGATAAACCGTTGTATACCTAAAGGCGACGATATATGTTGAGATAATTTTCTTCATCAGTAACCTTTAACAGTATTTTCCTAAATTGTTTTTTCTACCAGCTACAAAACAAGACTAATTACACATTGTATACAGAACAAAGCAAAGGTTTCATGTTTTATCTAGCTCATAAAAGTTATTTGAAATATTTCTCATGTACTTGATCTCTCTTTATAAAAGTGCAATTCCTGCTAACATTGAATAAGGAGTTCAATGATGACCTTGGACTTGACATTGAAGGTTATTTGAAGGTCATTTTTGTTTTTTAAATGAAAAGCTTCCTTTTTACACCAGCAATCGAAAGAACCGAAAATTCTACCAACAAATGTGTGTGACATAAAGGTCAAATGAAGATCAAATGTGTGAGGCCAGCGAAAATTCATAGAAGTTGAGCAGGATTTTTGTTTCGAATCGGTGCAGAAAATAGAAGGAATTCTGGATTTAGGGTTATACTCGTATATCGGGACACACAAAAACAAGGTTTTTAAAACTAAGTTTAAGTCAAGGCCAAATCTAAGGTCACATTGTTTGAAGTAAATACGGACTTTACCGTTCCGTTACTTTGGTTACATCCAGTATATCTAATGCTTATATTTGTATTTCCAGTTTGAAATATGTATCAAGCTTTTGTCGAAAAAACTGCACTATATTTTTGTGCCGTCAAGTTCACAGATATTGAGATGTATTATGCAGAAGCAAGTCCGAACACAATTTTCCTACAGAAGCTCTCCTGGCAGAAGATAGAGTGCCTCTAGAAGCGGGCATGAAAATTGGCAGCCTTCCCAACGAGATAAAATTGGATTTAACGTCGGGGCGCGAGAATATGGCTTCCTTTCCAGAATGGAGAATGGGAGATAAAATTAAAATACCTGGATGCCGTGCACATAGTATGTATTGGGGAAAGAAGGAGGGTAAAGGAGGGCAGAAAAGCAATTCCCGGCAATTTGGGGCAATATGCCGACCAACAAAGCGACCGCTGCCAGGGAGAGAGCTATGAGAGAATTTTCAAATTTCGATTTGAAAATGAAATGGATTGTGCAATGGATCGCTGAACAGCTCTTGAGTTCGACCTGTGGATGCAGCGGAAATTGAGAAAGGGATTTTCTTTAGTGAATATAAATACGAATAACAAGCAGGGAATTATTCACTATTTCCACTTCTCACGCCAGATATGAATGAAATACTGTAATCAGGAAATAAAAGGGTAAAAGGTTCGTTTGGGCAGTTTAAGATATCCACTAAAGAAATTCATGTTTTCTGTCCGTCTCTTGGTTTGTCTTCCAACGCCCTTTTGTACCCGCGTAACTATTTGATAGAGTACTGCTCACATGTCTGATGTGCTGCTATACTACCCCTACTTGATGTTGTTCAGAGGAGGGGTATCCGGATGGTCTAAGTATTGCCTCACACCGAAAAGCGGCGGCAAACTTGCCAGACTTGCATCCGATCCTTACTCTGTCGAAGTATTTACACCGAGTACAGATCTTATGTATTTAGGCTTCTGCATGCGCGGCTGCTTCAGTATAAAGAACTTAGATATCCAACTATAAAAAAAAACGGAAAAACAAGATACCCGTAAATCAGTGTTTCTCAACCTTTTATTTTATTAGTTGCGACCTAATTTTGAATCGCAGCTCTCATCCCCACCCTGTTAACCCCCTTTTAATTTTATATAATCATATTTCAAGCTTCACTACCACTTTGACTACACAGCTTTAAAATTACAAATTTATGTTGAAGTATGTTGCAATAAATATTAGCATCATAGTCTGTCAAGTATGGAATGAAACGTAACCTTTTTTAATTTTTTTTTTGAGAATCATTACCCTAACTCATTCATAACCGCCATTTAGAGTCTGCTTCGAAATAAAAAAATATTCTACAGAACCAAATTTGATTCTTTCTTATTTTGTCGCTGGACATACTATTTTTAATATCCAATTTGCCGAGTACCAAAAAGTATTTGACAAACTTCCTATCCCACACAAGCAATGATTGTTAAGCATCTTGCATTTTCATTGAAACTCTAACGACCAATCATCGGGCGTGGTGCCGTGTGATAAAAATCTCCCTCGTTCATAAAAACGGGCCTCGGCAAAGGTTGAATCAATGATTTCATCTATATGGCGAATGAATATCCATTTGCAGAATAATAGAAACGAATTTTCGACCCTATGCACAGAGAACTGACTACGATATGTGCCGTATGGGGTTTCAGGGGGAGGACAACTGCGATTTGCGGTAGAGCTCTATCATAACAATGAGGGAAATAGGAGATTTGATGATAGTTTAGATGGAAATGCGGAGAAACTTTAGATGTATTGACATAGAGAAATAGAATTGTAAAACTTGTGGTCACAGACAGTGCCCTATTTATTTTTTGAATGGATCTAGTTAGCGAGGTGACGAAGTCGATGCATATTTTAGCATATGCGGTAGTTAAATATGAGATCATGTCATATCTTGTTTTGAAGCTTCTTAATATTATTTCCCAACTCTTGAATATAAAATTACTTTATTTTTCTACTTTACTCTTTCAAAATGGCGGATCGGTAGCTGTCAAAGTTGAGCATTTTTGCACATTAAATCGCTCTCTCAACACGACAACAAATCATTAGAATATGCGACATAATGTGGAAGATTCCATTGAAAAAAAAAACGTTAAAATCTCAAACTGAATATTCCGCATTTTATTGTATATCCAAATTTACACTACCAAAAGAAGAATACTCACGACGTTTTGAAGATTACATGCTCCAAACATGGTAAATCTAAATTCTAGTGCTAAAAAGTGCTGATATATAAGTACTAAACGTTGGTGGTTACTTATTCACATATAGAGAAAATTGTCAGTAAGGAATTGTCTGTCATTCGCATACACAAGATAAAATGCAACCGGAACAAAACATTCTTTTATACATCCTCTGTAGGGGAGTAAGGGAGATCGAGCTAGCGTGCGATCTGCGCATGCGTGCAGTTTCGGACTTGGTCTTTGTTGGTTCGCTCATTCGGCACAGCACATCGGAGGCAGATACCTTTTCAAGGTAGTTCATTCTCACCTTATTCATTCCTTATACATGTGTAGGTACTAATGAGTCCAATACACGCGAATTACTGTTTATAATATTCATATAATATATTATATGATAACCGTGATTCAAAACAAAATGATAAAAAAATAAATTTCAATCTATGTATTTATTTTACAGAACAAAATTTTGTAAACAGCGAAGCTTAGAATTTACAGTTGATAAAGAAGGAAGTTAATGCGATCAAAGGATTTGTAATTATAGTCTTATTGATTAAAACAAAAATAACGAATATGAATTGAAAAAAAAACTAATTGATAAGGCGAACTGAAAAATGAAAAATAAATGATAGTTTAAAAAACTCAAAAACACGCTTTTGTCTATAGCTAACAGAACTAAAAGGTGGAAAATAATTTTTAATTACAAAGAGTTTATATTACAGTAGTAGATAGTCGACCAATCAGTCATGAGTAATGATCTCAAAATAAAATTATAATGATTTCGAAGTTTGATTTGATTGATCTAGATAAAGCAACTGATCAATAAGATCACCGCATGCTAGCCATAGATCACGTTAATGACATGGAGTTTGGTTTAGGCGAAATGACCAAACTTTATTTCGTTAAGGCTTTCACGGTGCGGACCTTGGGTTAAAATTCAAGATTTCTCACAGTCTGAACTTAACCCTTTATATGGATAGAATAACGATAAAAGCTCAACATTTAATTTTACAAAAACGGAAGCATTATTAAAATGTATCTCTAACGGAAAAATTATCATGTAAATAACTCTGCCATATTCATAGTTCGTGTAGAATTTTTAATATGAAAATATGCAGAAAAACATCTAAGTGGTATCTGACCATCTTCAATTACAGAAGTGTTCGCTCTGTTACATAAATTAATAAACTAATTAATGACGATATAATTAAATAAAAAGGATCGACGTAAAAGTTTTAATAATTCATTCGTCATGTCTGGAAGAAACGCGAATTTTATCGGGGTGCAAAGGAGGCAAAAATAAATATTCATGTGAGACAGTGGCGGGGATGACAGTAAAAACGTCTTGAATAAGAAGTATAAACTGACTGGCAGAGTCAAGTTGAAGAACAACAACCCTCAAACAATTTCAACTCAGATCTCAGTGGCTTTTGGTCACAGACGCACAAACTGTGCTACGTAATAGCAATCCGTAATAGAAATACGACAGTGCAAGTGCCATCTACTATCAGGTCCCGGTCCAACTGACATAGTGATTTACAGTCCCAAGATCTGCCATTCATGTTCCCACCAGCTGATTCTGGTAGCAGGTGGGCATGTTCTTTTTAATCCGCTTGATCCGTTGTTTGACCTGGACCATGCTGATGGTTGCCAATAAGCACGAAACCGTGCATGGTCGGTTAGACAGATAAAATCAGTATAATTATTGTTGCCTACTTTGCCGTAGCATGTTTGTTTGGCATCCAGTTAGACCAGTGGCGACGCGTGACTTTTCCTAAACTGTTGTTACCAAAACCAAATGTGAAAAATCTTATTAAAAAAAAATTATTTTGAACTTCCCAAATATAACTTTTTGATTATTTTGGGTATTTTATTTAAACTATTTTTAAATTAAGGTAAACCCTGGACTGATCGTCTAGGGCACTTGATATATCTCATCGTCTTATGCTATGACTAATCCAAGCCGTCCGAAAAAACGGTCGACCTTTCTAGATGTTCGGAAAATTTTTGATCATTTTGGGCAATGATTGTTAACAATTCCCTGTAATTTCCTCTATTGTCACAGTCATCCCCTTCAAAATGAACGGTAATTCCTGTTTTTCCAAAAAACATACGGTATCTAGAAGTGTACTCCCTAAAAGCTTGGTCAAAACAACTTTCGATTCTTGGTTTGCCAAACTGAGTTAAATTGGCTAGACATCTCACATGTAACGGAGAAATTTCTTGTCTCCTCTTCAGAGCCCTAAAACTATTTAAATCGTTTACTCCGCTGCCAACAATACAATTTGTTTTGTTGCAACCACATAACCAAGAATTTCCATATACCAACTTAATTTAAAATATCAAACTACATTTTTTTATTCCTTTTAAAATTATCTAAAATAGGTGTTGATCTTCCATTTTCAATGATCTCATTTTTTTATTAAAAATTATTCAAGGAGAATGAGTTTTCAAGTAGTTGATCGATTACGCAACGACACTCATCCATGTTTAATTGCACGCACACTACAGCCGGTAACCAAAACGGCTACTAACGAGTGAGAAGTGAGTAACCAAATCAAAACCTGGTAACAAGCCCACATAATAGTAGCAGCGCCCCACGCACTCGGGCGACCGCGATAATACACGAGCCGGTTACGATGGTCCCCGATGGACTACCAAGTGTATCCATAAATGAAAATGGTAACAACCGACAACCAAGTCGAGGCGAGCCAGTTTCATGTGTTCACAAAACCTAGACACTATAGGGCACATTATTTTCGTGGGGCTAATTTGCTATTTACTGAATTACTATTACATATCGCTGTTGGTAAACAAATACATGAACTTATTTCACAGTACTTAGTCATAAAATATTTATTTTTAAGATGTTTAACTGTTACCAATGGTTACAATGGTTACATGGACGCTTCCCCGCTGAGTTAGACTGCGACACAAATCTAGAGGCAGCACCCAAGGAGCCTCCTAAAGAGTTAATGAGAGAATTTTAATATATGAATATCAGAAGTATTAAGAGCACTAGATGTGATGCTGTATTCTGTTTTTTAAGGATATTATGTTTTGTGAATAGCCTTAATCCACGCCAATGTAGGTATGACCGACAATCGGTATACAATTAAGAACTATATGATGATTATTGTAGCACTGCCCGCTATGGTTAGTACTCATGCAAATTATTAATGGAATCGCGTTTTTGCATTAAATATGAATAATTAATTCGTACTTATATAGGGTGTCCGAAAAAGCAGTGAAAATCGGAAGCCCAGAGGTAGATCACCATATGGGAAGCCCGAATCACCCCCATATATTTGATCAGTTGTTGTTTAAGAGCTATGGTTAATAGCTAATGAAGTACAGATGTTTCTGAGATATTAGTGAATCGCAGAAATATTCTTTTCCTTTTTTTACCGTTCGAAGTTTTTCACTTTTGTGTTATGTCTCACTTATTTAAGAAGTTATGAAAAGTTTTTTCGTTTCCGACAACACTTTCGATTGAATCTCAAAAAACACGTTTTCTCATTCTAATGTGTCAAATAAAGATTTTTCTCACAAAAATTGGTGTACCCATTTTATGCATCCAAGTTTTAAATACCCCCTTGAACAAGTTGCACCAATACAACCAGACTTTACAGTTATTTTGGGGAAATTTTGCTAATATGATTAAGACTATACATACGAGTAGAAGTGATTCGGACGCCCCATAGGGTGCTCTGAGTTTCCAGATTATCACCACCTTTTGAGACACCCTCCATGTAAGTAATAATATAATTCATATTTTCGCATCAGATTGTACAATTACGAGAGAGCTTTTACCTCAATGTATCCAACTGCTTATAAATCAAGTAGTAGACTTGAATTTCAGCTCTATTTAAGTTTTGCGTACAGCATTTCGCTTATTTTGGTCAAAAGCCTAATTTTGAGGCTACCACACGAATTGCAGTATTATTTTCTTAGTTAAACTGTTATAAGTATATGTGTATCATATCCATTAAAGCGCGGAACAGGCGAAAATTTTTAAATAAACAGTATATTCACAAAACTCCGAAAACTAGAAATTGTTACATTTTTAAAGAGGACTCAACTCTTATTGTGAGTAACAAAAAGTACTGAACATTTATAAAATTTATTTCAAAGGCGTCCATTACCTTCATGGCTGGTAGACGCCGCTCGGTATAAAGTAGACTGTTTATTAGCAGAACCATTCCAAAACAGGATGGAAATGATGAATAAGCATATAATATAGCATCGATAAATAGAGATAAATCAAGTCCTTTTGCGACAGCTTCTGCTTCTTTTATTTTAAAATTGTAATCTCTACGTTTGCTGCCACAGCACATGAGACTATTTCGCCAATAAAATAATTATAATTCCTCCTCAATAGTTTCTTGACATGATACGCTTCGGGGAAAAATAAGGAACAAATAATAAATAAATCACTTTTTGTTTGTACTTCAGTTATTGCAGTTCAGTTTAATTATTTATCTTCATAATATGGTAAGCAATGGTTCTTTAAAACATGGAAATTGATTTCGAATCCTTGAAACATGGTTATCAAATATCTATTATATGTCTTGATAATCTTCTATATCTATCATTTGCGATCAGTAAAGAGTTGGTATACGTAATCTGACAACACTGGTGATGGTTTGAAGGCTTGCGAAAGACGTTAATTTGATGAGCAAAACTGAAAGTAATCATTCGAAAGGTCTTTAACTACTCTTCTGTTCTGCAACCATAACTAACGTATTCATTAACTTATTCAGGAAGAATATATTATTAGTATATTTACAAAGCATATATTTTATAAATATGAATGAATGAATGTCATTTATAATCCAAGAATATATTTTATACATTCAAATATCCAGCGCATTGTTTGTCATTAACATAATTGGTATACTCGTACTTTTTATTACAAAGATATAAGTTAAAAAAATATAACGGCATCATTTGGTTGATGTTTCTATGAAGAAACAGTTTAGTTTTACGACTACATTAATCATTTTTGTGTGTTGTGTGAAACGAGAAAACAGGTGAATAAATAAATAACCTTGTTATACTCCGAAAGCCTAGCGGCATTCGGTTCTGCATGGTATCAAAGAAACCGCCTCATTTTAATTCTCTCATTGTTTACAGAAAATCGCCACATTCATCTCGAAAGACAACTGACGGATCAAAGTCACCGTGATACGTTCTCAAAATTTGCATACAAAATATTTCATTTCTAGGTGTACCTCACGATAGGCAGGATGGAGTCGCTAACGCAAGGAATTCTAAGGTTCAAACCTCATGGAGCTGCTAGTATAGCTAACACAAGTTTCTTCTTGTGGACTCCTTTGAATTTAGTGGCAATCAAGTACCTGATTGTAACTGCTAAGTAAAATATGAAGTAAAGTATCAAAGCTGGCGCGCAACTGGTGTCGTGATAATTAAAATCACAAACTTGATGGGATCAGGAGGTTCAACCTACTAGTTGAACTCAAAATCAGTTCAGTTTTGAGTGCCAAATGTCAGTACTTTAGAAGCCGGAATGCCGGAAAGATGCAAGTATTGACCTTGACCCATAAGGTAATTACAACACATTTTATCGTCCAGTAAGTAGACCATGGCCATGAATAGGGACTCGCTACAGGTTTCTTCTGTTTTGTTTTCATAAGTGGCGGATTTTCTTTCTAACACATCATGGCGACAGAGGCATATTAACTATAAGTTATGGCTATAGGAACTGAGCGTTGCGATTTTTTGGTATCCTTTGGTATTGGAATATCCAGGCGCTGTCCTTCTTTGACATCACTTACGTTTACAGCACGACGATCACAATTTATACGTATGTGTGACTTGTGACAAATCTAAGTCTGAGTAATACATTAAGTATACAGATTGCACTTGAAAAGTGATTTATGTTCTGTATGTTGCTCAATAGTAATTTGAAAAGTGTGTAAAGCTTGACTGATTTTGTTCGGGGTTGGTGTGGCAGACAAGCACTATTTTAGAGGAACGCCTAAATTGGAAATATACATTTATGGGATTTATTTACCGCCTGAGGCCTGTCCAGAAAATGCATCGATCGATGGTCAAAAAAATACCACACGTTCTGCATCTCTTCTCGCGTATGTATCTATTCATGTTGCTATATTGAATTCATCTAAGTCACAAAGCTTCTGCACTACACGTGAATATGAACAGGCCTGTATTTCTGAACTTGTTTTGTACAAACATACATTATCAAAATAATTACGATCTAACATATATAGTTTTTTTCAAAGATTTCGAACATTTTTACATGCGATCAACACCGATTCGAAACTGAAAAAGCAACAACTATGCCGTAAATCTAAGTTCGACATCGTCTGAAGAAGAAAAAGAACTGTTTACCACTTGCTGATGTAACATAAGTGCTCGATTGTGTCATTATTTGCACCAATTAGGTACTTGATTTGTTTAATGGGCGGTTCAGAGTCTTAATCATTAAGCTTAGTACACACTAGTAGACCCCGTTGCGCAATTTGTCTATAGGGAGTCTGGAGATGATCTATGGACATACTCCTTTGTCTCGCCTAGCGTCCATACGATAATGTGAATTTTTTGGTCTCATGTTCGTTTACGCAATCAAAGACATTGTTTTGGGTGGAATGGACTGGGTTATGTCTCGCGATCCCTCAGAACGTTTTTTTTTTGTTTTTTTTCGGTCAATGGAGCAATTAAGTTTTTTATGTTTACGTACTTATTTTGTTCTCATATAATAAAATATTGCCTTTCTGGGGCGTTCTGATCATTACCCATGGTTTTTTTCAAGCTGGCATTGACCAGTTGGAACACAATAGATTTAAGGAGCAACGATAGGATACATTCTAGAAGTTCCACTTAGGTTGAAAAATTACCAGCCCCAAATATCGTTTGCGCCGCCCCTAGACGAAATCCAAAATCCACCCTTGGTTTTCATTAGGATTATAGAATTTACATAAATATTTCTGTTGGGTCAAGTTAAAAAACGCTTTTTTAGCGACACTTCGCCCTTTTTATACTTTGTATAAATAAAGCCGGATAATTATAATATACTATTATTATTTTTTAGTTTTTACTGTTCTAGAAGGTACTATGCCGTGCACCTTATCAGTCGGTCTCCGCCTGACCAACAAAAGCACCGGCGTGGTGCCGACGTGTAGACAAGGCGCGATGGGACACGTGTAGTACATCACAGAAACTGGTCTGCAGCTCTCTCGGCATCTCTCTTCGGCCACATCTACATGAGATACTATGTATACATACATAATGAATGTTTATAAATCCCAGGATGATTTTATTATCTGTCCGCGAATGGGCTCCCCGCCAGTCTACGGGGGGCCACAGATTATCATTAGCACCGTCCAAGTATAACCAGACCGACACTGCTTTGTTGCCAGATTGTTGATGCAGTAATGTATCTTGCTATAGATTATTCATTTTGGTAAATGTTTATCCATGTAAGACATCAAAGAGTTGGACAACTTTCTGTAATTTCCAACTACACAAAACTAGAGGAAGTATACGCGCTGCTCTATGCTTGGTTCTAAATCTATTCAGTACCCACATAGTACAAGCGGCCACGCAGACAGGAGCCTAATTGCCAGGGCACCACGGCTGTTGTGAGGATCGCAAATAAACTTTGTTAATCCGATTTTGAACTGCCCAAGGTTAGTAGAACTGGGAAAAGCCTCCTTTGGTAGACTGTTCCACAATCTCGACATCCTAAGGACAAAGGCGCGGTCGTGTAGGCTAGTACTGGATGTACGAAGTTCGACACGGTTAGGATGGGAGGCGCAAAGTCCATTGGTGTAGCGGTAGGAAACGGCTAGATCGCCGAAGGCCTGTCGGTGCGAAAGGGTCCCGAGACTGTCTGTTAGAGAAGAGTGATCGATCACTCGGACAGCCCTCATCTGAACAGCATCGAGCATGGATAAAGTGTAGTCGGGGCGGCAGCACTCCAAACATGTGAGCAATACTTCAGGCTAGGTCTCATCTGGGCTTTGTGTAAAGTGAGGGCTTGTGTGTATCTACTTTTGTAGTTCCATATGTGCATTCATTTCGGACCTGATGGAGTCAACAAGCAGAAATACGTGTCGCTCGGGTTACCTATCCTATTTTCTGCTCGAATCCACTTTTCTTCTTTTTGCGAATTTTGTCCATTATTTTTTCTATGTATTTGTAGGTCGTTTGGGCTTGAAATACCACGGTAAGTGGCTGTGGTTGTGGTTAAATTTTGCTTTGTAAATTCGAGGTCTTCTGGCCATTACACTACAATGTGTGAGTTGACTCTTGCTGGTGACTTCGTGTGTCGTTTTGTTCCCTCTCCATCTTCGTTTCCTGAGGTTACACCCGTATCCCGCTGTACGGGCATGTGTTTCTACTTTTGTAGTTGCATATGTGGATGCAGTTCGGGCCTGATGAACCCAATAAGCAGAAATACGTTTTGCTCGGGTTACCTATCCTAATTTCTGCTCGAATCCACTTTCCTTCTTTACGTGTGGAGAAAAGTACTGCTTAGCCCTAAAGAAATAGCCTAGCTGTTTGAGGTGTGTTCGTGCCGGAACAATTCCTCGGTGATCTGGAGTCCGACCAGCCGAAATGACTGGCTTTTGGCAGAGCTCGGCCATCCATCGAAACCGGAAACTGTACAAGATCGTTGCGTCTTCACGCAGTGATAACCTCCAGGTCTCTCGCCTGAGAAGTCGCTGTTTCTGATACATCTTTGTCCAAGAGTATATTCCATATAATTTTACTATGTTTTAACAGCTACCTAAATACGGTAGGCAAGATAGAGTACACGAAAGTAAATGAACTTTACTGCCTTTTACCTAAGTACTTCAGTATATGTATTTTGTGAATCTGACATTGCCATATACAGCTTGTTAGAGTAGCCATTAGCTTGGAGCTATTGTTTGGCAACGTTGAGGTATCCCAACGGGCCCCGTCCTAATCATTAGCAGATCCACAGGTAGTATCAAACATCCACTGAAGAGATCAGATTAATTGAGGCTAGAAAGCGGCACTTTGTTTGCATTCGATTCAAAAGAGAAGAAAACAAAAAGAGAAAGACGGATTGAATAACAAATAACCATCAAGACAAGAGGCTCGGGCTCACACACGAAATAACGAAACGCCAAGGTAGATGGTTTTTGTGAATGGCATTCCTAACTTGGGCTACCGCGCATATGTGTAAGCCGCGTTCGGAGAATCTCGTCGTGAGGACAGAAAAAATAACGGGGGATTCTCGGACATGGAATGTGCGGATTTGCATTGTTGGTGTCTGTCTACTGAGCAGACGAGACGAACCTTGGCCAGAAACTGGTTCATTTTTGTCATGGCATCCACTATATTATACATGCTTTTAGCGACTTTTATCTTCAGTTTCTCAAGATTTTTTTTATTTGGCAGCCTTCTCAGATGTGGAGCAGGCATTTGTAAAGTGTGGCATCAAGGAGAGCAAAGTACCTCGAGCTGCTGAAATCGTACCTGAGTGACCGTTACTTCAAACTAATGTGAGTAAACAATGATACTTCGGACTACTTTACTATGAAATCAGGAATTCCGCAGTGCACCATATTGGGTCCCTTACATAGCCGATACACCCACAACAAGTGAGACAACAGTTGGCATATTTGCAGACGATACGGCGATTCTAGCAACTGATGATTCTATCCTTGCTTCGCATAAGCTCCAAACGCACCTAGACAATATAGGGAGATAGCTGAACAAATGGAAGCTCAAGGTTAACGAAACCAAGTCCAAGCACATCACTTTCACACATCAAATCACAATACATCAACGTAGAAATGTAAAATACCTGGGATTGCGCATGGATGACAATCTGAAATGGAAGCAACATATATCGAAGAAAAGAAAACAAATGGATTTAAAAAATCAGGATGATTTACCAAGCCGTTATCAAGCTGAAAAGACAAACATTTCAATTATCCAACGACCCAACTCAAAGAGCCTTAGAGGCATTGCAGACGCACCTTGGTTTGTCTTAAAGAAAACACTCCATAGAGACCTGCAAGTCCCAAGCGTGAAAGTAAGAAGTTGCAAGTACCATGCTAGACTTAGCAATAATTTCGAAATCCTCTGCTTCCATCGCTTTAGACCCCGTCGACACCAGGAGACTGAACCACTGGATGTCTACTTCTTCCCATCGCATCGTCGAGTGAACAAGGATGTAAAATATTGTACCAGCCAGCAAATTAGCTTATAGAATGTATATACGTACATATTCTGATTGCTAATAAAGTAGAGTAGAAAAAAATCTTGTTAAATGTGATGAAAGACAATACATAAAAAAACATCGTTTTGTGAAGTACTCTAAATATGAACTTTTCTAACATTTTTAGTTGGCCTTTTCCAATTCAACATTTTCAACCGCCATTATCAACAACGGGCTAGCACGAGCCTGCTTCCCTCACCTCCTCCTCCTCTGTGAAAAGGTATGATGTTTTGTGGTGCTATGTGAGTCAGTATCCGAATCAGGTGCCGCGCGGTGTATATGTTAACCTGATTTACGTGTTGATTTGTTAGTCGCATTTGAAAAACCGAAATTGGCACATTGCTAGGACAATAACGAAGTTTTTTGATGTTAGTTTACTGTGAGGGTTTCAAGATCCTGTGTATACTCCGCGAGTGTAGACACAAAAATGTCGTCCTCTTCCTGTGTAGGTTTGTTTACATTGTGCAAAAGCTATTTGGACACTGTAGGAGACCTAGGCACCAGTCCCAAATGTTGCAAACTTAACAAAAAATAAACGAACTCATGTTTTTGAATTCAGCAGCGACAACTTCCAGCTCTATTTACAAACGAAACGACAGGGCAGTACTTGGAATTTCTTACCAAGTGAATAGTGAGTATTTTTATTCAATTTCTTTTCCACGTTTTACTGCAAATTGGCTTTGTTATTTCGAACGTAGTAGCTTAGGAAAGAACACCCTGTGTTTGTCGTTCAAATGACTTAGCTCTACCACTGGATATGTCGTGAAATCAGTATATTCAAATCTTAAAGTTAATCGGACCCTGTTAGTTTCTCCCGCACTAAACGATCTCAATACCTGAAAGTGTATAAATCCAGATCACGAATATCGATTTTGTGTGCATTATATTCTGTTCTCAATACGTGCTATATCGAAAGCAATTTGCAGTATATCAAGAAGCGGCCGCTCGGTTCGCTGTGGCTGTGTGTAATGTACATGAGATGCAAGTTTGCACATATAAAAATGAACTCCGGCTATAGGTTGCAGCTACCACTATAAATCTAAAATCTGCATTCCCTATCTCGTGCCTCGCACTCATAAAACTACCACATCGGTATTTATCAAAATGATCCAATATTTAATCATCCACAGCCTACGGGGTGTTATTGTACGAAATTGCTAGATCTGGTGCATTGGTGGCGTTTTATTTATGGATAATTGTGGGATGAAAATATGAAATATATAACGTCAGGTAATCAAAAATTACTAAGAACCTATGGAAGCTATAACTTTATTCAGTAGGAATGAATTATCGAGTTTTGCCTATTGTGAATTTTGACGATGTTTCTGTAGCAATAAATTTATGGCTTCTTTGGATATGACAAAAAACGTTGGACTCGTTTTTATAATTTTTTGCTATGGTAAGCGATTAGCAAATAAAATAGAGAATCAAAGAGCACAGTCTGAAAAGGTTACTTTTTAGAGCGTAAAGTAATAACTGAATGATTAGCACTGACTTAAAATTATTATACATGGTATAAACGTTATGATAGTCATTATTTAAATGGGTGATCGAGGGGATTAAAAGAAGCAAAAAGTTTCATATAACATAGGGGTCAAAACGGCATTTTTTTAGAGAAAAGCGACTTTAAAGTAAAATAAAATCTGACAACGCCTCAATGCCAGACGCAAATTACGACGGAACGCAGTGTAAATAAAGTTGGAGTTTGTTATTTTTAGCTCTTAGGTATTATTTCATTATTTGATAATGTACTCGTAAAATGCAAACAATTAAAAAAAACGGACTTACCACTAACTGTCTCAGCGCTTCACCTGGTGTGTAAAAGTTTATTGAATGTATTAAAGAAATCCACTTATAAATAGGGAATTAATGAATCTTGAAATTAGAGGCATTCCGGCCACCATAAGGAGCCAGTGCATAGGCCGCTTAAGCGGGCCCTTATGCACCTCTACAATCCTTAGATCACAAGCCTCGCCCTTTTAGCGAAGTTGACAATCGCCTTGAGTCCAAGCTCCTTGACGACCTGAGGGTCCAAAGTAATGGACCACAGTCTAGTCTGCCTATAGTAGCTCAGAGCTTCACAGTGACACAAAACGTGCGCCGAGGTCTCTTCCTCTACCCAACAGCGTTCACACAAGGGATCCTCAGCCACCCCCATCACGTGCAGGTGACGCAGGGAACACAATTTTGATACATACATTGTTTTTCTTTTTAAAATCCACACTGCACTTTGTATTTAAAGAAGGTGTTCAAAATGTCGTCCTCCACTTTCCACACATGCTTCATTACTACCTTCACGAATGGTATGAGGATTTTCTTGGGTCCACGTGTGAGTTTTATGGAAATTTAATATCCCGTCTCGCGTAAAAGTACATTCGTCCGTCGCTAGAATGTTTTTAAAAAAATTCGGATTTTCAATGTTTTTGTGCAAAAACCACTGATAGAATGTTAGTCTGCGAGGATAGTCTTCTAGTAACAAGGCCTGAACTCGTTATACGTGGTAGGGATAAAGCAAATTTTCCCGTAGGATTCTATGGTATGCGATAGTCCTACGCGGCGGCCTAATTCCCGAGTGCTGATATCTGCATTGATTTCCACGATATTTAAAATTTGTTCCTCCTGCTCTACAGTAACCTGTCTTTCACGAGTACGAATATTAGTGGGCTGAACACTTCCTGTATCTCGAAGTCTTTGGTACACTTGCACAAATGTCCTTCAGTCTGGGTGTAACCGTTGGCGAAACTTGTCGCGATAAATTTGAGCTGCAAGATTTGAATTCTGACGAGCTTCACCGTAAACTAACAACATGTCGGCGAACTCGTGATTCGAGAACATTGTAAATCAAGACGACGACGTACGCGAACAGAAACAAAACAACATACTAACCAGTGTTACCGTTTGCGATCGATTATCGGTTCGATAAGAGTGATGATGACCGACGCGTTGTTGTCATGTGTGTTTTAAATATTCAATTTAATGAAACTTACTTACTGACTACAAATTTTGGCTTAACTTAGAAAAACTTAATGACATGTAAATCAAGACGACGACGTACGCGAACAAAAACAAAACAACATACTAACCACTGTTACCGTTTGCGATTGATTGTCGGTTCGATAAGAGTGATGATGACCGACGCGTTGTTGTCATGTGTGTTTTAAATATTCAATTTAATGAAACCTACTTACTGACTACAAATTTTGGCTTAACTTAGAAAAACTTAATGGCATTTATTTGTTAATTAGCCAATTTAAAAACGATTTAGATTAGATTATGAAAATTAGTAAGATTGTGGTGATTGTGGTCTATATAAACTATAAAGCCATTTAGACAAAAATCTATTGACTTTTGGGCCATGGGTCATATGAACTTTTTGACTTGTTTTGACCCCCTATTACCCATTTCAATAATGACTCCATATCGTTTACATCTTGTATTGCAAAAACACTATCATAAGCAAAATGTACCAATCGTTTAAGTTTTTAAAAGATGTGCCTTTCATTCATGCTGAATAAGAAAAAATAATTTCTGCGGTACATGCAGCACCATTGTCATCGTTAAAGCAAAAGTTACGGATCTTGGGCCAGTTCAACATTACTTTCTTCAAGGCTTGATTGTCAACTGTGTGGTAGTCTGATCTTGGTCTTAGCATGAAGTTTTAAAGAGAATGGGATTATCTCGCTCTATAATTTGCTTTTAGGCGTTTTCATTTATACAATCTCCTTAAATCGTGCGAAACTACATGACAGAACTTATAATTATATAAAACGAAGTCTGATGAATTTATTCGTGTTAACAGTAACATTGAAAACGAAAGGTGAAAGCTTGAGGATAAGTTACTAGCCTTGCAACAGTGCGGAATATTCCATATATTATGTATACTGTCCTCACAGGGTGACATGCTTACAAATTACTTTGAACCTCCGTGCTCATATTATTTAGCTGGGCCATCAAGAAAAGGCTTTCCAGTCGCAAGTCAATATTTAGATTCATCTCTCAGACCTGGATGAACTCGTTTTTCACGTTCTTGTTAACTAATCAAAAGAATTAAGGCAACCTTGCTTCTTTACGTTTTGTGGCGTGTAGCGTTTATGTCTTGTGTCATCCGTGACCACTAATGTGAATGTCAAGTAAAATAGACTACCTTAACAACTATGTTCATGTTAACCACGTTACTACCAATATAACCTTTTTGAGACCAATTAATAGTAAGGCTATAGTTCATAGTTATACTAAGTTTGAAATGCTGGACCTGGATCTTAGGTGGATATTTTATGGTCAGTGTCGCTGATCCTTTATCTATTAGGAAATTGAAACTCGTAATGTAACGTGTTAATGTAGATCTTATGTGTCTTAGGCAACGGTATCAAAGCTGCTTATGTTTCAAAAACTTTTCTGAACTGGTGCTCATTTAAATAGTTCAAGATGCCAGAACCAAAGTGTACAACCGCTGTTATGAGGTGAAAGTCCTGAATAACTGATTATGGACAGGAAGTCGTCACCAACACTACAATTTCCTTTTGCTAATTTGCGTATCACGCCAGTTGCTTCCATTCATCGTGTGTGTTTAAACACGAAAACATACAGGCTAACCGGTGAAATAAAAAGTAGTAAATCGTCCTCATCCAAAACCTTAATACATTTTTAATGTCTCCTCGACCAACGACAATGATGCCGTAACACCTACGTTACCATGACGACCGACTACCTAGCGTTATAATTTAATAATTTTGTTTATATTATACGAAGAGATATCCGAGTGATATCGCCCAAGGAGGTTATGACACTTTAACAATAGCCTCTGTTGGCTACCGACCTGAGACTACGTGGATGACAGGTCAGAGGCGTACTCAATTCCACCTTTTATGCTCCGTAATACTGTCTTGCTTATTACTTCATACTCTCAGTAGTCATATTACCAGCTTTGGGAGATAACATTTTTATGAATAAATGTATCAAACTTTTGCTTTTGCCTGGTGTCCCATAATATGACCTAGGTACAGTCCTGGATTTACACGTATCATATTTATTAATGCAGGAATAAATCTTATTTTTTGACGAAAAACATTATATTTCTTGCTTTCACAAGCCGTGGTACCCCGCAGTTTAGACGTACCTTCACGGCTGCTAAAATAAACTTATTTTGTATACCCTATTCGTGGAAATGTCATACATGCTTCCTCCTCACGGCGGCTGCGCGGGCAGGTTCTTTGTGCCAAGATATATTAATAGCCCAGGCAAGGTATATTACTTTTTTCATATTCTCATGTTTAAAATTTATTTACGACTCGCTGCTTCAAAGTAATTATGTAGAGCTAATGTGCTTTTTTCTACTTTGTGGCGTTACATCTAAATGTATAATTTCGTAATAGTAATATTTATATGCCTTTATAATAACATTTAAATTTGTAAGATTTTTTCTAACAGCGCGACTGAAAGCGGGTTAATAACATAACGTTAAAAGTATGATGCTAATGACGGAGTCTAGCCATTGGTTAATCTACTCAATCAATTTTTGTAATATAAAAAATTAAGTATATACCATAAACTATAAACACGACTGTTACTGTATACGTGAAGTAATAAATTAAGTATTGCTTGCTTTTAAAATTTCAATGTTACTGTGCACATAAAATATATTAAACAAGCTATTAAGTGCTACAAAAATGTCTGTGCCCTTGTGTTGAAAATATATTGTTTTAAAAGTGACTTAAATATATTATGACTTGTATTTCTAACATTGATGTCTAATGCATTCTACTATTTAGCGGCGTTTTATGAGTAAGAGCACTGAAACATGGTTGTGTGATCAGGATCAGATGCACGATCATATTTTCTAAAATTATTTGTTAACCGGCAACAAAAATTTAGAATTTTCTGTAGTCTGTATAAATCCAAATAAAGTTTTGGAAATAATAATTAATGGTTCATGGGTCTTTGTTTTAAAACTGGGGCAGTACCTGTTGTTATATAACAGCCTAAAATAGCATGTTTTGATAACGTAGGTCTTTGTCTATGAGTAGGCTCAAACTTTTGCGTACATCATTGGATTTTAAAACTGGGCTGCCTATTTTCCGGTTCAGGCTTGCTTTTAGACGTCTCTAGTTTTCTGTCTTGCAAAAAAACACATCTGATTTTCGAGGATTGAGCTTCATGTTATTAACAGCAAAATAGTTATTAATAGCTTCGCAATTTTAGTATAATGTGTAGTAATAAACTAGTTTTTTATATCACTATTTAAAAATATTTGCACCTTTATCATAAAATATCCCTGATATAAGTGTGTTTTTATGGCATAGAGGCAGAAACAGAAACAATATGACTGTCTTCTACTTGTTTTGATTGTTTCCAGTCATATTCAACTTCAACTTATTGAGAATCAAGGTTAATTATCAACCTTTTGCAGAAACGCTAGTGAAAAATGCTTCCTCGGCTGATTTTCTTCCATACATATGAAATGAACTTTACCTGATTGGTATTATTCAAATGAAGCCCTAGAAAGCACATGGCGCGTAAGCATTATTTTAATTTTCTGCTGATGTTTCTCCGGATATAACGTACCCTGTCGAAGAAAAAATGTACAGACGAGATAATAGAAACGAACAGACAGACAAGAATCTTTAAACGATTTTAGTCCAGTCCTGTTAGAAATAGCGGGTGTAAATCTGCGTCTGTGAGATATGATATTTAAAATAAGAAAATAATACTTGCATAAATGCCATAGCATGTTATATCGATTTTCGTTTGGAAGGGACTATCCGAATATGCAATATAATCCGGCACATTCCGTTTAAAGACAAACAACGATATAAATATATGCTATAGGGTTACAATGATTAGTTGTTGAGTGTACAGTACACGATGTATAAGAAAGCTAAGAGACAGCGAACCAGTCCATTATTTTGAAATATCGTGAACTTTATATGCTAGGGTTACAAAATCCACATAAGATGCTGCAAAATAATGCATAATATGATCCGAGGTTCCATACAAAGTTCAAGATGACTCCCAGCCGCCTGCCCAGCTATCATTCAGTTTGGAGAAGACATAGAAGATAACTAATACAGCATGCTATGATATTTTCTTCATCTTACGGAACACATACACAGTCCGCTAGGATTAAATTCCACGATTAAATTAAATTAGGCTTGAACATAATAACAATCCAAGGCATCTCAATTTCACGGTGAAATTGCTTCAACATATCCACTGTAACTGACTTAATATTAAATATAGGTTTTTTGTTACCATACTACAATTTGAATAATGAATAGTATGCATATGTATTAGCGTATGTAAATTTCGATGCAAGGTACAATAAGCATAAGCATGAGCAGAAGTGCTAGCAAAAATTAAGTTAATTAAAATATAATGAAGCGTTCATGCCGTGTGTTGCTTCTGTCTTCCGTTCTTCGACTGGTAGCTCAGAAGGGCTGATGGGAATGCGCTGAATTTTAACAGAAATGAAAATTAGTTATCAACGATGAGACTGTAGAGTTGCAGAAACTTTCAAGGAATGAATAAACTTTATCATCACCTTTGTTTTGGTTTGAGTGATTTACAGTATATCTTCCATAGACCACTTTTTAATGATTGCCAGTGTTGTTAACAAGTACCAACAAGTTTATCTATATGCCATAAGTTGTTTGCAAAGTATTTACCAGGATACTCCAAGACATTCTGACGACTATTCGAGAGAATTTTTGATCAACGATCGCGGACCCAGCGAATTGACTTTATTGGCTATGGGTAGTTCTTGATACACCCACCCACACTACCTCGCAGTTTCTGAAACTCAGTATCCAGTTTGTCTAGCAGTATCTTCTTTGTCATCACTATACAGGGTGTTTCACAACTTATCTGACAAATTTTAACCACATATACACTGTTACGAAAGAAGTTGATTTCTTAAAAAAAATCTAATAAAGGTCCTACAGAAATTAAGTTATAAACCTGAGATTCAATAATAAATTGAAAATTAAATCTCTGTATTTTGCATTCATCCTCATGATATCAGAACAGGCATTAATAATTTATTGTAGCAAATGTACCAAACAATTGACGAAAACAAAATCTCAGGAATTTTTTTTATTTCGTACTGATAAGAACGTGTAAATAAGGTTTAATCTGTATCGTGGGTGATCTGAATGAAGAACGGTCGATTTTTGTGAAGCTAAATAAGAAAGTATTTTTCGAATTTATGTTTCTAGTTATTAATTAATAAAAATGGAACATGTGTACACTAATGAGGAGTTAGTAGACATCATTTTAATGTACGGAGAAGCAGGGAATAATTCGCGAGCGGCTTCTTCATGATTTTTTGAATCAGTTACACCAGATACGCTGGATCGGAAGGGGCGGACCAATTGCATGGCCTCCACGGTCTCCCGATCTCAATCCTCTGGACTTTTTTTATGAGGATACTTGAAAAACGAGGTATACGGTACTCCAGTTCAGAATATTGAAGAATTGCGTGACCGAATCACAGTGGCTGCCGATAATTTGAGCCTTCAGGCACAGTAGGAAGGAGAGGTGTATTTGAATTAGTGCGCCAAAATTGTATTAGACGCGCCCAATCTTGCATTGCAGTCAATGGAAATAATTTTGAACAGCTTTTATTAGTAAGTGAACTGTTAAACTGTATTATTTGATGATCTCGATTTCTATAGGAGTTTTATTACTTTTTTTTTGAGAAATTAAGTTTTTTCGTAACAGGGCACATGTGGTTAAAATTTGTTGGATAACTTATGAAACACCCTGTATATACAAGTCTTGGCATTTTTTGCTATAATGTCCAACTTGTTACTGTTGATAATAACCCTATTTACTTTGATCACTGTACACTTTCGATCGATCAACTCTAATACGGTGCTGTATCGAAACGCCATAGGTCATGAACTAATCGATTGCCGATCGCTAATCGATCCAAAATCGTATAATCATAAAACGAATGGTACTCGGTCGGATGCAGCGACGGCGGTATTTTAGAAAGGGAAAGAAAGCAGACATTAATCATATCGCATGTTGATAATGGCATCATCCGGAGATGCAAGCGCGCTCTTACTCTCTGTGGTAGTCTTCCCGATTTGCATATTTTGATATTCTACCCGGCCGTCTCCTACTGATTGATTTTTCTAACGGAATTGTACTCGATGGGAAAGCCTTTGAATAATAGCGTACAACGGTTATATTGCAACATTGGTATTTACTGAAGAGAGAGGTAAAATATTCATTTGAAAAACATATTCCTCTTTTTTATCACCTACATAAATGGAATTATTATAATGTTATACATATCATTTATGTCGATTCAATATGCTGAATACATGCTTGGATCTTTGAAATCGCAGCAACGTTCAAGGTCACGGATATGATTGTCTTTAGTTCAGATTGTTCAAAAAGTCATTGAAAATACTTAAGCTTTCCATTCTTTCAGTAAAGTGCACACATAACTGATACTTAAGGCCAAAATCATGGCTAGCTCCCTTTTTGAAAACTTTATAATAAGACATTATATTATGCCATCGATAGAGCAGGGTTGAAATCTAATCTTGATGTTGAAGACATCCGCTCTTGTTAGGTTAACCTTGTAATGACTTCCTGGGTCAAAGGTTTGCTTCTGTTCAAGGTTACCGTCAGCTGATCTCATCCAAGCTTCACTAACTTCCATATGACATGCACATAGTATACCAATACTTAACAGAATAATTATTACCGCGTAATATACATTTTTCTATTGGAGAAGTACGTAGCAAAAACCTAGCTTTCCTGCTGTAAACATCTTTCATATATCATATTAACAAAGGCCCAGCTTTTCCCATAATTGAGCTACTGACTATAGCGTATTATGTATATAGCGATGACTTCAGGCGTCTTTCACTGCAAGTGTAAGATGATTAAAATGTAAAGCGCCTGATGGTGGTCAAATTAGCGAGACTAACTAGCCGTGGAGCAGCCAGAGACTTGATTCTCTGTCACAAACGCAGACACACACCTTGAGGCCCATGCACTTTACGCTGCTTCTTACAGATGTAAAGATATCCATACAGTGCACTTATATTAGTTACGCTAGAATTAGCAAAAGCACGTTGACAACGCACGTTGAAAAAATGAGCTAATGTAAGACTGAAGTATAAATAAGACTGGATGAAGAAGAAGAAAATCCATTGAGTTGTTCAAAAGTTAGACCTATTTTTCGGTATCATTTTTAAGCCCAACGTAAGAATGAATAAGGCGAATTGAATGCGTTTTTTTCATCGAAAAATAAAAGCTTTCCATTGGAAGTTGTGACAGTAGTAATATACGGTCTCTCACGAAATGAATCTTAACAATATTGGAACTAATAATTCCAAATTTTGATTATTTGTAATGAGGGTATGTACTAGTATTTTATATGTGTCGGTGTAGGCTGCTCAATAAAAAGTGTACACACGGAATTTACTCAAAGATCAGTTTTTTATTTGTTTAGCTAATAAGTTGTATTCCGTTCCTTCTTTATTGCAAAGCCTTTATTACGAATGTCCATGGTCACCTTTAAGCTGCACTTCCAAGACCATCGTGCGACGTGTACCATACCGTAATCACTACAGTTTTTGCATAGGCTGTCGTAATTGCGTAAACTGCAAAATAATATTGTTGTGTGAAGCCAACGAAGCAAACTCAGTTCAGCACTTGAGCAGCGCGACTCGTAGCCGACTGTGTGACTAATGTAGATAATTATTGTCAAGTATATGTAGTTATTTAGTTGTTTCTGTTATAATATTATGCTGAATAAGTCCGCTGTTCGTTGACACTACATGGATGCATGCTGATGAGGTGCTCGTACACCGCAACCAAAGTGGGAAAGGACAGTGAATCTGGCCATAAAATCCTACCAATTTCATACAGGGCTTAGCAAATTAATGCATTCATATTGGCTCATGAACAATGTTTTCCAAATGGTTTAGTCTTCTTTGTGACTTTATGGATGGGTGTACCTTACTGTTCACATTTTACTTACTACTGAGATAACACTATCAATCAAAAACAGTTTCTACTATATTCCCCATGTAACACTTAAAAATATATGGTAATATAATCTTGAAGCATTTTTTTGTTTTTAGATAGGCTTCGATGCCCGAATTTTGAAACTGATCAATTTGATAAAGCATTAATTTTTCTGTGTCTTCTTGCAACTAGTACTCATCATTAGAGGAAATCTATTGATGTCATTTGGATAATCTTAACGTATAATAAGTATTGTCGCCAGGAGCTTCCGCACACACTTTGCAGTAGACACGAAACGCTACACAAGTTCATATATTGGTCCTCTTCAATAGACGGACGTCATTATAGTTGTCTATTAGTTGAAAAGCTTCTGCATTGGGGTGTTAAAGAAGCCTTTCTTCGAGCCTGGGCGGTACTTTCTTGACCTTGTCGGCAACCATACGAGCTCACCATGTTTCTCATAACGTTATTTTTGAATAATTTCGATGCTTTTATTATGGATTGATACTCAATAACCAATAGTATTGCTTTTTTGCGGAGGTTCATTTTTTCCCTCTCTTTTTACTACTTGAGCCTGGTTGGATTGTCATACCTTAATACTTAGCTTTTGACTTCAATGCAATGATGGCGCTCTTAACGAAATACTTGTCAATCTTCGGTTGGTAAAGCAAGCGTAGATCCATTTCAATTCGTCGAAGTTGATTTTCGACCCCTGTCCCATTTCACTAAGTTATTGGCAGCAGTCTGTACCTTACTAACATATTTTAATAGATCTTTGTCACTGACATTCAATGCTGTATCATCTGCAAATGCAACTGTCATAGGTCATAGCAGGTATATCTGATAATACGGAAGTTAAGATACTGGACCTAGAACACTCCCTCGGAGTACTCCAGCATTGATATCCAAAATACACAGCATTTTGCTTAACTCTGAAGGTCCTAATTGAGATATACGACCCAATTACCTGTCTTGGAAGTAGGATGCTTACTTTGTCCTTCATGCCAACCTTTGTCGAATGCCTGGGCGACGTCCAGGAATTTGCATTTTGCAATTGCAAAATTCTTATTCCTCTAGAGCCGATGGTATAATGCCTGCGATGCGATGCACTTCTTGGCTGATGGTAGAATGTTTAGTTCCTAATCCGAAGTGGATTATTTGGTTCCTTACTATGACTGACTGAAGTCACTTAAGTATCAGTTTTTTATACAACTCATTCGGCGCCTATCCAGGCTTAGGAATCATGGTACCTAACTACTGCGACTTTTCATATTATATCGGGCACACGCGTGAAACGAATTCATGCATTGCATGGATATGTTTGTATTTTAAAGGAGTATTCAAAAAAATGCGCTTACTTTTCTCTTGAATATAATATGATAACAGAAAGATGATAAGTAAATGCGGAGAAGTTTTTAAGTAATAGGATTTTTGGAGATGAATTGCAAAGTTCACATGGCAGAGTTGGGAGGACATTAAAATAATTATCTTACTGAACCTGCTCCTATATGTTTCGGTATTCTTTCTTTTATCTTGTTCTACAAAAAATGACACATTTGTCTTGATATAAAAACGATAAATGTCTATATCGGGTGTCACTCAAATTGGGGCAACGTTGCGTATTTAAACTGTATCCATCGAAGAAACAAAGTAAAATCAAACATATACACCCGTATTGCACGTGATCAAGAACTTAACCGTAGGAGACGCTACAGGGCCGTATCAAGCTATTGTGACTGATCTATCAAAAAATGTCGTACAAGATATGTGTTGCTGTAAATTCTATCAAAAGCATAGTAAATTATCAGGAATATACCACGCCTTTCTAATCATATTTCGACATTAGGAATCAGTGCAAAAAATTCTGTATTCACCATTTCAGCAAAATGTTACTAAAACGCACACGAAAAAAACTTGTGGACCATCTCAATTGAAATTGTTCATATTTTATTATTAACTTACATATATACCCAATAATATTTACAAATTAACCTTCTATTCACAATGCAGAGCAAATTTTTTTGTGCAAATAGAAACTACAGACGTAGTAGTAGTAGTACAAAAGTTTATTACAGACTCCATAAAGTTTGTTAGTTTGATTGCTATTAAAATTTACATGAGAAATAGGAAGAAGGTCAAAATGGCACTATTATGCTTTGGAACTCCTAAATTAACCCTAATTTTGTGTAATTATAAATTTGGAATTTCCACATTAATAACTAGAAACTTACACTTTGATTGCAGTCTATAATGAACTTACCTGTCTTGCCAAAAAGCCCGTTAAACTGCCAGTCTTAATGGTATCAATCGATTTATATGCTGTATTCCGAGGAGCTTGAATCATCAGAATTGTTGATGTCAATTATAAGGGGTTCAACTTGGGTGTCAATGATATTGTCCATATCCCACATTTTGGTTTCAACCTTCTCTTGGACATGGTCAATACATGTTCTCCATTTTGCTGGCGTAATTCTATCGACAGCAACATCAAACAGTTTTTTAAAGTCAGAAAACTTAAAAGTGCTGTTATTTGACGCCACGTATTGCTTGATGTCGGCCCAAATCAACTCGATAGGATTCAGTTCGCAGTGATAGGGAGGCAGCCTGAGAATCGTTTTATTTTGGTTTTTGGCCATTTCGTCAACAATTTTTAAATCATATTTATACTTATGTCGCTTGACTATATTTATCAGCTCAGCTTTGACCATTGTTTGGTCGAAGTCGATCTTCTTTGAGACAAGCCACTGTTGAATGTCTGCCTTTTTGGTGGCCATTGTTGGAATTTTTTCCAATTTTCTGGAGTGGTACGGGGCATTATCCATCACAATAATTGCGTTATCATCAAGTGTCGGCAACATTTTTTTGAACCAATTTTCAAATGAGTTACCATCCATTTCTTCGTGATAGTCTCCAGTTTTTTTGGATTCAAATGCCCACAATGCTTCAGGAACAAATCCATCTACGCTACCTATATGGCAAATGATCAGGCGTTTTCCCTTGCCTGAAAGTAATTAGTTATTTTACTTCTCAGCGAGCGCACTAAATGACGAAATTAAGCAACTTACTCTTTTTAGGTTAGTGTAGGATAGGGTCTTAGATTAGTTTTTGGGTGAAGGAAATACTCAGAAACTTGGATGAGATAGCAAAACTGAGTTCGGAGCTTCCAAATCATTGATTCGATCAGAAAATGAATTATCTGCATCCAAAAAAGTTCATATACTTCGAAACTTACCTGCAGGATTTTTCAATCCCGTCGAAAGGCCATCTAAAAAAGCCTGCCTTGAGGACCTCACAGATCTGTCTACCCAAACCTTTCCCTGCGTATGCCCCGCGTTCACCCATGTTTCGTCTAAATAATAAATTTTTCTTCCTTCAGTGCGGAATTGCCTAATTTTTCTAAGGTATTCTCTCCTCCAGATAACAATTTCCTCCTTTTCTATCAATAAACTATTCCTTCCTCTTTTCAAAAATCGAAAGTCTAGTTCTTTCAACAGCTTATGGAACGTAGATCTTTTAAAATTTGGCAGGTCCTCATCATCATTCACTTGCTTCAATATTTTATCTATTGTAGGTATTTCATTCCTGAAGAAAAAGTGATGTACTTTTCTTCTAATGGCACTTTTGTCAAAGTCATCTATTTTTTCGATGATTTTTTTTCTCGCTGGATATGTTTTTGGCTCAGATAGTGAGTGATTTTGTCTATATTCCTTCAAGATTTTGTAAACACTTGATCGACCTACTCCAGAAATTTCAGCAACCTTACATACGATATTTTCTATAGCCAATCCACTATTCTCTTGCATCTGGTTCTTGTAGATATTTAGAATAATTTGTTTTTCACCTGCGCTAAGATGAAGCTTTTTAGCCCTTTTGCTGGGTGGCGTTAAGCTGATTTCAACCACTTCATCAGCTGTATCTATGTCAGACATTTTAGACTAATATTAAATTTCCGCAAGAAAAATCAAGTCAAGACGTGCATAAAACGTTCGCGCTCATAAACGGGTATCCGTAACTGATTACAATCCTGTGCGTGGTGACGAACCATCAACGTGACGCTGAGAGTTCCCTCTACTATGCAGCGTTGCCAGGCTTAATGTCACAATGATCATGTTTTATTGGGAAAATTGTCAGAAATCGCCGAATGTTGAACAGAAACATTACAAGAAGTCTAACCTTGAAATGTGAGGCTACAAATCGATATTCTTATAGGGGGGAAGGGTAGGGAGCTGTTATGGTTCCTATTAACCTTGGTGAAAGTTGGAAACGGTAATATCATATATGGCATACATTCGGTTGAAGGTGTGTGCACGGAAAATAGATTGCGGATAGGATTTTAATAGATAAATCTGCACAAAAAAACACAAAAGGGGATTTTCTATTTCCCTGAAGAATATCTCAAGGTTATTTCAGATGTACTCATCGAAACTTTATGGAAGGATTATCGAAACCTTATTTTCAATTGCGATAGGGCCACATACCTCGACATCGCATTAATGTGAAAAATAAGACAATAGAAAAAAATTCCCTCACTGATGCTATCTCTTAGGAAAAATTTAACTATAAAGATTGCACAAAAATGTTCTTCACCTTTTTGAGCTTGTTTTCGCATCTCCGTATATGCCGTTCATAATTTGCTGCAGATCAAATTGGAATATACCTTTGTGATGCCATTTATTGTTATATAATGTCCTTTACAACGGTTATTGCACGTATTGCACCAACAGATTGATTTGTGATCCATGCGAATGTGATCAACCACTCTGGCGAAAACTCGCCGAGCGTGGCAACCGTGCGACTTTGTCTGGAGGCTCGTCGCTACAAGCCAATCAGGAAGAGGCCGACAGAGCGCCAAGGCTACCGATCACGCGTTGATCACGAATCAACCACTGTTTACGATTACTTTGTAGCTTCGTTAGATACACTTTAGGTAACTAATAAAATCCCGCTTAGAAACTTTCGAAATTCAAAGTACTTTCAGAGAGAGACGGAAAAAACCGAATTTTCCGAAGATCGTTTTAATTTTTCCATCACCTTATTTTAGATGGAAAACTTTCTAAGCGGTATTTTCTTAATAACCTAAATACTCAACTCTGCCTCTATTTAAGTGACTTCGTAACACTTCTTTCCGAGATCCCATTGGTGAGGGTCGAATTTGAAACACCCGGTATATGTATATCATGGAATTAGTCGTACCAACATACTCTGCCCCCCCACACACACACGCATTATCGTCTTTTCTCTGCCTACTCGTCCTGAACTATAGAAATAAATGCTTCTTTCCGACCACCCGAATACCCTCGAGCGCTGTAATCGGAACCGATCGTTCAGATCATACCATCACAGTCGGCTTTGTTTTGTCAACCGTTTTATGACGTTTATGTGGCATTCACACATTAGAGCCAACGTTTCCGCAAACTTTGGCGCCTACCTCACCCAACATAGTATGACATGAATGTCGAAGTGGGCATAGTGGGTGATAGAGAACCGCGAATCTTGTAGAACAAAATCATTCAACAACCACTAGAGAAATGACTAGAAAACCCTCCAAGCCGTGCAAATGTGCGTTTTTGTGAGTGGTGAATCAACCTTTACGCGTAACGATGTGAATAACTGTGTGGTTATTGGAAAATCTTCACTAGGTCCGTCTTTTACATTTTCAATAAACATTTTTTCTTTGAATATTTGTGCTTACATGATAAAGTGTATATGTTCATCGGACTTTTCATTTTCTCGAATCGGCTGTATGATTTACACTACCTAGACTTTCAACGAAGCATTTTACCAATGGGGACAACTACTTAAAAGTGACAGAATCGTACTTGAAAGTTCTCTGCAAATGAATAGTAAGTACTTTTCATTTATTTTTTACATTATAGCTTTGCTATTTCAAGCTTAGTCGTTTCTGGGAAGGAAAGTCCAAGCTTCCAGGACGCCCTGCATTTATACGCTTCCAGTCCCAGTAATATCTTCGACACGCGTCTCTCTGGGTTGGTCGACGTCACGATCCCCATAAGTGTTGTGTCAACACTGCTGCTCTACCGTAGGGATGTTCGATACGATCCGATATTTAGAAGTATCGATACTTTTGTCTCCGACACCCGATATTTTGGATAGATATTTTATATACGATACTTGGGTATATCGATACATTTCGCGGGTATCGTTATCTTTCGACCCGAACTGTGTCAGAAAGAGTGACTAACTTCAATTTACTTTCCTTTTTTTAGGCAATTTTCTTTTGATCATAGGTTCTGGTTGACCTTGAGTGACAGAAATCACACAAGTGCCAGAGATCGATGCATACAGAGTTGCCAGAGCGTGACGACGGATTTTCATACACAGTGGAAATTGGCCTTTACGATTTGACAAAATGAGTAATACAAAAGAAAAACTGCTCTCAAATACAAACTGATTGACAAAAAAATCCCTTTTTCACCATTTGTGTCAAAATTATCTATTTTTCATGGTCTGGCAAATCAGTTTCTTCTTCGAATTTCGATGATTTCCTGTTTCCTGTAGCAATTCAGCTTCAATTTACCGCTCTCATTAGTGTCATATGTCTGTTACATATTTCAAACAAAGTGTTGCAGCATCAGATCAGTTAAGAAAAGCGCAACAGCATCAAAACGCCCTTAGACTAATTTAATCAGTGCCAACCAGATGGAATTCAAAATATTTTATGTTAGAGCGATTTGTTAAACTCCATGAATATGTGGCTGCTATTTTAATAAGAAATCCCAAGTCTCCAGAAATGTTAAGTGCTTTAGAATTGGAAACAGTAAAAGAGGTTTTAAATATTTTAGCCCCAGTAGAGGCAGTTTCTAGAGAAATGTGTGGGGAGAAACATTTAACCTGCAGTAAAGTTATACCCATTGTAAATTGCCTCTTGAAAATAATTGAGAATTTTACTCCATCAACAACAGAGGCTTTAGCTCTTAAAACACTCGAGGAACTTTTAAAACGTTTTGGGAGCATCGAGCAGATTAAACTTTTAGCTGTCCCAAATATCCTAGACCCAGTCACCTTCCTGAATCAATCATTTCAGTTGCGCAAGAAAGAAATAAATACAGCAAAGGCAGGGCAAAATCAAATTAATATTCTTGAAAAATCTGACAGTGTTTGGGTCTACCATGAAAAACTAGCCCAAAATCATACAGATAAATATGATGATACCAAATCAGATATTGAAGTTGAGCTAAAACTTTATTTCAATAGACCTACTATGCCCCTAAACTCGGATCCCTTTTTGTACTGGAATAGCTCAAATTCTTCTATGTAGTATTTTATGTTAACAATAAATAAATAATCGTTTTGTAATTAATTTCTTAGTATTTATTTTTTTACCTATTTTTTTGTGAACTTATTTGACAATCGTCATGCAGTTGAAAAAAGTGACGTTATTTAGAGGGTTGTAAAAAAGGCACCTTCGATTTTCGGCAGTGTATGCTCCGTATCGAAAGGTATCGATATTCATGGGATCGATATTTTTATTCCGATATTTTAATGGATCGATACTCCATTAAACAATACGAATCGATACTTGGTATCGATATTTTACGTGGATCGGAACATCCCTACTCTGCCGCTGTGCCGAGTGTGCCAGTGAGTTCATCGAGAATAGAGGAGTGACGTTGCCAGATGGACAGTACTATCGGTAGAGCGGGGAATTTCTCTTTTTTACACGACCGTATCTAACTTTTTTATCTAACTTATGCCATACGGGATCTTTTATCAACTGTTGACGTATTGCGTGAGAAACGTAGATCAACATACTTGACGTTATTGTTTTAAGTACTTAATACAATATCAATCGGACTCGATTCGAGCAAATTATATCGTCATTGACAATCTACACCTCCAGCAATAATAAAATCGCAGATCGTTTCTACGATTATTTAAACCCCCTCAATTACGAGTTTTTATTCCTGGTTCGGCGGGTTCCATATCTGTATAATTATAAATCGTTAAATTTCATTTTAATACGGTCATAATTAAGAAGGTAGGCAGCACCGAGCACTGAGCCGAGAGCGCCGTTTATAGTCGGGTTGAAATTACAAGTATCTTCTTTCAAATAAGATATAATTGTCCGAGGAGTAATTATATACGGGAATCATAAAAATGTACCGTTATGGGGAAAAGTATAAGTTTAGGATGGGTAATGGTATGCCTTTCGCACTCAGCACTTTGAACATGCTAAGTGAGGAAAAAGAGAGGCGATGTGATTGGGAGACAATTATATGCAAAGGTAAAGATCAATGCAATACACCAATGTATGGTATGATAGTACCAAAATAGCATGGTAAGAATAGCTCAAGAATCCTCAGTTATTTGTCATTGAAGATATTCAAGATGGATAACAAAACAAATATTACATAAAAATGGTCAAAAATATAATTAAGCACATTTGAGCTTAGAAACATTTTGGGAATTGTATACGGCTCTTGAAAATCAGCATGTCCTATAATTATTTTTAATTATGAAGATAAGCATGCTTTATGCTTCTCCTTGCTTTAAATTGTAGTACTTATAAGTTTCCTTGTTTATAAATTGGATTTTCGGAAAAAGGTAACACACCGAGAGAAAATTGAAATTACTTTTTCGGTATCTGCACGTCCTTTTTTGTCTCCAATTATCCAAGTCCCAAAACTTTATTTTAGAATATCATAACTAGTCATCTGCTTGTCAATTGAATAGCCTAAATATTGGTTTTTGTATATTTGGGAAGCTTCATTCCAAAAGCAGAAATAATGAATTTTAGGGGTTATTTCAAATTTTTGTGGTTTTGACTTAAAACTTAAAACTGATGATATTGAACGTTTTTTTGGCCTTGAACTTCAAGCCATCCAATGACAGAATAAAAACAGAAACGTTGATATATTTATCCAGTAAGAGTACTTGTATACTTTAAGACTATAACCAAGTCATAATAAATACACTCTTTAAAAAAAATATGGTACAATAACAATACAACAAAGCTTTACATGACAGACACTGTAAAATAACGATTGCGTTTAACAAGTGCAAATTCTATAGGATGCAAGATGCTGTAGATCCACCCCGGGGCAGTACTCATTTTGACCACTTGTCGTCTCATTTAACCTTTGCAACGGTTACAAATTCTACCATTTTCTTTATTCCCATCATGTAATTATTAGGATGATTGTGTGCACATATGTCGTTCGTTCATACTCGATAAGTGAGTAGTAGGTGGACCCTGCAGCTTTATGATTGCATGAGAAACAGCCAATGGGGATCCTTGATGGCAGCTGGTGCAATGATGCACATGCAGCTCTAGAGAAATATGTTACGGATGTTTCAAAAATAACATGTTTGTTATGACAAAAATAATATTCAACGTTTTTAATTTGCACCTAATACATGAAGGATGATAAAAAACTAAATAAAGGGTGATTTGGCTGGAGACCCTGATCCGTATTTCCGTTCCCAAGGAAATACAATTCAGCATCAAGATGGCGGCCTTGTATCATTAATAGTTGAGTCAAAAGATTTTCCAGAATTATGTCGAGGCAAAATTTAGTAGATGTTTATGTATACAACGCTTTCATTTCATGAAATGTATCATCATCTATTGGCCAGATCATGATGTGCGTTAACCAGATCAATGATACCAAAATAATGTTCGATCAAATCCTAGAATACTTACATTAATCATCGACAGACGTGCTGGTAGCGCTTTGTTTACATTTTAACACGGCAGTCGTTAATAATGAAGTTGTTTTTCGAAGTGACAATTATAATAACTTGTTACCTAATGAGGAAGAAGGCGAGATTAAACAACTTCACGACCACAGGTTCTCAAGGACTATACGAGTCACGCAAGTACCGATCAATGCGTCAAAAAACCGTGGAGTTCGAAACGTGTTTCACAGGTTAGTACTTCACTCTTAAATTACATTATCAATCATTTATTGGAAGTCAAAATCGTTTGCCAGCTAAAATATTGAGTTTGTCTATTAAACATATATTTTTCTACGTATGTAAAACTCATCGTATTTTTTATATCATTTTTAGGTTATACGTCAACTAGAGCAAAGTAGGGTGACCACGTGAGGTAATAATTTCATTTGTGATATCTGATACGTTCAAAAATTTTACTTGTGACGCGCTGTGCAATTTATGAATGTTTTAATATAATTATTTTATTTTAATTATCTAAACATACTAGTTTTGATCAAAATGTCATAGTTAAAGAACAATAAACAAGTTCGTAGCATATTCTGGATTTTTATTTAATATCCTATATACTCGTATACCCTATTTTACTATACTCGTATGATCAATGGTCCTGGCCATATCGTAGAACTTACTTACTAAATTTGACCATAGCGTTAAATCGTCAACGTTTAACGATTTGGTCATTCACGATTGATCATATCGTGAAATATTTGATACAAATCAACCTACTCTCCTTTATTTGACGTATAACCTAAAAATGAAAAGGCGTAGGAGATATTAAATCTTTTACAAAAATCCCAACCTCTTTTCGACGTTTTTCAACATATACCTATTTATAGTATTCTCCTTATAAATGCGCCAAAATAAGAGTAGATATTACCTGGAAATGGTTCTAAGTTTTAAGCAGATGAGTCACCTCAAAAGCAACGAATAACAAGTAGTGGATTTCGTGAGAGCGACCGAAAGAACATGCAGCATATCCCGGTGGCTGGTCGCCAACAAAAAGCTATCATTTTATGGAAATGGCGGTGAGCAAATTATTTCAAATTAATGTATTATTCCGTAACTCGGTAGCTTCAGACGACTTTTTGCGTTCGCACAAGGCAGCACCGTCGATTTTTTCCTTCTTCTCTGTCGTCATATCCTTGGTTCTACCTGTGCATCTTGCAGTGTCGTCCAAAAATAATTTCTATGGGAGTATAATCAGAAGAATGTCTACGGTTACAAAGTAGAGCAAGTCTAATATGGCACATTCTTAGGACGCTTTTAAACATGCAACATTTCACTGCATTACGTAGTTGTAATATGCGTTACGTAACAAATGGTAATATTTTTAGTATGACTTTTTCGATATATTTTTAGATAGTGCTATTAGAATAGGGATCGATGGGAATTCTAATTAAGGTAATCTGGGTAATGCAAGTTGTGGACACGTACAATTCGGCAGCCACTCTTGCCCAATGTTGCTGTATTGGGGGCAATATTGCCGAAATCTATACCATACAGCAGGACCATAAGCTGATACAATGATTGCCGATATCATAGCTAAAAATTGAAACAAAGATATTGCTCGTTTCCAGGTTGCCTTTCTTCCTTTTGAATTCATCAGTAGACCACTGTCAGTTCTGATTGAGAAGAATCTAATATCCTCTAAGCAACATATCTCAAACAGTCTGCAGAATGGCTTTCGACGTATGTGCAACGAATTTCCCAGATTACGTCATCTTTAGGTATATAATACGGAGCATTTTTGGTTTCTGCTCATCACTTTTATCGTATGGTTTTCTAGAGAATCTTTATCCAGTTTTGATAAAATTTGTTGAAATTGAGCACGTATAGACCTATCGAAGACTTCTCCAAAATCGTTTAAGAAAGAATATTCAGAAAGTCTTATGGTTAACTAGAACGCCGGTTATAAATCCGTTCAATTCCCTTTGGAGGTTTGGGATTTTCTTATTTGATTTAAACTAGATTTTCAGCAATACCTCCACATCGACTAAATTTGACCAAAATCGGTAACAGGGTTATCATGATTCTTACCAGAAACGAATTGTTAAAATCAGTTTCACCGGCTGTATTTTGAAACAGAAGCATTACCAAGCCTACGTTTATTGAGCTTTTCTTCTTAAAATCACCCTAGGAATCACTTCTTGAATTTTAGTCAGGTAGCATGTTAACATCTTGTATACAACGCCGTCATTGATCGGAGTACGTATTTTAAAACACATTAAGTCATGGCATAGGAAACAGACAGACAGCTGCCATACAACAAAAGATTGCGATGAAGATACTTTTGAAAAAAAAGACAGACGATACGCACACTCAATAAAAACCCAAAATTCGGCTACGCTAATGATGGCCATCTCAATTAGCAAAAACTTTATTACTGTTCCAAGCTGTGGGAAAAAGAAGACAGGTAGCTTTTTTCTGGGAAGATTTTATTCTGTATAATTATTTGACATTTTTGGTTAGAATTCATCGACCGCCCTGACGTTGGTTGATACGAACAGGTAGTTTTCTTTTTGTGAAAGTCATTATTGTAATTTTAGGAAGGAAATTGGATATAATCAATTGAAAAAACGAAATTGTGCCGTCTCTTATTATGAAGTTTCTGAAGATAATTAATGGATGATCTCTCAACTATGAGTGGAGTTTCCTGAATACATGAATTATAGTGTAATTCATCTTTAAGAGTGGCATTCAAACGCGTTATGTTTAAGGTTTTTTTTAGTTTTCGTGAAAATTATAGAACTACCACTGGACAATATTTATCCGTTGTGGAATACTGTTGTTTTTAACAATCAAGGGGATATAACCATGTTGCTTTAATCAATCCGACAAAAAGACAGCCAACCATGGACAGCTGTTTCGTGCTTCTTGGCTACTCATCAGCATGGTCTAGGCTTGATGTCTCGTCTCTGGGACAACGAACGAGAACATCGCAACTATGCCCGGAGGTACGAACAACGCAGAGCGTCATCTATTATAGAAGCGACCACTGTGGAGAGCGCATAGCTGCTTTTTATTGGAACTGTAAAGATCTAAGTTCGCGTTTAATAGCGCAGTCACTATGTTAGATCGCTGACGATTCTGGCTGTGTATAGTAGGTGTGGTTCACAATGGATCCCAAAATATTTTTATCATTACACTGTAAATGTTTCTTTGACTAACCATATTTTATATCTCCATGCGGATAACAATAGTGGCACAGACAAAACATTTTCATGGATGCCATGCAAGCAAGCGTTCGCGTCGTGGCTACAGAAGCATAAAAAGCGCATAAATTCGATAATTAAAAAAAAATATATAATTACCCCGTTGTATATTCATGAGTGCATTTCGTATTTTGTTTGAATGGTAAACGGTTTTATGGGCTGGCATTCAATAAACATTACCGTAACAAGCTCTGATGTTAAAAAATATTTTCGACCGGGTCTGTGCTGTTACTCTGACGGATGTTTCCCATATTTTAATGTCAAAGCATTAAAATAATATAAGAGCACGGAATATACCTTCAAGGTCTACACTCATTATACTGCATCAAACTAGGATAATTTTGCAGATGGCGCTACGCTCTGTGCATCACGGGCGTCATCTGCTAAACGCGGTACAAACCCTCATGAGACGCGTTCAGGATGGCATCCCACAATTAGATTCTGGAAATTTGAATGGACCAACGATAAGTATTTGAAGAAAGTTAAGGTTCTTCTTGTTAATTCTTATTAAAACTACGATAGCAAGTAAGGCAAACATATTTTTTTTATCTGGAATTCCCTGGAACAGTACTTATAAATAAGCCAGTGGCGTGCTAAGTTAACGTCTAGAAAATCTGGTTAAAATATGATAGCGCTGCCCCTGAGTCATCTGAGGTGAATATAACCAATACAACTTAAGTCTTTATTCCTCTATATTTTAAAAGAAATATTGGTATGTATTAAAATAAATCAACTTGAATGCCGTGTATCTCACTAACCAAGCCGTGAAATAAATAAGGTAGATGTACTTTTTTGTTATTTTTAATAAAATCTACCATTTGATTTATTATGAACTTGAATAATCGTGTACACGAAAAATGGAATTTAAAAAAATAAAAGGCAAGCAGTAAATGCTTGATGCAAAGGCCCTATTTATATACCCTGACTCTTTTCAGTCGGACCAGCGACTGAGCGCTTCCGCATCGGCACCTCTAAGGTTACCACTCGTTCTCTAAAACAGAGAATTGACCTATTTTTCATGTATGCGTACTTTATAAAATACGACTTCAATAAAGTACGCAAAAATTCTTTATTTTATGTAAAATCGATTTTTACTGGCTCGTTACTTATCAATAGCTCAAAAGTGGCTATGCATATTTGATTAAAGGGAAGATTTGAAAGTAAAGTGGAGAGAAGAAAATAATATGGTTGCTCTCAATTTAATAAAAAATTAATCGATTGTATAGTCTAATTTAAATTTTGATTGCAAAGAGGCTGTAAATATCTTCAAGACAGAAAAATATTTTTTAAATGCCGCAAAGAGTAACAAAAAATATATTAAGGACACGTAACGAAAAAAATAAATAGATTTCTTTGTTTTATGCTGTGCACTGTTTGTTGTCTACTACAAAAAAAAAAGATTTTTTTTGCCCTAAAAAAGGTGGCAACCCTAGATACTCAAGTCAAATTCCATTAAGCCGTTAGGGCTGCAGCCTTTGAAACAGATACAAAGTAGCATATGTGCTATTCCAGACTAGTGCATCTCTGTACCAAATTTCATCAATTCCAATCAGCCATTTGGACATGATTGAGCAACGAACATCCACACTTTCTCATTTATTATTACTAAGGATTTCAAGTCTATCCAGCTTCCCTCGGTTCCTAGATTTACGCGTTATTACGACTAAGCATTGACTAAGGTATCCTACTTGAATTCAGATGTAGTCGGATGTCCAAAAAGTGATCTTAAAGTTGCTAGCGGCATCTATGAAGCAGTAGAAGAACCAGACCAGGTGTCTAAATTCATTTTTTGTTCTGCAAATCTATCATAGATGGCGCTAGCACCTTTCAGATTCGAAAGGACGTCTGGAATGGTTGGCTATCTTCAGGTCAAATACGTTAGGCAATGGTCTGAGAGACCCCCATTAAAACATGGATAAAAGAAATAGCATGATCGAAAAGGATATGTCGAATTCAGCAGTGAAACATCGGTTTTCAACATCACCTAAATATAAATGGTTCTGGATGTTTTCTTGAGCATGTGCATCACTACTCATCTCCAAAAAGCAGTTATATTATATTGCATTGCAATTTCAGCGCAATGATGTTGCTCGAGTGTGGTGAATCAGCTCGTAACTGCGAATGTGGAAATTAATGGTTTTGATTTGTTTGGTATTGGCTTCCAGTCCTGAGTCTTTCTCGTGTTGATTTCATGGTATCATCTGACAGAAGTAATGGAAAACATCCTTTCATTATATATTCCTTCGTTAAATGGGCACTATATGCGAGTTGTTGTTAACAGACTTACAAGGATTGAAGAGAAAATATTCAAGGATACAATTATTGCTGAATGGCAATTACTTCAACAATGGATACAAGATATTGCCTGTTCAAAACTATTATTATTGTGATTTTACGACTTTCTACTACTACGCTAAATAACCATGGAAGCAGCTAGTAGGTGTGATTGCATTAGAATTCAAAATCAATAATACACTCTTTAACACGATAGTTCAGGTCAAAACGTGACAACAAACAATATCTGATCATTTAGTGACATTATACGAGGTCTGTGAATTAAGTGATGAGACTGACAACGTAGCTTTCGGTCTGGCAATACTGGAATTTGGAGGAAAGACAGTTGAACATGTGATCCGCTTTCAGTACAAGTTTGAACTCGCTCGAGTCCTAGTGTGTTCTAAAAATGAATGACATCAATTTTGAGCAAAAGTGTGCTATCAGATTTTGCTTCGGACTTCAGTACAGTGCAACGGAAATTCTTGCTAAACTCCATCAAGCCTACGGAGATAGTTTTGACAAGACTCCAGATTTTTCGGTGGATTAAGGCATTTTCAGAAGGGAGAGAGTCGATTGAAGATGAACCACGAAGCGGAAGGCTTTCATCGTTAAGAACCGATGAAAATATCGACAGAATCCGGTATCTTGTGCCTTCAGATCGTCGGTTGGCAGGAAGAATGATCGGGGAAGAGTTAGATTAGACTCACACCATCGTTCATTAGATCAAGAACACCTGGGCGTTGCATCACGATAATGCTCCTTGTCACACCGCAATGTCAGTAAACGAGTTATGTCCAGTAAAAACATTCTCCTGTGGCTCCTCAGCCTCCTTATTTGTGTGACTTGGAGTGAAATTCTGATACGCTACTGAATATCAACATATTTACAATTTTCAAATAACAAAAACAACACAAAGGGATAATTCAATATGGGTTAGAACTTGATGAAGTATCGTCGTAAATAGATGGTTTACGAACTCAAGTACTGTAGATAGATAATGCCTAATGTTTTCCTTATTTCCGATTGTTATTCGAACAATTTCTGAATCAAAACGAATATAATTCGTGCAAAAGTTCATTTAAAGCTTAAACGCTTAGAACTTGTCGCATTCTTAAAACACCCGCGTAAATCCGCGTTTAGGGCGACGAAAAGAAGGGCACGCGACCCTCAGGGGGTGAGAGTTCAACATTTTTATTGAAAGGGAATTCTGGTGCGTGTCTTAAATAAGACGGAGGGGTGCCACGCCAGGGCAACAGGCAACAGGTTTAAATGTGCTTTTCATATCTGGCTCGCGCTGTCTTCTTGCATATCCCATGGGGCGACAACTCACCCCTCTGACGTTTTTCTCAACTGGCAGGCACACCCTCGCCTCGCCATGCCAGATTGTCCGACATGATTTTTTAATGTCGCTCACAAATTCTGAAGCGCAGGGGGGAAACCGCAAGTGTTTTCACCTCACCCGCGGAAAGGTTATCAGTGAAAAATATTAACAGATAATTTGACGGGAAAATTATTTTTAGGGCACGCAACTGGGCGATGTAAACGTGTTATAAGTTTGTGGGCTGTTAATAATGCTACAAATACTAATGGTTATTATAAAGTGACGTTTTTGTAGGTCGCAATATAAAATAATAAGTTGCAAATTATTCGAAAAGTAAACACTTTTGGGATAGATAACTCTGTATAAAGTTACGTCAATTTTTAATGCTTGATGCGATAGTGGGGGGCTTTTCTAGACAAAACACCTTATATCTCAGTAGCTAATTACCAAAACCCCATAGTATGTTATATCAATTGTTTTCTTTTGAATTGGTTTATCCAAATATGCAATAAAATTTGAGGCATTCCATTTGATAAATCACAACTTTGATATGTAGGTCGTACATTTGCCTTCAAAACTTAGAATGTTTTCGAATGACTACGGACTAATTAAATGGGCCTGTTTGACTGACTTGATGGGTTTAATTTTTGCTGGACTCACTTCTTTGTGAACTGATAACGGTGTTACGTAAAAAGTGCATACTTGATGCGATTTTTTATATGGTGTCTGAGGGTATATTTCAAAATTTAGTTTTTGAAAAATTTAAAGGATGTGTTTGAAATGAGAACATATTGAACCTTAACGCCACAATAGACCAAAGAGTCGGAGTGGAGGATCGTCATTGATGCACTCACAAAAAACCTAACCTAACCTAACTTAACGCTGGAGCGTTCAAAAACTATGTTGCAACAGATCGGAAGGTGGCTGGCTGTGTTGCGCCCTGAAAATTCCTTGTTCGATTTTGCATGCGAACAGCACATCCGCAGTGTAGAACAAGCGTTGTTGTAGTCCGGCATCGAAGGAAGGTAGAGATGAATGCACATTATCGACCGTGGCGCACCTTTTTGCCTTCTTTTTACCTGACCAACAGTGCGGTGGTGGTATGGACACATCATTAATGAGAAAAACCGAACACCGAACATAACGACCGACCGACTACCTGTGCAGCGTGTGCGAACCGAAACGGCGCCAAAACGACACGGATACAGAAATTTTACTGCTTCACTCAACATCATTCGTTTTATTCTTGCTTCTTAGAAACAATGTCGAACCTACTGACGCAACTATAAATATAAATTTCGTTGTCAAGATACGATCTGGTCAAATTAAGACGTTTAGGAAAGAGTATCGATTAAAATGGAAGGTTTGACATTCTCCAGTCCGCTTAGGATCTGTTTCATGAAGCTTGAAGCTTCACACAATAGATAGAATGATGGTTAAAAACGACAAAGTATATATGAATGGCAGAATTTACATCCGTTAGAAAATAATATACATTCATTGATCACAATGAAATTTTCGTGGTGCATGGGATCTTGATATCTCGTACTACTATAGTGTATTTACACCCAAGATAGAATGGATGCGTGATTGCCAAAAGCAAGGACGGCGTACAGGGCCGCATTCAGGGCTACCTCCGAATGATGGACTACCACCAACGTGTTGTAAAACAAAGATGACAGTATTTAACAGAAACAGAAACTTAACAAATTACTCAAATACACTTAACAACAACAACAGCAACAACCAAACAAGGTGAATACGAAAACACGAGCACGCAGTGATACACGCGACGGACGGTGGCCTGAGTGCAACTCTGCCTGCCCTGCCCCTGCCCCGCGCATTATTCCGCCAGGCGCCCGCTTGAGATTTAATGGCGAATTGACCAATAAGAGGCGTTGTCCCCACCTGTTACCGAGAGATCACGCGCTAACTGTTATTATTTACATCTCATCTTGAATTTGGATTCAGTTTAGTTTCAAATATCATCATTAGAACATAATAAGTTGCTACTGGCTCGTGCTTATGAAGATATTAATTTACGTAATAAACAAATAGCCAGCTAGGTTCTAGAACAAAAATAATAATAAAAGTTGTTGCATTCATCCATCAAAGTGTAACTGATGTTTCTAAGTCGCGAACGATGCTCTATACAGCGGATATTATCAAGCAAGAACAACATACATTGTTGACCTAACGAGCAAACTGCCGTGGGAATTTTGTTATTTTATACAAATCCGCAAATGTGTGTTTAAGTGTTATACACATCGTGCTTGCAAGTGTTATGATTGCAATAGGATAAAATCGCACTATTCCTTAACACGAATATATTTCCAATATGAAAGTCGGTTGAAGATTCTATGAGGTTTTGTTAAATGCGATGTTAGTGGCTCTAGCATATCAGGCTGCTAGTATCAAAAATCGATTAATTTAGGGAAGACAATATTTATTAAATTGCGCTACTCTTCCTATAGCTAACAGTCTAATCATATTATCAAATTTCCCCAAAATAATTGTAAAGTCTGGTTTTATTGGTGCAAGTTGTTCAAGGGGCATTTAAAACATTGACGCATAAAATGGGTTTTGGGAAAAGTTTTTATTTGACAACAAAGAATGAGAAAACGACTTTTTTGGGATTTAATCGAAAGTGTTGACAGGAACGAAAAACTTATATATAAGATTTTTAGGTATTTACGAGACCTACAAAATGAGGCTACACGTGAAAAGATCCGACTAAAATGTTATGGCCGTAAAACAAGGCAAAATGCATGTATTGTTACTTGTTGGTAATGCGACAATAATTTCACGCAACTACTTGAAATTTTCCATATCCGTATGATTCATACTTATAAATAACAACAACAAAATTGGAGTATACTCATCAAGCAGTTTTTTTTTGAGAATTTCTAATTGTTTATCCTAAAACACCTGTCTTCCGGCCATCACTTCTAGTTTATTGACCAATATACAGTGTTCATTCAAAGAGGATTTAATAGCAAAATATACGTGTTTACCTTTCCGATATGAATCACAATCCATTCCGAAAGATAAATGTTATTTGTATGCGAGAAACAAAGGTAACGTTTTTTTCTTCTAAACAAATTCAAACATTTCGTATTTGTAATAACATACGTTATAATACGAATTTTAAATCAAAGCGGATGTTTCTACCGTCTTTTGTTGCGAATTATTCACAAATACGAAATGTTTGAATTTGTTTAGAAGAAAAAACGTAACACATCCTTTTTTGCATAAAAATAACATTTATGGCTATAGTAGAATACCAAGATTGATGACAGTAGCGAAACTCATCGTACGCCACTGCTATTAAGCAGGGGCCTTCGAAAATGTGGCCTTCTTTGTGAAATGTCGGCAACCGTCGCTGTAATGAAAAGGAACCGTCAAAGCAGTGGCGCACGATGACTTCTGCTACTGTCATCAATTCTGGCATTTGACTATAGTCGAATATTTTTACGTATAGTCTCATTTTGTAGGTCTCATTGATACCTAAAAATCTTACATAAAGAGTTTTTTCGTTCCTGCCTACACTTTCGATCGAATCCCCAAAAACACGTTTTCTCATTATTTGTTGTCAAATAAAACGTTATCCCACAAAAATTGGTGTACCCATTTTATGCGACATGTTTTGAACACCCCTTTGAACAACTTGTAGCAATAAAACCACTCTTTACAATTATTTCGCAAATGACGGGTATTTTCGTCCAGACTATAAGGACTTTTTGAAGTTGCAACGACCCTATTTCACAAAGTGGAGGTAGAATTGACTTCAAAAAACCCAACAGAAGCAGTAAAAATAAGATTTACAAGGGGCACAGATTCCCAAACATATCCATATTCTCGGTATTATAGCCCCCCCGTTAAAAAATGCTAATTGACCCTAAAAAGAACGTCAACATGGAAAGTGATTTTTATGATCCGACTCATTTAAATGACCCTAATTTGGAAAAAACGATGACAACTGTGTACCTGCAATAAAAAAAGGTTGGACAGAACTGTAAAACCGAAAGCCAACAACAGTATGCGTTCGTTTTTTTCGCCGCGTTCTAAGAATGGTTAGCAGTTTCTACTTTTCTACATCACTTACCGTATTTGGTCTCTGCAGATGTGGGAGTGTTGATTGGAGAACTCGTCAGCTCTGAAACAAAAAAAGACGACAAGCTGTTAGATTGCTGAGATGTAAAAGGAATAAATTAAAAGTTTCACATAATGAGAAAACAGATACAGCGTTTATAGGAAGATAGTCAAGCTTTATTAAAGCCTTGACTCATTTTTTTATCTTAAAATAAAAAATATTTATAATTAAAATATACGTAAGCGCAATGATTGCAAAATCTACGGAAATCTAAGGAAACGCGTCCAAGACGAGGTAAGGTAAGTCACTATCGGGTTTATGGTGGAAAGTAAATCTGGACATATTTTATTGGTATCTCTTTCTAAATAATTTGATACTGATAGCACCCAAAGGTGTACTGCGCATTTTTAATGAGCATTGCATTGGTCGCTAGAGACGCAAATTATTTGAAAATTGGGTTTGGATTTGGGATAAGCAATACGTAGTAGCAGTAGTACGAGAACACCAGAAATACCACTGAGCTGATGGTAAAACTGAAAAAAAAATGTATCCAGCCGAAACCGTAACTAAGTGTGTTAGAATAGATGCCTGACATTGAAAAATGACAGTTGACAGGAATTTCATACGAGATTTATTACAAAATATTATTGCTGTGACCGAAACGATTCTAATTCTTAGAATATAGAATATATAACTTCAGTAACACATTTTTTTTAAACAAATATGTTACATAATTGCCTATCGTGACAGACGGCCTTATAATAATCACAGTAAAGTATATGGCAGATATTTTTTGGATGATTCAAGACAAATAAATTGGCTTTAGAGCAAACTACTTAGTTGTTAAATTGCTACTAGAAAAAAAAACGGCCACCTCATAAATAGACATGTTCACGCTATGATGAGGCTACCGGATAATCGTAGAAAATAGCCCCATAGCCCCCATACTTTTGCGGTCGTCACCTAGAGGAAAAAAGTCGACGGCTGCCTTAAAATAATGCTAATTTGTATAATTTAGGACAAGCCGGGGTAATTTGGTATTGTAATGTTAACCTAGGAGACAAAAGGGATCTAATTATGCTTAGCTAATGGAGACGGGTCGATAGCGGAAACTACCAGGTAAGGCCAAAAGTTCTTTTACTGTTAGAAGAGATTTCCATTACAGATTTAATAATATTAAAAAAAAATAAGTACAATCAACATATACATACAAAAATAATTAAAAGGCAAACAAAGTTTTATAAAAGTTGAAATAAGTAACAATGAATGAAAAATGTTTGAAATCATTCATAAATATTTAAATACTGACAAAGCCGGTGTTTGCCTAACAACATTTACTGATAAACTGATAAAATAGCTTTTTTAAGCTTCAGCCGTTTATAGATTCAGGCAGGGTTAAAGTCGATATTTTTTAGTTATTTGATTGTCATGTGTTAAAAAGTGACTAGAACTTGTAATATCTCACCTCTGTGACACTGTATGACGTCATATGGGCGTATTGCCTTAAGCACACAGACATTGAGTTCCATGACATTCGATACTTCACAATTTTTTGGAAAAATAAAATATCAATAATTTGACAAGACTAACTTTTCTGTTTTTTTGAGTTTCTGGTAAATTCTATTCATCAACATCACTTATTTTTTCTTTAGACGTATTTATGGTAGTGAGTGATACTGTGTAAGACATAAAGCTGTCTTATATCATACATTCGAACAACTGCGTTTAATTTGTCAGTGGGATACAGTTTCGGTTTTTTAAACATCATTTTTAGAATACTCTTTTGTGTGAGATGAGGTTCAATCAGAGCATGGTATAATGATGTTTTTCTGTCAATATATTCGCAAGGTATTTAATTTTGTATGATACAAATCTAACTTTCTTTAAAATATAATTGACATGGATGTCCCAACTAAGTGAGGATCCAAGACCACTCCAAGGTATTTTATGTTGGGCACTCTATTAATTTGCATTTTTTGATCATTAATGTTGGAGGAGAGATTTGTGTAATTTGGCAGATGTCTAGCATGAGATCCAAATGGTAAAAAATGTGTTTTAGAATAGTTGATGCTTAATTTTCTACTCTTAAACCACCGAATAATTTGGATAAAGTCATTTTCAATTATATTTTATTAGATCAGACAACTCAGTGCCTTCATATAATATTGCAGTATCATCTGCAAAACTGGCTATTTGCCAACACAATTATTTTGGAAAATATCATTTAAATACATATTGAATAAAAGTGGACCTAAGACAGTTTCTTGTGAGACACGACACTTAATATAATTTCTTTACTAAACGACCTTGATATCTGGACAGATTGTGGGCGATTTGACAGATAATTTTCGATCAGTGAGTACGCGTGTCCTCTGAAAGCAATACTCTCCAATGCTTATATACTCGTACAGTCACAAAGGCGAAGCCTAAACAATCCAGTAGTACTATTACTACTATAATGGATTTATGAAAGCTTTTTGACGCCAATTTTGACTATTAAACTAGTGAAACACAAATGGTCGTGGTTTCTAGCTAAATATTTCTGTGTCCCTGCCCTTTGCGAGTGTAGAAAACCGCAAAGTGGCTAGTCGAACCGCGGTATGCACCTGCGGATACGGTGACTGTCTAATTACCAAAAACTGTTCCAACGCCGCAAAAATGTTAGTAGGTACCCTTTTTCGGCCCTGCCGACATCAGGTGAAACAAAACCGAATTAAAAATGCCCCAAGTCGACCGAAAATAATGAAATATTCATGATGTATTCCCGTTTCCTCTTGTACTAAATGTAAAATTTTTCGGTGGTTAAGAGCTGGTATGTCCGGAATGCGAGGGTTGGGAGATACTCATGTAAATGAGTGACGAATTATCTCTTGGCTGAGTTAAGACTCTGCGATTATCTATAGACAGTGAGTATTTATATTCTTTTGTAATTTTTTTGGTGCATTAGACACATACACAGGTTGACTGGACTGTACCTTTCTAAAGCATTCCTCTGCACTGAAGACCACAAAGCAACGCATTAGATTGGTAGCCTGATAAAAATCATTATTTGGAGTAATATCACTTCGTTTACAATGGATATATGTATGTAAATGACGTTGATGATGCCTTTATTTACTGCAGCCGTTAATTCTCACTGACAACTGATGTTGATTTTGTAATTTATTTTTCAGTGTACTGTATAGCACCCAGCAGAATGTTCCGTGTTTCTAAATAAAGGACCTTTTTTCATTTACGCACATAATAATTATATATATTATTCTCTTGTGAAATAATAATAATAATAATAATAATATTTATTCACTCAATGTACAAGGATAACAAACAATATGAGTAAATAAATATAAAATCAAAACAGGTCCAATAGAAGGCATCGCCTGTACATGGACCAATAATTTAAGTTGAAACTGTAGAATGCAAATGACAAAAAAGGACAAAAATTAGCTACAGTAGATTATGTATTTAGTTGATGTTCGTATTTATGAGTTTATGAATTTCAGTCCTAGATATAGAATGTAGCCACTTTTTTAAATTTCTTTTGAAACAATTTCCGAAACGTAAATCTTTTAAGTCTTTAGGTATAATTTCATAAAATTTAGGCGCTAAATAGAGATATGATCGCTGCATTATAGATTTATGCGGTTGAGGAACTACTGTGCCACGAATTTTGTACCTGGTATAATGATTATGTTTAATTTTTTGGTCGGTGTTTACAAATTTATGGTAGTGAGTGATACTGTGTAAGAAATAAAGCTGTCTTATATCATACATTCGAACATCTGCGTATAATTTTTCAGTGGGATAAAGTTTCGGTTTTTTAAATATCATTTTTAGAATACTTTTTTGAAAAACATCTAAATTATAGATATGTGAGGAACATGCAGCTCCCCATGCTAATATACCATATGTGAGATGAGGCTCAATCAGTGCATGGTATAATGTTCGAAGATATTTTTCTGTCAATAGTATTTAATTTTGTAGGATACAAATCTAACTTTCTTTAAAATATAATTGACATGGATGTCCCATCGTAAGTGAGGATCCAAGACCACTCCAAGGTATTTTATGTTGGGCACTCTATTAATTTGCATTTTTTGATCATTAATATTGAAGGAGAAATTTGTGTAATTTGGCAGATGTCTAGCATAAGATCCAAATGGTAAAAAATGTGTTTTAGAGTAGTTAATGCTTAATTTTCTACTGTTAAACCACTGAATAATTTTGATAAAATCATTTTCAATTACATTTTTCAGATCAGACCAGTCAGTGCCTTCATATAATATTGCAGTATCATCTGCAAAACTAGTTATTTTGCCAACACAATTAATTTGGAAAATATCATTTAAATATATATTGAATAACAGCGGACCTAAGACAGTTCCTTGTGGGACACCACACTTAATATACATTTCTTTACTAAATGATCCTGATATCTGCACAGATTGTGGGCCATTTGACAAATAACTTTCGATCAGTGAGTACGCGTTTTCTCTGAAACCAATTCTCTCCAATGCTTCTAATAATAATTTGTGATTAACTGTGTCGAAAGCTTTCTTTAAATCAACAAAAATGCAGATTGAAGGGATTCTGTTATCAATATTTTGATATATTTGATTTACAATTTTAGTTATTGCATCCGATGTAGCCTTCCCTTCTGTAAATCCATATTGATTCTCACTTAAAATTTTGAATTTTGTGAGGTATCGAATCATTCTAGTAGATAAAACTTTTTCAAAAACCTTTGCTACACTGGATATTATTGATATTGGTCTATAGTTGTTAACATCTGTTTTTGTTCCTGATTTATGTATCGGTATTATATTACCTTTTTTTAAAATTGAGGGATATATGCCAGATTCAAAGCATTTGTTGATTAGGTAAGTGAGTGGTTCCGTTATGTCCTCGGCTATAATTTTCAAATGCTCGCTTTTAATACCATCGAATCCAGGACTTTTCCGATTTTTTAAGGACATAACAGTGGTGTATACTTCACATTGCTCGACATTATCCAAAATAAATGAGTACAAAGTTCTTTTTGGAGGCTGAGTATTTTGTACATTTGCTTGTATATTACTTGCTAAATTTTCGCCTATGTCAGTAAAGAATTGTACAAATCCGTCTATACAAAGTTTTTCTGCAGCAGGGCAGATTTTTATTAGATTTTACAGAGGTGCAGTCAAATATCAGCCAAAACAAAGTCAATTTATTCAATTGCTATCATAATACCACCAGCAATTGTGTGAGTATACGATAATGCCTTGTGCCTTTGCTTATACGTTCGCAATTCACATAATTTGACAAAGATTTACGAGTAGGATGCTTGTATACAATGAATATATAAATTGAACTACAAAACGTCACTCAATCTCGATTTCTTCATGGTCACTTACATAATTTTCTCGAAATCGTACTGGGCCAATTATAATCTAATTAGAAGCAGACTCGATTTGAATCCTTTCTTTCCTTTGCTTCTGCTTCTTCATTTTCTTTGTTGTGTGGTGATTCCAAAGAACCTCTAATAACTAGAGTAACTTCAAATAGAGGTTAAGCCTTTCTTATGAACTCAAAAAGCATTCCCCTCCAACAGGTTCTTTGCTGACGTCGTCAAATTATAAAATGCTTGTGAAATTAAAAAACCTAAGGAGGACTTTGGTATAAATTTTGATATAGGTTTTGACGTGTAATAAGAAGTAAATGTAAATAGGAGGAATCCATCAATCGTTGGAAATATAAGAATGGCGTGAAAAATGTGGACCAGGTTAGGGTAGCAGCTTGCCAAACAAGACTGTAGTTGACTAGTTTGTAATTTTGACTAAGTATCTCGTTGTTACGGCTTGGCCTTTGTCCATCAAAGATCCATATCCTCACTTCTTTTTACTGTCTTTTATTCGAGTGACTCGTCTCAGAAGTTTTACCATTTCTGCGTCCTAAGATAATGACCCCCTAAACGAGGGAGTAGAATCACTGAGACAAAGTGGGAGTGGTTATGATCCCAAACACGTTTGTGAATTCTCATTCTCTCAAACTGTGCCTTTAGATTCTTCATGTTATTAAACGTTTCATCACAATGTTATTATTGTTTTACTTCTCTCGCTACTGGGTCAGAGAGCATTTTATTCGCGAAAAAGGCTCCTGATCATTTTTGAAAAAGCCTTAGGACTAAAAATTAAGGGTAGGGAGATGTACGGGTGGGGGAGGGTATACCTCAATTTTTGAATCTCACTATAAAATGTGCACGTTCGACTGACTTGATCCGCTTAATATTTCAATTACACATATTCGTAACTATTCTTTTTTATCTTAACTTGTGAACTAATGACGACGTTGCATAGGATGTGCAGCGTCAACATACTTGACGCATTTTTTTGGAGATAGTCTGATGGACGATGGCGAGACTTCTTTCTCAGTTCTTCAACTCCCTCATTTCAAGAAATAAACCTCAGGAGTCTATGGCATTTTGAAGTCAAACATATGCCTTTTACAGCTGAACATCAAAATTCAATTCACTATTTATTGTCTGAACCTCCAATTTGTTTCTAGTATTTGAAAACATCGTTGGTTCCAGTCGGTAGAGCCGAGATGATTTTGCAAGGAACTCAGGCCATATTTCTTCTTCGTTGCCGGAGCGGGCTCTTCTTAGGTCTACACGCCTACTTACAAATTAATATATTGTTTTGCATATTACTTTGATTTATATTGATCAGGCAGATCGGGCGGGCATGGGCACCTTGCTCGTTCTCTTATTCTTCTTCTTCTTCATCTTCTCCAGGTTCTTCATTCGGATCCGATATAGGGTTATTCACATTATGGGAATGGGATATTGCTTGACCTTAGTTGGTGTTATCTTTAACACTGCAAAGCGGTGTTCTCTTTGTTTCTTTTTTACCTTTGGTGTGTATGCAGAATGTTTCACATTGAAGATCCTCCAACTGGTACTATGCTGTTAAAGCTTAGCTGTTGCTGTTACTGCAGATTTTGTCAAGGTATAGAAAACGCAAAAGCATTTTGGAATGAGTAGTAATTAAAACATTTTATTTTAAAAAGGATCGCTTAGATACTAAAAAATTCAAATGATTATTTCTGGACGTCCGTTGTAGTATGGGAGCCTCTGACACAGGGATCTTAGGTATTGAAATGGTAGTTGTTCAAAGCCAATGCCCAATAAAAGGTTGTTGTGCTCAAAATGAGATACTAGATACGTTGAAAACATAATTTCGACTATGTCGGAGGAGGTGATTCAAAATCAACACTGCCGATTTTCAGATCCCAAGACCATCTTGGCTGGCACAAATCCTTAAATTCATTGTGTGGCCCATACAGCGATAGCCAGTAACATCGGATTACCTGTTTCATTTTCATTCGTTGTTGTTGAGTATGCCTAAGACTATTCGATTGCTTCTAAGCTCAAGGCTCATAACAACTCCGGTATTTTGAATGTGCACTTAGCAACGGAAACTTTACCGCTATAATTTCGTACAAGAAATATTGGTATGGTGTCAGAACAACGCTTACTATTTCTCCAAACATTTGTCACCAGTGCAGTAAAAAAAAGTTGCTTAATTATAAACTGTACTCGTATTACATAAATTTCTCTCTAGATATAATTTATATCGGAACACAATGAAAAACTATGCGACAACTTTTTCATTACCCGCAAATTAAAACTTTCATTTCCCAAATATTTAATACTTTTGTTTTATTTTGCTGTTTGTAAGTGGAGTAATTCTTTTTCTTTTTTAAGAAATCAACGGTTTTTTGTTGTTTAAGGAAACGTCGAATCTATAAAAATTTTGTGTATCAAATTAACTAACTGTTGCAATAGCTTTATTGTAGCAAAACGGTAAGAATTTTTATTTTTTATGCATCTTTCAATAGTCAAGTGATCCAAGTGGTGCTCTTTTCCACACATATTCCACAAATCATTGAGCTGAGTAGACGTCTTACAAATGTTTAACTTGATGAATATATGATTTAGTTACTTGGAGCTATTTGAAGCTGATGTCAGCTTCGCACAATTGAAGTCTTGTCTATACATTCCATTACTGAGTTCTAGAGGTGGTTAAAGCCTTTGCTCGTTGGCGATGCAACTAAATAACACATTCTCTCTCATTCTGTGGTTTTTATGCTGATAGGACTCCATGATTTCTGGAGCTGGAGAAGTTGCTTTCTGTGGGTAGTCGGAGCCTCTCTCTCCTCAAAAACTATGTTTTCGTAGCGGCATGCTTATGAGTCGTATATTTTATAATTCTCATATGGAATTCGTGATCAATAGTGTTTGATGGACGAGAGGGTACAATGAAATAAAATGTTTTCTACAGGTGGCTAGAAACTTTGATCAACTGCCTTATAGTGCGTAGTGGAACATTAACTTCTAATTCTGCTTGTAGGTAAACATAGCATCTTATTCATTGAATTCATGATTCGGGGACTTTTTGACGGACGGGGAGGTGGCTAGAACCTTCGCTCGATATAATTACGACCATGATAGTGATGCTGTAGCGGCATGTTGATATTGTGGTTTGAAGTACAGGGTCTCCAGTCTCCAGTGGGAACGTTCACTTTTTGAGTTGAGTCAAAAAATACAAACCTAGAGAATAGAAAATATTTATTTCTATAAACATATTCGTAAATTCTGAAGCACTCTTGCAGAGTTCCGGCGTGGTGTTGTTTATGTCTCGACGAATGTTGTCTTTAAGCTCCTCCAGTGTTCGTGGATTACTGGAATACACTTTTGCCTTTAGATAACCCCACAAATAATAATCGCATGGCGTGAGGTCGGGTGACCTAGGAGGCCAGTGAATGTCTCCAAACTGCGATACAACTTTTTGAGGAAAAAGTGCTTTCACCGTGTCCATACATTCTCTGGAAGTATGGGCAGTGGTCTCATTCTGCTGAAACCATGTGTTTCTGTTAAATCGACGATCTGTTCTTACAATAGGAGCAAAAAAGTGTCATCATGTCCTTGTATCGCTCGGAATTGACTGTCAATGCACGACCGTTTTCATCTTCAAAGAAATACGCCCCAATAATACCGCTAGATGATATGGCGCACCAAACAGCCACCTTTGGACTATGTAGCTGTTATTGATGTTTCTCTTTTGGGTTCGTTGGTGCTCAATATCGGCAATTTTGCTTGTGCACATAACCATCTAAGTGAAAATGGGTGTCGTCACTGAAAACAACGTTCTTGAGTCTGCGCTGCGTAGGAAAAAGATTCAACATCCGTTCAGCACAAGATTTCCATAATACGTAATCACTTTCCTTTAAAGCATGGACTGATTGGATTCTATAAGCATGAAAACCCATTTTTTTCCTTCATTATGCCATGCAATGTTGACCTAGGGATTCCCAAAGCAGGTCGCCGAGGATTTGCAATGTCCGAATCACGTACTCGACGCACATTTTCTTCGGTTGATACAGTAGGTGTATGGCCAGGAATGGGTTGACTAATAGCAGATCCTGTTTCACGGAACCTCTTAATTCACTTTTTCAATAGGTTCTTACTTGGTCGGCGAATGTTGTATCATGTACAAAATTTCCGAAGGGCAGCTGCGTATGAATCACCACTCTTAAAGTAAGCTTCGATAGCAAAAGCAAGTTGCACTCCGGTCCAACGTTCCATTATGACTATTTAACCCGCCCGCCAAACGCGTGGATCAAAACCTATCCCCACTTCCTCGCGTATACGGTTGCCGAGTAATTCAAATTTGAAATGTGAACTTTCCCACATAATACCGGAATTTTTTGACATACTGGATGGTGCAACCAAATTATGCATTCTCTAGAGGGACAAGAACATGGAACGATTTCCTTAGGACCTGGGTTTTTAGAGGGTATATTTATATTGTGCGGTTAGCGACCTAATTTTATTGCTTTATGGTATGCTAATGGAATTATCGCTACTAAAGGTATTTTGGAAAAGGCATTTTTAGGTTTACAAAGAGTATTTTTTGCTTTACAATTCAGAATCCGCCGGTCGATTTTGGCAGAGCCGAGCGCGAAGTTTTTAGTAAACGCACATCCTCGATCCTTTCCGCATTCCTGTATATCTACCTGTATTCCCACACTTATCATCGAGGCATCAGCCTTATGCAAATTTACCTGATAATGGCCATCATCAGATCGCATCTTCGCACACCCGAACATCCAAATAATCGCCGCCGATGATATTAATACGATGATCAATTTATTTCATTATTATAATTCCCGGCGAAGACCGAGATCGAGCTGCTTGCCTGCGAGCGCTGACTCAGCAGATTCGCGTGTAGTACCGCTCTACGGATGCGGCGTTGCCAGATCTACGGCTGAGCAGAGATCTGGATTTTAAACGGAGAATGCACCCTCAATAGGAAGTTTGGGATTTTCAAAATTTCAATGGCGTCAACATTTCAGAATTTCCGAAACTTTGAAGATATTTTAAGATTTTAAAAATTTTGAAAACTTTGTATATGTGATGGCAACTGTAATAGCTTACTATGGAATGCAAATGTTTAATCTCCACTTGAATGTTACGAGTACTCAATGGTGCTTTATTGCGAGTTTAAAACTCAAGGGTTGGTCAACCCTCAATTGGCACCCGGAAGGCACTGGCGTATGTAGGGCAAATTTGTGCGGGAGGGGCAGTTGTACCTCGTAGTAATCGACAAGATGCCAGATTGGTCGTCAATCTGTTTCCGTACTTCTTTTAATGCAGAATCTAGAATAACGTGAAAAACAAAGTTGGTATTTTTTAAAATTGTCACCCTCAGAAAAATATTTTTTTACTACGCCCAAACATTATCAGAAAGTTGTAGAACAAAAACCAAGTATGGAATCAATATGATTTTTTACAGACTGGCGAAAATAAGTGTCATGAGTCTTCCTTGAAATTTGGAATTCGAATGCAACATATTTACACGGACAACTTTTTGTGATTTAGGATTTAGTAAATATTGAGTTTGAATTCAGTTAGGAAAAGTGAGCTCAGATTTGGTTGGTAGTTCTAACAGGTACTGAATTATCTACCCTCAGACTTTCATTGTACTTTGTATATTTAGGACCGATAAGATCTTGGGCCTTTGCCGGTAGAAAAGTGTAATGATTATAGATTTGACAACGTGGTACTAAGAATGGTCGGCAACCGCCCCGGTGAAGTGGCCGGTACTACCTGCCAAACCATTAGCATGGGAAAAATCTTGGCGCGGGTCAAAACAAAAGGTATTCCACTCACTTCCACCAGAGAAAATAAACGATGATTGCTGCTGAAAGTGAACAAGTCACTCACAGGTTTTAGCATTGTTTTAGCAAGGACGTCTCGAAGATGTGCTATAATTTTGTATCATGATTTGATTAAGAAATATGTATCTAAAAACATGTGTGCCTTTTGAAGCCAGTTATAGAACTTAACCAACGACAAAGCAACCTGAAGCTAAAACACATTCAGGACTAAGTAGAAACGATAACAAATTTTTTTAATTAATTTCGTTGACGGGAGATTAGATCCCATCACTTTTAATTTACTCTAAATTCTAAGCTAAAAATTCCACGCAACGCCGATATTTATTACGGTTGTTTTATCATCCGAAATATGTTAAATAACATAATTTAACGTAGTTTGCAGAAAAGTTAAAAAACTGTCAAAGTTCATGTGTATCTCTTAAAAAAGTATATGCTCTAATAAACTGATCAATAGATAAACTCATAGGGAAAATACCTGTAATGGTATAGTAATACAGTTATCTACCATCGCTTCATTTATCTATGGAGATAAAACGGTGGCGATCAAAAACCTGTTGCTATTTTATGAATTAAACGCTCCATTATAGCACCAGGTAGATTTTCCTGATATTAAACAACGTTTTGTTATAATTGAATATTACATTTGAATGCACCTATTCAATAGTTTATACTGTTATTAATTTTTATTTGCCGTAAACAATACTACAGAAGCAGCCGAGAGTGTTTTTTGTTAAAATCTTTTCCTCAATCTTTTAAATAGCGAGGCATCAATGTGTTGCGGTTTGCAGCTGAATGATGGATGTTTTTTAATCAGTTGGTCGAGATATACAGGGCTAACGGCTGCAATATCTCAAAAACACTTCCTTGGTAGTAGAATACCTACTTTATTTCAAAGGCTGTCATTTGTTTCTTTAGAAATTGTCAAAGCATCTTTAAAAGTGACCCGCGAATGCCTTTAGAATGCTTTCAAACTTCTTGTAAGTCGGACACTAGGACAGGGCTTTTTTTACCTCATAACGATCCATGGCGCAAGGTATGAAGATCTTTCAGGTAATAAGACGCGATTTTTGCTGTTCAAACCACACATCAGGTAGTGAGTCGTTATATATCCACGAACGGCCTTTGTATTGTCAATTTACCATAACTATCTGAAAAGGTTAGCCAGTCTTGTCTCAACTGCTCGTCATACAGGTTGACATAGAAAAACTGACGGATAGATAAGCTCCCTGGAAACGAACAAGATGGATGGTATGGCTTTATATTTTGGTATTATGTGCAATGAACACTTTAAATCCATCTGAGAATCGTTATGAAAATAAAAAATGTCCTACCTTCTAAAGAGGTGATCAAGCTTCATTTTTGCGAGCAAGCGGCATGACCCCGTATACAGCTAGAAAACCGGACTGGACGTTGTGTGCTAGGTGTTAAATAGCGTTCGCAGTTATTCTCATTAAAGCCTATTTTGCATCAGTCGTTAACTTTTATGGTGTTATTTCGGAGCAGGCTTATATTGTGTAAATCCCCCAGCTGCTTAAGCATTCGTTATACCCATAAAATGCTAGTTACATAGATAGTGTATGGAAACTTCATATTTATGTTTACGATGATATACTGCTGTTAATTTGAAAGCTTCCCACCACGAATTTATCGAAAACCACAAAAGATCTGTCAAAGGGACAACTTTTTAACCAAAAACTACTTCTCCCCCGTTCACCCTCTGCCCCTCAGGGTCATTTCCTTAAAAATTTGAAATGACAAGGGGTATCGAGTAATAGCTTGTCTGAAAAGTCTTTCGAAGTTCTTTATTTTGACGTTTGATTTTTTAAAATCAGTCGATTCTTTTTCAAGAAATTTAGAAAAATCTTTATCTATTTTCATTTGTTCAGGCACACGAAAATATCACTTTTTGTTTCAATATGTTGCCCGTTAGAGTTTGCTAAATCTACAATTCGTTTATAATTTAAAACGGAACTACCAACATAAACAGCAATTCGGAAGATTAGACGTGGAAACAACCAAATCACAACCCGAATTTTTTCCCGCATCCTGGGCGAACTGTATTTATTGTTATACCTGTTTCAGTTATTTGTTGCTAAGGGAAAGAAATAATTTAATTTGCTGTCAGTTACCTTTGTGACAGTCTTGGGATAGTGAAAATTAATTTATTGATTCAGATTTCACTTCCAAAATGGTTTACACATTAGCCGAAAGAGTGGAAATAATTCTAATTTATGGTGCCCAAAATTAATGTGCTCAGATAAACTGCAGTCACGGTTAACGCCAGACATCCGAGGAAGATAACTCCGCATAGGTATGTTTTGCACCTTGTTACACAAATTCACACAAACTGGATCTCTTGCAAACAAAAAATGTGATCAGAGTTTTGGCTCAAGTTGAGGTTTTGGGTCATTTTGGGATAAACTCCAATACTTCAGTAAGCAAAGTTATTGCTACGACTGGTACGAGTATTTCATTAGGCTTTGTACACACAGTTACTAAGCTCCATAAATTTCATCCATTCAAAATAAAAATATTGCAAGAGTTAACCGAAGATGATTTCGATACGCGAGTTGAGTTTTGTGGACAAATGACTGCACCGATTAATGATAATACCATTTATGTAAAGAATATCGGCTTCAGTCGCGAATGTGCATTTTATTTAAATGGATTTGTTAATAAGCATAACTGCAGGTATTGGAGCAATGAAAATCCTCATGCTTTTGTAGAAGGGCATACCCAGTACCCCCAAAAAATTGTGTGGGCAGGAATTTTAGGAAACAAAGTGACTGGGCCATTGTTTATTAATGGGAATTTGAATGGAGACATTTATCAGTATATGTTGGAAAATTCCATCGAAGGGGATAGAAACCCTATACTTGGTGAGGCTGAAATATATTTCCAGCAAGACGGCGCTGCTCCTCACTACGTTCTTCCGGTTCGGCAATGGTTAGACAATGAGTTTACAGATAAATGGATAGGGCGAAGAGGGCCTAAGGAATGGCCTGCTGGATCTCCTGATTTGAAGCCATTAGACTTTCTTCTATGGAGCCATTTGGAATCTATTGTGTTTACTCCCCAACCTGAAAGTTTGGATGAACTTCGATTTTAAAAAACCGAACGTCAAAATAAAAGACTTTCAAGCAAGCTATTACTCGACACTCCTTGTTTTTTAATCAGTGGTTTTCGATAAATCCGTGGTGGGAAGTTTTCAAATGATCACCCTGTATGTACTATACTGGTGGATGTGTGCTGAAGTGATTCAAGGTTTGCTTCATAATCTATAAATGGATGTAACTGATTCATTTAGAGATAAACAAATAATAACTCCCCATGTTTGTGCTGCTGAACTAAACCACGTATACAGGGTGTTCCTTAATGATATGCGAATATTCAAGGGTGTGAATCTACATGAAAAATTAATGTTAGTTTGGTTTATAAACTATGGTTCAGAAATGTTTCCTTACAAAAACTTGGAAGTTTTAGGAAAAAAAATGGAAATTAATTAATATTTTCAGAACCGCTCCAGATATTTCACTGATATTTAGTGCGTAGTGAAAGTTGATAAAGTTGCATATTTTTCAATTCAAAAGTAATTTTTAGCTTTAACAGTGGCTTGCGTACGGGTATTGACTTCGATATTTTTTGATTGGTACGCCAATAGTTTTTTGCCAAATAAAAATTATTTTCAATTTAAAACAAATGATCTCTCTTGAATTGTTTCCATTTGATGCGCCATTTTTGAGTTGGAGGAAATTGCCAATAATTCCTGCCATACGTTAACCGAAAATTGGTGTGGGAAATGGGTGTCGGTTACGGCATAGGGATTTTCTTCTGCCCAAAAATGATTATTGTGGAAATTCTGAATGACATTTCGAGAAAAATTAGCTTCGTTCGTGAACAAGATCATTGATTCAAATTGCGGATTTTGTGTAATTTTTCGAAGATACCACTGACAAAAGGTCACACGCATTGGAAAATCAATGGGAAGTAATGCCTGTACTCTTAAAACATGGAAAGGATATAACAAAAAATCCACTAAAATTCTCCAAACAATTAATGGCAAATATTTAAGTGTCTAACGATCTTCCTCGTACTCGTTTCAGGATGTTCTTCATCTTCGTTCAGCACTGCTTCCTCAATTTCAGGTGTTCTCACACTTAGATGCCTACCTTCAGATGTTCCTTTTCGGACAGAGCCAGTTTCAACAAGACGCCGATGAATATTAGAAAAGGTTCGACTATCTGGCAAAGCACGATCGGGATATCTCTGGTGATAAATCCGCCTAGCTTGCTCACCATTACCGTCGGCAAGGCCATATACGTAATGCATTTCTGCATTTGAATAATTCACCATTATTAAAAAGATTGTAAAAACTAAATAATGAAAAAGGTGTCACAGCGAACAGATTTGAGTAACAGAGACTTGTCAGATGTCAAAAGCCAGTTGCATATTCTAGAGCAACTAGATATTTATTGCTAAATTGCATTCTTCAATTATTACATTAATTTTCTCGGACAATAGATCGGCTTTTATTTGTTTTAAATTGAACGGGAAATTAAAAAATAAATTTTATTTGGCAAAGAACCATTGGCGTACCATTTTTTTCTTAAAAAACATCGAAGTCAATTCCAGTACGCACGCCACTGTTGAAGCTAAAAATTATTTTTGCATTGGAAAATATGCAACTTTATTAACTTTCACTACGTACTAAATATCAGTGGTATATCTGAAGCGGTTCTGAAAATATGAATCAATTTCCATTTTTCCTAAAACTTCAACACCCCGATTTTTTGTAAGGAAATATTTTTGGACCATAATTTATAAAGCAAACTAACATTAATTTTTCATGTAGGTTCACATCGTTAAATATTCGCATATCATTAAGGAAAAAAATTATTCTTCTTCTGTACCACGTTTTCGTCCCAATGGTGACCTTTTTCAAGTACAATTGACACCTTTGATAAAATATTTTGTTCATCTATCTGCGACTAAAACGTCGTACAATAAAGAGGAATTTTAATCATACAAATATGTTTTCTGATTCGGCCGGACAAGCATGTGGAATTATCAGCACGAAAAACCACAAGATACGTTTTCAGATGTTACACAAGCAAATAACTGTAAGATTCACTGGAATAGGAGTTTTGTAGATTGGAAAAATATTTAGTCAACCAAAAAAGAGTGATTGGAAATATACAACCCGCTGGTTTAGACAGGGTAAAGAAGATTAACGTCTTGACTATAGAAACCCTTGGCCTTACTAATCTTTGGGTTCTGATAAAATCTCTAGAACAGCTTAGTACCATGGTAAAGGCGAGAAATATTAGTTTTTGAGAAACGGAGTACTTATCTAAAATTTGAAAATATTTTTGAATAAATATTGCAACTGGGTCTACTTTGACTGACCTGTGCAAACACACTGTGGTAGCACCAATAAATGTTTATTATTATATTATTATTCCACATTTTACACATAGATTTCCCCATACATTAGCCCTTAATATTCATAAATAATGTTAGTACCTGACCGAAACGTTGTCAGACGGTTCATATTGTCATTAAGGCAGAGGAAAAATGTGTGACGACTAGGGGGCTATTTGACTGACTTGATCAATTCAATACTTATGTTATACATGTTCATAGCTAACTTTTTTCTTAAAGGGGACAACTTGCACCGAACTTTTCTCGCGCTTCTCTCTCGTACACGTTGAATTCGAGTTGTCAGACAAGATTGGTTTTCCCTGTATACGACATTTTTGTTATTATCGGTTAAATAAAAAGATTTAAAGAATTTGAGTAAATAAATTATTTGTACCATATTCGATGCGCTGTAACAATAGTAAACGCGGCGACTAATACGTTCTAAATACAGCAAAGGAGCACAAACAACATGCAGTAATTTATCTTTGAACCCATCTAGGATAATTAGAGACAAGGAACGGAAATATATGCAGAAGAGCGTAGTCAATGTGCGTGTATGCACGTGAACTTCACGTTCATGCGTGAACAAACGATTCTTATTAAATTCCGGTCGGTATGAATATTTTTAAATCGCATGCTAATTTATTGCCAGAGATAGGTTTAATCTTATGTATAATATTCACTTCTGTGGAATATTCTATGTATAGACCAGCTGTATTTTAATATTATAATAATAAAAACTGCATTAAATCGGTTTGTTTTTAAACGTTAATTGATTTATTGAACGATTGTATTCGATTTTACTGTTAGACACTGCATTCGCGTATACTATGAACAAATATTCATATAAGCAGAATAATTCTAGAGCAGGAAGTTCATTGAAGAATGTAACATATTAACCATATAGCATAGCTGAAATGGACATATTTGCTTTCCGTCTCTGTAACCATGACCAACCGCAGTCAGCGCTGTTTCGTGCTCATCAGCAACTCATCAGTGCGGTGTAGCTCTTAGGCCTAGTCTTGAGACAGACGAATAGGAAGCAAACAAGTGGCTATGGTCTGCTAATAAACTCAAAATATTGTGCGTAAACAGGTGGAGAATCTGATGATCACCTGCTACCAATGGTTTGCCGAATTGATTTTCGTCCTCATCCCACACGAGGAAGACGACAGATAGCTTTACGCCACAAGGGTGGCGATCCTCAGGTTTCCTATATTTGCGCACAAAAATAACTATACACATGCAATGGGCACAGCACAACAGACACAGAGAAAAATTCACCCTAATTAGGAGGAACATAAAACTGATCTACTACAATACACCACTTACTTTTACAAAATGCTCACACTGTGTCTAAGTTGTTTCAAGTCGGCATTAAATTTGACATGAATTATCTCTATCACAGAACTTTTTTAGATCAGCGTTTTTGGAGAAATGTTAATTTGAATATTTAACTCTTAATACCATGGTTTCTTGTAGGTTTTTCACTATATCACCGGGTGCCCGAAGTTGTAACCATCACCTAGCAACAAATAGGAACATTCCTGTTAATCAACGAACAAGAGCACAGTCAATTTAAAAACAGTGAGCGCTACTTTACCGTCCTAAGGTTAAAGTCCGTGGGCTGAAAAATGTTAATGCCAGGAAAGCCCATTCGTGACAGAAGGATTTTTCTCAGGGGGGTAATCATCGCCTGGAGGCGAATTTTTGTGAAAGTGTATCAGCACTTATTAAAACTTTTTGATGAGCGGTTAATAACAATTTTTCTAAAACTCCTCATTTCTGTACATAAAAAATAGAGAGGGGTTGCCTTCTCCACGGATGCCCATGATTTGTGAAGTAGACAAAAATTTGCTATACAGTGCTTTTCTTTAATGTCCCCCTCCCCTTTGATTTTTTTAACGGATCAATTAAAATAATTAAAATTTGAGGTAATGAAATTGCTGCGTGGATGTCATATTTTAGAGTAAAATTGACAGATGAAAATGTCAGATCGCCGCTGGGCGCCATCTTGGAATTTTGTTTTATGAAAACGGGGGTCTTGTCGCACACTTTATATCCCTAAAATATATAGTCAATACCTTTACCTGCTACAAAATGGTGATACATTCAATAATTATTTGAACACAAACCCACTAACATACATATCTCTACAATTAATTGTTATTCCCTGCCGTATCCACAGCAACGGCGATAAAAGCTTCTTTTGTTATTTTTTGTTGACAAGAATATCGGTACGAAAACAAACATCATTGTACAGTTAAAATAGTCTTACTTAGTTTTCGGTTTTAGTCCATTGGATGAAAAAATCGAAGCGATTTTATTTATAATGCGACGCGTAACTTTCAGGAGACCGAAAGGATTTTTAATGATGGTTTCCCGAATCGTCCTATCCGTAGACAATATTTAAGGGAACATGTATGTACCAATCCTCACGCCTTCTGGGAAGCTCACAAAAAATTAACGTTTGGGCTGGGATATTGGGAAATCATATTGTGGGGCCTCTATTCATGGAACAAACTTTAACCGGGGAACTGTATTTGGATATGCTGGAAAATACTATTGACCCTCTAATCACCGAAATCGTCGAAGCGAATCCTAGTGAATTCGATACTGATATTGTAGTCCAGCAAGATGGTGCTCCACCACACTACTGCAGACAAGTTAGGAATTATTTTGATAACAATTTCCCCGGTCGTTGGATTGGCTGTCGAGGTCCTGTGGAATGACCGGCTCGCTCGATTTGACACCTTTGGACTTTTTTTGTGGGGTTATTTGAAGCAAAAGGTGTACAAAACTAAACCTGCTTCAATATTGGATGTAAGGCTGAGAATAGCAAATATTTGTAGAAATATCGATGTTACTATGTTGGAAAATGTTCGACACGAAATTACGGACCAGCTGTTATTGTGTAAAGAAGTTCAAGGCAACCATTTTCAGCATCTTCTAAACTGAACTCAACGTATTTATTCGAATTATCAAGTTAAATGTCAATGTATTCAGGCAATTATTAAATGTACCTCCATTTTGTAGTAGGTAAAGGTATTAACTTTATATTCGAGGGTTATAAAGTACTCGTCAGGAGCTTCAAAATAATGTGCCACAAGACCCCCGTTTTCAAATAATTTTTTTTCCAAGATGGCGCCCAGCGGCCAACTTGACATTTTCATCTGTCAATTTTACTCTAAAATATGGTATCCGTGCATCAATTTCATTACCTCAAGTTTTAATTATTTGAATTGATCCGTTCAAAAAATCAAAGGGGAGGGAGAAAAGCACTGTATAAAAAAATATATATATAGAACATTGCTTGTGCCTTGAAATGGTAGATGTTGGAACTGACGCACTCATATTCAATAAAATGTGCCCATTTTTCTTTAGACTGACAGTTACATAAAATTCATTTATTCATGCTAACATCTGAATTTAATGCATTCACATCACATCTTTTTTTAAAACAGCTAATTTGAATATATTTCGTCGGTGTTAAGCAGGCAATTTTCATTCGCACGTGAAATTACACGTTAACTGATGATGTGAGAATAAAACATATAGGTAAGGCAAATGAGTGTGATTATCTTTCAAGCTGTTGATGATGATGATAGTGATATGAGCAGGCCATGACCAAAACACACCTTCGAGTAATGTCCACTAAGGCACTCGTGTGAATATTATGCTAACATATGTTAATGCTGTTTAATTTGACAGGCACCCAAACCAACAGACTTATAGGTACTTCGTTACAGTATGCGCGTTTTAGTAAACGCCTGTACTACTACTTATTATTGCTATGTCTATGACTTCGTCGTTATCGATCCAGATGCCTCTAGCAACCCTACTTCTCAAATTACATAGAAGTTGATCGAGCTTATATTGTCGTTTTAACCTCCGGCCTTTAACAATTCACGTCATATAGGGATTCAAATGCGTGATAAATCTTCGCTTCTACTCCCTCAACATCTACTGGGCTGCTAAAGATACGTTTGCAATATAATGAGTTGTAGACACATGTATGGGGCATGTCACAAGTTGCAACACATGTTGCGGCACTGGTTGCGCTCTGCAATTGTTTGACGCATTTTTGTCTCCGGCACTTGTTTCAGCCAGAACAAACAACTGCATATGTTATGGTGCAAAGTAGTTGTAATTAACACACACCTTAAAAAGAAACAATCCATCGGGAGTAAAAATGTGTCCAAAAAACACGTGTATAAAAATCAACCAATAACAAACGCTGAGATATCCTCCAATCGAATCGTACTTCGTCCGTTATCTAACACCGATAAGGTTATTTACATTCAGAATGCGATGATTGGTCAATGAAAAAAGCACCAACGCTTTCAGAGCCGTCGATAATAATTAGAAATGCCAATACCAATTCGTTATTGGCTGTCGGTTCATTAAACGTTCTTAATAGGTAGATAGATTTCACCGAATTATATAGCCTCAAGTCGTAATTCGGTTATGTGGATTCAAGATTCAAGTGGTATGACTTTGGAATAATTTGGACTCTACTGCAGAAGAGTGCGAGACCGGTCGACGGCTTGTGTCGGCTACTCTGTGTGTTTTTAAATTCTCATCGTATATAAATATTATATTATCACATATAAAAATATGGCTTATGTTTTTCAAACGTACCTTTTGTGTGATCTTAAGTGCCATGTACAAAAGTATGGTAGCTTTCTGCTGGTCTATTAATTGTCCGACTGACCACCTTTTGGCATTCAAAACGCACCTACCGTTTCCAGAAAAACGGCGATAAATCCCCAGAGGCCTAACAAAAAGATCTAGCTCTCAATACATGTCAGCTTCCCTGGTTGATATATATGCGTCTTGTGTACATTGAGCAGCTCTGTGTCGTTAGAGGTACCTTTTTGTCCGTCCGCGTCGTGGAATTTGAATATTCAAAAGGCAGCGGGCAGTCGATGGTATCCCAAAAAGGGAATTAATGCTGATGCTGATGGTAAAAACGTAGAACGTGGTGCCTTCGATGCACATCCTACTTTTGCAAACAGAGGCGGAGGCCACCGACTTTTGAGGGTTACACAATACATTTCATGAACATCATCATTATCACAGCTAGCTAGCTTATATTTTACATTCATTTTTAACGAAATATGTCCGGAAGCAGCAGCGTTGTGAATCTGGATATTAAACAAGACACATATTTGATATTTTTATATTTAGATAAAGAAAGAAAATCCCGGTAAGCACCATGTAACTTGATGCCGGTATGGCAGTTTCCACGATTTTTCCTGAGAGGAATACCTTGGCGTTGCCAGTTCGCCCTTAAGACGTGTCATCCGCCTGCCCCGAGGGGATATTACGTATCTTGAAAAGTGATATTATGGCGTTTTTTGACACTATATAGGTGTTGTTTCTTGTTCGTCCTGGAAATTGGAGATATATAAGAAAAGAAAATCTCTGGTTGGTGAAATATGTGACAACTAACAGGTGAGAAAATATGGTATAGACAGGAATATTTATGAAACGTGAAAAACTTATTATATTTTACATTATTTCTTACTTCCCGTTAAATACATTTTATAGAAATTTGTTTTGTGATGTAAAGTAGAAAATAAGAATCCGCTAGATCTGAGGCACTACGAAAATGTTTGTGGGTGATGCGTCATTTTTAATTTTTCTGTGATGTGGCTTAATCACATACAACGCGGGCGAAGTTGTGATTTCCCGTAATGCTTCTCAAAGTTTTTGGAAGCGCAAGAAACTGGTGAAAGTCGTAATTTATGATTTTAAACATAACATCTCTAAAGAAAGGATAATGGCACTTTGGTGGCGCTCACAGCAAGCAAACCCAGAATGAACTATTTGCACACTATGAACTATATAGTCAGGAAGTTGACATTTTGACGTTATTTTACGTAATAACCCTGCCGATCAGACGCTACTGCATCTTTTGCAAGCATTAAACGACCGTGTCCATCCGTCCGTCTATGCATTTTTCTACCTACCTGCCCTACGTAGTAGCGCAGGTGTGAATAGCGCACATGTCATGTCGAGAATCGAGGGAGTTTGAGCGTTGGATGCAGTTTCTGGGCCGTTTTTTGTGCCGAAAAAAGGACGCCAAGGTAGAGGTATACGACGAAGGTCGTTTTTTATTGGTTCACGGATAATGTCAAATGAACCGAACATCCTATTAGCTTGTTTGCTCAAAATTTCTGCGTACAGTCAGCAAAAGCAAAGCTGTTGTATGTTGAAAGATAATGCGTCCGCATGTGCTAACATTAGTGGCGGAAGATACCATGTACCAACCAGGGTTGAAAAAAAAAATGTTCAAGAAAAACAAAAATCATCTTTTTTTGTTTAAAACAGTTTTTTTTGTTTGAAACATTCAAATTTAGCTGAAAGAAAAAACAAGTTTAAAACACTGTTAATACATATTTAAAACAGTAAACAAATTTAAAATACTATTGCCTATATAATCTAGCAACGTTAATGGAGTTCCTTGAAACTGTTATTACTATTTTTGATCCAGCTATATCAGAGCACATGTCTAATCTAAAAGACATCGGAAAACTACCTTGTGAGCGTCAGGGAAGTACCGTTTGCCTTTAGGTAACTTTTCGCGTTGTGTCAAATGTGCGAAGTCGTAGCGTGGTGGTGTGTTTTGTTTTTTGTGCATTAAAGATTGGCAAAAAAAGAAAGGCAATGACAGGGAGGAGAAAGGATCCCATGTGGAAATATTTTAAGGAGAGTGATGCCAAGGCTGGCTCGAAAATAAATAAAAGAGCAAAATATTTAACCTGCAATATGGATATAGTGCCGCTGGTGGCTAGAATGCGCAAGCATATTAAAAATTGCAAACAACTTAAACAAGGAAGTTTGTTAGAAAAACAAAATATTCATATATCAGATAGTTCTGATACCGACAATGATGATGTTTCTACCGAAGGTATTTCCTCAAAGTTGAGTAGCTTGGAGAATTGTGAAAAAAGTACATTTTTTTACTTGGAGTAGTGAAAACTAAAAATGTTTTCTATGTACATTTTCCATGATTTTATATTTTAAAAATATGGATTTAAGGATTTTTTGTTAAATAAAATGGATTGTATACTTTTATAGAAATTTGTTAAGTAAATTATTTAATGTTATTATACAAGTAAATACATAGTCATATTATGTGATTATTTTGTTGCTTGTAGTGTAGTAGTATTAAAGCTCAATAAAGTTTATTAATATTAAGTTCACTCGTTCGTTAAGAAACACATTTTTTTCCACTAGTATTACTTCCCTAGTTTCAGGTTTGATTAATTAATAAAAAAATAAAGTATATTTCTAGTACCCATGTCTTTTTTAACCTTTGGCCCTTTTAGTTTCGTTTTGTAAAATATATTGAGATTGATTACAGTATAAAGATAGCATACTTCCTGAATCCTTTCTGAGTATTTTTGTCTTATTCTTATCAATAAAGGAATTTTTAGATAGATTACAAAACATGGATTTATTCACTTTTCGGCTCCTTTTGCATTCTTTTCAAAAGTATAGTAATGCCTATATTGTTTGTTGGAAAAGACAGCCGTTGTATCCATTCTTTTGTCATTCTTCAATCTTCAAAGATTTTTTAGATTGGACATTTTTTCGTGTAGTCAAAATAGGGCTATGGTGTACCTGGTATACAGGTATTATCGGGATGATGATATATCGATAATATATAGGTGTAGAATCATTGCTTTTTACAATAATACTCTACCTACAGTTGTAGCGAAAAAATGTTAGATGTAACTCAATATGAATATGAATCATTCGTGGTGTTTTGAAAGGCTCACTTGCTGAGGAATAGAACAGATAGACTCTTACAAGTGACCTGGAGGTACCTACTTTTGATGAACCGTTTTTCTTACAGACAAAAAAGCTTCACAATGCAATATTTGTCACTTTTGTGCTTTCCATTTCTTCGGATTTTTGATATAAATCAACAGGTCATGAAAAGGATCCTTAGTCAAAATGCTAACGTTTCGGCGTTTATTTTACGCCTCCCCAAGGTTACAAAAAAGTGAAAATCAACAAAGACGTTTAAAATTCTAAATTAGAAATGTAGCAATAAAGTGAAAAACAAGTCGGTTAAAAATTCCACTAAGAAAATACAGGATATAAAAACTTTTTGTCACTACAAAAGATGCTACCAGGTATACTGAAATGCAACTGACTATGAATCTATAGTATGAAAAATTGCTACTGCATTTACTGCATATTTACGGGTTCTCAATTTTTCTTGGGCTTACGAAGAACAGACGTAGATGTGGTAAAATAGTATCAAAGGGCTGGCTAAGGTATGCATGGAAATAAGAAAATATCATTTACCTTAATATAACATCTTTCGTAAAAAGATGTATTCAGACGCGCGAAACGTTGAGATTCTAAAAAACGTTATACATCTGTGACAGTTTCACCATTGTCAACCAAAACTCGATCCAGATCAACGGTTTAATCTAATTAAAAAGTCGTGTAATATCCACTAATGTTACAAAAAGTGCTGATTGCGATTATAATTAACAATAACGTAAAATTTAATTGTTCATTATATTAGCAAGATTGGTAGGTTACGAAAATTTAAGTAAAAACTAATTTGATACGGTTATTTGGCAACCGACAGGTCTTACAGAAATACCTACGAATTTTTTAAATTCAAATTCCTGAAAATTACTATTTTTATACATATATTAATCGGCTAGTTGCATACACATTTGAAAATGTTTCTTCACTGATATTTGTGTTCCGGTATATGGTGTTACGGTGTACCTTGATGGAAGAAAACAATTTTTACACAGTTTAACATAAAAACTGGAGGTTTTAGAAACAATTCATTTGAAGAATGCGTTATGCACACGACCTACCCATTTCTGTAATATTCTCCCAAAGTTTGGTAAAAATAACACGATAAATGATGAAAATAATGAAGAGAAAAATAGTATTGTCTAGAAAATGCTTTCGAATGAATAGAAAATGAATGGAATTTCATCAGATCGATTAAAAGTCGTAAATAACTAATGTTAGGTGTCTGTTTGTAAAACTTACTTAAAAATGGCGCCAGATAGGTTGAATCTGCGCTCTGAACTAGCTACAAACATGTAAAACAAAATTAAATGAATGAAGTCAGCCAAACAGGCCCATAGTCCCCAATCATTTGATAATGCTATCGCCAGTTTCTATCCTGCTCTAAGTGTATCAACCATATGGCAAATCACACTAATATAGTAACTTGCGAGAACAGGCGATGCAGTCAGAGTTAATCAGACGCAGATACGCAGACACTGCTCAGGAAATGTAGGGTGTCGCGTCTATGAATATTTCCCTGTTTTAAGGGCAAATTTAATGTACGGTAATGTATGTGTGAAATATGTACTGATATGTGCGTAAAATTAAGGGGTTCGAAATGTATGGATATTCTGCTGGCAAAAAAATTATATATACCCTTCCCCACCCCCACAACCCGGATTTTCAAGCGCTACAAAAATGATAATGATCAGGAGCCTCTGAAGCATCGAAAGTCGACGGATTTTTTTGGGAGTTTTTACCCCTAGCTCTATCACCACTGTACCTTATTCAAAAAACTGCAAACCTTTTGCGTTCTTGGAATAGTAGTAACACTGTGTAAAAGTTTCATCGAAATTTGAGCGGTACTTTTCAAATTATTGGCGGTTATAAGATTAGCGGTCAGACCGACGGAAATGATTGACATCGTTTTTTCGTGATGTAAATGTCATATAACATCCAAAAAACATATTATCTCATTTTCGAAAAATTTCGCGAATATACCAGATACTTCCCCAACAGAGTTAAAATAATAATGAGTTTCGTTTATTATCACATCTGTATGCAAAAAAATAACATAATGGGCCCACATCATGTACGCGGCATTTAATAACATCATAATTTATACATATATGATCTTTTCATAATGGCAGACATTATGTGTGAGAAATGATAGATACTATTGTGTAATTCCAAACATTTATGTTTACAGATTATAAAATTATTATCTTTGTTTCACAATCAATGAGATCCTCTTAGGAGTTTCATTAAAATGCTGCTTGAACTGTTTCATATGGTTTCTTGATGAATCATGAATCATTAGCAATTGCAATAAAACGGGAGGTGAAAAAAGAGATAACTATTCTTCAGATACTTTTTTTTTCAAGCAAAAAACAAATTACATCAGAGTGTTACCTAAATATTACGAATTTATTTATACAGACTGTAGATCAAGATACTATTCAAAGAAACTTATTAATATATATTTTTATACTTTGACCAAAACGTCTGTAACTATAGGCTTGCTTTTTTTGGTCTACAGTCTAATATTAACCGCACCAAATCATTCCTAAAAAAATACTAAAAGGTCCCTAAAATTGTAAATTTACATACATTTACGCGATTATGGGTCAATTGTATATTGGCGCTGATGATTTGACTGAGCACAGCTTCATTCGTTAAATTTTCTCATATTATAGATGGATATCTGAACAGCGATAAAGAGTTTTTGTATTTTTTTAACGTTTCTGCTAATTTTGTTCAATTTTTTATCTTTCAGTGATAATATATTATTTCTTTATAATGACTATCAAATCCTAGATTAAATATTTTGCCGTTACATATTCAGAAGATGAAAAACGAACAGGTGTTCGGTCGGGAAAGGGTAACATCCGCATTTGAATCATCCAATTGATATGGTCATCCCCAAGGATCCCTTGATGCATTAATTCTTAAAGTAACGTATATATTATATCAACATGAGATACGAACATTTTTCAATCACTGATGTCTCTTTCATCTTCATTGCCTTTTCTACAATAGGTTCAATATATAAAAAACAGCGTAGAGAGATTTCATATTTGATGAGATACTTAATTTTTTGCCACAATAGAGACAACTGTCATAATTCGTGGGTATATTCAACCTTCAAGAACAAAAGTCAAGATGATACTGATGATGCTTCAATTAATAAAATATTATTAATTATCAATTATCCAACTTTTATTCCTTGAAAATTTCCGATTCTTGTGTGATGTGAATATATTGTAGCGCTGCAGTAATTTGTTGGCCAGATCACCTATATTACTACTACACTGGCGGCGATAATTGTGAGTGACCCACCGTCAAGAGCTGCAATCGATACTAGAATCAGACAAAACAACAGGTAATACTCGTCTCGAGTATATGTTTGCTTAACTTAACTATACTTGTGCTTGAAGCTCACTGTTTTTGCAACAGATGTGTTCATACACTTGTAGCAAAAGTTAAATACAATGAATTTGAGCAACAGCAGGTTCAACCGTTCAATAAGAAGCTCTAATGAATGAGTAATTGAGCAAGTGAGATCATCGACAATATCTACCCAGATGACAACACAACTTACCCTCACCTTTGATTCGTAGAGGACTTGGTGGCGTAGATCTAGGTGAGGTATCTGGAGGTCCAACTCCTTCCTCCTCCGAGGAACTCGACGCTGAGCTACTGCCGCGAGTGAAGCTTTTATTATTGTTGCTCCTATTGAAATAAAGTCCACCGTTCTGCTGCAACAGCATCATTTGCTGCTGGTGATGAGCAAATGTCGTGAACTGCTTCGGTTGGTGTTTTGCTTTGAACTTGGACATGGTGAAGTCCAAAGGCTGGTCCGTTTCGGCATGGTTGGACAGCAGAACGTGACTGGGAGGCGTTTGGAGCAACATGGGCATCGTGTTTGAATCCTTGGGGGTTCGAGAGCCGGTCCAAAACGTCGGAATGGAGTTGTTGTTCTCTAACTTGAGCTCCTGGGGCGACGCTTGGAGGGTAGGCTGGGATTCTACCCACCTCCTTACAGTGTCACTATTGAACTCCGCCAGGTTCGACGCACGGCAGTACACAGTCACTCACAAATCATACTCGGTCCACTCGCGTCAGTGTTTGAGCATGTTTCGCGCCCGATTTTGAGTCTCAGTCTTTGTGATCTGATTTGAATAAGTGTGGGACGACCGTAGCAGCAAGTCTGCAGGAGAGACTACAGCCATCAGACTGTCCAGGCATTTGCATGGTCTGGCCGTGGATGCTGTGCATGCGAAGAGTGGGGGATGTGTAGGCTAGGCCTTAGCTATGGTGGGGGACTGCCGGCAGCCAATAGCGGCGGTCGCTGCGCCTCCGATATACAATACCGTATATAAATCGTATGGATTATTTATTTATGCTGCATCTTATATATGTATTTATGTATACGAACGGTCGGCCGCTGGTTGGTGTGTGTGGATATGTATAGAAGCAGAAAGGATTACTTTCTTTCTTTTTCTTCAACGTCGGATGCTGATTTTAATGGCGTGGTAAATCGATAATATTGCAATTTGGATTTTTCGTTGTTGCTGGATATTCTTTCATTGAAATAATTTTTTATATACCATATGCTTAAGATTCTTTTGTGTTGCCATCCATAGTCATTTAAGCTGGTTCTCTGATAATGAAATCCTTATTCAGGAGTTAATGCAAGAGCTTTTAGATTTGCGCCGCACCAGTGCATGCCTGAATGGACCCTCTTTTACTCCCACACAACGTACTTGTTTGAGCCCAATTGACAGTATCACGTGAGGTTACCAGAATAAAAGTTTGCTTACTATGATTTAATTTTGTGAGTCATAACATTTTTGAACAATACAGTATGGCCTAAGGAAAGATCTCTGAGGAACGCCAAGATGAAAAGTACCTTGATTCCATCCTGTGATATTTAGCGGAATATTATTTGTTTGTGAGGATGGGTTGAATAACATTTATGGGGCTCGATGGAAGCAAGAGCCTCAAGAAAAAAATGTTGACTTATTTGGACATAATAGTAACTTGGTGGGTGGTACTGCTGCAAGATTCATTTATGCTTTCGTTGGTGCATTACACGGTATGTTTTTTCTCTCCAAAACATTGAAAAGGGAATGGTGGGTACCTATTGGATCCTTAGACATGAATTTTGTTAGGACAGCTGTGAAATTTACTGTAGATGGTCTAAAATATTTTACTTTACGTACAGTTATTTGATCTTACATAAATAAACAAAGATCTCCATTGAAATTGAAATCACATAAATATAAAGGTGTTTCAGACACTACCTTTTGCGACACTTTGTATATATAAGTATATCTACGAGTTTTTAACACAAAATTGCATACGGAATTAAATTTTCTTTTCTTCCAACTGTCTATCGTAATCCAGGTAAAAAAATGACGAGTAGCTGTGGACCATCAGAATATTCGCTTTTGTAATCACCTAGGATACAGGTGAAAAATTTTGATAACAGGTCATGAGACATTCAGTGTCTACAGGATTGTCATGTCTGCTGAACATCCTTTTTCATGAGTTGTTGAAAAATGGATAATTTTAGTAAAGGTTCTGAATATATTTATGAAGGGTAAAATAGACCAAGGTATTGGACATTATTTGTATTACCAAGTATATTAAAAGTGCAATAATTAAATATCTATGTGCGACAAAATTTGTGTATGGTTTTGAATCTCATAGATGGCAGGTTCATTTTAAACCTATTTTTATAGTTTTAGTAGTCACTTTGAATCGCATGAAGACATGCAGTGCTTTTCAATAACCCCCCTACTTATTTTTCGAACGCGTCAAGTCAGCAAGCTGAAATTTGGGGTAATGAAATTTATATGGGTATGAAACTTTTTATCATAAAGAAGGCAGTTGAAGATTTCAGGATGGCAGCTAGGCGCCATCTTGTAATTTTTTTTCAAATGAAATATAGATCGCTTGATAAATCATTTTGAATCTTTGTGAGTGCTTTATAGCTCTTTAATATAAGCTTACTATCTTTCAAAATGGCGAAGTGGCAGGCTGTCAAAGTTGAGCGTTTCATCATCCAAAACACTATCGTATATCAATGTTATTCTCTTGAGAAGATCTATCGAAATATGTAATAAAATATGAAACACTCGACTTAAAAAAAACTGTCAAAATCTGTCGTTTTTTGGTGGACATTCAGATAAATCATTCCGAAAGACTGATATAACATACTGTAACGCTTTGATTATTGGCTGTTAGTCATATTTAATTCAATATGTATAAAAGCTCAACTGTGACAGCCTGACATTTTGTTATTTTGTATGATAGTGATTTTACATTCTAGGGTTATAAAGTACTCATTAGTAGATTCAAAGTAACGTATAACATCACTCACAATTCCATTAAAAAAAACTCATTGTTAAAAAAAGGAATTTATTCATCTTCAGTTTCACCACTCTGCGTTTTAGGCTGCTAACTTGACTCGTTCAAAAAATAAGTAGAGGGGACTTTCCTGAAAAGCACTATACAGGTTTATTTTGTTATGGGTCATAAGATATATGAAAAAAAAAACGTCTTTCGCGATTTTCCTAGTGGCCAATGCCCTTCCCTCGAACTCAAGTTATATATACACTATTTGACTCCCAAACTCATACAAGTCTTGTTCACAAGTAAATCATATATCCAAGTTCTTCCTTGTACATCTTTCGTGTATGGGTCTAGCACGGGTGCGAAGACGAAAATATACCGGTGGACGTAGTTCGCCGGCGTTTTCCGGTGCTTCAACCCTCGCCGCGCCTATTTTGCATCTCCATCCCTCTTCACCCCATCCGCGAGTTATGAAAAGCTCCGTACAGGCGCCAATAGCCAGCCTGCTTTCGACTTAAACCCTGGGCGGTCGCCCCTCCAACTCCATTCGCGCATACAAAATCAGGAGGTGGATGGATGTCTGGTTGGAGGCATGCGCTGCCCCTCACCCCCTTGCTGCCCCAATGCATCTACGACACCTTCCGCCCGATCTGAATATGCGTAATGCGGCGATATAACGCCGCGGCAGTCGAAGGCAGAAGTAAGGAGAAGGAAAAGACGCTCCAATAGGAAGACGTGCCATGGAAAAACTTCCCACCAGATCAATAAAATGATATTCTGCTGGTGTTTTATTGCGTCGGACGACACCGTGAATCCATTATATCTGTGCTCTATCAGAGCTACTATGTTGCTTTCATAAAGGAATAGAGAGTGAGATAATGAAACTGGGATTCTGGCGCAACTATCTTATTCAAAGCACAACACCTGAAATAAATTGTATCTTGGGGTTAGACTTTCCAAGAAGACTGCCCTGGCGGTTAAAACGTTCCCAATAGTGTGAAGTGATCACGTGGCAGGTGAAAAGTACCGAGGCTCTAGACGCTTGTAAGAAAGATTGATTTTATCATCAGTCTGTCAAGTTGACCAGTAATATATGTCCTTTTGTTTCCAGTACTCAATCTTGAGTCATTGGGATGATGATATACTTTACACGTGCAAACAAATGATGTAACACCTGGAACGTATTCTGTGGTTTTCATGTTGATAGAACTCCATGATTACTTTTTACTGATATTTCGGCCACCACGGTAGCTTTCTTCAAAGTACGGTGATAATGACAATATATTTCATGTTTATATGTGTTTCAAATGACGGTTCATTAATTTGTTCCTTTCTTTCTCTTTTCTTTGCTACTATAGAGTGTCAAGAATTTATTGATCAAGGCATGGTGGCCAAATCATCAGTAACAAAAGTGATTAATACATTTAAGTATTTGGTTTCATTTGACCAGAAGATCAGGTAGTTTTACATACCTACAGATGATTTTTGAAATATTTAACAATTTGAAACTACGTATTTTAGACTTTTGGGTTTACTTGATTTTTTTCAATTTGTGCATACTGCTTTTTACTTAATTAGTATAAATAAAGGGTTGAGCGACAAATAACGAGATGCATAATATTTGAGATGTATGCTATTTTTTTGAAAATTCACGATAGCGTTTGCTTTATTATTTTCTCTCCTTTTTTTATGAGTAGCAGTAAGTTAAAAGTATAAAAATGGTAAAAGGTACCATTCACGAATTTACATTGTTTACTAATTCAAAGCTCTAATTCAACCTGGTTTCACCAAGTGTAACAGAAGTAACGATTTAATTTTTTAATGATCTCTAATATAATCATTCTAACGTAAGACATACATAAACAGATTAAAAGACATGAAATGCCTAAATATACGAGGTGGAATCAACTAATGCTGTTTCATAATTTTATTGAGTTCACATTTCATACAAATAAAATATTTTATTTAATACTGTAGTACTGCAGCTATTATAACTAAGTCAAAGCGAGTTTGCTTATACCAATGTCCTTTGATAATACCCCTGAAAAATAAGATACCGTTCAAAATGAGTTTTATTTTTATTTTAAAGAGTTTAAAATTGTTAGTCAACCAAAGCGAATCCTCAAAATTAGATCCATCAATCCTTCTGCCAACTACCAACTTGAGAAATCGCCATTATATACTGCATTAATATCTTCTACTGAGAAGATTTCTCTCCCAAGGTAGATAAAAATATCGAAAAATCCCATTGGTAAACAACGAATGAGTGCAATCATGTAGAGAGCTTCCTTGGCTTGTTGGACACATGAGTGTCATTGATATTAAACCCTTTTGCCATTTTTGAATATTCATAATAATTTAAGTATAACTGACATTATTGTAGTTTATTGCATTTATGTAAAGTTGAACATGCGAAACACTATAATTTGTCAACATACGTAACAGTTTCTAGCTATATCGGACACTATCATGTAGCAGTAGCGTTACTCTCCTATGCACCGTTCTGCGATACAGTCATTGCGTCAGTTTTATTTGGCAGTGTTGCCGGACGTTAATCAAATTAAATGTGACAATTCATTATAATATTGAAAAAAATCAATTCTTATTTGAGTGGTGAAGGCCATTATTAACCTCATACATTTTACTTATCAACGCTATGTACCTCAGGTTATAAAATTTCTCAACCAATACTGTTATACTTCACCACCAAGGTATGTAATGGATTACTTTGCAACTGAAAAAACTTCTTAATATTTTCTTATTCTCCCTATACTATTTCATCATCAACTTATTTTCTGATGATGGCTCATTATGGCTAATTTTCGATTGTACCTTGTAGAGCTGCCTATACATGTTATACACAATGCTCCGCTTACATATTCAATAAGGGGTGTATAAGACGATTATACTACTTAAATTTTCTACTCTCTCTTAATTAGCCTGATGTATTTCAAAAACTGGTTGTAAATGGCTGAAATTATAATGAATCCGATATAAATAATAATTAACTTAGTTGAATAATATAGATATTAATTTTTTCTAATGGGTAGTCGCGATTATTAAAATTAACAGTATACAACGCTTTATAAATGTTATTTTTAGAATAACCATTTTAGAATGGGTAGAAAACATCTGACATTAATCATGTTTTGAATAAAGAAATCGGATTGAGCTTTAAAGGTATGGATATTATAAAATACACTTAAATATTGACATCTTTTTTGCATCGTGCTATGTTATATCTTCAAGGTGCATATGGGCAACCCATGCTAACCGAATTTCTGGTTTTATATCCATACCATGCATCGGTCATCCTGAAAAACTACATGACCTCCCCAATAATCGACAATCGATTGAAGAAGAGCCCACTTTCTTAGCTGGCTACCAGACAACAAAATGTACGTTTTCAACAAGAAAAAAATAGTTTTGTAAGATGGGTGTTGTGCTTGTAATTCCCGTTTCATCCCAGATATATTACAAATGTGAAAATGTGTATGTATGTTTGTATCTAAGGGTATGTATGTATGTTTATATCTTGTAGATTAGATCTTCGAGACGGAAAATTAGACTTGAAGGGGTTGAAATATGAGGCAAGTGCTACTAGGGGGAAATTATTATTTTTTTAAAGCTAGTTATACAGATACGGCTTTCATATGCTTAAATATAGTTAGCTGCAGCGCCATATATGAGACATTACCCTTTCAAAGTAGATTCCTTATTATTGCTGGCGAGGTTAAAATTGTAGCTATGAGATATACGCGTTTGCTGACAATCTCAAATAATGTGTTATACTTTTATAATAGTATTTTAATGGACCGATTTACCCCTGAAGTGGTGGCAAGAAAGGATAAAATGTATCCCAAAATATTCGAGAAACTTAAAGAAGTAAGTATTTAAACGGAAATTTGTAGTTAATTTGCATCTTCATTTTAGTATTGTGTTAATTTTTTCATTAGCCTCAACGGTTCTTATATTGCTTTATACAATTTTATACAGTTTTATTTGTTTTGAATTTGTAACTAAACAGCATCTTTTTTAATTATCTTATGTTTATCTTGTTTATTTTTCTTATTTTAAAAATATATTTTGTTTTTCACTAGACGTCTCAGGTGTAACAGTTCTAACAATTCAAGATCAAGCTTCATGACGATGACATTATTTTCTATCTTATAGTAAGGCGTGGTAACTCAGCTCAATAACCGTGAACCACGATAATTTCCAGGCAACCAGTTATACAAACTTCTACTTACTTGGTTGCCTACGGTTGCCCCTTCTCCCGCCTTCGCTCAACCACAACTAGTCGTTCGATTGAATTAGTTCGTTCTTGTTGCATCTTGGATAATTATAAAGTGTATTGCGTGGTATTATTTGAGTGGCTGCACAAGTACCAAATGCTCTATTAAATCGGGCGCCTTGCCCAGTGTTCTCCGAACGCACCTATCTATCGTGGAATGACCTACGCTTGTGCTAGTAAAATATTCCGACGATCAGTGCAGTATTTTTCTAGGGCCATCTCCGGATAGAAAAAACTATCTAAGCGATAGTTCGATAACGTCCTCCTGTCCGATTCCCCGCTTGACACGCGCAGCTAGGTGGAAAATTCTACCTGACCAAGGTCGAAAGTAACAACAAGGACATTAATTATTATTATAAGAGCCATAAGCAAATATGAAATTTGAATTGTTGTGGATGGCCAGAAATGTGATACGTATTGATTCCTTTGAACTCAATAAGCATTTTTGAAAATTTAAATCGCTACACTTCTTTTCAACATTTGCTAACGGTCAGTCGACATACATGTTATGTACGTGAATGATTATACATCTACAAATAATATTATAAAGGACTAAATATTATTGAATTTGTCTGGAAAACCAAATTATAGGAGCAGAGCATTGGAGTTTTTTGAGCAAGTATTGACAAAATCCAATACAAAAAGTTTTGGGAGTTTTCAAAAACTATGGCTAGAATATTAACTATTGATCATATTAGTACATACATGCAGCCCATACTATCATCAGAAAATAGATATTACTCAAACTATAATGACTTTGTAAAACGTGACAAACCACATAAGGAAGCAAAAAGAAGCATTTTGGAAACAAGTTGTTTTTGAAATGATCGATTCAGCTGTAAAAGTGGGTGTTTTACTGGGAAGGACCGGCACGGGTATTATACAGGGTGACTTTGAAGTTGAGTCATTAATTTTCAGATAATGATTGTAGAAGGAAGATAAATCAAAATATGTGTGTAAAAATAAAAAAAAATTTTACCTTGTTTTATAAAGTATCCTCCCGACAAGTATTTCAGTGCGGACCTGTATTTGATCGTGAGGTCTTGGAGCACCGGCATGCTGTCACCTGATTCACGAGCCCGTTGTACTACATTAACAAAGGCACGAGGGGTTGGTTGCACTCGATTGGGAAACCGATCCGCATAAACATGTGCCATTTTTTATTTCGTTTGAGCCACGCAACAGATACCACTATTCACTGGCACTGACTGTATACAAATGAATAAAATAATTGTAAAAACATCGTTCCAAATTCTTTCGCTTTTTTGTTTCCGATGCGATGAACCGATACGGCGGATTATATCCGTTGTCGCCAAACACGAGCACATAATATTATTATTGAGACAGGGCGGTACTCAAACTTCCAAAGGGCTATAACTTTGTTACTTCAATTTTACCAGAAAAATGGTAAAGGAAAAAACATTTCTTTTGATCAGATCTACTCACTGTTAAAATAAATGACTCAACTTCGAAGTCACTCTGTATATCTTGAAAATTGACATTATGTCGATTTTTTTGGCATTACATTCGATGTCTGAAAAAGCCTAAAATGGGCATTTTATCTTCCTTGTTCACAAACTTGGTTGAGCATCATTATTTTAGAGACTGTCAAGTGTTGAGTATTTCGTATCTTGAAAAGTGATATTATGTCAATTTTTTTTACATTTTGGCTTTTTGTGACATTTTGTAGGTTTCTGTACAAGATGTTAACTTAGCACTAGTTAATGGACACTTTGTGAACTCGTTTTGTAGTTGTACGTGTCGCGTAAACGTCATGAGCCTTCAGTTATCAATGTTTGGCTCTGTTGTGACGTAAAATCTGCTTCAGAGATGGCATTACTGGAGGTAAGGGCAATGCATAGGTGCATAGTGAGGATTTGTGTGCTAATAATATGCGTTGATCATAATTTCATTGGATTCTTGTCGCAAATACACTTACTTGAGATTCAAAGCTAGAAATTAGTTGCGCTCCCACTTTTTCTTATCCATTCTGGAAATTACATATGCAAATTTGCGGAATTTCAAAAACGAGAGAGCTAAGAAATAATTATATTCACTATACACTGTCATATTGCTAGTCATATACATGCTGACAGTAATTACACACAACCCAGGCGCGATGGTAATTTCTCGTAATTCTCCTCAAATATTTTGAAAACATAAAAAATCGTAATATATAACTTTGAAAATGACATTAATCTACCTTCAGAAACGATAACATATAAATAACCTGTCGGACACAGCTAATAGATATATTTTATGGGCAGCATATTCAGTAATGATTTTCTCACACAGCAAATATCACTGATTTCATACACATGCAGACCAATACACACAGTCATCCAGATGCGATCTTGCTATTCATCAAGTTTTTTTCTGAGAGATGAAAACTATAGGCCACTCGGCTTCACAAAGCATATGCTACCAACAATGCGTGTAGTTGAGCTAGTCCTCCATAGATCGACGCTCACAACGATCCTAGTGGGCAAACGTGAAATGACTGTTTGTACCCTAAAAACTACCTAGGCTGCAGGATGACATATTAAAATTTTCGACGTTAAATAGGTTTTTTACATAATACCCGTGCGGGATCGTATCTTGACGTCACCATACACAAAAAGTTTGTTGGCGGTAGGTAAATCGAGTGTAAATGCGCCCTAACGTTTAAGAGATGGAAGAGTGTAGGGGTAGTGGGTGATGAGACGATAGCAGGGTGTTTATTATTGAAGAACATTGCGCCGCGCCGGCCGACAGTCGCATATAGAACAGAAGGCGGTGGGAAACCTTTAATGATGTCGCTCTTAAGGGCGTTATTCCAATATGGTTGTATACTCCACCAGCCTCGCACATTAAAATCAATACGCGGCGGGACATTCACGGGGCTGTATGCTCCTCCATACGTCTCTCTTACTTACCGGCATAATTTATCCGCAATATGGTCAGTCAAAACTGATAACCGGTCAAAACCAGTTTTGACTGATTTTGGTAGTTAAAAGTGGTTTTGACCGACGTTCTTAATCAAACGTGGTTTTGGCTGACTTGTGGCTTAAACTATCAGTCAAATCTCATCATAAGTTAAAATTGTTTCTGCAAATTACTAGAACAATCGTCAAAAAGTATTTATCCAACTATTTCTAAGGTCTAAAGCTAAAGTTTCGTGTCCATATAAATGGTTCATAAGACAAACATAGTTTGATATCTGTATCATGAAAATTATAGATCGTCATTTTGCGGCGGATGCCATAATGAATTTAGAGTAACGTCGCTTTGTATTTCTCTTGCCAAGCCCTTTCCTTTGATACCTTATATTAAAAGGTTGGGTATGGAAATTATAGATCGTTATTCCGCGGCGGTCGCCGTATTGGATTTAGCATTATATCAATCAAAAGCCTTAACGGAGGCGTGGGAAGTTCGTTCTACGCCATTTTTATACGATTAGTAGACTAAACCCGCAGCTCAGCATCGATGTGAAGAAAATTTTTTTCGAATAAAGAAAATGCAATATTCAAAGTAATGCAATAATTACTTTGGCAATGATCATATTTTATCGAATATTTTAATGCAACAATAAACTAATTTCGATCAATTAATTTTAAATCACTTGGATGGTCATAGACGAGGTTATGGATTTATTTGAGCATGACGTTCTCTTCCTATCTCCGGTGTCAAAAATACGTGCATTGACTTTGAAATGAGCCTGAAACTTTTAGTCACCATTAGATGAATCTTTTCAAACCGCACAACTCTATTACATAACATTTTTCTTGATAAAAGTATTTTTTGAGATATTTTGTCCTTTCCATACTTCCTAGGTACCCTCAAATATCCATGAAGGTCATCGTCAAGGTCGTGGACAAAGGCATACTTCAAAGTAAAATTTCCCGCTTTTTCATTTCCGGTGTCAAAAATAGGTTTCATTAAAGAAAACTGTCTTTACCGTCAAATGACCTTGAAAGTCATGGTCAAGATAACGTTTAAGTTAACGGTTAGATGAATCTTTTCAAACATTAAATCTTGTCATCATTTCCTCTAGGAAACGCATTTTCAAGATATTTTGATCTACCCAAACTTTTTGAACACCCTGTATATTGTCACGGATAAAACCATGCATATAACCGTCCTCTGGTTTCCATTATACACACATTTTTGCGTCTCTCCGTATTTTGGTTCAGACGTGATGCTGACAGACTGGGCAGTCACTATACATACATATGTATATTCAGGGTGGCCTATCCATGTGTAGACGGAATATTACTCATAAACAAATACATTTTTTAAATCTATTTACGGGATGTTATACATCATGACACTTGAGGGCACATTTCTAAAATATTGGATATTATACAATTTCGACCTACATAACAAAGTTGTGATTTTTGAAATGGAATGCCTCAAATTTTATTGCAAATTTCGATAAACCAAGTCAAAAGAAGAAAATTGATATAGCATACTATGGGGTTTTGGTAATTAGCTACGTAGATATAACGTGTTTTGTCTAGAAAAACCCCCACTTCGGCAACCCCCCAGTTCGTCATTTTTAAATTTGGAGTGCTGAATTATGTATAAAAAAAACTTGCAGATCTCAGCTTATATCTTATTTGTTAGTTTTTCGAATATTAATTTTTACTCATGTTCAAAAACGCAAATTGTAGCTTTTCAAAAAAATTTCAAATGCATCACCCTATATAGTTGTACAATTTCTTCTGGGCTTTTTTTGATACTAGACACATAATGGTTTTAACGGCTATTTTTTCGGTTATTAGCACGTCTTTTATGGAACGGCTCATATTCCCTAAAATATCGCATCATCCGTGGAAACAAATAAATTGTTGATTAGTTACAAACTGCCAAAATTAGCTTTGTGAGCATTATAATAAAAACGTGTTTGAAAATGAATTTTTATACAGGCGAAGCCCAAAGAAATAGTTTCCTAGCATCTCGCATTTATAAGCAACAGTATCCTAATATGCGACATCCAAGGCCGGAAACATTTTCCACAATACGAGAACGTTTTGAATCAAGTGGAGCAGTGGAATATAGTAAAAAATGTATAAGTAATCCAAGTGTCACCAAGAGGCGAATCAGTTGGAGGTTCTATTAAAGTTGCAGGAAAATCCCCATTTAAGAGCACGGCAAATTGGAGCAGAAACTGATATATACAGAACTTCTGTCCAAAGGATTATTCACAAGCATAGGTACCATCCATATCACCTATGATTGCATCAAGGCCTTCGTCGTCAGGATTTCGCAGCTCGAATAATGCTAAATAAAATGAGTGAAAACACTACTTTCCTGGATAAGGTTCTTTTTAGCGATGAGGCAACTTTTAACAGCATAAGTGTTGTCAACAGGCATAACATGCACTATTATGCAACGGAAAATCCTTACTGGGCTAGGCAAATAGATTTCCAAAATAAATGGAGCTTGAATCTTTGGGTAGGAGTTATTGGCAGATAAGTTATCGGGCTTTTCTTTTTCGACAACAGATTAACAGGTACAAAAGACTTGAATTTTTTGATCGCATTTGACTTGGCTTTTGGAGAATGTCAACCTGCAAACTCGGATGCATATGTACTTCCAACATGACGGGGCACCTGCGCATTATCATAATCGTATGCGTAACTATTTGGATACCTGGAGTAACAATCGTTGGATCGTTGGCCTCCTAGATCACCAGATATCACACCGATGGACTTCTTCCTATGGGGCTACGTTAAGCAAGATGTTTATAGATATCCACCATCTACCCCGGAAAATATGAGGGAAAGGATTCAGGATGCTTTTCTGAACATAAGGGAACACGTTCTGAGGGATGTGCAATGATCATTTATCCAAAGACTACGGCTGTGTATTCAACATGGTGGAGATATTTTCGACCAGTTTTTGTAGATTAGGTCTTGAGTAGTGATCGTTGTTTGTTTATGTTGTTGTTATAGTTGTTTTTCTCTATTACGCTTGAAGCTGATTTGTACTGCTCTGATTGTTATTAGTTTTTACGTCAAATCTGTACTCTTAGGCCCGTATCGTCAGTCGACCTTACAGTTGTAGGGCGCGTTTCTCTCCTTCAAAAATTTCTAGATTACATATATACTTGTCCCGTGTCAGCGTCAGCGCTCTCCTATTGTGAAGATTTGTTTTCCTTTTAAATTGTAGGAAATTTCAGGCTGATAAAACATGATATAACTCAAAAGCAAGCACAATTTGATGCGAATAGATGTTTGTGAAATAACCTCAAAATAGAGTTCTGACACGGAGAAGTAGAAAACTATGACAATCAAGGAGGCCATAAAGGCGCCCTACAATTGTAGGGACGGCTGACGATACGGGCCTTAGTGGCAATATGGAACTAGCCCACTGCTTGTCTTTTGTTTCCATGGATGATGTGATTTTTTCCTTAATTTTAGTGTGTTGTTCTATTAAAAGCTTAATAACTCAAAATCAAGTGATTTTATCTGAATCAAACCTTACACCAAAAAAAAAAGTTTTAAAAAAATTGAATCTCAACTTGCACAAATATATTTGAAATCTTTGAGAAAAAGTACAATTCGCGTTTTTGACCACCCTGTATGAGCAAAAATTAAAATTAGAAAAAGTAACAAATAAGATAAAAGCTGAAGTGTGTAGGTTTTTTTTGATACAAAACTCAGCAATACAAATTTCAAAATGGCGGATTGAGGGGTTGCCGAAGTGGACGGTTTTTCTGGACAAAACACCTTACATCTCAGTAGCTAATTACCAAAACCCCATAGTATGTTATATGAATCTTCTTCTTTCGAATTGTTTTATCCAAATATGCAATAAAATCTGAGGTGTTGCATTTAAAAACATAACATGCTATAAATAGATTTTCCCAAAGTGTACTTGTTTATGAGTAATTGTCCGTCTACACATGGATGGGCCACCCTGTACGAGCCCATTCCCACTTCAGTTGGCCCACTTCAAGATTTGTACCAAAATATGCTTTTATAAACTAAACATGACGAAACTAGTTACTTCTAAAACAACTTATTTTCTCAAAAACATTTTAGATACACTCTAGTCGTAAAAAATACATACTTGAAATCACTTAGACCTATAACTAATAGAACATCTGAACAAGTAAACAATGTGCGAATAAATCCGCGAAGTTAACAAAGCAACAATTGAAAGATTACCATTGGGTAACATCACCTTTATTTTTTATTACAGCTGAAATTCTTTGGGGCATAGTGTTAACCAAGTTTTGGCAAAAATTTGGTGTAAAACAGTCCCATATTTCTTGAAGCTTTTGTCTCAGTTCGGTGATTGTACGAGCAGGATGTTGTCGTAGAACCTTTTTCATCTCGTGCCACAAAGTTTCAATAGGTGACAGATCTGGACTGCTATAAACCCATTTCAAAAGTGGTACATTATTTTCTTCCATCCATTGTATAGCCTTTTTTGAGGTATGGCATGCTGCACCATCTTGCTGAAACACAAAATCTTGGCCGGATGTCAAACATTCTTCCATCACTGGTAAAAGCGATTCTTCTAAGATTGCCAAATATTTGTTTGTATCCACATTTCCATCAATAAAATGAAGTTTTCCTACTCCTTCTGATGACATACTGCCCCAGACCATAATGGATGCTGGAAATTTCACTTTTCTCTTCAGACAGTCAACATGGAATGCTTCATTTTTTTGCGAATAACTCTACTGCGACTGTCACCAACACAAACTTCGAATCGGGCCTCATCACTCCATTGTATTGCACACCATTCTTGAGGTGTCCATTGTCTATGTTCTTTAGCCCATCTAAGCCGATTTTTCTTTTGCAGTGGAGTTAATGGCCTATAAACAATTTGTGCAACTTTAGGGTTTTTATTTCACTTGTTTTATAAGAAAGCTTACCTTGCAAGTGCTAAATCCCAGTTTGTGGGCCTCTCTATGAGTTGTGGACCTCGAAATTCTCCTTCCAACAGCGTCACTCCACAGAGCACTTAATTGTAAATAATTGGCACGCCTGTTTTTCACGATTATTCTTCTTAATGCTCTTCGCTAGGCATTTGTGATATTACTTTTTTTTACATATCGTGGCTTAATATTAACTGAACCAGTTACGTTATATCTTCTAACAATATTTCTCACACTGTACGGCGATAAGTCTAACAAAGTTGCAATTTCTGAGTTTGATTTCCCAGAATTAAAGAATTTAATTATCAGTAACCGAATTTTCTTACTAATAACCTTTCTTCTACCCATTTTGAAAACCTTAACTACCCAAAACTATTTTAAACGTATTCTGACAGCTGTGATTAATAAAAACAATTGTCATGGCTTTTATTTTTCACAGCCACCTATCCGTTATAGACTTATTTTGCATTGAAATGAAAATATGTTGATATGCTGTAATTGCAACATGTGTTATTTTTATGCTGCAAATTTGATTAGGGAGTGATAAAGTTGGTGTTTTCTACTATATATTATCAAAATATTCATTGTTAATATTTTAAACCTATAACACCCTGCTCCATTTTTATTATTTGTGTTTGATAAGAAAAAAACTAAGATTTCAATAGTTGGGCCAACTGAAGTGGGAAGGGGCTCGTAGATGTGAAATGTGAGAAATGAATTTTAATGCCTTCGAGGTTCATAGTAAGTATATAGTAGGAAGGAGATCATATACACTGAAATTTTACTCAGATATTTTCATGCATAATACACTTTTGTCGGTGTCATTATTCTCGTATATATGTGAGTGTTTGCCCAACACAGTGTCTGAAAACTTCCAGATTTAATAGAAAACTAGTCATCTCTATTGCCGCGCCGTTATCAAGCTATAATAAAATTTCTTGGCACTGTGGGTGGAGCATCGCGTAATCTGGCCGGAGTTGGAGCAGCAGTCATAGCATAAAGGCGCTACACTTTTGGGACACAATAAAGTCTCCTAAGTGATTCACTTGCCCGAGAATATGATTGCTTGACGCCGAACTAAGCTATGTTGCCACGCTTTTAAAAGATATCGTTCAACTCTTTCAGTTTAGATTGTTACAAGGCTTAAGTACACGTGTATACATCTGAGTATTGTTTGAAGCCTTGAACGTGTGCTTAACTCATCAGAGTTTTGTAAAATACGAGTATTTTTAAAAATGTAAAATCTCAATAATCTAGTTAAAAAAATGTACAATACGTAGATCAAATGTAAAAATCTTGTAACAGTACCTGTCTAAGCCAAACATGGGATTTTTAGTTGACTATGTCTAAATTGTAGCTTCATTCGATTTAATCGAGTATTCCCCAATTAGATCAATTATATTTCTCAAGAATCATGCAGTTGACTCTCGGTTTTCTACTAGTGTTAGCAGTGAATTATTATTATTAATTATTATTCCGATAGAATGACAAACTGTCATATGACGGAGGTCCAACCCCTGTGACAGAAGTTTTGTTACATCATAAGGACATGGCATGGAAAAGCTTGTTACCACACAGCAAAGTATAACGTGTGAACTTTGAAAGGCAAGTTTTGCCTCTTTCTGTTCATAGAAAAAATGAAAACACCCGCAATATAATTTTTGGTGTCAAAATATTCAAAAATTCTCTTGACAGAAATTTTAGTAAACTTCGCACTATGAGTAGAAGATAACCAGTATAGCATATAGGTGCTAGATAGAGGAACTTACCTGCTACAGTCAAAGCATGGCGTCACGTAGATCGACTCTATACTTACTACGCCTACGTTGAAGGTTTTAAAGGAGGAAAGGGTAGATTCAAATCGTATCAAAACGCGAAATCGATTCGTGATTAGGTAGGTTCACTTAGGTACGAAGACCTTCGACCTCTGCATATCACTATATAAAAAAAATCATATTTCTGTTTTCATGCCAGATGTAGGGAAATATGTGTGGCTTACCACGTCTAACAGGTACCATAGTATCACTGAGATCTGTAGCTTCTTAATAATAGAAGGTAATTCACTGACACCAATACCAATCTCTGAAACTTTGTAACACGTTTCAGCGATTTTATTTCAGCCGCCTCTGAATCAATTTTGAAAATCTACGACTACAGAAACGATAGAAGTATTAACCTTGCGATAATATTAGAACTTCATTTCACAAGTTTGCTGTTGCTTAAAGATTTCTGGGACACACAAGTCCGTGTTTCCCATTTATGTTGGTTTGTCAGTCAGTGTCTGTTGTATATCAATGCGTCATAAATCCTGACTGGGCGAAATAGTCAGAGAATCATCATATACGGCGTAACACAAATTAAAGATTAGACGAAACGGGTGGCATATTTATGGATCATAAAATGCAGAAAAATATATGAGTAACATTACAGAATGCTGAAGTGGTACGTAACTCCCAATATCCAAATATTGCTAAAATATATAAATATTTCTCATGTAGCTGTAGTGTCAGTGATGACACCACCGCGGACCAGCTGGAGTTTGTTACCACAGTCGGCAGTGGCCTCCGCGACGATGTAGCATCGCGCCCTGCACGCAACGCCCAACTAGCAAAGTAGTGGTATAAGCTTTTGGTAAAAGAACCGTTCAGCCATAAAAGCTCTCTATTGTTGTTGCCTGAACATCAAAATACTGGCTTAATGTTGTGCGGAATGCAGATTTGCTTTCTGCAACATATTTGCTCTAAAATGAAGTGTTTAAAATATTCTTATAACATAGTTATACAACACCTTATAGGGCAAATTTTTAACTGTTGCATAAACGCTTATACAACTATTTTATACGCATATTTGCAGGTTAGTCAAAATGGTTGTGTTGTGGCATCCATGGTAACGTTTATAAAACAAACCCGAGCCTTGTTATTTTGCTGTGCAATTTACTACTTTAGCCAACAAATTGCTCCCAACGGAAGCACTTATACAACTGTTGTTTAGTAACTGTTAAAGGCTATACATATGCTAACTATGTTGGTAAACAACTTCACCATAACCTAACTTTCTGCTGTCATATTTTTGTAAAATGCCATAATCAATGTTTTAAGACAAACAACGCATGCATATTGGTTCAAAAGGTTTGATCAACTGTTCAAACAGAAGATATAGATCTGGTACAAATTCTGGGTAAATCATTCGACTCTGTCGGTATTTCATTTCAGACATTTGTCAAATTGTTGTATAACACCTGCAGGCAACACCAAAATATTCTAATAACCTAAAGACAACATAGACGATGCCATGATTGTACACAACCACCCGCCATATTGGGCATACATGTATGCCTCTATTTAATATTAAATAATTATGTTTCAGTTCGAAATTACAGATATAAAGTGATAATGATAAAGTGTAATTGTGTCTAAATATAGGATTTGTGGAAGATTTAACGCAGTTAAGTTCAGTTTTCCATCTTAAAAATCTAGACATACTTTTGATCATTGTCAAAATATGAATCAAATACGAAGCCCGTAAAAATTGGGTAACTAATCTGCACGATAATCACAATAAAATTTGCTGCTCAAGAAATTCAATAGCCCTATATCACAGTGTAGAAGTTTATCATATACCTGTGTATGAAATTCACAATGGCCGATATGTAAGTAAACAAGATGACTGTAATGTGTTAGCTATATATCCTTCACTTCGCATATACAATTTATAAGAAATAGTTTGGTTGCAATAAAGTAGAATCATGTAACAGAATAGTTGTATAGTTGGCAAAAACTGAATCTTGCACTGACGCAAATGTCCTATAGCGGCTGCAAGGGGCTTACACTTTTGTTTTATAACTGTTACCTGCAGCCCTTATTTAACTTCTTAAATGACTGAAGTGTCCTATTAGGTGTGCCCATTCCGCTTGTATAGCTGGTCTAAGAGGGTGTTGCCAATGTTCTTACAGTATACAATGCTGTTTAAGGAATACTGTATAATCATTCTTGCAACTCTAATAGGAGTGATAATTGTTAGTTGGGCGCCAATGATTTCCCAAGTTATTTCAAATTATGAGCACCTTATACATTATGCTGATGAGATATTGGATGAGACGTAAACCCCGTTTTCTGGCGAGAAGCTTTTCAAATTCGATTTTTTAACAAATTACAAATAAATGTTTTTTTTTTCGTTCCGGACATTTTTCGACTTTTTCCAGATAATTCTACAAAGTTGAACGTTTTCGAGTTGAAACAGATTCAATGTATGAAAAAGCCTAACATGGGCATATTATCTTTAATGCTCATGCTTCTTCTACAAGATCCTGGAGAGTATTTTCAAATCAGTTTATTCTAAGTCGGTTCTTAACCTTATTTCAAGAATAAGGCTCATTCAAAACTCTTTGTACATATTCCTAACCCATTTTTATCTGATAACACACCTTGCTCTATGACCTTTTCCTACTGATTATCATAAAAAGATCGTTATACAAATAGAGGAGTCGGATCCTTTTTTTCTCACGAAATATCAGACAGTGATCCCTCGCGTATATATGGGTTAAAAAAACACCTTTCCACCTTAAAAAACCCAACCGACCTAGCGTGAAGGCAGAATGCAAAAATCCTTCAGAAAGGTACACACAAAGGGAAGCATAATGAATTTCTGCATTCAGAGGGGTGGCTGACGGTTCCCAGGAAACGGCAGATTTTTTTACGAAGGTTTTGGATTTCTACGCTACGACCTATTTTACCTTTTTTACCTAAAAAATCGAACGGTAGGCGGAAAATGTGCCTAAGAAAAGAACATTATAAGGGTCGGAATTGAATATTTGGCATATAAGGTTTTGTGTATAGTTCTCATGGCTCGAAATTGGGTCAAATCCCGTAAACAGAGTGGGTTTTTGATTGAATAGCGGTACATCAGTGTGCAGTTTTACTCAGACAAGGGGTTTTGTGCATGCTTAAGAACCTGGTGTCTTTTGAATAGTGACGGCTGAAAGTATCAAGTAACATCTCTCGTGAAAGGTGAAACAAAAGTAGGTAAAACGTTAAGATTTGATGAGACTAGTCGGCCTACGAGTACGCTTTCTAGAAACTGTATCAGGTGTCAAACTGAGGTATGATTAGTTAAATCGCCGAGCGTTAAAGACGGAAACACTATTGAATGTCAATATTTGGAGACGCCTCTCCTGATCACATCAATAATTATGTTTGGTCCAGGCCCTGATACAAAGGAAGCTTGACGCACTTTATCAGGCATATTTCATATTGAATAACTTTGTAGAATCTTTAAACATACAGTTCCCTATCATAAAAAATGGCGTCAAGTAGGTTGACTCTGCATTTCCTACGCAACGCTGTCATAAGTCGATAAAGGATTATGTCCGGCACAATAAAATTTAATGGATCAAGAGGCCATTCATTTAAAATTTGTGCATAATTTTGAGGCTCTTTAGGATTTGGCACCTATGAGAGAAGATGCTACCCTCTGCTCTTGAAAAAGGTGATTGGGCGCTTTCACTATCTCTTGTCGATGAATGACCCTCCCCCTTCCCTCCTCCATGATCGTTGCTGTCACTAATCCCACGTGGATGACGATTGACGTTCCACCTCCACAGCAGATGTACAACCATTGACAATATATACTTTCCAGAAAAATAAAAACGAAGTTTGAGCGACATATTTTTTCTTTTTTCTTTCACCCAAATCCGAGTGGTATTTTACAAATTATAGACAGACCGATAGACAGACAGACCGATAGACAGACAGACCGACCGAAATGGGTGACATGTTTTTCGTGGTGTACATGTCATATAACATCCAAAAAGCATAATATCCCGTTTTCGAAATTTCTCGTACCAGTGGTGTAGGAAGTAAAACATTTCGGTATCTAGGCAAAGAACTTGGAAAAAAGGTACACACCCATGAAAGGATAGAGGATTTACCTAATATTTATATATACTTTTACCAGTGGAGGATTTTATTATTGTAAAAATACCTAATCTAATATTGGTACTGGGCATTGTTACAGTACCGCTATAGCTAAGGCTAGTATCAGACACAGCTACTTTTGCTGCACAGCATAATAGAAAACTGCGCAGCCTGAGCTGCAAGAAGTCTGAACACCCGCGCAACCTGAAAAGTTGCGTGTGCAACTCTGATTACAGGCAGTATTTTCTTGCGTGCAGTTTAGCCTAGTGTGAACAGCGACATTTGTAGGTTGCACGTGCAGCAAAACATATCAAATCGGTTGAAACTTTTGCTGCGGCAGCCGGCGCAGTTTTTGTGAGGAAAGTGGAATCTGAGAGCATGGTAAATAGCTGATGTGATTTTATTGATAGAGGTTCTCTTAGAGTATAATAGCCTTACAGTTTCTTTTTTGAAAGAAAACAAGCACGAAACAAGTAAGTCACACCAATAAAATCACCCATATACAGGAAAATCAACAAAAGGAAGCCCGCCAACACGAAACACACGGAATGTGAGGTTTTGTTCTTCCGCTGTGGAGTTTGCTGAACCCTCTATCACGATCCTTCATCACGGATAAACGTCTAAGGGCCAAATTCACCAACATTAATATTTGACGGTCAGTTGGACTTATAGGAAAATACCTTATGGAAATGCCATTTGTCAGAAGCCAGAAGCTGTCAAAGCTCTCTGAATATCAGTGATTTCTATTGAAATGTTGAATGAAGTCGTGAAAAAACGGTTGCCTATGTAATATTATATCTTTGTGCTTTAGTTATTTAAGTGAGACCAATGGGAATGCGGCAAATAATACGTCGATTTTTTAGCTATTATATTTGGTAGGATGTTTTCACTGTTTTTGACAACTGTTCATACATGGCAATCTAGTTTTGTCAATATATCACATGTGTACATAATACGTACCTATAGAAATGTACCGATTTTTGGTATTTTGCAAAAAAAGGATATAACACGTATTCCAACTGGTTCATCACCTTTTGTTACATCAAAAACAATTTTTGCGAATTTATGATCTAGAAATCCACACCCAATGTAAACAAACAGCGCATTCTGCATTTCTGGGTCTTAAAACATCGATATTTGTAAAAGTATCGGCATTCACCTATTATTCATTGTCTAGATATTATAAGTCAGAATCAAAAATTACCTATTAAAGAAAATATATCTCCAAACATTGTTATATTTTCTTATTATTTCTATTATTATAACACGTCTGGGATATTAATATTGCTTTTAATGTGTTGCCAAACTGGAAAAAAACGGTATCGGTAAATAGTGTCGTTGAGTTCGGTATAAGGTAAATGCCGTCCCAAGATCAGTGGTAGTTCAAGGTCCTTTGAGTCATGAACAACGTCTGTTATTGTATTGGGCGCGCACACAACATGTTTTTTGAGGGCATAGTTCTATATTACAACTTCAAAGTATTTTGCAAACCATTCTGGAAACTGCTTTTTCGATTCTTGCTTATGGGATCGTGAATATTTTTCTGTTTTATCCCTGAACTCACCTCTCATTTTAATTAAATATTTATTTTGAAAGCAGACAGGTTTTGGTTTCTTTATTGCTTGTCCGGTGATGAGGTAATGACGGTAATCTACCAGTCTGTACCTTTTGTATGCACAAACATCAATTCAGGGCAAGCGGAGTAAGGGATGAGGATGTGCGTTCGTAATCATAGGCAACCCAAATCTACGCCTCTCATGTGCCCGAGTATGTATGCATATGTGATTGATATGTATGATGGGGCATAAAACGATGAATATTACATAATATTAACTTTTAGCCTTATTTTTGGTTTCAGCTCTTTTTCTGTAAGTATAGAAATATTTAAATTATTTTGAAAAATCGTGGAGAATGATGTTCTCGGTAAATATTCTCTTTTCGGTAAAAATACCGAAAATCTGGTTCAAGTCCATGCTTAGACAATCTGAAATTTGCAATATGAATTTATATTCTAAATTCTATGCATATTCTTTGGTATTCGTCACTATTTCATTTGAAGCTTTTAATTGTCATAAGATTTTAGCAAAATGTAAGATAGTAAAGGCAACACCCTGCAGACAAGAACGATAAGCTGCCAAGATTAGGGATGTTTAGATCCACGAAAAGTATCGTTATGTATCGATTCTTATCGTTTTAGGAAGTATCGATACTCTAAAAAGAAAAGTAATCTGAAGTTAGTCACTATTTCTGACACAGTCCGGATCGAAAGATGACGATACTCGTGAAATGTATCGATACACCCAAGTGTATAAAAATATCGATCCAAAATATCGGGTATGGGAAGCAAAAGTATCGATACTTCTAAATATAGGATCGTATCGAACATCCCTACTGTCAAGATGTATCGTCCGAGGTACCGACGCAGCTATTTTGGGGCGTCATGGAAATAATTCTAAATTCTCATTTGCATTTTTTCAAGTGTTGTGCAACGATTTTGGGAAAAATTCCACGAATAGTCTTATAAAGCATAGTAGAGTATATTTCAACAGCAGGCGGAGCGTAATTCAATGGGACCAGGGGGGTGAAACGGGATATTAATGTACAATCTGGCAACCATGTCGCACCCTCAAAAAATGGCCGCTGACAACCACACAAGTCACCGTGTTGTCATTGAATAGCATGGAATTAAACCTTCTTCAGTGTATATGTTTTGTGACTGGGACCAAGGGTTGATGGATCCCACACATGTGTCACTCGGGGAGTTTTGAAATGGAATAATCAGCTGTTATTCAAATAACTATATAACCTAGAATGTGTACTCGCGAAAAAAAAATATGGCGAATTTCTAGTTCTTTGCAGGTTTTAGGTTTGCTGGTAACTTTAAGACATATATTTGGGTATTTCTTAATCGCTGTAAATATAGTGTGGATGTTTGTTCAGTTCCTGAGCAACGAAAAATATTCAACTTTATGGATGTATGGATATCAAAAAACCTGAATGGTTTTGTGGGAATATCAATCTAAGGTGCTATAATGGTTCTGATGAGTCTGTCATCAAGTAGGTGTTAATGGCTATCTGCATGAGGTTTATAGGAAGAAAACGCGGGAGGTGATGATAAATCAGTAAAATCGCATATCAATTGAAGAAAATAATGTAAACACTAATAAAAAATCAACAATAGTTATTAAAACATGAATTTTATTCAGAAATCAAACATTTCTTCAAATTTTGACTGAATTATATATAATTTCTTAATATTCAATAACCTGGTGATGTTTCAAGGACAAATCTGTCATCTCATACTTTGACAATATTTTGTTTTCAACATTTCATAGGTATTGGTTGCTGAAATTTGTTGATTGGATGTTGAAGCTCATTCGCTGTATTTGACGGACTGTTACCCTATAAGTGGAGAATAACGGACTGTTAATTTGACAACCTTGGTGAAATCCACCCTAAGTGTAACAGTTTTGCATTGGTTCTAATATGGTCAGCTATCATTTTTGGCGTTGTTCCCTGATAAGGTATCGTGAAAGGGACTGTGCGTTTGCCAAGTTCAACGGAGATCGCGTCGAGGCCGTCGGAAGAAAAAAAAATCAAAGAAATGTCTCCTAATTTGTCAAGTATCTCACATCATTACAGGTGACTAACTGTTTTGAGACAATTATTATAGCAATAAGGTGAAGCAAGTAAAACAAGTATTTTGATGACTCATTTACGCTTCGATATTCCATCATGCATTTTTATCATTTCTTACTTATTTATACGTGATTTAACATATTTTTGCAGCTCTGAACTTTCTCGCCCTGTAGCAATGCCAAATGGAAATACTATACTTAATATCTGAAAATTAACTTTCCTGTTGCCCAATATCGTGATCCAGTCTTTTACCCAGATTCTGTTTTTTTTTGTCTTGTCTATGCCTTTGCCTTTCTGCCAAAATCACATATAAGCATGCCGATGCTTGCACTACAGTATCCATTGCTTTCCTTCGACATAATCTTCACTACGCCAAGAACAGTCTGCGCCATACAAGAAAAACTGCGGCTGCAACCGAATGCTGCAAAAGTAGCGCTTCGGTCTGAACCCCGCGCAGTTTTTATTCTCGACCGGCAAGTTTTGGAGGTAGCCGCAGCATGAAAACTGCGCATTTCGCGATACTTTCTGCTTATGTGAGAACATAATATGCAACTTTTGCAGCAGCTGCGCAGTCAAAGTAGCTGTGTTTGGTACTACGTTAAGTGTGGGACTAGCGCACCCGTTAAAGAAGTAATTTCTCGTGAACCATTGAGCGCAGAAATGTACCTGTATAGTACTTTGAAATTAAATGTATGAGAGTTTGAAAGTTAATATCAAACTACAAATTTACCAGCCAGTCGGCTACATATTTCCAAAAATAAATAGAAAATATAAGATACCTTCCAATTTAGCTGTGACGACTTATTGGTGCTCCAGTTTCTTACGGAAAAATTAAGTATTTTTATAATAATTTTTATTCATGAACGGATAACATCAATACGGCGAAATTAAGGATTTTCAAACTTCATAGTATGATCTGATCTGTTATACATTTGTGTTAACTTTGTTCCTTGAAATACCATGAAAAAATATCTAGCCCATTTAGCAGAAAAAAATATTGGTTTCCTTAAATTCTTCATTCATCTCATGTGATGTAACTTCTGCCAGAAATTCGCCCCTCAACTACTATTTCAATAACACTACGCACACACTCCCCTCGTTTGCGCTAATTTACCATAGTCATTGTGTTAGAGAGTGAATGATTTTCCCCTTTTGCGATAAATTCGTCGTCGGCATCGAGCTGAATTTACCCCTAAACTCGTGAGAATCACAGCAAGAGGGATTTTTTAAATAACTTGCTCAGTCGATGGCATGGTTTATGCACTGAATTCTGTTTGCTGTTTGTTTCTACCCTTCCTACCCTAAATCACCCATGGAGAAAATTACAGTTTGATTTCTTTATTTTTCCTCATTTCAGTCGGTTTGTGCTAACTACCGTTAAAGTGATTTGGTCAGGTTATATTTTTCACCGGTGCCAGCGGGACCGTGAGATTCTCACTCATTAGGCACTACTTGATCACCTATTGGTACATTCATATCAAACCTTAGGCTTGATTCTGACTGAATTTTGACGCTTGCCACAGCATGCTTTAAGTATGATCATTATGGTGCCAAATAAACAAGTTGAAAAAATTATTTTTTTCTGGGTGTAACACTTCTAATGTCACTGAGTATACATGCTACCTAGGTTGATTTTCAAAATATTCACAATTATACAAGGTGTCCCTATTTTGACCCACATATCAAAGATAGACTAATAAAAAAAGATTGATGCAACATACTTATGGGTTGCGGTTTTTAGTTGTTGAGCTATTGGGTATTCTATCTAAAAACACCAACGTTTGACAGCCTGCTATCCTGACTGGTGGTATAGTGAATTTTGTGTCAGCATTTTTTATTTTCCCCAGAATTTTTGAATGATAAATACAGAGCGGTGAGAAACACAAACGTGCTTATTCTCAAAAAAGTTACACAGAACAAACACCTGTATGTTTGAACATTTTACTTTTTAAAAGTTTTTCGTTGTAATTTTAATTTAATTTTCTTGTAATTCTAGTTTTCAGTGATTTGTGATTCTTTATTATTTCGCTCGGCAACCGCATAACAAGGATATAAAAATATCACATCATCCATGGAAACAATAGACAAATAGTGGATTAGCTTTAGAGAATAGATATACGGATCCACATGCTAGAAAATATTTAATTATCATTCATTCAAAAACTTTTATTTCAAATTAGACAGCGAAAGGTTACCTTAGTCATCTGGAGTTCATCCATCAATACGATTAGTCTTGATAATGTACTATTATTATGTTCGATGCTGAAACCATGTGTTTCTGTTAAATCGACATTGTGTTCTTACTGTAGGAGCAAAAAAGTGTGAATCATGTCCTGGTATCGCTCGGAGTTGACTGTCAATGCACGACCGTTTTCATCTTCAAAGAATTACGGCCCAATAATATCGCTAGATGATATGGCGCACCAAACAGTCACTATTCGACTATGTAGTTGTTGTTGATGCTTCTCGTTTGGGTTTGTTGGTCTCCAATATCTGCAATTTTGCTTGTTCACATAACCGTCTAAGTGAAAATGGACCTCGTCACTGAAAACAACGTTCTCTAGTCTGCATGCGTAGGAAAAAGATTCAACATCTGTTCAGCACAAGATTTCCGTAATACGTAATAACTTTTCTTTAAAGCATGGACTGATTGGATTTTATAAGGAAACCCATTTTTTTTCTTCATTATGTCATGCAAATTTGAAATGTGAACTTTCACACTAGACAAACTTCATTTTTATTATAAAATTCGACTTACAATATTGAATTTCATCTCACTAACATTGACCTGCTTCATTTCCATGGAAAAGGTTTAGTTTAAGTGAATCAATAAGGTTTAGTTTAAATTCTGAATCTGCTATTTATCTTGGATAGTGTGATATTTGTTAGTCATTACGTGCAGTATACGAACAATTTGAAATGATCATTAAGATTAACATCATACATAACCAACATTGACCTTTATATACTAAGTGACATATAAATCCGAACACCCAGTTTAAATGGTTTTATTTTAATAAAATTTTGTATAAACACTTAATGAAGCATAATAAGTAAATGATAAAAATTTCAAAATGATTGCACTGCTTTAAAGCCCTTTGACATTTAATAATGTGTGGATGCACCCTGATGTGCTACGCATTCTCCAACGCGCCTAGGCATGCTTCTGATCAGGTGGTCAATGTCCTCCTGTGGTATCTCATTCCAGGCAACCACCAACTCCTCTCGAAGTGCTTCTAGAGTCTGAGGAGGACGTTGCAAATTGAGCAATCTCCTACCCATCATATCCCACACGTGCTCAATTGGGGATAAGTCGGGAGATCTTGGTGGCCATGGTAACAATGTGACATCATTATGTTGAAAGAAGTCTATTGTGACTCTTGCAACATGTGGTCGGGCATTATCTTGTTGGAAAGTTGGATCTGCCAGGGTGTCAAGATAGGGTAAAAGATGGGGTTCTAGAACTTCGTGGATATAACGCTGCGCGTTCATGTTACGTCTGATGAAGATTAAAGGTGACCTGGAACCATAAGCTATAGCACCCCAAACCATAACTCCAACAGTGTGATGAACATGTCTTTCAACAAAAAACTGTGGATTCCTCCTTTTACCACGTCGCCTTCTAACCCTTACACCGAGTGGTCACTCTGGGATCAGGAATGGAACAGTATTGTCTTTAGTGACGAGTCTCGATTTTGTTTAGGCATACACGATGGTCGTGCCAGGGTTAGAAGGCGACGTGGTGAAAGGAGGAATCCACAGTTTTCTGTTGAAAGACATGTTCATCACACTGTTTTAGTTATGGTTTGGGGTGCTATAGCTTATGGTTCCAGGTCACGTTTAATCTTCATCAGAGGTAACATGAACGCGCAGCGTTATATCCACGAAGTTCTAGAACCCCATCATTTACGCTATCTTGACACCCTGGCAGATCCAACTTTCCAACAAGATAATGCCCGAACACATGTTGCAAGAGTCACAATACACTTCTTTCAACATAATGATGTCACATTGTTACCATGGCCACCAAGATCTCCCGACTTATCCCCAATTGAGCACGTGTGGGATATGATGGGTAGGAGATTGCTCAATTTGCAACGTCCTCCTCAGACTCTAGAAGCACTTCGAGAGGAGTTGATGGTTGCCTGGAATGAGATACCACAGGAGGACATTGACCACCTGATCAGAAGCATGCCTAGGCGCGTTGGAGAATGCGTAGCACATCAGGGTGCATCCACACATTATTAAAGGTCAAAGCGCTTTAAAGCAGTGCAATCATTTTGAAATTTTTATCATTTACTTATTATTCTTCATTAAGTACTTATACAAAATTTTATTAAAATAAAACCATTTAAACTGGGTGTTCGGATTTATATGTCACTTAGTCTGGAAAAATCTTGTGGAAAAATGTTAGAGTATAGGTGCTTCATTTATTTCTACATGTTTCTTGCTTCTGACGAGCCTATGTTGACCATTTAGAAAATTAAAATAATGAATTAAGTTGAAGGTGAGGAAAATAAAAAACTTCTGACACAAAATCGACTGCTCCGCCTTTCAAGATGGCAGAAATGAAAGCTATCAAAACTAAGTGTTTTTTTTAGATAGAATACCCAGTAGCTCCAAAACTAATAATCACAGTCTATAAGTATGCTATATCAATCTTCTTCTTTTGAAAGGGTATTCCATTAAAAAAAGTCAGCTTTGAAGTGTGGGTCAAAATTGGGACACCCTGTATAATTGTGAGTATTTGAGAAATGTGTCCCCAGATACCCTACATAATGCCCAATGAACAGTTTAATTTAATAAGGCTTTGTTTTCGAGCAATATTTCATCCCCACGTGGATGGGCTACCTGTATGATAATTCCGACACTGCCATGATAATTTCGATATAAAAATAAGTGGAAGTCAGGTGTTAAAATGATCTTGGCGAGCTATATTTATGATAGCATCATTATATCAAAAATAACTTCTGGAGTCGAAATACAATTAGAATCAGGCCCCTCGTGTCAAGCTTAGATGTAGTTAGCTCGGACTCTTGCAAAATCAGGCTGCAAAATGACTCGATTGTCAGTGCCTAACTACAGTGCTCTAGATACATTTCGTCATTGTGAGTAGCGTAGATATATTGACTTTTCATCCCTGGTTACACCTGAGCTATGATTTCAATAGATTTCTATATCCAAATGATCATGGTTAGCGAAACTACACCAAATCATATAAGCGACGGAAAGACGACATCGAAATTAATTTAAAACGTCGGAATTCGGTTAGATTCACCCCACTAGCTTTTCTCTATGATGTTGTCAATTTCTTGTACTATCAGTATAACTATGCTATGCCCTATACATCAGGTCAGTATGCAGCGGTAGCGTAGTGGTAGACGTTGATCAGTCGCCGTGCGTTGCGCCGGTTCGAATCCCGTCTCAAGAGAATTTTTCTCTTTCTTTCGTGTGGCGTCCCCCTTTCTCCTGTATCCCCCCACGGTACTCAGGTGTTTAGGCCTTAGGGCTTCTTGGTGATTCAAGTATAAAACAAGTAGTTTCTTGCACCATCTTAGGGTATACAAATTATGGAATGGTCTAACAGGACGAAGCTTTTCATCTTACGATTTCTGTTATTATTATCATTGGTGTCTGTTCAGCTGTCACAGTTACGAAACTCGCGGCTGATTGTGTATAAAAAGCCTCACTAATTCTCAGACGACACTTGTAAAAGATAAAAGTATTGTAAATTTTTGCGACTATTGTCATTTGATACGGGAAAGTTATTTTTGGTAACGTCCACATTTACAAATTACTAAACGTCTATTTCCTTGAAAATCTAAAGCTATTTTAAGCTAAGATTCCGTACACCTATATTATTATATTAAGGATCACCTCTTGAAACCGTTCTTGATTACACTAACTTAAGAAAATCTGTTTGAAATCAATGTTAATTGAGAAAATCTAAAAGTCTGGAAGTAATGAACAAATGGACGGCTATGCCCACGTAAATGTAGCGTTGGCTTAGCTCAACAGCGGGTGTCAGCTGTTCAGTTTTCTAGCGTCAGCTGCCCAGAATTGCCGAAATTTAAACATTACGTCCCACATCTTAATTCACAGTTCCCAGATATTATCAGCCACGCTCCGGTCTTACAGATGGGTCAGTGCCAAGCAATATAAACTCTACCCCATATTGCGAAGAGCTGTTTCATTTTAATTAGTGTATTTTACTTGGTCAGTTTTCGAATGTGTCTTTATACAGGGTGATCCGTACTCAAATGGACATGGTGAAATGGTAGGTAGTATGCACTGCAAGCTTTTCATATCTGGAAATAAAAAAGTTTTGAATTCATAAAGCAATGTTACACATAGAAGTAGCGTGAAACTAGTTGGCCGGTTGAAACATCTAGTGTCGTGTCCGACATTTTCAGTTTTTTTTCTTTTTCATCAAAACCAAGCTGAATCTTGAAATTTTTCACTATGAACAAAAAGGCCACTAAGTTGTGCTGATTAATTAGCAAAATAGGTTGATAGCCTCTCTTAGTTTCTTAGTTAAACATCTTTATTTACTGAAATATCTTATTTTGAGCAGTTTATGTAATACAAAATTACAAATTTCAAGGGTTATCAACATGGTTTTACTAAAATTTTACAAAATAATGCTTATTATTCTACTAAACTCAAAATTCTAGGGTCGGGTTCAGTTTTTTATTGACTTGTATTTTAGTAAGTGCAACGCCCTGTAAGTAACACTCTGAATAAACGAGAAATAATAAAATTATGAGCCCTTTACGTGTTGCGCTCATTTTTTTAATAATCGAATTCTACCAACCGATGCTGTACAACGTGAGATCCTGTGCACTTAAGTACGAAACACCCAGTATGTGTCGCACTGTGGTTTCTATATGGAGGAATACAAATCTATTGAAGTTTAGTGTAATGTTGCATTGCCGCGATGATTAATTTAAAATTGTAAAAACGGCAGTAACTGGTAAAAGTATATTTCTGGATGACACTAGGGTCAGCCTTCGTTCATGATTGTTTGGAACATCCTAAATTCCTCAGGAAATCATCAAACTGGATCTAAGCAGAAGACGAAACGTCAGCGTGTGTCATGTTCATTATATTCAATAAAATTGCTCACTAGTCTGAACAAAAACCTCCGTAGTAATGTTTGCCTATACGGTACTATACATCCTCAGGCGTTGATAAGGTTTGGGTCATTCTTCAAAAAAGATGGTGCTGCTTTTCTTCACTTCACCTTAATCTCAAAAATCGGCTTGCCACTATGAGCGCACGCATGCAAAGTGTTATCATCTGTAAAATCATGGATCATATTTACTATATCACATTACCCAAATGTAGATCATAATCCACCATGGATCAAAAACAGATATTTGCGGAACCGTCAAGTGGAACTTGCAAGCATCATTTTTAAGGCAAGCTTTACAGTAAAAATAAATTATTGTTAGGTACATTGGTGAGAATTGTCTTTCGCAGAAAGATGCACTCATTATTGGAAAATTATTTATCTAATAGACATCAATCTGTTAAGATATCCAAATTTTCCAGTAGTAAAATGTGGCGTCCCACAGGGAGCGGCTTTAGGTCTACTGTTTTTCAATATACACTTAACGATATATTTCAAATTAATTGTCTGGGCAAAATAATAAGTTTTGCAGATGATACTTTATAAAGGTGATGATTGGGCCGATTAAAAAAACACAGTTGAAAATGACTTTGTCAAAATCATTCAGTGGCTTAATAACAGAAAATTGAGCACTAATTTCTCTAAAAGGCATTTTTATCATTTTTTTCCTATTCTGAACATCTACCAAATTTCAGAAACATCTTTTTCCATGAATAATCAGAAATTGGAAATTAATGCGGTACGCAGAGACAAGGTACCTTGGAATATTCCTGGATTCACACTTGCGTTGGATTGGTCATATTTCATATATTTTAAAAACAGTTAGATATGTTTTATATAGAATTAAATACCTCAAAGATATTCTAAAAGAGAAATACCTCTATACCTTATACCATACCTCAATTCATATTTATGATTTAAAAATCTTCAAAAAAAGAAATGTTTGAAAAACCAAAATCATACCCCACTGATGTCTTATATAAAGATATTACACGTACATGACATGAGACAACTTTATCTCTCACATGCTATCACCAATTATCACAAATTTACTAGTAACGTTAAAAAAAAACAACCAACATACTAGACTACGAGGAACGACTGTACTTAAACCTAACAAATCTGTGACTCAGCGATCACACCTTTATTTAGGAACAAAATTATATGCAAATTTACCTGACAATATAAAGAACCTAGGCTTTGGGAATACTTAAATAAAAGAATGTATATTTCCTTTAGCTAGGCCAAACATACACAAATTAATAGTAAATGTAAACATCAACTGCTTCATTGATTAGCAGTATCATTGTTTGTGTTTTAATTCCATGCAAAATTGCAACATTAATGGTCAATGTACAGGCAGTGCCTCCTATGGATCCGTCTTTCATATTTGTTTACTCATTTTCCATATTGTGTTTAAGGAGTAAATAAAAATTATTATTATTTATTAGCAGTTGCCTGCAAATGCTATCTTCTTTCTTTTATATCTTCTTTTTCGCCTTACATAACATTTCATGGCTACTAAATGAACTAATACTATGCCACAGTGCCAATAATGATATGTAGTGATCTAAAGCTGCTCTAGGTTTTGTCATTTTTGTTACCGACTAAGCAACGCTCGAGTTAACACCTGCGATAAATAAATAATCTGTTGCTAAATATAAGGATTAGGATTCATAATTCCTATGAAAAACTTCATTAAATCGATATACCAACAACGTTCACTTTTTGTTTCAATGGTCAACATTCCATCTCAACCGAAATAGGTGCTAAAGCCCAGGCATCTTTATACCCTCAGGTAAGCATCTCACCTACAAAGGTATATCAATCTATTGTTCGATAAGGCAGAGAGCAGTACCGTCGATAATGACAGGAGTGACCCTAACGGTACGAGCCGAAGAAAGGGTTATTGCCATAGGGCAAATGGGTCGACACGCGACTCGTATTAGGTAACATTAGAGGCGTAACCAACATAAGATTTGATACTAAATGGGACCTCTGGTCACAAAAGAAAAAGATTAGGCTTTTAGGCGCGTGGCATAGGGTTGTTATTGCGTCTAGCGTAATGCATCAATTAACCATGGGTTACTTGTTTCGAGGATTCGATTTTTTGAACCGATTTTGTATTTATTGTCTTTTCACCTTCATCACCATTAGAGTGAATAATTAATTTGTATGAACTGAAGAAGACTGTCAGGATGTTTTCAATGCCATTGTGACACTGAAAAATAAAACAAATAGCAAAACCACTTGCTTATGTTATAAACTAATCCTTTCAATCTGGAGTATTTCCATCAGCTTTTAAGACATTAGTCATGAATGATAATACTGATGTCACTAATAATCGACTATTTCACTATATATAAGTTTAACTGAAGTTTTTGAGAAATTATTTCTTAGTAAAATGATTAAAATTCTTGACAAATTAAGAATTTTTAGAACAAATCCATATGATATTTATAACAGGTAATCCACAACAGATGGGATATTAAGTATAGTAGGTGAAATTAGTCAAAACATGGATGATAATGTACCATCGATATGCGTATTTGCCGATTTACAAAAAGCGTTTGACAGTTAAACACAATATACTTCTGTAAATTTTAAAAAGGAATAGGTTTTTGCGGAAAAATGTATAATGAAAAATTATAAAATAGGCGGCAATCAGTAAAAATATTAAATTCATATACGAGTAGTAAAGAAATGTCTGTTGAGTGTCGTGTACCACAACCTACAATTTTGGGTCCTCTGTTAATCAGTATTTATTTGAATGATAGATTCAAAATTAATAGTACTGGTAAAATAGTCAACTCTGCGGACGACATCGCCATACTGTATAAAGGCAAGAATTGGAATGACTTGAAATACATTATCCAAAATAACTTTTGTGAAATTATCCAGTGGTTTATTAACCGAAAATTAGCAACTAATTTTGCTAAAACTCATTTCTCACTATTTTCATCAATCTCCAATCGTCCACCTAGCTATAACCTCTTCCTCTGTATGGTAAGTGATGGAAATCTAAAAACCAATAGTTAATTATACCAAAAATGATACAAAATATTTAAGAATTTATCTAGATCCCCACATAGCATCTAAAATAAAATTTCTAACTGGTATACGTGTATTAACTCTAACTGGTATACGTGTATTAACTGAACACTATCTATGTATAATATACAAAGCTTTTGTTGAGCCACACATAACATGTATAGTGCTATGGGGTGATGCTGCACGCAAAACTTACATTAATGATTTAGACGTGTTATATTATATTATTATAAAATTATATTCAACTGATGACTTGTATAATGATGCACAAGTATATGATTCCAAACAACTTTATTTCTTACATACCATCACTCATTGTAACAGAATTATTAGTGACCCCCCACCCGATTGAACATAGAGACAATTTAGCGCAAAAATGTTCCTAAAGCAAACAGACCTGTAATGAAACGATCTCACCTGTATTTATGTAGCTCCAAAATTGTATAAACATTTACCAAATAATTTAAAACAATTGCGCAATACATTAAAGTTCAAAAAACTAAAAAAATGGATTAACACGCTTGGGACAAAAAAAATCATGGAGTAATCTCAAATGACGCACAGTAAATACTACCATTCTTACAGATAGTATGAATAGCTTTTTTCTCTCTGTTCTTCCTTTTTTATCTATTGCAATTCAACATACAATTGATGCATCCACTGGCATGGATAAATTGTATTTATATACTCATTTCATGCAACCTGTATTCATAGGGTAAATAAATATTACTATATCATCCACTGTGACCTTAATGAACACACCTCTTCTTTCAAGTCGATGCATCCCTTACTGAGAAGCCTGGTTCAGTTAGATACTATATGTAACAATTATCATCGCGAAAGGTGTGATTATACCTGACTAGACTCTTCAATTATGTCTTTCCAAAATATATAAGATTATGTAAAAGATGTCGATTGCTTGATCATTTTCTGCTTGTTTTTGTCCAATCTGAATGATGCGGTAGGTTCATTGGTTTTTCTTATTATTTCTATATTGTAAGCCTCTTCTTAATCTATTTTTTTTATACTCCAACTACCACGAAGGCCTAAGGCCTAAAAAATACCCATGGGTACCGAGAGACTATAGGGGGACACAGGGGAAAGGGGCAACGCCACACGGACCCTGGCGAGGGAACACCTGTGCATGCAACATGCACACATTCTGGCCCCACCTACGAGATCCGCCGGGTGGTACCTCCGCGTTCGACAGTCAAATACCGTCTACCACCTACGGACAATCACAACATCCATAGCCAAGAGAAAACATTCTTTTGGGACGGGATTCGAACCCGCACAGCGCACGGCGACTGATCAGGAGGCCGAAGAGTCTACTACTGCGGTCACCGCTGCTGCCTGCTAAAATAAAGAATCTACCAGAGATCCTTGGACCTTTTTCTTATTTCAGTTCGTGACCACATAGTATATTGCATCGGTTACGATCGCAATAACTTCTCCCATAGCCCTTTGTTTGGGTTTCAATAGATTTTACATGGTATCAGCAATATAACGTGTCAAAGCAACAGTAAATAATTTTTTTTTGTAATCGAGTAATAAACCATTCTCGACCCACCTCTAAAGATATAATCGCTTGTTTCTTGAATTAACTACATAATGGTTGGGCATGTGTATATAAAACAGTTGCACAAGTTGTTTTTCAATAAACGGGTACTAATGACCTATACAGGGCGTCCCCTTCAAGCTTTTGTAGTAGTGTAGAACACAAAAACATATGTACCTAATGCCTATAAAAAGGCATGGAAATCAAACAACTTTTGAACGACACTGTAGAAATTCAACACAATTTAATAGTTTTAGTGACTAGTTGGGGTCCCACATGAGAAAAGCAGTACAGTTCTGGTACTTGATCCAGTATAGTGGTTATTCCATTTTGAAATCACTTTTGATCGTATTGAGCGACGCAAAAAACGTCAGGAATATAAATTTCGTGAATCAGTTAATGAAATGTCAGATTTAATTTAGCCTTTTTGTGAGTAAATATAGTTCAAATCGATAGGAATAGTATTAAAACAGGACCGTTTTCCTTAAAACGAGCTAAATAATCGATATTAGATATACACTTTGTTCAGCTGATGCGTTCCAAGAATATTAATTTTTTTTTTCTAAGGAACAAAGCAGCTCCGCTTTTGGCGCTGCCCATGACAGGCTTTCTCTAAGCATTTTGCTGCGTAAATCTTCACTTTATTGATTGGTTTTGACTTGTCGGCATGTTTATTATAAATTGAATCCCTCTATATTTTTCATTAATATATCAGTTAAAAATTGTCTTAATATTTATAAAAGTGTCGTTAGTCGCAAGCACGAAAATATTTTGCTTTGGTAAGTTGATACGATACTAAAATATCAAAAATTATTGTCTCTTGGCGCAGATATAAATTTTTATCATAATGACATAGTTAAAACCAAGCATAAGCCGAATTTGAACTTACGTGGCTTTAACTAATTATTCTCAACATAATGCGTTGCTTTCTCAGCGCGTATGTCACATAACTAATAGCTATGGCCTAGTCTTGCATATTTTTTTCTTAAAAATGATTGCTATGATACTATGATAGGGCAGTATTGCCATAGAATTAATCCTTCCTGAGGTTTTGAATATGTTAGTTGCTTCTAATGGATACCATCAACTAAGGCTTCAAGTGGTTACTAAGCTGTTAAATTCCATTGAATTGTAGATACTTAAAAGTAACGTCACTAATTTCTGGTAGATCCTTTGGGGGCTTGTATCTTCAGTCCGTAGGACATTGTTTTATAGGAACGTGTGACATTTTTTTGTGTTCTACACTAGAGGCACGTTATCCTGGCACACCCTGTATGTTCCACCTGAAGAATCGTCAATTTAAAGATCCACGTTAACTGGCATGTCAAACATTTTGCCTAATTTTCATTTGATTATATTATTATTCGACTTGGTTCGCCACCTTTAAGAGAAATAGCAAAAATTCATTGACAAATGAAAGCAATAAGAACATTTTCATTGTTCCATAAATATAAAAGATTTTCTAGTATATGTGCCATTCTGTAGATATTTTAGTATGCCCTGTACCTTTTTTTAACATACTGTGCACTATAGTATCTGTCATCTTCAAGAAAAGACTATAGATTTCTCTTCAAAGAACGACATCTCTTGCATCAAATATATTTGAACTGAAGCACTATTGAGCGTAATTCATTTGAACCTTACACCATAAGAATACCCATTTTTTACTTGCACAAGGCTTAATTAAAGGTTTCATTGTATTTATTAGTTATTAAGATTGGAATAAATTCTGCATTTTGCTCTTTTTAATTCCATGTCAGACTCTCTCGGCTAATCATCATACGTCATAATTAGCTAAGAACTGTTAATTGGTACTGCATACCAAAGACTGACCTGTATAAATATAATTCTTATAGCATAATAAATATGCGTGTGAGCCCGGTATCATATACCTACTTCACCTCTATACATTGTGCAGAATACGCTCACATATCGGCTAAGTGGTCTTTTAATAACGCAACATAGCCGATAAACAGCCAGTAAGGATATGCATCTTTCCTCGCGCCAACTACGAACAGCATATATTACAGCTTAGGCCTGTTTCACACCTACGATGCAATTCGGTACCATACGTATCTTGAAAAGTGACATTATGTCGATTTATGTTGACATTATATTGGTTTTTTCTGACATTATGGAGGTTTTTCCACAAGATGTTAACTTAGCACTAGCTAATGGATCCGTTGTGAACTCGTTTTGTAGTTGTACGTGTTGCCTAAACCTTATGAGGCTTCAGTTGTCAATGTTTGGCTCTGATGTGACGTAAAATCTGCTTCAGAGATGGCATTAATGGAGGTTACGGCAATGCATAGATGGATATTGAGGATTTTTGTGCTAATAATATGTGTTGATGATAATTCCATTGGATTCTTGTCGCAAATACACTTACTTGAGATTCAAAGCTAGAAATTAGTTGCGCATCCACCATTTCTTATCCATTCTGGAAATTACATATGCCAATTTGCTGAATTTCAAAAATGAGAGAGGTAAGAAATAATTATATTCACTGTACACTGTCGAATTACAAGTCGTATACATGCTAGAAGTAATTACACACAACGCGGGGGCGGTGGCGATTTCCTGGAATTCTCCTCAAAGTTTTTGAAAACACAAAAAAAACCGCAAAAAATCATAATTTATAATAACCCGTATAACCCGTCGGGCACAGCTAATAGATATACTTCATTGGCAGCATATTCAGTAATGATTTTCTCACAATATTACTGACTTTATACACATACAGACCAATACACACAATCATCCAGATGCGATCTTGCTATTCAACCAACTTTCTTCTCAGAGATGAAAACTATAGACTACTCGGCTTCACAAAACATTTGCAACCTACAATACGTGTCGCTGAGCTATTCCTTCATAGATAGACGCTCACAACGATCCTAGCGAGCAAACGCGGACTGACTGTTTGCATCCTAAAAACTACCTAGTCTGCAAGATGACATTTTATAGGTTTTTTTTGACGTTTACTAGGTTTTTTTACATAATACCCGCGCGGTTCCACTTGTAGACTTGTAGACAGCCACCAAACGTTTTCTTAAAGATTCATGACTTGCCCAATACATCGGGTAGCCCATTCGCCGCGAGCGTCACCTATAGAGAAATCGCACAACAGCTGTTTTTTGTCATTTTGCCTAAGCAAACTACCGTAAAATGACGATTATAGGGTGTAAGATCGAATTTTGTTTTTGGAACGGTTACCTTCTCTGGAATAGTGACGCAGTGACGACAAAGGAACAAAAAGCACTGGCATTGTGGTAATGCAGACCCTAAAGTAGGCAACAGTGCAGGACTCGTTTATGCCAATGGGGTTGCTTGAAATGGTTCCAAAGATTTACAGAAGTCTTATCTACGGAGGATTGTATATTCGCTTTTCTTTTCATGTAAAAGCACCAAAATTCAGGCCGTGGCTAAAGATATTGGACTGTCAAAAACGGCCTTTCATGGATTTGATAATCTGATGGCCAATGGTCAACTACTGGCAATAGCCGTCAATGGCCTCATTTTCTACTTTTTTGTCCATATGGAAACTACTAATTTGGCAGTCGTGCTACATTGGACGCTCTAAGCTGAACGATCTGCTGAAAACGAAATTTTACTGCTGGAAATGAAAAAATATTAATAGTACAGAAGCATATACAGAGAAATCCAAATATCACTGACTAGATAATGTGTATGAGAGAGAAGAGCGAGAAGCATGGCAATACATTATAGATCCTAAAGAGGTGCATCAACACTTCTCCTGAGGCTTTAATATTATCGGGAGTGCCTCAAGGATCGCTTCATGGACCACTTCTTTTCATTTTATATATGTGTATCTCCGATCTGGATAAGGTTGTTAAACACTGCAATATTCAGTTTTTTTTTGCGGATGACTGGCAGTTATACAAACATTTTAATACGGACAATATAATAATTTCTGAACATTAGATTAATGAAGATTTGAAATCTGTCGACAAGTATGCAAAAATTCAAAAACTTAGATTAAACCCAGAAAAATCAAAAGTATAATATATTCTCTTCTAAAAGATTTAGAAAGCAAATTAAGAAATATTCGACTACATATATCATTAAATGGTGAAATTATAAAAGTATGTGAAACTAAAAAATTTATTAATGTCTGAATGTTATTCCTCATGTGAACATTGTTACAAAAAGTTGTTATTTAGTGCTTAGGCAATTATACTTCAACAAACAAATTCTCGATTACAAAGCTAAAAAAATATCTGCGAGTCATTAGTTATTTCAAAAATTACATACTGCGACATTGTTTGTCATCCGTTTTTAGATTCAGTATCTGTAAAGCGCCTGCAAAAAATTCGTGTTACAGATTCATCTGTAACTTAAAAAATATGACCGACTTACCTCTTCGTCCATAAAATTGGAATGGTTATTTATTCCTTAACTATTTAAATTCAATTTACTATGTTATATTCATGAGCTTTTACTTACCTCAAATCCCCCATTTTTGAAAGATAAGTTAAAATTTCTTGGTTCTATGCACTCACGAGATATTTGCTTTGTTGATACAAACAAGGCCTCATCACATAACTTTTTTACTAAATTAAAAAACAAATAGTTATAATGCTACTATCATGTACAATGCTTTACCTTATGATAGTAAAGCTTTAAATTTCGAGAACTATTTAAAAAAATCGTTTTCGAGCAATATGCTTATATGCAATAACATCATTCTATAATAAATAATCTGTAAAGGTATACTTTTCCCTATTATTCAATTTTGATGTATTTTACCCAATTAAATCGTTTTTAGGGTGAAACTTCTGCATTTTAGTGGTATATATTTTTTATTGCTAATTTTTTGGGTAAATGTTTTACTGGTTAGGTGGTAGCTTATGCTAAACTTCGCCCAACAAAGACGTTTTATTATTATTATATCTGGTGCTTCTATATCTTTGTAACACATGTATTTATTGCACGCTTGTCGAGCCTCTCTCTCTCTCATACACATTACGATGTCAGAGATGTATGGATTTTTCTGTTTCTGTTAGTACTACTGTGTCGATAAATCGACGCTGTTCTCACTGCTGAAAGCATACTCATGACAATTCTTGCAAGGTAAATGAATCCTCCTCTTATTACCTGTTATGACGATGTGACCCAGGCTTTACGCCTTCCCAAGAAAGGCACATCTAGTACGTGAGGCGTTCACGACAACAATCTGATTCGCACACCTATATTTCCAATCATTAATTATTGTATCGTTCCATATATCTAAATTGGATACATAAAACAGCATAAGGGTACAGGTTTTAAAAGATTATAATGGAAAGCGCTGGCATTCTCATGTTTTCTGCTACTGTGTATCACCTCTTGTAATGCTTACTGTGCACTATTCTTCTCTGGGGAGTTATTTGTTTAAAGCTATATGTAATGCCGCAAAATAAGGCAGATTAATTCCTTTCCTGTCACTGTTGTAATAAACAAACACTACAATTCTGTAAATATTGCCCTTTTGTCCTTAGCTTGGAATTGAGTTGATCTGTCTTCAGATCTAGAAAACTAGCAAACAGAGATGGTCAGTGTAAAAGTAATCATCATATCACTTGATTCTGTATACCACTAATGCCGTAGCCGCTGTCAGATGTGTCGTGATACGCTAAAGAGTGTGTGAGAAATTACCATATTTCTCAGTAGTATTAACAACGTTTAGCAGAGATTGCTTCCCGATTACACAATATTGTGCATGTATTCACGGTCAAAGCAATCCATTACTATATGCAAAATCCTACGATTCCTGTAAACGAGTCATTCTACAGATGCATAAACAAATAAAGTAAATTGTCATTTGAATGCGCAGAAAATCGCATAATTACTGTCTATGCATTCGTGAATATCATTATTTATGTAACTACTCTGTGTTGGGTACTTTATGGGCTCATTGTTACCCGCGTGGTTTGCTGGAAGATACGAATTTGCATATTCGTTGGGTTTTTCTCGTTGTTTTCAAGGTCTCATTAGGAAGAGCAAAATAATAGTGGTCGTCTTTTACTAATATTAGCAAACGCCGTATTGTATCCACATTATGTTGGTCTCTGAAGTTTACGTATTATGAATATGCATGCAGGGTGTCCCAGAAGGAACTGCAAGGATTATTTGAAAATTGGGCGAAAGGAAATTATAATATTATTATTATTATTATTAATAGGTCTTCATTTTGCCTGGCGGGTATCAGCTATAAAGCTATTCTCACCACCAACCAGAGCTACAGAAAAAACAGTACAATTTTCTTGAAGGAAAATATTTTTTATGCGGCAACAGTCTGATAAAAGTTTAAATAAAGTTCTGTCAAAATGATCCGAAACAATCGATCATACTGCTGTATCTGTCAGCGGATTAAATAAATGACACGAACACGCACGAAGTTACTCACTGAACCTATCACACGATGAAAGAAGGCTGGGTTCAAAACGAAGAATATGTTACATTTTCCACAAGCACGATACAAGATATACTAAGTGACATCCAGAATTATTTATTGAATTTTGATGAAAACTTGTAAACATATTTGCTATCATGGAAGTATACATGAGTTTTTTGTGGCCACTATTATACGAAATGCACTTGCACAATCTCTGGTTCCAGCAGGATGGAGCAACATGCCACACCAGCCGTGAAACAATCGATCTGTTACACACTAAGTTCGGTCATCGCGTTATCAGCCGTTTTGGAGACGTTAATTGGCCAGCCCACAGCTGTGATTTGACGCCCATGAATTACTTCCTATAGGGTACTATTAGGGACCACTGTTAGACTAACGATCATCAAACAATTGATGTTCTTAAGGAACATATCCGTCGAGCTATTGATGAAATAGACCCACAAACTATCGAAAATGTGCTTCAAAATTGGCTAAAGAGGATGGACTACTGCCAGGCCAGGCCATGTATTCTTTTGAATAAAGTATCGAGTGTTACATACTATTGAGGAGGGTAGTTTTAATACCAATTTAAAAAAGAAACCAACGGATGGCCCAACCTTTACTTCCTAAATTGGGCAGTTTTATGATACGGTATGTCCAGAGTGTCGCCCACGCACGATAACGCAGTGCTGTTCATTGCTTAAACTGAGCTTACTATTAAGATACATTGGTGTGGACTAGTGTCATCACTAATGAACTATCTACCTCTGCCGCATCATACGTCAATTTATTTCTTCTAAATAACTAGAAATTTTCCCGCTTCTTGCTATACCTAGAGAATAAGTAACACAACTATTTTGAGCCTTTTGAATCCTGTACGTCCCAGCCTGTCTCAAGCATGGACCAAAGACCGAATCACCATATTGTAGTTTACTCAAAATCAGAGAATCGGAAAATCTATTTTTTTTGTGGTAAAACGGCTGTAAAGCGTTGTAAGTTTTGTGTAGGAGTTCTGAACAACATTTGTGACATGATCGTGGAACGTTAGATTTCTATCAACTACGATCTCAAGTTGCATACTGTCGATTTATGTGCTAGTGCTTTATTTCCTATACAGATATTCATTAGTTTACTGTCGAAGTGACTGATTTTGGATTTGAAAGTAATGACAGCAAAATTAAGCTATATGCCGTGATCCTCAAACCATTTTTCATAAGTTGTTCAAATCGGCATCTAAACTTCTGTTTGCCTCGATATACATACAGGGAGTAAATGATGAGTAGGTAAATTTGAATATCATCAGCATATGAGTGCACATGACAGAATTTGTTGGAGTTGACTAAGTCTGAGACATACAACGTGAATAAATTGTCACGGCTATTATGTAAAAAAACCTATAAAACGTCAAAACAATAAAATGTCATCTTGCAGACTAGGTAGTTTTTAGGGTGCAAATAGTTCATGCCACGTTTGCTCGCTAAAAAAAAATTGGTTGAATAACAAGGTCGCATCTGGATGATTATGTATATTGGTCTGGATGTGAATAAAATTATATTTGCTGTGTGAAAAAATTATTACTGAATATGCTGCTAGTGAAGTTTTCCACTTTCACGTGGATTCCTTTTTTTTTCTCTCTTACTTTCTTTCGTACTAATTTTTTGTGAGACCAACAACTTTTTGCAGATTACAACATTCATTTAATTCTATTAACCTACATATATGTGTATATGTGTATATATATATATTATTTTTTATCTACTATCTTGTATCTATCTTATTTTGAGTAGGCGCTATAACTGGTTGGCTTCTTTTCGATAACCATGCAACATATAAACATAGGTAGCTTAAACGTTCGATCGTTGTTACCATCTATATCTAATGTTCGATCTCTAATCACTGAGCACTCTTTTGATATATTTTTAATTTGTGAGACTTGGTTACATGCTGGAATTGATGATGATGCGGTGCACATTCATAATTTTAGTTTATACAGAATTGATCGACATACTAGGGGTGGTGGATTACTCATATATGTAAAGCATACCATTAATAGTGAATTGATGCAAATTGAAGAAAAGTTGTTTAGTGAGCAATTGTGGATTACTGTTAAGTTGAATAATAAACGTTTTGCGATTGGCGTTGTTTATAAGCCTCCATATGTCGAAATAAATAACTTTTTGAACGAATTTGAGACAGCTTTGAGTTTGATATATCCTACTGTGGATGCTGTTATAATAGCGGGAGATTTTAATGTAAATTTGTTGGACTTGAATAGCGCTGTTAATAACTTTTATTCTGTTTTAGAGGTATTCGAGCTAACACAAATTATTGAAGGACTAACGCGAATATCGGGTGTTTCAGCAACGCTCTTGGATCTTATCTTATTACGGGAGGAACTTGTTTCAGACAAAGGAATAATTGATGTTGGCCAGGTATCAGATCACTTTTTGGTTTTTTGTAAAATGTCAGTTGGTAATCCACATTCAAAAGAAAAATGTATCACATATAGAAGTTTCCAGTTTTTCAATGAGGAACATTTTCTGAATGATCTCCGTGGTATATCTTTTTTCCAAATGTTCGACCAAGACAGCATTGATACGAAAATAGCCTTTTTCACTAACTGCTTAGTTGAATTATTCGACAGACATGCCCCTTTAGTTAGAAAACGCGTTACAAAAGGTACGGCGCCATGGATGACTGATACGATCAAACACATGCAGCAGCTCCGTGATGAAGCACTTAAAAGTTATAAACGCGCACTTACAGTATTATAAAGATTTAAAGAATTATGTCACTAGCGCTATTGGAGGAGAGAAAAGAGCGTATTTCTTCCATAAGTTCTTGCATAGCAGCTCTCAGCAAATGTGGAGGATATTAAAACAAAACAAGATGCTAAAAAATAATTTTAGTAACTCATTGCCCCCTAACCTAATGGATGTGAACCTTCTGAATGATTTTTTTATAAATTCCATCTCCCCAAGTGAACCTCCAGATTCCTTAATAAATTTTTACAAAAATAACTGTCTGACAAACTCCAAATTCAAATTTAAAGAAATTGATGAAATATTCATATATCAAGCTATCTCTGGTATTAAAACAAATGCTGCAGGCTGTGATGGCTTGAGTATCTTTCTAATAAAACTTTGCTGTCCACATGTTATTCCTTATATCAGGCATATAATAAATTGTTGTTTGATTCAAAACGTTTTTCCAGAAGCATGGGGGAGTGCAGTTGTAAAAGTAATTCCCAAAAAGCTAAATCCTTCAGATTTTAATCACCTCAGAGGAATAAGCATTTTACCAGCATTGTCAAAATTATTAGAAAAAGCGGTTGAGTTGCAATTGATGGAACATCTATCAAAGTTTTCTTTGCTTTCTCCAATTCAATCTGGTTTTAGAAAGAATTTTAGCTGTACAACTGCACTTCTACATGTAACAGATGACATTATCAGAGCCACTGATCAGGGAAGGTGTACAGTTTTGATAATGGATTTTAATCGAGCTTTCGATACGATCAATTTTAATTTACTCCTAAATATATTGCATTTTATAGGCCTCGATTCGGATAGTGTCAACTTTTTCAGTAAGTATCTAAAGAGCAGAAAGCAAAAGGTTTTCTTGGAGGGAAGTTATTCTGACGTATTAGCCTTAAAATCAGGCGTGCCGCAAGGCTCTATTATGGGTCCACTCCTTTTTGCAATTTATACTTCATACCTGGGCAAAGGCTTAAATACTTGCAAAATGCACTGCTATGCTGATGACACTCAGCTGTATCATACTTTTCTACCCGGTGATGTGGACACTGTGAGTGCAACCATCAACAGAGATTTATCATTATTGACAAAGAATGCCGAAGAACATTGTTTGCATCTTAACTCTAGCAAATCTAAAGTAATTGTATTTGGGCCAAAGCATGCACGCCAGGCTGTTACTAACTCAATTAACTTTACCATCAATGCACAACAACTTGAAACTGTCAGTGAAGCAAAGAACTTGGGTGTAACATTGGATGTAAATTTAAGATTTGAAAAACATGTAAATTCGCTCATTCGTAAGGCATATTCCTCTTTAAAAATATTGTACGGCAACAGACGTAACCTTCCCGTTAAAGTCAAAATAAATCTATGTGAGTCGTTGGTGCTCTCGCACTTCAATTTTTCTGATATGTTGTATGGCCCATGCTTAACTGCCACTTACAAACAAAAAATTCAGGTTGCGCAGAATTCTTGCCTCAGATTAATATGGCATCAGAAGACGAGACCGAATATCCCATAAGTTGAAAGATGCGAATTGGTTGAACATGGAAACAAGAAGATTTTTGCATGCCGCAACATTATATCATAAAATAATTATGTATAAGACCTCCACTTACTTATTTGAAAAAGTTAAATTTCGAACAGATGTGCATAATATCAATATAAGATCCAGGGGGTTGCTGACACCGCCGATATTCCGAACAGCCCAATTTGAACGATCGTTCAGCTACCAAATTTGTTCCGTTTATAACAGCCTTCCGGTACAATATAAAACTCTGAGCATCTCAAGTTTCAAAACTCAATTAAAAAAATATCTCTTATCCCAGCAGTAGTAACCATGTCTCTGGAAAATATTGATACAAGTTTATGATTAATTTTAGTAGATGTATTAATGTAGGCAATGCATATACATTTAATATTTGTAATGTGTAGAATAAGTAGGTCTCACTCACCTTTTGTACGGACTTTTTTTTATAGCGGGTTAAGTGGAAGAGCAGCTACAGCTGAACTTCGCCCGTATTTGGCTATTTTTTTATATAATCACTAATCAGTCCATTTGGAAATAAAGACGTTTATTATTATTATTATTATGTATTAGCTGTGCCCGACGCGTTATTTATATGTTGTCGTCTGAGAAGGCAGGCTATGTTCAAAGTTATAAATTGCGATTTTTCCCGTTTTTTTTTTTGTTTTCAATAACTTTGAGGAACAGCACAGGTAATCGCCACCGCGCTCGCGTTGTGTGCAATTAAGCCACATTACAGAAATAATAGGAATGATACATCACACAACAAACATTATCGCAATGCTTCACATCTAGGCGCTGATTTGTATTTTCTATAGACATCACAAAATAAACGGCTATAAAATTTAAATGACTGGAAATAAAAAATAATGTAATAACCTTTCCACTTTCATAAATATTTCTGCCTGTAGCATGTTTTCTCATCTGTGCCTTCACCAGCCAGGGATTTTCATTTCTTATCTCTCTCATTTTTGAAATTCAGCATATTTGCATATATAATTTCTAGAATGAATGAGAAAAGGTGGATGCACAAATAATTTTTAGCTTTGAATCTCAAATAAGTGTACGTATTTGAGACAAGATACAAATGGAATTATCAACACATATTATTAGCACACAAATCCTCACTATGTACCTATGCCGTGCCGTTTCCTCCTAGCTATAGTATACAACTCACAGCATAGACGTCCAATAATGTCATCTCTAAAGCAGATTTTACATCACATCAGAGCCAAACATTGATAACTGAAGTTTCAAGACGTTTAGGCAACACGTACAACTACAAAACGAGTTCAACAAGTGTTCATCAGCTACTGCTAAGTCAACATTTTACAGAAAAACCTACATAATGTCATAAGAACGAGTATAACATTAAAAATAGATCGACACAATGTCACTTTTCAAAGTAGTGGCATTTCCGGTTATACCGAAAGTAGATAGCAACTTGTCTCATTAAAATAGGACAAGATGTCAAGATGTATTGTTTTTTAGAACCACGCAAGTGTCTGCCATACGGTTTGTGTTCTTTGATACACTTTATTCGACAATTAATAAATGATAATATACGGTGGTCAGACAAAAGGAATGAAAAATAAGTTTTAAATCTTCATCATATTTGGGCATTGAAAATATGACTTTGTATAAGGTTTTCTGCTTCCCATATCAGTAGTTTCAGAGATATTTGGAAATAATATATTCTCCACAGTTGAAATTTCGACACAAGGTTACAACGATGCCAAGAACGAGGAAGTTTATAGGTCTTGTACAGTAGGGGAGTATTTATGGACAAAAAAAATCGGGTTGCAAAATCGGGACGCCAAATTTAGGATGGATTAGACGAAGGCGAAACATTTTTGGAGGAGGAATTAATTTTTTTTTAAATCTCACTTTTTGTATTTTGAGAGACATGGGGATTTCTCGATCATCTTTTACTCATTACTAATGACGCCTAGAATTATGCACCTAAAATTGAGGTTCGTAATAGCGTGTGGGAAGTATTGAATCAACTTATTTGTCTCTTGTTACTTTAATTTCTGCTAGCTAAATTCAGGGTTTCATATTCATGATGTTTGTGTAACCAGAAAAAACCACCAGCAATCAATTGTGACTGCGCATCTATCCTTTGGAAATACCCGTCAATCAATGGCACATTTCATTGGTCGGCGGTGATTAGTAAAACAATCGCCGCTTAATCGCCGGTAATTATCCTAATAATGGCGACCATTATACACTTGCATGTATAATGAATATGACTAGTTATTTATTTATATTTATTTATGCCCGGTACACTACGGTGAGGTATGAGCATGCATGGAATTACATTATTTGGTTTCACAATGAATATTGGTAATCAATCGGTGGGCTTTGAAGAACCGTGTCACTGCGGACGTGGTTTTTGTTTATTTTTTACAGGGACGGATTGCATTTTTTCCGTCACGAAACGTAAGGTGACGCGTAAAGATGATAGCCTCATATGGTTGAAATATCTCTATATTTGTTTGCCTTCAAATAACGTTTCTTGGGTATTTACCAGTAAGGCTTTAATCTGATGAGTTTCTTATAGTGCCGAACGGTCATTTTTAGCGGACCAGATCAGTTTAGTCCATGACTAGTCAACACCATATCTTTGATTTGTTTGGATGTCTGTACACTGAAAAAAATAATTACATAACTTAAAGTAGGTAATTTGGTAGCCAACGTTATGTAAAATATATTTTACACAGCAGTCTATATTCTATTTTACTGTATACAACATGAAATTTGTTATTACATTATATTATTTAGTATTTACTTGATATGTTATGGTATTTTGCGTGAACATGATTATCTTTTTACATAATTTGTTATACAATTATTGTACAGGGTGACCCATATCTGAAAGGAAGCATCAGATTCATATTATACCACGCAACTAAATAGTTTTTTCAATTGCTTTGTTGAAAATTATTGTGTAGCAGATACCATTTTAGTACAGGGAATTTTAGCTGTTGTAGTTCATGGGCGTAAATGTGCTGGCTGATGAAATATTTTCTCAGGAATTGCTTTATTTGAAATCTGAAATTGGAATTTCAATATTGAGCACCATATTATGACCCTATAAGATTGTAATTAAAAAAATTGCTTTCTGCACTACAATTTAAACTTATTTGCAAGTGGGGCATACTGTGAGGTATATTGAACATGTACTGAAAATTTATTAGAAGGAACACCAGTCGTAGTACATGATAAAAACTTTTTTTCAAAATTCGGTTGCAAAAATAAAGCAATAAATCAAAAACAGACAGAAGAGAGAGACAAAACATTGCTTTGTTAGTGATAAGCCATTCATCGACAATAAGCACTAATGACCCAGGGAGCCCACGCAAATAAAGTAATAGAGTGAAAACACATGACTTTACACAAAAACTTGTCCAAGTTTCTTATAGAGTAAGCAAGTAAGAGCTAAAAATGTTCTAAACGTAGCACAGGGATTCCACAAATTTTCACTTTATCTTTGAGTAGAAATATGTTTTTTTGGCAACACCAGTCACCACAGCTCGTGTCGTAAAATTTGTTTTCTGATTTCATACCAAAAAATCAAAAATTGATAAATTCACATTACTTATGTTATATATTGTACAGTTTGCGGTAAAAAATATTATATTATTATGTGATTTGGCCGGATTCTAGAAACAAAAACCATCATAAATTGTGAAAATGTTTACAAGACACGCAATGTGATTTTACACAAATTTTTTTGCAGTGTACTTGTTAGTCAATGGTAAGTCAGAACCTCCTGTTTGGAACTGACAGCTAGTTGTTTCCGTTTTCTGGTAATTAGAATACTAATGTTACTACTATGTGGAAAATCTATTGGAAATATGTAACATGTATGTATTTATGGAGAGACTTACAAGGAGTCAAGGCCATTGGGAGGGGAGGGGCTTATAATAACTGATGACGCAAACAGAGGTTTTGCCTTTGGAAAATTTATAGTTTGAGGGCATCCTATTGAAAGACATTTTCAAGAATTCTTGCATATCTGCAACACCGACCAAAAGTTCCTTTTTTTGGTAAATTCAAAAGTCACTTATAAGAATGGGCACTGAAAATAGAAAATTTATCTTAAGACATTTTAAAAAATCCTCGCGCGTCTCTTAATCAGTCACAACCCGAATTTGTTTCTTGGGTAAGGTGATCCGTAGATCTGCTGTCAGTTTTCTGCGAAGATCGACAGGTTCTCCGGGAGTCCTATTTTGATACTCGAAATATGGCTTCGCGACACTTCAGCACTTTTACTTACCACGCCAACTGGCGATCACGTTATTGTAATCGCGAAAATTTTCGAAAATAAGATGTATGTTTTTTGGATGTACATCACAAAAAATTATGTCACTGATTTCCGTCGGTCTGTCCGTCCGCTAATTCTTGGCCTCGCTATAACTTGGAAAGTATCGGTCTGATTTTGATAACATTTTAATACAAGACTACGACTACGGCAAGGATGAAAAAGCATAGTTTTAGAAAACCCATCCAGTGGCGGCGGAGCTCAGGCAAAAAAACGCAAAATATAAAAATCGCTCACACTTACAAAAATATAATACTGTCAGTTGAGATTATAGGGGTAAGATAAGGTATATCTAATATTTTTGGAGTTCGTTTACGTACAGTAATGGACAAAAGTATATAAATTAATATTGTGCTGTATTTCTTTTTTAACTTGTTTTATTAATACACCAGCCTGTATACATAATTCGTTATACATAAATAAATTCATTAGACTCCCTTCAATAATAAAATAATTAAAAAAAACTAAAACTATTAAGGACAAAAATATATAGACGAAGCAAAACAATTATAGAAAAAAGGAGGAAACTTCATTGAATTATAGAAAACCAACCATGTTTGTGTTAATATTTTGTAGCATAACCATTATTATCAATCATCGCCTGGCATCGTCTCGGCATAGATTGAAGAAGTTTTTTGATATAAGATTCATCAATCTGTCTCCACTTTTGCTCTAAAGGGGCAAAAAGTTCATCCTTGTTTGAATAATTTTTATCTCGTATTTGCTTATTTAAATATTCCCATAGATTTTCAATGAGGTTTATATTGAGACACTGTGAAGGCTTTGAGAACTGGTATTTTTTCATCCAAAAAGAATTTCTTTGCGAGATTTGAAGTGTGCTTCGGGTCATTATCTTGCTGGAAGATTGATCTTAAGGGCATATTGTCTTCAATATAGGGTAACATGACTTGCTTTAGTATGTATGTGTATACAAACTTATCCATAATGCTATCTATTCTATGTAAAGGTCTCATCCCAAGCCCCGAAAAGCACCCCCAAACCATAACAGACCCGTCTCCATGTTTGACAGTGGGCAGAGTTACTTGAGGTTCAATTTTTGTCCACTAGGACTAGGTCTAACGTAATGAACACCATCTGATCCCAACATATTGAACTTGGATTCGTCACTGAAACATACCCTCTTCCAGTCACAGATGCTCCAATCAAGATGCAACCGTGCAAATTGAAATCGGTCCTTACGATTTTTCCTTGAGATTAGCAGCTTCTTACTCGGGCGACGTGCAAATAACTTCAAATCATTTAATCTTCTACTTGTAGTTTTCGTAGAAACACTGACAATTCCTTTTGTCTCGATTTCGGCTTTGATTTGTCTTGGGGTTTTAAACGGATCTTTGGACGAAATTACTTTTATTAATCTAACTGATCTAGCACTTAGTTTTCTAGGCCGACCTTATAGGCTTCCAAGATACCTTTTGGTTTATATTTGTTCAATATTGCCCAAACTACTTTACGCTTAAGCTTCAAATTTTTGGCAATGTCGACTTGACGTTGACCATCTTTGTATAACTCAATGATCTTAGTTTTCACATCGAAATAAATTTCTGGACCACGCGGCATGGCCTTAAATTCACTAAACTTATTCCACAATACTTGATGAACACAAACTACTCCTCTTCTGTCACGAAACTGTACTAAACTAATGTTGAAAAGAATTTGTCTACATATTTTTGTCTCTCATAAAAAAGTGCTTATATTCAGACTTGTATTGTGTTAATTAATCATAGATTTTCTAGCTAAGTTCATGTTGTTCTGATCAAGTGTTCGGGGTGCAAAGCGTAGATATGTTTTTCATTGGAGATACAGGGTGTTAAAGTTTGGTTAGCCTCTGAGGGTACGCCTGGATGTAACATTTTATGAAAAAATTAGGTTTCATAAAATTGTGGTCTTTAATATACTAAGGGATTACTCACAATATATATACACACACAAAAAATGGGAAGTTGTTTAATCGAAAAACTACGTAAGATATTCCAAAACGGTTTGCGCAGCAAGATTGACATCTTATAGGTGTATATCTCTGAACTATATATTTGGAAATATACAGGATAATGCACAATTCCGCGGCACAGAAAACTTGATTTTCTTTTAAAGGAACACCCTGTATTAAATTAGATATTTAAAAAGATCTTTTGAAAACAAGAAGGTTGATATAATACACAGTAGGTTTTCGAATATCTTTTATAGTTTATCTATTAAACAAGTTTCGATTTACGTTGGGAGACCCTATATATATTTTGTGTGTTCACAGGATTTTTGAATCCATAGTAAAGACGAGTTAGTTTTCATAAAATGGTGGAGGCAAACTTACCCACGGGGGCTAGAGCAGCAAACTTTAACACATGGTATCTCCGATAGAAGACATTTCTGGTCGACGCACCCAATGGAGCATTTAATCAGTTCACATGAATTATCACTATACGAATTTTCATTAAAATTGATTTGTGGTCAAATCCCATATGTGTTGTGGTACTTTGTTTGCCCTTAAATCTTGGAATGGGAGAATATTTTAAATACATGAGCAAAACAAGCTTCTTCGGTAAATGAGATGCGTAGCTTTCAAATCTGATGCCAGTTTTCCGCTAATGTCGAGAGGAGGTCACTTTCCCACTGAAAATAGGATTTTGCGATAACATTTACTCATGACAAAAATAAAATTTTTGCCTCTGTATAGTAGCTATCGTGAGGAGGCCGCCTGATCCTGGTCTGTTGTTCTTGTTCAACGGAATCTCCTATCCAAATACAATCACAGGATCTGGGAGAGTTCAAAGTCCACCGGCAATGGCGTGGCGGTGCGGCATATCCACATACTGCTTCCGAGCATTGATAATAATCGGAAATGTTTATTAAACATTTAGTGATGGGAAACATGAGCTCCTTATGAATATTGATCATCGGTATTGTGAGGCAGCTGTCTGCAGACACCTGTGTCCGTCTGTCTACACCGACAATTTTTTATATTCAAAACAGCCGTTAATTAAGGAGTGAATGTTGATATTCATATCTCGCAGAAGGTAACATACACGTAAAATATTTCTTCCCAATACTGACTCGAGTAATCACCAATATTGACCTCAGTGCCTTCTATTATGTCGCTAGTTCGCTTAACAACCTCGCAGAAGTCTCTAAATTAAGCTGCATGATTAATAATTTTAGGAACAGCTACAAAAAACTCCTGCTCTGATAACAATGACGTATGTTGCATTGATACCTGTTTTCCTGTACAACTACCAACCACTATATCTTCACTTACTTTATTAATTACATATTCTCATATATTTTAAAAGGTAAATTTCTGAAATTCCTTGTTTATTGTCATGTGTTTTGCGTAAATTGTTTGAGTACATTGTCTGTTGCTTTCAGATAAGCTTCAGTATGTTTTCACATTGTAGCGAAGACGTATATCTTGTCTGTACGCAATGAATTATACTGATCTTGTTCAGGGCCTGGTTGAAAAAACTGCACCTTATTATTTTGCATTGTTCATAGATTTTTAGCACAAATAAAACAAATCATCCCACTTTTATCACCAAAGTGCTAAATAGCGATGACAGTATGTAATGACAACTGTTACAGCCTACTGTGAAATGAAAACATAAATTCTCCCTTGAACGTTCCTCAAGGAAGCGTCATTGTTTCACTGTTTCCAAGGAGAGATCCATTGTTTCGAAGGAAGCCTCAAGCCTCGAGTGAGGTCTATACAGTTCACTCTGAAATCTCGGCAACATTTCGATTTAATTGATTTTGGCGATTGGACTAACAAGTGATCATCATTTTGGCTGACTGAGACATGTATGTCACTATAGAACATGTATAATACCGTGGACTTGCCAGTCATCCTCATATTCCTGCTACTTCATAAATTGCCAAGGCATTAAATTATTTAATTATTTCGTATGAAATCATACATAACATCCGAGAATGGAAACTAAATCTGCGGTTCATCTCCAATCACAAATAAAAATACCACAGCCAATAGTGACATGTCCAGTTGCCGGTGCTTTTTTCATTCGTGGTGCATCACCCAATAGAATTGTCCGATGAGGCCAAATCAGGAATTATAGCATTATAAAATCGCGTATCTTTGGAAATACCCGACCATCAAATCACTATTCACATTCTTAATTGCTACTAATTGCTGGAATCATTGCTGCTGATATGGCATATTTGTACAGTTTGAATGTATTAATTATTTATACGTAGTCGTGGAAAAATTAGCGGAAATGTCTATAAAAAGATAGTGACAATGTGATCAGAATAGATGAGCATTCTTTTGTAATAGACGATTTTTGATTCCCACGCCGGTTTGTCAAGGTACCATCGCCTATCGATGTAAGAGGGGCTTAAGACTGATCATTAGTATAGTCGAAACAGAATCATTCCAGATGTGTCAGCAGTATTCCACACATTAGGATATTTTAAAGAGTGAGGAGATTATGAGGAGGAAATATTTCCTCGCCCTACATAGATGCTCTAACTTCAGCGAGACGTGAACGGTGATTTGAAATCTAACAAGCCGAAAGGGCTGGGTTGAATTGTGAATGTTCAATGTGGAACGGGATGACTAATACCTTTGGTATGAATGCTTGGCGCAACACAACTCACCATGCCGAAATGCTACAAGATTACTGTGGTGAGATGACTAGAGCGAGACTGGGGAGTGTGAATGAGTAAATACTCCGCATTTTCGCAGAATTTCACACTTCGGGCAGAAAAGGCCGACAGGGTGATATTGCCAAGTTTCGCAGCCTAAGAGTAGCTATAGAAGATTTCCTCTGTATGAAGTAAAACGCAGAAACGAATGGCTTCTTGACAGAGTGTAACCATTCATAGAAACCGCAAGTGCGCTTGAACGCCTCTTCAAGTTTTGACTTCCAATGTAAACATTAATGAAAATTTGTACTGCCTCTTTAGCTAAGATAGTCTGAATACATATTTTTAACACAAAAAAGGTGAAAAGTAGTATAACTACCCTCACTCTATTTTCTAGGTGCGTTTTTTCTATTGATAACTGGAGTGAATTTATTTTATACGTTTATAACATGAAATAAGGCAAAAACAACAGTTATAGTTTTTTTACAGGGGAAAGCTTGCATAGCTACCCTCAAGCAGAAAAACTCGATAGGCGTTCCTGCCTGAAATGTGAGATTCTCCAGAAATTGCATAGTCACTAAAACCCCTTAGTCGTACGCCACCATACATCGCACCACGGTATTGCTTGCAGCATTTCTTCATACTGGGTAGCGTCGCGTTACTTATGCTTTAGACAATCTTATTTCCCTATATATTGCGCAAGGAACCAAGAATCTTGGATTATTTCTATTGCGTGCGAAACAGCTGGATGTATTTGACATGTGACGTATGTTGCCAGAAAATGAAAATAAGTACAGTGACTGATGTGGTATGCAACAGTAACAGAATTAGAAAAAATAAAGTTCCATTGTGGAAAAACAAGAGTTAAAGTTGTGTCACCTACCGCTAACACTGAGAATTCAAGAGTTAGATTACATTGCACGATCTTTGAAGAATGGGTAGCACCCGCGTTGATACTAACTGAAGAGAAGAACCTGTTATCTTCCGACCAGAAAGGAAATCAGCAACTCATCTGCAAAATATAGCGGTGGGGTTATAGAAACACACTTTACATAAGACATGCCGCAGCTGGTCGAGGTTAAGTGAAATTTGGTTAAGTGATGTTGGAGTGTACTTTATAAACACACCACAAGTTTTCTCCACAGGTGTGAGATATAAGCTAGGTTGATCAGTGGTGCCAGAAACCATACTGTCTGCCACTAATCCACAAGTTAGCGCCTTCTAGAAAACAAAAATTAACAAAGGAATTAAATAGATTAGCCAAGTTTCATAAACGCTTGCGTATCTACAATATGGACCAAAATAGATAGATTTTAGTCCATATTTGGTTAAAAAAATAATACAAGGAGATCAAAGAGGAAACTTGAAAATTGACTTAAAAAAACACGTCATTTCTTCTCGAACGGAATTCACCTCTTTTTACCATTTCATGGTATTAAACATTAAAATTAAGGTAATGACGATGAGTAAAGCGTCAGCGGCAGCGCCTACCTCACTACAGGTTTAAGACTTTTTTATACCGGAAATAATTCTAATTTTAATTCTAAAGATGCGTCTCAACACGTATATATACTTGAGCAAATTGGCTTGTACAAGCAACAATTTTACTGAAGCTCTAGTAATATATAATCAAAATAAAATTCTTCGCTAAAAGATATAACAAATTTTATGCTTTGATAGATACGTTCCCAATGCCTTGTAGGGTTTCCTTTATCGAAGCCAAGTGGATTTTCTCCTGAGACAAATCCAATAATTGATTTTCCCTCTTCAACCCATCTCTTTCTAATTCGTATTCGTCCGATGTGTGCACGGCATACGTCATTCGCAGGAATTTTACTATCAAATGTCTGGCAGTCTGGCGTTGCCCTTCTGCTTTTGCTTATTTGCTCTGCCTACTCGACCATGTGATTGCCAGAAGTCTCTCTTTTCTTCTGCTCCCATATCCTATGAGAGATGCTCTCCCTGTGCTGCGATGTTTTCCCTACATTCTTTTTCCAATCTAATTACTTTTATTTGGAATATCGGTGAATTCTTGAGAATTTTTCGATGGTTTGCATGAAAACTGTTTATATATTTAGACTAGTTCCTTTTAGCCGTATACAGTATCTCTCAATTTAGTGCGCCAGTATAGGACTCTCAGAAATTGTAGGAGATCGGAAATCAGTCTAAACACAAATTCTCATGTTTCCTCACCTAACTGCGCAGTTGATAATATTCTTCTTCTCAGAAAAACAACAGTAACATCGATACTGTTATTACTATCAGCAACCTAAGAGTCCCGATATGCTATTGATGAAAACCTAAATCACTGATTACCTCTTACCCCCTAGTTATTTCTTTAAATTCGGACCAGAAGGACGTTTTGTAGCTTCGATCCAACATCTTCTCCCTCTCTACACTCTCACACAACATAACTGGACAGATCCACTTGACCATGTCTTCGGTGACCAAAGAGAACTCAAAAAAGGACTAAAGGGTCTACGAGCCCCTTCCCACTTCAGTTGGCCCAACTATTGAAATCTTAGTTTTTTTCTTATCAAACACAAATAATAAAAATGTAGCAGGGTGTTATAGGTTTAAAATATTAACAATGAATATTTTGATAAATATAGTAGAAAGCACCAACTTTATCACTCCCTAATCAAATTTGCAGCATAAAAATAACACATGTTGCAATTACACCGTATCAATCAACCTATTTTCATTTCAATGCAAAATAAGTCTATAACGAATAGGTGGCTGTGAAAAATAAAAGCCATGACAATTGTTTTTATTAATCACAGCTGTCAGAATAGGTTTAAAATAGTTTTGGGTAGTTAAGGTTTTCAAAATGGGTAGAGGAAAGGTTATTAGTGAGAAAATTCGGTTACTGATAATTAAATTTTTTAGTTCTGGGAAATCAAATTCAGAAATTGCAACTTTGTTAGACTTATTGCGGTACAGTGTGAGAAATATTGTTAGGAGATATAACGTGACTGGTTCAATAAATATTAAGCCACGATATGTGAAAAAAAGTAATATCACAAATGCCGACCGAAGAGCATTAAGAAAAATAATCGTGAAAAACAGGCGTTTACAATTAAGTGCTCTGTGGAGTGACGCTGTTGGAAGGAGAATTACGAGGTCCACAACTCATAGAGAGGCCCACAAACTGAGATTTAGCACTTGCAAGGTAAGGTTTCTTAAAAAAAAGTGAAGTAATAACCCTAAAGTTGCACAACTTGTTTATAGGCCAAAGTAAAGCCACTATTAACTCCACTGCAAAAGAAAAATCGGGTTAGATGGGCTAAAGAACATAGACAATGGTGTGCAATACAAAGGAGTGATGAGGCCCGATTCGAAGTTTGTGTTGGTGACAGTCGCAGTAGAGTTATTCGCAAAAAAATGAAGCATTCCATGTTGACTGTCTGAAGAGAAAAGTGAAATTTCCAGCATCCATTATGATCTGGGGCAGTATGTCATCAAAAGGAGTAGAATATGTATTTTTTACGACTAGAGTGTATCTAAAATGTTTTTGAGAAAATAAATTGTTTTAGAAGTAAATAGTGTCGTCATGTTTAGTTTATAAAGGCATATTTTGGTATAAATCTTGAAGTGGGCCCACAGAAGTGGGAAGGGGCTCGTACTAGAGTTCAATAGGTATGAATGAAAACGTCTCCTTAATGACGCCAACATTTTGCTGTTCATATTCGTACTTTTCATTAATGGTTGCACAACTTTCCGAATATTGATATTAGTTTACTCCTACAGTGAAATTCATTTACGTTTTTGGCGGCCGCTTTCAATGTGTACGAGAGAGAGAGAGAGAGAGAGAAAGAAGCGTGCGAACAAGTACCATGTATCACTTATGCTAGAAAAAGTTCGCCAAATAAGCATGCGACAGTGATGAAGGGCGAGGAGCGTGACTGTAATTTGAGGCGTTGTCAAACGTAGCGCCATTTTCTTGAATAACGATACACGGTGGAAATAAGCCGTAGTTTGTTTCCTATGCCCAAATAATGGTTTTATTTTGAGCGTACACATTTCTGAACTGCGAATTCTATAATTATATATAATATTATATAATAATGGTTTAGAACCGATTCCGGATGGGTCCTAACGGTTCGCTTTGGATCGCTACAAATTTTGCAACATTCCGTCATTGGTATAGCAACACCGCATTTAAGTACATTCCAACGCAAAATTTCCACCTCCATGGATCATGATAATCCAGTGCAATTAGCTTTTTTCCAAGTAATCAGTTGAACGGCACAGCAGTATTGTATCGATTTTTTATGACTTTTTGAAGTTTTTTTGGCATTATGTAGGATTTCTGAAAAAGATATCAACCTGTCATTCACTTCATGTTCACTTGCAGTAGCTGTGCTTGTGACTAAAATTTGAACTTCTTGAACCCGTGCCACTGTGCAAACCCACGGTGGACAGCCGACTCGTGTCATATGCCATACAAATTTCCATACAATACAATTTTAAATGAAAAGAAATATCGTTAATGCATCCTACATAACTTGTTTTATTGCATTTCGACATTAACGCAGCCTTATTGGAAAACCGTTGGTCGAATGAAAATATTAAATACAGCGTTTGTTGTGAAGCAGTTAACGAGAGTGCACTGGCCTATCATGGTTCCATAGAGGTGGAAAACTTGCCTTGGAATGCGCCGAGATGCGGTGTTGTCAAACCAATGACACAATGTTGCAGAATGTGTGGCGATCCTGGAGCTTGAGTTTCACATAAAATCGGAGAATCTTCAAGACTGATTCGCCTCAAAATAAAACCATTATTTGAGCGCAGCAAACAACTAAAGCTTATTTCCAACATAATTCAAGAAAAGAATGGAAGCAACATTTCGCAACGCTGAAAGTTACACCTGAGCTCCGCACTGTCGCATACTTGTAGAGTGCACTCTTTCTAAAATTGGTGTTACACGCTTCTATATATATATATCTCGTACACATTGAAAGGGGCGCCCAAAATCGTAAATGAATTTCACTGTATCAAATAAAAAACACGTGCGCGGTTCAATCCGGCGAATGTGGGGGTTGACTTGAATTCGCCCTCCACCTGTAATCATCCAAAGTCTCTTTAACAGAGTTGCTGACTGCTCCCTTAAAATATATGCTGTAGTTTGGTATCGTTAAAAGTACACGTTTGTATAGTTCTCTTATGAAAAATGTCCCATCATTATTGGTTTGTTGAACGATATTTCCACCCGACAGTACTGTGCATCGTCTTCCAGCACTATGAAATTACTATCAAGTTCTCTAAGCATTCACCACTTCACTACTAGATCCTGAGAGTTAAAAGAAATTTTTAAAAATGGACTCGTAACAAATAATTTAAATCATAACGATTACCTTAAATTACACCGTACTGCTCAGAGGTGGAGTTCCCAAATCTCGCATCAAAATTTTCTGTTCAAGAAAGAACTGATTATATAGATACCATAAATGTATTGAAACTGTTGCTATGATGACTGTGTACTTACCTTGTCTTTTTATTCATCTACTCTCTTCTTCTATTTACCGAATTTTAATAACGTGTTAGATGAATATGCCAATTTTTTCAAAAATGTAAAATTAACCGTCTGTGAACGATTTTAACAAATTTATATGTCTATAATATCCATACCAGATTAATGTCTTTGTAATTTGTACAATCCCACGCTCAAGCCTGCTTCTGTGAGTTTAAAAATTATACACTGTGTACGCATTCATAATCATTTTACAATATTATCGTTATTTTTACTAAATGAACTTTACTTCACTTTTACTTTACATATTCTCGCATACGACACAGACATTTTATTCCTTTGATTCTTGTCAGCGTTTGCTACTGTCCTGTCACTTTTGTATTCATTTATTTGATTCTGGGACGGTTGTTGGAAAAAGGAGGACAATAACAAAGAAAATAATAAGTATTTTCAAACAACTCCTATTCCTACTTTGTCTTTTGTCGTTTTGTCGTACGGTGAAAAAATTCATTCATTATCCCATTGGCTTATCTTCGAGATTATGTCGAATAAAAAATATCGATTGTAAAACACTCATTGAGTTCCGTGTGACATTTTAGCTATCTCGCATGCGACATTGACCATTCGACATTCAAGGACAAGCCCTCCCCTCCCCCAGGATGTTCTGTCAGAGTAGCTTAGCATCAAGGTTGAAGTTATGTCTCAAGTGCCTCTCTAATCATTCAGCCACAGCTTTTGCAGCAGTTCGAGCAACACATTGACATTGTAACTAGAAATATAGGAATTAATATCGACCATAAACTATTCATAGTCTTTACTAGGAATATTATGATCTAACAAAGTAAGTAGGTTAGTGTCAAGGTGACCAAATGACAAAATTGATCAAAATAACGATTCTGTTCACTCCACATTAACTAGCATAACTACAGTGAAAAATTATGACTCATCATTTCGCGGTTGACATGAAAGAGCAAAATTTTAACTGATGTAAATTAGGCTACTACTTAAAATTAGCATGTGTCGTTCGTGTTAACCTCAAGTATCACATCCTCAGTGTTTGATATGCCGCCTTCTCACTAGAATGCATAACAAAGCATGGGCGTGCTTGTTTCATTTTGATAGGACGTTCCTAAAGTCAAAATAGCTTTTTTATCGCGGCACATACTCCTTCTTGGGATAATCGTTCTAAAAAAATGGCGTCAAGTTAGGTAACTCTGCACTTCCTACGCAACGCTGTCATCAGTTCATAAAGGATCAAGCTAAGCGCTATTCAAAACCTCTGAGAAAAAAGTCAGTTACGAACATGTGCACCGGAAAAATTAAATGGAATAAATCAGTCAAACTGATTCATACAATTAGTCCTTAGACATTCTTTCCCTCCCCTGGTAGTTACTGTGTATATGAAAACGCTGTCCCTTTCCACATATGTGCGGCAGCGTCAAACGTGAGATCGTTGCAGCGAGTTTGTGATGTTTTTTGCGCTGCAGCACGAATAGATGTTTTGTGAGATAGACTAGTCAGCCGGACCGGATCGCCGGGCGGTGAGCGTAGATAGTAGGAGTATGATAAGTTTTAAAGGCAAATCTACGGGCAAATCTATGATGTGTGGAATGTGGTTAATAGGTGAATAGACTTGCCGTATACATTGCAACCTCCAACCCCAGAATTCCAACACCTGCGATTTTTTTCTGAAAATGAGCAGGACTCTCTAAAACTTCAAGAAACTAAGTTTAAGTGATTTTTATTATTCTAGTTTTTGGCTTTTTTTTAAGTTATAGGTGGTTATAAAATTAGCGGACAAACAGATAGACCAACAGACTGACATACAGATGGAAATGAGTGACATAGTTTTTCGTGATGAACATGTCATACAACATCCAAAAAGCATGACATCTCAGTTTAGAATCTTTTGTCAGTAGGCGTGGGAAGTAAACATGAAACATTTTAAATCAGCTTTTATAATTTTATTGTCAAGTGAAGTAGCTTATGCAAGTATCAAGCTACAAGACAGAACTAAACACGATAGTAATATAATCTCAACCTCCAATGGGAGTTCGACACGGTTTGTTAAATATTTGCGCATTTTGAGAAGGAACTCTCCTTCCTGTTTATTGCATTGCGAACATTTAGAATCCTGTCTTTGAAGCAGAGTTGATCCACATTCAGCCTGCCCGTACGCCAATGGTCGGTACTGTATGCACGCACAAAGTCTCTCACAAGAAAACCTCGCATTAATGTAAATTATTATTCATCTCTGTTCCACTGTGTGTGTGTTTATAAGATTGTTGTAAATTAGAGTGAGTTAAGCAGGGGGCCTAATTAGGCGTCCGGCGAGAGTTGAATTGCGAGGATATTTCAAATAGTTCGGGTTATGAGGATGCTGATAATAAGATGCAGGGCGACCTTGTGTGACCACCTTAACTGTGGTCTATTTACACTTGATCAAAATTACAGCTTCAACCCTTCCAGGTGTTTATTCTTAGAGGATTCTTTACGATAGCTCCTGTTATACATCGAAAAATACGCGATCAATTCTAGTTATCGAAAATACGAATAGTATTATGCAAAATAGATCCTAAATTGGTACGTATAGTTTGAATTTCCCGGGTACATTTATGCTGGTAACAGTTTTCTGTGTTGTGACATTGTCGCAAAGGTTGTCAGGTAATTACGCCAACGACTATTGTTTATTTGTGGTTTATTTTCGTTCTTTTCGCCTCAATATTTAAATTGTTATTTTATAAAAACAATTTTTTTCAAAACTTTGAGGTGTCCTTTTAAGCATTTTGCTAAAATGCCGAAACCTCCGGGCCCACAAGCGAAATGATTCGTTAGTTCTTTGACGAAATATTTTGAGACCGAACGAGATCATGGACTCCATTATTGCGTTTACAGTCCGTAAGAGAGGTACTAGGTAGTAAATAGAATTTATACTAGCTCTAGCGTTTACAAAACATGTTGGTTGCGGTGAGGCATTGAAGACATAAAGTAGATTTTGTAAAGCGTCCTACTGCAGTAGTAGTTTTAATCAATGTGGCAACCATGTGCGTCACGGTCATTATTTGACGTTGTGACGTAGCTGCTTTGATTTGTTTGGGCGAGTTAGATGATGTGCTAACCACTCCTGCTAGTCTCTCACCCTTGCACATCTCTAGCCACTTCATAATATAGGCAACGCAGATGCCTTCGATGCATTCAAATACACAGCCCATTATCGTTAATATTTATTATATCATAGGCGGAGCAGTTGATAACACTCTGTATAGAAGTCTCGCATACAAGTTTGTAGGTAACGAGATATATTATGTTATGAACTAATCAACCAATAAATTAATGAACTAATACCTGGCTTGCAATACCGCATTACATACGTATTAAGCTTATCGCTTACACTTCCATAACAATTTATTCAAAGCCAATCCTCACTGGCAAACGGTCGACTTTCTATCTTTCTACCTCTGCGCGCTCATTGAAAAAATAGCAACACATCAATAGAATAGTTCTTGAAACATCGGTCCTAAAAGGTTCCTTACCAAGAGACAGGGTGTTATACATTTCTACGCCACTGAAGAAACTTAAAAAAAATTCTTCAAATAAGCTTATGGTGAGATCGATTTACTTCACTAAAAAACGCAATAGATGTTTCAAAACAATCAGTGCATCTGGCAAAGACTTTATTTTTCTGAATGCGTCAATGTATCATACAGTTGCTACGCCACTGCTGTAGTTTAAGGTGCATTTTTGTATGTTGTGCTTTCTCATGCTCTTGCATTTGGTGCCGACTTTAAGGAAACCGTTATTTTTGGGTATGCATTCTATTGCAGAAATGTTGCTACTAAGTTTCAAGTCACCCGTTATATCAACTGAACTAGCCTTACTGTTCTTAATAACTTGGTGACCTGGTGTTTCCCAATCCGTTGATGGATTTGGAAAGATTGTACAAGACATGCCTTTTTTCTGTAAAATAGTACACTACATACCTTGAAGGAGAAGTATACGCTTATTAGCGCCCACAGATATAATGTGCGATGTACATATTGATTTCTTTTCACTATACTATAACTATCTAAATCTGTAATGACTCATCGATGTTCACGTGAACATCACTTAACTACCAGTAGTCGGCTGTATGAATGTTTAACATGGGTGAACTAGATTTGTCACATGCTTAATAAAGAGTGGTTTGAAACATATTGTAAGTCAAAAATTTGGGAATTACCTTTATTCATCGTCGCTTCCACTTACATGTGACAGCAATAAACTGTCGCTATCGCTTTCCTCGTTGAAATTGACTATAACTGGCTCTATGATGGTGTCGATGTGGTGGTCAAGCTGCCACATTTTTGTTTCTTCCTTCACAACATGACGATAGCATTCTGCCAAGCTTCGGGCGTTACTAGCTGTATGGAAGTCTCAAGCAAAACCTTAACGTCTGGTCATTTGAAGGTTGTGTTATGGCGCGCAATTTAACCCTTCACTTGAGCCCAGATGAGCTCTATTGGGTTCAGTTCACAGTGATAGGGCGGTAACCGCAGCACAGTGACACCACATTGACGGGCCATTTCATCAGTCACGTAACTAATGTTCGCAGGTTTGTGCTGTTTAATTTTTTCATACAATTCCGCTTTCACACATGAATCGTCAAACGGGATTCCTTTTTCGCGCAACCATTGCTGCATGTCACTTTTTCGAGATCCCATAGTCGGTACACGTTCGGCTCGACGACTATGGTAGGAAGCATTATCCATGACGATCACAGAGTTGGGCTCAACTCGCTGAAGCACCCCTTGAAATGAGCTTTCGAAGCAGCTGGCATTCATTTCGTCATGGTAATCACCTCCTTTCTTAGAGACGAAAATCAAGTCACACTCTTCTAAAAAGCCACTATCGCTACCAATATGAGTTACGATCAATCTTTGACCTTTCCCTGACGGTCCACGAAGACCTGTTGACAAACCTTCAATGCTTGCTTGTCGGTTACTCACTACGTTTTTGTCTATCCAGGTTTTTTTAACTGTGTGACCTGCATTTACCCATGTCTCGTCCAAATAATAGATTTTTCTGCTTTGTCGCCTATATTCAATCATTTCGCGTAGGTATTTTCGACGCCAGGCGACTATTTCAGGTCTCTCTATCAATACTGACTTCCGATTACGCGTTTCGTAACGAAAATTAATTTCGTGCAGGGATTTCCTCATTACCTCGTCGCTCATTTGGGGTATAATTTCATTTTCCTTGATTGCTGCATGTACAGCCTTGAGGGTTGGTATCTCATTCCTAAAGAAGAATGAATGTACGGTTCGCCTTAACGCCATTTTGCTATCGTCATCCAATTTAACGGCCTTTCGTCCCTTCAAATTAAACTTTGGATCAGTAGTAGCTCCAGTTTTCTTCTTTTCATGCACCACCCTGCGAATGGTCCACTCTGGACCGCCTGTCATACTTTCACAACGCGCGAGTGCATCTCCCTGCGACATAGTTCTGTTCAGATAATTGAACACGTTGAGCACGATTTCTTTCGCGTCCCTCTTAAGTGCTTTACGAAGCCGTCTACTTGTTCCCTGGCTTTCAGTATTTCCACTCGTGCCATTTGTACTCTCCATGGTTAAGTATAACCAAAACAGTAACCACAGAAACCACAACAATAACAATCACACAACAATTCTTATAAAAACACTCAATATGCGATCGCTCAACGAAACACGTTCCAATGCATTGCCGACGCCTATGAGTCTGCCGGTCGAGGCGCGTCTTTGATTTCATTGGTTCTACCGGCGGAGAACAATCAGCCATTATTTCCATCTCTGTCTGTGCTGTTGACCACCGCAAAGCCACAGAAACGACATATGTCGTACGCTATACGGCTGTACTGGAAGGAAGCCGGGATCGAGCTCTGATCACGTGTTGATCACGAGTATGAGTCATTACAGTTTTAAATAGTATATGTTACCACATTTAATTCAATCAAGTTAAACTCAAATATAGCATATCTGAGAATTTTCTGAACGTCCGGCAACTTTTTTCGGGTAAAGCACATCGCAACAAACACTATGCGTGGAAGATGGACGCTACTGCTACATGATAGAGATCGACCAATATAGAAGATGCTACGTACATCGTTTCCCACACGTTTCGAAAAACTTCTAAGTTATCAAGTACCATAGGACTTGGAAGCTGTCAAAATAATGGGCTAAATACAATCAGCAACACCACTGGAAGAAGTGAATAGTGTTCATTTGAAAAATTCTCGCCACGGATTTATCGAAAACCACTGATAAAAAGAAAAAATGCAACCAAAAATCACTTCACCCTCTGCCCCCAGGGTCATCCACTTAAAAAATTTAAATGACAAGGGGTATCGAGTAATAGCTTGTTTGAAAGGTCTTTCAAACTCCTTTATTTTGACGTTTGATTTTTTGAAATCAATTGATTCGTTTTCAAGAAAATTAGAAAACCGTCATTGGTCTTTAGTTTGTTTAGATAGAAAACACACGAAAAACTCATTTATTATTTCACTAAGTGTTCAACATGTTGCCCTTTATTGGCCAAACAATGATATAGGCGATACTAAATTTCCCAACTTTTCAGGTTGGGGAGTAAACACAATAGATTTCAAACGGCTGCATAGAACAAAGTCTAATTGCATCAAATCGGGAGATCTAGCAGGCCATTCTATAGGCCCTTTTAGCCCTATCCATTTATCTGGAAACTCGTCGTCTAGACATTGCCGAACCGGAAGAACATAGTGAAGAGGGGCGCCGTCTTGCTGGATATATTTCAGCCTTATCAGGTTTCCATCCTCTTCGATTTGGTTTTCAATGGTTTCAGTGATTAACGTATTGACGGTATTTTCCAACATATCGGAATAAATGTCTCCATTCAAATTTCCTTTAATAAACAATGGCCCAATCACTTTGTTTCCTAAAATGCTTGCGCATACTTTTTGGGGGTACTGAGAATGCCCTTCTACAAAAGCATGATGATTTTCATTGTTCCAATACCTGCTGTTATGCTTATTAACAAATCCATTTAGATAAATTGTGCATTCATCACTGAAGAATGGTATTATCAGTAATCGCTGCAGTCATTTGTTCACAAAAGCCAACTCGCCTATCGAAATCATCTTCGGTTAACTTGCAATATTTTCATTTTGAATAGATGAAATTTACGGAGTTTATTTAGTAGCTGTGTCTATAGAGCCTAATGAAATACCAGTCGCAGCAACAATTTTACGTAATGAAGTATTAGGACTTCCAAAATGACCCAAAACTTGAGCAGCTTCATCCAAAACTCTCCGATGATCACGTTTTTTATTTGCAACAGATCCAGCTTGAGTAAATTTAGTAACAAGGTCCAAAACATAGCTATGCGAAGTTATCTTCTCCGGATGGCTGGCGTTAAACGTGACGGCAGTTTGCCGAGCACATTGATTTTGGGCACCATAAACAAGAATCATTTCCACTCTTTCGACTAGTGTGTAAACCATTTTTGAAGTAAAATCTGAATCAATAAAGTCATTTTCACTATTCCAAAATTGTCACAGAGGTAACTGACAGCAAATTAAATTCTTTCTTTCCATTAGCAACAAATAACTAAACTGGTATAACAATAAATACAGTTCGCCCAAGATATCAGTATTGATAAAAAGAATGCAGAATAAATTCAGGTTGTTATTTGGTTGTTGCCACGTCTAATCTTCCGAATTGCTGTTTATGTTGGTAGTTTCAGCAATAATTATCAGTAATATTCATAAATGGGTAAAAGGCTCAATAGCAGTGACACTTTTGTGCCCAACAAGCCAAAGAAGCTCTACATATTTACCTAGAAGGAGAAATGTAACTTCGCTTTATAGGGATGCGGCAAAGAATGATTCCCCAGGTTAATAATGAAAAGGATAATTTATGCAATCAAATACCTGTATACGTAGCTTAGAGATCTTCTACCGCATAACTGAGTAGTGCAATAACTGAAACGACATTTATAGCAATGTAGATGCTCTTAAGTTACGCAGTAACATATCATTTTCATCCAAATATTCACAAACAAGTGACCATCAAATCTATAATTGTATAATATGCTTCAAAAATGTTTTCATTTATATTTGTAAAATTACTTGAATTGAGAGTGAGCAGGGTCAACATACTTGAAGAAATTTTTTCACGTTTCTGGCGGTGCAAATGAGATTCCTCGAAATTATTTAAATGACTGGCAAGTCGTCAGTCGTCGGCCTACAGAAGAGCAAATGTGATTATATGCGTAATGAGAACCGCGGTTCAAGAAGTATTTGAATCATGTGGTCGCATTACCGACCGTGTTCTCTGCTACCGTGCTGATGCAGTTTCTGTGCTAATGTTCTGTCGATTACATTGCTCCAATGCCGCTGCAGATCTCCACTTCGACCGCTTGCTTGTTAAATAGGATGATTACAGATTTTTTAACGTTCTTCGGACTTCCACTAAAAAGTGATTCTTCTCATGGCTTGCACGCATTTTATGCAGTAATGGCAATGGTGAATAATTGGGTTACTTCTGCAACGGGTCACCCTTCTGAAGAAATAACAGCCTGCTTTTTTACACCGAAGCAGCCGCGCAGGCAGGAGCCTAAATGCCAGGGCTCCGCGACTGCTATGGGGAGCTTGTTGAACCGATTTTTGATCTGCCTAAGATTAGTCGAAGTTCCACAATCACGATACCCTAGGGACAAAGGAGCGGTCGTATCGACCAGTTCTGGATGTACGAAGTTCGACACGGTTAGGATGGGAGGCCGATGTCAGGCGGGTCTGTCTGGCAGCCCCTTCATGCGGCGGCATCAAGGAGCAAAGCCCATTGGCGTAGGTAGCTAGATCCCTTATGGCTCGCCAGTGCGTAAGGGTCCCAGAACTGTGCGTTAGAGAAGAGTCATCGATCAGTCGGACAGCCATCCTCAGAACAGCATCGAGCATGGTAGTGGGATCGGCAGCACCCCAAACATGTGAGCAATCCTCTTATCAGGGTCTTGTACAGAGTGAGGAAGTCATGTAGAGAAAACCGGATGAGCGCTAGGATGCTTTTGTTCGTCAAGGTACAATACTGTGTTCTGGAAGCATTAAACTGTACAAGATTGTGGCGTCCCCAAGCAGTGATAACCAGAGATCGGTTTGTCACTTTGAATTCTTGCATATTTATAGAGGTACTGTCATCAGCAGCTGTATATCGGGTTGATCGTACAGGAAAGGACGTCGTTTTTTTTTATACTCCAACTACCACGAAGGCCTAAGGCCTAAGCACCCATTGGGTAATTGAGTACCGTGGGGCTATAGGGGGATACATGGGAAAGGGGGAGAACGCCACACAGACTCTGGCGAGGGAACACGTGTACATGCAACATGCACACATTCTGGCCCCGCCTACGAGATCCGCCGGGTGGTACCTCCGCGTTCGACAGTCAGAGACCGTCTACCACCTACGGACAATCACAACATCCATAGCCAAGAGAAAAATTTCTCCTGGGACGGGACTCGAACCCGCACGGCGCACGGCGACTGATCAGGAGACCGAAGAGTCTACTACTGCGGCCACCGCTGCTGCCTGATCGTTGATATGCAAGAGGCACAATGTCGAATCCAAGACCGATCCCTGGGGACGACCTGCGTTGACGTCGTGAGATGAAGAGGAGACGGATATCTTGCGATCAGAGAGTAAGTCAGACATCCATCAAAGTACAGAGAACATCATATGGGACATCCTTTTGCGGCCTGCTGGTCTTCTGGGATGACCACTAATTCAAACTCAATTTGTTTGGCGCCTGATGGCATTCTGGCTTTATCGTGCTATTTGCCTATTAGTCGAGCTTTTTAGCAGCAATGAAATGATAGTCGACAAAATAGCTCAGCTGGTGGGAAGAGCAGCTATAGTTACACGCACCTTATGCAAACGTTCAACTTGCGATTGTGACCTTGTTGTAACTATTGTCGTATTTCTGAATTCCGTCAAATTTTGGGACATTTTACCTACTCATTCATTTGAAGTTGGAAATGTTATCATATCATCATTTCTATCTCAGTATAAATATAGTTGATAAATAATAAGATCTTTAACTTTTCCTTTATATACTAAGTGACATAAATCCGAACACCCAGTTTAAATGGTTTTATTTTAATAAAATTTTGTATAAGTACTTAATGAAGCATAATAAGTAAATGATAAACATTTCAAAATGATTACACTGCTTTAAATTCCTTTGACCTTTAATAATGTGTGGATGCACTCTGGCATGCTTCTGATCAGGTGGTCAATGTCCTCCTGTGGTATCTCATTCCAGGCAACCACCAACTCCTCTCGAAGTGCTTCTAGAGTCTGAGGAGGACGTTGCAAATTGAGCAATCTCCTACCCATCATATCCCACACGTGCTCAATTTTGGATAAGTCGGGAGATCTTGGTGGCCATGGTAACAATGTGACATCATTATGTTGAAAGAAGTCTATTGTGACTCTTGCAACATGTGGTCGGGCATTATCTTGTTGGAAAGTTGGATCTGCCAGGGTGTCAAGATAGGGTAAAAGATGGGGTTCTAGAACTTCGTGGATATAACGCTGCGCGTTCATGTTACCTCTAATGAAGATTAAAGGTGACCTGGGACCATAAGCTATAACCCCAAACCATAACTCCAACAGTGTGTTGAACATATCTTTCAACAAAAAACTGTGGATTCCTCCTTTCACCACGTCGCCTTCTAACCCTGGCACGACCATCGTGCATGCCTAAACAAAATCGAGACTCGTCACTAAAGACAATACTGTTCCATTCCTGATCCCAGAGTGACCGTTGTCTGCACCACTCAAGGCGATTATGTCGGTGTTCTCGAGTTAAAGGGAGGACCCAGTGTGGCCGGTATGAAAACAAGCCAAAACTTCTCATTCGTCGGTAAACACTTCGCATGCCAATAGGTCTTCCGTGTTCTGCAAACCATTCATTTGCAATGGACCTGGTAGTGGAGAAACGGTCCCTTAAGGCCAATAATCTTAGGCGGCGATCTTCACGGTCTGTTGTTCTACGGCGGAGTCCAGTGCCCCTTGCTCTTTGCGTATGGCCTTCTCGAAGCCATGCCTGACAACACCTAACCACAGTGTCTACACTTCTTTGCACTCTAACTGCAATTGCCCGAAAAGAAAGTCCAACTTCCCGAAGTCCCACTATATGGCCCCTATCAAACTCACTAAGTTGACGAAATCGTATAGGTCTCCGTACTCTAGGCATCGTAACCAATCGTAAAGGATGTCAAGAACCAAAATCCGCCAACGTTGATTCTTTACTGCGGCTGAAATATTCATTTTTAGAGCGTTAGTGAATTAAAAAAAAGCAGTATAAAAACCGGAATGTCCAACTGATAAGGCTGAAAATTTTTTCACTTGTTATTTACAGTAAGATAAATACATTCACCAACTTTTATTAAAATAAAACCATTTAAACTGGGTGTTCGGATTTATATGTCACTTAGTATATATTGGTATACCATGACTGTTCTATGGTTTCCTGGATAGAGCATGATTGCCTTACATATACAGCATGTTACAATAAGTATTATACAGCTGGGGAATCACAGGGAGTTTGAATGGCAAGACCAGCAAGACCTTAATCAATGATGGTACGGATCCGAAAGCTGTTTCAATTGGCAAATCGGGGATTGGGAGTCTCATTACAGGTCGAGTATCTTTATTAGGCATTTATAGTAACTATGACTATTGGCTGTATAATACTATTGTAACACACTGTATGACCATATCATCATAATAAAGTAAACGATTTCATGCTGAACGACAAACCGCAAAGGGTTTTTAAAGGAAGAACTGTTCCATCATTGGCATGCTGGGAGAGAGCAAGGTCGTCACCGCCAATCCATAAGAATATAATTTTGAGACTTTGCAACATTGAACGTTGTCTCCTGGACCGCATCAAAAACGGACCGGATGTTTTACGCGCAGTTTTTTTTCAAATACTAACATTAAACCATTTTCGTCATCCATAAAGTAATCCTACTGATTATACGTATTAGAACCTTTTCTATACACCCGCCCCCTGCTTTATAGTAATACCATGGGAAATGATCCCAAATTCATTCAAATGTTGTTGTTTGCCACACAAGTTTGCTAATGCATCCACTTTTGGCGAAATAATAGGTTCTTCATATTATTAGGCGTTTAATCATAAAGTTTATAGAAGATACTGATGGACGCTGGCGGGACTTCTTCTTTCGAGAATGATTCGGAGACCAACTATTTTTATCAGAGTTCAGAAATACAGTTGCCCGAAACAAAATATAACCACGTCCACTTTCTGTCAACTGTACTACTTCCTCATTTCAAGAGTTGGCCCCTGGTTATCTCCAAATCTCATCACAAGCATTTTTGTGGCATCTGTAGCTGTGTAACCTCGTTCCTAAGTAAGACAAATCCTATAGTACTTTCACCGACCCTTTTTCAGCTTGCACCACAAGCGCGATTGCATTTATAAACCATTTATAAACAATTGGCTGGGGTGACATGGCTCATCTAAGATGACAACAATAGTAGGCTCGTAGGCATAAAAAAGTAATGTAACTTTTGTTTGGTTGTATTAATTTTATTTGGAACGGCTTCAGTCCTACTGCAATTGTATTGTCTGTTGGAAGCTTGGGACCTTGTTTCTAAAACGGATGCTTAGTCTTTTGGGAACACCCTGTGATATTTTATGCAGCTATGCCCATGTCTACGATGGCGTCGTTATTCATTGCATTAGAGTTGTCAGCGTCTTTATCAGAAGATGGATTGCCCTCAGCCTCACACATATAATACGAGGATACCCCTTTTAGTTGTGATGTTTATATTTAATATGACAGTTCAAGGAAAGCAGCTAGCCGCACATCAGTAAGTTAATGCCTTAACGCGTCTCTGTTTATATACTCTCGAGGCCAACTTGAGTGGCTTAACTGTAAGGATAACCCTTTCACCAATTAATGGGATCGATACTAGAAACTTATGACTCAGACGTAAGACAGTCAATCATTAAGTCTATAAAGAGGGTTGTTGGCCAGGGTGGTTGAACTAAATCAAATTGGTGAAAAGGATGATCAGAGAATACGAGATCTAATACTTACAAAGACACATGATTAATGGAAAACTACTAAAACTACTAACACTTGTAATAGTAGCCATCTTCACAGTACTGAAGAAATGGCGGCAGGTAGGTTGACTCTGCACTACCCCGCAATGCCCTTATCAGTACATAAAGGAATGTTCAGCACAAACAAGATCCGCTGAGAAAAGTCAGTTAAACAGATCCATACTATTAGTCAATAGACATTCCTTCCCTGCTCCGCCGGAAGTGCATCTGGAGACGTCGTCTCCCCTAAATCCTAACGCGCGGCAGAAATGTGTGTGATTCCATAACAGTACACTTATCATGGTCCGCGGATGACTCCAGCAGCAGCTGCGGTGGATAGGTACGCGATCCGTCTCCCGTCTCTACAATGTATGAGGTATGTCTAATAGGTGCGTTGAGATAAATCCCATCCACTCCCTTGCAACCTTCACCTCCAAGTTTCTTACCTCTAAAGTTTTTTTCTAAAAGGATCATATCAAAAGTCAAAAGACCAAGTTTGAGAGATTTCATTTTTTTTGTTGTAGGCCTTTTTCTCTTCCGCCACTGGACCGATTCTCAAAAATTTCAAAGCTTTCGCGTCCGTGGCACAGTCTTGGCATTGCATAGAAATTTCATCGAAGTCTGTATTTCCCAAGTCATAGGCGGTTACAAGATTAGCGGACAAACCGACAGACAGACAGACAGACCGACGGAAATAAGTGAATTAGTTCTTCGTGATGTACATGTCATATAACATCCAAGAAACATAACATCTCATTTTCGAAATTTTTCGCGATTACAAGATTACAAAACGTGGCAAGAACTACAAAATGTAGTGAATATCTTTTTGTATGCAGTCTATCAAGTAACTTTCGATCACGAATGCTGCCCCATTTTGCATCCGAGGGCTAATCTTATTACCTGGAGGAAAACTATATTTTATTTTTGAGAATGTTCATCACACATTTTTTTGCTATTAATTGCCTAACGTATACCTGAAGATAGCCAGACTAATATTATATTCCCGCTTTTCAAAAATATATAACAGCTACGTTTTTCCTCTCCGCAGTAATTAGAAATCTACCTTGAAACGGCTAGTGTTTCATAGATAGTGCTATAGTCGTATCGGAGCAAAAGAACCAGCTGTTGGAATTTGTAAAAAAAAAATTTGATGCAATTTTGAATAAAATTATGCAAAATAATCCGAATCAGGATATTTTTTCCATCATTATGGAAGATAGTACCTGCAATATACTGCGATTGACGAGATGTGTTTATGAAGAATTATGTTCTTAGTGGTCTGAGCGACTTTGAGAGGCTTCCTGGCTTCCTGGCAACGCTCCGCTATCTAACAAAGCTGATATGTGCTTTTTTGCACCCCCAGTCAGGCCTTTCGTCATATAAGTAGTCAATATCGGCTATCAGTTCTCCAGGTTTACTTCTGACACATATTTCTATTATTAATTGACTAATTTCTATCTGAAGATAGCCAACCTAATATTATATTCCCGCGTTCAAAAAAATTATCAGAGATGCAAATCTTATTTATGTCTCTACTATATCAGCTACGTTTTTCCTCTCCGCAATAATTAGAAATCTACCTCGAAAAGGGTATCATAGACAGCGCTGTATTCGAATATATGCTATGTGTAAATATTTTGGAGCAAAAGAAGCAATTCTTGGAGTTTGTTCAAAAAAAAGGTTTAAAGATTTTTTGACGGAAAATTTGAGCTTGGCAACATGCAGATTCGTTGAAAAGGAACCTTTTTGAACAAAATTATGCAAGAAATCCTTATCAGGATATTTTTTCCATTGGAATTCGAAGATAGTACCTGAAATATACTGCGTTTGACGAGATGTGTTTATGAAGAATTATATCCTTAGTGTAAAATCCGTGGTGCGTATTGAAATATTTCGATATGAGTCGACAAATGTAGTAGTAGTACTGGTAGGGAGGCGAAGCCTGGCAACTATGCCAACTTTGGCCCTTTTTGCCGATCCCGATTCTACCAACACTTTGCTGTACATGCTTATTTACTATTCACATGAATGAATGAATAACGAAGTTAGATGCATACCGACCACCATGAGGCGCCGGCGCATAGGCCTGATAAACGGGCCCTTAGGCACCTCTATATTCCCTAAGCTTCAAGCTCCGCTCTTCGAGCTTAGTTAAGTACAATCCTGAGTCGCAGCTCCTTAACCTGGGGTGCCGCCTGCAATATTTCTGACGTGAATATAGCACAAAAAACTGTTTTGAAAGCCATTTTCCATAAGCCAAGATTATATCCGACGAACAACTTACATCACGAAACAGGGATACTTGATACAAGACAACTTTATTTCTTACATGAAACCATCTTAGACCATAAGTATTGTAATGAAAAAAAATCCTATAAACGCGAGCATAACACACGATTTCGAATAAGCTCATTTTATATCCAAAGACCACAGAAAACATTATTCAGAAAAACATTCTTAGCAGCTAAATTATATAATGTAGTACCGAACGAAATAAAAATACATAATTTTGGAAAAAAATTCAAACGAAAATTGAAAGACTGAGTTTGTACTGTGAAGCGAATGACTATACATAATTATATAGAAAACTAAAACTACAAAATTCCAATTATATTAATACTTTTTAGAATTAACAATGATTGTTATACACATATGATTGATTGTTAGTTATTAAGATATAATTCACACACAGGCGATGCCTTCTGTGGGTTTTTCATACTTGTTTGCCCATTTCTTGTATTTTGGCCAATAAATATTATTATTATTATATTACTATTATTATTATTAATATTATTATTATTATTATTCTGAGGATCCAAAGTTTTGGACACTAGTATAGTCTGCCTATAGTAGCTCAAAGCTTCATAGAACATGCGCCGGCTACTCTTCCTCTACCCCGGAGCGCTTAAACATGGGATCCACCGCCACCCCATCACATGCAGGTGGCGCCTCATCGTGTTATGGTCAGACAACAGTCCCACCAACAACCTGAGGTTGGCTCTATCCAAATATAAGCTAAAGCATCCATCCTCAACACTCGACTTTACGATAAGCGCACGTGCCTGACCGAGATGTCTAGAGATGCTTCCCCATTCTTGAGAGTGTTTTCTAGCAACCCACTTCTTTATTTTCTTCCTGACTCTTTGCGCGGTCACCTCTAGGGCTGGTTCAGGACCAACAGGCTTGCTGGATAATCCTGCTTTTACAAGAGCGTCCATCATATCATTGCGCTTTATCCCAGCGTGCCCCGGTACCCACACTAACGATACCGGATGTCTCGTTGCTAGACTATCCAGAGCCTCCTTGCATTGCAATACAAGGTTCGAAGTAATCTTGCAGGTACTTCATCGCAGCCTAGCTATCGGATAAGATTGTTATTCTTCTTCTAGGTCCTTCCCATGCTAAAATGCGGGATACGAAAGCCAGAATCGCACAGATTTCCGCTTGGAAAATAGTGGTGTATCCGCCGAAAAGCAAAGTTAGACTAGTTCTAGGCCCAAAGACTCCGGCGTCAGAGTCCTCTTCAATAACTGAGCCGTCCGTGTACCAGACGTGCCCACTTCCTTCGGGGACCTCCCACTCCGCCCTCGTCGGATACTCCACATTAAAATATTGAGTGCACAACTTCTCTATCAAATTGCAAGGCCCCGAATATAGCGGTCGCTAGACCGTAATATACGGGGCAAAAGCATAGAAAGTGGAACGCTGTGTCATCCGCCTCCCAGCACATGAAGCAGATAGAACCTCCTTTCGCACTTAGAAGGGACAAGTGGCTGTTTAGATCACAGTGGCCGGTGAGAACCCCCACCAAGAGATTGAGTGATTTTCTACCTTTGTCCGGCAGCCAGCATTGGTCGGGTCCCGCTATGAACCTCTTGGCCTGCCACCAGTCATATCTCTCTCTCGCCGCATTTTTCCTATGTCTCTGTATGCCCATCCAGTGCGATGTTGAGTTGAGGCGTCTATTTATGGAGCCTAGACTTGTGTCTGATACAGAAGCCCCTGGCCTTCCGCCTAGCCAGATGCTTACCTCCCCCATTACCCGGTACTCCACTGTCTTTGGGATTGGGAGATAATTAAAATTTTCTATGCTACATTTCTTCATGAAGAGGACTAGTTCAGTCTTTGATGGACTAATTGTAACACCTGTCTCTTCGTGCCAATGTCCCAAACTCAACAAATACATATAACTATTTTTTTTTATTACAAGATCACGTTCTTCTTATTTTGTAAACCGCAACAGTCTACGAGAATATTGTTAATTGCATGTGTAATAAAGATGGAAAATATTAAGGTTCATAACACAGCACATTATGATGGGAAGTAGCAATGTCACGGTGATGATCATATAAGCCATAACCACAAGCGCCAATGCAGAAATGGCGCCTACTGCCGTACGATGAAAGCCTGCGATGACTGCGCGGGCAAGCTTAATTCCGAATTTTATTAAATAAGAAAACGTGACTTTCAGACAGCTCCAACATTCATCGACGGCTAACTTTCCGCTGCTCTTTGCTCTCGCCCTTTTTTATGACCGCCGCAACGCTTTGCTCAACTTTGCTGCCTTTTAACGATCGTCGTAGGCTACATAGGCGGAGACGAAGCTTACGGAATAAAGAATAGTTCGATCACTAACAGCAGACAAACCCTGTCGGAGACACTCTCCCAACCAGTCATTTTATTCGATTCGAAGTCTCGCTAACTGTAGAAGGCGGTCAGCAGTTTCAAAAGTTTTATTTTGAACTTACATTGCCTAAACAATTAACAACAAGATAACGTTTCGATTAATAAGTTATCTTCAATCGTCTTCAGGTGAACTGAGGTACACTACCGTTCAAAAGCATTTGAACACCTGCATATTTTCATTAAGAAACATAACAAACGAGAAAAACTATTCAGTACGTATTTTTTTTCGTTATTTATTGAAAACCATCACCATGGAAATCAAGCATTGCTGAAAGGTCATTGAAATCAAAATTTTGCTCAAACTATTATCTAACATCATTAGACATAATTTCTTTGCCTCTAGAATATTGTTATCTGTTTGTAAATGAATTCTTTCTCAGGATTTGTTTTTCGATTACTTATTTTAATTTGTGTTGTACGTAAACCCATAACATAGTTTTATTTCAGTTATCTTCTCTCATTTGATAAGCTAACCGTGCTTAAATACCTTATAGTTCAACAAGTGCGTTTTCGTTTATTTTTTTCTGGACAAAATGGATAAAACTAAAGAATATTCCGAGGAGATAAAATGAGTTATTGTTTTCTTGCATCAATCCGGCAAAAGTATTGTGTGCATCTATAATCAAATTCATGCGAATAACCAAATGAAAATGGTATTTACCATTTTGGATTGGTATTTGCGGGTCCGTTCAAGCGAGTGTGGTTATCAGTTTGGTTATAAGATCCGTGACGTCATGAATCAGCTGTGATATGTCATAGTTATCACCGCAAAATTGTGGTATTTACCAAACTCATGAGTAGTTTTATATTTCTGGTTATGATTTGAAATATGACAAGTTAGAATTTTACCGAGTATTGGATATTTTTATTGTACTTCAGCTTCATTCTTCATTTTTGGGAAACTTGATACAGGCTGACTTTAGTCTTAGCATAAGGTATAGATCACCTTATTAGTTTTAATCATTACTGTTGTTGGGGACACTTTAAATCCAGTTCCTAAGCTCAACAAAGTATCCTGTGTAGCAATATACTACAAGAATATTAAAATATGGCCATAGAAACTCATTGGATGATCTCCACCTATATACGGTTTTGCTAATATCGTTTTTTCATCGCTTTTTCCTATCATTTCTGCTAAATCAATAAATGTATTCGTTGACATGCGGAAAAGTTTAGAGAATTGAGAGTTATCATAGCTACAAAGCCTTAGTTCCATCATTAAACATTGTTTTATGAAAAGAAAAACATTTCTCCCATTAATATTATGAAATTTTTCTTTTTTAAACTTTCCATACACCGTTGTAGACGAGAATGCACCGATTATTAAGAGATAATAAAAATAATTAGAAATTATATACGCGCTTTTCGAAAATAAACAACTTCCAACAAAACCACGGTTAAAACCAACGCGTTCAAGCGATTCTAGTAACTGACGTCATGAACCCGTGTGTCATCTTGAACCATATTATAACCGCGGTACATAACATAGACATTTTGGATATCCGCTTGGATTTTATTTATATTGCGAGCCTAGCCCGGTAGCGACGACGGGTGCGAAATATCAAACATTATGAAACGCGCCTTTGCGTCCATAGTGTAGTGACTGAGGCGGAAGCCTAGGGCGGCGGGACCTAGCGAGACAGCGCGCGTAGTTTTCAAACGTTCCTGTTCCGCGCTTTCTGGACACACTACGGGCCTAATCAGCAAACGACCTGACGTGCGGTGGCGGCGGTAACAAACCAGTTCGGTCATGTCGCTCGGCATATGCATGAGTATTATTGTATTGTAATGGCGGACACTGAATTGTTTATAAGTGCAATTAAATCTAAACCACCTATTTGGCAAAGTAAACATCCGCAGCACAGATCTTTTACTTAGGATGTAGTCAAACGGGCATTCGAGTGTACTAAAAAAATTTGGTAGGGTATAATCTCATTTCTTCATACAACTGAAAAAATTCAACAGTTGTTTCTCTGTTTTTATTTATTTCGTTCACACCATCTCGAATGTTCCACACCTCCCATCTCAGGATCTGACTGTCTAGTAAAAATACCATATCTTCGTCCATAGTTTGGGACTTCTGATAATACCTCGAATCAGTACAAGACTGTGGACATCACACGCCGCCGCTCGCCGCGCCCGCCTTAGTGTACGTGCATATACAAGGCGGATTCAAGCGAGGCGAAGCGTTGCGAGCAAGGCGGAAAATACAAACTAATATATTATACTAAGTGACATACAGTTTAAATGGTTTTATTTTAATAAAAGTTTGTATAAGTACTTAATGAAGCATAATAAGTAAATGATAAAAATTTCAAAATGATTGCTTTAAAACCCTTTGACCTTTAATAATGTGTGGATGCACCCTGATGTGCTACGCATTCTCCAACGCGCCTAGGCATGCTTCTGATCAGGTGGTCAATGTCCAATATCTCATTCCAGACAACCACCAACTCCTCTCGAAGTGCTTCTAGAGTCTGAGGAGGACGTTGCAAATTGAGCAATCTCCTACCCATCATATCCCACACGTGCTCGATTGGGGATAAGTCGGGAGATCTTGGTGGCCATGGTAACAATGTGTCATCATTATGTTGGAAGAAGTCTATTGTGACTCTTGCAACATGTGGTCGGGCATTATCTTGTTGGAAAGTTGGATCTGCCAGGGTGTCAAGATAGGGTAAAAGATGGGGTTCTAGAACTTCGTGGATATAACGCTGCGCGTTCATGTTACCTCTAATGAAGATTAAAGGTGACCTGGAACCATAAGCTATAACCCCAAACCATAACTCCAACAGTGTGATGAACATGTCTTTCAACAAAAAACTGTGGATTCCTCCTTTCACCACGTCGCCTTTTAACCCTGGCACGACTATCGTGCATGCCTAAACAAAATCGAGACTTGTCACTAAAGACAATACTGTTCCATGCCTGATCCCAGAGTGACCGTTGTCTGCACCACTCAAGGCGATTACGTCGGTGTTCTCGAGTTAAAGGGAGGACCCAGTGTGGCCGGTATGAAAGCAAGCCAAAACTTCTCATTCGTCGGTAAACACTTCGCATGCCAATAGGTCTTCCGTGTTCTGCAAACCATTCATTTGCAATGGACCTGGTAGTGGAGAAACGGTCCCTTAAGGCCAATAATCTTAGGCGGCGATCTTCACGGTCTGTTGTTCTACGGCGGCGTCCAGTGCCCCTTGCTCTTTGCGTACGGCCTTCTCGAAGCCATGCCTGACAACACCTAACCAGTGTCTACACTTCTTTGCACTCTAACTACAATTGCCCGAAAAGAAAGTCCAGCTTCCCGAAGTCCCACCATACGGCCCCTATCAAACTCACTAAGTGGACGAAATCGTACAGGTCTCCGTACTCTATGCATCGTAACCGATCGTAAAGGATGTCAAGAACCAAAATCCGCCAACGTTGATTCTTTACTGCGGCTGAAATATTCATTTTTAGAGCGTTAGTGAATTAAAAAAAAGCAGTATAAAAACCGGAATGTCCAACTGATAAGGCTGAACATTTTTTCACTAACTTTTATTAAAATATAACCATTTAAACTGGGTGTTCGGATTTATTTAGTGCCTAAATTTTATGAAATTATACCTAAAGACTTAAAAGATTTACGTTTCGGAAATTGTTTCAAAAGAAATTTAAAAAAGTGGCTACATTCTATATCTAGGACTGAAATTCATAAACTCATAAATACGAACATCAACTAAATACATAATCTACTGTAGCTAATTTTTGTCCTTTTTTGTCATTTGCATTCTACAGTTTCAACTTAAATTTATTAGTCCATGTACAGGCGATGCCTTCTATTGGGCCTGTTTTGATTTTATATTTATTTACTCATATTGTTTGTTATCTTTGTACATTGAGTGAATAAATATTATTATTATTATTATATGTCACTTAGTATAACTCAATGCGAGGGGGCATACTGGTGGCGAGCCGTAGCGAGTCGTAACTAGTCCGCGGCGAGCGATCCTCTCCAAAACAAATTAGTTTGTCTTTGAGCGTGAAAGATTGCGCATGAAATATGGTGGATATCAAACAATTAATAAATGTTATTGAAATTTCGCATAAAACAATTCCTTATATCCCTAGATGGTTCTGTAACACTATTATTTTTCCTATTTTTATTTAAATATGTGTTTTCCTTTGTGTCTTCTATTAGGGCAATACCTTCTTTATCAATAATTATATTATGCAACACACAAATGCAATTAACAATTTTTTCGGCATTTTCTGGAGATTTTTCTATTGCTTTTTGTAGGTAGGTATTTAATATGATACGACCCTTAAGGTTAATGCTAACTTGTCAATAGGACTGATGGCTTTTCGAAAATTTGTATTTTGTTTCTGGATACGCCTTTCTACTTTTCTTAAAATATAATAAAAAGTTCTTTCATTCATTCGAAGATATCTGTAAAACCTTTCGGAGTCTTCTTGTAAACTTTTATACAAATGACTTTCTCTGGATCGATTGATGCTGTGTGTCCAAAATCTTCTTTTCTTGGCTAAACGTCGTTTTATTAGAGGACTCCAATAATAATAATAATGTTGTGTCTATCGCGACTGTTCACTGACTACTCTGGGAAAGTCATAAAAATCCGCCTTTTCAAACGCTCGCTTCCTCTTGCTGTGTGCACGTACACTTAGGCCCCAGTCACCGCGCATTCAGATTGGACGCACACTAAGTGTGACTACAGTTCAGAGAAGGCTACCCGAAGCTGGACTCAAGTGATGCATAGCAGTATGGAAACCACTCCTCAGGGCTACTAACAAAAAAAGAGACTGTATTGGGCCAAGCAACATCAAAATAGGACAGTTGCTAACCGGAAGAAGGAGCGATAAATCTAAATTTGTGGTTCCAAGAGAAGAGTATTTGTCCGCCGTCGGCCTAACAAGAGAGCATTAAATATTTGGGAGTATTTTGGTGGTTCCGCTCTGAATAAAGTTTACAAAGCGATACTACATGTTGTGCCTTCTGGGACTTGTCTTATTGGTCCGGGGTTTGTCTTTCAGTGTGATAATAACAAAAGAAGATTAATAGATACATAGATAGAGTTGCTTTGGGATGAACCGGACAGACAAGTACGGAAATGTCCTACATCTCAAGAACACTTATGGAGAATATTGCAAGACGAATGGCGAAAAGTAACTCCATCCACTCTAAAAAATTAGTTGCATGTTTACCCATCAATTGCCAAGCTGTAATTAGAAGTAAAGGAGGACATATTGATAAGTAAAGTAAAGTAAAATAAAGTAAAGTTTATTTACCAAAAATAACGATAATATTGTAAACTGACTATAAAAGCGTACACAGTTTAGTATAGTAAACAAACAGAAAACCCACAAAAGCAAGCTTGTGCGTGGGATTGGACATTTTTTTTTAAATTTCCAGTCCATTGCTAATATTAGTGAAATAAAAGCCACTCAAGTATTGCACTATAAAATAGTTCACACACTTAAAAACAGTTCAACTTAAATCGGTTTACAATACTGGTCATAAAATGGTAAAAAAAAGGTAAAGGTAAAAAAAAAATTGCATTATTAAAACAAGCATATGAATTCGTTAAAATCGTCTTACAGTCGGTTAATTTTACATGTTTGAGAAAAACTGGCATATTCATCTGATACCATACTTATAATGTTCTTAAAATTCGGCATCGATAAAAACAGAGGAAGAGATAAAAAATGATAAAAAGACAAAGTAAGTATACAGATATCTCAGCAACAGTTTCAATACATTTATGAGACCTATACAATCATCACAGATAGTATATTATGTATATTTTGCCTAGGAGTATTTGAGATCCACAACTTGAGTTCTTTGCTGAACAGAAATGTTTGACTGATCCTCCTAATACTCGAGCAAGGCATTAAAAGCTTTGGGACATAAGTACCTGTGACTTCTTCGGCCAACTGTTCTGTAATTTTTTTGCAGTTTTAATTGTACGTCCCGTTGTCTCGTATTATGGTAATGCTTAATGTAATCACTGTTACCTTGATGAAAGTGGTGAAATGGAAAAATAATTGTCTGATATCAAATATTCCCACTTCTTTGTAAAGCTCATCAGATGGATACCTACGTGGTTTGCCAAGCATTATTTTAAGTATCCACTTCTGCATTGCTTCCAATTTATTGAGGTTTATACTTGCTAGGCCACCCGATGCAAGAATACCATAAGTGAGATGAGATTGAACCAAAGCAAAATACAAAGATTTCAGAATGTCTGGGTTGAATATAGAAAAGTATAATTTGAATTTTGGGACTAAGCTCCGTGTTCCTTTAACCACCTGGCTCACATGTTCTGACCATCTCAGATGGCTGTCTAGTACAACCTAAATACTTCATGCTACTTTGAGATGCTATCGTAAAATTCTTGATGTGAAGCCTTTGATATTGTGGCATGTGGGGTTCATAAGAAGTAAATGGTAAAAAATATGTTTTGTTCGAATTTACTGAGAGCTTCTTGCTATTAAAAAATTCAACAATTTTCGTAAAATCTCTTTCCGCTAAAACTTTAAGATTGTGCCACGAATTATGTTTATATAATATTGCCGTGTCATCCGCGAAACTAATGATATCTCCGGCAGTTTCCATCTCGTCAAGTCAAAAATATGATTATTTTGAGTATAAATAGTTGTATCTATGTTGTTAAGAATAAAGAAGACAAATAAGACAATAAGCTGGATTTTGTGCCATCACTTCTGTTGTTAATCATTAAATGTATAAATTCTTTATAGTTGACGCCTTTAACAATGATGGACTTTAAAAGCATAACATTTCTAGGTTTGACCGAGACTTGGGCCTTGAGCAAGTCGATCAAAACTTTTTTAATCGATGACTTTCACATTTTTAGTCATTATTCCAGATCACAGGACAAAGGAGGAGGTACAGCCTTATATCTAGATAAACTGTCTCTACCAGAAGTATAGTTTTTTCATTTTTTGTGTTGAAAAACGGATAGATCTATGTGCTTCTCAATTTAAAGACCACGATTATCATTGTTTGTTATAGATCTGATATAGGGAATATTAAAGTGTTCTACGATAAATTGGGTCAAGTTTTACATTCCGTTTACCAGCCGTACCACTACATAATTTTATGCGGCGATTTCAATATGGATTATTAGAATCAAGTTGCTGAATCTGGAAACTTGCAACAGTCTCCTCAGCGAATTCGATTTATCTCCATCAGTGGGATGACCGACAAGCATAGAGCCGTGGCTCAGTCACCCCTATCGATCAGATATTTACAAATTCTGAGGGTAGCGGTACCGCCTGCGCTGTAGAGAATCATGTCGGACCAGTGTTTTTTGAATTCCATGAAGACAAAAGACAAATTGAATAAAATCCGGAAAAGGTGCTATGATGAAGACTCAATAAACAAATTTACTGTAGTTGGCCGACAGGCGGAAATGAATGATATGGTTTTTCGTGACCTATATGATAATAATAATACTAATTATATTTATTCACTCAATGTACAAAGAGAAAAAAGAACAGAGTAAATAAATATGGAATAAAAACAGGCCCAATAGGAGGCATTGCCTATACATGGACCAATAATTTTAAGTTGCAACAGTAGAATACAAATTACAAAAACGGCAAAAATCAGTCAGCAAATTACTATTTACTTGACGTTCGTATTTATGACTGTATGAATTTCAGTCCTAGAATGTAGGCACTTTTTCAAATTACTATTGAAATAATTTCCGAAATCTAAATATTTAAGTATAATTTCATAAAATTTTGGCGCTAAATAGAGATATGACCGCTGCATTGATTTATGTGGCTGAGGAACTACTGTGTCACAAATTTTGTTCCTTGTATAATGATTATGTTTAATTTTTTTGGATTAAGTGTAAATTTGTGGTAGTAAGTGATACTGTGTAAGAAATACTCGTAAGGCTGTACCTATACATGTGTACATCTGCGTTCAATTTGTTAGTGGTATAAAGTTTCTGTTTTTTATCATTTTTAGAATACTTTTTTGAAATATATCTAAATTATAGATATGTGATAAACATGCAACTCCCCATGCTAATACAGGGTGGCCCGTCCATGTTTGAAATTTGGAGTGCTGAATTTTGTATAAAAAAACTTACACACCTCAGCTTTTATTTTATTTGTTACTTTCTCAGGGTGGTCAAAAACGCAAATTGTGGTTTTTATTTTAAATGTATATTTGTGCAAGTTTGGATTCAATTTTTTATAAGCTTTTTTTGGTATAAGGTTTGATTCAGATAAAATCACTAGATTTTGAGTTATTAAGCTTTTAATAGAACAACACACCAAAATTAAGGGAAAAAAATCACATCCTTGGAAACAAAAGACAACCAGTGGGCTAGTTCCATATTTTATTTTATTCATATATTTCTCAACAGATACAAGATCCAATTACAGAGAAACACTACACAAGTATTGAAAAGCAAATAGACACTCATACAAAAAAATAATATCATGGATTGATGATACTAAAAAAAACTATGTGTGTGTATCAGAAATCCAACACAAAGCCCCATCACTGCAGTAGTAACACATGCAAATTAATATATTTCTGAACTTTAATTCTACTACTAAAATAGATAAAGAATAAGATTAAAAGGTACTGGAAAGCTGAAAATAGTTTACGTCACTGAACGGTTCTTAAATATGACAATATTTTTCTTTTATATATATGTTCGCTCATATCAAAGTCAAAGAGATGACTAACCTCGTTAAAGCATTTCAACATTTTGTATGAAGGGGATGATAGCATAGTATTTGTTGAAGCCTTTGGAAGATAAAACATGGTGTAGTTCCTAGAATTCAACCTAGGCACAGTAAAGTTTATGTCAAACAAAATTTCACTATATCTGATTGCTTAGAAACTTATGCACAAAGCAGCAGTTTTAAAAAAATCTTCTTTGTTTAATATTAACCATGCCAAAGTGATCTAAAAGGTCCTTCTTTGGATAGTTGAATGGAGGATATTACCACTAAGAGTACAGATTTGACGTAGAAACTAATAACAATCAGAACAGTATAAATCAGCTTCAAGTGTAATGGAGATAAACAACTATAACAACAACATAAACAAACAACTATCACTACTCAAGAGCTAATCTACAAAAACTACTCGAAAATATCTCCACCATGTTGAATACACAGCCGTAGTCTGTGGATAAATGACCGTTGCACATCCCTCAGCATGTGTTTGTTCCCTTATGTTCAGAAAACCATCCTTAATCCTTTCCTTCATATTTTTCGGGGTTGATGGTGGATATTTATAAACCTCTTGCTTAACGTAGCCAAATAGAAAAAAGGCCACCGGTGTCATATCTGGTGATCTAGTAGGTCAAGATATAGGCCCATCACGACTGATCCAACGATTGTTATTCCAGAGGTCCAAATAGCTACGCACACCGAAGTGGGGGATTTTTCTAGACAAAACACTTTATATCTCAGTAGCTGATTACCAAAACCCCATGATACTTTATATCAATTTTCTTCTTTTGAATTGCCCCCAGATATGCAATAAAATTTGAGGCATTAAATTTGAAAAATCACAACTTTGATATGTAGGTCGAAATTGGGACACCCTCTATAATGGCCAATATTTCAGAAATGTGCCCTCCAATGTCCGGTATAACATCCTATAAACCGATTTTCCCAAAATGTATTTGTTTATGACTAATATTCCGTCCACACATGGATGAGCCACCCTGTATACCATATGTGAGATAAGGCTCAATCAGTGTATGGTATAATGTACGAAAATATTTTTCCGTCGGTTTATTCGCAATGTATTCAATTTTATAGGAAAAAATTTAACTTTCTTTAAAATATAATTGTCGTGAATATCCCAACGTAAGTGAGGATCCAATACTATTCCAAGTTATTTTATGTTTGGCACTCTATTAATTTCCGTTGTTTGACCACCGTTGAAGGAGAAATTTATGGAATTTGGAAAATGTCTAGCATAAGATGTAAATGGTAAAAAATATGTTTTAGAATAGTTAATGCTTAAGTTTCTGCTATTGAATCACCGAATAGTTTTGATTTTCAATTACATATTTTTAGATCAGACCAGTCAGTGCTTTCATATAATATTGCAGTCTCATCTGCAAAACAACAAATTTGCTTACTTCCTCGCCAGTATGCGTGGGAAGTAAAAAGGCATAAGGAACTATATCCTTTCTGACTAGGAAGCTGTTGGATTGCAATATTGGTCCTACGGCACTGGTATCGTCCTTATAGTCCGCTTGCAATTTTTATAATAATCTGCCGTGGCCGTTTATAACAATATAAATATAAAAGGAATAAGTTTGGTCGTTCGCAATTAAGAGGCTCGAAGAGTGAACGGGCGGCGGGTCCATATAGTAATTGTAATTGTGATGTTGAATGCGCGATGCAAATTAGTGGCTCTCTTCTCTTATTCCCAGCTTAATGCGTTTTATTGCCCAGAGAGGAGATTTATTTCGTTTCCTCTGACCGCCATAAAGTGTCGCTTCGAAGAAGTCAAGCGCAGACTGCACCGTGCCCCTTTGCCTCTCTTGCGAACTCCTCCGCAAATGATTCTTTATTTCGTGGGTGACAAAGTTTTGGACACGCATCTCCCGAATTTTATTTTTACGACTGTCTATAGCGAGTTTAGAGTCTCAGTAAAAATCTCAGTTAGACTGCATCCTTGTACAGATAGATCAGAGCAACCAAACTCTACCAAATGAACGGCTAATTCTCAAACTCCAGCATCTAGAAATCACTGTTGTTATTCATCCGCCCATCGCGTAACCAGCGGCGTTCCACAAGGTTCCGTCTTGGACCCTGCGTTTTGTTTTTTATATGAAAGTGACCCACCTACCCGCTCTTCTCAACTACGTACTCTGTTTATTCTGACGACACTTAGCTGTTTAATGCTGTGACAAACTCTACTCAGCTTCAGTATGATTTAGAGGCAGTTCTCCTGCGGTCTGAATGCTGATTACTCCTGCTCAGTCTATCCAAATGCTGTGTTCTTCATCTGGGAAAGACAAAGCCCCGACTGGAGTATAAGATCTCTGACCATACTATCCAGGCTGTGTACAGTGTTACTGATCTGGGAGTTGTGTGAAAAATTAACCTGATCTGAGTACATTCAACATATCACGACCAAAGCCAAAGGCTGTGTAGTTCATACCTGCTCCTACTTATTTAAGATAAGCTTTGCTCGTTTGAAGTTTAAATTAACACTCAATCGACACTCAGACCTCAAGCGTCAACTATAAATGTGGGTCTCAGATAAGAGGCATCGGCTACTGAGGCATGTAGCTAGTTTTCCATCTATGTAGGGTGGCTTGTCTACAGAAAAAAATATGATTTTGGAATATATAAATTTGGGCGCTAAGTAAGTATAACATCTTTTTTACAAATAGTGTCACAAGATATTTTTTTTATTCTATATACCATGTCCTAATCGAACCATCCTTGATTTATAGCATAGCAGCATCTGGTGTTACATTTTCGACCTAAATTAATGATTTATAAATCCTCCAGAAGGCTTAAAACTGCCTTCTCAAAATCAAAATGATACCGACGACCTAACAAATATAATGAAACAGGTGAGTTATAAGATCGATGGTTCGAGATCGCTTTTTAAAAAAGTTTATTATTCGAAAATACAAAACTCAAATATGTACTTATCCAAAGTTATTACAATATCGTTATTAACAGTGCAAAGGCTTAAATCTGACTGACTGTAAAATGTGTTGAGGACAATAAAGTAAACTCTAGGTCTAGGAAACTAGTAGCGTGGTCGGCATTATTCCTGACATATCAGCGGCTGATATAACTCGTATTTGATATCTAACAGCTCTATTTCTTACATGTAGTCGTCAATAAACTGTGAACAGGATGACATAACACATAGCGATAACAATACGAGCCCCTTCCCACTTCATTTGGCCCAACTATTGAAATCTTAGTTTTTTCTTATCAAACACAAATAATAAAAATGTTATAGGTTTAAAATATTAACAATGAATATTTTGGTAATCTATAGGAGAAAACACCAACTTTATCACTCCCTAATCAAATTTGCAGCATAAAAATAACACATGTTGCAATTACAGCATATCAACCTATTTTCATTTCAATGCAAAATAAGTCTATAACGCATAGGTGGCTGTGAAAAATAAAAGCCATGACAACTGTTTTTATTAATCACAGCTGTCAGAATACGTTTAAAATAGTTTTGGGTAGTTAAGGTTTTCAAAATGGGTAGAGGAAAGGTTATTAGTGAGAAAATTCGGTTACTGATAATTAAATTTTTTAATTCTGGGAAATCAAACTCAGAAATTGTAACTTTATTAGACTTATCGCGGTACGGTGTGAGAAATATTGTTAGAAGATAGAACGTAACTGGTCCGGTTAATATTAAGCCACAATATGTGAAAAAAAGTAATATCACAAATGCCGACCGAAGAGCATTAAGAAGAAAACAGGCGTGCCAATTATTTACAATTAAGTGCTCTGTGGAGTGACGCTGTTTGAAGGAGAATTTCGAGGTCCACAACTCATAGAGAGCCCCACAAACTGGGATTTAGCACTTGCAAGGTAAGTTTTCTTATAAAAAAAAAGTGAAGTAAAAACCCTAAAGTTGCACAACTTGTTTATAGGCCAAAGAAAAGCCACTTTTAACTCCACTGCAAAAGAAAAATCGGCTTAGATGGGGTAAAGAACATAGACAATGGACACCTTAACAATGGTGTGCAATACAATGGAGTGATGAGTCCCGATTCGAAGTTTGTGTTGGTGACAGTCGCAGTAGAGTTACTCGCCAAATTTTTGCCAAAACTTGGTTAACACTATGCCCCAAAGAATTTCAGCCGTAATAAAAAATAATGGTGATGTTACCCAATGGTAATCTTTCAATTGTTGCTTTGTTAACTTCGCGCATTTATTCGCACATTGTTTATTTGTTCAGCTGTTCTATTAGTTATAGGTCTAAGTGATTTCAAATATGTATTTTTTATGACTAGAGTGAATCTAAAATGTTTTTGAGAAAATAAATTGTTTTAGAAGTGAATAGTTTCGTCATGTTTAGTTTATAATAATAATAATAATAAAGTTTATTGCAAAAGAGAAAGTATAGCAGTAGTAGATGAAAGACAATATTATACAATAAACGAATGGACCCAAAAAAGTTTCGCAGAAACTTGTGCTTGGGCATGAGCTCATGTATAAATAACTTAAGACTAAAAAAAAACCTAAAAAAATAGATGTATATAAAATTCATTCGACAAGTCCTGGTAAAATTTTTAAAAAGACACAATCGGGACGGAGACGCAAAATCGGGACCTAGACGCAATCGGGATAGAGACAATATTGAAACAAAAGGCAATATTATTTGAATAGACAAGAACAAAAATTGGTAAAAATAAGTCATAAAATGCAATAATTCAGGGGGTAAGAATTCAAATCATTTTGATTAATACATTTTTTTTTTCATTTTGAACTTTTAAATATCTAGAGAGATTTCCGCTTTCAGTAGTAGTAGTAGATATTTTTTATATCAATCGCTTGATGAATCTGGAGCCTGTGCTGGTCCAAAATCCACAGTCGTAGATGCCTTTTCATAACCTTTGTATTTTTAATATCTTTTATCTGAGGGGGGATTAAGTTATATGTTTTTGGTCCTAGGAAAGTGAAACTCCTCTGACCTCTGGTCTTTTTAGGCTTTGGTAAGCGTACTGAATGATCTTTGGATCTGGTGTGTCATGTGGGAGGAAATTTAATAAATGCTTATGTTTTGTAATATATGTGAACACACTCTCAAAATAGAGTTGCCTACAATCACATATCTTGGATACCTTATATATCATATCGGTTGGATAGGTGTTAGTTTTGCGGAACATGATTTTAAGAATCCATTTCTGAGTTATTTCTAGTTTCCTGTAGTATTTATTCAACACCGGTCCCCATGCCAAAATTCCATAAGTTAACAACGGTTGTACTAACGTTTTGTATATGGTGCATAAGTCTTTATCAGAAAGAATTTCCCTAAAAAATTTAAATTTTGGTATAAGACATCTTAATCTCTTCGTTAAGCTTTCTATTTGTTTGTCCCATTTTAGGTGGCTGTCTATTATGATTCCTAGCTATTTTGTATGATTTGCTGGCTTTAGGATCACTACTTCATCTATAGGTGGTAATTTGATGTGTCTGTTAGTGAATGTGGGACTGTTCCTATCATCACATGAAAAAGTCAGATATAAAGTTTTTTCATAATTGATTGTTAATATTTTATTATTGAAGAAGCTTATAATGACTCTGAAATCCTCTTCAATAAGAGTCATTAAGATATCCAAAGATTTTTCGCTATAAAAAACAGAAGTATCATCTGCGAACCCGATAATCTTACCGTGTGTGTGTAGGTTAAAAAGATCATTTACATATAGGTTGAACAGGATCAGTCCTAAGACTGTACCTTGTGGGATACCGTATGTTACATGATGCAAGTCGCTGATGGAATTATTAGCTTTTACACATTGATTCCTATCTGAAAGGTAGCTTTTGAGTAAAGTATGTGTTTTGCCACGAAATCCTAGATTCTCCAAAGTAGTTAGTAATTCTTTGTGTTCAACTGTATCAAATGCCTTCTTTAAATCTATAAAGATACAGGCCGATGGGTTTCCTAAGTCTAGACTGGTATACACGTTTTCCATCAAAACTGCAATTGCATCTGTGTGTGGATTTTCCTTCTTGGAAACCATATTGCTGCTTAGATAGAAGTCTATATTTAGCAATAAAATTAGTAAAACGGGCCTTTAAAACTTTTTCAAAAATCTTTGAGAAAATGCTTAGTAGTGAGATTGGTCTATAATTGGAAATGTGTGTATTTTCTCCAGATTTGTGTAGTGGCTTTACTAGTGCTGTTTTTAGTGCATCAGGGAATATAGCTTTGTCTATGCAAGTATTGATGAGGTACGATAAGACACTTAAAATGTTGTTACTGATTTGTTTGAGCGTGTATGATGTTATACCATCAAGGCCTGGCGATTTATTTAGCTTTAGTTGGCAAATAATATTATTTACCTCAAGCGGATCAGTTGTTGCCAGATAAATTGAATTTTGTATTCGCGTTCTTTCAAATTTTTCATGATGCGTTATAAAGGCATATTTTGGTACAAATCTTGAAGTGGGCCAACTGAAGTGGGAAGGGGCTCGTAGATGTAAACTATGAGCAAAGATTGTACCAAAGCCACACAAATCTATATTACAAAGGTGTTATCCTTTTAGTGTCAAGATTTTAAGAATCTCCGTCTATAGATATAAATCATTAGCATTTAAAACTATTAAAAAAAGATCGGCTCATTGAGAAGAAATAATATTCACAAAATTATGACAAACTTATATTGGAATTAATCTTCTTATTACTGCTCAAGTACTACGTACTTGATTTCCATTATATTTCCAAATTTTTAATATTACTAATATGGGTACAGATGATCCATGAACAAGCATGGATTACCATATTTATTTACGGTTTATTATTGTTGTTGTTGAAAATTTTGAGTAAATAGATATTATGATTATGAAATCGTGAAATGCATTAATTTGCCTTCGAATTAAAATAAGATTGTTATTACCCACGCTGTCACTGGTTGCGGTGCTCTTTGTATATCAATGCATCAAAAGTAGCGCCAAGCAGCACAATTAGAACGTTTTATTGCTAACGCCAATTAACGCAAATGAAAAATTAATTAGCCGCATAGCTCTCATAGTAACTTTATTATTTCCATCTCATTTCTGCGCGACTGATAATTTTGCGCATCTCAAGTCTATTTTTATAGCATGGGAGAAAAGTTCCAGCTCATGATTACAAATTAAAAATACATCTTTCTTGTAATAATAGATAAATACCAATAGATAAATTTTAATTTAGTTTTAGTTATAAAATGCGTTTTATGGCAAGCTGAAGAACAAGTATAAATACGAAATTAGGGTTTCACTTGTTTCTTAAAGAAAAGACAGGATAACGTCCCATATCTATATCTAGATTAGAGTGTTTCGTTGGGAAAAATATCTAGGCAATTAGTTCAGACTTGCATTAGTCCAGGCGCAAGTACGGCTTTTCTTAAAGTACTGTGAATCCTATAGATTGGAGGACATGAACCATCGAATTAACAGTTTTCAAAAACCCTCTGCGTGGGAATCTAGCGTTTTTATTTAAGCGTAGAGAAGCATTCTTCATATCCTTCATAACGCAAAATAAATTCTGAACCGTCGTCGGAGAAAATACTGAAAAACTACAAAGATATGACGTATAAAAATGCACCTTTCCTAGATATGTACTTTAAAATATAGGTTACTATATACAAAAATTTACAAATAAATAAGAAATGAACAATAAAATGCAAGCGTTTTCATAAAAAAATTAGCATCAAGTAGATTCTGCACTTCCCAAGCAACGCTGTAATCAGTTGATAAAGGACTACGTTCGGCATAAGCTAGTCTCTCTGAGCTAGTTATAAACATGTATAACAAGAGAATCATATGGACCAAATCAGTCAAACAGGCCCCTAGAATTCCTCCATACTCCACAGTCCCCACCCACTTGATAGCGCTTACCTGAATTATTTTCCTGTCTCTATTGTCGATCATCTAGCAATGATGGTGAACCACACCAGTCAACCATACCATAAGCTCCAGCCACAATATTATAACTCGCGATCTAGAACGCCTGCCATGCAGTCACACGCACACATGGTCTGTCGTGTTTCACGACTGTAAATATTTTTCCTCTTCTAAGTTTTAAGGGCGAATGTACGGGGAAATCTAAATGAGTACAAATAGGTGCGTATAGTTACCGGGGCTGGAAGCACATAAATACTGTCGCCAAAAAAAAAAAAGAGATATACCCCTTACAACCCCCAGCCACCGGTGTTTAGCCCCTACAATTTTTTTACTGAAAATGATTAACATCCTTTGAACTGTCAACGAACGAAGTATGAGCGATTGTTATTTTTCCGTTTTTTGCCCTTTACGTTGCCGCCACTGGACCGATTTTCAGAAACTACAGAGCTTTTTCGTCCTTGGCGTAGAAGTTACAGAGGCAATAAGATATAGGAAATGTCATCAAAATCCCAGCGGTTTTTTCTAAATTATAGACAGGTCAAAGATTAGCAGACAGACAGAGCAACATAAAGACCGACAGAAATGAATGACATGGTTTTTTGTGATGTACATATCATTTACTAAAAACATAATATTTCATTTCCAAAATTTTCCACTGTTACAATACTTTCTCGACAGTAGACGTGGGATGTAATAATTATCCTTTCTGTATGCCCCTAAAATTAGAGTTACAGGCAAAATGTACAAAAAAGCTTCGAGATTTTCAGTTCGGGTTACAAAAATTGCTTGTTTAACTACACCAAAATTAATCAAATTCTTAAAACATAATGAAGCTTGAGTGCGTATCCTTCGAAAATACCCCTGGTTTGTGAAATAATTGTAAAGTCTGGTTTTATTGCTGCAAGATGTTTTCAAAACATGGACGCATAAAATGGGTACACCAATTTTTTATTCTCAACAAAGAATGAGAAAACGTGTATTTTGGGATTCAATCAAAAGTGTAAACAAGACCAAACAACTCTTCGTATAAGACTTGTAGATATTCATGGCACCTACAAAATGAGACCACACGTAAAAAGATCCGACTAATAGCAAAAAAGTTAAGGCAGACGATGGTTTCTTGCAGATATTTGAAATTCTTCAAACTCGTAGGATTCCTACTTCAACAAAATTGGAGTAGATTGGACAAATAGTTTTTGAGAATTTCTAATTGTTTATCTCAAAACAGCTGTTTTCCGGCCATCCCTAATAGTTTATTGAGCAATATACAGGGTTAGTTCAAAGGGCATTTTATAGCAAAATACACTAGTTTACCTTGCCGATGTGAATCGCAAACCATTCCGGAAGAGAAAGTTTATTATATATATTTATATATATATATATATATATATATATATATATATATATATATAGGTGAAAAATTAAAGCTTCCGCCTTTTGTTGGGTACTTCGACAAAATTTAAGCAAAGAGGACTCTTTATACTTTTTTTAATTCTCTCTAGCTTTCAATGCACTTTGCCATCATCATCAGGAGAGTAGTATGTGAGGATGTTGCTAATTGTTGTTTTCGTATAGGATGAGGGAAACGTCCAGTAACATGGTGAGAGCTGGATACATGGTACAATGGTTAAAATTATATAAAATATGACAATACAAGTTAAAGACAGATTAAAAATTTTTCTAAATAATTTTTATATAATTTTAACCATTGTACCATGTATCCAGCTCTCACCATGTTACTGGACGTTTCCCTCATCCTATACGAAAACAACAATTAGCAACATCCTCACATACTATTCTCCTGATGATGATGGCAAAGTCCATTGAAAGCTAGAGAGAATTAAAAAAAGTATAAAGAGTCCTCTTTGCTTAAATTTTGTCGAAGTACCCAACAAAAGGCGGAAGCTTTAATTTTTCACCTAACTGGTCTAGACGACAATGAACACGTCTCAAGTTATATATATATAGAGAGAGAGAGAGAATGATCATGCGGAGAAACGTATATAACAAAAAATAGGAAAATAATGGGCAGAATCCACTTTCCTTCTTTTTGCGGATTTTGACCATTATTTTCCTATTTTTTGTTATATACCTTTCTCCGCATTATCACTTTCTCTTTGTAGATCCATTGGGCTTGAAGTACCTCAGCAAGTGGCCATAACCGGCCACGTGGTTGTGGTTAGATGTCGCCTTGAAAATTCGAGTTCTTCTAGTCATTTTATACTACAATGTGTAGATTGGCTCTTGTTGTGGACTTCGTGTGTGATTTTTTTCCCTCTCCATCTTTGTTTCCTCAGGTTACACCCGTATTCGGATGTATGAGCACGTGTATCTACTTTTGTAGTTACATATGTGCATTCATTTCGCGCCTGATGAAGCCAACCAGCAGAAGTACGTACCGCTCGGGTTACCTATCCTATTTTCTGCTCCAATCCACTTTCCTTCTTTTTGCGGATTTTACCCATTATTTTCCTATTTTTTGTTATATATAATGAAGCCAGACTTTAAACTTATTTCGGGGAAATTTGCTAATATGATTAGACTACAATAAAGATTTTCGGGAATGTTCATTATTTCGACCCCAGAGCAATATTCATCAAACTTTGAAATCGGTCATCCAGTCGATGCATTTAAGTGGGGAGAATTCTACAGTCAGACGGCGTAAAAAGCGTGCATCAATTTTGGAAACTTAGCGATTACAATGCTGTGATGAGGAAAGTGTAAAATCTTGTTTATGTCGCGCAACTACTGTCTGGGCTAAATATCCCCCACTTTCTGCCCGACGACCTCTCGATGAAATTCGCGAAGGTAAAAGGACAGACGAAGACATCTGGTTAAGTCGCAGTTGAAGAAGAAAGAATGGTCGGTCGGAGACCGAAGATGTTAAATTAACTGTAGCTAAGACGTGGGGTTGGAATCTCTTCATTTTTTAGCAACGACGGCGACATCCACACGGCAGCTGGGTACTACCTTTAGAATAAGGTAGTACGGGTGACAATCTCTCACCATGGGGGTGGCTGAACGAATACAATGCTCCCATTCCAAACGATTTTATTATCAGAAGAAAGCGGTATCGGTATTAGAATATAAGGAAGTATTCTTAGGTGGTTAAGGGACAGGGGCGTAGAAACTTTATTATGTAGAGCTCAAAAAATTATGCCACACGATCTTATAACAAATAATAGTTTAAAAAACTAAAAAAACAAGCTTTTATAGCTAGCTGAACTAAAAAGTAGAAAATAATTATTAATTACAAAGAGTTTATATTACAGTAGTAGATGGTCGACCTCAAAATAAAATTATAATAAAATTTAAGTTATTAACAGAATAATTCAATTTAGAGTAAAAAGCGTAGGGTATATTTTACTACATTTCCAGATAAGATAGTTGCCAATAGAATGACAAAACATTTCTTTTCCAGTTAAAAGAGTAGGCTTCCCCAGAGTATTATTTTTGAGCCATTATTATGCAGGTCATACAATAATGAGCAACGTTGCATTGGATCCTGTTTCGTTAGCTCGTTGTTCACCAAGACCAAACTAAAGAGTTGCCAAATAGCATGAAGCATCTGTCCATGGTTGGCCGTCTGTGGCCCGACGAACGAAACCTATATTACTAGTTTCTCCAGTTATTATTATGTTAAAATTACAACGAATTATTAATTATTCAGTATCCTTCATAAGTTATTTGAGATGGACTCATTTCCAGTAGCATTCGTATCTCCGTAGGGAAGTCCCACTAAATATTATTTATACGAAAATTGACATTATCTTTCTGCATCCGAGAGATTGCCATGTTATTCTGAGTGTGTAGCAAAAGTAACAGAATGTAAAAAATCGATATAAATATCTTTAAAAATCGGTATAATATAAACGTGTGTACTAAGTAGCTGCTAACCCATTCTGCGTCTACAACGTCTATTCTCTGTGAGCGCCACCTATGGAGGAACACCTCAACGCACATTTCGCCAGCATGCTTGCTTGGTTACAAGCTGCCGTCTTAGAGTATACTTGTGACAAACTGTCACGTATTAAATGTAATCGAGTACTAAGTTCATATTTGGATACTTGTGTGTATTGGTCTGCATGTATATACCGTCACTGACATTTTATCATTACCCAATTTTTCATTAGGATATCCTAAGATACGCCTCACTGTAGACAACTTGTCTGTATCCTGTAGCATCTGCTGGTTGCAATATCTTTCACCAACGAGAAATATTTTTTCACCTCTCGCTCAGCAAATTTGCATACGAGTATGTAATATGCAGGATTAATAAGTAGATGCGTAATTAGTTTCTAGCTTTGCATAGATCTCAATCATCACTGTGTACTATAGCGTTTCCTTCTAGCTGCATTATAACACTTACACCTTAGGCTATAGGAGCTAAGTAGCCTCCAATACTGACATGTCTGCTCAAGTGTCATGAACCTTAGGCAACACACACAGCTACTACAAGTGAACATGATAAATCCACATAATGTCATTATAACTTGATATAATGTCACTTTTTAGCTTATGTAATACGGATGCAGCTCTGTGTTCTTCCAGGTAAGATAGTTTTGAAGTAGGTCATTATTGGGTCTTTACTTAAACAAGGAATTTAGTGGTGACCTTGAGTTTGACCTTGAGCCCCACCTTCAAGGTTATTTTAAGGAAAACGTCAGTTTTTTATGCAGAGCCTTCTTTTTTACACTGGCAATCGGAAAGAGAATTCTACCTCCAAATATGTATAACAATTCAAGACCAATGGTCTAAAGATCAAAGGAAGGTTAAATAGTGAAAATTCCTGGAAGACTAGCAGGATTATCGAAGGAAAAAATTAGTTTAGTAACTTCTATGAAGTATTTCAATGTTGACCTTTGATTTGACTTTGTATCTCACCTTCACAATAGAACGTGTAAGAAGTCACTAAACACATATCCTTCATCTTTTTGTCATCAACAATCCCGCTCAACTTTCACCAATTCATCCTAGACTCATACATTTGACATAAATTTGATCTTAAGGGGTGACCCTGAACCTAGATTTTGTTACATATTTGGACGTACGTTTTTTTCTTCTTTTGTTTGCCGGTGTCAAAAATAGAACTTTCAATTAAAAACAAAAGTTCATCTTGAAATTATATTGAAGACGAGACTCAAGGTCAGATCCAAGGTCGCCATTAAACTCGTTTCTTAAAATTAGAGATGACCTGACCTTGAACTTTTTCAAAAATACCTTACCTGAAAATATACAGAGCCGTTCCGTATTACTGATGACACGTAACGATTTTTAAAAACGTAAGAAAGCTTTTGGAAAACGGCATAAATACCTGCTTTGCCCAAAAAATGAGTTTTTGTCTAAATTGTATATATACAAGAAATTTAGAAATCAATTATCTTTTGAGTTTCACTACTCAACTCGTGTATTTTGAGACGCGAGAATCTTAAAATTTGCGAGACCCTAATCGGAGTAGGAGTATGGATTGTGTAGTACTTCTCAATGGTCTCAGCAAAAAATATAAGTTAGACTCGTGATTCATACACCCAGTTTACACAAGTGACATGTGGCCCATAAATGGCAGAATTGGAATTTTTTTATAATTTCCTCCACTTGCCACTGATGGCCGCAAACATAGGATTATTTTTTTTTCTTCGACAATCTAGTGATCTCTACTCTTCCTCTCGTGTATACGAGTACATATACATATACTAAGTGACATATAAATCCGAACACCCAGTTTAAATGGTTTTATTTTAATAAAATTTTGTATAAGTACTTAATGAAGCATAATAAGTAAATGTTAAAAATTTCAATATGATTGCACTGCTTTAAAGCCCTTTGACCTTTAATAATGTGTGGATGCACCCTGATGTGCTACGCATTCTCCAACGCGCCTAGGCATGCTTCTGATTAGGTGGTCACTGTCCTCCTGTGGTATCTCATTCCAGGCAACCACCAACTCCCCTCGAAGTGCTTCTAGAGTCTGAGGAGGACGTTGCAAATTGAGCAATCTCCTACCCATCATATCTCACACGTGCTCAATTGGGGATAAGTCGGGAGATCTTGGTAGCCATGGTAACAATGTGACATCATTATGTTGAAAGAAGTCTATTGTGACTCTTGCAACATGTGGTCGGGCATTATCTTGTTGGAAAGTTGGATATGCCAGGGTATCAAGATAGGGTAAAAGATGGGGTTCTAGAACTTCGTGGATATAACGCTGCGCGTTCATGTTACCTCTGATGAAGATTAAAGGTGACCTGGAACCATAAGCTATAGCACCCCAAACCATAACTCCAACAGTGTGATGAACATGTCTTTCAACAAAAAACTGTGGATTCCTCCTTTCACCACGTCGCCTTCTAACCCTGGCACGACCATCGTGCGTGCCTAAACAAAATCGAGACTCGTCACTAAAGACAATACTGTTCCATTCCTGATCCCAGAGTGACAGTTGTCTGCACCACTCAAGGCGATTACGTCGGTGTTCTCGAGTTAAAGGGAGGACCCAGTGTGGCCGGTATGAAAACAAGCCAAAACTTCTCATTCGTCGGTAAACACTTCGCATGCCAATAGGTCTTCCGTGTTCTGCAAACCATTCATTTGCAATGGACCTGGTAGTGGAGAAACGGTCCCTTAAGGCCAATAATCTTAGGCGGCGATCTTCACGGTCTGTTGTTCTACGGCGGCGTCCAGTGCCCCTTGCTCTTTGCGTACGGCCTTCTCGAAGCCATGCCTGACAACACCTAACCACAGTGTCTACACTTCTTTGCACTCTAACTGCAATTGCCCGAAAAGAAAGTCCAGCTTCCCGAAGTCCCACTATACGGCCCCTATCAAACTCACTAAGTTGACGAAATCGTACAGGTCTCCGTACTCAAGGCTTCGTAACCGATCGTAAAGGATGTCAAGAACCAAAATCCGCCAACGTTGATTCTTTACTGCGGCTGAAATATTCATTTTTAGAGCGTTAGTGAATTAAAAAAAGCAGTATAAAAATGTCTAACTGATAAGGCTGAAAATTTTTTCACTTGTTATTTACAGTAAGATAAATACATTCACCAACTTTTATTAAAATAAACCCATTTAAACTGGGTGTTCGGATTTATATGTCACTTAGTATATTTCGTAAACGCAAATATTATTCATACGTTACGTCTCATAGTATACGAGTAGAATCGCCATAGAGGCACAAAATCGAATGACATCAACATAATCCATTTCCTTCAAGGTACCATCTGCCTGGCTACCGATATGAACGACTGTTGAAATATTGCCCTGAGTCCAGACATACATTACAGAATGACACCTCCCGCATAAGCGATCTTTGTCGCCACTCGTGTGCCTGGCCCAATTGTTATTTTACGACCTAGTATTGTCCACCGTTTACGCAAGGTGTGACTGGACACTGGACCAAATGACCCCTATACAAGTCAATAGGTGATGCCAAATGGGCGGCAGTACGTTAGAAAATCGACATGCGACTGCCCAGCGGTCAGACAAATTAAAGGTGTTCAAGAGCGCGTCTTGTGGAAATGTGAAGAACGTCAGGGTATAAAGGCGTGTATTCAAAGAAATTGTTCATGGTAGGTATTTAGGGACAAAAAAGCTTTAAATTGTAGGAACGTGATGTGAAATGCTCTTATTTCATAATAATTATTATATAATTTTTAGTGAGGAACTTGCATGTTTATTCTTTAAGAATCCTTCGTTTTCTTGGCGAACTGCTATGCGACCTTTGTAGTCTCCTAGATGAGTGTCTCCTAGATTTTTCACTTCCCGATCCAGTCCCTGGTTTCGCGCCGAATTGTGGTATGATGAGAATTGTCATTGACCAAGCAACTTATGGAGCTTTACTTCTACATTCTCTCTCCTTTCTTACTCTTCTACTGTTTGGACCTTAACCTTTATCTCCGACGTTCTCTAAGTTTTTTCTTCCCCTTCTTTAAGCATTTATTTTTCTTCTGACCCGCACCTCCACTATGGACTCATATGGATTTGGCTAAGAAGGAGCCTCATTGGACATATGCGCCAAATGGTTTATAATTATGAAAAGATGATATATCTCCAAAAGATCATTAACACGCTTTTATTTAGCTTGACCTGTATGTATGTATGTACGGAATCTTTGAGCATAATTTTCACCAATTACCAGAGGTTTGATTAATTCGAAACTTCGCACGCGTATCAAAGACCGATGTCAATGCAATAATTTGATAACAGTTTTCCATTAGTTATTAGGACCGCCAGGATTGATAAATTCTTTTATAGATCCTCTGTAGGGGAATAAGAAAGATAGAGATAACGCGCGATCTGCGCATGCGTGCAGTTTAGTTTTTTACTCTGAATTGAATTATTCTGTTAATAACTTAAATTTTATTATAATTTTATTTTGAGGTCTATTTCCTACTTTTTAGTTCGGTTAGATATAAAAGCGTGTTTCTTTGTTTTTTTTAAACTATTATTTATTTTAGCATAAGTATAGAATGAAGAACTATCATTTTGCCCAAATACGATTAGTTTTTATCTACCATACATTACAAAGATTACACTGATCAACAGCCAAAAAATATCCTAAATAAAATCAACAAAATATTACTATTTTTAATGTGCTAAAACCGGAATGAAAAAAAAAATTATATGTGTTCCTGCTGTGACAGTGTTAATATACTGTAATTCACAAGAATGCAAGTGCTACATTTTTATATTCGGCACGGAAAGATGCTGTAATCGGCATGATTGTGTTACGTTATACATACGTGTACATTATATTGTTTTATATTAGCCATTTTTTCCTCAGTTGGCTGACAGCGTTCATGCAAGATGTCTCGAAAGTGTGTAAACAATCCAGATCAGTTTTGTTACGTGTGTGGTGATGTGACTTTTGCGTCTCAGAGACGGTCTATTACTCCACTAATAACAAAGGCATATCAGCTTTATTTCGGTTGTAAACTAGGTGATCAAGACAAACAGTGGGCACCCCACATCTGCTGTAATACATGTGCTTCAAATCTGAGGAGCTGGTTAAATGGCAAAAAACGGTCTATGCGCGTTGCTGACCCAATGGTTTGGAGAGAGCCTACAAATCATATTAATGATTGTTACTTTTGCATGGTACCTTGTGTTGGACAAGCCACAGGTATGTCCAAGAAAAAAAAATCGGTTATTAACTACCCAAACATACCATCTGCGATGAGACCTGTGCCTCACAGTGACGAAAATCCTATTCCAAAACCCCCAGAATCCTACACTTGCGAATCAGAAAACGAATCAGATCATGGCGATCGAGTGATTCGTCAGGAAGAAGATATGCCATCAACGTCAAGAGATCCTGATTTTATACCGAGCACGTCATGCCACCAACCGCACAAAATAACACAGTCAGAATTAAATGATCTTGTAAGAGATTTAGAACTTCCAAAATGTAAGGCAGAGTTACTTGGATCAAGACTGCAGCAGTGGAACTTGTTAGAAGACGATGTTTCGGTATGTGTTTTTCGTAGACGCCACAAAGACTTAGAACCATTTTTCAATATGGAGAATAACTTGGTTTTCTGCAGTAACATTAACGGCTTACTGGCGGCTTTAAATATAAACTATAACCCAGAAGAATGGAGATTGTTTATAGACAGTTCAAAATTGAGTTTAAAGGCAGTGTTATTGCATATTGGAAATATTTTACCATCTGTTCCTGTAGGGTATGCAGTTCACATGAAAGAATCATATGACAATATGAAGTACTTATTGACATGCATAAAATACGATGAGCACCAATGGCATATTTGTGGCGATTTGAAAGTTGTTGCACTTTTACTTGGGCTGCAGCTAGGCTACACAAAGTTTTGCTGTTTTTTGTGTGAATGGGACAGTCGGGCAAAGGCACTTCATTACACCAGACAAAACTGGCCTGTTCGTCAATTCCTAGAGCCAGGTCAAAAAAATGCACAGCATATGCCATTAGTAGTTTCGAAAAAAAAATTTTTACCACCACTGCATATCAAGTTGGGCCTAATGAAAAACTTTGTCAAGGCATTAGATAGAGATGGGTCAGCTTTTCAATACCTGCGTCAGAAATTTCCAAGACTAAGTGAAGCAAAGGTTAAAGAAGGTATTTTTGTTGGGCCACAGATTCGAAATATTTTGAAAGATACACAGTTTGAAAACACTTTAATAGGTATTGAAAAAACTGCTTGGAATGATTTCCGTCTGGTGGTCACTAATTTCTTGGGAAATAGAAAAGCTGACAACTATAAAACCCTTATCAAAAATATGCTGTCATCGTATCAAAAGATGGGCTGTAATATGTCTCTTAAGATACATTTCCTACACTCACACCTGGACTTTTTTCCTGAAAATTGCGGTGCCGTAAGTGATGAGCACGGCGAACGTTTTCATCAGGATATTTCAACAATGGAAAAAAGGTACCAGGGAAAGTGGAATCCTTCCATGCTTGCAGACTACTGTTGGACTCTTGGTAGAGATGCTCCAGAAACGATCCATAAAAGAACAGCAAAAAGACAGCGCATATAGTGATTCTTATAAGTATATGAATCTTGTTACTTTTTTTAATATATCCTTAAAAATAAAAAGTTTTTTTTCTAACCGCAACTAATTTTTTTATTTCATTGTCATTTTTGGATTCAGCGCCCCAAAATTAACAAAGAAGTGCACTTTTCCCACAAGATACAATTAAAAAACTAAAATTTGTTGTCCAGTGTTATCTATCATAAAAGCGTCCATTTGCGCAAAATCATCTGAAAACTGTTTTCAACAACAACAAATGAGCAAACCTCAAAGTGACAGGCTGACAGCCAATGACAGAACAAAGGCCAGTCATTGTAAACCATTCTGATCAATCAAAAAAGGGTCTGCTGGTCAGATTAGTTGAGAATAAGGTTGAAGGTGTCATTCTATAGCGATATAGACCGACGATAAATAAATACAGTTAACCAATATTTGAATCACATGCATGTTTCCTATAGAAAAACAACATACCGCATACCAAAAGTGGGCCTCCCTTCGATTTCGCTTAAAAAATTGTTCCGACACCATGGCATAATAAACACTAAACATGCCATAACCGGTTTCGAACTTTTGTATTGAAAATGGGCGTAATGTACTCTGTTTATTTTGAGTGTTACGACAACGTGCCATGATCTACCATAACCGGTCATTTGACCAGCTATAGAGTGTTAACTCAATTTTCTTAGAAATAATAGACAATAGCTATGAATATTGCTCCAAAATAATTAAAACGAGTTTTTAAAAAGATTCATTTTTGTCACAAGCAAGAGTAAACAAGTCTACCTAAACCTGTTCAATTCTTTTTTGTTCATATTGGCATCATTCCTCAATAAAGCTATAACACTTAACGTTTTGGTGTTCAGTTTTTTTGCAAATCAGTATACATTGAGAGCCTCACTCTTTTCGTTTTAGATCCTTTTTAAGACGAATACCTAAACGCCTTTCTTGTTTCTTGAATAAGGAAGAAAATCAACAATTACCCACCTTTCATCCGATCAAAAGCACACATTCTGTTTTTGCAAACCCCTCTGAAAGCCAGGTTGGCCAGGTACCCAAAAGATTTTTACACTACATTAAATTCATTGGTGCTTTTTTGCGTGGATCTCCCACATACACGCGGTCCAACTATATTATATAAAATAATCCCTCCCTGTTTGGTAATGCGTCTATTCAATTCCTTAAACTGGAACAGGTATTTGGGATTTTGGAATTTTTGTGAATTTGACGCAATCCCGACGCATTCTGCAGGTTATACAGAAATCTTCGTGTGAACTTCAGATGTTTTCACCTGCTTGTCAAAAATTTCATAACAATCGTGTTTTGATATCATGAAGTTTCCTTCACTCATTCTTAGCATGTTTTTGGTGGATTTTATTGTGTTTGGTCTTCAATGCAGCTCAAAAGGTTTGCAAAATTTCTATAAGCTGCTAACTATCAACTGCTATTTCCGCAGACAGTTCAACACGATATGTTACATGACAACTGAGGGCTAGTAATGAATCCTGATAACAGTGGTTGTAAATGATTCAAGAATAAGGTATTACAACATATGTAACCTGCGTTTAACACCACTACTGAAAAAACTTGTGAACATATTTAGGCCAGAATTTGGACCATGTCCTTTATAGACGTATGTACGTAAATTTTGTAACGAGAATCAAGTAAAATGATGTTCTTTGCTTTTCGCATATCGCACACACCACGGGGCTGATTCTAAATGAATTTCGACCATTGAAATTGATTTCTATAGCACCTTGTGACAATGTACTTGATTCGCTATGATAGTCTTGACAGTACCATGATAATTTGAATATAGAAGATCGATATAAGCAGATATCAAATTTATTATAGCGAGTCAAATATATCATCACAATGAATTTCAACGGTCGAAACTCATTTATAATCAGGCCCCGTGGTAATGACCTTCATTCCCGGCCAATGTAAGGCAATAGATATTATCATTTGTTTTGCGTGCAAGCGATGGTTTTATATCGCGGAGAAGGCCCTCAAATTTGTGTCTGCTTAGACCATTGTTTCCCAAAGTGGTCTATATCGACCCCTAGGGCTCTATGACAACCTGCAAGGGGTCTACGTCAGCGAAAAAAAATTTGGGGGTCCATGAAATGAATATGGAGGTCCACGATAGTGGATCTCAACACATACACTGATAGTACCTATTTACTTACATCATACTATCTTATAATATCAAAACATATACATTATTTATAAAAGTACCTATGAAGTAAAAAATTAATTATATATGTTTATAAAATTGTGTAAGTTGTAGGATGTTGGTCGCAATACATTTTGAACTTGTAAAAACCTGAGAGTCGCAGTCTCAGAGCTTCGCTACCTTGCACTGACTTGTTCAATTCGTCACTCTATAAATACGAATATGGGACAAATACGTATATTCGTTTCCTGAATCTTGAAAAGGAAAGTGCTAAGAAAATATTTTAAAAAATATAAACAGATAGTATATCACATAAATTATAGTGAGTCAGTGTTATTTTGTTTGAGAGTGCTGGAGAAAAGTAAGTATATTATTTTTTATTAAATTTTAGTTTTGTACTCGTAGTTAGCAAAGATAGATAAATTACGCCAATCATGACTTTAGTTATTAGTAGTTAAATATTCAATCATGTAAAATTACAAGAGTACTCCTCAATAGTTTCTTTTTGAAAGTTTTAGCAATCGGTAATATAATTACAGTGCAATCTCCGTATCAAAAAATATTTTTAATATACAGCTGCTGGATTTTCTGTTTTATTTAAATAATTTAATTTCGCTCACAGACGACTGATGCCTTGTCCGAATCTAAAAAGAAATGTAGACAGTACAGTGTTGATTATTTGAAATTTGACTTCATTCCATCATTGCCGGACAAACAATCGCCTATGTGCCTTTTATGCAACAAAGTTTTGGGCAATGACGCTATGAAACCATCTAAACTGCAAAATCATCTGAGAAGATGCCACCCTGATAAAACAGAGAAAGATTTGAAATACTTTCAAACACTCAAAGATAAATTTCAGAAGAGACCTACACTGGACAGAATGTTCGCTTCGACGTCACAAAGAAATGATGATGGTTTGCGGGCGTCTTACAATATCTCGTTACTTATAGCAAAATCCGGAAAACCGCATACTATCGGAGAGAAGTTAATTTTGCCAGCCGTTGAAGAGGTTTCAAAAACTGTTTTACACAAACCTGCATCTGATATCATTAAAAGAATTCCCTTAAGCAACAATACTGTTGAAAGACATATTGATGAAATGAGTTCTGATATTGAAAGCTTCTTATGTAATTATTTGCAAACGATCCATTTCTCTATACAACTGGACGAGTCAACTTTACCTGATAATGCAGCATTATTATTGGCATATGTTCGTTTTATTATGAATCAAGAAATCTACGAAGAACTGCTCTTTGATAACCTACACTAAAGGTGAATCAATATTTCATGTTTTGAAGGATTACTTCATTGAAAAAGCAATTCCTTTATCAAATATAATATCAGTAGCTACATATGGTGCACCTGTCATGGTTGGACGTTATCGTGGATTTATAAGCTATTTAAAACAAAATGTGTCAGGGGTGTTAGCAATACATTGCGTCATCCATCGACAACACTTAGTTGCTAAAAATTTGAGTGTTAAATTGCATGAATCACTTCATTTAGTCATTGATGCAGTAAACCGAATCCGAAGCAACGCGTTGAATACGCGGTTATTTGCGCAGTTGTGTGAAGAAAATGACGAACACTCATCAATTACTCCTTCACACTGAAGTACGCTGGCTGTCGAAAGGCTTATGTTTGACAAGATTTTTTGCACTTTTTGAGACTATTTTAGAATTTCTGGATACTAAAGATAAAATTTTAAGAGAAAATTTAATGAAGAGGAAAACAGACATTGCCTATTTAACAGATTTGTTTACAAAATTTAATATGGTTAATTTGCAATTACAAGGCGACAGTTTAAATTTGATTAAAACAAAGTCCATCTTATCAGCGTTTCTTGACAGAGTTAAACTAATGACGCAAAATATTGGACGGGCGAATTTTCTCAGTTCGCCAATTTGTCACAGACAAGCTGCCAGGAAGACGACGTTTCAACTTACGTTCAACATTTAAATGCCCTCTATTCAGATTTTGAATCTAGGTTTGAGGATATTTTGAATATGGTAATACCACCGTGGATAATTAATCCATATGGTGACATAGAAGAAACGAATGTCATAATACAAGAGGAACTGACTGAACTAAGTACAAACGAAGAACTTAAGGTTCAGTGTAAAAACGGATATCAGCAATTCTGGCTGCAAAACAACATACCCGTTACTTATCCCGTATTACGGAATATAGCGAGGAAATTTTTAATTTCCTTTCCATCGTCATACCTAGTGGAAAGGGAGTCCAGCGCTGTTACCAATCTCTGGGAGTAAGTGCCCGCATTAATTTTTTTAAAGAACCCCCCTTTATAGAAAATATTTTTTTTTTAAAATAATTCTGAAAATTCAAGGATAGGTACACACTAAAATTCGTTGATTTTTTGCCTATTTTTAGATAACTTAAACGTATAAGAAGCGGAGTTTAATCAAACTAACAGTGAAATTATTGTAGAACATACGTTTATGTTATAATTAATAAACGAACTCGCTTATTGTACTATTTTAAGTAAAAAACTTTTTTTTTTATTATTTTTCACTTTTTTTTATTTTATCCCTCTTATTTTTTTTCAATGCGGGCACTTATTCCCAATGCGGGCACTTATTGGTCAGACACCTGTTTATTTAATGTTACGTATATTTTACATAACAGATACAAAATTTTATTTTGAGTAGTTTTAATTTAAATTCAATTAATAAATGTATAAATTAACATGTGTTTTTACTTTAAGTTTTTAACACTAAACTTCACTACAGTTAGAAATTTACAGGAAATCAATATCAGGTAAGTAGGGGGTCTACCCAACACGGCAAGGTGTCTACGACACAAAAAAAAGTCGATATATTTACACTGCATTGTTTGTCGCCAAAATTGTGTAATTTTAGCAAATAATTTTCACTAATTTGCGTAGTACTGTGTAGCAAAGTGACAAATCAATACCTCGGCTACATTCTTATCTCTGGGAAGGATATTCAAGTAGATATTCGTACTGGTTGTACAGCAAGGCAGAAATACCATATGGGTTACGGTGTGAATCGCTAAGTTATTGTTAATAAACAGGAATATATTAAATAAGGTCGAGAATAGAATCTAAATATTTATTAACGGTACAGTATTATGAACAATTCTACTTATTTCGTTATTTTGGAAAAAGAATAATACGAAACATTCTCTCCATAAAACAGCAGTAATGGTGGATAGCTGATATTGGAAATAGTAAGACGCCTTGCATGAATTTTGCTCGGTTTTTCTAAATAGTTGTCGTAATGTTAAATGTCAACAACTGTCAATCTGACAGCTTGATCGAGTTGTAGCATGTACATGTATCCTGGCTACTGATTACGTAGATTTCGTTAGAAACAAATGGTATAGAATTGTAGTCACCGTTCTTGGCGGTTACGTCATTAACGCCATATGAAATAAGTAAACAGATCGAGTCTCCGTACCTTGGGCAGATCTTCACACCTGTTACTCTTGCCACTACGCATGAAGTGGGTACCAGGGGACCCGTGTTTTTATTCTCTTCCTGTAAATACTCTAATAAATTTAGCACGAGCTGTCGGCCTTCTCCATTGATCATATTTCCGTGCATTGCACAATTTTATAGTGAAGATTGATAACTGGTCAACTCAAATTGCACGCCGATGTCAAGTAAGTTGTCACTCTGACAAATATGAAGCAAGAGCACTAATACGTAACGACAAAGTTTTCGAGTCGGAGACACACAACTAAAAAACTTGTCCTTGAGCTTACCAAACAAACGTTCACACACATGGGTAGGTTGCATGTGTATGTATGAACTAGATGGAGATATATCGATGCCAGTAACACGAAGTGGCATATCTCAGAAGATACGAAAATTGAGTTGAGTCGATTTTGTTACTTAAAAAGGTTGGCTCTTCAATACCATGAAGTGGCATAAGTGAGTTTATAATACTTTCAGAGTTATAGAAAAATAATATTAGACTTATCTCATTTTAATAGGAAATTTATAGAAAAATAATATTAGACATATCTCATTTTAATAGGAAATTAAATTTCACGAGGGAGCTTAACTCTTAAGTTACGCGAATTGGTCAAATTATAAAATATACATATTATTTTACATCGTGTGGCTTATCTAAGTTACATCAGCTCGTAAAATTGTAGTTTTTATCACTATACGCACTGTGACGAATCTACCTTTTTAGCTTCACCTTAAGCACGAATACAGATTTTTCAGATTAGAAAGACAAAAACTTACGTTAATAGATATTCCCCTCAAAATTCTGATTGCAGATCCAAGAAAAATTACTACGAAAAAATTCATGGATTTGAAGTCGCTGTGTGAAGGAGATATACCGTTAGTTCGTTTACAAGAATATCAAAGACTCTATTTAAATCTTCCTCATGAATATTAGATAAAATACTAATAATTACTTTGTGCATCTTTAACAGATATCATTATTATTTGAGTGAGTCTTTTGCTTGTGCTGACATATTTAACTTTTATAGGGCGTTACATAGTTTTAGATACTGCGTATACTTACTTCGCCATAATATTCACGGTTCCCCATTTTATAAGAATTTTGACTTGTAATAAAACATTTTTTTAAATTCCATGTGTTTTTTTTTATCACTTAAATATAACACCGCCGTAACTAAGTCTTTATTCTATGAATTACGACTCTTCAGTTTCACAAAATGACGTATCTACTTTTTTTTAAATTACACACATAAAATGAAAAATGGGTTAATCGTTTCTCATTTTTGAATAGCTTGTAAACGTGAACAGATATACCCACAAATTCAAATAAGGTAGCAATAATACCTTTTTGTCAGCATCAGCTCAAATCTTGTGAAAATATTTAAAACGCTCTCTCCTGTGAAAAAATGAGAAACGCCACACACGTGTTATGGACGACGATATAAAAGGATACTGGTAGTCTTACTTTGACCCGCCAAGAACGGTGACTGCAACTATACTTGCTCCTTCCTGATTCAAATTTGTTGGCCCAGACGGAAGCACTCCATAAACTCAAGGTCACTCAGAGAGATCATATATCGTATTTTTATTTTCACTATCAGAGTCACTACCACATACGGATCACCGGTTATGGTATCTCTAAGAGCGAAGTTGTTATTGTATTATGTCATTACCAACCCTTACCCAAAAATATAAGTAAAACTACGGTTGTAGAAACTTATTCAACACAATCCTACAAGTGTGGACGTTGTGTTACAGAATACTCCAACACTTTTATTCGTATTTCTTCCTTCGGAATAGTTAGAAGTGCAGAGCGAATGTTCTTACAGGGCTCTTGTTTACGTATTTTAAGAATTACGCGATATTGTTCTAACCTTTGCAGTACCTGTTTTTTCTACTAACCTTTAATTAATGGATTAAAATCTTACTTGATATGATATGTATGTACGAGCCCCTTCCCACTTCAGTTGGCCCAACTATTGAAATCTTAGTTTTTTCTTATCAAACACAAATAATAAAAATGTAGCAGGGTGTTATAGGTTTAAAATATTAACAATGAATATTTTGATAATATATAGTAGAAAACACCAAGTTTATCATTCCCTAATCAAATTTGCAGCATAAATATAACACATGTTGCAATTACAGCATATCAACCTATTTTCATTTCAATGCAAAATAAGTCAATGTTGTTTTTATTAATCACAGCTGTCAGAATACGTTTAAAATAGTTTTGGGTAGTTAAGGTTTTCAAAATGGGTAGAGGAAAGGTTATTAGTGAGAAAATTTGGTTACTGATAATTAACTTTTTTAATTCTGGGAAATCAAACTCAGGAATTGCAACTTTGTTAGACTTATCGCGCGACAGTGTGAGAAATATTGTTAGAAGATATAACGTAACTGGTTCAGTTAATATTAAGCCACGATATGTGAAAAAAAGTAATATCACAAATGCCGACCGAAGAGCATTAAGAATGATAATCGTGAAAAACAGGCGTGCCAATTATTTATTTACAATTAAGTGCTCTGTGGAGTGACGCTGTTGAAGGAGAATTTCGAGGTCCACAATTCATAGAGAGGCCCACAAACTGGGATTTAGCACTTGCAAGGTAAGTTTTCTTATAAAAAAAGTGAAGTAAAGACCCTAAAATTTCACAACTTGTTTATAGGCCAAAAAAAAGCCACTATTAACTCCACTGCAAAGAAAAATAGGGTTAGATGGGCTAAAGAACATAGACAATAGACACCTCAACAATGGTGTGCAATACAATGGAGTGATGAGGCCCGATTCAAAGTTTGTGTTTGTGACAGTCGCAGTAGAGTTATTCGCAAAGAAATGAAGCATTCCATGTTGACTGTCTGAAGAGAAAAGTGAAATTTCCAGCATCCATTATGGTCTGGGGCAGTGTGTCATCAAAAGGAGTAGGAAAACTTCATTTTATTGATGGAAATGTGGATACAAACAAATATTTGGCAATTTTAGAAGAATCGCTTTTACCAGTGATGGAAGAATGTTTGACATCCGGCCAAGATTTTGTGTTTCAGTAAGATGGTGCAGCGTGCCATACCTCAAAAAAGGATATAAAATGGATGGAAGAAAATAATGTACCACTTTTGAAATGGGTTTCTATCAGTCCAGACCTGTCACCTATTGAAGCTTTGTGGCACGAGATGAAAAAGTTTCTACGACAACATCCTGCTCGTACAATCACCGACCTGAGCAAAAGCTTCAAGAAATATGGGATTGTTTTACACCAAATTTTTGCCAAAACTTGGTTAACACGATGCCCCAAAGAATTTCAGCCGTAATAAAAGATAGAGGTGATGTTACCCAATGGTAATTTTTCAGTTATTGCTTTGTTAACTTCGCGCATTTATTCGCACATTGTTTATTTGTTCAGATGTTCTATTAGTTATAGGTCTAAGTGATTTCAAATATGTATTTTTTACGACTAGAGTGTATCTAAAATGTTTTTGAGAAAATAAATTGTTTTAGAAGTAAATAGTTTCGTCATGATTAGTTTATAAAGGCATATTTTGGTACAAATCTTGCAGTGGGCCAACTGGAGTGGGAAGGGGCTCGTAGCATCTCAAAATGGTAACCTATATCTGTACATTGAAGAAAATTTGGCGTAATCCGCGTTTCCGCTACTCCGTTTGTTCGGCGAAACAAGAGTATGAAAAAGCTAGTTGCTGGACCGTGGGTGTAGAAACGAAAGGGATAGCGTGAGATACAGGATCTCGATAAGCAGCCAGTTCATTGTCACCGTAAGGCCTTAAGCAAGTGCATCGCTCTGTTTCAAAGCATCGAGGAAGGATCTCATTACGTCATTTCCTCGTCTAGACGGCAACCAGAATATTGTCACATAGCTATATCCTATCATGTTATTAATTATTAAAATATCTGGCATTCCTCATACTACCCACACCTGCTGGCCGTTTAAGTGCTGGTACGAGGCAAGCCAACGACAGACGAATGTGTACAACTAGATGGCGCATATGAAGATAATGATTCATCAAATCCTTGGAAGAAGTAAGGTGATCCGAATGTCAAAGTCTAACTCAATTATAGTATTCGTCTTGCCACTCGGCAGAGGTATTATGTATCTTGAAAAGTGACATTAGTGCGTTTTTTTCGACATTATATAGGTTTTTTTTACATTATTTAGATTTTTTTACAACATGTTAATCAAGAACCAGCTGTTGTCCACTTGATGTGTACCGCTCTATATCTGTACGTGTTGTCTAAACATCACGACCCTTCAGCTATCAATGTTGTGCTCTGATTTGTGTCCTAATAATATCTTTCATGATATTTCCCTGGTTGGTAAAGTATATTACAGGTGAAAAGATAGGATACAGACGGGAATATATATGGCACGTGAAAATGTCATTACGTTTTACATTATTTTTTATTTCTAGTCATTTAAATTTCATAGAAATTTATTTTGCGATGTCAAACAGACAATTTGGAGTTAAGAGGTCTTATTAAGCCGCCTACGATATGCAAATTTGCGGAATTTCATAAGGAGTGAGTGATACAAGAAAGAAAATCCCTAGTTGGTGAAGTATATTACAACTAACTGGCGAGAAAATAGGTTACGTGAAAAGGTTATTACCTTTTACATTATATCTTATATCCAGTCATTCAAATTTTATAGAAATTTATTTTGCGATGTCAAGTAGAAAATACAAATCAGCGCCTAGATGTGAGGCACTGAAAATATTTTGTGTGTTATGCGTCATTCCTAATATTTCAGTGGGGATTTTCCGTAATGCTTCTCAAAATTTTTGAAAACGCAGAAAAACGGGGAAAATTGAAATGTATATAACTGTGAGCAGAATGTCTCTTCAGTAAGGACAACACTAATGAACCGTCTGGTACAGCTAACAGATATACTCGCGAGCAGCATATTCAGTAATAATTTTGTGTGCAGACCAACACACACAATAAGCATACAATCATCCAGATGCGTACCAATTTTCTTTCTGTCACATATTTCCAGAGATATACTCTACAAACCTACAGACTGTCTCGCCATTCTGCAAACAACAAAGCATAATGTGGAACTGAGTTGCAACACAGCTTGCAGCATGGTCATTGAGCGTCTCGTATCGCTGAGTCATTCCTCCATAGATGACGCTCACAGCGCTCATAGCGAGCAAACAAGGAATAAACTATTTACACACTAGGAACTATCTAGTAATCAACTTAGCATTTTGTAGGTTTTTTAACATACATACATTTTAACGTAATAACTCTGCAGATTTTGTGAAAATCTACATTTGACAATAGTTGCGTTCATGTTACACCCGAAACTTTTTCTGTGGTACTAGAAAAAAGCCACCATAGTGACCGAAACGTCGTAAATAGTATTTCAAATATTATGTCATTCCCTTTAGCGGCTTAGCGGCTAGACAAACATGGAGGATTAATAGTTGTGATCGTTTTGTAAGTGGAGTGAAACAGTCCAAACAGAGGTGGGGCTGACAAATCGATCTGGCAGCTGAGCTGACCTCGATCAGAACATAACCTAAAATGACAATGAGTTTTAGTAAAAAGGACGTGTAATAAACTGGGCAAACTGCAGTGCCTTGAGCGTATCTGAAATTGTGTATATACTGTATATAACGATTTTTTTTTATATCGAAGTAGCCGCGCAGGCAGAAGCCTAAATGCCGGAACACCGCGGCTTCTATGATGATCCCAAAGAAATTTTATTAATACGATTTTTGAACTGCCTAAGGTTAATAGAACTAGGAAAAGCTTCTTCCCGTAGACCGTTCCACAATCTGGACACCCTCGGGACAAAGGAGCGGTCGTATCGGCCGGTTCTGGATGTACGAAGTTCGACTCGGTTAGGATGGGACGCCAAAGTTAGGCGGGTCTATCTGGCAGGCACATCGTGCGACGGCATCATGGAAGAGAGCTCTGAGGAGCAAAGCCCGTTGGTGTAACGGTAGAAAATAGCCAGATCGCCGACGGCCCGCCGGTGCGAAAGAGTCCCGAGACTGTCTGTTAGAGAAGAGTCATCGATCAGTCGGACCGCCCTCCTTTGGACAGCATCGAGCATGGATAATGTTGTCGGGGCGGCAGCATCCCAAACGTGCGAGCAATACTCGAGGCTAGGCCTTATCTGGGCCTTGTATAGAGTGAGAAGGTCATGCGGAGAAAAGTACTTCTTAGCCCTAAACAAATAGCCTAGCCTTTTTCCAGCAGCTGCAGCTATTGACGAGATGTGTTCGTGCCAGATCAGGTCTTCGGTGATCTGGACTCCGACCAGCCGAAATGAATGGCTCTTTGGCAGAACTCGACCATCCATCGAAACCAGGTGAGCGCAGGAAAGCTTTTTGTTCGTCAAAGTACAGTACTGGATTTTGGAAGCATTGAACTGTACAAGATTGTTGCGTCCCCCAGCAGTGATAGCCTCCAGGTCTCTTGTCAGAGAGGAAGTCATCGCTAGTCTTCTGTTTGTTCAACTCAGCGGCAGAGATCAGTTTGTCACTCTGAATTCCTGCATGTAGAGTGCTGTCATCAGCGAAGCTGTGGTCTGGGTTGATCGTGCAGGAAAGGAGGTCGTTGATATGTAAGAGAAACAGTGTCGGAGCCAAGACCGCTCCCTGGGGAACACCCGCGTTGACGTTGTGGGATGAAGAGGAGAACCCGTCAATTACGACGGATATCTGGGAAGGTGCCGGATTCATAAGATATCTGGAAGAGACGCGAAAGAACTAGAGCGAGCTCCGGTGCACACCTCTTCAGTACAATGGCAGGAATCAAGTCCGGGCCAGAAGCTTTGTTGATGTCGAGCGACAGGAGCACTCGTCTTACGGTCTTATGCCTGAATGTTACCTCCCGCATAGTGTAGGGAACCCTTTGAATTGACGGCACTTGGGCGTTGGGGGGGGAGGGACGTCCATGGTGGAGTTGCCAGCAAAGATCTTGGCTAGCACTTCCGCCTTGGACTTTGAGTTTAATACAATAGTTCCATCCTGACACGTAAGTGGTGGAAGGCTACAGTGTGAGAAGTTCGTTTCAATCTGCTTGGCCAGCGTCCAGAAAGACCGACTGCCATTGCGCTGCGACATTACCATGTGCCTAACTTTTATATCATGCTGGTTTTTGGCATTGCGAACCGCATCCGCGTCAGTGTAACAGACATCTTTCCAAGGAAAGCTAGAGAAGAAATCTCTGAGCCCCTCCCAGTCGGCATGTCCGTAATGCCAAGTTTTGCGGCCTGTACAAGTTTCTGCTACCACAGCGGGTTCTGACCGAAACCTAACCTCCACAACACCGTGGTCTGACTTACCCAGGGGTGACAGGACAGCAGTGCTGTAAGGGGCAGGATGCGTGGTCAGAAAGAGATCCAGCAGGCTACTGGCGTGTGACGAGACGCGGGGGAAAAAAGTAGGGCTCGTCACCAGCTGGGTCAGCCCTTGGGTAAGAGCGAACGCTTCGACTGCACGACCTGCTGCGTCAGTCTTGTTTGAGCCCAACCAAAGCTCGTTATGGGCATTGAAATCAGCGAGAAGAACTACCTCTGAAGCGGGATGATTGATGTTCAGGAAGTCGATCTGGACGGCGAGGTATTTTATTTATTTATTTATTTATTTCCAACAGGTGAAACCCAATTACAGGAAACGCTGAAAAAAATAGCAATTAAAGAGACATGGTTCTTGGACTTTAATCTATAGTATCACACATTCTAAATAAGATTGGATGATCTATAACAGTTAATAATCGTTGCACAACTGTCACTGTAAATATCACACGATTCAGTAACACTGTTCATGATGCAGCACATGAAATTAATTGGCGATTTTGTCATAACATTTGTTCGGCCAGCTTGACAATAGAATGCCATTTGTTGTCGACTCCCTAGCCTTGGAACGCGGAAACATATTTTTTCAAGTAAATTTTGACAGTCAATTTTGTTGTGAATGAGGCCATACAAAAACGACAAAGCAAATATGTTTCGTCTTGTTGCCAGTGAATCCAAATTGAAAGACTCTAATAGGGCACTATGGTCACAACCTCTTTCTGGATAAGAACCTGTGCATTTAAGGTGAAAATACTTTATAGCTTTACGTTGAATGGCCTCAAGGATCACGACAGAATTTTGGTATATAGGAGACCAGATCAGAGTCGCATACTCCAACTTGCTCCTGACAAAAGTAAAAAATAAAGTCATTAATGTATCAACATTGGAGAAACCCTTCCAGTTTCTGATACAGAAACCAAGTAGTCGAGTGGCAGCCGACGAGATATTGAGTATGTGTTCAGTAAAAATTAGCTTGGTATCAAATATGACTCCAAGGTCTCTATAAGAGGTGCATCTGTCTATAACCTGACCATTGATGTTATAATTAATCATCATAAATTAAATAGTTCACTTTTCTTGTATAAGTCATAACTTTACGTTTCGAAACATTCAGACTGAGACAGTTTCGTGAACACCATGACGAAATTCGAGTAGGTCATCCCAGTTATGGTCCGAGGGAGAGTGATAAAGGCAGCAAATAAACATGGGTGATGTTTTGGAGTTGAGGCGAAGCCACAGAATATCCTTCCGGTCTGATTCCAAAGAAACATCTCTGGAGCAGGAAAGACTGCGGCGGACAAAAGCCACAACTCCCCCGTTCTTTCTCAGATTGGAGTGCACCCCGTAGTTTGAGAAGTTAAGATGGTTAATCGGTGCAGACTCTGAGATTTTTGTCTCCGCCAAGAAAAGCACGGCGGGACGATTGGATTGCTGGTAGTGATGAACAGCATCAATGTTGCTGTTAATCCCGCAGATGTTGGAAAAACAAATTTTATCTTCGATGTTGTTCCCTCGAGCCTACCCTCCACCCGGACATTCCGATGGCGACAGACACTAAGTACAACAACATCTTTTTAGGGAAATTATTTCTGTAAGTACAAATCAGTTAGTACAATTAGTTGTCTATTTTCTTTCAAACCTAAGCTATACGAATAAAAAGGCAATCCCAGTAATATAATCATAAGTATTACGATTTAAATATATAGATTGAAAGTATTTTTTTCCTTGTACCAATATTATATATATTTTATCTGGCGCTACCTTTGGATCACCCTTATCAGTTTAAGAACATTTGCCACCCACAAAAGGAATTTGATCAGCGCAATATACACAGTATTCAATTTACAAAGAACTTTATAGATTGTGGTTAGTCGGCCAAATCATGATAATGTCAAACTGCCAAGTCAAAATTCTAAAAGAGATTAGAAAATCCACCTTGGAGAAATTCTGCAACTTAGGTCTGACTGTATCAGAGTAGCAGATACAGGGGGGATATGGAGCTGCCCTTAGATTTGAATTGTTTCATTCTCGAAGATTATTTCAATTCGACTTCTCACGCCTACTGGGGAGAAAAATGAGATATTATGTTTTGTGAATGTCATATGATATGTAAATCACCAGAAACCGTGTCACCCATTTTCGTCGGTCTGTTGGTTTGACCGCAGCTCCTTGGCCCGTCTACAGCCTGGCGAGTACTGCTCATTTTGATGAAAGATTACTACCATGCCCCAAGGACAAAAAAGCTTTGTAGTTATTGAAAACCGGATTAGTGACGGTGGAGGAAAAGGCCAAAAACGAAAAAATAAGAATCGCTTAAACTTCGTTTCTTTGACGCTTCACAGGCTCCTGATTATTATCAGAAAAACATTTGTACGGTTTCAAAATAGGGGGTTGGAGGTTGTAGGGGTAATTCTACGCACCTATTAGACATATTTCACAAAACAAATTTACCCGTACATTTGAGTGTTAGAGAAAAGTTCTCTCGATAAGTGTCCTATCATTACTGCTTCGTCTGATGCGTCGTGTCGGCTGGTATGGGGGAAGGACGACCTTGCCAGATGGACGGTAGAGCAGGGGAAACAATATGAATGAACTAATTGTGTAGGCATGTTTGACTGACTTGATCCGTTTAATTTTTCTGTCATACATGTTTGTAATTAATTGTTTTCTCAGAGCGTCTAAATTGTGCTGAATATAGTCCAAATGGTCCATCCAATCAAGGTACTTTTTTATGCCTACAGTGATAGATATTATCTTTTTCCTACGGTGAATCCGTTGAAGCATGTTTACGTAAGAAAATTAATACATGTGTGTGTATCAGAAATTTGTTCAACACACTGTATAGGCATACAAAAATTTATTTCTGGTTGGTCTTCTTTCCTTCTTCCTTTGAACTAACTGGGAATTGCCTTGATTATTACACTGACCTAGTCAGTTCGCAACCAACGTAAAGCTCACACAGCGTAAACACTTGTGCTTTTTTTCTATGCAAAGTTATAATGAAGTTAGTTAGGCAGGAAGTGCACGCGAACGCGAGGCGCGCTGTTGCTGCCCGTCCACGTCCGCCTTACCCAAATGACAAGGGATTATCCTCAGCTAATTACCATGCGACTATGTAATTTCAGAAATTGTTTTCTTCTAATTAGACGATTTTATAGCTTGAATATGCACCGGGTTATGATGAGCGGCCGTCTCTGCCATATATTTTGCTCAGGCAGCCATGGATGAAATTACGCAAATGCGCATTACACATCAGGCCAAATTAACTTAATTTGTATTTTTGCATTTATGATGCGATTCCGAAAAACTATTTCATTCGTATGACTGCTTCGTTTGCAACGGAATATGTTGTATAAATATTACACTAACATAAATATTTCAAATGCTTACTTCCTCAAAAACTTTGAATGAAGGGAAAGGCAGATATAGCAGAGATATTATGTTCTTTTGGTTATACGACATTTAGTTTGTCTGTCTGTCTGTCCGCTAATCTATCCTATCACTTGTGAAGTATCGCTCGGATTTCGATAAAACTTCTACACAATCTTGCTACTATACCAAGGACGCAAATGCTTGGTAGTTTTTGAAAATAGGTCAAGTCGCGGTGATAGGCCAAAAGCGAAACAAATAAAAACCGCTCTTTCAAAAGATCCTAATTATTTTGGGAAATTTTTTTGTTTGGGATAAAATTATGGCTTAGGGGTTGCAGGGGTTTGACGTTGACATATTTATATGCCCCCAACACACTAATTTTACGCACATATTAGGCATGTTTACCCTCATAACTCTCCTACAGTCGGTGTCGATACGTGCGACGTGGTCTCCGGGATGTACGAGTGTCATCGTTGGTGGTCGTACGCTACTGTCGGCAATCGCTTCCACACTACTGTGGGCTGCGGGAACAGTGCATGATGAAGGCCAATACCGTCATTCACGCGGGATTTGTCATCGCATCGATCATGTGCACCTACAGCAATTCCTCTCAGGGGGAAGAGGAACGTATCAGAAGTAGATGATTACTTGATGCCTTTTTTATGTCTTGTTCCAGCACGCCAGACTCTATTGATTAATGTAACATCCGAAACTTATCCCGTGGTTTTGATGCTGGTAGAACACGTCGCTGGCAAAGCGAAACCACGTGTTGAAATTACTCTTTACTGACGTTCATTTGGCCAGACAATCATGGAGTTCTATCATCACTAGCCTCTTTGATAGTCTGTTCAAAACTCATAGTGACCTAAAGTAGGAATCCGCATCGTCACAGCAAAGTGGATCATTGACAACCTGAAAGACGTTTAATTTTACTGTGACCAATTAAAGGTGCATTCACAGAGGTACGTTCAACAATGGCAAATTACTGATACCTAAAGTCAGATAGAAAGATGTCTGCTTGCCGAAGATATCTTATAATTCTTCCAGTATATCCCCAGTTCTGATTACAGCTAATGTGAGTGCTGGCTTAAAAATCTTCCACTGAAGTCAGCATTAGAAAAACTTATCTACCGCATATTCGTGCATAGTTTGACACTCATAATGGTGAGACTTGGTAATCTCTAGACTACAAAATGAATTTCGACGAAATTCCACAGGCGCTATTTGCCTTCAGTATGGTGTCCCACGGTTAAAAAATCCTAGCACCAAAACCTTACCGAAAAGCAGTAATATCAAGAAATGATACTGCGTGGAATGAATTTGAAATCCGCCAGCTGTTTTTATATGACCTTGCATTTGACCTGCAGTACAACTAACAACCAGTAAGAAAAACAGCGATCTGGAGCGAACTGCCCTTGGTTTGGCGATTCGCTCATAGATGGTTCAGTTTCTGTCAAGGAACCCCCCTTGGTTTGATAACTTGCTCATAGAATGCCCGACATCTATCAAAGAAGCGTCTATGCGGTGTTGCCAAATTGACAGAAAATGTTTATAAACTGCTACCTTTATACTGAACTGCATCATGTGCATCCCTCTTCACGATTTTTGGTTTTTACGCCGCAATGTCTCACGAAATAAGTGAACAGATCGTCTTAATTGTACCAATTTCGGAGCTCAACTTTTCTAGGGGAATTGCACACTGCCCAAGCTAATCATAATTGCGACTGCTACGTACTCTTGCACACACACATGAACTGGGACCGTTGTTTTCAGTCACTTTTTGAGAATAATCCAAAGAATTCAACACAAACTGTCGACATTGCAATTGTGTCTCCAGGTATTGCTATGTCTTATATCGAAGGTAGAAGGAAACTCAAGCCGTACGCCCATAACAAGCAACTAGTCATACTGATGACAAGCATAAATGGAAAATACTCATTCGTTGCCAAGAATATTTTTAAGGCAGTGTGGGCTCACACAAACAAACGTCAGCGCATAGAGTGTGTGTGGGAGATGGTTGCAAGAAAGTAATTCCTGTAGTTTTATCGCTTTTCTATACAGGTATTTCGCCACAAACCTTGAGAAGACGTAAAATTGTTCCTTTGTGTTGAATATTCCCTATGTCCATTTTCCAAAATAGGATGCACTGTGCACTAAAATATGTATATGAGATCTAATAATTAGTTACGCTTATGAAAATTCTACTTACTCAGTGATCCATCGGTTAACATTTAGAACAAGAATTCATGATTTAAATTTAAGGTATATGAGCACATTATATATACCTAGACATCGCACAGTCACGTTTCAGCGTTTTTACTCATATAACATCCCTAAATATCATAATGCATTAGACATCAATATTAGGAATACAGCAATTCGTCATACATTTAAGTCACTATTGAAACAAAATATTTTAAACAGACAGTAACACAGAAATCCTGGTATCACTTAATCTTGAATATATCTTATGTACACAGTAACAAAAAAATTTTAGAAGCTTTTAATACCTTATCAAGCATTCAGTAACAGACATTATAGTTTATAGTATATAGTAGCTTAGACTTTTTTTATATTTCCAAATATTGGTTCAGTAGATTGATTAATGGTAGATTGTGATGTTAATGATGCAGTAAAGACATATATTATTATTATAGAGACTGGTAAAATGTTCTTTGTCTTTTGTGGTTGCATACATTTTTTATACTGCGTAATGCTCACATAGAATGAAAAGTGTATTTTATAGACGGCAAATGAATGATTAATATCCCAAAACATATACAGAGGTTACAATGTCGTTCCTCGGACTGCCGTTGTCTATAAGATTTTTTGATCCATCATCAGTTCACCTGATCACATCAATCGAAACGTCGTGAATGGAAAAACCTAAAAAGACAGTGGAAAAATTGCTTAATCCGCTACAAGTGATGGTCAATCAAGGACCAAAAGGGCGGATATCTATCTGACAACATCGCATGCATCTCTCGCTAAGTAACAACACGTGGTTAGTCTACACCAGCTGTTTTGTGGACACGATGTTTTTGATTTGACCAGTCTATCCCTTTATTCTCTTATTTGTCTTGTCTGTCTTCTTCCAATATAACTATTATTTGGATTACTGAAAATACTAATCTGCCAATCACTTGAGTCGTAGTTGTCCTTCAACATACTCCACAATAATCTGCGGTCAACGGTCGAAGCGATATTTTACCTCATAGTTATTTAATAAGTATATTTAACTATAGGAAATTGTGTAAATGCAAATCCGGAGTTAATTACGTCCATCATTGACATACCTATTGTAACTGTACGAGTGTGTCGTGCTACATTGCGTCTATGCAGAACAGCAGGTGCTTAAGTACATCTAAACATTCAACAGCAGAAGACTAATGCATTTCGAGATGCAGATTAGACACCTCAATTGAACCGACTAACAGAGTAACAACTTATGGTCTGTGAAATGTATACGTATATCGCGCGCTCCTAATGAGGTAGCCACGTGACGCGTATACAGGTGTTATAAGAAAATAGGTTACTTCACTTTACTTACACTTGCACGAATATCCTCACCAGTAGAGTTTGCAGTCACACAGAATTTGCTAGATGTGGATTCAGCCTTGGCAGAAAATATATATATTTATATAATAATAATAATAAATCGTCTTTATTTAGGAGGCGAAGTTTAGCATAATGCTACCCTGACACTTAAACAAATACATTTGATAAGTTAGAAGTTTAAAAATGTAGGTGTATAAAAAATATGATGTATATAACATATATAAGTGAAGGCTATTCAATATTTCATGATTTAAAAGTATTAAATTGTAACAGTTATACAAAACGAAAGAATGCTATATTGGAAACATTTTTGTGTGAGGTGACAGATAAATTTTATCAACTAATTTATATACCTCTATTCAAAATAAATTTCTTCATATGTCTTTTAAATTCATCATATGATAGCAATTTTGTGGATCGAGGTAGAGCAATTAATTGGGTTGCAGGTGAAGCACCCTAGAATGGACATTGCTTCTAGATATCAGCTTATTTCTTAAAAAACGGCGGAATGGATGATACCAAAAGCCTGTGGGTGTAAGTAACTGAGTGAGGCTCACACAGTTATTTACTCTGAAGCACTTCATGCCATTGAAAAGAGGGCTTATATAATCATATTTTTTCAAATTATTGATTAACCTACAACATGAGTTTTGGATTTTTTGGAGACGTGCTAGAGATATTGAGTCAAGAAATGAAAGATAAACTAAATCGCAATAACTAATTTTGGACATTACCAAAGATTCACACAAAATGTTTTTAGTTGTAAAGTCAAGAAATTTTTTATTAACATATAATTGACGTAAAATTGAAAAACAACTCTTACTGATATTATTTACATGTGGTATAAAATTTAGACATACATCAAAAGTTACGCCCAAGTTTTTCACTGACTCAATAACTTCTATAGCCTCACCATTTAATTTTACTTTAAAATTTCTTTTGGCATCACCTCTAAATAGTTTTGGTGAAAAAATGATGACTTTCGATTTTAAAGGGTTCAACTGAAGGTTATGATTTTTTGCATACATACTAATAGACATTATATCTTCATTTACCTCAGATTCAGCATTTCGAATGTCGTGATTATGGAAATGACAGTAGATCTGTGAATCGTTGGCAAAGAATTGGATATTACAATATTTAACAACTGAGTGGAGATCAGAAATATACAAAATAAATAGGAGTGGCCCAAGCACAGACCCTTGAGGTACTCCTGAGGAAATGAGGCACTTTGCACCATGTCAATGTATACCCTTTGATAACGATTTCCTATGAAGCTCTGAATCATGTTTGAGGCAGAATCAGAAAAACCAAAATATTTACACTTGCCTACTAGAAGGCGATGATTTATGGTATCGAATGCCTTAGAGAAGTCAAGAAGAACTAATGATGTGATCATATGCTGATCCCAGGCTCTAACAATGTTATCGGTTAAGTCTAATAGGGCACCTGCAGTGTTATATCCTTTTCGATATCCGCATTGTTTGGGAGGCAAAATTTTATGTTTAGAGAGATAATCTTAAATTTTGGCGTACATTGCTTTTTCTAATAATTTGGACAAAACAGGTAAAATATTAATTGGTCTTAAATCAGAATATAATTTTGGTTTACTTATTTTAGCTAGAGGTGTCACTAATGCTTCTTTCCATGATTTTGGAAAGAATCCCGTTTCTAAACAGGTATTTATGATGTGTAAAATGTGTCCTGAAATCGCAAAAAAGCATAGTTTTAGCATTCTGAGTGACACGCCATCACTTCCCAAGGCATTCGATTTCAGAGACTGGAACATCGATTTTTAATCAGTCATGTCGATTGGTTTAAACTTGAATCGATCACTAGAATAATGATTCTTTTCATAATGCTCAATCTTCTCTGTGCATGAACAAATGGTGTTATCAATAATGGAACAGAAATAATTATTAATGTCAGTAGGGTTCTTTAAATGTAGAGGAATATCGGTATTTTGTGACTGTTAGATATGCATTGATTTTAAGGATCTATAAAACATTTTTTAATCATTTTGTTGACACAGGGATAATAAGTATTTATGGGATTATTATGAAGTGTTTTCAGTGCCTAAGTCGTTGGCTTCATTTTCTCTCAAATTGTTGTCAACAGTTTTTCTCTTTAAACTTTATTTTTAGAAAAGCACGTCTCATCCGGAAAGATTATTCCTGTTGGAAAAATCGTCTAATTATTAACCCCCTCTCAAAAAAAAGTCGATGGGGAAACGAAAAGTGCGCAGAAAATTCTTGTAGCAAGGATATTCGTTCCAAAGCACTTATACTCGTATATGACTTATGAAGCCACTGTACCCCTCTGGGCCGGGGAGAGTAGTGAAAAATGCTCAGCTTAATAGAATGCTGGAAACTTTTCTGATCTAACACAGGAGAAGCGATAAGATTTACCAGAATAATACGACTAGGTTCTATAGTAAAATAGGGTTTAATATGAAAAAATTATTGTCCTGCTCTCTAAGCAAGACTCTAAGGTACAGAAGCACCGCAAGATATAAAAGTGCGAAGTGCCTGCAAGGCAGACCCGCCTGACTTTGGTCCCCCATCCTAACCATGTCGAGCTTCGCACACCCAGAACTGGCCGATATGATGGCTCCTTTATCTCTAGGAGATTCGGATTGTGGAACAATCTACCTGAGGAGACTTTTCTCAGTAGACAGTTCAAAAATCAGATTAACAAAGTTTTTTTAAGCTGCTCATAGCAGCCCTGGTATTAGGCAGATAGACAGATAAGGGGCAAAACTTTTTGGCGGTTACGTTACAATGCCATATGGAATAAGTTAGCAGATAGACTAATGGTACCATGATGTGCGTCCCAAAGAAAAATTCCGCAAGCCAATTCGTAACGCAGTTGTTACTCTTTCTTTGAAAATACCCCTAAATACAGATTGTCGACATTGCAGTTGTGCGTTCAAGCACTGCCATGTTTTGTATCGAAGACCAACATGGGTAAACACAAACCACATGCCCATGACAAGCAAGTTTTAAAACCTACAGAGATAACCATAAATGTGGAAGATTCATACGTTGATGAGAACATTTTCAAAGTATAGAAACTGAGAAAATACCTATACGAGGTCTATAAATTAAGTAATGAGACTGGCGATCTGGCAACACTGGAGGCAAAGGGGAAACAGGGTAACATGTGATCCGCCTTCACTACAAGTTTGAACGCGCTCGAGTCATGTGGTTGTCCGTAGCGATCTTTTCTGTGAAATAGTTTTGCATATTATGTTCTAAAAATGAGTGACATCAATTTCGAGCAACGGCGTGTTATCAAGTTTTGCTTTAGACACAGTACAACTGAACCTCTAAATAAACTACAACAGTCCTACGGAGATGGTGTTTTGCCAAGAGCTCAGGTTTCCCGATCGTTTAAACCATTTTCAGAAGGGAGAGAGTCGATTGAAGATGAACAACGAAGCGGAAGAAGCGGTGAACATATCGACAGAATCCAGGATTTTGTGCGATCAGGTTGTCGTTTGACAGTCAGAATGATCAGGGAAGAGTTAAATTTGACTCACACCACCGTCAAGAACGACTGGGCGTTGCATCACAATAATGCTCGAAACGATTTTTTGGCCAGTACAAACATTCATGTGGCTCCTCATCCGCCTAATCCGCGTGACTTGTGAGTCCTTGTGAATTTTTTCTCTTTTCGAAGTTGAAAAATCACCTCAAGGAACTCATTTTGGGACAGTCGAACACATGTACCGACCAGCTTAAAGCTATTCCAGTATCGGAGTTCCAGCACTGCCATGAGGAATGGAAGAACGGTTTACTTCACTGAGTGGCTTCAGAAGAAAGTTATTTTTAGGGGTGACAGTATAAAATTGTAATTACATTTTAATAAAAAAAAATCAATCTAATCACCTAATTTACAGACCCTCGTATATCCAGTAGGTTTGCCATACTCCCCTTGTATGTATAGCATATTTGACCTTTAAATTTGCATATGCAACCATCTGCTGCATGCTTCGTAAAACACCTTTCTCTTTGCGAATCTCGCATCCTCAAGTATAGCTCAACTACCTCATTAACCATTCTTTAATTACTTTTTGACTGTAGATTTCCTATCGGCAATTATTGTATATGAGTACGAGTACATTGCCAATGTTTAATATCCTTCCAATTACACCAGCTGACAAATTGCAGACATATCCTGTAAATAATATTAGTCTAATGGATCTCACGTTACGCATTCATTTATCATCATGTAACGTTTTGCTGATTTGAATAAGAGATAAGCTCGTAAAGTATACAGTACACATGTGATCGCCTTATTTACTTTTTCTGTAAAATAAGAGAAAGTATAAGGAGAATTAACAATAAACATACCATAAGCCGTCAATAAACTTTTGCATTGAAAATGATTATAACATCTTATCGCTTTTGCGTATTTGACTTTTTGTTGTATTAGTCATATGCAATATATTTTGTTTAACTGTAACAAAGTTCACTTGTTAACTTGCTACCTAACATCCATATTTCATACATTCAGTCAGGAAACATGAATTCCGATCATTTGACCGGCAATAGCGGCAATGGCGAAGGGTAATTTTTGATACTCGCATCTTAATACACTACTAACCTCAGTAATTCTACATATGTAGTAGACACATTACACACATCGTGGATTTTTGTCTTTAAAACTTAATAGAGAAATGTGTACGTGCCTGCGTTTGATCTCGGGTTTAATCGGTGGGTGTGCCGGTTTCGTAAGTGTCCTGGCATAACTGGCGCGCTGACGCGTCGTGCAATCGTGTATCGGGAAGAGGCGAGGTTGCCACATGGATCGTAACTTTTTTCTCAGAGGGTCTAACTTAACGTGCGGTTTTCATCCATCCGACCAAAGACAGCCAATTATAGACAGCTGATTCGTGCTTTCTTGGTAACTCGTCAGCATTGTCCAGACTTGATCTCTGTGACAACCAACGAAAGTAGAGCAAATGTCCTCTATCCAGAATATAAGGTCTTCGGTGCAGAATATAATCCTTTATGAACTGATAACGGCGTTGCGTGGGAAGTGCAGAGTCGACCTACTTGACTCCATTTCTCATTTAGAATCCGACATTTCAAATCACCTGGTATTTTTGACAGATAGTCAGCATCGTAGTTACGTGTCAGTTTTTGAATAGGTCTATTAATAGAATTAATGTCTGTGAAAATGCTCTATACTGAGTCGAGTGTTCCTTAGTGATCTACTCGTATCTCTCGGATCCATATGAATCAACAGGTATCCTATAAAAAATTGTTCTGCGGGACTCCCTTGCAGAAAAATGTGGGCTCATGAGGGACCACACTGAACATTAGTGTTTCTACTGAACCACACTGTATGGAAATGATGATGATGAGCATGGTGGTACCGATAGAAAACAATTCACATACTTAGTTCATCTGGGACCAACGGATTCGCGTAGATTAGAAGGATCCAAGCCTGTTTGTTTACATTACATAGCTTGTCGCTAAGATTGCGTAGTTTTAATGCATACGTCTGACTCATTTGACTACCAGAGCGTACCAAGTGACAGCGTTGTATTAACATATTAATAATAATAACTACCGGTGGAAACATCTACCTTCATCACGCTTGTGCTTCACATCGATTAGATAAGTCTTATTGAAAGTACAGAACAAATTGCAGAAGTTGCATTCACCGCAGCACCATCTTTTAGTAAATGATAATGCATGCCTACATGGTAATTATAAATCTTGCACTCTGGATATAAAATCCACGTATATCTCTTTTTATTCTACAATGTCATGTCATGCTTTGTGGTTCTGTTCATTTGAATGACGGTTACATAAATTGTGCGAGCGATTCCGATCTTCTTGCGCACAAAGTGGTGTTCTTTGTTTAGACGAAAAATGGCGTCAAGTAGGTTGACTTTAACTTCCTACGCAACGCTGCAATCTGTTCCGAAAGGATTACGTTCAGCACAAGGTTGAGAAAGAAATTGGTTACAAACATGTATAATAGGATCAAGTCAGTCAAACAGGTCTATAAAAGTAGTCCATAGACATTCTTTCTCTATAATTTTTAAACCTGTTGACTATCAATAATAATTATTATTTGCAATATTATGTATGATAATTCCATTAAAGGCCATATCAATTGCAATTTCACATTAATATGGTACATGATAAACGATGCATATAATTTTATTATATTACGATTTTAATATTCCACTTGAAGGTACTTTATATACAGGATAATTTATTATAATCTGATAAAAACCGTCCCTGAAGAGTTCAAGTGTATCAAGAAAACCATTCGACGTTCGGCTTAATATGCACAGGTGTACAATTTTACAACTTGCCAAACCAATTCTTAGTCTCCCAACACTGTTTTCACTATAGCGAATTGAAGCTGTTTCAATTCGGTATTTCAGTTATTGTAACGTATGTCCTAAAAGTTTTGGCACAAAATTCGTTGACAAATTGGTTAAGGCTTTCGCGGCCAGTTGAGTCTCGTTCCCATTGATCTTTTCGTGTTTAGAATGCATACTTTGCCACATGAACACGGTATGCGGTAGACTTCTGCATCTGAGAGTGGTTCCTTCTTGTCCTTTGCCGATCTCATGATTTGTTGGATCTTCTTCGTAGGCTTGAAGATTGTTTTAATGTCATGTCTCTTCAGGACTCTGCCAATCCTGTCCGTGACACACAAGTGGAAGATACGCTTGAGGGACGCTGTTCGGTTTCACGTGGCCTATCTGATCTCGAGCCCATTGATCTTGCGATGTCCCTCTTGCTGTAGCCATTTGCTTCGAACGCAGTTTTCAGGTGTTCAAGTTCTGTCTGGAGGTTCTCCGCTTCTCAAATCCGAGCTCGTTCTATCAAGGTTCTGATGACTCCATTCTTCTGACTTGGGTGATGATTAGACAAAGCGTGCAGGTATATGTCTGTGTGCGTTGGTTTCCTGTACACTATGTGTGACCCAGCTTGTTACCTCGCTTCCTGACTAGTACGTCCAAGAAGGCCAGTTGTTGGTCACTCTCTATCTCCATGGTAAATTGTATGCTTGGATACCGATCGTTGAGGTGCTGCAAAAGCTCGTTTAGCCTGTCCGTGACTAACGACGAGGATATCATCATACTCCCAGCCGACAAAGGCATTGCAACCGTTCTTCTGAAGACCGAGGACTACAAAACGAAGATTATTGAACTTCTAGACCCAGAAAGTTACAAACTCGTGAAGAAGGATCCAACGCAAGCCCGACTACGCCTTACCAACCGGCTCATCAAGCTATCATCACTGCCAGAAGACACCAGGAAGAGCGTTACGAGGACGAAAGTGGTTCCACCAAGGCTCTACGGCCTGCCAAGGCAGATGTTCCGTTGAGACCAATAGTCAGCGCTCCCGGATCGCCGACGTACTACTTAGCGAAACACTTGGCATCCCTGCTGCAACCATACGTGGGAATTTAAATAAAATCTTGTAAAAACGAATTTGACACTAAGAACAAACATTAAGGCGCAATGTAAATATTTCAAACCAAAAAGAAAGTACAGGTATAAACAGCGGAGTCATCAAGACCGTAGGGTAGCCACGAAGACTAGAGTCAGGATGTTAAACTGAGTAAGGATTACACGTATTCGTATGAAGCCAATCCTGTTACCAATGATGGTGTCACTCTCAAAAATCTAGAGTCTTACGAGGCATAGAGCGTATATGCATTGAAAAAATATCAAACAAAAATCAACATGACCTGCAACATTCAGTTTGTGCATTTCACTCACGTTTTGCCATGCTTTGTAGGTGTAACACTTTGGGGTTTATTAATATTATCCAATATTTCTTCTTGCAACTGGTCCTAACTGTCTAAATTGAAGTTGTTAATAGTCATGATGACAGCAACAGAGAGAGATACCATATGCGCTGCACCTGGAATTTCTTTTTGCACTAAACTATATAAAGGGTCTAGCTTGTTTTTTTTTTAAATGTTGCTTCGAATGTTTTAAAGCTTTGCAATTAGAGAGGACATAGAAAGCTATAGTTGAGACTAGCAGACTGTGTAACTATATATTATCTCCTCATGGAAGTCCAGTTGATATGGAGTTTCTAATATGTTCTTCCCATACTTAGATTCTAACAAGTTACCAATCTTCTGAACCACTGCATTGATTTTATGCTGTGTTTACTCACCACAAGCAATTATGACGAAGGCTGAATAGAAGAATGTTTCCCATTGTAAGCTAGTTACATAGGTAAGGTGATGTATTACTGCGAAGCAATAAAAGCGCTTTGCGGCAAAGGTAGAATAAACAGCGGAATCATTAAGATTCTAGCGTCCCAGCCTACCCCATAGTACATTAAAATGGTACAGTTCGAGTCAAATTAACCAAAGATTTGTTGTGGAGCAGAGCAAACGGCAGACCATAAAAATGTTATTACTCTTAATTACTGAGAATCGCGAGGCTGATATAAATAATGAAAAAGTTGAGAAATGCCATCGCCATGCCAACGAAGAGCGCATTGCCGCTCGTACTGTTTATGTTGGAAATCGTTAGTAGTCCAGCAAAGGGAAAAAATCTCGGATGCCTTTGTTTTCCATGTGCTTGAAGCCGGAGATGTGCGTAATGTCTAATAATTACTATTTGATGATGATGCAACGAGATTTATGACCCATTGGAATAGTACAGGGATCATAGAATTGAGAACATATCTTACCACGTGATCCAGTAGATGAGGATAGCAGCATGATCAAGCCTCTTGAAGCCGTCTGTTGGGGAAGCATCATGGATCAGTCGGAGAGATATTTTCTGAGCAATATCAAGTATGGACAGTGCTGACTTCCTCCCTTACCGCAAGATATCCGCTGTGACTGGAGGATGTCAACGCAGGTATTCCACAGGGATCGCTATTGGGTCTAACATCTTTCCTCTTACATATCAACGACCTCATTTCCTGTACGATTAACAACAAAAACAATGCATAACTTTGCTGAGGACAACACTCTACATGTCGGAATTCAGGGTGACAAACCGAGCTGTACCGGTGCGCTAAAGAAAATAAGACTAGCAACGACTTACTAACTGACAAGAGACCTGAGGGTATTCAATGCTTGGGGTCGCAACAATTTTGTATAGGTTAATGCTTCCAAAGCACAGTACTATGCCTTGACTAACAAAAGCACCCTAGCGCTCATCCGGTTAAGATGGATGTTCAAGTTCTGCCAAAGAGCCGTCCATTTCAGCTGAGATCACCGAGGACTTGATTTGGCATGAACACATTTCGACAATAGCGGCAGTTTCTGGCAAGGGTATATTCTATTTATCTAGGTCTAAGAAGTAGTTATCTCCACATAACCTCTTCACTCTCTACAATGCCCAGATAAGACCTAGCTTCGAGAACTGCTCATATGTTTGGGGTGCTGCCACCCCGATTACATTATCCAGGCTTGATCCTGCTTAGAGAAGGAGTCGATAACAGTCTAAGGACCTTTTCACACCGACGGGTCGACAGCGATCTAGCTCTGTTCTACCGTTATGTCAACAGGCTTTGCTCCTCAGAGTTCTCCTCCATGATGCTGCCGCGCGATGTGCCTGCCTACAGACCCGCCTCACTTCGGCCTTCCATCCATATTGTGTCGATCTTCGTACATCCAGAACTGGTCGATACCACCGCTCCTTTGTCCCTATAGTATCAACAATCTACCTAGGGAGGTTTTTCCCGTTTTACTAACCATCCGCGGTGCCCTGGTTTGTGGGCTTCTGCCTACGCGACTGCTTCGGTGTAAAAATAAACAATCTACTAATAATCCTGATCTATAAGCATGAGTATGCTAATATTCATCATCTCGTTCTCCAACTATCCAAGGTCTCGTAAATCTCATTTCTGATTCCTAATATTGTGCAATTGAGCTACGACGCGCTGGCCGCTTCTCATCGCTAGCATTTCGCAGAAGAAACTGCACCAGCAGCATTTATTTTAAAACAACTCCTCAACGCTCTCAAGAAGAATCTCACTTCTTCGAATGCGTTTAATTTTATACATAATGTATCAGTGTAAAGCAGAAGCGATTATTGTTGTAAATCGTCAATGGGTAATTTAAACAGTACTTGGAGTCTTTTTTTATAATTACCTTACTCAACATGTCATGCGGATGCGTTGCGAAGTGGTTATCGGCTTCTATGAAGAAGTTATCATGCTGATTTGAACCTCATTCTAGATGTGTGGAATAAGCTGAATAACTCTAGGATCTCAGAGCGATACGGGCACTTTTATCGATCTTCATGGCCGCACAACTCTTTAATCACCCGATATATTTTTCTTAAATTTGGTAGCGTACTCAGCTTGTGCTGTCAAATCGATACGAATAGACAGAAATACAGTTCCAGACTATTTGAAATTTGACAAAACCGTTTTACCAAAAAACAACAGCACAAACCTCAATCTAACGATCCGGTCTTGAAAATATCAACGAAAAACCGAAGATCGCGGAATTTGTTTTAGCCAGTAAATCCAAAACGGTGAATTTGACAGCTGTCAAAATGTGACATTATGAAATGTCTCAATCGTCCTTTGTTTTTCAGCAACCCGCCTCAAATTTCATTTTTCTTATCGCAGCCGTATTGGATTTTTTGATTTTTGAAAAGTGTGAATTTTCCAATCTAGTGATGTCTCACCAGTGCATTAAAGATTGGAGTATCACCGAAATATCATCACACGTGATGTTATTTATTAGTTTCTTTCTAAGCAGACCATGATTTATTTGTCAGAAAATAGCATTAATGAGTAAGGGATAAAAACACATAAACCACTTGAATTTTCAATAGAATATTAACGTCAATATCTCAACAAGTCAAATGTTTTGAGTCAAATTCACAACTATGAGTGTGCTAAGAAAAGTCAGAAAGATCGTCGTAAATTTATTGTGCACTTGAACAATCATTTTACAAAATTGTGATGTAATGGAAAATCTAATTATGTAAGTGGGTATTAATTTACAGATTTGCAAAATAACGTCCATTTGCATCCAGAAATTTTTGACAATTGATGATTGTTTTTCGAACAATCTTAGCTAGGTTATTTCTGTGAATGCTTTTAACTATGTTCAAAATTGTTTGTCTCAGGCTTTCTTTGGTCGCTGGAGGATCAAATTCATAGACCTCATTCTTTGTGTGGGGACCTCGGTTGGCCGCGTGGGTCAGAGTGTCGTGCTACTGATCAGCCGGCCGGCCGGGCCGCGAGTTCGAATCTCGCCTTCGCCATGGATGTTGTGACGTCGTGTGTTTGTCCATAATTAATAATATACATATACAAGATTGGATCTGGCTAATGGGACGCAATGTCCTAGTGCCAGAAAAAAAAATTCTTTGTGTGATCCCGGAGGAAGAAATCCAAGGGTGAAATGTCAGGGGATCGAGCAGGCCAAGATATTGAACTATTTAATGAAATTATTCTTCCATCAAACTGCTCTCTTGGGAAGTTACTGACTTGAATCGCGTTGTGAGCCGAACATTCATCCTATTGAAACCAGGTTCACCTAAACTCATCTTCGGTTAGACTAGCTCGTAAAGCCGGCACAACCTGAAATGAATAAATACCTAATTTCAAATAAGTATCCAATTAAAAAAGGTAAGTTAGATTAAATTACCAATGACCCCACACCAAACGTTTGTTCCAAATCTAGTCTGTAGACGTCTCTCTGCCACTTCGTGAGGGTTTTCCATAGCCCAATGATGAAAAACTCCACAATTCGTAAACCTACTCTCATTGGACCACAAGACGTGACTTGGAATTCCATTAGACTTCCTAGTATACCAGCCGCAGAAGCGCGTTCGCCTTGGATAATCAGTTTCCTTAAGTCCTTGAACTATTGTAGGTTTATATGGATAATACTAATAATAACTCTACTGCGACTGTCACCGACACAAACTTCGAATCGGGCCTCATCACTCCATTGTATTGCACACCATTGTTGAGGTGTCCATTGTCTATGTTCTTTAGCCCATCTAAGCCGATTTTTCTTTTGCAGTAGAGTTAATAGTGGCTTTTCTTTGGCCTATAAACAAGTTGTGCAACTTTAGGGTTTTTACTTCACTTTTTTTATAAGAAAACTTACTTTGCAAGTGCTAAATGCCAGTTTGTGGGCCTCTCTATGAGTTGTGGACCTCGAAATTCTCCTTCCAACAGCGTCACTCCACAGAGCACGTAATTGTTTTTCACGATTATTCTTCTTAATGCTCTTCTGTCGGCATTTGTGGTATTACTTTTTTTCACATATCGTGGCTTAATATTAACTGAACCAGTTACGTTATATCTTCTAACAATATTTCTCACACTGTACCGCGATAAGTCTAACAACGCTGCAATTTCTGAGTTTGATTTCCCAGAATTAAAAGATTTAATTATCAGTAACCGCATTTTCTCACTAATAACCTTTCCTCTACCCATTTTGAAAACCTTAACTACCCAAAACTATTTTAAACGTATTCTGACAGCTGTGATTAATAAAAACAATTGTCATGGCTTTTATTTTTCACAGCCACCTATGCGTTATAGACTTATTTTGCATTGAAATGAAAATAGGCTGATATGCTGTAATTGCAAAATGTGTTATTTTTATGCTGCAAATTTGATTAAGGAGTGATAAAGTTGGTGTTTTCTACTATATATGATCAAAATATTCATTGTTAATATTTTAAACCTATAACACCCTGCTACATTTTTATTATTTGTGTTTGATAAGAAAAAAACTAAGATTTCAATAGTTGGGCCAACTGAAGTGGGAAGGGGCTCGTATAGTTCTTACTGATGCAGTAGGAATTTCTTCGACAGCTTGTAAAATATTTCTATCTGCTTCTAGGCTGTTTTAAATTAACTACGATTTTTCTAAATAGGGTTTTATGAGGCTGCCATCGTTCGGGGTACATCTCCAAGTACCTTGCTGAGGTAATGTCGGCATTTCTGTGTGACTGCAAGTACACTGCTATCATGTCAAACTTTTCTTCATTTGAGTAGGGTATACCGGCCATTTTCAACAGGTTTTGACAATTGTTTTTTTCGGATTTATGATTTTAGTGAGAGAAAACATACATATCTACTACTTATTAAAACACAATTTTAATACTTTGAATTTTAACGTCAAAGTCAGAGCCTCCTTAGATGAAACAAATGCGTTACTTATTAATTTTATTTTCTGACAAATAAATCATGGCCTACTCAGAAAACAACTAATACGGGAGATTATATTTCGGTGATACTTCAATTTTTTATGCACTTGTGAGACATCCCTAGGCTCTTTTTAACAATCCAGTCTGTCTATAAGAAAAATGAAAATTGAGGCAAAATTGCGGAAAAACAGAAGACGATTGAGACATGTCATACACGCTATCTTATTTCCCTTAACAAAATGTCGGAATAATCTCACATTTTGACAGCTGTCAAATTAACAGTTTCTCGGCATTTTCTGTTTTTTGCCGATATTTCCAAAACTAATAGACCGATCGTAAATCTGAAGCAGGCTAACAAATGCACTAAGTTTCCTGTAAAAATTTCCCCATTTAACATTTGCTGTAGGTATAACAGGAGCCGAGATCTCTGTATACAGAAGCGAATCTGGGACACACTGTATACGCTACATTAGTGTTAGATTTATAAGGAGGCCATATTGAGTTACTTCATCTAGGCCAATAAAAACATAAGTCCGAATTAAGTAGTAATGGTTGGCGATTGCGTATTCACATTTTGAGGAAGTTTTCATTGTCGATGTCTTTCAAGTGCACATAATTATTTCATGGTCAAAAGATCACAGGCAGCACTGGCTCGGTGTCAGCCGCCCAAATGGAGGAGACGACAGCTTGACTCTTGAGGTATTTTCCCTGTCAGCATCACAATCAGTTCGATAGATAAATAGAAAATACAGAGTCTGCTTTATCGATTTTCGCCATTTGTTTATGGCCTCACAGCTTTATAACCAGTCTGTAAATCTGTTTCAAACTAAATACCTATCTTTTCCTGTGGGGTCGATTGTGATACCACCACGGAGAGAGATGGAGGTCTGAACTCACTCAAGGTTTACAGGCACCTTTTATCCAAGAACGTCATTGAATCACACACTCACACCAGTTGTACTGGTACCACCGAACCAATGTTGCCATTTACATGGCCCGTGACGTTCCGGCTGTATAATAATTTTTTTGTATCTACCCAACCTAGCACTAATATGGCACATATGATCTTGAATAGTAGGTTAAAAGACAATAGATCATAAAGTTTCCGTGTACTCCGAAATGAACTAAATAATAAAAGTGGATCGTTACAATAAAGTTTAAGTGCTCTTTCCAGATATGTAATTAAAAGTCAGAAATTTCAATATACTGGTTTTGTGTTTGGGTATTGTCAAATTTTAACTAGTCCGGTAATGAGTTTCTTTATCGTAGTCGATTCGATAGCATAAGTTAAGTGATCGTACCAAGTTCCAGAAAAATATAATGGGTGATTAAAAAGTTATGAAATGTTGTTCATCTAGAGTTACTTGTTTGTTTTTAAAAGTGTATACATATATAACAATATTCATGATTGAGGTAACACCTAGATTTTATGCGAAAAATCAACATTTTTTATCATCCACATCGCTTATTGTTTTTGTTGTTATACAAGAGATGTTTTCATATTGAAGTAGTCAACAATGTTGCAATCCATTCTTTTATTCTTGTTGATTATCCATTTTGGGTGGGTTGTTTACAATGTTCATGTTTATTTCTTTCCGAGGCCATGTGTGGCTAATCCCGCTGATTGATTCAGATAGCCTACCAAATCTTCGCATCCTCTTACAATCAACATAAGTTCTTTCCTCCGCTATATAATTATAATTTGTTTTGATAATACTCCAAAAGCCATCACGCACTATTAAAGATAGTAAACTCTGATTTTATTCTAATCCAAAATTTTCGAGCTGTCACTTCTAAACTATACGTTTGCCGTGATTGATGTGGTGCCCTTAAAAACCGCTGCCACCTCAATTTGTTCTCATTTGAGTAGGCTATATACAAAAGAAATGAGCGAGATAAAGGCAACCATACACTCTACAATGCTGGGTAGAACCGCGGATGAATCGTCTTGCATCTAGTATGTAAGTTCCACTCATTCGAGTTACTGTCTATGATATATATTTATATATATACAAGGTGACTTCGAAGTTGAGTCATTTATTTTAACAGTGAGTAGATCTGATCAAAAGAAATGTTTTTTTCCTTTAACATTTTTGTGGTAAAATTAAAGTAACAAAGTTATAGCCCTTTAGAAGTTTGAGTACCGCTCAATAATAATCGTGTTTGGCGACAACGGATATACTCCGCCTTATCGGTTCATCACATCGGAAACAAAAAAGCAAAAGAATTTGAAACGCTGATCACGATGTTTTTATTCAGTCTGTGTCAGTCGGTAACGCGTGAGTGAATAGTGGTGTTTGCTACGTGGCTCAAACGAAATAAAAAATGGCACATATTTATGCGGATCGGTTTCCCAATCGAGTGCAACCAACCCCTCGTGCCTTTGTTAATGTAGTACAACGGGCTCGTGAATCAGGTGACTTAAGACCTCACAGGGGACTGCATGCCGGTGCTCCAAGACCTCACGATCAAATACAGGTCCGCATTGAAATACTTGTCGGGAGGATACTTTATAAAACAAGATAAAAAAAATTTTTTAAATTTTTTTTATTTTTACACACATATTTTGGTTTATCTTCCTTCTACAATCATTATCTGAAAACTAATGACTCAACTTCAAAGTCACCCTGTATATATGATTACCGGATAAAACTCCGCAAACTGGAGGACACTTTAGACCTAATTAAGAGTTTTCAACTTTCGACAAAAGACGATAAACGGTTAAAGAGTTGGAACTACTCCATAACTATTTAAGGGTGGGTTTCTACATGTTTCCTCACCTAACCTACGCAGTCTTTTCGGAAAATTGTTGATGCATCATTTGGTTAACAATGGCGTCAAGTAAATTGACTATTCCAACGCCTTCTATTACAATTTTCCATGAAGTGGAATGACACCAAAAAGACGTAGGTTTTTTCAGACCATTAATGCCTATTTGGGCTTTTATGAAAAAAAAATCCTCAGATTTTTTTTGAATGTTTGATAATTGATTATGATAGCTCTTGATAAATACTTGTATACTATATACTATCATTACGGCATGAAATTGAATAACATTATTGAACTACACTCCGAGCATAACGCTCATAATGATCCCATGCAAGGGGATCTCAATACCTGTGGGAGGTACATCTTAGGTTAAATTAGGAAAAAGCTGCGTTCTTTGGGGCGCATTTACATGTTGTTGAGGAACTTGTAAAAGTTTCATGGCTTACTGAGGTATTTGGCCGATCGTTGGTATTTCAAGAAACATAAAAAAACTAACGGAACTTTTCCATTGACACTTTTTAGGCACTACATTAAGGTGTTTTTGTGAAACCATCATGTAATTTTATTTTTTATATGGTCCAAAAGAAGTACACCCTGTACCTTTTTCTACGAATTCGACGTCGTATCACATGTTACATTTATTTTTTTGGTTATAAGGACACATGTTTCTTTTTCTGATTTTTTTATATTTTTTTAAGTAGGCGTTGCAAGCAAATGATTGACCTGATTTAAATACATGTCACTGAGTATTGTTATTATTGTGTATTGTTAATATTGCTTTATTATAGTCAAAGATGCAAGGCGGTCATTTTAGCAATGAAGAAAGGTTCGACATGCTGACATGCTACATTTTGTGCAACAAAAATACTAAAAATACTGCCAAGTAAGTTCGATTTCTTAGGGGGGGTTAAAAGTTTAAATAAACAAGGTTCATTTATAACAGTCTCTAGATAAAATTCAGAATAGTGTTTTACAAGCAGTTGCTGAGAATTTGAGATATCAACTAGGCAAATTCAGAAAAATGTAGGAGTAGCCAAATCCACAACCCAATTCATTTTGCGTAAAAATAGATATCATTCCTATAAATTCAGGATTTGCCAAACACTCAAACCAGGGCATAGCTATCGGCACCAGCATCTTTGTGAGTGGTACACACGGACGTGTGAAGATGATTTTAATTTGCCTTCAAAAATAATATGACGAGAGTATGGTCACTATTAATGGTATCTTTAACCACCGTAACACGGATTACTGGACTAAAGAAAATCTGCGGGCTGAAAAGGTATCAGACACCACGAACGTTTTGTGTTTAATATGTGATGTGGAATTCTAGAGATCAACATATTAGGTCCATTTATTTACCACAACTCCATAACTGCAGAACGGTACCCACAGTTTCTTAGCGATTTCCCGGGAAGGTGGATTTGGACCTCCAGTGAAGTGTCTTGGTGCCCAGCGCTTTCAACGTATTTAACTCCCCTGGAGTTTTTTGTTAGGGGTTCTATTAAAAACCAAGTTTATCAGCATACTCTTAAAACTGAGCAGAAGTTACGAGAATGTGTAATGGAAGCATTTAGTATGATTACACCAGAAACGTTACGTGATGTTTTGAATTCTACTGACCGTATTTATGTTTAGAAAATAATGACCACATAACGGAGAAGTTTCGTGATGTTCGGAATCGCATAAGCAAAATATAGACGAAATGTAATCAACCGATGAAAAAATGATTGAAATCGGTCAATAAATGACAGAGAAATTAATACTTAAATTTGGGGAAATCATTGCTGTCTTCGGTTCGCGTCTGCGCATTTAGTCACTATTATATAGACAATAATTCATAGGACGCACTTGTGCGCCCGGCCACATCGTTTCCAGTTGATAACTATTGAGTACTGTGTAAGTTCGTACAATTATGGAAGCCGGATTTGTAAAAGTTTTAAGTGACAATTTGTCCAAAATTGACATTTATGCAGTGATGGAATTTATTTCTTCAAATCCATCATATACAAGCGAGGAAATTAAAGGTTTGAAACTGTGGAAGTAAGTTTTATGTCTACTGCTACACTATCACAACTATAGTCAAATACCAGAATTGATGACAGTAGCAGAAGTCATCGTGCGCCACTGCTTTGACGCTATGCCGTTTGATTACAGCGACGTTTACCGACATTTCACAAAGAAGCGCCGCATTTTCGAAGGCCTCCGCGTAATAGCACTGGCGTACGATGACTTTCGCTACTGTCATCAATTTTGGTATTCTACTATAGCTGTAGAATGTGCGATACCCTACTAAGGTTTTAAACAAATTAGTGTTGATATGAGTACAGATTTGCGAATATGTCTCGATATTTTTCAGGGCAGGTAGATATTCGCATCGTGAGGATGCTATTGGTTATGTTCAGTTGAAACGTAAAGGTACTAAATGCATTGTAAAATGCAGAGTTACACCTGAACATCAAGTGAAAACGTGACGAAAGTGAAAATTGAAACTGTTGTATGTCATAACTGTGCTGCTAAGCTTGGTGGATGTAAACAGTAAAATGTTACTGGATAAAACTGGCGCTATCTAAAGTTATCAGTAGTATCGAGTTGATCAAAGCGAAAGATTTCAATACGAAATAACTCACATCAGAGTGGTTGGTCTTCATAGACATATGTGTATGTTGTACTTTTTGGTCCAATCAAATCCCGCTTCACAAATTTGCACCATTTCTTCCTGATATTTTCATGTGAGGGTACGTGTTTATTAGGGGTTCTAATTGTTGTGCTTGTACATTTTTCAACGATATAGTATTTATAATAACCTGTTTTTGTTATTTCAACTAATTAAACAAATTGGCACGGAAGACGCTTAGCCTACCACGTGTTCCCGCAAAATACTGATATTCCGTCGAAATGAAAATAATGAAAAATAGTCACAGCAGAAAATTTCGGATTCGGCGTAGTGTGAGGTCACCCTAAATTTGTTCCCGCTCAGCGAGGGTGCCATACAGGTAGACAGGCGCTGATCGTCCGGCGCCGAATTTCGGAATTTTCAGAAATTCACTAACAATAATTGACCTACCGGAGAATGCCAAGCAGGCAGAAAAGAAAAAGAATGAACAGGAGGCTACTTGGTTTAATCGGCGGCGTCAGGTTAGTTTTCTAGCACAAATTACAGAGCAGGCCGTGACACGTTTTTGATTAATGAACTATGAATGGTTCTTCGTTTCCTCACCGAATCTATGTTCGGGTCGTTCGGGACTATTTTAAATAGATTAGCGTTTCTTTTATTTACGCCGGCATATTTAAATTTTAGAAATGCGGCTAATATGGTTTTATACCTGTGAACCTGCAGCTACGTCAATTATCAAAAAATAATTCTAGTCTAGGGGTTGCATGGAATTGAGTCTGCAAAATTTGAGGACGGCACCTCATGAACAGATATCAACTGAGAAGAAATCAAAGAGTAATAATCCGGATCTTGTCGCACCATTTTTGGCGCATTTTTAATGTAAAGCTGAATATACGATGTGTAAAATATGACTAATAGGTTGGGAGTGTATAAAAATACTAGCTCCACCCTATAACCCCCCTCTAAATATTTTTTCAAAAACAATTTTTTCTTGCTTTTGATCTTTTTATCCGCCGCCACTAAACCGATTTTTGAAGACTTCAGCTTGTTCGTCCTTGGCATGTAAAAATTACATCAAAATCCGAGTTGTAGGTACTTCTCAAGCTATAGACAATTATTGGATTAGTGGCATGGGCGTAGCCAACGGAGGAGTAGAGGGGGTACGTGCCCCCCTAGATCCGTGGGTGATGTCCAAGAAGCAATTATTTATTGGATAGTGGATTTTTGTTTTGTGTATTTCATGAATCTCGCCACTGTCAATTTTATTTTTATTTGTTTTTTGGTCTTACCCCGGCAGTGTGACTATAACTATGTGAAGTGAACACTATGTTACGCACAAATAGTGACTCCAAAACCTGCAAAAGCATAACCTTACTTTCGACCGAATATGTTTCAATTTTCGGAACCTAAATTTTATAGATACTTTTTGGTAAGAAGGATTTATTTTCGGATTTTTTAAAATACATAAACATGTTCTAATATTTATTGGACGCAATACCTGGCACTACCGTTAATATACCCTGATATTCGATGTGAAACTAAAACATCTTACTGTGTGTCAGGTCAAACGACTGAGATGGATAATACTCTGGTCAGCTGGGTAACTTGTCATCAATAATTTTATTAAACAATTAAAAATTAAAAAACCTATTCCCCAGTCGCAACCCAACATCATGTTTCCTGTTTGTCTATCACGCTAGCTGCAAAAGGCGAACTGTAAATCAGTTTAACTGTTTGATCCTTCCTCATGAAATATTTTGGGTTTTTATTAAAAAATAGCTGGTAAAAGTAAATAGAGCATGGACAAAAGGTCACAGCAAAGATCGGAGTAAAACAGAGGCAATCTGAAAAGTTAACAAAGGACATTTTTATATTTTAATTGTGATTCCAAAAATCAACCAGTAGTGTGCGGTCCCCCTTCCTCTCGCCACATTGTCACATTCTCCAAATAGGAGGACGTGAAGGCTCTTTTGCTCTTTAGCTTACAATCTGCGGCAGTATCCTCTTGATAACCCCCCCCCCCCCCCCCTTCGAGCGGTACAGTTGGACAGACAGACAAACGGAAATGAGTAAATATGGTTAATCGTGATGAACATGTCATGTAACATCCAAAACATCTCATTTTCGAAAATTCTCGCGATAACTCCAGTTATCCTGGGAATGAAAAGCATTAAAAATTACTTTCTACGAGATATTATATAAAAACAAAATAGCGGATTTCAATAAGAAAAATTAACCTTGGGATCCCTATTCCACGGGCTATAAACGGCTTCATGGATGTTGACATATGAGGTATCTATATTTTTCTTGATAGCACAGTATATCTTCATTCCTTTCAGTTACTGTGGTCGGTTTGTTTATATTTTTTAAAAGTATATTTGTTCCAGAGCATGTTTTAAACAAATATCCTTGAAACCGCAAGATTAGGTACTTCATTCCAGGTACTCCTATGATCCAGAATTGAGAGCAAAATTTGCCTTGAAAAAATTCGCTAAGATTCAGTTTTAATGTCAAGGTATATTAATAACTATGCGCAATATTTCATTTTCAAAAATATAACTGACAGGAAGCTACAATTTTGTTGCTATGGTTTGGGTTATTATCTTAACGTTTGTTCGCACAGTGATCGGTGACTTCTTGGCGACTGTGTCTGGGATCCAGAATTTGTGTGGCAGATGACAGGTTGGTGACAACTGTACGAACAGGGCATTTGTTGTAGTTGATGAGATTACCATAAATTGAACATGTTTAACTGACAACCTATCCGTTGCGTAAAACGAACTGTAAAAATATTACTTTCCTTGTCCTCTCGCCAAACTTGAGATATTATATAAAAATGATCCGCTATTTCCAGGGACTTTCGACAATTGATTAATATTGTCGAAAAATGGTTTGATAGGTCTAAACAGATCGTCAAACGGATAATCTTCTTTAAAGTGGCTCAGTCGAGGATATCGTTTCTGATTTATGATTATTGCAAGTGTTGAGTCTGTGGTCATGCACGATCTTCAGTTAATTTGCTTACCCAAGCTGCTGCCTTTATATTCAAATCCATGCGAGATATCGGCGGGTTGTTAACGGGCAGCAGCAGAAAAGCGCAGATATTCATAAATATGAAGGTGTAGGCGAGAAGGAAAGAGAGAGTCACGCGATTACCTCTGGTCGTGCCAATTACCGTGCCATGCTATAAACGAAACCAACACAGATAAACCTCACACTCACACACATAGCGTCGTTGCAATACGAAACAATACGTTGAAAATATTGATTCTGCGGCGATAAGCAGATCCTAATCAATATATCCTAAGATGAGGAGGAGGATATCTACCAGAGAACTTCTGTTACAACTAGATACTTCCACTATGCTCCACAAAAAGGCTTCTAGCATATTTTTCCAGAAAACATGTCCCCAAACTAACAAGCTTTTTCTCCACAATCGAGTTCCCTAGGTAACAGTTAGAAACAGCAGCCACTATTTTTCACCTTGAAGTTGTACTTCTTTTTACAAATAATGTACCGTACTTTTCGATGAATCAAGAGTCCCTTTATCTCAAGTAATCGGCGCAATTGCTAGATGATTTAAAATATTCTTACTTTTCTTGGAAGTCGTTAAAGAGTTTTGATTGTATACCTATACTCAGTTTATCGGCTGAAATAAGTGCCTGTGATTAATTGTTATCATTTATACTGATTCTTTTAAATTTTTGTTCTATATTCATGAAGAAAAATTCGCCTTAACGGAAAAACATCTCATCGAATCTACAGCTGCTTTAATACTGGAGATGTACTATTAGATATTTTTGAAAGGCTGATCTTTTCTTTTCTGCTCTCTCTTTTAAACCTTCCTCAGACGATTAAGGCTTCGCCGGAATAGATTTTCATATGCGTTAATCAGCTGAGTAATCGCAAAGCAAAAGCAAAATTTTAACAGCACACAGACTTATATTATAGAGATGCTTCCTCGGCTGACATACGCAATGCAAGAAGGCGGATTGTTTGGATATAGATATCATTTTGCTACTCTATCACTAGGGAAGCTAAGGAATCATCTAGCGAGTATGCAGCCAGACGTATCATCCTATCTGCTTTTAAAGTCCCTGTGGTTGTGTTTTTTAGTATAATTGAGAGAACTCTGATTACCAGAGTGCAGGAGAACCATGGTGCCAGGTTTCTTGTTTCAGATTCCTTTTTGCAAGTTACGATATTGTCCTTTGACTCTGCAGGATCTTTAACCAAGACAACCGTTATATTATTGCTAGAGGAGGCATCCTACTCGTCAGTGTCAGTAGAGTCGGTATGGCCACCCTGTATCTGTGCAGATCCTAAAATGCGTTATACTGTAATACTTCGGTGGACAAACTCCTATGCAACTTCAATTGTTCACGTCTAGTTTTGTCGTAAGCGTTTGGATTTGAGTGAATTCTATTTTTATCTATTTATTGCGCTTTATCTAGATATCGATACTTCGCTGGTACATTATGTTTGAACTGAATATCTTCCTATGTGGCATAAATAAAATAGCATGCACTACGATATAAGGTATACAATATCGGAGGAGCCTCACCAGCTATAGCTTGCCTTATTTTCGAAAAAGTTGAGCGGTGCTGGTAGTGCATATCTCTTGAGAGTATTAAATTTATATTATCTGGGATCTTGTCTTATCTCATTAGAGAGGACACATCATTAAAGAAGTGCAACTACATTCAGACCAGTGGTGTGCATATGAGATTTTCTGATGGCGATCTATCTGCTTGTTATTTATTTGCATGGACAAGTTAGATGCATTTTCTCCGTAACCTGGTAATAAAATAGCAGCAAGATTATGATAAGGGCATCATGAGAGACAACAAATTTTGTTGGTGTATCGGTACAAAAACATTGTCTGCCTGTTGACGTGAAAGAGGTATGAGAGTGTCTGTTATTCAAACGTTAACCTTAGATCGTATCAAGCATGGATAGTGCAGTCAACTCGCATTGTTCAATATATTATAACAGTATTTCGATCCAATGATAGTTCTTCTGAGCCTCTACATAAATACCTGATAATACCTCCTGCAATTGACAAGTTCATGTTAGATCATTTTCATCCTTTTCTACTACCAGAAGTTTATTCAGAGAACGGATGAATGTTTGCTTGGGTATCTTTTATTTTATAATGTACAATACTGAGTCGGTCGAACGGTAGAGTCGTTCATTCACTTGAAGTCTTCTTATTGTTGGAATGCTTTTTTTTAGTTTGAAAGTCTTGACATATGCGAGTGACAGGAGAATATCTATCAGGTATCTTTTTCAAGGAGAACATCGCGGCCTTGTTTGATTTGAGGCCTCTTATTGCCTTGAATAACTCCAAGGGCTTTGTTATTTTTGTCACACAAAAAAGTCAAACGCTTCAGTAAACTGATGCTTCTGAGCAAGTGCGGATTTTGTCTAGGGGGGGGTGCGCAAACGATAGTTGGGCTGGTAATTTTTCAACCTCAGTGGAAATTTATCCTATTATTGCTCCTTAACTCCAATGTGTTATATCTGGTCAATGCCAGTTTGAAAAAAAAACATGGAAAATGCCCAGAAATCCTCAGAAAGGAAATATTTTATTATATGAGAACAAAATAAGTACGTAGCATTTATAATTAACTAGCGTAGTTATATTAAAGATTAAAATATAAAAAACTTCATTGCTCTGTTAACTGAAAAAGAAACATATCCCAGTCCCATTCCACACCAAACAATGTCTTTGGTGGCGAAAACGAGTATGAGGCGGAAAAATTCACATTATCGTATGGACGCTAGACGAGACCAAGCAGGATATCTACTCGTATAAACCATCTATAGATCATGTCTTGAGACCATCTCCAGACTGCCTATAGGCAAATTGCGCAACGGGGTCTACTAGTGTGTACTAAACTTAATCATTAAGACTCTGAACTGCCCATTAAACAAATCAAGTAATGGGTGCAAATACTGTCACAATCAAGCACTTCCAATGGGTGATTTTTTTGCTAGTATCTTTTTGGCGACACTGTTTTTGACAGATGACGCGTGAATCGTGTCTTGTGTCATTGTCAAACTTGTTCAGTTTGGTCTATAATTTAATCATGAATCGACTTACGAACGAACAACGCTAGCAAATTATTGAATTTTACTATCAAAATTCATGCTCGGTTAAGAGAGTGCATCGAGCACTGCTTCCAATTGATTGGCAATTTGGTCGGCCTACTGAGGGAGCTATTCGGAAGCTTGTGACTAAATTTCGAACCCAGTTTACATTATTGGACATTAAACCACCAACACGCAGACGTAGAGTGAGGACTGAAGAAAATATTGCGGCTGTATCCGCCAGTGTTAGTGATGACCGTGAAATGTCGATTCGCCGCCGTTCGCAGCAATTGGGCCTCTGTTACTCCACTACGTGGAAAATTTTGCGACAGGATTTGGGTGTAAAACCTTATAAGATACAGCTGGTGCAAGAATTCAAGCCACACGACCTCCCACAACGTTTCCAATTTGGTGAATGGGCGCTGGCAAAGTTGGAGGAAGATCTACATTTTTATCGAAAAATTGTGTTCAGCAACGAAACTCATTTCTGGTTGAATGGGTACGTTAACAAGCAAAATTGCCGCATCTGGAGTGAAGACTAGCCAGAAGCATTGCAAGAGCTACCAATGCATCCCGAAAAAATCACTGTTTGGTGTGGATTATGGGCCGGTGGCATCATCGGGCCGTACTTCTTCAAAGACGACAATGGCCGGAACGTAACTGTGAATGGCGAGCGCTACCGTGCGATGATAACAAACTTTTTTTTTCCAAAATGGAAGAGCTGGACTTGGCTGACATGTGGTTTCAACAAGACGGTGCCACATGCCACACCGCACACGAAACAATGGCCCTATTGAGAGGCGAGTTCGGTGAACAGTTTATCTCACGTTTGGGGCCCGTCAATTGGCCGCCTAGATCGTGTGATTTAACGCCGTTGGACTATTTCTTGTGGGGCCATGTTAAGGCTAGGAATAAACCAGCAAAGGCTGACGCACTGGAAGCCAATATTGAAGCATTTATTCGTGAGATACCGGCCGATATGTTGGAGAGAGTGTGCCAAAATTGGACCTTGCGCATGGGCCATCTAAAGCGGAGCCGCGGCCAACATTTACATGAAATAATCTTTAAACATTAAATTATATCGACCGATCTATCGACTCAAATAAAGATTTAACTTTTTTCAAATTGTTTGTGTTTTTTTTTCCCATAATCCCCCTCCCATGACATACTTTAGGTGTTTCACCTGTGGAAGACATTTTTACTATTAACCAAGAATCACTCGCTCGATTATGATCAAGAACATCGATTATCGAAAATCGGTTATAAAGAAAACTTAATCCAATGATTGATTGTTGGAAGGTCATAGTACAGAAACGTGCTGGCTACCTTCAGCTGAAGAAAAATCACCATGAACTGTATCTATGATTACACAATCAGAATGGAAGGTTGCTCTCTTCAGTATGTTCCGCCTTTGACGTACGTCCCCGAATATTCCCATCCGTGCACCATACCCAACAGCAGTGCCCCGGTCGTGCGTCCTTACAGAAGAACCCGGTAACGTACGACCGTATGCAAAGAAGAAGGAGAAGAGAGGAGAGGTCGTGCCTGTGCGACCACCCGCAAGCCATTCTTATCGCCAACAGATCTGCCACCGGTGCTCTGGTCTCCGCACAGCTACACAGCCACTTATCTGGCGACAATATCGATGATCTAGATCATCCCAAGCCAGCATCGACACCTCGTACTATCTACTCGTATATGATTTGCACCGCAATTTTACAGTCATGATAATTGTGACTTGATTTTGTTATGAATGGACCTATCGCAAACTAGGTATTACTCGAGTGCTTGAAGCTTAACTGAGATCAACATTAGCCATCAATAACTTGTAACTGCCCCTATCAGCAATAATATATTTTTGAAAACGAGAAAGCTGACTCACTTAGAGAAGCTTCGCATCGTTTCTTTTCCTGGAGGATTTTGAAAGCTAAGTCAAGCAAATTTGCGAATGGTTCCATTTTCGAGATATTATTAATATCTTATGCGTTCCACTACATCTTTTTTAAAGATGCGGTTGGTGGGCGAGCCGAGATTTCAGCACTTGTTCTCCCAAGAATCACTTGGGAAGCGAGTTTCATATCAGTGTTAAGGAATACAGTTCCTCGAAAGATAAAATAATCACGCCCACTTTTTACTTCCTCATTTCAGAATTAGCCCTCTCAAAGTAACATGGATATCGAAGATTTTCTAAAACTAGATTTCTGAGTTCTTTTTTCGAGTTATAGAACTTTAAGTTGGCATAACTTTTGACGATGGCGACCGATTTGACAGCTGTCAAGTGATTTATTATCAGATTGGTTTGGCAATTCATCATTAATAGACTCACGCCTGAACAAAGCTTGCAAACTGTGCAGTATTAATTCGAAAATAATGGTTCTGTGCGGAATATGTGTCGCGCACTACGTCCTTTTTATCGTCGACAAAATCGTCCATCAGAGCAGTTAATTCGATTAACCATGGAACATTTTCGCACCACGTTTACTCTAATTGATAACCCGCATCCCCAGAGATGCCGTACGATGCATACAGAAGAAGCTACTGTAGAGCGGAGCATTGAGGAAGATCCGAATGAGTCCATCCGACATCGAGCACAGGAATTGGATCTGTGTCCATCAACTTTATGGAAGATTTTGCGAAAGGATCTTGGTTTGCGTGCTTACAAAATCCCAACTCGTGCAAGAATTTAAGCCAAACGATCATCAAGCAAGGCGTTGAATGGGCCGTTGTTCCCGATTTTCATAAGCGAATTTTGGTTAGCGATAAAGCTCACTTCTGGTTGAATGGCTACGTCAACAAACAAAACTGCCGCATTTGGAGTGAAGCTAATCCTCAAGTCTATGTCGAAACACCGTTACATCCAGAAAAACTGACTGTTTGGTGCGCTTTATGGTCTGGTGGAATCATTGGTCCGTACTTCTTCAAAACGATGATGGCCAGAACGTTACATTCAGTGGTGATCGGTATAGAGCCATGATTACTAACTTTTTCATTTCTGAATTGAACAATCGTTAAGTCCAGGAGCTGTGGTTCCAACAAGACGGCGCAACATGTCACACAGCTCGTGCTACAATCGATTTATTGAAAGACACGTTTGGTGGCCGCCTAATTTCACGTTTTGGACATGTGAATTGGCCTCCAAGATTTTGTGATTTAACACCGCTAGTCTATTTTCTGTGGGGCTATGTAAAGTCATTGGTCCATGCGGATCAGCCACAAAGGCTTGACCACTTGGACGACAACATTCGCCATGTTATTGCCGATATACGCCCACAAATGTTGAAAAAAGTCATCGAAAATTGGACGTCCAGATTGGACTACATCCGAGCCAGTCGTGGCAGTCATATGCCAGAAATCATATTTAATATGTAATGCCACAAGATTATCTTTCGAATAAAAAAAATTCATGTCAATCGAATAATCCATGGTTGTTTTATTGCAATTTAAAGTTCTATACCTTTAAAAAAAATAACACCCTTTAGAAAAACCTACCATAATGTCACAAAAAAACTATATAATGTCAAAAAGGTACACAATGTCATTTTTCAAAATACGTAATACCCCTGCCGGAGTACCTTTTATCCTCAATAAATTCAGATACCGTACAAAGTCAGTGAGAATAAAGAGAGGAAGAGAGAAATAATAATAATAATAATAATATAATTAATAACAATGATAGTGTTTATTTGTAGAATACAATTAGTGTCGAACAAAACAAATAAACATAGAGTACCCGCAGAAGGCAGTTTAGTTAGAGAGAAAACAAAGAGGAGGAGGTACATCGCCTGGAGGGGAAGCTGTGCCATTATTAGTTACTATTCGGGATTTTCAAAATAGTCGAAAATTTAGTTTTAAATTTCGTCTTTGTGAAAAAATCTGAATATTGGAGCGTATACCTGGTACAAACTGGATGGTGAAGCACTTGTTTTGCAACTCTTCAGCTTTTTTAATAGGGGAAAGCTTTTATAGACACTCTCAGTCAGAAAAACTTGTCAGCATTGCCCTGTGAGCCTTTCCTGCCCAAAGTGTGAGATTCTGTAGAAGTGATGTACTCACTAAAACCTCTCAGTTCTCCGCCACAAACCTACGGTAATATGTCTTCATTCTGGGCAGCTTAGCGCTAGGTTTTCATACCGAGCCATCTACTCTCCATTATACTTATACATACGTACCTATGTACATGTACAACCGATCAACTATCAACCTACTATTGGTTTCTTCATATTTTTGTCCTCCTGTACCATCACTATTGATTGAATTGACCGATTTGCCCTCGCTAACATGCGTGTCAGAATTGTCAGCAGTGATCCTCTCGCAGATCGTGAATTCCAGCTGTCTCTGGTAGTCAATCCATTATCGCATTCGAGTAGATGATGAGGTGTATCCTCTTTATTGCAATATATGTAATTCGCACATTGTCTCTTTTCTACCTCCTTTCAAAATAATAATGTCCTGTGAGGAACAATGTAGTATAGTAACCTATCCGCACAGCTCCTTTGTCAATCCAAGTTTTAATATTTGGGATCGGCCTTCTAATATAAACCCTTTAGCTGTTCTAGCAATATGAGAATCTATCCTTCGCCCGAGTATTTATCTTCCATAGCTTCTGCTTTTGTAGAGAAACCAGATCATCCAGTTTTGACAACGGATTGCTTATACTTCTCATCCCATAACAATAACGAAAAATTCATGAGATTTTAATATTTAGTACTGTGTCTTCTTATGTGTTATACATGTTCCAACTGTTTTTGACCCTCAGTATGAGCTCAACCTTTTGTGACTTTTTCATTCCGATTAAGGAAAAATATATTATAATTTAATTAAACGCCCTACTCATAAAAGCCTGCAATTGTTAATTAACTGTTGATTCGGTTGATTGGATGCAAAACTGCTTGCTTGATTTTTTCTGCTTTTCGTTGTAAGGTGTATTACCGATAATGAGCGTAGTAGGATGAACGGACGAGGCATGAGCGGTGAACATGTTGAATTGCAGTTTAAATATAGCACAGTCAAAATAAGCCTCAACCCTAAAGACCGAAGGTTGAAAGAAAACTAAATATTTTCTTCGCCACTGGCGAGAAGGTATTGTAATATCGAAAATTCATAACTGTGACACCTTAACTATGCCTATACATCATACAACACTTTTTAGACGATCTTTCACATACAATTCAATTTTATATTACAATAGCTTAGGCCAAGATCTGAAGACTATCCAGTCTTCCCGGAGTTTTAAAACTCAGTTAAAAAGATATTTACAAGAATTGCAAAACAACCGCTAGTTTAAGAAGTTATTTCATTTTCATACTTTTTTATTTTTGGTCAGTTATTTTTCCGTTTCTTCATAACCTTCTTTTTATAGCTAAATTGGCATAAATCGTTTTATTATTCTGTGACTTAATCTTTGTAGTTTCACATTTTTTGTTTTTGTATAACTTGTTTTTTTCACTTTTGTACGGGATTAGCCTGTGGAATAGCAGGTGCCGAATCTCGCCCCATGTAATGTTCCATGTTTTGGTCAATAAAGACGATTATTGTTATTATTATTATTTTGTTTTTGTATCTGGCCCGAAAAAATGTTTGAGGTTGAGGAGTTGAACATAGTACCCAAAACTGTACTTAATATGAGATTTAAAGGTCATTCAGATTCGGAGAGGGGGCATAGCCTGGGACTGGGCATCTGTTATTTGAAGACTTGGTCCATTGAACTCCTTTGTTATACATATGAAAACGGTATCACATAGGAAACGTTTTTGAAGTCCAAAGAACCGTAGCTCGTACACATTACGACGTCAGCCACATTTTAACTCACCGTATATTTGATATATGTCATCCAGTGTGACGACAGTTCATTTGTTTTTTTTTTCATTATCACATCTATACAGTGTGTTACTATAATAGTCACAAAGTTCCGTGGTCTGTGTCAGCTCGCCTATTGACATTTAAATGACATTTCTGACATGTCATGAGCAATAAATAGTTTCCGAGAATCGAGTTTTTAATATAAAATTGCCCATCATCACTAATAATGTTGGAAATATATATCGCAACACAACAACAAGACAAAGACGTAAGCAAAGCATTGAGGCCTATGCTTCATTTCCTACTGCTGCTTGACCAAAAGCTACCAAGGCTAGAAACTGATCTTTCATATTTAAGTTATGCTGGATCATGTTTGACTTCTGCTAAACCTATCACTGTTACTGTCCGCCTGTCCGCTAAATTTTGTAGGCGAGGAAAATTAGTCTTTGAGCTGCATCTTAGCATTTGTGTTGGTGTGCCCCTTCAGCACGGTGTACGTCAGAAATGTAGCTTAAACCACTATTAACGGGTTTTTGTGTTCGTATGCTCAGATCTCACCGAACACAGCGACAGCATCTGATAGACGTACGATGCGTCACGTTTTTCCAATTTACTACCTGACTATGGCCTAGTCTCAACAATAACACAACTCTCTTATACAGAGTCCCGACAATTTAATAAATAGCGAAACAAGACAGCACAAATTGCCATCTAACACCAGAACCCACCACCGTGAAAGTTGAATCAGCAAGCTGTCTGTTAGAACTGTATGCCAGTTCGCCTGGTGACTGCTGTGGCCGCTAGATGCCGCCGATTCTGGTATTGTATTAGATACGGTCTACTCGTTATTGAACAAACTATTGATATAGCTTTCTGGAATACAGTTCCAACAGATAGCTTGCACAGTGGTCGATTCTGGTTATAGATGACACTTACATCATGCTGAAGAGCTGCCAAATAGCACAAAACACCTTTGGCGGCCATTGTCAGATGAATGAAAGTTATATTACTAATTCATTCAATTAATATCTTTTCTTTTCCAGGTAAACCTAAAGAATGCTGTAGAGGTATGTATCTAACCGTTCGTTTATACATTTTAGTGCAACCTTTACTATCATCTCGCTCAAATGTGGTTCCTATTTTCACCGTTCTATCCCGATGATTCTTCTTATTATAACATATTCTAAAGGTAGTCTGTCGGTTAGTGAAGTAGCGATCAGTATCGTAGACGTGCCATTTAGATTTCCATCTAAATCATAAACGGCTTTTACAAACTCAAGGGATATTTGTAGTCGCTAAGCTTCTTACACCCACGGTACTGATCACTGCCTTCAACATTACAACTAAAATAATTGATAGACATCGCTAGAAGTGATGCTGCCCTTCGCCCACTGACGTATCTGTAGTTCTTTCTTAATTGTCAAGTTCTGCAACAGATTCCAAGTATAATGCGCGTTTGGGAATGATTTGCTCACGAATATCCCGAAATGACATTTTGATGTAGGTCCGTAGCTCGGAGAATAATCTTGACAGCTAGACAAAGATGACGCTGGTTATGTGACAAACAAACAAATACATCAATTGCTAATCATCTATTCGCGTCAATAGCCGTCAAAAACTGGTTATATTTCCATCTAATAATAAAAATAATAATAATGGTTTATTGGGGTTATTACACAGAACGTGCTTACAGAAGTCAATATAATAGAAGCGCTTTGTTACAAGAAGAAAATAAATGACAAACAATACATATAATAACAAACACTACAGATTACACAGACCTAAATATGGTTCAAAGGATGACAATAAAAAGTATAAAAGATAAAATTATAACAAACTACGTTAAAATCAATAGATTAATGGCATAAGAGATAAAACTGTACTAAATACTAGATATATCGTTCGAATAAGAAGCAAAAAAAAAAGAAAATATAGCATGAAAAATAACTATTAAGTATCCGTGAAGAAGTTGTGGTTGAGGAACTCGTCAATGGTGAAAAAGGCTGTCGACAAAAGCAAATTTTTCACAGCTTACTGAATTCAGTGAGCCATATTCATAAAAGAGAAGCATATCCTCGGAGGCATAAGGTAAAAGTATAAGGTCTTGCTTCGGAGAAAAAGGTAGAAGTATAAGCATATCCTTGTTTTCATAATCATAATGATTACCTTATACTCGCGACGATATCCTCTAAGAAGAAGTAAAAGGTTGACTGGTATTTGTATCTTGAGCGACATGTCCTGACTTGTTCCAGCTTGTAGTTGACGTGGGAGTTCGTTCACTCAGCATCACTGACAGTTGTACTCCAGAGGTTACACAGACCGTTCCGTATTTTTAATAGATACACTTTTTGATCAAATTAATAAGCATGTCATCCTCAAGTGATGAGGAAAATATATAAAATAATGGCAACGACCTGCAGTTCATCGCAGATGAAATTGCCGTTGTTCCCATTATTTTGCAAAAGCCACAAGTTAAAAAAATAAAAATGAGAAAGGACGTTGCCTTGAAGAAGATGTTGAAAAAATACGAATCAACATTCGGTAAACCATTAGATACTAAAGGCTTATTAAAAAAATTAACAACATGGAATCAAGATTGAAGAAAAAAACACATCTAAAAAAAAACTGGTAATAAAGCAATTAAATTGCTAAATTGGGAAAGAAAGTTGCTGAAAGCTATGGAAGGTGACTGTAATCCTACAATTGGGAAAATTAGAGATACCATTCAGTGATCAAGAAGAAGGAAGTGAACTATATACCGAGCGCAGTGAGCAAACAGTTAGTATTACAGCGCCAACAGTTCAGAAGGTATTTCCACCAAAAAGAAAATTAGCAACAGAGAAATACGAAACTGAGGAAACCAAAGGGTTAACTACAAAAGAACTGCAACGTCTAGTGCTATTACAGTAAGTATTATGCAACAAGAATTTATAAAACAAAATTAGGAATGATGCAGCGTCAGAAGCCACCTGTAACTTATGATGTTCACGAAAATAAAACTATTCATTATAATACTCAAGTTTCTTCTTATTTGTTGACCTAGTTGGCGGAGAGGAAGTTCGTCATTCTCATGATTTCCTTCATCTTCATGTGGGTCTTGTTCAACTAACTCAAAGTCAGGATCGCCCAAGCTCTTCGCAACATTATGGAGTACAATACAAGCAATAGTTATTTTCGGCACATTTTCCAACTTTAAACGGCAAACATACTGTAGGATAGGAAACCGGCGTTTCAGTTGGCCGAAACAGCGTTCAATTGTAACTCTTTTTTGTTTTAAAAGCTTATTATAATTTATTTCTGCACCTGGAGTAGGATTTCTGAAGGGAGTCATAAGGCATGGCTCAATACCATAACCGTCATCGCCAAGTAGTACAACATTTGCTTTATTTATTAGTTGTGATCTAGTCTCATCTCCATGGCGATCTCCTTTTACTTATGTCACAATTATTATAAATACCATCTGGAGGATTTCCTTCAAAATTTGCAAATACAAGGATATCCTTTGTTTTATGAATACGGCTCACTGTGTGCTAGAGATCTTAGTTCCTTAGATAAAATATAAAATTTTATGCCATGGTAGCTGACTCCATTTCTTGTTTAGCAAGTCTATGTTGCTTTGGGTACAAATTGTCTCGGTGTTGGGTATTATATGAATGAATTTCATGGTGGCTTGTATAAAGGTCAGAATTTGACTTGACATGCAAGAGGCAGCTTAATACTCGTATATATGCACCTGGCAAAGTCACGATCTTTAGATTGATAAACTAAGGTCTGCATTGTTCTCTATATTTTAGATTTGCTATATACATCTTCTTTGTAGTGCAAATACTCTGTAGATGTGGGGAGAGTGGCCCCATGCCAGAAGGGCGTATGTCATTTGGCTATGGAAGTACCCATGGTAACTGGTCAACAGGAGATTTAGTGAAACTGAGTATTTTAAATTGCGAATTAAATAAATTATTCGTGTTAAAGATCTGATAACGTGACTGATATGTTCGTCCCAGTTCAAGAAGGAGCCGATATACACACCAAGAAACTTCACAACGTTTGCGTAGTTACCATTCTGATTATTATTTCGAAGTGTGATTGTCATGGATTGAGATTTGTTTGAATTTAATGTTAATTTGATCCCTATAAACTAATTCTGAATGCTGGGTATACTGGCTGTCGTTGCGCTGCTGATGTCTGTAAATGAGTCGTGGGTTGAGACCAGAGCGGTGTCATCAGCATAAAGAATGAGCTTACTGTTCATACTATCAGGAAGACAATTTGGTAGGTCGTTTATATATAGCAAGAATAGCAAAGGGCCAAGGACAGATCCTTGTGGCATGCCATGAAAATCTGTGGTGACTGACGATGTGCAGCCATTGTATTCGATGAACTGTTACATTTTCTCTAAATAGAATTTTAGGAGGACCACAGCAGAAGGATCCATTGAGTAATATGGTAGCTTTGAAAGAAGTATATAATGTTGTACACAATAGAAGGACTTGTTCAGATCGAAAAAATTTGCCTCTATACAGGTATATTGCATATTTTCAAAACCATTGTGTACAATGTCAGTAAGACTGTTTATTGCAGTAATGGTTGATAAGCCTGTTCCAAAGCCATATTGATGACAATTTAGGAAATTGTTGGTTTCGAGATAATTGCTCAGTTGGTTCTTGTGTATAATTTAAAAAAATTTCGCGAAGTAGGGTACCAATGATATAGGGCGGTGGTCCGAAACTTCGGCGACAGACTTGTTTTTATATATAGAAATTACCCTCGGTATTTTTAGAGCTGCGGGGAAAATATTTCATTTTAAACACATATTGATAAGCTTGGTAAGCGGGTAAACAATTACGTTTAACATCGCTTTTACAACTTTACTATTTAGTTTATATACGTCGGTGCTTTTAGAGTTTTTAATAGAATTAATTGCACCCCTAACTTCATTGTATGTAACTCGATTACTAATTATAATAATAATAGTTTTCTTTATGGGGCTAGCCGAAGGCGGAGTTCACAATGCGTGGCTCTTGCGCTCAACCTCACAAAAATACAAAAGAAATGTTACAAATAAAAATAGAAAACATGAGTTGAATGTTCCACTGAATCAAGTTAAGGATACAAATCAATCAAATAAATGAAATAATTTCATTCTTGCTGTTTTTTAAAACATTAGTATATAATTGTCTTCTTAAATAGGAGTTCTCTCAGCCTCACAAATTCCTGAGGCATGTTGTTATTTTCCTTAGTGTTTAAATTTACTTTCTAAAATAGTTTTTTTTTTAAATATTTCGAACAATATTTGATGTATAACAGTGAAAATTGGTATACAAGGGTTTTTTGATACGACAAAACGAACCATGGGCATAGTTTTACTGTAGCCGCTAGAGGGCGCTCTCTACTGTACCTGTAGTGTATTAAAATGACAGAAAAATTTTTCTTAGTGCAATTTTTTGCTTTTTGAATAAAAAAACTGATTCTTCGCACTTTTCAACATAAAAAAACTTTCGTTATAGTTAGCCGTTTTTGAGATATTTCGATTTTTAAGGTTCGATGCATTTTTTATTATTTATGGGAAAATAATATTTTTTTACATTTTCGATTTGGGCATGACAAGTATTTAAGACGATCGTTTAGATTGTGTTTTTAAACACAGCAATAATTCCTAACTCCAAATAAACACAAAAAAACAGAATATTAATTTGTTTAACTTTCCAATATTATTTTTAACAAACTAAATTAATTATTTACAACTAAAATGCTATTGGATAGTTAGGGCAAACATACAAAATCTAAAGTAGTTGGTCGAAATGTAAACCCAATTGTTCAATACACACTTCACATCTACGAATGATCGAACGTGGTAGCATTATTCAAATAAGGCCTTATTTCATCACATGCATTCCTGATTCTGTCTATTAGCGTATCTCTTGTGGTTACGGGTGTCTGGTACACTTTTTCTTTTAGAAATCCCCACACAAAGAAATCTAATGGATTTAGGTCAGGGGATCGTGGAGGCCAGGCGACTGGTCCCCAACGACATAACATCGTCCCACATATTTGCATGTTCAGCCTTTAAAAATTCCAAGAAGGTCGCAGCATTTAACCTTACATGCAAAAGGTAGGGTCCAAAGTCGATTACGGTAGATACCAATCCACACGTTCACACTAAATTCATGCTGAAAATTTCTTTCCCGAACTGCATGCGGATTTTCATGCAACCAAATATGTTGATTATGAAAAGTTACCACTCCACGTCTAGTGAAGCATGACTCATCGGTCCATAAAACGTTACTTAAAAACTCCCTATTATTATCAGTTCTATCAAAAATCCACTGACAAACTATGATTCTTCGTTCTCCGTCCCCTGGCTGTAGTCCTTGCACAGGTTGCAAATGCTAAGGACGTCTATGGTCATTTCTACGAACACGGTGAACATGGCTTGCTGAAATTCCCAAGGCACCAGAAACTCTCCTAACACTTGCGGTCGGATCTCTATCAAACTCACGCAGAATCATTCGGGTAAATCTGCGCTGACGAACATTTATGTTTTGATCTCTTTAGAGATTTCCAAAACCATTTTCAATTATTTGGCGATGCACTCTTACAAATACTGAGCAAGTTGGATGTCCCCTGTTTGGAAATCTTCGTGCGTATTCTCTGGCTGCTTCTGCTGCGTTTCCATTTACAAAGCCATACACAAAATGAATATCCGCTAACTCTTGATTGGAGAATAAAAATGGCATTTTTATAAAACTTACAAAAAAAAAACAGGTAAAAGAAACTAAATTTCGTGCATTCACAATTGCAAAAAAACGTTTCAGGTTTCAACAGACAACAAAACTAACTGTCAACTGATTGACGTTTAACCTTATTCTGCTTTCAAATTTCAAAAATATTTTCAGGCACAGCCTACTTCTAAAAATTATCGAGATACTGACTTTTTAACGTTATTTTACCATAAATAATTAAAAATGCATCGAACCTTAAAAATCGAAATATCTCAAAAATGGCTAACTATAACGAAAACTCACAGGAGAGCTTTTTTATGTTGATAAGTGCGAAAAATCAGTTTTTTTATTCAAAAAGCAAAGAATTGCACTAATAAACATTCTTCGGTCATTTTAATACACTACAGGTACAGTAGAAAGCGCCCTCTAGCGGCTACAGTAAAACTATGCCCATGGTTCGTTTTGTTGTATCAAAAAATCCTTGTATTTAAAAAAAAACTATTTTAGAAAGTAAATTTAAACACCCTGTATTTCGGGAGCCACGCATTTTTCGACCCATGTTTATATAGACTTTATGCATTAATTTTAAAAGTTCTATCGAATCTTGAAGTTATGCAACAATAAACTGAAACACCCTGTATAGTTATAAAGTGGTTTTATGGGTGGAGGAGTGATCTAATACAAGGTGGACCAGAAAGACGTTTGAATTTCAAAACCGTTTGCTCGTGAAGGGCACGCGAGTCAGAAAGTTCGAGTCTACCGGTTCACCACTGAATCAGAAACCTGCGGGGCGTCCAAGGTCAATATGAACAGAGGAAAAGCTAGCACAATAATTTAACCATTTGAATTTTTTTGCGACTTTCTGCCTCCAAATTGTATATAGGTGAAATACACGAGAACTGTGGCAGTACAAGGCTTCCACATACAGTTTTTTTAGTGTCATAATTTATATTCTTGCGGTGGGTATACAGGATCCTGAGTGAAGAACAGGCATTTTTATATTCATAGTCACCTGTTTTCGGAAACTCAATTTTGAATCGAGTAATTAACCAAGGTCGTTTCCTTCTAGTTTAAGTGGAACATTGTCTTCTTCCCATGTACTTCTGACAATCTGACCAAAGAAAAATTGGACACCCCTACCCATCGGGTAACCCAAGCAGAGACGCCACAAATTGAAAAAATTCTACTGTCTCAAAAGTTACTCGAATATAAAAAGGAAGTACAGTTATATTATCTAATACTGTTACTGGCAAGATTTGCCTAGCTTTTGTGATCAATCTCCAAGGTACTGACGAACAGACATTATATGACATAAAATGATCCGCTTGGACATAATTATAAACGACATCGATCTGGTAAGTACATTCAATTTAATCCTGCATCGTTTTTCTCACGTAATATCTTGCATATATTCACTCTCGATGGCATTATAATATAAAATCTGATGGGATAATCTCAACGTGAGCCTATATGGTCTCCACATTGATCAGACCACATTATTATTCATAATAACACTTCCCAAGTAAAGACACACAGAGTAAAAAGAGAGCAAAAGCTTTACAGGATGGCTCAAGAATACAGAAACTTTGGAAGCATCCTATGCTTCATACTGTAGCCATGAAAAGAGCATTGTATTGTATACTAAGGTAGTCGTAAAGGCGAAACCTACGTATCGCGATTGACTGACAAAAGCTTTGAACTGCTTAGGGGCCAAATTTCTCTTGACAAGTCATTCCACATTGTTAACGTCCTTGAAACAAAAGTGCTGCCAATTCTGGTTGTATGGTACCCGTTTTACAGTCAGCAAGGGCAAGAGAAATGTTGATCAAACGCATGCGCACCAACAATAGTTAGGAACTTACAAGTTACCAATGCAGTGAAAATCCGCATTTATTTCTGGGAGCAATTTAAAAAAAACACAAAAAATGTTGAATGATTTTCTATGCCAAAAATATTGCTTCAGTAGCTTCAATCGCGGTACCAACTCCGCACTGGTATCTTGAAGAGTGACATTTTGTCGGTATTTTTGACGTTTTGTAAGTTTTTCCGCCATAACGTAGGTTTTTCTACAAGATGTCAACTTAGCACAAGCTGATGTACCCTTGTTGTGAACTCGATTTGCACCTGTACGTGTTGCTTAAACGTCAGCGAACAGCGATCATAGTGCTGGTGAGTTATGATGTCATCCGTCATCAAGGTTTCAAAAGGTTAGCGCTAGAGGATTAGTTAGTGTTGCATCCATTCCGCTATCACAATTTCTTAAAGTCCTTGTAAACTCATTGCGACAGCTCCAATGTATTTTGAAAATTTTCGAACAAATAGATGGAAAGCATAAAATCTCCCAGAAAAAGCTCCACTGGGTAGGTGATTCTACCAAATTATTATTATAACTTCACACATGTGGTTTGCTGTCATAATTTTAATAGAGAAGTTATATTACGTATTAAGAAAATAAGAGAAACAATTTTTATTATATATCTCAACATTTACACAGATACAGGATTTACTTTTCTAACGGTACTGGGCTACTACTGTATTTCTCTATGTACTTCTCTTCATGAGTTTTTTCACTATTGGTAGTAACTCCTTCTGTCAGTGAGTGTTCTTTGCAACTCTTATTGTGAGAGTAATGTCGTTGCTATTGATATCACTAAAGCATTCGATCAGCTGTGGCTTGCTGCCCTCTAATACACACTTTCATCATTTGCCCTCCCAGAGAGCTTTGCAGGTGAGCGTCTGCATTTCTCTCTGGCCGCAAGATATCCGTCATTATTGATGGGGACTCATCTTCATCCCGTTTCCTGTACGATCAATCTAATCCACAGCTTTGCTGATGAAAGCACTCTACATACAGGAATTTAGAGTGTCAGGCCGATCTCTGTCAGTGAGCTGGATGAAAGAGGACTAGCAGCGACGAGAGACCTGGAGGTTATCACTGTTTGGGGACGCAATAATCTTGTACAGTTTAATGCTTCCAAAACACTTTACATTGACGAACAAAAGCGTTCTAGCGCTAATCCGGTTTCGATGGATGTCCGAGTCCTACCTAAGAGCCATTAATTTCGGATGGTCGTAGTCCAGATGGCACGAACACATCTCGGAAAAAGCTATGTTTAGGGCTGAGAAGTACTTCCCTCCACATGACCTCCTCACTCTAGCCTTGAGCATTGCTCACATGTTTGGGATGCTGCCGCCCCGACTACATTATGGATGTTTGATGCTGTTCAGAGGAGAGCTGTACGACTAATCGAAGACTCTTATCTACGGGCAGTGCCGGAACTCTATCGCAGCGGCGGTTCGTCGGCGATCTAGCTCTCTTCTACCGCTACGCCAATGGGCTTTGCTCCTCAGAGCCGTACTCCATGATGCCGCCGCCCCATGTGACTACCAGACAGACCCGCCTGACCTGGGACACATATCCTAACCGTGTCGAGCTTCGTACATCCAGGACTGGCCGATACGACCGCTCCTTTGTCATTTTTGTATCGATATGGTGCAAGAATCTACATGAGGCTTTTCACAGATCTACTAACCTTAGAAAGTTAAAAAATCGGATCAACAAAGTTTCTTTAAGCTCATCTGAGCAGCTGCGGTGCCCTTTCATTTGGGCTTTTCTCTGCGTGATTGCTTCGGTGTAGAAACACTTTAAAGGTATGCTATTTTTTCACAGAACATTTAAAACATGTCAAACAACAATTGTACAAAATTAAATGGCGTTAGCTCATCCGATTGTCATTGACAGCAGTCAATAATTTTAAAAGCGATCACGATACTTAGGCCCGTATCGTCAGTCGTCCCTACAATTGTAGGGCGCCTTTATGGTCTCCTTGATTGTCATAGTTTTCTACTTCTCCGTGTCAGCGCTCTATTTTGAGGTTATGTCACAAACATCTATTTGCATCAAATTGTGCATGCTTTTCGCACCCTTGCTACAAAAGTGACACAACTCAAAAAGTGTGAATTTTGAGTTGTTACTATCAATCACATGTGAAAATAATGGTTTAACTTCCAGCAAAAGAGTAATAAATTATCTTTGTCCATTGACCGCCAGATGGCATATGTGTCGTTTTTGCAGATTCCATTTGTATTAGTATCTCCGGCTAAACAGAGATATTTTCAGTTGTAGCCTGTCTTCAATACAGTAAAGGAGTTACGTGAATGTATTCAAACCGTGTTATTTTGATTTGTGTCGTTTTTGATAAATAACGGTGAGTATAGTTCTTCTAATATTTTGAATTAATTCAGTTTAGAGGATAGAAATCTGTAGTAAAATTGGTTATATATAAAGTTGTGTCACTTTAATTGCTGAAAGTAACACAAATGTTCAAATATAATTTGACTTAGGTCACTTTTGTTGTAATATGTTTTGATTTATGTCACTTTTGTTGTAACAAATTTAACGAAACACTAACGAATGAACTACGTAAGCCTTCCAACATTTTGAAAATTATAAATCTGTGTGAAGTAGTTTGATATGTATTTCACAGAAAATGTGTAACTTCTTATCCTTACATTAAACTTAGATATTGGGTGAGAACTTCAAGGCTTATTAAATGAGGAAATCTAGAATTAACTCACAGACAGTAATTGGAATATTGAAGTTCCTTTTCTCGCTCTTCTTCATAATATCTATAGAGGTCCATCACCTTTTTACCACTATCGATATATTTCCGAATAGTGTAAGCCCTTAGAGATAGTGCAATTCAATTCGGGGTATGACATTAATCAATTTTGACACGATATTTTCACCTTCGGGGTTCACCTGTGTTTGGACTTCATAATTATCAGGCCAAATGAAACTACATAAATATGTTTGACTGACCTTTTTATTGAAGTTTTTTCGTTTTTGACAAAAATAAGCTAGTCAAGAATTTCTTAACAACTCAATTTTTTAGAAGACCACTTATGAAATTTTGTTTTTCGTTAAACTCTTGTCACTGCACCGGGATACTTGTTGATGGCATCTGGATCTACATCTTATTATATATGTCGCTCTCACTATTATGTATGGTTGTTGTTTACCCCTTCCATCATGGATAATAGATCCCTATGTACTACATAACATTTATGTATTACATTTTTGTCATTTTCTATCCCAGGCTTTAAAATAAATCATGCTGTCTCAAAAATGTATCAAATTGTAACACACTCGATTTACCTACCTAATAATGTTTCCAATCGTAGTATAAGACATCAAAGGTTTTGTCTCTTTAGCTTTGTTTTTTTGTTGTTGTAGGCAACGGTATGGATATCTCAAGTTGAACAGCTTTTATTGTTAAGCAGGGTATCGCTGCAAATCAAGCAAAATATCCACCAGAAACAACGAAATGTACTCTTAAAATACCAGCACCTAGTGAAGATCTTAATGCTGAACTTGGTTCTCAACTGAATGACTTGCTTTTGAGTTCGATGATTGAAGCCGAAATATCTACAACTGAGAAGATTCAAACTGATTCTAGCAATCTCAGTGATCATAGAGGATACGACTTGGTTTTATATGATAAACATTGTAATACTACCAATCACCAGCCTCAAGATGCAGTAATGCCTTTACCTCAAGAAAACTTCACGATGGAGACCGTAACTCAAGAATCTCTACGCCAATTATGTGATGTTTAATCGTATTCAATGGCGAATATAACATTTCATTTTATATACCCAAAAAAGATCAGTGCGATTTTTGCTTTTCGTATACAAATGCAGATGATGAAGGCAAACAAAAATTGATGGACAAGTACAATCTCCATATGAAAGAAAAGAAGCTGTCGCGTCTAGAGAAGGAAGCTGATAAAAAAATTACAAATGGTTCAATCGTCGCAGTTTATGACCTAAAGGCAGTAATGCCGGTACCCAGAGGGCAGATCTCCTCCTTCTATTGTAAGACTAAACTGGAATTGGAAGCTGCGTACTTTTTTACCTCAAACAGCTTGTTGAGAAAAGTAAGACTGCTCAACCTTTGGATGTAATACTATATTCAGACAATTGTTGTGGTCAGCAGAAGAATAATTATTTAGTCACGGCCTACTCATATGCGGTAAACAAACTGTCAATCCGCAGTATCACCCATAAATATTTAATAAAGGGGCATTCTCAAAATGAGCGGGATAATGTATATAGTATTATTGAGAATCAAATTATGAAATATCTTAAATCTGGACCGATTTACGTGCCTGATGAGTATGAAACACTAATTGGAACAGCAAAAAAAAGTGGTTCCCCTTACAGAGTTCACCAGCTTACCTTTGAAAATTTCTACGATTTAAAAGCGTTACATGAACAGTGGCGAAAAAACTTTACGACAGATACTGAAAAAGGAAAAGTTGGCTGCAATGACATTAAAATACTTGAAGTGTGTAAGGAATACCCGGATTCATTCTTCTATAAAACGTCCTATGAACAGGAGGAATTCAGATAAGTCGATATGAATAATCTGAAAAACACTAGATCCCAAGAGCATAATACAGACTCGGTTAGCTTAGTTCAAGCTTATTCTCATAAGTTTCCATTGAGTGACTTAAAAAACAGCACTTACAGGAACTAGCTGATAGGGGAACAATTAAAAAAAATATTAGGATAATAGGATAATTAGGATTTAATTCAGTTCAAACCTTGTGAAGGAGTTTTTTAGTTATAAAGACTGAAAATTATTTTAATTTGGATGCAAGCCTCTTATTGTTCCTTATTATGAGTTTCTGTATGTTGTGTTTTTCTTCCTTGTTTAAAAATAGGGGTACCTGTTCAGCATTTAGGGCCAAATCAATGTGTTTTTGATGTTTTGTGTAAGAAAATAAAAATATTTCTATAGTATAATGCTATCGATTTATTTTCAGGTAACGTAGAACTATGAATAAATCTTATACTTCTTTTCTTATTATTTTTAATAACATCGAACAACCAAAGTGTCACAAGTCTTTTGTTCCTTTTCAGTTCTCAACTAAACTGTCGGTTTTGGATATAATTCCAGGATTTTTGTTCAAATCGATCATCAAAAGTGATATAACTTGAAAAAGGCTTTTCGTTAAAGCATACCAGCCTTGAATAGAGAATATAGTATAGCATAAGTATTATTATGACTTATACTATTTATCGGAACGAATGTATTTTTATAAAAAATATTTAGAGTGTAGTGTTTTCTTCGGTTTGCCAAAAACTTACTTTTTAGAGTTGTGTCACTTTTGTAGCAAGGGTACAATTTCCTACAATTTAAAAATAAAACATATCTCCACAATAGGAGAGCGCTGAAGCTGACACGGGACGGGTGCAATCTAGAAATTTTTGAAGGAGTTAAAGGAGGATGACAATCAAGGAGGCCATAAACACGCCCTACAATAATTGTAGGGACGACTGACGATACGGGCCTTAGCAATTTCTGAAGTATTACCGAACTGCGCATACACATGCAGGATTTTGTACCGTGATGAAAGCTAATACATAGATATATGTATGTGAATTTGAGTACATTGGAGTTTTTTTCCAGCCTCGGGCCACTAGGGTGCAGGTGTAAGACTGCTGACCCCATACATATACTTGCAGACACCTAGGGGAGCACGGACCACAGGTTGAGAAACACTGCTCTAACGCATTCATCCCACGTAGTCGAGCTCGTGCCACCATGTATCTTGAAATTGTCCTATTTAACTCTGAATTACCATACTGATCCAAAGCCAAAGTAATAGCAATAAACATATCACAATCGCACAGTGGAGTATTGGTGATGACCGAGCCTTTCTGATGAACCCAACTCGTTTGCTCAACTGTATTATTATTAAAGCCACCTATAATTATGTGAACAGTTTGAAATCTCGATGAGAAGCGCTAGCACGCGGTCGGTGCGCGCAGAATATCGATCGCAATATTGATCTGTAGCGGGAGGTGCAGTTCTGTATTGAGTTACTTTCGCAGATTATCGAGTATTTTAATATAAAACTTAGCAGATAAATTACAAAAACGAGATGCGCAGTTACTCATTTAGGATGTACCTTATAACTTCGAACTTCATATACTATACCTTTAGTTAAATTTTAGTTAGGGCCCTATACCCCGTTCGTAATCCATTTACGCCCAGACAAAATACAATCCGCAATGGTCTTGGAATAATCTAACAAAATAAATGATTATTTTTATAAAAAGAAGTGCACCTACTTTTCACAAATCCTTATTTGCTGGAAGTTTTTGAATCATCGCCCGAATGGTTAATATATGAATCATTACAGGTTCATTTTGAATATCGATCATATTGTCCAGATTCCACATCTTTGTTTCGATTCTCTCTTGAACTTGATGGATACAATCTTTCCAATGGTTTGCCGTCACTCTGTTGACAGCTTTATAAGACAAATTTTTCACGTCAGAAAATTTGTATGTTCTATTCTTTGAAGCCACATAGTTTTTTATATTTCCCCACTTCAAAGCGATTTAATTCGCAGTGATAAGGGGATAGCCTTAAAACGGTCTTATTTTGGTTTTTAGTTGTTTTTTCAATAACATCAAGATTATATTTATAGTTGTGCTGACTGACTAGATGGGTAGGGTCTGCTTTGACCATATTTTCATTGAAACGAATTTTTTTTTATAGGAGCTAGTGTTGAACTTCTGCCTCTCATGTAGGCATTGTGGGATTTTTTTTTAGTTTTCTAGTGTGGTATGCAGCATTATCAAGTACAATGACAGGATTGTCGTCAAGCTTGGAGAGCGTTTCTTCAAACCATCGTTCAAATGAACTCCTGCCCATTTCTTCATGGTAGTCGGTCATTTTCTTTGTCCCCATAGCGCAGTGGGCACAAAAAAATCTTCTCTGCCAATGTGACAGATAGCAAATCGTTTTCCTTTTAATGGAAATAATTATTCCATATAGTGTTCAAGAAAACTGATAATAATACAAGCAGAGTATCTAACAGATGTTGGTTCCAAATCTACCAGATATAGCTAAGTTTAGTGCAGCTAAATTTTCAGCGTGGACCCATAGATTCAGTCTCCTTGACACCATTTTTACAACACAAATGACGAATTGGTTAGATAGTCTTACCTGACGGATTTTTTAGGTCAGTGGTTGTTAGTCCATCTAAGAAGGCTTGTCTTTAATTGTAGAGTAACCATACTTCAGGTTTTGTATGTCCTGCATTTACCATATATTTGGTGCTGATTATTATTATTCTTATAAAACATGAGAACTCCACAGCTATTAGGAAATGAAAAGATTTTTTTGATCAGAGTTTTTAACTGATAAACAGATGAAGTTGTCACGTGCCAAAAACACGTAACCTTTTTTTATTATTTTGATCGCTTATCAGTAATTTGAATATCTCTTTATTGATTATAGAGTGCCGATTCCTAGGCCAAACCCTTTTCAATAATTTTCTTTTGGCAAATTTCATAGTTTATTGATTGTATAATTTCACACGTATTTCTTTCTCAGCGACTCAGTATTGTTTTGAAATCTTTTGGACACAAATGTTATAATATTATTGACGTCTGTCTCAGAAATTTCCTTATAAAATATTATTAGTCGCTCCTAGAGAGTTGACCAGCGCGCCTCATTGTGATTTCCGTACGTACTAGCCGTATATGAATGTTTACTCTCCTATCAAGATACCTTCTGTTAGAATTTGATTTACTATCAGGATACCTTCTCTTGAAATGTGGTTTTGGTTGTGTATGGTCGTTTTTTTCGTTAACTTCCAGATTTTGGGATGTGAACACCCCAAACACCAATTTATGGAGTAGTACTCTTTTATTTTGTGCCTTACGTTTAGTTGTTTTGGTTTGCGTACTACCCGTCCATTTTCTAATGGGATTTTAACCTCCAGCGGTAAGTTCTCTTTTGTATGCCATCGGACTACGTCCATTAATGCATGTCCTAAAGAAGTTTGTTCACTATCTGCTTCGTTTTAGTGAAAAGGCATTGCGGAGAACCACCATTCACACCCCTCCAGCTTTGTTTTGTAGCAGCCTTGTAGCTGTTTCGAATTGAGTATTTTACAGATATTAATATACTAAGTGACATATAAATCCGAACACCCAGTTTAAATGGTTTTATTTTAATAAAATTTTGTATAAGTACTTAATGAAGCATAATAAGTAAATGATAAAAATTTCAATATGATTGCACTGCTTTACAGCCCTTTGACCTTTAATAATGTGTGGATACACCCTGATGTGCTACGCATTCTCCAACGCGCCTAGGCATGCTTCTGATCAGGTGGTCAATGTCCTCCTGTGGTATCTCATTCCAGGCAACCACCAACTCCTCTCGAAGTGCTTCTAGAGTCTGAGGAGGACGTTGCAAATTGAGCAATCTCCTACCCATCATATCCCACACGTGCTCAATTGGGGATAAGTCGGGAGATCTTGGTGGCCATGGTAACAATGTGACATCATTATGTTGAAAGAAGTCTATTGTGACTCTTGCAACATGTGGTCGGGCATTATCTTGTTGGAAAGTTGGATCTGCCAGGGTGTCAAGATAGGGTAAAAGATGGGGTTCTAGAACTTCGTGGATATAACGCTGCGCGTTCATGTTACCTCTGATGAAGATTAAAGGTGACCTGGAACCATAAGCTATAGCACCCCAAACCATAACTCCAACAGTGTGATGAACATGTCTTTCAATAAAAAACTGTGGATTCCTCCTTTCACCACGTCGCCTTCTAACCCTGGCACGACCATCGTGCATGCCTAAACAAAATCGAGACTCGTCACTAAAGACAATACTGTTCCATTCCTGATCCCAGAGTGACCGTTGTCTGCAGCACTCAAGGCGATTACGTCGGTGTTCTCGAGTTAAAGGGAGGACCCAGTGTGGCCGGTATGAAAACAAGCCAAAACTTCTCATTCGTCGGTAAACACTTCGCATGCCAATAGGTCTTCCGTGTTCTGCAAACCATTCATTTGCAATGGACCTGGTAGTGGACAAACGGTCCCTTAAGGCCAATAATCTTAGGCGGCGATCTTCACAGTCTGTTGTTCTACGGCGGCGTCCAGTGCCCCTTGCTCTTTGCGTACGGCCTTCTCGAACCCATGCCTGACAACACCTAACCACAGTGTCTACACTTCTTTGCACTCTAACTGCAATTGCCCGAAAAGAAAGTCCAGCTTCCCGAAGTCCCACTATACGGCCCCTATCAAACTCACTAAGTTGACGAAATCGTACAGGTCTCCGTACTCTAGGTATCGTAACCGATCGTAAAGGATGTCAAGAACCAAAATCCGCCAACGTTGATTCTTTACTGCGGCTGAAATATTCATTTTTAGAGCGTTAGTGAATTAAAAAAAAGCAGTATAAAAACCGGAATGTCCAACTGATAAGGCTGAAAATTTTTTCACTTGTTATTTACAGTAAGATAAATACATTCACCAACTTTTATTAAAATAAAACCATTTAAACTGGGTGTTCGGATTTATATGTCACTTAGTATATATTGATTATTGCTGACTGAAATGTTTAGTGTGTTCTTGATTTTGCTTGGCATTTTACGTATTCAAATATAGGGAGGGCCTACATGTCACCGTCTTTTGGGCTTGCTATATTACATTGATCACGGTTTTGATGTTTAAGCTACCATAACTTAGTTTAGAACAAGAGATAACTTTCTGAGGGTATGTCATTTTAGTAATTTTTGTATCTTTTCTTACCTCTGCTTTAAATTTGCTTGTCAAAGAAAATGTACATGAATTTTTCTTTAAGTTTTAACCGGTTTAAAGTTGTAGCTCTGTCTCAGTGAGAGAATAGAGAGTAGATTCTTAAGCAGTATTTCTCTCTGTAGGTTTTTTTTATATATTGTAAGTTTTGGAAGACGAGGCAAGCAGCGCCTACCTTGTGACGTTCCTCACGTCACTGCTCACTGTTGGCCACTGTTTTTTTTTGACCTGAGTGTTTGTGAGCTGACTACGTCTCAGCTGCGTCTAGAACTGTAACTGGAAGAAGACCATTATAAAGATAAGTTTAGATTTAGGCGTTAAAATATTTGTAAAGCCTATATTTGTGAAGCCTTCGTACGTGTATCATGGTAAAAGTTTTGCAGGGTTAATTATCACGGTCTAATAGTTTCATGATCAGGTAGTTTTGAATGATATCCTTCCTTTTTACTTGTACTTCAATGGTGGAGCATATGTGCTGCTTGCTTTGATAATATATACAGGGTGACTTCGAAGTTTAGTCATTTATTTTAACAGTGAGTAGATCTGATCAAAAGAAATGTTTTTTCTTTTACCATTTTTCTGGTAAAATTGAAGTAACAAAGTTATAGCCCTTTGGAAGTTTGAGTACCGCCCTGTCTCAATAATAATATTATGTGCTCGTGTTTGGCGACAACGGATATAATCCGCCTTATCGGTTCATCGCATCGGAAACAAAAAAGCGAAAGAATTTGGAACGATGTTTTTACCATTATTTCATTCAGTTGTATACAGTCAGTGTCAGACGGTAGTGCATAGTGGTATCTGTTGCGTGGCTCAAACGAAATAAAAAATGGCATATGTTTATGCGGATCGGTTTCCCAATCGAGTGCAACCAACCCCTCGTGCCTTTGTTAATGTAGTACAACGGGTTCGTGAATCATTTGACTTAAGACCTCACATATGGACGGCATGCCGGTGCTCCAAGACCTCATGATCAAATACAGGTCCGCACTGAAATACTTGCTGGGAGGATATTTTATAAAACAAGGTAACATTTTTTTTTGTTTTTTTTTATTTTTACACACATATTTTGGTTTATCTTCCTTCTACAATCATTATCTGAAAATTAATGACTCAACTTCAAAGTCACCCTGTATATACGTAATATATGATTCTTTTTTTAAATACCTTCTTTTATTTGGCTCTCTGTATACAGTTAATTCGGTTTCGTCATTGCTGTTAGATTCTTTTCTTTTGTGTGGTGGTCAAGCAAAACAAGTTCCGACTAACATCTCGGAGATTTGTGACTTAATCCGTCTTGAGTCACTGGCGCTCTTAACCCCCCTACTCTCCGCTTGATTGAGCTAGGGATTAAATTTGCACCCCACGTGACAGCTGTTTTGCATTGATCGACCCTTAGATTTCATTTATAGTGATTTATTAATTTATTAATTAATTTAAACAAAAAAAAGGAAAGATGAATCACACCACCATTTCCCCTTGTTTATAAAAAAGGCGCGGCCAAGTGCAATGATATACTGATATTCTTGTAACTCTAGTCAGTCAAAATGGAAAGCAGGAGCTTGAAAGATTCGTATTGCCTGCTTAGAACCCGGCAGCATCATAGAGCAGGAGAGTGGAGCTCCTTAGCACACCGGTTGTTAGGGAGCCCGTTGATGTGAAAGCTAAGAAGAGCACTATACTCGTGACTGTAATCCTATTTTTGAAGTTAGTGAATTTAAAATTGATACTTTGGTGCATGTATATGAAATTAAAACAATACACGAATACTGGTATTGCTTCTAAAAGTAGACACCATCGAGTAGTGCGTACTAAAACCATGTAAGTCCCAGATTTTTGTGCTCAGCGTATATTGCTTTGAAGGCAAAGGAGTCTAGTGACTTACTAGGTGTATACCCAGAAGCACATTAGTAAAAAATGGACTTCTTTTTGCAATGACCGATTTATTTGTAGTATCGACTAAAATCCATTTCTTTGGTAGATGGAGCAGGTAGATTATTAATCTGACAAATCTGATTTATTGATGATTATATTCAGCATTTCAAATTATTTTGGTGTCTTGAGCTTCAATTACTTGTGTATCCCTCATGCCTCCCGATAATTTCTCGGTGCTTCCCGAGGAGTAATTTCACTCCATGAATGTTCTTCTTACGTTTTCGACCCACCCTGTATAAAAGTAATTTTCGTCATCTCGGTTCACCGAAAGGCAGGGTATGCGGACGGTGATAGCAATATCGAATTAAATATGTGAGTTGCGTCCAGTTCCCTGATTATGAACTTCAATCTACGCCAATGAAGCGGATATAAAACTTATTAAATCTCCGACGCCTTCGCTGCTTTTGCCAGGGCGTGCCCGATGGAAAATTAATCCTGGAACAGAGGCATGTGTAAGGAAAGATATGGAGGGGAAGGCTGGAGTTGAGTTGGAAAGAGTGGGAGGTATGACCGATTCGAAAAATGTATTTTTAAAATAACAATGATATACTACGTAAAAACAAAATATACAGAGCTACACGTCGTGGCGAATATTTAAGAACGTTGTGGTTTGGACCATTATCGACAAGTTTGACCATAATAGTTTCCAAAAATCATTCGATCGAATTCGAATTCTAAAAATATCGTTTCATATGCGCTAATTCATATTTTTCTTCCTAGATCTATTTTGGTTAACAGACATATCAACTGATAATAATAAATAATCATTGGTACCTACAATCATATATATATATATATATATCGAAGCATCTTCTGAGGTAGAAAGTAGACCTAAAAATAACACGGAATATTCTTCTAAACATGGGACATAAGTGTTCCATTATCGAACTTCAGGGTGTTTGGAATGAGTTAAGACATTGCCTTGAAATTTTTGTACACACAGCCAATACCCACACGTTGTCATGCCACTAGTGGCTCGAAAATTGGGAAATTTTGGACCCTGATATAAGAGAAAAGAAGCCACTTTTTGTTTGAAATATTATATTGCTCTTTTGATTAAGAATGAATTTTACCCGATTCGCCTCTGATTAAACATTTTTGCCAGGCTACTCCTTTGAGAAAAATTTCGAAAATACGCTGCAGTTAGTAAAGTTTGACATTGAAAATTTTATGTAGTGTATTAGAAGAGTAGCACTATGTTACCAAAGCGTTATATGAACTATAGTCATGCTTGCTCTTATTTAGACTCATCGGTATCGTAATAATTTGCAACACGCTGCATTTTGATAATGAGACATTTTAGAGCCAACTTTATTTGTTATTTTCAGATGTACTCTCAGCTAGAGAAATATTGGTACATTTTTCTGAATCACTTTGTACAAATATGGAACCTCATTACATGTAACAAGTATTTTCAACTGCAGGCATGCTTTTCTCAAAAGAAAAACGTAAATTTTATAATATTTACGCCTATTTAGCTTTTCAAAAATGTATAATAGGGAAATATTTTTTGACGTTCCCTGGGACGTTTCAAGATTTTAGCGACCTTAATTAGGGGAGAGTCCTCCAATACCGTCACCTTAAGGTTTATCAACAAAAAAATCAAAATACTTATGGTTACATGTTTAAAACCTTCTGATATGTGTAAAGGAACTATTATGCTATTAATATAAATAATAAACAACTAGTAGGTTCAGAAGTAATCAACTTTATTATTGCAATTCGAACACTAGAAAAAATCAGACTCAAAAAAATTGGCCTCCAGTACCGGCCAGTGATTAAGTAACCATTTATACAATACAATAATCGCAAATATACTGATCAGATAGCTCTGATACGTTTGCACAAGCCTCGTGGACCCAAATCTTGCAGTTTCCACATTGTATCCAATCCTCTTCGTGAGATTCGGCACACAAAGGACAAACTGTTTCTTCAATCGATCTACGAGGAGGAGGTAGGTTTTCGTTTTTATTTGTTTTTGTTTTCTTACTGACATCTCTTCCTGACAGCAAACTTTTTCCCTTTTTAATAACATCTTTTTCTGAAACATTAACTTTCTTTTTAAGTTGTTCGACATTCCTTTTATCTGCCCTTTTCTCTTCCAGCATCCTTTTGTATGGAGAACTTGTTATAATTTCACTTCTTTCAGCTTTACGACGTCTTACAGTAGTTCTTCTTTTGGAAGCATCAGGAACCGGTGACAGTTCTGTAAGTGCAGCTTTAAAATTTTCTCTGGATTTATCAGCAATAACTTCTGTTTGAGTTTCTACTTGTTGAATAGATAAAATTTCAGATTCGGCGTGAGTAGGAGTAGTTTGAGTCTCGGATTGTATAGAAGTTGTAATGTCAGCTAATAAATTAGAAGTTGGAGTTTGAGATCCAAGTTGTCGAGAGGAAATGGATGTAAGTTCTCGCTGTGTAGAAATAGAATTTGACAGATTTGAACAAGCAGATGTTGAAGGTGTCGGTTCGGTTAGTTGAGAATGTGAGAGCGATGATTCTGTTGCTGATTGACTTTCTGTAACATTCGTCATGTCGGAACCAATGAAATCTAAATCACTGAAGATATTTCTATCAAAGGGGTGTATGCCAGTGCAGTGGAAGCCATTAACCGCGATATCCATTCGCGAAACTCGATTAAAAGCAATAGCAACAAACCCTGCAATCTCGTATTCACTGATACTAATAGCAGGGTTTGCCCTCATCCACAAGTCACATGCATCATTGTACGCAGATTTAAATGGCTTCATGAACGTACGATCCAGTGGCTGTAACTTGTGGGTCGTGTGAGGTGGGGTGCTTAACATATGAATATTATTTTTTCTGGCAAACTCAATGACATCTAAGTCTTTATGACTAGCATGCCCATCTAGAATCAAGAGTACGGGATTCTGGGCTGTTGGATTAGAATATTGCACAAAGTGTTGCATCCATTTCAAAAATAATTCGGCATTCATCCAGCCGTTTGGTTGAGCTTCACCTACACTCTCATTTGGAGCATTAATCATTAGTCTTTCATTCATTCTGTTTCGTGGAAATATGAAATAAGGTGGTACGAACTGACCTCCAGCGCTCATTGCAAAAAGCACTGTAACGTTCTTTCCACGTTCTGCTGACGTAAGCTTTCCGACTTGCCTTTGGTTTTTAGTAGCTAACACTTTAGCATGTTTTTGAACAATGCTAACTCCAGTCTCATCACAGTTCCATATTTTATAAGGTGTGAATTTAAATCTCTCCATCAAAGTCTCAAGACCATCAAAGAATCGCATAACCTGAGGCCTGTTAAATCCTACTGCTCTCATTAAACTCGTTGATTCAGCAGTTCGCAATGATAAGTCACTATGTCTTTTCATAAACGAATAATAGTAATTTTTCCCTGCAGATTGTTTCTCTTTATTGAACTGGTGAGGTAACTTTAATTTCTCGGCCAGTTGGAAAGCGAGACGTAAAAATTCTTGTCTGTTTAAAGGCATTAGCCTGTTGGCCAAGTCTTTAACATGCGATGCCAATATTTCTTCATGTTCTGGTGCAAAAGTATTGTGAAAACGACCCATAACTGGCTCAATAGACATCTCTTTATTACTTTTAATAGCTCTAACTCTATCATTCAAAGTAGATCGTGGTACCTGATAGCGTTCTGCGGCTTGACGAGCACTTATTTTATGATTCAGTACCTTTTCCACGGCCTTATGCATGTTGGCAGGATCCCAGGTGCCCTTCTTTTGCGTTGTCTGACCATCATTCCCGTGACTTGACATTTTTGTATATCTGAAAGTAAAACAAAACAATTAAAAACGATCTAATAGAATGGCCGGTACTGTAGGACAACATTATGTCCGGTACTGGAGGAAACGAAAAAAAACTAAATTCGATTTCTAACGAACATGAATGTACAAAGGTTAATTATAAAGACACTTTTCTATAGATATATAAGTACACTCTACTTACCAGTAGTTATTTGTTTTAAACTGGATCTCTGAACTTCGAAAATTGTGAATAGAATTTTAATTACGTAGTTAGCGTCCATCACGCGCAACTAAAATCTTTGAACTGGAAGTAAACTTGTCGTTGCAAGTTAACGCCGCGCGGGGAATATCATCCCGTGAGTGTATTGCACAAATCACGATAAAAATTTCAGCGCCATCTGTTGTCAGGTTGTAGAATTTGCAACTGGCTGGTACTGGATGCCGGCCGGTACTGTAGGACTCTCCCCTACTGAATAGGCCACTCTTTCCTACCGCAAAAGTGAATGGAAAGTGAAGCTCAGTCTTAGCACTCGAACTTTGTTATGAAAGATAAGTAATGCCTTCTGTTTTTTCCTTCCGGAATATTTTCCAGTTAGTGGGAAAATGTGCAAGTAGCCCTTCAGTAAAAACTGTCTTTGATATACGTGTAATTTTCAAGGCTCACCCCTTGGCAGCAATAGTAATACTTTCACTTTCATCTTTCATATTTATCTCAAACAAATGTTTCTAATAATTTTCCCAAAATACCATACGTGGAAAAACTTGGTTAAATGGTATATAGAGCTCGCTTAGACGTTAACTATTTGATAATTCCGGATACAGTTTGTAGACCAAACGAATTTGCGAAATATTCATTTATCTGGTACTTATTTTCCTTCCGAAATTATTTTGGTTTGGGCATTCTAAATTAATCAAGAATTAGCGTGTGTTCGGGGAGTTAATGTGTATTTTTCATCGTAAACTAAAGAGTATATAGTCAAAAAACTATTTTTAGATGCAGTGTTTCTAATATGGAGATGCGAGTGAATGAAATTGCGATAGTGCAGTAAAAAAGTGCAAAGAAATTCTAAAGGGATATCAACTTTTCAAACCTTCTCGGAAACATACCAGATTTTAAAATTTACCAAATGCTTGGAACGCAGGTAAAAATTATCGGAATAAGTCAGCACAAAATGCCATATATTACCAGAATCCACCACTGCGGGAGTGTAAACAGAAGCTGTCTTTTGGAACTATATCCCAGTTCGCATTGTCAGCCGGGTCACCACTGTGACCGCTAGATGTCGCCGATTCTGATAGAATAGTAGATACGGTCTACTCGTCATTGAATAAACTAGCAATATAGCTTCTATTCGTACAACCGCACATAGCTGTTTCGTGTTATTTGGCAGATCCACAGCTCGTAAGCTGGATTCCAGGTAGGACAACATGGTTGGCTGTCTATGGTCGGACGAATTTGTTCAATACTCCTACTCTACTGACCGTATCTACTATAGCACCAGAACGGGCGGCATCTAGCGGCCAGACTGGTGACCCGCACGGGTATCACGTATCTTAAAAAGTGACATTATGACGATTTTTTTGACGTTATGCTGTTTTTTTTACATTATGTAGGTTATTCTACAAGATGTTAACTTAGCACTTAGTTGTACGTGTTGCCTTAACGTCATGAGGCTTGTTATCAATCTTTGGCTTTGATGTGATGCAAAATCTGCTTCTGAGATGGCATTACTGGAGGTCTAAGCTGTAAGTTGTATGTGTTGATGAGAATTACATTGGGTTCTTGTCTCAAATAAACTTAATTGAGATTCAAAGCCAGAAATTAGTTCCGCATCCACTTTTTCTTATCCATTCTGGAAATTACATACCTATATAAATTTGCTGAATTTCAGAAATAAGAGTGATAAGAAATAATTATATCCACTGCATACTGTCAGATGACAAGCCATATACATGCTAACAGTAATTACACACAAAGCGGGCGCGGTGATGATTTACCGTAATTCTCCTTAGTTTTTCGTAATTTATAACTTTGAACATAACCTCTCTTCAGAAAGCACAACATATAAATAACCCGTCATATTCGGCATATTCAGTAATGATTTTCTCACCCAGCAAATATCACTTTTTTATACACATGCAGACCAATACACATAATCATCCAGATGCGATCTTGCTATTCAACCAACTTGCTTCTCAGAGATAAAAACTACAGGCAAGGAGTATTTGGCTTCACAAAGCTATGCAACCAATAATGCGTAGTTTAGTTAAGTGATTCCTCCATAGATGGACGTTCACAACGATCCTAGTGAGCAAACGTGGAATGACTGTTTGCGCCCTAAAAACTACCTAGTCTGCAAGTTGACATCTTATAGGTTTTCTTATACGTTTTATAGGTTTTTTACATGATACCCATGCCGGCTTACAATAGGATCGTTCAGTCAACGTAAAGTGGTCCAGAGGCCATGGGATAACTTTATCAGTCTGACAGCAGTTTTCACTTGGCTGTCAGATTTGATAGTATGTTGGTTGAACTTACAAACTGTCAAAGCTATTCCACGGCTACTGCTATTGAGCATGAAGCGCTTGACTGCTTTACGTTGGCTGAAAAGTCCCACTGCGAATCGGGATACAGTTCCAATAAACAGCTTGCTGGTAATAGATGGCACTTTGTGTTGTCGATAGGCCTTATACTCTGGATAGAGGATAGATGCTTAGTTTTCGTTCGATGTCCTACCGGAAACCAAGCCTAGACCACGCTGAGGATTTTCCAAATAACATAAAACAGCTCTCCATGATTGGCTGTCTGGTCGAACAAACGAAAACTATATAACAGGTAAAAATTGTTTTTCTTTTCAGAATGAGCTTATTACATCGACTATTCAGACTAACAAACTACATACATTTCTGATTCTTATAAGACGTTGAGGGTTTCCTCTTAAATAAGTCGCAGTAATGTCGAGATGAAGTATGAAAGTCGAGCGAAATGAGTTAAAGGGGGTGTTAAGACGTACGACGGAGGACGAGGGGAAGGGGAAAGCATTTCCTTGCAAATCCCTCCTTCAGGATTAATCAGTATTCTGAGGATGCTGCCGCTATGTTGTACAGCCCCAGACTCATATATAAAATATATATGTGGCTGCTGGCGATGTGGCGGTGCTAGCGAGATGAAACGGGAAATGAGGAAAACTTAGCAATTCCTCACTGTGTCCGGATGTTAAATGATCAAGCTCTAAGGCTGTGGGGGTGGAATAGGCTTCCACATAAAGGTTTCTGTTGTATAAGTGAAATTGTGGATTATTGTGTCGCTATAATTACTAGTACTATTTATGATTAAATTATGAAATTCGGTACGCACTAGTGATCAAAGAATCGAAATATAGTGGTTTTAAATGTCGTACGATTACAAGAAAGGGAAGAGGTGTAAAAGGAAAATAATAAATGAAAACCTTAAGAATTCAGATAGAGTGACATTCCTGTGGCACTTCTGATATCAAAGCTTCAAATCATAAACTGTTCCATTATATTTTTCTGAACTCCCCCCTTCTATGATGCCTCCATTTGTGTACTATTTTGGCTATTTATATTTATTTTATCCTCAGATTGTAGCAATGAACTTGTCCGAACACGGTAGCCTTGTTTTCTAAGCATTGGAGTAAAGCTGTCTGTCTACAATTTTTGATAACTGATTCTAATAGCTCTTGATACGTATTCATATAACTCATATATTATACTATAGGGTGATTTTTTAAGAGGTATAGGATTTGATTTTAAAAAAAAAGTCAAAAAATTTGAAAAAACGATTAAATCTTTATTGGAGTCGATAGAACGGTCGATATAATTTAATGTTTAAAGATTATTTCAAGTAAATGTTGGCCGCGGCTCCGCTTTAGATGGCCCGTGCGCAAGGTCCAATTTTGGCACACTCTCTCCAACATATCGGCCGGTATCTCACGAATAAATGCTTCAATATTGGCTTCCAGTACGTCAATCGTTGCTGGTTTATCCCTGTAGACATTAGCCTTAACATGGCCCCACAAGAAATAGTCCAACGGCGTTAAATCACACGATCTAGGCGGCCAATTGACGGGCCCCAACCGTGAGATAAACTGTTCACCGAACTCGCCTCTCAATAGGGCCATTGTTTCGTGTGCGGTGTGGCATGTGGCACCGTCTTGTTGAAACCACATGTCAGCCAAGTCCAGCTCTTCCATTTTGGCCAAAAAAAAGTTTGTTATCATCGCACGGTAGCGCTCGCCATTCACAGTTACGTTCCGGCCATTGTCGTCTTTGAAGAAGTACGGCCCGATGATACCACCGGCCCATAATCCACACCAAACAGTGATTTTTTCGGGATGCATTGGTAGCTTTTGCAATCTTTCTGGCTGGTTTTCACTCCAGATGCGGCAATTTTGCTTGTTGTACCCATTCAACCAGAAATGAGATTCGTCGCTGAACACAATTTTTCGATAAAAATGTGGATCTTCCTCCAACTTTGCCAACGCCCATTCACCAAATGGGAAACGTTGTGGAAGGTCGTGTGGCTTCAATTCTTGCACCAGCTGTATCTTATAAGGTTTCACACCCAAATCCTGTCGCAAAATGTTCCACGTAGTGGAGTAACAGAGGCCCAATTGCTGCGAACGGCAACGAATCGACATTTCACGGTCATCAGTAACACTGGCGGATACAGCCACAATATTTTCTTCAGTCCTCACTCTACGTCTGCGTGTTGGTGGTTTAATGTCCAATAATATAAACTGGGTTCGAAATTTAGTTACAAGCTTCCGAATAGCTCCCTCAGTAGGCCGACCAAATTGCCCATAAATTGGAAGCAGTGCTCGATGCACTCTCTTAACCGAGCATGAATTTTGATAGTAAAATTCAATAATTTGCAAGCGTTGTTCGTTCGTAAGTCGATTCATGGTTAAATTATAGACCAAACTGAACAAGTTTGACAATGACACAAGACACGATTCACGCGTCATCTGTCAAAAACAGTGTTGCCAAAAAAATATTGACAAAAAAATCACCCATTATACTATATACCTCTAGAAACCAAGTAAGTAATGAAATTACACTTCAATGCCCGTATATATAGGTAATATCGCGTCCACCTCGTATGTGCATGTCGCCGTCTGGTATCTGCTTTCAGGAGCCCATCCGCTACCAAACATGCAAATCCGGACCGTTTTTCAAGAACTGCAAAGCTTCCTTGGCGTAGTTTAACCTTGGGTGAAATTTTCATGCAAATCCGAGCAGTACTTTCCAGGCGGACCAAGGATTTGCGGACTGACCGACAGACGGAAATGAGTGATATGGTTTTTCGTGAAGTACATGTCGTATAATATCCAAGAAAACTTATTAGCTCATTTTAAAAATTTTTGGTGACCAATTTCATTCCAGTAGACATTAGAAGAAAAAGAGGAAGATTACCAATTTGAGCAATGTGTGTTACGATTGGAAGTACCTTTTTTTGCTTCTACATCTTTCTCTTTTCCTTCCAATGAATCTTAGATCTACCACTGAACCTATTCTATGTGAATCGTAAGGATCTCATAGTCTGTATTAGAACATTCAGCTTTGCCAAAGAGTGATTTTATGCCCGATACCTCCGTTTCCCGTAATTAGATTAGCAGATACAAAGAAGTATTATTATAGAGCAGCTGAGCAGGTGTGCCTACTGGCACATGAAATGGGAATCACAACTTTAATTATGATCTAACACCTAGACCTGAAGATAGTCCACAAACTTGCTATTCGTAAATTCGTGACGAAATAATTTGTTTTGAAGAAGCGAGGTGCTTCGCCTCTATCTGATATTTCTAATACAAGTCTGAAGCTGTTATGTAAAAAATTGTAAAATGAATCCAAATGTCGATAAAGCAAAGCGATAGTACAGTCAAATCCAATCCACTGAAACTGCATTTACTGAAACAGCCAGTCTGTTTAAAAATGAGGTTAAAGAAAAAGCAGCATAAATGTTTAAATATAGCATGAGTATTGGAATTCTAAAGATTTAGGCGTTGCCGGCGCACCTACCACAGCCTCAAATTCACTAAACGATCAACTACTCAAGATAATTTTTAAGCAGTTATGGTTATTCCGTAAAATGGTATTGACACAGTATTACCAGCATCAAATAACTTTAGTAACTCATTGCCCCCTAACCTAATGGATGTGAACCTTCTGAATGATTTTTTTATAAATTCCATCTCCCCAAGTGAACCTCCAGATTCCTTAATAAATTTTTTCAAAAATAACTGTCTGACAAACTCCAAATTCAAATTTAGAGAAATTGATGAAATATTCATATATCAAGCTCTATCTGGTATTAAAACAAATGCTGCAGGCTGTGATGGCTTGAGTATCTTTCTAATAAAACTTTGCTGTCCACATGTTATTCCTTATATCAGGCATATAATAAATTGTTGTTTGATTCAAAATATTTTTCCAGAAGCATGGGGGAGTGGAGTTGTAAAAGTAATTCCCAAAAAGCTAAATCCTTCAGATTTTAATCACCTCAGAGGAATAAGCATCTTACCAGCATTGTCAAAATTATTAGAAAAAGCGGTTGAGTTGCAATTAATGGAACATCTATCAAAGTTTTCTTTGCTTTCTCCAATTCAATCTGGTTTTAGAAAGAATTTTAGCTGTACAACTGCACTTCTACATGTAACAGATGACATTATCAGAGCCACTGATCAGGGAAGGTGTACAGTTTTGATAATGTTGGATTTTAGTCGAGCTTTCGATACGATCAATTTTAATTTACTCCTAAATATATTGCATTTTATATGCCTCGATTCGGATAGTGTCAACTTTTTCAGTAAGTATCTAAAGAGCAGAAAGCAAAAGGTTTTCTTGGAGGGAAGTTATTCTAACGTATTAGCCTTAAAATCAGGCGTGCCGCAAGGCTCTATTATCGGTCCACTCCTTTTTGCAATTTATACTTCATACCTGGGCAAAGGCTTAAATACTTGCAAAATGCACTGCTATGCTGATGACACTCAGCTGTATCATACTTTTATACCCAGTGATGTGGACATTTTGAGTGCAACCATCAACAGAGATTTATCATTATTGACAAAGAATGCCGAAGAACATTGTTTACATCTTAACTCTAGCAAATCTAAAGTAATTGTATTTGGGCCAAAGCATGCACGCCAGGCTGTTACTAACTCAATTAATTTTACCATCAATGCACAACAACTTGAAACTGTCAGTGAAGCAGAGAACTTGGGTGTAACACTGGATGTAAATTTAAGATTTGAAAAACATGTAAATTCGCTCATTCGTAAGGCATATTCCTCTTTAAAAATATTGTACGGCAACAGACGTAACCTTCCCATTAAAGTCAAAATAAATCTATGTGAGTCGTTGGTGCTCTCGCACTTCAATTTTTCTGATATGTTTTATGGCCCGTGCTTAACTGCCACTTACAAACAAAAAATTCAGGTTGCGCAGAATTCTTGCCTCAGATTAATATATGGCATCAGAAGACGAGACCGAATATCGCATAAGTTGAAAGATGCGAATTGGTTGAACATGGAAACAAGAAGATTTTTGCATGCCGCAACATTATATCATAAAATAATTTTGTATAAGACCCCCACTTACTTATTTGAAATAGTTACATTTCGAACAGATGTGCATAACATCAATATAAGATCCAGGGGGTTGTTGACATCGCCGATATTCCGAACAGCCCAATTTGAACGATCGTTCAGCTACCAAATTTGTTCCATTTATAACACCCTTCCGGTACAATATAAAACTCTGAGCAGCTCAAGTTTCAAAACTCAATTAAAAAAATATCTCTTATCCCAGCAGTAGTAACCATGTTTCAGGAAAATATTGATACAATGTTTCCTTTTATAGTAGATGTATTAATGTCAGCACTGCATATACATTTAGTAATTGTAATGTGTAAAATAAGTAGGTCTCACTCACCTTTTGTACAGACTTTTTATAGCGGGTTAAGTGGAAGGGCAGCTACAGCTGAACTTCGCCCGTATTTGGCTATTTTTTATATACTCAGTCTATTTGGAAATAAAGACGTTTATTATTATTATTATCCAATCTTCAAACTAGTATTTGAAACAGTTTCCAAGCAGCACTTCACCAATATCAGAATAGCGTCTTCTGATTCAAAGCAGTTCTAACATTGCATTATTTCATCTGAGCTGAATGATTATTTCGATTATGGTCAATAGAGCTTAACTAATTATTTGCCTTTGATCCGGTTTCCAGAAACTAAACAGATTTCATCCTCTCCATGGCAGTATCGATCATACACATTCTATGTTGAGTTTTTGGCGTTTTCAATAATTCCCCCTTTGTCCAACTGCCGATGGCGGGAAAGTAGAATCAAGCTGTTTCTCAAAAAAATATGGCCACTTTGCAATGCTTGAGAGTATCCATACTAATTGTACTCTGCATTATATTCATAATAAAAGGTCGTTAGACTACGAACGTGCAATTTGGGCACAAATAACGTTTTGAAAATTTCGTTTGTTTGTCGTACATTTGGGAGCTCCATTAAGCTCTGGGTAAGTGCCCATAGGATAAGGACGGAATAGGTCAAACGAATTCCGTAAGCGGTGAAGTAGCACTTTGCGTTTCTGGGATCCGAGCAGGTATTTTCGATGTCAAAGTGAGAGGATACAGGTTCTTGGAGTCGGTTCGCGCCGAGGTACAGACGGCCATATGCACTCTGTGTCAAAACAAACCTAAGCACTCGATTGACATTTCTGTTCGCTTGTCGCTGCCACTCTCAGGCATTTGCGGTCAGCTGGCCAAATGCGCGAATTTGGACATACCGTATTGATGTTTGTTTTGAAGGGGAGTGGACGATGCCTAAATATATTTTAGATCGCACGGACGGTATACAATACAATACAATACTTTATTGGTGTTAGTGTACATACTGTACTTAGACACGTCAGTCTGTAACAAAATGTCTATAGTTTACATAGATAATATTCTTTTAATCCACTTTGCAGATGACAAATGTGTATTTATAATAATATATAAAAAGGTACAGTGAAATAACAAAAATAACTTAAAAAGCAATAACAGATACAACAAATCAAAATTTAAAGTGCAATGAATAAAAAGCATTTTAAGCAAGGAAGCTTCTTATTGTCTGTTTGAAGGCATTTAAATTTAAGGATCTGATTTGCAGCGGTAATTTATTGTAGTATCTGGGTGCAGTAATTTTTAAACTTTTCTGACTTTCCGTTAATCTTACAAAAGGAATATTTAAGTTCCCAACACTCCTTGTATCATAGTCAGTATGTGAGTTATGCGAACAGCAATTTAAGTACTGTTTAGCATACATCAGTGCTTCATAAACATACAGGGTGACTTCGAAGTTGAGTCATTTATTTTAACAGTGAGTAGATCTGATCAAAAGAAATGTTTTTTCCTTTACCATTTTTCTGGTAAAATTAAAGTAACAAAGTTATAGCCCTTTGGAAGTTTGAGTACCTACCGCCCTGTCTCAATAATAATATCATGTGATCGAGTTTGGCAACAACGGATATAATCCGCATTATCGGTTCATCGCATCGGAAACAAAAAAGCGAAAGAATTTGGAACGATGTTTTTACAATTATTTCATTCAGTTCAGTTATACATACAGTCAGTGTCAGTCGGTAACGCGTGTGAATAGTGTCTGTTGTGTGGCTCAAACGAAATAAAAATGGCACATGTTTATGCGGATCGGTTTCCCAATCGAGTGCAACCAACCCCTCGTGCCTTTGTTAATGTAGTACAACGGGCTCGTGAATCAGGTGACTTAAAACCTCACAGGGGACCTCACAATCAAATACAGGTCCGCACTGAAATACTTGTCGGGAGGATACTTTATAAAACAAGGTAAAAAATTTTTTTTAATTTTTTTTTTATTTTTACACACATATTTTGGTTTATCTTCCTTCTACAATCATTATCTGAAAATTAATGACTCAACTTCAAAGTCACCCTGTATATTGAAGGCAGTGTGAGTTTCCTCAATTCTTTGAATGTTTGTTTGCAATCGTCAGTATAATTCAGTGAATACAATATCCTAATCGCCAGCCTCTGTAAAGAGAATAGTCGATGCCAGTCCGCACCCTGACCCCAAACTAAGATACAGGGTTTGTAAGGAAAGTAATAGGAAAGAGTCGATTTAAAAAAATTTATTGAGCCAATCGTTACAATTCTTTAAAAACTTTCAAAATAGGCTCCTTCTGCGTCGATACAGCACTGCCAGCAAGATTTGCAAGAATTGAAGGCGTCACGGAAGGCATTCTCCGGAATAGCCTTAAGAGCCGCGGTGCATGCTGCTTGGATCCCCTCTGTCGTCTCAAAATGCTTGCCTTTCATCGGCCTTTTCAGACCAGGAAACAAAAAAAAGTCCGGGGGGGGGACACATCTGGGCTGAAGGGCGGCTGCGGAAGCGTTGGGATGCCGGCCTTGGTCAGGTAGCTGTTCACAAGGAAGGCGGTGTGAGCCGGGGCGTTGTCGTGTTACAACTTACAGTCGGCTGCGATGTTTTGTCGGACCCGACTGACCCTTCGTTTTTGAGTCTCCTGAGCACTTCCATGTAAAACTTGGCGTTGACGGTTTGTCAAGGAGAAAAAAATTCATGGTGGACGATGCCTTTGATGTCAAAAAAGACAATGAGCATCGTTTTCACTTTGAATTTGCTCATTCTTCCCTTTTTTGGGCGAGGAGACGCCGTCGTGTGCCACTCGGAAGATTGCCTCTTTGTCTCGGGATCATACTCAAAGATCCACGACTCGTCACCTGTGATTAGGTTATTCAAAAATTGGGGGTCACTTTCACACATATTCAAATTTTCTTGGCACACTTGCATTCGCCGCAATTTCTGGTCGTCAGTGAGCGCTTTTGGGACCATCTTCGCGCACACCTTGCGCATGTTCAAATGCTGTGTCACAATGTCATGAACCACAGATTTTGGTAAATTTAACATCTGGGCAATTAAACGAATACTCAGTCGACGGTCTGAGTTCCAAACTTTGCGCACACGAGTCACATTATCGGTGTTTGTCGAATTCGAAGGTCTTCCAGCACGGTCTTCATCAGCGACCTTTTCCCGGCCCTCCAAAAAGGCCTGGTGCCACCGAAACACTTCTTGCTAAAGCAATACCTGGGTAAGCCTGCTTGATTATATCAAACGTCTCTGTTGCAGATTTATCGAGTTTACACAGAATTTAATTGCGTACCCTGCTCTAACGAATGCTGCATTTTCGGCTTGCATCACTCACAGAAACACGTCGCGCGAAAATGCCTGTCCTGACTCTCTAAGTGCTCGGAGACAACTGACCAGTCGCTCATTCGTTAGCTAGGATGCTAGGAACGACCTCTACCGAATCCAGTCGGTGCGTGAACTTTCCGGACAAACCCTGTACCATATGATATCAAAGTGTGGCATAGAGTAAAGTAAACTGACTTCAACGTATCACTATTCAACTCATACGATATGCTTCTAAGTAAGTAAATGTTTTTTTTAGCTTTTCTGCAGTTTCATTACTGTGTATGTCCCATTTCAATTTCTTATCTACGTGTATACCTAGAAATGTTGTATGTTCCGTATGTTGTGTTTCTGGATCTTTCAATGAAAATATATTAACTGTCCTGTTTTCATTCAGGGTCAGCTTATTTGCATCAAACCAGTTTTTGGCGATCGACTGTTCGACCACACCTTTCCCAAGAAGCTCAGAAATGTTTTTTGATCTAAGAGAGACGGCAGTATCATCAGCAAATAGTATATAATTTCCATCTTTGTGGCTCGGCAGATCATTGATATACATTAGAAATAAAATCGGCCCAAGAGCTGAGCCCTCTACTAACTGTTTTCTATTTGCTGAATATGAATTGATTAGGCTGCAAGAGGCTGTTTCGAATTTATACATTCTGAACTTTCTGATTCAGATGGTATGTGATACACAGTCAAATGCCTTGCTCAAATCACAGAATATGGTCTGCACGAATTCTTTTTCTTCAAAAGCGTCAATTATGTCGTCGACCAACTCCAAAATTGCGAAGGTCGTGTTTTTTTGACATCGAAATCCAAACTGGTATGTCGCTGTCAGTGTGAAATTCTGGAATTCAAATTCAAAATACTATAAAAAAAGCAATAACTTTTCAAATTTGTATTTGAGTATACTATGTTGCTTACAATCTTTTGTATAGTGTGATTTAGAAAACAGTGCTAATAAATTCAAAAGTTTATAGGTCCTGAATTGCTTGCTTATCGAGATACATGCTGTTGAACTCGGAAAAATATGTCCTTGGAGTGGATTATTCTATTAGTTAATAATTTTGCACAACATCAATAATAACGCTAAGACCAATACGTACAAAAGTATTCGTGGCCCAGGCTAGAGCAATTGCGTAGACATTGAGAAATGTTAACCCCCGTGGGAAAAAGAAAAAACTATTTTCTCGACACTGATTTTTTCTAACATCTATTGCATGTTTGAATGAGCTCATCAACTTTACATGAATTCCCTCCCTCAATTTTTTTTTGTCCGACTACTCCTCTTGGAGAAAAATTGGTTTGAATGTTTGAGGTGACATCTAAATATATATGCTAACATAGAAAACGAACACTGCATTAGTGCATCTATTACAAAGCTTTTCTAGGTATATGTTCAGGTTAGGACAGTTTTCCGATCATATCGAAAGAGTGGTTTTTGTGATATCGTCTGTTTTTAAAATACGTTGTGAAGAGGTACTTTAATCCTATCATCATGCCTAGGGAGAAGACAAGGAAATTTTCAAAAACTTAAGGAGGGATCGAATAGTGAGCTTGTCTGAGGCTGATTCGCACGAAGGTTCACAGAAGTCTTAATATGACCGTGGTTTGTTGAGAGGCATGGAATCAAGAAGGCCGTCCATGGAAAATTAGAGGTACATGGCATGTCAGAAGAAAGGCCCCACACCAAGATCGCCTCCTTGAGCTTTTGTGTCTACCGCTTTTCGTCCACATGGTCAATTAGATCAATAGTTTTGGACTCACTTCATGCTGTCCCACCTCTCACTCCTGTACACCGAAGTGATCAACTAGCTTGGTGCAGAAAACGGCTGAACTGGAACCTCGAATGGATTACCATAGAATTTTGGAGATAAATTTTTATTGCGATTGGGAATGCATAATGTGTGCACGGATGGAAAGGCGATGAGGTGAAAGACGAGATTCTGTTGGAATCACGGTACGGGCGGCTATTTCTTATAGAAGCAGGTCACCCTTGGCGTTTATCAAAGGCAACATGATTGCCGTCCATCACGAGTACATCGAGGAGGTGAGGAAACCGCATGTTTTGCCTAATATACTGACGCTCACCAACCCACCTTTCAACAAGATAATGCGTAACCACATATTGCCAGAATTATTTTGGTCCATTTTTAAGTCGATTTATTGCTTTGGCTCCTACATCTCCCGATATTTGACCCATTGAACACGTCTGAGACATTAAGATATTGCTCCGTGTTTGCACCAACCTCCACAGACTCCAGTGGCACGAGGTACTAGCCAGGGATGAGATACCTCAAGAAGAAATCGGTCATATGATTAGGAGTATGCTCAGATGTGTTTCTGATTGCACAAGTTATCGTAGAAGCGCAACAGATCATGCATTTTTTCATTATGTCCAACGGTTGAGTTTCTCCGAATTTATTATCTTTCGAGCCCTGTTCGTACAGCTGTTGCCAACCTGTCAGTGATCGTGTCCAAGATCCCACCTCACAAATTCCGTTCGTTCACCGACTACTGTACGAGCAAACATTTCAATCAATTGCTTATCTAACCGTAAAGCCGCGTACAGACCGAGATTCCAGCGCAAGTCAATGCACATGTGGTTACAGATTTGGAGGTGTTCGAATCGCTGTTTACGGCGTGAGCCAACATAAGCCAACGGTTTCCAAGGTCTGCGTTGGCGGTAGATTACGTTCGCTCCTTGAACGGTAGATCAAAGGAAGGTTTGATTTTGGTCTGGACAGGATTTGTTGCACTTCTAGTAGTAGAGTAGTAGTAGTATACGTTTATTTCTTTCACAAAATAATCTTAAGTTAACATGTCTTATAAGTCACAGAAATTTTTTTAAATTGTGTAAAGCCCATTGCAACCAAAATAGTTGGTTGTGTACGAGAAGATTTTTTTTATATATAATTTTGATAATAAATTTTGCTTAGAGCAGGGTTTTATACAATAAGCACATTGTAAGTATGGAAGGTAATGGGGAGTAGCACTTAGATAATAAAGTTTATTCCACTAACTACAGAAATATGGAGGGTGAGGAGGAGTAATACTAGCGTAGTACGATTTCTAGTAAATAATTTCTACTAGATTTCGTGTGTCTTGTCTACCAATTAAAAAAATATATTTTTTAAATAAAGATTTTATCAAAGACATCGAGTTTATTTTATCAACATACATACGGTACATGTATGGCAAACAATTATAAATTTTACATGATAGCTGGGTGTGGCATCGCAAGCTTACATTTCTTTGAAATGTTTGTATTTTTAAGTTTTTATTTTCTTTATATCTAGTACTATAAGCATGACTAGTTTTATTGAAATTGTTTTTGTGTTTGTATATGAATTAAATTAATTTATACAGAAACAGTTGCCTTAGGTCAAACACTCCAGTCTCTGAAAATAGTTTATCAGAAGGATAAGTAATTTTTTTGCCAGATATTTCTTTCAACATTATTTTTTGCACTATATCCAGAGGCTGCAAATGACAATATGCTGCATTTCCCCAATGAATGAATGAATCTTGAAATTATAGTCATTCCGGCCACCATAAGGAGCTAGTGCATAGGTCGCTTAAGCGGGCCCTTATGCACCTCTACAATCCTTAGATCACAAGCCTCGCCCTTTTAGTGAAGTTGAGAATCGCCTTGAGTCCAAGCTCCTTGACGTCCTGAGGGTCCAAAGTAATGGACCCCAGTATAGTCTGCCTATAGTAGCTCAGAGCTTCACAGCGACACAAAACGTGCGCCGAGGTCTCTTCCTCTACCCCGCAGCGTTCACACAAGGGATCCTCAGTCACCCCCATCACGTGCAGGTGACGCCTGAACGTGTTATGGCCAGACAACAGTCCCACCAGCAACCTTAGGTTGGTCCTATCCAGAGCTAGGCAGAAGCGTCCATCCTTAGCACTGGGCCCTTCAATGAGTTCCCGTGCCTGGCGGAGATGTCTGGAGATACTTCTCCATTTCTGAGAGTGTTGTCTTGCAACCCACGTCTCCATTTTCCTCCTAGCTTTATGCGCGGTCACTTCTAGAGCTGGCTCAGGACCAACGAGCTTGCTGGCTGATCCTGTCTTCGCCACAGTGTCCGCTGTCTCATTGCCCCTTATCCCAGCGTGCCCCGGTACCCATATTAACGATAGCGGATGCCTCGCTGCGAGGCAATCCAGAGCCTCCCTGCGTTGCAATACAAGACTCGAAGTAATGTTACACGCACTTAGTGCTTTCATTGCTGCCTGGCTGTCGGATAAGATTGTTATTCTTCTCCTAGACCCACCCTCCTCCAGAATGTGAGATACACAAGCCAGAATCGCAAAGATTTCTGCCTGGAAAATAGTGGTGTATCCACCGAGAGGCAGAGATAGCCTAGTTCTAGGCCCAGAGATCACAGCACCTGAGCCCTCTTCGGTGACCGAGCCGTCCGTGTACCAGACCTGCCCGCTCACTCTGGAGAGCCCCGGCTACCGGCGTCCCACTCCTCCCTCGTTGGATACTCCACAATAAAGTTGCAGTTGAAGCGATATTTAGGGTTCAATACGATCACCCCTGCTTAGAAGGACGGGGTCCTCCCTTTGCAATTCGACTAAGATGGCAGTATGCCCCTTGACAGGATTCAAGAAAGCCTAGCTGCCCTGACTCCACAGTCGATGAGCGACTGCTCTCGCTTCACTGCGGATCACCAGATCCAACGGTGGGAGATCCAACAGAGCTTCCATTATACCCAATGGCGTTGTTCGCACTGCGCTTGTAATACTAATACAGGCCAAACGATGAATTTTATTGAATTTGGGCTTAGTTGTCTCAGTTCTAATGCAAGGCCACCAGACCAGGGAGCCGTACAAGAGAGATGGACGTACTATCGTCGTGTAGAGCCAGTATACGACTTTGCGTTTAAGCGCCCACCTTACACCGACAACACGTCTACAAGCCCACATCGAATTGCGAGCCTTGCTAACCTTGTATTCAACATGCTCTCTCCAGTTCAGTTTGCAATCCAGGATAATTCCCAGATATTTCACTGACTGGGACAAAATTAATCTAGTCCCAGTCAAGCCTTCTTCTCCAAGTGAATAGGATCAGCTTGGTCTTTTCAGCATTAACAGAAAGATCGACTTCCGATCACCACGATTCCACAGAGCGCAGAGCGCCCTGCATTATTCCCGAGACCCTAACTACTATGCTTACGTCATCAGCATGGGCTTGCACGTAGACACCCATACTGATAAGCCTAACGAGGAGTTCGTTCACCACGATACACCACAGCAGGGGTGACAGAACTCCGCCCTGAGGGCAGCCTCTAGCTACACTCACGCTGCAGCTTACGTCATTCAGCATAGCTGTTGTTACCCGACCCTCCAGAGTAGATAGGATCCAATCTATTAGGATTGATCCAACCCCGTGTCTAACCAAGGCATGTCTGATAGAGTCGGTTCTGGTGCAATTAAATGCACCTTCAATGTCCAAGAAGGCCACGAGTGCCACTTCTCGCTGATCTAGAGTCTTCTCCAGCCTAAGGACCAGATTGTGTAAGGCCAGATCAGTCGATTTTCCAGCTTGGTATGCAAACTGATTTGCATGAATGACACACCTTTCCAGCGGGCCATTCCTTAAGTCTATCAACTATCCTTTCCAGTGTCTTAAGCACAAAAGATGAAAGAGTAATCGGTCGAAATTCCTTCGGGCCAGTATATCTAGCTCTGCCCGGTTCAGGAATGAATACCACTTTACCCTGCCGCCAGCTTCTAGGTGTGAAGCCCGTGGCCACACATGCTCGAAACACATTCAACAGATAAGGAACAACCGAACTCAAAATAGCGTATCGTAGACGTGATTCAACTAATGAATAATACAACATTTTCAGGTGCATGTAGTCTATGAGATGTTTTAAGTATTTAAAGCGATATAAGAGTTGTCGTAAGGTATTTTGTAATGTTAGCTATATGAACATCCCATCTCAAGTGGCGATCAATGGTAACACTAAGTATTTATAGGTTTTCACAGATGTTAAAGATATACTTTGATTTATTAAAAGTTGTTCATACTGAGGTAGACAACGTACTGTATTAGAAAAAGGCATAAAGAATGTTTTCTCATAGCTTACGGTTAAAATAATCAAAAATAGTTAATAAATCCCGCTCTGCTTCAATTTTTACATTTTCCCAAGTATTATCATCATACAGGACTGCCGTATCATCTGCAAATCTAAACACTTGACCAACTGACGAAGAAGTTGGAACGCTGTTTATGTAAATTGTAAACAAGATTGGATCCAACACAGTACCCTGAGGTAAATCGTAGTCACTAATCTTCCCTACGGTAACCAATGGGTGTTTAGGCCTTAGGCCTTCGTGACAGTTGGAGTATAAAAAAACTACTTGTCTTCGATTTGAGATATAGCTTATAAACAACTGTAAAGGTCTCCAACATCTGCTGGTGATTCACAGTGTCGAAGGCCTAGGCAAAATCCAAAAATACGCACAGTACCGGTGTACTCAATTCTAATCTTTTTCTAATCTCTTCTATTAACTTAGCAATTGCATTGCATAGTATTTAGTCGTTTGTCTGAATTCGATGAGAGGAGACTCGTCGCTCGACATCAGTACCGAACTTAACCCAACGTGGTCCAACTAAAAACGTAAACGAGCGCATTCCAATATATTCCAACAACAATAGTAACATCACATGTGCTTGCATTAGTTTGCTCAGCGTTGGATTTTTGGACTGTACGCGGCTTAAGAGACATACATAGTCATGCCATAAGTTCTGTCCCTCGTTTTCAAACAAGTGTAGACCTGTTAATACTTGTCCGATTGTTTACATTGTGGTGTCAGTTGATTAAGCGCTTTTCGGGTAATTACATATACCTCAGTTTGTATTGATCTCTCGAAGCATAACGATGGAGTGGGGCAAGGCAGAGAACCGTATTGCAGTGATAGCTTTACATAAGTGTAATCACAGTGCTAGTCAGATTTTTGAACTCTTACGCGGCCTTCAAATATCGCGTAAATTTGTGTCTAGGACCATTCAGCGGTACAATGAGACGTCCTCTGTTGATGACAGGCCAAGAAGCGGAAGACCTCGTCAAGTAAGGACTCCAGCAGCCATCAAAGCCGTAAAAGCCAGGATTCAAAGGAATCCACTCCGGAAGCAGAAGATCCTATCCAGGGAAATGAAGATTCCTGTCCGGACGATGTCGCGCATCATTAAACAAGACCTAGGGCTAGGGGCTTACCGGAGACGTACGGGCCAGCGACTTACGGCCACCTTGCGACACATCAGGGCGACAAGATCCAAGAAGCTCTTGGAGAGGTACGCAGCTGGGGGATTCCGAAAGATTTTGTTCACGGATGAGAAAATCTTCACCATAGAAGAAAAATTCAACCGACAAAATGACAAAGTGTATGCAAGGAGTTCACAGGAAGCTTCGGAGATCATTCCGAGAGTTGAGAGAGGCCACCACCCTGCGTCAGTCATGGTTTGGTGGGGGGTGTCCTACGAAGGGGTCACTCAGCTCCATTTCTGTAAACAGGGCGTGAAAACAAAAGCGGCAAACTATCAGAGCGACATACTGGATCCTATCGTCAAGCCTTTAAGTGGTACATTGTTTGCCAACCAACACTGGGTCTACCAGCAGGATTCCGCCCCCGCTCACAAGGCTAAGAGTACGCAGCGCTGGCTGGAAAGCAATGTGCCAGAGTTCATTGCTGCGGAAGATTGGCCCTCAGGGAGTCCGGACCTCAATCCTTTAGACTACAAGTTGTGGGACCTGCTAGAGCAGTTGGCCTGCTCCAAAGCCCACCGTAATATCGAGTCCCTGAAAGCGGATTTGATCCGATCAGCGGCAGCTATTCCTTTGGAAGCTGTGCGTGCAGTGATAGATGAGTGGCCCGCGAGATTGAAGCAGTGTGTAAAGGCCAAGGGGGGACATTTTGAATAAAACTGTTTGATTATGAATTCTAAAAATGTTGTCGAATAAATAATATCTTTCATATAAATATATCTTATCTTGTTTCATTTTTATCATGAGATTATCATGGGACAGAACTTATGGCACGACTACGTATATACAGAAAGTTGAAATAAACACATTATGACTGGGATTCTTTATCACTTAGTGTAGTTCACAGTTTTTGCGGTCTCGCCACAATACCATACGAAATTGGTAAACAGGTTGACTAATGACATCATGTGTATAGCTTAAATTGCACATTGCGCAAGCCGTTCCGTAATACAGCTACTACTCGATTTTGCACACACACCCACATAAAACTGGGCAACGGAGGATCGACCGTTGTTTTCACTCACTTTCTGGTGACATTGCAGTTGCATCTTCAGACACTGCCATGTTTTGACGAAACTGAGAAATGTATGCTTTTGAGTTTACTTAAGCAAACGTCTACGCATACAGGCCGATAGCTTATAATGGGTGATTTATTAAGAGGTATAGGATTTGATTTTCAAAAAAAAAAACACAAAAAATTTGAAAAAACGATTAAATCTTTATTTGAGTCGATAGAACGGTCGATATAATTTAATGTTTAAAGATTATTTCATGTAAATGGTGGTCGCGGCTCCGCTTTAGATGGCCCATGCGCAAGGTCCAATTTTGGCACACTCTCTCCAACATATCGGCCGGTATCTCACGAACAAATGCTTCAATATTGGCTTCCAGTGCGTCAATCGTTGCGGGTTTATCCCTGTAGACATTAGCCTTAACATGGCCCCACAAGAAATAGTCCAATGGCGTTAAATCACACGATCTAGGCGGCCAATTGACGGGCCCCAAACGTGAGATAAACTGTTCACCAAACTCGCCTCTCAATAGGGCCATTGTTTCGTGTGCGGTGTGGCATGTGGCACCGTCTTGTTGAAACCACATGTCAGCCAAGTCCAGCTCTTCCATTTTGGAAAAAAAAAGTTTGTTATCATCGCACGGTAGCGCTCGCCATTCACAGTTACGTTCCGGCCATTGTCATCTTTGAAGAAGTACGGCCCGATGATGCCACCGGCCCATAATCCACACCAAACAGTGATTTTTTCGGGATGCATTGGTAGCTCTTGCAATGCTTCTGGCTAGTCTTCACTCCAGATGCGGCAATTTTGCTTGTTAACGTACCCATTCAACCAGAAATGAGCTTCGTTGCTGAACACAATTTTTCGATAAAAATGTGGATCTTCCTCCAACTTTGCCAGCGCCCATTCACCAAATTGAAAACGTTGTGGGAGGCCGTGTGGCTTCAATTCTTGCACCAGCTGTATCTTATAAGGCTTTACACCCAAATCCTGTCGCAAAAATTTCCACGTAGTGGAGTAACAGAAGCCCAATTGCTGCGAACGGCGGCGAATCGACATTTCACGGTCATCACTAACACTGGTGGATACAGCCGCAATATTTTCTTCAGTCCTCACTCTACGTCTGCGTGTTGGTGGTTTAATGTCCAATAATGTAAACTGGGTTCGAAATTTAGTCGCAAGCTTCCGAATAGCTCCCTCAGTAGGCCGACCAAATTGGCCATAAATTGGAAGCAGTGCTCGATTAACCGAGCATGAATTTTGATAGTAAAATTCAATAATTTGCAAGCGTTGTTGGTTCGTAAGTCGATTCATGGTTAAATTATAGACCAAACTGAACAAGTTTGACAATGACACAAGACACGATTCACGCGTCATCTGTCAAAAACAGTGTTGCCAGAAAGATACTAACAAAAAAATCACCCATTATATGTGTAAGGGAGATGAATGTATAACATTAATTCCTGAAGTTTTACTATAGCGATCCAGAAACCGTGAAGGTGCGGTTAGTGGAGTTTGACACTGAAAATTATATCTAGTGAATTAGGAGGGTAATCTTCGTTCGCAAAAGCGTTATGTCTCATCATTTACAACACTCTGTAATTCGCTAATTTAAGATTCTAGGACCTATGTTTTAGTAACTGTTCATGTAATTTTTGGGTGCACAATGTTACTATTGTTTTCTGGATCATCTCTGATATCTAACTTTTGTGGAAAGTCCAGTCATTTCACTGGTGTTTTTAACATGTGCCACATACACCGTATACTGCTCCAAGAAAACATAAAAACCAGCAACGCCAGCGTCGCCACAATGACAGCATATCTACGCAATCATTAGCATTCCCACATCCACAAAGAATGATACAGAGAAGTAATCGATCAGCGGGTACACGACTGGCTATAACAGCAACCAGCAGCAACCTTCCAGGCTGATTTTATGCGCATATAGATATTATCAGTGGGAATACCAATCGCCATGTATATTGTCGCAATAAAAATAACAATAAAACGCAGCGCCATTATTATACCATATTAGATTTGAAAAGGGAATATAAATAGACATAAAATTTTAACTGAGCAGCGCGGTAAGCCGAAGCCGACATCACTTGGCTGGATAACAATCATAAAAATACGCGGTTGAAGAATGCTGAATGGCGACTGCATGGCGACGAACGCTGACGATCAAAGTGTGAATTCGGACGGTCCCAGGGGTGTCTTCCGCGATCAGGCTACCACACCGGTGAGCAACCGAGTTTGATGAAATCGCTTGGAATTACAACATGTGAAGAGTTAACACCCGACGTCTGTTTGTGTCTGGACAATGTGTATGTTTTAAAGTTATTAAACAGATGAATCCCATTGTCAACAAAATATTGCGTAACACCTTGTTTGCTGCTGACCCATGCAAATGTTTCCAGTCCTCATCAAATAAGTCTAGATAAGATAAAATTAAATATACTTTATTTGCTTCTGTTCTCGGTTACTATTTCATGTGGTCTTAATTTGTTGCAAAACGTCGAGTACCAAATCATATACCGAGTTTTAGGTACTCGGCCGGCATGGTTATTTCGGCGTAAAAAATCTATGTATTGTAAAAAAAAACGACAAAATGTCAACTTGCTGGCTAGGTAGTTCCTAGTGTGCAAATAGTTCATTCCACAATCGCTCGTTACGACCGCTGTAAGCGTCAGCAGAAGCGTCATCTGTAGAGGACTGACTCAACGATATGCTCAATAACCAGCTGCAAGTTAGCTCCTCAGCATGCTTTCTTGGTTGCAGAATGCCGAGATAGTCTATAGAGAATATGTCGTATCTGGATGATTGTGTGGTGATTGTGAATGTTGGTCTATATGTGTATGAAATCAGTAATATTTGCTATGTGAGAAAATTATTACTGGATATGCTGCCCATAAATTATATCTGTTAGCTGTACCAGATGGGTTATTTGTGTTGTTTTTTCTGAAGAAAAGTTATGCACATTACGATTTTCCCTGTTTTTTGCGTTATGGGGCCGTTCAAGTATTACGTAAGCAGATTTATTACAATTATTTACCCCCCCCCCAACCCCCTGGTCAGCAAAAGTAAGCAAAGCTCTTACCCCCTCCCCCCATGCTTACATAGACATTTGTCAATGAATGTGTTGTTTTTTTTAATATTATAATTATAACGTAATAATTATAATTTGAAAAATAAGAATATAGATTTAGGATAGAGATTATATTTTACTGATATGGTATTCAACATAGAGTAAAGGACAAAAATATTATATCTTACTAACATAACAAATTTATTTTTAATGTTTGGTACATATATTAAATTCAAATTAACAGTCTTCAGTCCATGAAACCCGAATCCATGATTCTAAGCTAAGCGTATAGCTAAATTGACTGGAAGATTAAGAAATTGCCCTTCTTCGTCCAAAACCAACTGCTTGTTTTACTTTTACAGGTGGTGGATGAAATCTATTGTCTAGTAATCTAAATAGGCCACTTCTTGGACGACAGCATTCTGTATTTCTACATCTTACAATTTAGAGCTAGTATTGGCTCTCACGCACATGTTCTGAATACCATTTAATGTCTGGAAAATCAGGAAGATCCTGTTCACCTGCCCCAACATATGTTGCATTAACATTATAGCCATCAATTTCCATTGAACTCCATACTTCAGCTAAGACATTTTCTGCAAATTCGAAATTAGATCTTTCTAAATGTTCATCAATTGTAACGCCACGTTCATCCAAATGAGACCCAAAATGGTCATGAGGCAATATTAAACCAGCCAGTTCCCGACTAAGAGGAGCCATTCTGCGCTCTATTCTGTTATACGCACTTCTTCCAGGAGCATTGGTAGCTAAAAACAATGCATCGAGATCATGTCGCTTAAAGTGTTGTATAGCAAACACTATGACTTTTTGATAACGTGGATTTTCATCTGGCACTCCATCAACCGTCATGATTACCACTGGTTTTGCTAGTCCATGGTCAGTTTTAGCAAATGGTCGAAACTCTCCAAGTTCGAGAAGCGTCTCGAAATCCTGAGCATGAGTATTAGCAGTAGATGTACTATGCTTTCCACTTCGAATACCGATGTATGTTGGTCCAGAATATCCAACGGCTTACGGTTGTCCTAGCATATTGGAAGGGATTTTGATACCAGCATAAACAGATGGTATTAATTTATGACGCTCAGCGATTACTCAATCGTGATCAGGCAATTTGATTCTATATTCCATGTGCATTAGAAGATGTGCTTGCTTATTTGCCGCAGTTACGTCAATAGGGACTCGAGCTTTATCATCTTGAGATATGAAAAATACTTGATCTGGCCCAAGTATGGATGCTATATGTTCTCTAAGTAATGGATTGATGTTTCAGCGAACTTGCTATCTAAGTGGCTCTTGTGGTGATCAGTTTTAGCCCGAATGAGCTTAACAGGGACTGTCGATACATGTCTTTGACCCTCTGCGGAATTAGATTCTGCGACTAATGTCAAATCCTATTTTACGTAATTCTTGAGTGAGTTCATCAGGAGTTTTTCCGCTGCGAATTGATTCCGTTCGTCTTCTATCATCTGCTGCACTCCCAAATAAAGCTATATCCGAGATTGTTTTCAATAGTGAATGTTGATTGCTTTTAAGATTAGGACGTCCCACTGAATCACTCATAGATAGTCTTTTTTTTTATTTTTGGATTTTCATGACAAATATCTTCTAACTTTCTTTTCATACCATCTCTGTGTTTCTTCTGGGCAACCGCGTTTTGAACCTTCCTGTTTAAAGACTGTTTTGCTGTTTTTATTTCCTCGCGCAACTTAATCAACTTCAGCACGGCTTGGCATAGTATCTTTAGCAGAATACAAAGCATTCAGATTTTTTTCGAGTAGAGCAATCTTATTTTTCATAGCTTCCTGAGAATGTTTTGCTCTCTGTTTATCTGTATTTTCATTAATTTCGCATTGCTGTTGTGATTCATTACCGGGTTTTATTTTATCATCTTCTTTTTTTTTAATATTTGAAGCTGACTGTATAATTTGTGTTTTTTCTGCAGGTTTACAGGTTGCCTAAAAATAAAAACTTTCTATGGCTTCTGCTAAAGATTCTCTTATTAAGCTACATAAATACAAAGTAAGGCAATATATATGGTAAATCTAATACGTTTAAACGAGCAATTCGTTCCGGTCACAAAATACAGGGTGTTAGTTTTCTGTATAAAACTAACATCCTGTTCTTTCGACCAATTGACGGAATCAATCATAAGAAATAAATCTATAATATAATAAATATTACCTCTATACTTTGACATAGGCCATAATATTTTCTAATCAGTAAAGAGAAACTTTTTGGCGATTTCTAATATTTCTAGTACTCATAGGCACCTAAAATAATTTCGTCACTCACCTTAGAAAAAAAATTAGTAAACTGGATTTATTCTTAGTCGCCGCTTGCAATTCTTCTTCGATTCTCTTAGATACAATAATATCTAGTTCCTTGTCGGATTTGGCCTGTAATTTGTAATTTCGCCACACTTCGTTAACTAACTTTTGTACATTTTGTACTTTCGTATTTTGGAATAACTTGGATTTGTCTATGTGAAACGACATCTTATTTAGACATCTTATTTAAACATTGAACTTTGGCTAATGGAATCAATGGAAACACAAATGTTAACTTGCTTTACTATGCTTACAATACGTCTACTGGACTGCCGTTACCTTCCTGCTATGGTTATACAACTTACTAGAGTTGACCTCCAATACTGCCATATCTGAAGCGGATGTTACACACTTCAGATACAAACATTGATACCTGAAGCGTCATGACGTTTAGGCAACACGTACACCTACAAAACGTGTGTACACGAAGTTAAACAGCTAGTTCTAATTTGAAATCTTATAGAAAAACCTACATATTACCACAAAAAACCTATAGAATATCAGAAAAAACAGACATAATGCAACTTTCCAAGATACGTAATGTCGGTACTCTGTGAATTGAAGTACTGGGATTATTTCAGCGACTGTTAGCTATATTAAGATTATATTTGCGTTTTGACAAGCCTTTTATTCTCAAAATTGATTTTTACAAGAAATTAACGCATCGCAAAGAACAGTACATAGTGCTACTTAGAGAATTTTTACCCGACTGTCTCAGAGGGAGGATTATGTTTGACGCGCGTGGGTGTGTAGGTATGTACGTAGATAAAAATTCACTGGATACATGCCAACGGGTAAATGGATTTTGACATATGAGATGTTGTATAAGTTTCGGCAGTGCGAGTGATATTAGATACACTAAAATTTTATAAAAAACAAAACGACGTATTTTAATAAAATAGTCCAATTTTGACATGTGAGGTGTCTGGGTAAAGCTTCATTCTTTGCATTTGCTGCAGTCGAATGGATTATATCTTCTTTGATTTTTATTTTTTAGATGCTAGAACCAGCTTGGTATATGTCTTACTGTATAATTGAGCTCTAATATTGAATAAGGGTGGAACCCATATTTCGAGACATTTTTGGAGCATTGGTATTTCTTGTACTTTCCAATCCATCTACAAGAAAAGCATATTTGTAAGACATCCACAAGGTACAACATACATGTTTGTTGGGGGAGGGGATTTTTTGATGTCAGTATATGAATTTCACACATCATAGTCTTCGTCTCTTTAAACCATAGAATGATAGAGCCATGTTTTGGATGCGACGCGTCTCCTTCTGATATCTATGTCCACCGCCCGACGTACCTGTCTGGTTGGCAGTTCTGTTCGTACATCAGCGGTGCCGTGGTGGGCGCTGGCACATCTGACGATGTGGGAAAAAGCAACGTTGCTAGGTAGACGGTAACTACCGGTAGGGCAGGGAAATAATTTTATGGATTAATTGAATGGGACTATTTTACTGACTTGATCCATTCAATTTCTCTGTTGTCATGTTCATAAGTAATTTTTTCTCAGAGGGTTTGCTTTGTTGTTTGTTTGTAATAAGTGTAAAGCCAACCTACTTGACGCTATTGGTTATAGAAGCCGCAATATTTAATAGCTAATGTTTGAAGTATGAAGGAATATATTTTTAGCCCAGTTCAAAATTGCGACCAATTTGAGTAAAAATATAGCCATAGCGATAAATCACTATAAATCGCGATTATTGTACCATTGTGTGAACACCAAAATTTCAATTATTCTGGCTTCAAGTGTTAGAGATGAATAGAAAGTTATTAATTATAATCATAAAACGAACTGCCATTTATTCTCATATAATTTACCTTATGTAATAATAGTCAGTAAGAAATCACGTTGAACTCAATTTGAAGATGAGCTGTATCGAATCGCAAATCATCATAATTCCAGTATGACGGAAGTGAAAAACATTCAAATCACTTGCGACACGTCTCCTTCTCGATTTGCTCATAGGCACTCAACATTATAACTGTAAACCAGTAATATAGCTTTCATTCATCCGACCACAGACGAACCATGGACAGCAGCTTCGTGCTATTTGGCAACTCCTCATCATGGCTTGGTCTCAGTTCTATCGAAATAAGACAGTACAAAGTGCCATCTATTACGAGAATCGACCACTACGAGAGTGAAAAACAGCAAGCTGTCTGTGGCAACTGTTCAACGGCGATTAGGCCGTATTTACTATAGCACCGGAATCGGTGGCATCTAGCGGCCGTAGCGGTGACTCGGCTAATGTTCTCACTCCCGCAGTGATCGATTCTGGTAATAGATGGCGCTTTGTGCTGTTTTATTCCGATAAACATTATACGCACTCATCATTACAACTATATTGTGATCAAATTAACCGATTTGCTTACAAAAGAATGGAAATGAGTTTGAGCTAAGCGTATTATGTATAGGTATGTACCGTTAACCTTGATATTCTCGAGAATGTGTGCTCAATATTATTTTTCGGGATATGCAAAAGGCACAGTTTTCAGATTTGTGTGTGTTCCTACATGAATGCTGCAGACGAGAGGCCAGATTATCCATGCTTGGCAGTCTATAAGTGCCAGTTAGAAATACATTTCATAAGTTTGATGATGAATTCTGTCCAACTATCAATACTGCCAGGTCCCTAAAAATCAAATAGGTTCTTGGTGCCATTTAAAACTATAAAAAAGAATATGCTTTATAAGCACTTTCTGAACCTCACATTTATTTTCCTTATTGAATTAGTAATTTCCGGCTTGCAAATTACGCTTGACGAACTATCTAGTAAGACCTGAGTTTTTTTATGGAATCGATAGTTACTATCGAACATTTAGTAGATGGAATATTCAGCTGTTTGTCACTATAACTGAACGATTACATTTATTATGCATTCTACAAGCTCGACCAACAGTGTAAAAAATGAGCGAGAGTATAGTTTATATGCTAAGTGACATATAAATCCGAACACCCAGTTTAAATGGTTTTATTTTAATAAAAGTTGCGAATGTATTTATCTTACTGTAAATAAGAAGTGAAAAAATTTTCAGCCTTATCAGTTGGACATTCCGGTTTTTATACTGCTTTTTTTAATTCACTAACGCTCTAAAAATGAATATTTCAGCCGCAGTAAAGAATCAACGTTGGCGGATTTTGGTTCTTGACATCCTTTACGATCGGTTACGATGCCTAGAGTACGGAGACCTGTACGATTTCGTCAACTTAGTGAGTTTGATAGGGGCCGTATAGTGGGACTTCGGGAAGCTGGACTTTCTTTTCGGACAATTGCAGTTAGAGTGCAAAGAAGTGTAGACACTGTGGTTAGGTGTTGTCAGGCATGGCTTCGAGAAGGCCGTACGCAAAGAGCAAGGGGCACTGGACGCCGCCGTAGAACAACAGACCGTGAAGATCGCCGCCTAAGATTATTGGCCTTAAGGGACCGTTTCTCCACTACCAGGTCCATTGCAAATGAATGGTTTGCAGAACACGGAAGACCTATTGGCATACGAAGTGTTTACCGACGAATGAGAAGTTTTGGCTTGTTTTCATACCGGCCACACTGGGTCCTCCCTTTAACTCGAGAACACTGACGTAATCGCCTTGAGTGGTGCAGACAACGGTCACTCTGAGATCAGGAATGGAACAGCATTGTCTTTAGTGACGAGTCTCGATTTTGTTTAGGCATGCACGATGGTCGTGCCAGGGTTAGAAGGCGACGTGGTGAAAGGAGGAATCCACAGTTTCTTGTTGAAAGACATGTTCATCACACTGTTGGAGTTATGGTTTGGGGTGCTATAGCTTATGGTTCCAGGTCACCTTTAATCTTCATCAGAGGTAACATGAACGCGCAGCGTTATATCCACGAAGTTCTAGAACCCCATCTTTTACCCTATCTTCACACCCTGGCAGATCCAACTTTCCAACAAGATAATGCCCGACCACATGTTGCAAGAGTCACAATAGACTTCTTTCAACATAATGATGTCACATTGTTACCATGGCCACCAAGATCTCCCGACTTATCCCCAATTGAGCACGTGTGGGATATGATGGGTAGGAGATTGCTCAATTTGCAACGTCCTCCTCAGACTCTAGAAGTACTTCGAGAGGAGTTGGTGGTTGCCTGGAATGAGATACCACAGGAGGATATGGACCACCTGATCAGAAGCATGCCTAGGCGCGTTGGAGAATGCGTAGCACATCAGGGTGCATCCACACATTATTAAAGGTCAAAGGGCTTTAAAGCAGTGCAATCATTTTGAAATTTTTATCATTTACTTATTATGCTTCATTAAGTACTTATACAAAATTTTATTAAAATAAAACCATTTAAACTGGGTGTTCGGATTTATATGTCACTTAGTATACATGTAGGTACACATTAAATATGTGACCTCGGTGATTCTCTGCATAGGCTCTGTACAGGCTCAGCACGAAAACCCCCTATTAATCAGGTAATTGGTAAAACAACAGCACAAAAAATATTGGGTTGGGCTTTGGGTCTGTATGTATCTTAGGACCATATCCGGAATTGGCGGTAGAGCTACAATCTATGAGCAGGAAACTAACCCGTAAGTAGCTGTATAAGGGGATGCTAGCCTAAAAGAACATAGGCACAAAAAGGGTGTAGATAATATGGAAGAGAAACATAGTCGGCATTTCGTGGTATCTGTATCTGTGAAGTCTTAAATCACAAGAGGCAGCAAGCAAGATTCAAAGCTGTTAAGTTGGGTACTGTAAACGGTTTTCGATTGTATGGTGGGGAATTTCGAAGATATTAATCGTTTTTAAGAACTTTTTACAGTTAAATTTTTTAGCATTTTGAAATTATTGGCGTGGCGATCTTTATAAGCTCTGCCCTAAAAGATGTTTGCCTGCGTTTGCTTGACGCGTTATATATCGTTTATACAGAATATCGCGCATGAGTGACGTGCATGTTTGCGGTGTCGACATCGTTGAATTTAAAATTCTGAAACAAAAGGCGTTATGATGGCTTGACTTGTGCTATCAACAGAAATTCCCAGTTACCATTTTTGGTTGAAGGATACTATTAAATTAAAACACTACATACACTATAACTTCTCTGAATAATACTCATTTATTCTCCAGCACACCCTTCTGAAAAGACAGGATGTAGCAGAAGCTAGACGCCACGTTACCATCGTTATATTACAGACTTCTTATTGGGATTAAGGTCTCTTTTACCTAGTTCGAATTTGACTCACAGTACTGAAATAACTTGCATATAGTTGTAGTTGTAGTCACCCTTCTTGGCGGTTACCTCACAAACGCCATATGATATAAGTAAACAGATCGAGTCTCCGTACCATGGGCGGAACACTGCGCAGACTAATCTTCAGCGCATCTGCTACTCTCTGCAGTACGCATGGACTGGGTAACAGGGGACAGCTGTCTTCATTCTCTTCCTGGACACACTCTAATAAATGTAGCATGAGCTTTCGGCGTTCTCCAGTGATCGTATTTCCGGGCATTGCACAATTTTATATTGAAGATTGATAACAGCACAACAACAGTTGTCACTCTGACAAATATGATTGAAGGGCACTCAAACGTAACGACAAAGTTTTCGAGATGGAGTCACACAACTAAAAAACGTATGTCTTTGAGCTTACCGAACAAACGTTCCCACACAGCGGGAGTTTGCATGTGTATGTGTGAGGGAGATGGAGATATATGAAGGGATACTAGTAGTCTTACTTTGGCCCGTCAAGAACGGTGACTACAACTATATCTAGATACTCAAATCTATGTTCTCTGGCGTCTATATTCCGAAATCAATTAGTTCTAGCTAATCTTAGTAAATTAAAACATGCAGTACAAAATAATGCAGCTAGTTTGTTTATTCTGTTAATCCAACACTATCTCCCTCTCTCTTTGCCATCCTGGGGCTTATTCCCATATGCATCAATCATCATTATTCAGGATAGCCGCGATACAGCAGTCAGCCGAGTCGGTATGAATAATTTTCAGAAGCGTGGAGCGGCCGTCTTTGATTGCTCCTAATTAGAGATAATGCCCTAAAAACCGACAAGTCATTATTTCATTACGTGTTTTAACGAATGCTGAATGCAGTTCGCGCTTCAAGTAGAGCGAAATTCTCGTCTGTGTTATACTGCAGATACGCGGTAATCTATGCACTCTGAATGCATCAGGGATGAATACACTGCTGGACAAAAGTTCATCTTTAGGTTCCTTCTCCTAAGGGAAGACCGTTGTGGCTATTGCTGATTGAATGGAGCTTATATGTATGTATTTCTTTTTCTCTTTATCAACCTCATTTTGTATTGGGTTGCTCTCATGTGTCACAAATTTTTCCTTTTCCAGGAGCCATTTTATTGAGGTTATTGCACCTTGCTCCCCTAATTTGCAGTACCCATTCCAGTAGTCTAGTGTTCTTAACTCCCTCAAATCTAATTTTGCTTTCCTAAAGAGATGCTGTTTCTGTTCTTTTCCTGCATTGTCTGCAGTTGAGGTCTCCATCGAACCCCCTATTTTGTGCAGGCAAATGTTAGAAGACATGTAATTACATGGAGTTGGTACTATTCATTAACTTCCTCCCCATTCCTGCACTAAGTGCCAATGTTCCTTGTGCTGGTTTCTTAACCATTTTTTGACTTGGTTCCTAATTGTGCTTTTTGGAGCCTCCAAAGCGGATTCTATGCTTACATAGGGTGTGGATGATCCTTTCCTTGCGAGCTCATCCGCCTGCGTTACCTGAGCACCCTGGCCCCCACAAGTTACATTGTTGTGTTCCATCAGTGCGTTCAGTTCTTGTTGGCATTTCCAAATCAGTGCAGATGGCGTACACTTGTTCCTAGGATTGCACCTGTTCCCATATATACCTGCTCCTGTTCCCTGCTCGGTTTTTGACCTGTCTGTATACCAGGTGATTGCCGTTTGCAGGTTGTGCCTTTGGTATTCCTTTCGATATCCTCAAATTGGTCTCGAGGTTGATTCAGCGAAGAAGTAAACAAATTATTGGAGAAAGTATTCACCGTTCAATTGATTTGAAATTTCATGCGGTGCAGAATGGATACGTTCAGGAAAACGATCTGTACACACTCGTGAAGCCTCTGCAGCTTCTGTAGACACCGTAATTTGACAACGTTTTCCATTGACATTCACTGATTCAAATTTGCACTTAATTGATCCATGCAATGCCGTTATCGGTGAACATGATTACCTGCCATTTACCTGACAACTCATTTGATTGATATATCTAACCTTATCATAATTTTTGCTCCGTCCACTAATTTTGAAGTGTAAAAGTAGGATGAAGATGCTAGAGAAATATTCAAAGCTGAAAACCGGTGTGGTGACACCATTACGTAATACCTCAGAATAAACCATAAAATTAATGCAATTATTCCGAAATATTGTGTAATAAATTTTTCAGTGTAACACAGCATGAGAAAAATACAGTCGAGTGCCTATCAGAAAACTAAAAAAAGTGCGGAAATGGTGCAATAGTGCACAGTAGTGGAACACGCTATTACATCTTATCGACAAGTTCGTTATTGCTGAAAGATTGTGCCATTTACCTTCTAGTATGATTTATGATCAAACAGCCCGGTTTACTTACATGACGGACTGAATATGCACGTCATACCTTATCACTGAAGACAGGGCCACATTAACTGTTGCAGACTCCTACCTAATAAGCCGATTATCTTAAAACTTTCGTGTTTGTGCTATCAAGAAAATTTACTTATTCCTATAACGCCGGCTTCACACGTTGGCCCCAACGTTGGCCCCAACGCCACTCGCCCAACGTGTGTATCTAGAAAATAGCGTTGGCCCCAACGTTGGAGCGACCGTTGGAAGTTGGCTGTCGATTGTCGGCTTTATCATTTTCTAGATACACACGTTGGGCGAGTAGCGTTGGGGCCAACGTTGGGGCCAACGTGTGGAGCCGGCGTAAGAACTGTACGCCGAGTAAACTTTAGAAGCACATATGTTGTATGTTTCGTGGTATATTGTGCAGTGACAGTATCATTCATATAATTCAGCTTTATAAGCAAATGAAAACCATATTACCTGCTCATATTCCAGAATCTGCTACGCCAATGTTCTAAGAAGATGCTATCACCTTCGAGGAAATTAATGGGAAAATTTAAATCACACCTAGCTTGCACTTTAAAACACATTGATTGCATTTTAATTTCCTTTATTCATTTATGCGAAAAAAATCAGGTCTATAAAAATGCTAATCATATTGAATATCCAATAAAATAATTTGTTTAGTGTTTTCATTACAAGTCGAAGGAATTTTTTACGGCTAAGTATGCAATGCAGCTCGTTGTTTGCACGGATTCTCATTTTAATTGCGACGGCTTCCGCTAACGTCGTTTTTTTGTTGCTGTTATGATTTATTTACTTAACGCCACTTGTATGAACGAGCATAAGGTTATTGCCGTTTGTAATAATTATGAGAGATTTTCTACACCAGTCCCAACGTTAGACAAGTACTTGTACCGGTTCTGGAGATTCATTTTGTCTAGATTTCGTATATTATGTACCAAATGCCTAATTGAAACAGCAAAAAAATCGGAGCCATGGGAAAAGTGTGAAATCCATAAGCGGTGTGAATACATGAAGTGTTCAAGCGTAGAGAGCCATCAAAATACTCGTTTGGTATCCTGAAAGTTGGGGCATTCCTTTTCAGGAACAACTACCCTTGAAATAATGAAGCTAATATGTGGTGGAACATTAGTGAAAAAGTAAAAAAAACAAATGAAAAAAGACTCATCGTTCATTTGCAGAAAAATTTTAAGTAAGGCTCTGTCACATATAAGTACTGTTCGAAGTTGTTGCAGTTGGTAAAATGACCATACATTTCGTCATACGAGCCCAAATATTTAATGAACATTTTGTTTGTTGAAAATGTGACCGCCGGACCACGTGAGGATTTTCCAATGACCACATTTGAGTTATTTACACCGTTAGGCGTGACGCTTGATTCGTTTGTGACCAATATAGACTGCAACAACCACTCACAAAAACACAATCTTGCAGGAAAATTCTCAGCCTGGGGTGGGGGGCTTGTACAAATTTCAATACTCCTTTTTCAGTTTGTACCATTAGGGGGCCTCTAAATCTCCTGCTGTGCCCACATCGACATTCCTGCAAAACTACGTGTATGCCTAGCTCTTTGCACAAGGTAAACGAATCCCTGAATGATAAAGACTGCGAAAGCGATCTGCATACACTCGCGAAGCCTCGGTAGCATTTTGAAGACTCTCACCATAAACTAAAATCATGTCGACAAGTTCAATAATGCTGTACGAGTGTGCCATTTAAATGTTTTGTGTAGGTCTTAAACAGTTAATATTTGTTCTATTAGACCATACAAATTGATACTGAACTAAAAGTTCGTAAAACTCTAATTTAAAAACACATTTTTCTTACACAGGAAAAAACGCTTTTCGCCATGTTTGGCCCATACTCATGGGCTCTGTTGACATTCGATTTGTGAACAGCTTTTGACAGCAGTATAACCTCTCAAACTTTTAAATATATAAAGATGACTTCTACTAGTTTATGTAAAAACACATCGATAAAAACCCCAGGTAAGCTGTGGATTGAAGTGCTCAGGGAAAAATAAAGCAACACTGTGTATTGGCTGGAGCATACCTCATGTTCGTGACATATTTTACATTTTACTGTGCAGATTGTATCCTCTGGTTTAAGTTGGACGTAACCTACGCCATCATCGTCGTACGTTTCGCTTGCAGATGAGTAAGAAGAAATATAATACTAGATGAAATTATTCATAGGTTATGACGTATAAGCTTAGTTTTGAATGACTTCTGAGAAGGAAGATTATATTATTACTTATTGTTTCTTTTTGTCATAATATCAGGTGCATTGTACTTACATAGAAGTCTTGATGTTCCTCAGTTCAGTAGAGCAGAAATCTGGGTTGGAGGCAAAACAAATTACCAATCATCAATGTGTCAATTTTCGGCAAATTTGTGGATTCTGGTTTTAAGAATCGTACGTCCATGACTACTTTGTTTGTCAGTAAAACGAGAAAACGATAACTTTTTACGTTGATTATGAGTTTTTTACGGACATTTAAATAAGACAACGTTAGTCCATCATGGCTTTATACGTTTCAAATAAAAAATAAGCAATAATTTGTTTTTACTGGACTTATCTTGCGCTTTTAGAAATTGTATTTCGTTTTCCTAACCCAATTTACATGTCATACTAATTGGAAAATATCAATTGGAACTAGATAGACACGTTAGTAGGAGTACACTAATGCAAGTACCATGGCAGTTAACGCGATTAACCAGTCTCCTACCGTTACACTCAATATCCTGCTTAATATATCATTCCGTTTATGACAAATTCGTTTCGTGTTCACCTAATTGTTAATTCCATCATGGTTTCCAAGGCAATTATGATTAACTGTGATTTATTTATTCACGGGCTTGGTACGACGTGCTGCACTTGCCAATGAACGGATAGACGATCTAAATCGTTATCTAAAGTGACATCGTACTAGCAGTATCAAGCAGGCTATCGCAGTTTCTAAGCCAATCTCGCGTTTTTTTCTAATGATCTAAGCGATTTGATTGATTTGAGTTGAGTTTCCAAATATATCTTACGAAAAGAGAAAAACATATTTTTCTATGGAAGCCGCCATAGTAGTGTCAAGTACAACAAATATTATTGATATAAAATAACCTTTTTGAACTGCCTAATGTTAGTAGTATGAGAAAACACCTCTTCTTTTCTCCTATTTCACAATTTTGACACTTTAGGAATAAGTAACGCCCACTGTCGTGACCTCCGTAAAATTAACTGTTTCATGAAATGATCGAGCACTTCATGAACTGGTCGCATTTCATGAAATCTATCGGCCAGATCATGATGTGGTTTGACCAGATCAATGATCATGTAAACGCGCGACTTCTTCATAAAATGGTCAAGCGCGTATTATATTCAAATCATAGAATAATCACATTAATGCCCGATAGAGGCGCTGGGAGCTGTTTGTTTACATTTCAACACGGCGGTCGTTAATAACAAAGTTGCTTTTCTGCGTGAAACTTCTTATAATTCGTTATGAATGAGGAATAAAGTGAAACTAAAAGACTTTATGACAAAACGGCACTCAAGTTTTCGGGTACTATACAGATAACCCAAATACCGATCGAAACGTCAAAAAGCCATGGAGTTCGAAACGTGTTTCACAGGTTAGTATTTCACTCTTAAATTACATTATCATTAAAATTTATTTGAAGTCAAAATCGTGTCCCAGCTAAAATATTGTATTTGTATTTCGAACTTCTATTGTTTGTTCTACGTATGTCAAGCTTATTGTAATTTTTATTCCATTTTTAGGTTATACGTCAAATAAAGGAGAGTAAGGTCAGAGGTAATAATTTGATTTGTTGTATCTGATATGTTCAAGAACTTTGTAATACATTGTGCAGTTTGAGAATGTTTGAATACACTAATTATTATATTTTAGTTTCTTAAAGCTAGTTTTAATAACTATTTTACGATATCGTCAAATTTAGTTGGCCATTTCATTAAATGCGACCCATTACATTAAATGATCAATTCCACGATATGACCACAACATATCTATGTTCAAGTTATACTCAGTGACAAAGAACTCAAAAATGTATTCCTTCTAACGAGCTTTTCTTTTGTAATATGAAGAAGTGAGTGGAGAAAAATCTCTATCACTAGAAGAAAGCCACATCGCCGACTGCCGCGCAGATGTATGTTAGAGAGGTTTGAGAGTTCGTGTTGAGAAAATAGTGTATTGTAACTACCGGGTAGAAACTACCCGATACTTGAGGTATGCTTAACTATTAAGGATTAGATCTACCCAGTACTCTACTTTCTGGTTACTTTCTTCGTCGGTGTATCGGACCATCGTCATTAATAAACCGGTATTCGCCGTATCACTGGCACTACCGGTAGTGTCGTTACGAGTACTCCAGCAGCGAGTATGGGCATACGGTTCATTCATTCATAACACCACGACGCTTCGCAGCATGGCACCATCCTGTTTTAGCTTGTATTTTCGTCTTTAGATGCTAGACCCGGGTAGGAAATACTGAATACATGAAATGACATTATATGGATTTTAACGTGATAGCCCTGCCGCATTTATCATTGAAACCACTGTGAGGAAGTATCATCGATGGTTTGTTTCTTGGCGAGACTCGGACATGACAAGCGGATGTGTACTTGCTTCCTATTTATGCTGTGTCTTAGAAGCAATAAGTATACTGCACCAAATTAGTGCTGTAGAAGCTCCAATTTCCTCGCCACAAAGCAAGTCCCTACTAGTCTGCTCGTTCCCAGATCAACCACATATCATCCGTGTAACTGTGGACGGAACTTATCTTACAGGAAAGGTCATTAATGTGTAATAGAAGCAAAGGTGGTGAGTGATTAGTATATGTATAAGAGTCTACGTATTACGTATATTTCAACACTTAAAGCAACTTAAAGCGATAAACTGAACCGCAGTTATTCCCTGTTTATGCCCTTGATTATTTGTGCTTCTGACACAGAAGAGAGAGCGGTGAGCTAGGTCGCTACATGCAACTTTTTTATCAGCTATTATAAGTATAATTCAAAGATATACTTTGCTGTGATATTAACAACGCATCTCTATAGAAACTCAGCAGTTCTACTCATATTGTCATTCGATATCGTTTACTTTTTTCACTGAGCTTTTACGAGAAAAGAAACACACAAAAGGCACAAACGAATTAGAAGGGGTTATATTATATTTATGAATTCAGAACCGCATAGAAATCAATACCTGTGCAAGGTTTTCATTGCTCTCAACTGTCAGTTACAATGACGTCATTTGACAGCTGCTACAAACCTCGACGCTTTGAATGAAAAAGTTAATAGCAAACACGACCGGTTTGATTGTTAGGTCGCTTAAAATTGCTTATAGATTTTCCCGTTCAAAGTTTATCGTTGAGTGATTCCTCTACAGATGACGGTTTTGGTGACGCTCACAGCACTCGTAGCGAGCGATAACAAAATAACCTATTTGCACACTTATTGACATTTTGTCGGTTTTTGACGTAACAACCTTGCGGGACGGGATGGTGACGTAACCAGCGTCCGTAGTCAAACTAACCTATTGAAATACATGACAGTTCCCGGACCTGACATCTTGGTTAGAGAGGAGGTCCAAAGGATGCTAGATACTGGGAAATATATGGACACAGCACATTACATTACGAAATTTACCCTCCTGTGATATGAGATTTTTAGCTTTCAATCTATAATTTCATTTATACATGAGGCGTTAAACGCCCCTCTCAAGTCTGAGTGCGGGATCCTGTGGCATGTAGCATGTGATGCTGAGCAGGAGGAATGCTAAGCAGCAGGGTCTCGTCGCATAGAAACAAATGAGCGCAGCGTGAGCAGTGCGGCGCCACTCCCACCGTTATACGCCATTGGTTCGCATATCGACGATGCCATTCCACTTCCACCGCACTTCATTGGGTGCTACTCGCACTCGTACTCGCGCTCTTAGCTTGCTGACAGACTCTCACATACACCTAATTTGAATTTAATATCGAGATGCATCGAGCAAGGCAGCATTTTGTGATGGTTGGATAGTATTCATGAGATATTCATTCTATTTCTCATCATCATTGAAAAGTGGTGGCTAGGTTGTCGGCAGCTCCTTACCATTGTGACTTGTGCACGCTGTTTTAAACTCGTAACTCGGCAAATAGAAGCTTTTTGTAGAGAGAGTCGTGTAAAAGCTTATTGTAGGTACACCCCCCAGTTACATATTGAGGTAAAGTCCAACTCTACTCTTTTTTGGATTGTCATTGTCTTCACTCGTTATTTGTCAACTAAGTACCACTCTTGTTCCGCCTGTTTTATTTATTTATACACTAGTCAACAGCAACAGCCATTTACAGAGTAGGACACAGTCCGGACTACAAAAAAAAATTTCATGATACAAGCACGAGTCGGTAGTTCGAACACAGAGATGCTATTTACAAATATTATAGTGCAGATGAGAACGCAAAAAACAGACAAAAAATCATAAAAACAGACAGAACCTCACAAAAATATATCCAATTGTTTTGCAAGAGTAAAATAGTGGAGAAAAATTAGAGGCAGATAAAAACTTTCAAATTGTCTAGAATTTAAACGTAGACCACGAATATTAAGTGTATGCAATATATTCCAAGACTCAATACGATTGTGCCTTTAAATATATCTCGAGAAATTAACGGAGCACCTCTCTGAGACTCTGGATCAAAAGCTTCTCCTGACATCTTTTGAGGGTAGCCACTAGTAACCATTTTTCTTGAAATATAGGTCCCAACTAACAATTAGCGCTCCTATTAGAGTTGCAAGAATGATTATACAGTATTCCTTAAACAGCATTGTATACTGTAAGAACATTGGCAAAACCCTCTTAGAACAGCTATACAAGCGGAATGGGCACACCTAATAGGACACTTCAGTCATTTAAGAGGTTGTATAAGGGCTGCAGGTAACAGTTATACAACAAAAGTTTTGCGTCAGTACAAGATTCAGTTTTTGTCAACTATACAACTATTCTGTTACGTGATTCTACTTTATTGCAACCAAACTATTTCTTATGTATTCTATAGACGAAGTGAAGAATATATAATATATATATATATATATATATATATAACTCACACATTACAGTCATCTTGTTTACCTACATATCGGCCATTGTGAGTTTCAAAGACATGCATATGATAAACTTGTACACTGCGATATAGGGCTATTGAATTACTTGCGCAACAAATTTTATTGTGAATATCGTGCAAATTAGTTACGCAATTCCTACGGGCTTTGTATTTGATTCATATTTTGATAATGATCAAAGGTATGTCTAGATTTTTAAGATGGAAAACTGAACTATCTGCGTTAAATCTTCCACAAATCCTATATATAGACACAATTACACTGATGTTTATCACTTTATATCTGCAATTTCGAACTGAAACATAATTATTTAATATTAAATAGAGGAATAAATGTTTGCCCAATATGGCGAGTGGTTGTGTATAATCATGGCATCGTCCATATTGTCTTTAGGTTATTAGAATATTTTGGTATTGCCTGCAGGTGTTATACAACAATTTGACAAATGTCTGAAATAAAATACCGACAGAGTCGAATGATTTACCCAGAATTTGTACCAGATCTATATCTTCTGTTTGAACAGTTGATAAAACCTTTTGAACCAATATGCATGCGTTGTTTGTCTTAAAACATTGGTTATGGCATTTTAACAAAAATATGACAGCAGAAAGTTAGGTTATGGTGAAGTTGTATACCAACATATTTAGCATATGTACAGCCTTTAACAGTTACTAAACAACAGTTGTATAAGTGCTTCCGTTGGGAGCAATTTGTTGGCTAAAGTAGTAAATTGCACAGCAAAATAACAAGGCTCGGGTTTGTTTTATAAACGTTACCATGTATGCCACAACACAACCATTTTGACTAACGTGCAAATATGCCGTATAAAATAGTTGTATAAACGTTTATGCAACAGTTAAAAATTTGCCCTATAAGGTGTTGTATAACTATGCTATAAGAATATTTTAAACACCTCATTTTAGAGCAAACATGTTGCAGAAAGCAAACTTGCATTCCACATAACATTAAGCCAGCATTTTGGTGTTCAGGCAACAACAATTGACAGCTTTTGTGGCTGAACGCTTCTTTTACCAAAAGCTTATACCACTACTTTGCTAGTTGGGGTACTTCAGTAATCGTCCCTGGATATTTTCAAATTTATCTAGACAAACAAAAATTGAGATGGTTAGTGTATAGGAGAAGCTGGACATCTAATTGAATGCCTATATCATTTATAAACATCATGAAAAATAATAGCCCCAACACAGACCCTTGAGGGATACCAGACGTAAACATATAAGTATTAGATCTGAAGCCGTTGTGCTTTACGTATATGACTCTCAGATAGGTAGGGTTTAAGAAGCGAGAGATGACCAATCAGGTCAAAATTCGGTAATTTATCAAGGAGAATGCCAGCATCTACCCGGTCAAAGTTCTCTATCATTCAGAGCAAAACAATAACATGATACAGTTTGTCCATACTTTTTACAGCCTAGTAGATACGTTGGTCCTTTCAGCATTGTCAGTCTCTCACTTGCTTTGGTGCCCATTTAATACATATCAGGACGCAGTTGTTCATGCATGACTATAAGAAATGCCGCATTCTGGTTCCGGTTTTGTAGACGGAGATAAATAACCTGGAACACTCATTAATTATCTTGTAACCGACTGCTTCCATTTGACTTAACACATATCAGAGAGTTGCCCTGTTGCGACTCCACTCCTACCGTATATGTACGTAAATGTTACTTATTCAGTTTATCAACAACACAATGTTTATCAATAAGGCTATGCACACATGTCCATTCATATTGACAATAATTTTGTTTAACCATTGAGAGGTACGCTAATTTACAAAAGTCATTTGGCAACATTTTCCTTTCATGTTTCATTAATATTTTATCAAAAAATAGAGCCAAGTAGGTTGGTCCTGCACTTCCTACGATTCGCTGTCATTATTTCATAAAAGATGATGTTCGGCACCAGTTAACTCCTCTGAGCTGCGAACATGTATAACAAGGTAATTAAGCGGATCAAGCCAGTCAAACCTGCCCGTACAATCAATTCAAGTAAATGTACTCTGCTCTACCGACAGTGTGCCGGCTATGTAGCATGTTCACTCACCTTGCCGTTCGCCGCAGTCAGTCAGCAAGTCGCGGCATCAGCAGCCTGACAGTTGGACGATAACTATCGGAGAGACCGTAACGCAGCGCAGACGTAGCCAGTGACCAGAGACGCGTATCTTATCATTCATCCAAGTTTTGGGGCAAATTTGCGAGAAAAGCTAGGATGTGTGAAATATGTCTAATAGATTGTAAGCGTATGAATAAACTAACGTAAAAAAATTGAGATATATCTTCCATCACCCCCTACAACCCCCAAATTTTGAACTCCCAATAAAATGTTCTGAAAAAGATCAGGAGCCTCAAAAATTCGAGCGGTACTTTCCAAGTTATAGATGATCAAAGGATAAGCTGATAAACCGACAGACATATAGGCCGATGGACATGAGTGACATGGTTTTTCGTGGCGGCAATGCCATATAACATCCAAAAAACAAATCTATAACCCATTTTCGTGAAAGTAATACTCGCTTCAGTGGCATAGGACTGACTTTAGCATCTGTTTTTCACCGTTAGCAGAAAATTTTGTTAGTTCAGTACATATTTGTGTTAAGTATCTTCATCGATTTTTTACGCTATATTTCATGGATTATCCAGAAATATTGTTATTCTGTATCCAACAATTATATCCATATACGAGTGCAAGTTGTGATCTGTTATCGAGGCAGGTGTTCGCCAAGGCTCCATTTTATTATACGTATATGAGAACGATCTGAATGAATATCTGTCGAATACAGTATCCAGTTGTAAAATTACATCATATCTGGATGCTATTATCTTATTGAACAGCTCTAGTAACAGTGAACTCTTTCATAATAGTGAAGCATCATTCACTGTCACTCAAAAAGGTTCGGTAAATAATGATCTTATAAAAATAAATAAAATTGGAATATTTATTAAATCACCCCAGCGAGAAACTTTTACTTCATACTATTCAAGCTTTAACTGTCACTTGCGCTATGGCATTTTAAGCCAGGGATGCAGCTCATCAATAGATAGAGTTTTTCGTCTCCAGAAATATGTCATTAAAATCATTGCAAATCTAAATTGGCATGAATCTTGCAGAAATTATTTTCTATCCTTTCTAATTTTAACAGCTTGATTTTACATTTATGAATTATAACACGATTATCAAACTCGATCTAAAGCTCTGCTCTGTTGATACCCTCTCAACATTTCACTGAGGAATATCAGAAATCTTTGAGTGACATGGATTGCAAAATGTTGAATAAATTAAAATAAGATATTCAAAAAGCACCGACATTAGCAGTATCAAAAATCAGTTGAAATTATTACTATCACATAAGTGCTTTTATAGCTTGGGAGAGCTCTTTGCATGTAAAATTGTTGATAAGCTGTATTGTATTTATTGTTTTTCCAAGTGTATGTGTTTTTGTTCTACCATTTCTTTTTGACTTTTGATTTGTTATAGTCTGTGGATATTTAAGAATGAAATAAATGTATTATTATCTATTATATCCAAAGTTCACCGCTGAGAGCGCACAGTGATTCCTCCATAGGTCAAAATTCCCAAAAACTCATGAGTTTATCACAGTCTAAATGAGTCGCTAAGTTATCGAGTAGGCTCGAGGCTTTTAAAAAATATGAATAACAATGCAATCAGTTCAAACTGTCATTTACTTTCGTCCATCGCAAGTGAGAGCTTCTTGAGTCCAATTACCTGGACGTGTAAGTAATTGCTACTTACTTACCTTTTTTGTGGAATATAATTTCAAGTCTAGTGTTTTCACGTAGTGATAATATGGAGATGCAGGAATATGGTATGTACTCTTATTATTTACATGTTTTATGTAAAAACATGTGTTTTGGAGTTTTATATAAATGTTTTATTTGTTTTTGCTAGATTCTTTTCCTACAAAATTATTTCATTTCAAGTTATAAACTTTTGGCTGTGTCTTGCTGCACATAGATAAATGTTATCATAAAGTAGAGAATATATAGGTTTCATCTGCATCTTGCTGTCCCTTCTTAGGTTTGTGAGGTGCCGAACCATATTATGATCATAGTACAGAAATAAAGGTGTTTTCCAAATCCAATTTTGTTGTTGTTTTAGATAATTTTTTTAAGTATTCTGTTTCGGGGAGGACTATTTTTAATATTTGGTATTCTAAGGAGGTTAGTAGTTTACCTTAAAAAAAGACATATTGTCAAAATCTGTATTGGATTTGTTGAGTTAATTGTTTCCATTAGGTATAATCTATCATGAGTATAAGAGTTTACATTTTTTCAATATTGATTACGCTTATTATGAACTGTTTTATATCTGAAACAAAAATACTGAGAAACATCTTTAGTACCTACTTAGCATTTTTTTCTAATAAAGAATTTCATAAATTGTATTTTCATGTTTGTACGACTGTGTTTTAAGGTTTAAAATACAATGAAAAGGGTTAAATCTAAGTTGTGTACTTATGGCCGCCTACGTATGGAAGCGGAATCACTGTGGAGCGGGTTGCATTCGCGATACAGGAGGAATTCACCTCATCGTATGGCAAAGAATTTCCTGACTAGGTGACATATCTGTAGTATAGTAGCTGTTTGCATCATTGCGATTGAATAGCTAGAAGTCAATTTTGTTTAAATGGCTTGGAGACCACTCCTACAGGTGTTACTATCGGCGCTATGCATACATTATCTAGCTTCCAGATGTTTTTGATTTCAATAGCTAGATTATGATATTTATCGTGCTGTTTTCAGAAGGTTTGTGGCAAGGGGAACCGCTATATCTATGATATACTCTTTTCTCTGTGCTCTGTTTATAAGTACTATTTCGGGTCTGTTGGAGTCTTCGGATACAATAAATAAATAAAAAAATTCTACAAAAATATATTTTTTAGCTGTTTTACCATATTCACCCTAAAAAAGTTAGGTTATTTGTTGAATGCTTTATTTTGATTATTATGCGTAGTATTTTACTGTAATTTAAATACCACGATATCGTGCTACTCCTGATGTTGCCCCACAATACCTAAAAACACATTATTTATGGAAATTTACAATATAAATACCTAATTGTTTTATGTTTATGTGCAAATTATAGACACGAGGTATAAATGATTAAAAATCTGATAACAATTGGTAAGAATGCAAATTTTTGTTCAAAGCTTTTTTTATATAACATTCTAACAAAGTAGCAAAGGTAGCAAAAACGAGCGATTTCGAACGGCGAGGCGTCATTTTTACAATTTTCATTTGCATTTTGTTGCAAGTGTTGTGCACCGATTTTGGAAAAAGGTTCGCTACGGATAGTCTTGTACAGACTAGTTGAGCTCATATTTCAACTGTTGTCGTTCGTGGCCATGTTACCTTTACTCGGGTCAAACTCTCTCCCGAAAGGACAACATATAAATAACTCGTCGGGCACAGCTTCATTCTAAGCATATTCAGTAATCATGTTCACGCATAGCAAATAACTCTGATTTTAAAACATGCAAACCAATACACTCGCTTTCTGCAACCAACAATGCATGTCGTGTCGTTGAGTCATTCCTCCATAGATTGTCGCTTTTGATGGCTCGCACAGCGATCATAGTGGGCAAGCCTGGAATGAACTGTTTGCACACTAAAAACTTAGTCGGCAAGACGACATTTAGTTTTTTTGCGTTTTTTTTTAGGTTTTTTACATAATACTCCTGAGGATCTAATGTCTTTGGAAATCTTCTTTGTATCGATTTCGCTTTCCAGTTTGTTATGAAATTATCTGCATCTTCTCCGGATCTGTTTTTAGTACGCATTCAATTCTATTACTGTCGATCTGTTGAAAATATCGACAGAGCTTTAGTACTTGGTTGTTGCACAGTTGTTCAATATTTACCAGGCGTATGGGCAAATATATACCCTCCACTACTGATTTGGGGTTCAGCATACGAATTTTTGTCAAAATCCTTGTAGTATCACGGTCAATTTGGGCAAGGTCTGCATAGCTCCACTTAATTATTCCGAATTAGTAGGTTAAAATCGATGTCGCAAATGGCTGTTAAGATACTTATTATCATTATTACCAATTTTCGGAGAGTCTAAGGCCATGATTACACTGTGGGTAGCTAAATCACAGGACCTTACCAACCGTCCGGTGTTAACACTGCACCGTTCCAAGAAATGGCGCAGCACAAGCTCATTTAAATTACGCACTAAGCTAAAATACAACGCCAATGACCATGTCTATACCGCGATCACTAGTGCTGGCGGAACGAAGATCCTCCGTGACTGGTACCTACCTGTTCTAGGTATGTAGTTCCACTCTTTCTGCTGCTTTTTATCATTTCGTTGACCACCCACTGATAGCTAGTCACTCAGCCGCCGCAAAGAATGTTCCCTACATGTTGCTATTGGAAAATAACTCGATGAAAATAAGACAGCACAAAGTACTATTTATTAGCAGAATCGACCATTGCGAGTTTGAAAACAGCAAACTGACTGTTGGAAATCAAATGTATCCCTGTTGGCATTGTCAGCCACGGTGGCCGCTAGATGCCACCGATTCTGGTGGTAGAGAAGATACGTTGAACAAGGGACATATTTATAATGAACATTGACTGCCTATTTGTGTCTTTTACCATATCAGAGTTATATTGATTCCTCTTTTGTTACCATTTCCTCCTGATCGTACATTTCTCCTGTCAAGATTTACCAATTAGTAACTGTTAGGTAGTTGTAGTAGTGCATGCAATGAAATACCATTGAAAGCAGTGCACGTTCTACCTCCAAATAAGGGAACAATACATTGCAATGGTCGATCGCCATTTTGAATTCCGGTATGCCTGATTACAGCCGGAGCCGATTTAATGAACGTTAACAACGCCAACAATTGCCTTCGACGATTCATTTTCATTTTACGACATACCGATTTTCATAGAATTGTGGCAATTCACGAAAAATCACAGCACAGTTGAATGTCAGCGGAGACTGAATGTAGATTAGTTTAGACTCCTCCCTGACCTGGGATCGCAGATCAAACGCATTAAAAGGAGAGCTGAGTCGAGCAGGCGCTCTCATGACAAAACCTGAGGATTGAGCCCTTCCATGATACACTGGATGTACATAATGGTGGTAAGGCCTATGATAACTTATGCATTTCTGGTATGGTGGCGGCCAAAAATGAAACAACGCTCTGCCATTGCAGGATTAAGCAAGGTACAAAGACTTGCTTGCCTGTCGATATCAGGTGCAATGAAGAGCGCTCTAACTGCAGCACTTGAAACCATGCTGGACCTGCCACCAATACAATATATCTAATGATGGGGGGGCGGGGGGAATTTGCTATTCCAGGCTACAGTCACAGCTAACGGCAAAATATAAAGAGTATAGGGTGTTTCAGTTTATTGTTGCATAACTTTGAGATTCGATAGAACTTTTAAAATTAATGCATAAAGGCTATATAAACATGGGTCAAAAAATGCGTGGCTTCCGAAATACAGGGTGTTTAAGTTTACTTTTTAAAATAGTTTTTTTTAAATATTTCGAACAATATTTGATGTATAACAGTGAAAATGGTACACAAGGGTTTTTTGGTACGACAAAACGAACCATGGGCATAGTTTTACTGTAGCCGCTAGAGGGCGCTCTCTACTGTACCTGTAGTGTATTAAAATGACCTTAGTGCAATTTTTTGCTTTTTGAATAAAAAAAATGATTCTTCGCACGTTTCAACATAAAAAAGCTCTCTTGTGAATTTTCGTTATAGTTAGCCGTTTTTGAGATATTTCTATTTTTAAGGTTCGATGCATTTTTAATTATTTATGATAAAATAACGTTAAAAAGTCAGTATCTTGATAATTTTTAGAAGTAGGCTGTGCCTGCAAATATTTTTGAAAATGAAAGCAGAATAAGGTTAATCGTCAATTAGTTGACAGTTAGTTTTGTTGTCTGTTGAAACCGGAAACGTTTTTTTGCAATTGTGAATGCACGAAATTTAGTTTCTTTTACCTGTTTTTTGTTGTTGTAAGTTTTATAAAAATGTCATTTTTATTCTTCAATCAAGAATTAGCGGATATTCATTTTGTGTATGGCTTTGTAAATGGAAACGCAGCAGAAGCAGCCAGAGAATACGCACGAAGATTTCCAAACAGACGACATCCAACTCGCCCAGTATTTGTAAGAGTGCATCGCCAAATAATTGGAAATGGTTTTGGAAATCTCCAAAGGGATCAAAACATAAACGTTCGTCAGCGCAGATTTATCCGTATGATTCTGCGTGAGTTTGATAGAGATCCGATCACAAGTGTTAGGAGAGTTTCTGGTGCCATGGGAATTTCAGCAAGCCATGTTCACCGTGTTCTTAGAAATGACCATAGACGTCCTTACCATTTGCAACCTGTGCAAGGACTACAGCCAGGGGACGGAGAAGAAGAATCACATTTTGTCAGTGGATTCTTGATAGAACTTATAATAATAGGGAGTTTTTAAGTAACGTTTTATGGACCGATGAGTCATGCTTCACTAGACGTGGAGTGGTAAATTTTCATAATCAACATATGTATTTGGTCGCATGAAAATCCGCATGCAGTTCGGGAAAGAAATTTTCAGCATGAATTTAGTGTGAACGTGTGGATTGGTATCTACCGTAATCGACTATTTGGACCCTACATTTTGCCTGCAAGGTTAAATGCTGCGACCTTCTTGGAATTTTTAAAGGCTGAACATGCAAATATGTGGGATGATGTTATGTTAGATTTAAGAAGATTGGCCTGGTACCAGCTTGATGGTTGTCCAGCTCATTATTCGAGAATAGTTAGAAACTGGCTGGACGAAAATTATCCAGAAAGATGGATCGGTCGTGGAGGACCAATCGCCTGGCCTCCACGATCCCCTGACCTAAATCCATTAGATTTCTTTGTGTGGGGATTTCTAAAAGAAAAAGTGTACCAGACTGCCGTAACCACCAGAGATATGCTAATATACAGAATCAGGAATGCATGTGATGAAATAAGGCCTTATTTGAAAAATGCTATACCACGTTCGATCATTCGTAGATGTGAATTGTATATTGAACAATTGGGTTTACATTTCGAGCAACTACTTTAGATTTTGTATGTTTGTCCTAACTGTACAATAGCATTTTTGTTGTAAATAACTAATTTAATTTGTTAAAAATAATATTGGAAAATTAAACAAATTAATATTCTGTTTTGGTGTGTTTATTTGGAGTTAGGAATTATTGCTGTGTTTAAAAACACAATCTAAACGATCATCTTAATTACTTGTAATACCCAAATCGAAAATGTAAAAAAAATATTATTTTCTCATAAATAATTAAAAATGCATCGACCCTTAAAAATCGAAATATCTCAAAAACGGCTAACTATAACGAAAACTCACAGGAGAGCTTTTTTATGCAGAAAAGTGCGAAGAATCAGTTTTTTCATTCAAAAAGCAATAAATTGCACTAAGAAAAAATTTTCGGTCATTTTAATACACTACAGCCCTCTAGCGGCTACAAAAAAACCCTTGTATACTAACTTTCGCTGTTATACATCAAATATTGTTCGAAATATTTAAAAAAAACTATTTTAAAAAGTAAATTTAAACACCCTGTATTTCGGAAGCCACGCATTTTTCAACCCATGTTTATATAGACTGTATGCATTAATTTTAAAAGTTCTATCGAATCTTGAAGTTATGCAACAATAAACTGAAACACCCTGTATAAGCAAATATGTGGGAAGTGACATACCCGATGCGAAGAAAGACCACATAGTTTCCAGATATGTATGCAAAAAGAGCTTTGAGACTAAAGTAGGAAATTGAACCAAACAGCCAAGGCACAACCTGCAAGGGAAAATTACCTGGTACACTGATGGGAAAAAGCTGAACTGGGAACAGGTGCAGATATATATGGGAACCGGTGTAATCCTGGGCATAGTAAGCCGCTTAGAGGACACACCTTTGTATTTTAGGCAGAAGTGTATGCAATCTTGCACTGTGCAAGAGTAAATAATGAGCAAGCGTGTAACAATAAAGTGATCGCCATTTACACTGACAGTCAGGCGTCACTCATAGTGGTAAGAAGTCTTAGAGTTATCCTGAAGTGCCAATAGGAACTGAACACACTGGCGAAACACTACAGACTAAGTCTGATGTGGGTACCAGAACATCCAAGTAACGCGGGAAATAAAAGGGCGGATGATCTCGCAAGGATCATCCACACCCTATACAGGCCTAGAACCTGCCTTGGAGGTACCACAAAGCAAAATAAGGAACCAAGTCAAAGAAAGGGTAAGAAATCAGTACAAGGAACATTAGCACGTAGTGACCGGATGTATGCATGGGACAGAATTCATCTCCGGACCATCCATGTACAAACAAGAGTGCGGAACTGATGCCAATCAGTAAAAACTAACTCTGTGCTGTCACAGGGCTTCTAGCAGGACCCAATTGCTTGAAAGAATACTTGAGCAAAATAGGGTTGTACGATGGAGACCTTAGCTTCAGGCAATGTCGAAAGGGAAGTCAATCAGCCCTACATGTCTTATGTAAGCCCGATGCGCTAGATCACAAAAGAATCTTCGGAAAACCAACATTTGAATCGAGGGAGTTTAAAACAGTATCGACAGGAAAACTGTACCAACTAGTTCATAACAATAGACTGCTGAGTTGGGTAGCCCTAGTAAGCCCTAGAGGCCGCAGTGCCATGGGGACTTCGGTCGGACGTCTCCCGGAAAGGGGAAAAAGCAAGTTTATTTCTGGATCGTCATTTCTGAAGAAACGGAATTTTGAGGAGTAACTGAATATGATCAAGCAAAGCTAAATAAAGTAATTTCTCGTCGTAGTAGAGTTTTATAAAGCCTCATGAAGAAATTGCAGGTAGTGTTGGTGACTCCTGACAGAAGGCAGATCTTAGAAATACGTTTATATGTATGTCATATCAGGAAAAGCAGGGTCTAGGAGGTTAGGGCAACTTTCAATGCGTCATCCAAGGGAAAAATACATGTAGAAGAGTTACACATAAAACAACTGCATGGAGTGTAGAAAGTCAATATTGCAATAAGGCATCCAATTCCATTTTGTAAGTGCTCGGATACAGAAGAAACGACGAAAGACGCATGCTTTAGGAATGACAAACTTTTGTAGAAAATGTTTGAGTCCCGCACGGGTATTATGTAAAAAACCTATAAAACTTCAACAAAATCTCATCTTGCAGACTAGGTAGTTTTTAAGGTGCAGTCATTCCACGTTTACTCACTAGGATCGTTGTGAGCATCCACCTATGGAGGAATGACTCAATTACACGCATTGTTGGTTGCATATGTTTTGTGAAGCCAAGTAGTCTGTAATTTTCATCTATGAGAAGAAATTTGGTTCAATAGTAACATCGCTTCTGGATGATTATGTGCATTGGTAGCATGTGTATAAAATCAGTGATATCTGCTGTGTGAGAAAGGCATTACTGAATATGCTGCCAATGAAGTATATCTATTATCCCGACGGGTTATTTATATGTTGTCCTTTCTGAAGATAGGTTATGTTCAGAGTTATAAATTACGATTTTTTACGTTTTTCTGTGTTTTCGAAAACTTGGAGGAGAATTACGGGAAATCACTACCGCGCCCGCATTGTGTGTAATTACTGTTAAGACTTGTAATTCGACAGTGTACAGTGAATATCATTATTTCTTATCTGTCTCATGTTTGAAATTCAGCAATTGTGCATATGTAATTTCCAGACTGAATAAGAAAAAGTGGATGCGCAACTAATTTCTATCTTTGAATCTCAGGTAAGTATATTTGAGGCAAGAAACCAATTGAATTATCATCTACACATATTATTAGCACACAAATCCTCACTATTCACCTATGCATTCCCGTTTCCTTCTAGTTATGGTATACAACTGACAGCTTAGAGCTCCAGAAAACCATCTCTGAAACAGATTTTACATCACATCAGAGCCAAACATTGATAAATGAATCATCATGACGTTTAGGCAACACATACAGCTACAAAACGAGTTCACAAGTGTCCATCAGCTAGTGCTAAGTTAACATCTTGTAGAAAAACGTACATAATGTAACAAAAAACCAATAAAATGTCAAAAAAATGGACATAGTGTCACTTTTCAAGACACATAACACCCATGCCGGCTTGACTTGTTGGTCAGCTGTCATGGCAGCGATGTCAAAAGTTGCTTCTGTCAGACGGTGCTTGGAGGTCCAAAGTAGATGGGACAAAAACAGATTTGACAGTAAGGTAACCTATTTTTTAAGTTTCAGCGTTCACTGACGTAATCATCTAATCAGCAGTTGACATCCTTTTCATAACCTCAAATATAATCTCCAACCTGCTCGTGACGTAAAGGAGCTAACCTCACAAAAAGGATAGAAGACGGGCTGACCAAAAATTAATGCTGTTTATTAAATGCCAGGAGACTACAGATGATCATCTGTTCTTACTAACCATGGAATATGAACTAAGAAAATGGCGTCAAGTAGGTTGACTGTGCACCTCTTACGCAACGCTCTCATCAGTTCATAATTATGTTCAACACAAGTTGACCCCTGTGAGGAAAATGGATCTAGTAAGCTGAACAGCTTCAATTTAAATTTTCATATTTAGCATGCTATTCTGTACAATACAAGAAAATATGTTACTCCTGTCTCTTCAAAAAGTAGGTACGCTTTCACACAAATTTATCTCTATCCGATGGATGGCCATTCCCCCTTCCCCTGAGAAAAGCTAAGTGTACATCTGGCGTGGATGACGATCGACGGTCCACATCCAAACGAGCAGCGGAGGCCGACTGCTACACAGATGCATCGACAGGACAGCGAAGCGTATGATTGACACGCGAGAGTCGGAAATACCTCCCCACCTTCCAAATTGTGCGCAGAATTACAGCGGCTGGAGGCTTAGAAGTATAACAAAGTCAAAAAATTGATATGTACTGTTCCCCATACAACTCGCTATTCCCTGAATGTTACCCAATTTTTTTTAAAAATGACCATAATTCTCTGAAACGTCAAGAAATAAAGTTTCAACGATTTTTCTTTTTGTTTTTTTTTTATTTTTTTGACACAGTAGATATCCTGTGTGAAAATTTCATGTCATACTGTCAAATTTATAGCAGAGTCAATGATTAGTGAACAGACAGAGAAAGTTGTGGAAGCTGCACGATATATGCCGACTACTGAGACTTCTAAGCTTGGTCCTGTGATACTCTGATTATCTTTATTGATCAGATAGAAAAAAAAGTGTAAGCTTTCCTACAGATACGCCCATGGAAACCCCAGGATGTATTTATGCACTTTCGAGAAAACAATTCATCCAAATTCATTGTGGCGCCCTTATGTCCCCGACATATGTCCTGCAGAGAAAAGTCGAATGGTCAAACATTCAGCTGGCATCAGCAGCATAATGAAATGATTCACCAATTGACTGCCAAATTAACTGTTGTTTCTTACGACGTATCATTTATTTGAACCCTTGTTGAAAACTCACCATTTAAGTGTAGCTTTTTGAGAGTTCGTTGAAATATAACCCCTGTGAATCAGCAATAAACCTATCAGATATAATGTCAAACATCAAAAACTTGTAATAAGAAAAATAAGAATTGATGGTGACGTCATAATATGGAATTGACAAACGAGTTCAAGTGTACATGTTATCGCTGTTAAGTCTAACAATACCAACGGGAACTGGTTAATAATACCTCAAAACCCGAATTTTCTTCTACAACAATTTATCTAACTTTCAACTAAAAAACTACAACATGGCCAGGCCCCAAAACTATTTGCATTCAATTTTATTTGATTATTACATCTCACTACCTTGATGGCATTATTTTATACAATAGTGACGTCTCTGAGCTTACAAGGTACAAGCATACCTCAGTTTCTGTACGGACATTCCTTTCTTATTGCCATATAGTAATTGTAACTGCTGCTATTGAGCTTTTCAACTTTTTTCCACATTGGGGTAATTTCATACAAACATTTATATAGACAGTGAGATTTATGCCTCAAAAGGGACATGTTTATGGACGAATAATATGTGATGCATGAGAACAGGTGGCTCAGATATCACAACTTCGAAGAAAGCTGAGGTGAAAATTGCATGTATATATCATCACTTTTATCGTCGATATGCTGGGGATCATTTTGCTTGTATAGTTGCTCGTACCCAACAGAAAGTGTGATATTTTGAAATCAGAATGAATATTCAGAAAAGAGGAATTCTTCTAACATGTATCAGACATTATTGTAATTCCTTGGGTACTACAAACGAAATATAACCGCAGCAAACATGGAAGAATGTTCAACTATCACTGAATAAATAACACAAACACGTCAGGACTACTATAGGAAGAGCCTAGGTTACCTGTTTAGGCTTAGCTCTCATCACTATCTAAAGGGTTGTATACCAATCGCGTGATGCTCGATGAGGGAGAGGGTTGGTAAAAAATCTTGAAGCATCACGAGGATATATCATATGAATCATTTTTTTGGAATAGGAGATTCGGGGTAAGAGGTTGTCAAATATCGCGTTTCAGCTTCTCACTTCATATTTTAACTCAATCCAGAGCTGTATAATTGTTTCTGGCCACTTCTTATGGCATCGAGAATGAGAAGCAATGGGGAGACTTTTCCTCGTTATGCTGGATATATTTGACTTTTAAGCTCTTTATTCGTAGCTGCTTAAGTAAAAGAAATAAATTGTGTATGTTAAAACTAAAAAGCCTTACCTCTCTTTGGAAAAATTGCTTTCTTACTCAGTAAATCACGCTGTACCAGATTCATATGAGGAATAATACAAAAAGTATAGCATAGTAAACGTAATATGTGTATACTTGTGAAAAAAACATTTGTTGCTGTAACAGAGTGAAATATTTTTAAAAAGATACAACTTATTAATACCGAAAATGATGAAAATCATTATATGGTTGGGCTGAAATTACACACAAGCTATTGGAAACATGTTTTTCTTTTAATATTTTAGAACGGCAAGGGCGGCCTGACCCTAACGTAGTATTGCTGATATTTTTACACCCTGTATAATCGTGACCCAAAAATAATACTTTTTAACAGCCTAATGCTTGGGCCGAATAAATGTACTCATATTTGATTGTAATAAAATAAGTCGTTTTCGAAAAAAAGCTTCGCCTTGTTCCAATACTGATCCCATTAATTTGTGCTGCAGATACCTTCCAAAAGGTCTGACTAAAATCGAAAACTCAATCAAGTATTCTGAAAATTCATGTCCTGGGTTTTTTCGGGTCGCTCATTGCATATTTATTATCATATATACTATATTTTCAAGATGGTGTAAAATTAATAGAACTGTACTAAAACAAGACTGTTTTTCTCAAAAACGATCTATTTTATCGAACTTAAACAAGAGGAAAGACTTCTATGGGTGCAACCATTTTCATCTCAATTGCGTTGGGTTAGTTTGTCCTTGGCGTTCTAAATGAGATATTTGTTTCCGTGCCGCCTAGGCACACAATAGGGGAGACCGGGGCTGGTAGCCGCACTTTTTTGAATTTACTTTATGACGGCTACTATAATTAATATTTTTTAAAACCCATTGTTGCCGTGAAAAGTCCTATATATTTGCAACATAAAATATTTTTTTTTGTTTTCTTATCTCATATCGTTTTGATACAAATATATATTTCCTTCAGTAAAGCAGAGTGCGGCAACCTACCCCTCTAACGGGGTTGGTTGACGCACCACATGGGGTAGGTTGCCGCATACAAAAATGATTGTAAAAAAATAAAGAATGTGTGATTTTTTATTTTCAAATATTAAATTTTGACAAGAAAAATGTTTTTATTTTTTTTTTAATCAAATAGGTACATTTTTTTAAACCTAAAATTATTAGAAAATTTAACTAATGAACTCAGGTAATAAAAAGTAAAACTAAAAAAACAGTCAAAGTTATCGTTAAGTGTTAAACTTATAAGAAAATTAGGTAACTAACTCTTTAATGAACTTAGGTCACAAAGACTTAAAATAAAAAATATTAACATTTTAAGTTACAAATACTTCTCTACTCACTCATACAATTAATACAATAAAAAGGAGCGTTATCTTCTCCCACACACTCTTTGAGTGCCCACCCACTGCATGAAAAACATCTAATCCATTCCTCACCCGGACGACTGTTTGTAAAAGTATCAAGGCAGTAAGCGCATAGACACTCATCTTCATCGCTCGATTCTTCAGCCAATTGTTTTTTATTTACATTTTTCTTCTTTTTATTTTGTTTTTTGTTTTCTTTGTTATTTTTAAGCTCTTTTCTTATTGGAACTTTTTTTGTTTGTTCATCTCTGAGTGCCTCTTTTATTGGCGTATCTGTCAAAATCTCGGTGTGACGCCTTTTTCGAGTTCCTTTATTCTCATTTTTTCTTGGTGGAGCTTTTGGCAGGGGCTTTAGCTCAAATGGACTGACTGTTTTTTTTTGGGTGTTCAACTCGGTATCTTTTTTGGCTAATATGTTAATATTTTTAGTTATTTGCTTTTCCGGAGTTTTTTCTTCGAGCGGTGGGTTTATCTCAGAAGTTTTTGGCATTGAGCTATCAGCGTTAAGAATTTCAGAATAATCCCGAGATGTTCCTGGTTGGGGACTAGTATCCTGAGATATTTCAGGTTTAGGGCTATTATTAGGTTTCCTGTCAATTTCATCATCTTTTGCTTGCTCAATAAGTGGGCGGTCAGTAGCATAAGAGGGGAGAAATTCGTCTTCAGAAAAGACACATTCATTGAATGGATAAACTCCTGACACTTTAAACGCTGCTGTTATGTTCTTTGGTGTTATTGCGCTTGGCAAAGCTACGGCCACAATTTTAGGGACATCGTAGATGGTCATACTAGACCCTGGATGACTGGTTATCCAACCATCGCATGCTGTATTTACATATTTTTTTAAGTGCCCATACACTGATCTGTCCAGCGGCTGTAGCTCGTGAGAGTAGTGTGGCGGAAAGGACAACACCGTCACTCCATTCTCTTTAAGATAGTCCAAAGAATCAATTGATAAATGGGAGTCATGGTTGTCTAACAACAGAAGTACCGGCCTTTCTTTGGAGCAACCAGTGTGCTTAACAAAATGTTGACACCAGTGCAGAAAATGCTCCTTTTTCATCCATCCAGACTGGTTAGCTGCGCCAGCGCTTCCAGGTGGGGCACCAGAGAGCATGTGCTCTCTAAAGTTAACGCGTGGAAAAATAAAATAGGGCGGAATGCTATTACCAATGGCGTTTACAGCTATCGCGAGAGTCACTAATGTGCCTCTTTCTTGAGAGGTGATTCGACCTACTTGTTTAAAGCCCCTTCTTGCTACAATTCTGTCAGGTTTTTGAACGGTCGTAATTCCAGTTTCATCCATATTGTAGATATACTGAGGACCAATTTGTAGCCTATGCAGAACTGTTTTCAGATTTTTAAAAAAATTTCCTACACTGTGCTTATTGAATCCTGATGCTCGTGCCAAACTTGTGGCTTCCGGCGTACGTATAGACAGACCAGCGTGTCTTTTAATAAAATAGGTAAACCAATCTTGTCCGGCGGATTTATTTGTATTCCAGGAATCGGGAAATTTAATTTTTAGTGAGACAGCCCATTCATAAGCAAAAGTTCTTATCTGTTTTGGTGATAAGCCAAAGTATACATCGGCAGCCTTTAATATATATTCCTCTAATTGTTTCTCTTGGTCGTCTGAGAAAACCTGAAAATGTATTAAATAATTCACAAGCACACTGTTTACTAAAGTGCCCAATAAGTAATTATATTTTTTTACCTGTCTATTTTTATATACCCGACTGCAGTTGTAGGTAGTTCATTAGTGCCATAAAGCTCTTCATCCGTGACTTTCTGCAGAAATCGTCTCAGGGTTCTTTCAGGGATATCGTAATCGGTTCCTGCTCCTCTAATGGATTTATTATTTAATTTGACCTCTCTTGCAGCCCTTAGCATAATGTGTGCTGGTGTCTTACCCCTTTCAGTGGTTCTTTTACGGTTTCTCATATTCTATGAAGATAATAAAACGTTTTTAAATATGTTTTTCCAAATTATATGTGTTGAGTGTAGGAGTGAAATATACATATATTTATTATTATGTATACTCACTCTTCTTTGTACAAATTGATCTACAAAGACTTTATTTTTTACATATATTGATTTATTTTAATTTATGGCGTAATACGATAAAGAGTTACAAGTGGTTGGAGATAACAGTTATGTGTTACTCGTTCGCAAGTTGAGACGAATCTGTCATGCTGTCGACGTATACAATATTTTTCGCATGCAGCTATGTGTTTAATATTATCCAATGCTATTCTATTGGTTGATTAGGGAAGAGTAGGAGTGTTAAGAAAGGTTTAAATGCTAAGGTATAGATAGGTCGTCATAAGGGTGGAGCTAAAGGGAATAAGTCGAGAGTAGGCGTGAAAGTGAAAAGTGGATACAGGTTAGGTCCAGTTAGATGCAAATGTGAAGCTAAGGTAGGGATAATGAGCGTAAAAGTTGAAAGGGAGATTTCCAGATAGAGATAGCTAATAAGGATGAAAAGCGGTAAACAGGAAGTTGCTCGTCATCACAGTAATACGGGGATTTACTTTTGTTTTACCCTATTTTTCTATTTACGTGGAATACGAGTAACTTCTATAGTTTACATCGGATACAGGTGGTCATTCGCTATGATTATGTTAGAAGTTAAATTATTCATGCTAAGCTTATCGTTAAAATTACGTATATATAAATAAATACATTTTTGCGTCGCAACAATATGATTTCCAAAGAAATGAAAATCCAAAGTGGGGATGGTTGCCGCATGCGGCAACCTGCCCCTCAACAAATGCGGCGACCCACCCCAAAGCGTTTTTTAAAATACTTTTGCGTTTATTTTTTGTCTGGTAACTAAAGTGGTTATTAAAAATATGTTACTAAAAAATAGATTTCCGTAGAATTCTGACGGTCTACTTCGTTTTATATTCTTACTTTTACATCAAAAGTTATAATAAAAACAATAGAAAAAATAAATTCACTTACGAGCATCAAAATAGCACTTGACGGCGTGCACTCACTTCTATTGCACTGATCAGACTGAAACGTTCCACAAAGTTCGGGCGCGACTTAAGCTTTAAAACACGAGACGCGGCATTGTCGCCATATTTATAGTTTTGGGGAAAAAGCCAGTGCGGCTACCAACCCGTGCGGCTACCAGCCCCGGTCTCTCCTAATTTATGTCAGCCCATATGCGAAGTAACATTTTCTCTACGAGCTCCTTCCCACTTCAGTTGGCCCAACTATAATAAAAATGTAGCAGGGTGTTATAGGTTTAAAATATTAACAATGAATATTTTGATAATATATAGTAGAAAACACCAACTTTGTCACTCCCAAATCAAATTTTGCAGCATTAAAATAACACATGTTGCAATTACAGCATATCAACCTATTTTCATTTCAATGCAAAATAAGTGTATAACGCATAGGTGGCTGTGAAAAATAAAAACCATGACAATTGTTTTTATTAATCACAGCTGTCACAATACGTTCGAAATAGTTTTGGGTAGTTAAGGTTTTCAAAATGGGTAAAGGAATGAGAAAATTCGGTTACTACTAATTAAATTTTTTAATTCTGGGAAATCAAACTCAGAAATTGCAACTTTGTTATACTTATCGCGGTACAGTGTGAGAAATATTGTTAGAAGATATAACGTAACTGGTTCAGTTAATATTAAGCCACGATGTGAAAAAAGCAATATCACAAATGCCGACCTAAAAGCATTAAGAAGAATAATCGTGAAAAACAGGCCTGCCAATTATTTACAATTAAGTGCTCTGTAGAGTGACGCTGTTGGAGAATTTCGAGGTCCCCAACTCATAGAGAGGCCCACAAACTGGGATTTAGCACTTGCAAGGTAAGTTTTCTTATAAAAAAAAGTGAAGTAAAAACCATAAAGTTGCAGAACTTGTTTATAGGCCAAAGAGAAGCCACTATTAACTCCTTTGCAAAAGAAAAATCGGCTTAGATGGGCTAAAGAACATAGACAATGGACACCTCAACAATGGTGTGAAATACATTGGAGTGATGCGGCCCGATTCGGAATTTGTGTTGTGACAGTCGCAGTAGAGTTATTCGCAAAAATAATTAAGCATTCCATGTTGACTGTCTGAAGAGAAAAGTGAAATTTCCAGCATCCATTATGGTCTGGGGCAGTATGTCATGAAAAGGACTAGGAAAACTTCATTTTATTGATGAAAATGTGGATACAAACAAATATTTGGCAATTTTAGAAGAATCGCTTTTACCAGTGATGGAAGAATGTTTGACATCCGGCCAAGATTTTCTGTTTCAGCAAGATGGTGCAGCGTGCCATACCTCAAAAAAGGCTATAAAATAGATGGAAGAAAATAATGTACCACTTTTGAAATGGGTTTCTAGCAGTCCAGGTCTGTCATCTATTGAAACTTTGTGGCACGAGATAAAAAAGGTTCTGCTCGTACAATCACCGAACTGAGACAAAAGATTCAAGAAATATGGAATTGTTTTACACCAAATTTTTGCCAAAACTTGCTTAACACTATGCCCCAAAGAATTTCAGCCGTAATAAAAAATAAAGGTGATGTTACCAATGGTAATCTTTCAATTCTTGCTTTGTTAACTTAGCGCATTTATTTGCACATTGTTTATTTGTTCAGATGTGCTATTAGTTATAGGTCTAAGTGATTTCAAATATGTATTTTTTTACGACTAGAGTGTATCTAAAATGTTTTCGACAAAATAAATTGTTTTAGAAGTAAATAGTTTCGTTAAGTCTAGTTTATAAGGGCATATTTTGGTACAAATCTTGAAGTGGGTCAAATGAAGTGGGCAGGGGCTCGTATATCCACACCTACTTACCCTAACCGTGATTAATATCCATTTTATCTGTGTTACACTCAATACCCAACACCATATGCTCACTTCCTAACATAAATGTTCAATTCTTTCCAATTACGTTGATATAATCAACTTCCCAATATTCAGCAATCACCTTTGACAGAAATGAGGGCATTATCTGCTTCCATCAGAAAGCTACTAGCTCCTATGTGGTAAATGAATAGTTAAGATCAGTAGATATGTAAACGATGTTATTCAAACATCCACTCATTCTGACATGCGTTTCTCGTTATATTTTCGTGGGGTTTTGGTCACATTAGCATATTCCCATGTTGTACGCTCTCAAGTAAATTCATACGTAGGTAAATGGTTGAAAATAATTACGTATTAGACGTAATTGTATATGACAGGTATATTGTGTTTTCTTGTAAGTTTTATGAGCTTGCGTTTGTTTTGATAGAAGATAAATGATGATATCTAATTATAAACATCGTAAAAAGTTTTGATGAGACTTATGCGGTATTAGCACTGGCCCACGTCGGCAATATCTTGCAAAAGATGGGTTATGTTTGTGGTTAGCTGAAAAACTAGTAACAAAGTCAGAGATGTTAAGCTTAATAGAATTTCTGGAATAAATTCTACAAATAAAGAATAAAATAAATCGCCATTTTCATACGTTTGATATTAGTAGTCGAGAACAACTTTTGCGCCCGAATTGCACGTACACGTATGATTTACTGTACAACAATGACGGTTTGATTTCTATTGTGCATTTTTGAATCCTCCATTAATATGTCATACTAGTATTGCTACTGCTATGCATTTAGGGTTGAATGGTTATCGTAATGATACTACAATACTGCATAACAAACACTGGTTAAAACCGCGTAATTTGGTAATAATCATTCTTATTGAAGGGACAAAAAACTAAGTATGTTCTTCGTCATTACGTCTTTACCGTCTGAATTATTGTTTCGCCTGTGACATCTGTAGCACATTGATTTAAAGGAAGTGTCGAAAACAAGAAGACTGTGATCAAATAACAGAAACTTGTAATAATGATGACTCAACTAAAAACAGATCAAAATAATGAAAGGAACAAGAAACATTCAGAGGATTTCGCATGACCCTAATGTATCATTTCGGTTCACAATTCTTTTCCAATATACCAGTTTCCTTCACTGTTGTCTAAAAACAAGCAGCAACAATCTCGCCGACTTAGTAAGTAACTATTCTTCCTCCTAATTGTTAATTGTTGCTATTGTCAATACCTGTTTCCAGCTCCAGACGATGAAGACATAGATCTTCGAAAGCTTGAGTTTAAGTTATAAGAGTAATTTTTTGCAATACTCTATACATTTATACAGGGTGGCGCATCGAAAACGGATCAGACGCATTTACTGGCAGCTCAGCTTTTTTTTTTCGAAAAACGCTCAGACCCGTCGATTTTGTTTTCGAGGGGGACAGAAGTTTGGTAAAAAATCACGTTAACACGTGCAGCCGCCTGGGCGGGGGTGACACCAACCCTAAAATCTTAAATGGAAAGAGGGGTCCAGTGATACCTTATTTTAAAGGTCTTCCAATTCCCTTTCTATTGATATAAAATTAATGTACTTCAGTTCAGTAGTTTTGAAGATTTATTGATTTAAAGCTTAAAGTAGACTTTAATAGGTACATCAGAGTAGTTTGTACTACTTTCAGAAGAAATTTGACTAAAAGAATTTACTTAATAAGTAAATGCTTTTCTTCACTACGCCCATGGTTTGTTTATCATTTTGTTGTTGAAAATAGCTATTGGAGCGTTTTCTTGTGGCAAAAAGTTATTTCTTGAAGAAAGATAAGGTAATATCTCGTACTTATTTTAAATAGGAATTTAGTACATAGTTTGCGATTGATTTGACCAAACTTTGTTGCTAAAATAACTTGTAACGCTTTGTTACATAAATTAATCATGGTATATTCCACAGCAGAAATAGTTAAAATTATCGAAATATTTTTCGGAAATAATCAGTGCGCTAATAGAACAGCAGAAATATTTAATGATCGACATGAGTACAGTAACGTGCATCGAAAATATGTTCTAGAACGTGTAGCTAAATTTCAGGAAACTGGGTCAGTCGCCAATATAAAACGCAACATTGAAAATCCCATAAGGAACGAAGCAATAGAAATGGGGTTTTAGGGCAAGTTTATCTAGATCCTACGTTAAGTACCCGCAAATTGGAGACTGTGTGTGGTGTTAGTCGACGTACTATCCAACGGATTCTAAAGGCCCATAGTTTTCATCCGTATAAAATTCACCTGGTACAAGAACTTAATGAAGACGATTTTGATGGGCGATTACAATTTTGTGAAGATATGAGTGAACGAATTATAAACGATGAACATTTTCTATTCAACACTTGCTTTTCCGACGAATGTTCCTTTTTCTCAAATGGCGTAGTAAATCGTCATAACTACGGATATTGGTCCGATTCTAATCCCAGAATTTATCATGAGGTTCATACACAGCAGCCACAAAAATTAAATGTTTGGGCTGGTATTTTTGGCGATCATTTAGTTGCTCCTTTTTTCTTACCTGGAAATTTGACCGGTGAAATGTATTTGGAATTATTAGAAGACGTCATAGATCCTGCATTAACAGCCATAATTGAAAATCAGAATGATCGGCGATACATTGCAAATAGGTTGATGTTCCAGCAGGATGGTGCCCCACCACATTACGCATTACGTGTTCGACAATATTTAGATCAGACGTTTCCAGATCGATGGATTGGTAGAAGAGGTGCCATTGAATGGCCCCCCAAGATCGCCAGATTTATCACCTTTGGATTTCTCTATGTGGGGTCATTTAAAAAGCAAAATCTATGCTACTCAGCCAACATCATTAGAAGACCTGCGACAAAGAATTGTGAATGGTTGCCGTCAAATTACTCCTCAAATATTGCAAAATGTGCGGCAACGTTTTGACCAAAATCTTTATTATTGCATGGAGAGTCATGGTGGCCATTTTCAAGATTTACTTGCCTAACGGGTCAGTTCATTCTTCATTTTTAAATTACTTTGCTGCCAAATGTATTGATCTCCACTAATGATGATGTATTAGTTTTATTTAAGCTATAAATCAATAAATCTTCAAAACTACTGAACTGAAGTACTTTAATTTTATATCATTATAAAGGGAATTGAAATACCTTGAAAATGGGGTATCGCTCGACCCCCTTTCCGTTTAAGATTTTGTGGGTCGTGTCACTCCCGCTTAGGGGGCTGCACGTGCTAACGTGATTTTTTGCCAAACTTGTGTCCCCCTCGAAAACAAAATCGATGGGTCTGACCGTTTTTCAAAAAAAGAAAACTGAGCTGCCAGTAAATGCGTCTGTTTCGTTTTCGACGCGCCACCCTGTATATATATATATATATATATATATATATATATAAGCGAGAAAATTGTCACTAACTACCACAGATTATTAACAAAATGTCTCCCTGACTCAACATCTGCATTCAAGTGTCGACTACAAACATGGATACAAACAATCTTCTGACTGGCTTTTACTTCCCACGCCTACCGGCGAGGAAGTATTGTAATCGCGAAAAATTTCAAGAATGGGATATTACTTTTTTGATGTTATAGGAGATATACATCATTAAGAACCAGGTCACTCATTTCCGTCGGTATGTCTGTCTGTCTGTTTGTCCGATAATCGTTGGTCTGTCTACAACATGGAAAGTATTGCTCAGATGAAATTTGTACACAAGGCGTAGTAGTACACCAAGGAAAAAAACACGTGAAAGTTGGTCCAGTGGCGGCAAAAAATAAAAATCGCTCAAAATTCGTTTTTTTGACATTTCAAAGAATGTCTATTGACCAGTTGTATAGGCCTGTTTGACAGACTTGATCCGGTAAATTCCTGTGTTATACATTTTCGTAATTTACTTGTTTCTCAAAGGCTGTAACTTAAACATGCTTATTTTGTTAGTCCAACCAAAGACAGTCAACCATGGACAGCAGTCTCCTGGTTCTTTGGTATCTCGTCAGCATGGTCTGGACTTTATCTTTGGAACAACGAACGAAATATCCTCTATTCAGGACAATAAGGTCTATAGCGTTATCTTATTTTGATAGGATCTGACTTGTGCTGAACGTATAATCATTTATGAACTGCGGACGGCGTTGCGTGGGAAGTGAAGAGTCAACCTACTTGACGAAATGAAAAAATACGTTTTTCGATCGAATCTTCTTCAACATCAATTATTTTTTAGCTTCACGACATGTTCAGCTCTGATAGTTGGACATTAAACGAGAAAACTGCTTGACGTCGTTGCAAGTTGCGATTTGAATAAAAATACCATGATTTTGTCAACGACCTACCATCTAAGAGTTTTTCTGGATCTGCTGAGGATGGGCGTCGCTGTTCATTGCCGTATGCGAGGACAAAAACCGCACAATTTACACAAACATGAGACTATAGGCACTGCATGTACGAGGACAGTTCTAAAAGTTCCTATTTGTTCCAGTGGTTCTAAATTGAATGATTTATCATTAATAGTTTGTATAAAAAAATATTAGATCGATCCATCAAACATCCCATCCTTATACCATTGAAGAAAAAAATACACGTACTTGGAAAATATGCCTTCTGACATCTAAATGAATGAATGAGCACTATTTTGTTTCATATCATTTAAAACATATTCAACCAATTATTTCCTCAAAATAGCTGCAATTATTTTGTGATACGTTTTCAAGACGATTTGTAATCGTTAGTTTCAATTGTATTCACATAAAACAAAGTAGCTCACGTACCCATCAGATTTAATTCGTTAAGTGTGCAATTCCAGTCAACTCGGACTGACAGTCACACGACATTTTTCGACATTTTCTAACATACTAATTAAAAATGGCGAGAGATGAAGTAATACCTCTAGTCTTGAGGAACCACGACTTAGTTTAACTGGACTTCTTAATGTGAAGATTTTGTGCAGGTAGGCCTCATGGGCTGACAAAAATAAGAATATACTCGTATATATAATAATAAATAGACTATTATGATCGATTACTGGTGGATTTCACCAGGATTGTCAAATCAACAGTCCGTTATTCTCCACCTATAGGGTAACAGTCCGTCAAATGCAGCAAATGAGCTTCAAGTTCTAATCAACAAATTTTAGCAACCAATAGCTATGAAATGTTGAAAACAAAATACTGTCAAAGTATGAGATGACAGCTTGTCACTGAAACATCACCAGCTTATTGAATATTAAGGAATTACATGTAATTTAGTCAAAATTTAAAAAATATTGGATTTTTTAATAAAATTCATGTTTTTAGTTAATATTGTCGATTGTTTATTTTATGTTTATTTTATTTTCTTCAATTGATATGTGATTTTACTGATTCAACATCACCTACCGCGTGTTGTTTTCCTTAATGACAGGCTCTACCAAAAATTTCATAGATATTGCTCGTTTCCAAACATTCATTCATTTACTTGCCGTTCATCAGTACCATTATAGCACCGTCGATTGATATTCCCACAAAACCATTCAGGATTTTTGATATCCATACATCCATAGTCAAATATTTTTTGGTTGTTCAGGAACTGAACAAACATCCATACTATATTTACAGTGATTAAGAAATATTCAAATATATGTTTGTCGTAAAGCTACCAGCAAACTTAAAACCTGCAAAAAAATAGAATTTGCAATTACTTTCTTGTTTCACAGCTGATTATCACATTTCAAAGCTCCTCAACGAGTGACACATGTCTGGGATCCGTCAAACCCTGGTTCCAGTGGAGTAAGCTCCGCCAACTGTTCAAATATACTCTACTATGCTTTAACAGACTATACGTGGAATTTTTCCCAAAATCGTAGCACAACACTTGAAAAAATGCAAATGAAAATTTAAAATCATTTCCATGACGCCACAAAATAGGTCAGTCGGGTATACATCTTGACAGTAGGGATGTTCGATACGATCCTATATTTAGAAATATCGATACATTTCACGAGTATCGTCATCTTTCGATCCGGACTGTGTCAGAAAGAGTGACCAACATCAGATTACTTTTCTTCTTTGTTTCCTTTCGCTGGATATCGATAATTTTATTCCAATATTTTAGAGTATCGATACTTCCTAAAACGATAAGAATCGATTCATAGCGATACTTCCCGTGGATCTAAACATCCCTAATCTTGACAGCTTGTCGTTCTTGTCAACTGGGCTGCAGGGTGTGGTGTTGCCTTTACTATCTTACATTTTGCTAAAATCTTATGACAAATAAAAGCTTCAAATGGAATATTGACGAATATAAACGGATATGCATAGAATTTAGAATATAAATTCATATTGCAAATTGCAGATTGTCTATGCATGGAATTGAACCGGATTTTTCGGTATTTTTACCGAAAAGAGAATATCTACCGATAACATCATTCTCCATAATTTTTCAAAATATTTCTATACTTGCCGAAAAAGAGCTGAAACCAAAAATAAAGCTAAAAGCTAATTTTATGTAGTCTTCATAATTTTATACCTCATATCAATCATACATATGCATACACACTCAGGCAGTCAGGCACATGAGAGGGGTAGATTTGGGTTGCCTATGATTATGAACGCACATCCTCATCCCTCACTCCGCTTGCCCTGACTTGATTTTTGTGCATACAAAAGGTACAGACTGGTAGATTACCGTCAATACCTCATCACCAGTTAAGCATTAAAGAAACCGAAACCTGCCTGTTTTCAAAATAAATATTTAATTAAAATGAAAGGTGAGCTCATGAGTTCAGGGGTAAAACAGAAAAATATTCACAATACTATAAGCAAGAATCGAAAAAGGTGTTTCCAGAATGATTGCAAAGATTGGAGATGTATTTTCATAAATAGGTATTTTTGATTCTGACTTATAATATAATATAAATTTCGGATCAAAATTAATAATTTCTTGTCGACAGCACGGTCCATCAGGGCCGGCGTCCCTCAGGGTTCGGTTCTAGGGCCAATCCTTTACTCGCTTTTTACGCAGGATGTGCCTTGCCCTAGCGACTGTGAAGTCTGTCTATATGCTGATGACACTGCACTGGTGGCCCAGTCGCGTACCAGGAATCTGGTTCATGACAGGTTACAAAGTGCGCTGGATGAGGTATTGGAATAGGCAGATCGGTGGCTCATCAAAATTAATTGCTCGAAAACGCAGGCTATCTATTGTACTATAAAACGTACCGGCGCCCCGCCTGAGGTTTCAGTGATTGGAGCTCGCATACCATGGGGAAATTCTGGTAAGTATCTCGGTGTCACTCTTGACAGGGTGATGACCTGGCAGAATCAGACTGAAGCGTTAAAAACTAAATTCCAAATTACGTTTCGGCAACTCTACCCATTACTATGTAGAACCTCAAAATTAAGTTTGGTTAACAATGTTTGGCTATACAAGATGGTTATCAGACCAGCAATCACTTACGCATGTGCAGCATGGTGTTTTCTTGCCAAAATGCATATGCGAAATCTGCAGGTTTTGCAGAACAGAACCTTGCGAACCATGACTAACGCACCATGGTATGTCTCCAACGAGACCCTTCACAGAGACCTCGGCATCCCTTACCTAAGGGACTGCATCAAACATCAAGCGCAGTTACGTTAGAGTCAAGCGGAATCGCACAGCAACCCTCTGTTGCGTGAGTCACTACACTACACAGTCGAGCAAGTTCGCAAGCACACAAGACCGCGGCTCGCACTGTGATCAAAATCAAATCCTGCAATTCTGTATCCAACCAAAATTACGATTTTTGTCACACACACATTCCCAAATTAATTTTTGGATTAATCTAAATTAACCGAATACCAGTTAACCATAGCAAGGGATCCCTTTGTCGGCGCACTTGACCCCTTCCTTCCTTTCTTTCTTCTTCCTTTCTTTCTCCCTGGCTTCGTCTCTTATCTGGGATAACGGACCGCTCTGACGGACAATGACGAATAGAATAGAAAAAGTTCATTCCACGTTTACCTGCTATGATCGCATTGTTGGTTGCAGAAAACAAGTATGTTTTGTGAAGCCGAGTAGTCTGTAGTTTTTAGCTCTGAGAAGATATGCAAGAAAGAAAGTTGGTTGAGTAGCAAGGTGGCATCTGGATGATTATGTGCACCGGTCTGCACGTGTATAAAATCAGTGATATTTGCTATGCAAGAAAATTATTACTGCTCCTTTTTTGTGTTATTAAAAACTTTGAGGAGCTTTACGGGGAATCGCCACCGCGCCCGCGTTGTGTGCAATTAAGCCACATCACAGAAAAATTAGGAATGACGTATCTCACTTCGAACATTTTTGCAGTGCCTCACATCTATGGTTTGTATTTTCTGTTGACATCGCAAAATAAATTTCTATAAAATTTAAATGACTGGAAATAAAAAATAATGTCATAAACTTTTCTCTTTCATAGATATGTAGCATATTTTCCCACCTGTTACTTCACCAAGCAGAGATTTCCTTTTCTTATCTCTCTCATTTTTGAAATTCAGAAAATTTGCATTTGTAATTTCCAGAATGAAAAAGAAAAAAAGACGAAAAAGAAAAGTTGATGAGCAATTGATTTCTTCTACCTTTGAATCTCAAGAATGTGTATTTGAGACAAGAAGCCAATGGAATTACCATCAACACAAATTACTAGCACACACATGCTCACTATGCGCCTATGCACTGCCGTTTTCTTCCACCTATAGTATACAACTTACAACTTAGACCTCCAATAATGTCATCTCTGAAGCAGATGCCACATCACATCAGAGCCAAACATTGATAACTGAAGCGTCATGACGTTTAGGCAACACGTACAACTCTAAAACGAGTTCACAACAAGTGTCCATCAGCCAGTGCTAAGTTAACATCTTGTAGAAAAACCTATGTTATGTAAAGAAAACGACATAATGTCACTTTTCAAGATATTTAACACCGGTGCCGATCGATGAACGGGTGAAATGCGGAATCACCGTGCTGCATCTGAGCCCTGCTACCCTACCGCTTCACTTCTGATTCTAAGAATTATTATCTGCCAAAATTTAAATAGCATTTGCTCGAAATTCTCATTTGCCCGTTTTTCAAAACGGGATCGCATTTAAACTTACCATCTAAGGAGTTCTCTTTGCCAAACAACATTGTATGTTCAAATCCTGGATTAGATCTAGGAATCGGCCTGAAATATTGCTCTCATTCCTAGGAATCTGCTGTTAAAGAATGGTATATCTCAGTGTAGTAGCACAATATCTGAATTTCCAACCCGGCAAATAAAAAATGCTGATGATCATATCCTGAATCCATTTGGTGCCACCACTGCTTTCTGCGTTATTGTCCAGCATCAGCAAAGGACCCCCGATGGTACATCGTGCGGAGGCGAAGGAGCACAAGAAAGGGGGAAAGAGAATCGGCACAAAAACTAGTCGGCAGATCGGAGGATCAACCAGGTGAATATTTCCATTAATTGAAATAAATCAACGCGAGCAGCGCATGTCAACATGTCAACTCTTCTCGATGGTCTCTTTTCTCCGTCTCTTCCTCTTCAATGCCAACTTTTAAATCGCGAATGATGGGAAATCGCTTTTATGATTGCAAGAATATACAAAGTTTATGATAATATCTGCAAAATATAGTTCTGGCATATTTTCTCAACGAGAATACCTTCATAGAGTTCGCACTTCGTGAACCTCAAGTTCTTCAAGGTTCACCATTACATCAAAGACCCAAAATTTAGTAAAAACATTAACAATATAATTCAAGCAATAGGAATTGCATTTAAAGATACTGCTATGAAAATTTTCTGTATGACAGTTAATCTCCCAAAACCTGAGCTCAGGCAAGAATCGAAAGTAATGTTAAAGTTTCGAGCAAGTGGTAAAAAACAATTACAAATACTTTGACAAAACAAATTTATTGAGCCCGTTTAATTACAATGGCAAATGAGTAAGAACTTCCGACATAACTGGCGCACAAATCAGTACAATACGGTCCGAGAAGTTCATCGTGACGTCGTGTCAAAGGGACAATCGAGTGCATATCGAACTTTAAAAACAAACTTCGTCGCGAGAACTGTCAGAAAGTGCACCAAATGACTTCTGCGAGTGTCAACTCTTCACCGACAAAACGGATCTACCAGACAAGACACCAGGCAGGAAGACAATCTAAAGTCAGGGATCTTCGCGTGCACATCAGTGAGCCAATCCTATATGTTTCCCTTCCATTCTGACATTTAATTTCATAACAGTGAGTAAAACTTCCGACATAACATGCGCACCTGTGAACGAATGGATGACTGAATAACGAAATCAGATCCATACCAGCCACCCTGAGGCGCCTGCGCATATGCCTTTTAAAAGGGCCCTTATGCACTCCTGCATTATCTAAGCCTCAAGCTCTGCTTTTCTAGCAAAGTTGAGTACAGCCCTAAGTCCCAGCCCCCAGTCCAAAAGTGTTGGACCCCAGTATAGTCTGCCTGTAGTAGCTCAGAGCGACCACATAACACCTACTTTATAAGGGAAAGTTAAATGAGTGACTTTGAAGGTACGTTTTGTAGGCAACAATATATTCTTAATACTTAGTACGGAGTGTAACAACAGAGTGGCGCTGATATTAGGTTTTCCGTTCTCTTTGACAGTTCAATGCTTTGACGTTGATATACGTTGATTATAAAGTTGAATCGTGTGAGGCGCCGGCGTTATATTAGTTCTGTGTCGGTGATACTGATATTCATTGAGCCTTATAACTGAATTTCAATTCACAAACTTACTTTTTGTAATGGAGGCTTATCGAAAACGGGGATTTAAAAAGTGCGTGGTGCCTGGTTGTACTGATACAATCAGTAAAAGGCATACATTTCCAAAATATGATGCCGCACTTTTCAACAAGTGGATCGATCAAATCCAATTTTGGACAATAAAAATCACCAACAAATTTATAAAAGCTATTTGGTGTGTGACTTACATTTTTCGAAAAGTGATAAAGTGCCTGAAACCAAGAACAGGTTTTCCTACGTTACATCTTCAAGTAAGTAATAACTTTGTTTACATGTATAAACCAATCAGTGAATAATCAGGATTAGATGATACGAACATTTTGGTATCCTAACAACTTTCACAGTATAAAACGGTTTCCACAATTTTTTGAAAAACTAGCATTATAAACATATAATGAAATTCAATTCTTTTTTAGGTATGGTTTCGTAAAATGTTCAGAGTAGTCTCGAAACTCATGAAGGTAGTAGGAAAATTGCTAATCCGTTGACTGCAAAAATGAGAGAGACCCTTAAAACAATTCTATTGAAGAGTTCTTCAACAGACACCAAGTTGGTCCAAGAAAACATTATATATGTTTAATAATAGTTATTTTACCTTAGATAGTGACAAATTTATAAATATTATAAACTTGTTCAAAATGTACATTAATAAAGTGATGTATGTATACCTAATAACTTCAACTATTAGTTGACACACTTTTAAAAAAAAATAACTTTCAGGTAACCAGGACGGCTCAGCAACAGAGAAGTGTAACATCTAAAGTACTACTGAATATACTCACACAGGTCCTAAAAGAAAAACTTCTGTATTAGGAACATGTTTAGTAAATATTGAACATTCCTCAGAACATCCAAGACCAGGCTCATCTAAAGACTTGAATTCATCTCCCCCAAAACATTTAAGATGTAAGTATGTTTCAGGATATAAAATACAAGTATTTAGTTTAAAAAAAAACTTTTAATTCAAACAAATAAATTTTCAAACTTGTATGTATAAAATAATATTCAGTCAAATATTTGTAAGTGGTTTTTAAATCCTTTTACTTTTATTTTTTTTTATTCATAGGTGAAAGCTGGGCTGAAAGTTATAGCCCAAAAGCTGGATTATCTGAAGACATCAAGTTAACTACTCCTTCTAGAAGTTCAGCAACTGCTAAAGGTAGCTATTTTTATTTTTTATTCAAATTACTTTCAGTATATTCCTTTTTTGAAAAAGCTCAGACACGTTGAAATTTATTTTTTAATTTATTAAGAATATTTCAATTTTATTATTAGTAACTTAATACTTAGTTAAACATTTTCCTATTTTTACTTTTATAAATTAATTACTCATTTGTTCTCAAGAAGATTGTTATTTTATACTTTACATAGGTACTACCACGTGCAGAAAACACATGGACATCACATCTCCTGAACTATGGATGACCTTATCTTATAAAGAGATTACAAGGCACTGTCACACTGCATGCCTGATAACAATAGGATGCTGTTCAAGTTTCTTATGCGCGCGATAGTACATCGGTAATATAATACCGACTACTTTTAGAGCCCTTGCATAACTGTTATTTTTATGTATTGTATTAAAAAAATACAAATTTTAAAAACATAATCAGGTTGAGCGTTATTTTACCTAAAATACCTTATATATAATTTGAATGTTTGATTCAAATTTAGCGCCACAGTGTAATAGGGAAGTCCAAAGATGGCGCTAGGTATTCGATATTTTTGAAGGGTTCTATAACAGTTCGTATAGGTTCTATAAAAAGTTCGGAGAATGTCACTGAGATGGCGCTACAAACTTAGTGATAAACCTTAGCATTACAGATTCCCTTATAAAGTAGGTGTTATGTGAGAGCGACACAGAACATCGGATCCTCCGCTACCCCATCACAACGTGCTATGGCCAGACAACAACCACCAACAACCTTAGGTTGGCCCTATCCAAAGATAAGCAAAATTGTCCATCCTTAACTCTGGGCCCTTAGATGACGGAAGTATCTGGACTTTTTGCGCGGGCATCTCTAAGCCTAGCCCAGGACCAACAAGCTTGCTCGCCGATCCTGCTCTCGCAAAAGCGCCCCCCATATCATTGCCCTTTATCCCAGCGCGCCCCGGTACCCACACTAATGATACCAGATGCCTCGCTCTCCGGAACCACTCCTATAACAAGGCTATGAATGTATCGTCATTGATGGTACTTGAATAAGGTGGTATTTCAACTATTTTCAATGAATACAAGAACTCTGTAGATATTGTTGAAAGACGACACCACAATTTGCCGTACTGCAGAAATTTTTGAGGAATGAATGTAATAGAATTTTGGCGGTATACCACAGATTAGATAAAAAATTGAAAATCAAAAAAATGATTTTATTAAACGTCCAATCGTCCATATACTATTGAGCAACTTGAATGTTGTCAAGTGATATCACTGTAAACTTACTTTGAAGCAAACTTTAAAAAAGAGAAGAATTTCAAGTACACCTTGTATTTTTATATTAGGGAAGAGTTTCAATAGCATTCAGCTCAAACTGAAAAATTTCCATCGAATCTTAAATGATCATACATTATCTATCACAATTACTTCGATTAAACTGACTAATTATCTAAAATTCTCGTAATTGAAAACTACTAAAAGCCCACAATTTATATCAAACATAAATGATGAAGCTCCAACCTTTTAATGCCCAAATGTATAATTGCTAAATTTATTGGATAATTGTAATCGAGAGCTGTAGTCGTAAAAAACAAATATATTTTACGTACAGGGTGTCACGTCACATGCTATATTGACAAGTGATCTGGACAAATTAGTTGTAAAAACAAACCTTTCAATAAACTTGTGCTCCATTTCTGTATAGTAGTTTCTAAGCGGGGTCATTTTTATGAATATTCAAAATGATTCATGATACTGCTAAGAGATGCACATCTGTAGGCTGTAGTCCTGAAATGAGGGAGTAGATTAACCAAGAGAAAGTGGACATGGTTCTTTTACCTTCCAGAGACCTGTATTTTCTGAACACTGACAGAATAGTTGATCTTTGAGTCATTCTCAGGAGAAAAAGTGCGGAAGCCGTATTCCATCAATATATTATTATTATTCATTATTAACTGCGATGAAGCATTTAATTATATAAAGATCCCAGGGACACATTATTTTCCAGAAAATGTCAGGACTTGGGACAATTCGCCAATGAGCATTACAGTCATACTCATGTCTATTCTGAAACTTTGACCTCGGTCTGACGTTTTTGTCATTATCATTATGCCTCATAATTCTCCATAAAGGTAGGTACAGAAACACATGCTCAAATCTAGCACAAAAGCATGCTATTAATGAGCAATTGCTTCTTACTATCATGTGTGTACATACATATGTACGTTTCTAGAAATAAGCATGCTCTTTCTGAGCATGTAAGGGGGCTTTTAGCGCGTGTGAACAGGTCTGCTTATTAAGCATGCTAGTATAGAGCAACAGTTGTTCGCAGCAGGTGCCTGTGTGTGTTTCAAAAATGGCGCGCTGGGATGACGACAAGACGTTAAAGTTTGTCATTCTATATCGAAATTATGAATGTCTGTGGAAGTCAAAGTCCCGCAGTATAAAAACAATATTTTGAGAAACAGTGCGTATGAAGGTATGGTAACGAATATGAATGTGTTGCAATCAAAAAGATGACTTTCTTCACTTCTGTGGAGAGAGTCACCTGGTTTTCCATTTTTGCAATGGAACACTGAAGGAGAGCTTGATATTAAATAGCATATGGGTTCGGAGTCTTTGCTTTCAGCAAGATGGAGAAGAACATGTTCTTAACAAGCATGCTAAACACAAGCAAACGTATCAGTTTTAAAGAGCATGCCATTTTCAAGCATGCTCATAAGCATGCTATTTTATGAGCATGTGTATCTGTACCTGTACTTCTGATGTGAAATATACATAAGTGGAATATAGAGTCTGTGGAAGTTCAAAACCACCTCTAAATATGGTTTTTGCTTCATGAAATCCGTTCACAACTTGGATAGAAGAATGCCAAGGCACCTTTCTCATTTATCAGTACAGTGTGTAACGGTTTCACCGTCCGATTGTATTTATTAAATCACTTCTCGATTATCATTTCAGAATCGCAAATCATTAATCCCATCTCTAGCTTTTTTACTTGGAAAATTTTCCGCTTGGAGCGCTTGATGCGGAGTTCCTGATATGCTATCTTCCTCGCGCTTCCTTTTCACTTGAGCCGCCGATCGAACAAGAGCTAAGAATTTTCTTATCTGTAGCACAAGGTCATATAGCACCATGTGCTAGAATTTTGTAGAATGTGTGTCCGTATAGGACAAAATGATTGGGGCCTCCCCCTTTCTCTTTCTCTTTCCCTTTTCCTTTCCCTTTCTCTTTCCCTTTCCTTTTGCCTTAGTCTTTGACTTTGCGTTGCTTGGCCTATCACTTCACCCGTGCATGTGCCTTGGCAGCGCCATCGCCTTTAAGTTCAACTTCGCCTACAACTGGTTATGAAGCCACTATATGTGAGGTCACCCCTCATAACTGGGACCTCCACTTCAAGCACCTGGCCATCCTGGATTCAGTCGAGTCAAAATGGACCAGCGAAAGATAAGTTGATAGTTTTATAGCAGCGCCAAAGATGTAAAACTTATTTTGTTCTTTAAAACTTTAAAATTGTAATGTAATGAAAATGCTTTTTTTGTTAAATAAAATCTGTTAAATTTTTGTGTTCTGTTTGTTCTTCTATCCTCTAACCATGCCATGGTCGACACACAGCTACACGCCTGTAGATGTCTTCATGCCACCGACTGAGCTACCGGAAGCTAATGGTAACCCCCTTTCTGTGATTGTGCAGAAAAGTTGGAATCTTCATTGCATTCCATCTTTTCTGGACTTTTTGCGGAAAGGAAGCGTTACAAGTGCTTAACCGATATCGACCACTGCTAAATATTCCTTGAAATAAAATAATTTAAGATCTTTCAATGCTCAACGTGCCTGATATTCGACAGTGAATTTATCTGCCTGCCCAAATGTTACACTTTTTGCGAACCTTCCGCTTCGTCAGGATCAGAAGAACGTCAATATGTCCACCCTCTACACGCCCATATAGCATACTGTGATGGTTCATGTGACGTTTAAATATCGTGTTCATAATTGAATTAATTTGTAAGAGAGATAATGCGCTAAGTGGATAATTAGTTTCACACAAACGGGTTCCCACCTTTATTTGAGCATTTTTATCAGACACATATTATCTACATTCATTGACTTTTTTTAGTCGCTTTTTCGTGACATGGCCTTTTAAACCGACTGTCATTTGTCAGAAATGAACAGAAGCAACGCTGACTAACTAGGACTTTATCATATAATGAAGTTGTTTCAACTTATGTGCATACTTGTAAAGTGTACATGAAATATTTGATAAGAAAACATCAAACGGGTTCGGTTTTTCAATGACATCTGTATTTTCAGAACCCAAAATCCTACAGTGCTGTTTGTTAACGTAACCTCCCAGATGGAAATGGGCAACGTCCGAAAAGATGATTTTGTTTCAACTCTTGCACAAGTTGCACCTTGTAAGGAAATAATCCCAGGTCGTTATGCAATATTCTCTGCACAGAAGTGCGACTGATGCCCACTTGTTGTGCTCTGTGACTAGTTGACATTCTTGCGTTTTCACGCACACTCTGGGCAACAGCAGCAATGTTTTCGACTGTACGTAGGGGTCAAACACGCTCATACCTTCTGTTGTCCACAAGCAAGCCAGTTTCACGAACTTTCGTATACCAGTCGCGGACGGAGCTTCATTTCGACCAAATAGTCTTCTCAATTTTCGCAAAGTTTCTCCAACACAGAACTCGCTTTGAAAATAGTTTTTCAATAGTTCCCACCTTTGTTCAAGATTAAAACGTTCAATTGCTCTCAGCGGAAGTTTGACACAATATATCCGTCACAATATCTTGAGCATGGAAGTGTTACCAACTGTCGAAATAATACCAACTTAAAAAATGCCAACTGATGGCCCACCCTTTGGTAGTAGAAAGTGAAGATACCTGATTCATTCGCCACATCACAGCATCTAATACCTAACACGGTTGGAAATTTGTCGACGAGGGCGACTAGGGTTATAGCTATTTGATCCAAAAAATTGGTCTATTTAAACAAGTCACATCATTCATGGAAACAAAAAGCAAGTAAAGGATTCTTGACTATCTGTGTGTTAAAATCAGACTTTTATGAAGAAACCAAGTAATGTAATGCTTTTGTGTTGTAATTAATTATTACAGATTTATATTATAATATAAAATTAGCTCTTTGAGTTGTCTGAAAATAGGGATCAAGAAATCATGGAATCACTGTTAAGGTGTGTTTTGTTGAATAGTTTAGGCTGTTTAATTCTACAGAATATCATGGATAGAGTGAGATATTAAAGGAAGTTCCTAAGGTCACAAGAACGCCAAGAAAAGGAATATGCAACTTTCTCGTGACTACCGGTAAGGTTCGGCTTTTATGTTAGGTACCGTTCACATACGCAGTTTTTTTCATTCAGCATTCTCGGTGTGCGTTGCTGTGGTTGCGTTTTTCTCGCAATAGGACGCAGTAAATTGATTAAGCCGACGTCCTAGCGCAAAAAATCCTGAGATCTGCTAAGGCAGCGTTTTCCTGTCCACACTGCTGACTCTCATTTACAAACAGTCACGGTGCGGATTACCATACAGGCAGCAGGCGTCCGTTTTTTGTCCGGCATGGCCATTTACGGCCACCAAGGATCCCAGTTAGGCAGCGGGAGTTCAAACTGGCCGTAAATAACAGCCACTTCCTCCATTAGAAGGACACTAGGTAACGTGAGTGACGGACAACCAGCTGTAACGGATATACGTAGGAGTTGCGCACATTTCTTCTTTCTTATGGTGTTCCCAGAACAACTAGGCACAGAGATGGACTTTGGCCGTTAACCTACCACACTGAGAAAACGTGAGCAATTAATAATTGAAAACTTTCATTATCCATAATACATTTTCTAATCATTCTAAGTAACTAAATTATTCGTTTTAATAAAAATGATTTTTCTGGAACCAGTTTAATTGTAATTAATATACTATTAAACTAATTTTATTGAAATTAGCAAACAATGTACCTGTCATTAAACTGTTCAATACGTTAAGTGATTTAGTTCATGTACAAAAGGTACATTCAAAACAATTAAACGTTTTAATAAAAACAGTTAAACTGTTTATTTAGATCGCGGACCCAACAGGACGCGACTCTTCATTCGTGAATGATCGTGTGTATGCAGCTGACGCAGGGCCAGTGATACGCGAACTCCTCAGTTTTAAATGTGATTTTCGCGATGATCCTTATATTCGAATGTTGCCTTTGTTGGTGTACTAACTGTGTTTTTCAATACAGCTTTACCTATTGGCTTCGTTCAAAGTAATTTCCACCACATTAATACCCTTCCCCTTCCGCCAAAACCAGCTCTTAAACCAGCTCTGCCAAGTTTCACCCGGGAGTGCGGCACACTCCTTGTCCTAAGCTCTCAGAGGGTCTTCATCCCTAAAAAACTGTTTTCCTTTTACCTTCATTTTCACATACGGAAACAGTGTGCAAAGTCTCAGTGAGCACGATCTGGACTGTAAGGAGGGTGCTCAATAAGTAATTCAGTAGTAGTCAAATTCTCTGTGCAGGCTTTGTTTGGCGTGGTCAGCTGGAGCGTTGTCATGGTGGAGGTACCAAGTGTCCATTCTTCACTTTGGCCGCAGGTTTTGCATAGAATCTATTACTTTAGGCAGGCACTGTTCCATGTACCACTTAGTTGTGCCTGTCTTCTGTGTATTCAAAACGACCCTCTCCACAAAAATAAAATTTCTTAACAGATCGGGATTTTCTGACAGGTACGGTGTGTCCTCAACATCAAAGACCCAAACTTTGTTTTGAGCCTTGGTCGGCACATCGTAATAATAGAGCCAAGTCTCGTTACCTGTCACTATGCTGTTCACATACCGAGATTGCCCCTTATCAAACATGTTCAGCATCTTTCGGCACCAAGTCGTACTACGAGTCTTCTGCTCTCCCGTCAGACTAAATGGTCGTACATTATTGAATGAATTGCTGGTGCACGTTCGCGACCTTCCTTCCCTCCAGAGGGAAATTGTCCCTTTGGAATTCTCTGTACCACCTGAATATGCAAGCGTGATTCCTTCTAAGCACTGGTATATGCTTAAACCACTCGTAAAGTTATACGCTGTCAACACGAATGGACAACTAAATCAACAGACATGCTGGCGGCTACTATGCACTTATGGACATGTCTCAACATGCAGTAACATGCAGCCTCCTGCTTCCGTTTGTTAAGTCATATTGCACGACTTTTATAGTACCCTTTGTATATATATATAGGCAGTGGAGTCTCCTATTGGTAGTTTCTGGGCAATCAGACAGATAATTGGTAAAGCTTTCATCCCACATATAATTATCGAAATATCGAATTTTGTTAAGGTTATAAAATTCGGAAGTTTTTATTTTGATTCGAAGACATCAAATACCAATATCAAGTTTTCCAAATTTGCCAGAGCACACCTATAATATATATATATATATATCAATTAGTGGAATACAATTTATTTTTTAAATTTCAAATATTATCCTAATATAATTTATAAACTAGTCAAATACTTTTACCTAATCAAACAAATTTAATAAACATAAACCCATTTTAACAGTTCAATAATTTTAAATGATCTGGTACTCAATCTAAGTAAACGGTTTAATAACTTTAATTAAACGATTGCGCTTTAGTTTAATTAAACTAGTTTCCTAGATTCAAGTAAACTGTTTTAGAAATCAGAGTTTAAGTAAACTAATTGAGCTTGTTAGCTGTGATATAGTTGATTCAATTTTTTAATTGACTTCATTAAAATTTTAATTGGTTTAATTAAATTTCTTAGTCCGCAATAATTTATCATTCAATGCAAATATTGTAGAAAAGTGTTAATTTTATTTTATTCAACACTACCAAGAAATATACCTCTAAAACATAAATAAAAAGTAGATGAACATCAGGAGGATATATAAATCTGAAGGTATAATGAGATATTTAAAAAATGTTTTATTCAAACCTAATAGTGATCGTAGTTTACTTAAAAAATTGTGATCCTTAGGTCGAGATCCAATTTCCAGATTTTTTTCAAGATGTTTGAACTAATAACTTTGGATGGCCCCATAGGGAATAGCCTAGACCATAAGTCATTTCTGTTGAAAAGTCTCAAATAACCACATTGAAAGAATATAACTCAGAAAGAATCCTAATATATTTCAAAAAGTTGAGCAGATTATGATAACGTTATCGTGCAACGAATTCGAATAGATTAGAAGGAGCCCATATGTTTACATTGCATCGTTTGTCGCCAACATTATTTAATGCACTTTTGACTCATTTGACTACTATCGCCTGCCAAAGTGACAACGTTGTATCAGCATAATAACAATACTTACCGGTGGAACGATCTACCTTCATTAAGCTTGTGCAGGTCTTCGCAAATTATGCCTGATCGTCTAACAGCACAAGTGTCTACAAACACTCGCAATTTTAAAACATAACACTAAAAATACGAATTTAATGACAGAACTGTCAAAAACTTACCTTTCATCCTAACCATAGACTGAGATTGGTATGCTTTAAAAAAATGACACTTAAATTTGAAAGGTAATATTTTAGTTCCTGCGGATCATTCTAAGAACCTAGGTGATGTAATAGATGTTGATTTAAAATTTGTTAACACCCAAACTAATTTCCCAGTGCTACGCTATTCTCAGAGTTTTATTTTCAAATACAACCTTATTACACAGATCGGTGAAAAAGCAATTGTTTGAATCTTTCTTATTTTCTAAAATATCGGATTGCATAGTGGATTACTATACCTATTCAGATATTATAAGAAAAAATCGGATTCAAAGTATTATATACGTAAATACATATTGCAGGTTCGTAAATGATCTAAGAAAATATGATAAAATGTATAAATCCCAGCTTCTAGGTCTGACTTATGAGGTTCTTTATTCAAAAACACCGTCATATTTAGAAAGCAAATTCGTACGTAGGGTATAGTTTAAAAGAAACTTATTCATTACCTTAATTCAAGAACTAATTGAAAGGAAATCTTCTTATTCAGCAATGAAATCCTTTGTAACCGATAAGTTTTAACTAACCTTAAGTTTTCTTCATGCCTTCAATATAATGCTTCATTTTTCACAAAATTCTAGTTTGATACATCAGAAATTTTAATGTATTGTTGAGGCGGTTTAAACTTTAATTATTATTATTTTGAAGACAAAGAAGTCGCAGGGTTCGTTCTTCTACATTTCATTGGTATTATCATTATTTCTCAGTACAAACCTGTAGATACCATCAGCTTATTTGGGAACATCTTGTTAAAACATACCGAGGTGTAGCCGTCTCGGATCAGACTCGGTGTCGATGAAACGGCATGATCTACTTTTTGCTTTTGCGAAAATGTTAAATAGCTGTAAATACAAATCATGTAGCTTCATACAGCCACTAAGAATGGACTGATGTCAATGTAAATACAGACAGTATAGGCATTTCCTGTTTCTTGTACGAGTAGTAACGCTTGTCAGATGTAGACACGCGAGTCAACTAACTGTTTATGGTTTTTGCAAGTCTAATCGATACTAATGAAGCGGATGATAGACCGATATAGGCATATTGTTGCTTCTCATTGATGAATTACGGATTTCCAAGTAACTTCAAAGCATCTACTCAATTATATCGTTCAATGCTGTGCTCCTGAGAAAAGCTGGAATGTCTGTTCTTGTTATCATTAAATTCTTGATTTCACACAGGCGTTCTATTAGCTGTGGTGTGCTGCTCAGTCTTTTGTGGCCTTGAGACACCCATGATATACGAGGAATTGTCCTCCTTCTAAAGAGAAAATGATCATGCGGAAAAGGTATAAAACAAAAAATAGGAAAATAATGGGCAAAATCCGCAAAAATAAGGAAAGTAGATTCGAGCAGAAGATAGGATAGGTAACCCGAGCGATACTTATTTCTGCTGGTTGGCTTCATCAGGCCCGAAATGAATGCACATATGCAACTACAAAAATAGATAGCTACACAAGACCATATATCCGAATACGGGTGTAACCTGAGGAAACGAAGATGGAGAGGGAAAAAACTGCCACACGAAGTCCACAACAAGAGCCAACCACACATTGTAGTGTAAAATGACTAGAAGACCTCCTACTACTACCTACTTGCTGTGGTACTTCAAGCCCAAAGAATCTACAAAGAGAAAATGATCATGCGAAGAAAGGTATATAATTAAAAAATAGGAAAATAATGGGCAAAATCCGCAAAAAGAAGGAAAGTGGATTCGAGAAGAAAACAGGATAGGTAACCCGATTAATTCATTTCGGGCTGCTCGAATCCACTTTCCTTCATTTTGCGGAGTTTGCCCAATATTTTCCTATTTTTATTGTATATATATATATATATATATATATATATATATGTATAAGATAAGAGGATATATTTTGAATCTAAAATTGCTCGCTGTTTGCGTCCACCCCAACTCTATGCTTTTATACAATTTTGGTCTTTTATGCGGCATTGATTTTCGAATGTTAAAACTAGTATGAATCTGTAGGGACAATTCAGCAATTGCCAGTACACACGGGCATTTAGATAACCTAAATGTGTAAATAGTACTATCACTAAGAACAGGCGTATATGTTCTGCTTTGGACAGAAATTCATGTGGTTTACTCCAGTTCAATCATTAGGCGTTGTGGTTGTGCAGCATCCACCAAGAGGAATATTCAAATCGCGATGAATAATTCCATTACGAATGTACCACCGTGTACCTATATTTTGGAACATCTGAATGATTCAGGTGTTAAGAACTGATTATATAATTTAATGTTATAATGGAGCCTCTTAAAACGCAATATTTCCACGCAGGTGTTCTCCATGGATAGGTTTCCACCCCAAGTTCTGTATTTTTTTGATAAATCAAATGTCTTTTTTTACTACTAACCCGAGGAATCATCACTGTTGACCTTCTTATATTATTATATAGAGAAGTAGCACTTCTGCCTCTAGCTAAATAATGAAAACAAAAACGACAAGTAATTACCTTTCACGGCTTTCGGCGGTTGCATCAGCAATGCCATACGAAATAATCAAGCAAATAGACTAAGGCCCAATTTCACCAACATTAATATTTGACGGTCAGTTGGACCAATAGGAAGAGATCTTATTGAAATGCAATTTGACGAAAGCTGTCAAAGCTCTGTGAATATCAGTGATTTCTATTGAGATAATGAATAAAACCATGTAAAAGTGATTAAATTATAAACAAGACCACCTTTTGATTCCAACGTGATGCTTTTGTACAGAGAAAACATGAAAACTTTCATGTATTTTGCTAGTTATCAATTTACAAATAATAGGTCGATTATCTTTTTAGCCAATTTGAATACGGCAAATAATAGATCGATTTTCCAGCTGTTAAATTTAGCAGAAGGTTTGGACGTTTGTTCAATTACTATGGACTTAGACAAAAAACTATGAAAAATTTCTCATAAATAATGTCTTGTAAGTCCAAAAATTATAAAAACTAATAATGTTTATTGTTTGATTGCCGTTTTGACTGGCGAGAATATCCATCTGTCACTCGCAGAGTTGCCAAATCTAACGACGAGCACGTCCCGTGGTGGAGGGTGCGACATGAATCTTTTACATTTGCTGGTTTTGAATTTAAAGTAGGATTACATAGTACTTATGATAGTTGGAGCTAGACTGATAACACTTCTTGAAAAATATTTGAAAAGTGTGAACTCCATCATGGTGTGTTGTCAAATTACAAATCAAGTATCCGAAAATTCTTACATACCTTGTCATAGTTTACGAGTACTATCCTGACTATGACAATATTTGGCAGATGTGTTGTATCATCAAATTGATGAACAAATATAAGAAAGCTCTTATATACCTACATACGGATTTTTCATAAAAATTCACTTGGTATCACGATTATAAGCATCTTTAGTAGATTGTTCGATCCGGAATGGGAAAGATCTCCTATTTATGAAAATATTTTTGGTATCACCTAACCGTTGCAATCAGTGCACAAAAACTGTGACATATGATTTATAGCATAACTCGCTGCCCTATCAACACAAATTCAACATACAGGTCGCCTAGCCGTGGGGATGCAGTGGTCGGGATGAATATCACGGCAGCAACTGATGATTTGGGCATGTCTGGTTGTTACCAGACATGCGTATGAAGTGAAACTCGCATACTTCACAACTTTGAAGATTTTGTACAATTTCTTTGAAAATGATGAAAGAGATGTCTGATTTGGCAAGATAATGTCGCAGCCAAACGGCAGTCGGTCTTTCTGGACGCTGGCCAAGCAGATTGAAAAGAACTTGTCACACAGTAAGTAGCCGTCGTCCACCACTTACGTGTCAGGATGGAAAGATTGTAACTGATTCGAAGGCCAAGGCTGAAGTGCTTGCCAAGATCTTTGATGCTAACTCCACCATGGACGCCCACAACAAAGCTTCTGGTCCGGACTTGATTGTACTGAAGAGGTGTGCAACGGAGCTTGCTCCAGTTCTCTCGCGTCTCTTCCAGATATCTTATTAGTCCAGAAAACTGTAAATTTGCTCATGTACAACCCATCTCAAAAAAAGGATCTAAAACCGACCCTTACAACTTCAGTCCTATAGCTCTGCTTTCTGTTATAAGTAAGGTGCATAAATCGAAAGCTTCTGGACTACCTCGAACGTCTCGGCTTGATTAGCGACAGGCAGTATGGTATCCGATACCAGTGATCCACAGGAGATCTCCTAGCTTACGTCACATAATAGTAGAGTAAGCTAATAAAGTATTACGGTGAGGCTTATGTCGTTGGTCTTGATATCAAGAATGCGTTCAATTGGCTGTGGCACGCTGCCCTCTTATGCAAACTTCTATTCCATGACCTCCCAGAAAGGCTTTGCAGATGGGTGGCAGTCTTTCTCTCTGGCAGCAAGGTATCCGTCGTGATCCACGGGATCTCCTCTTCATCCCGCAAGGTCAACGCGGGTGTTCCCAAGGGATTGGCCTTGGCTCCGAAACGGTTCTTCTTGCATATCAACGACCTCCTTTCCTGTACGATCAACCCGATCCACAGCATCGCTGATGACAGCACTCTACATGCAGGAATTCAAAGTGACAAGACGATCTCTGCAGCTGAGCTGGAAAAATGAAGATTAGTGACGACTTCCTCTCTGACGAGAGACTTGGAGGGTATCACTGCTTGGGGACGCAAAAATCTTGTACAGTGTAATGCTTCCAAAGTACGGTTCCGATGGATGGCCGGGTTCTGCCAAAGAGACGTTCACTTAGGCTGGTCCTAGTCCCCAGTCCTGAGGACTTGATCTGGCACGAACACATCTTGTCAGTAGCGGCAGCTGCTGGGAAAAGCTAGGCTATTTGTTTCGGGCTAAGAGGTACTTCCGCATGACCTTCTCACTCTACGGCCCAGAAACAGCCCAGTCGCGAGTATATTATCTATGCTCGATGTTGTCCAGAGAAGGGCTGTCCGACTGATCGATGACTCTTTTCTAACAAACAGTCTCGGGACTCTTTCACACCGGCGGCCGACGGCAATCAAGTCCTCTTCTACCGGTACACCCACGGGCTTTGCTCCTCAGAGTTCTCTTCCATGATGCCGCCGCGCGATGTGCCTGCCATACAGACCCGGCTGCTTCGGTACAAAAAAATGTCTACAGTAAAAGCTTCCTACTTCCATTGTATGTTGGCTGGGGAGAGCATAATCACTAGTTGCGTTCGGCCCTTGAAAAGGTTTTAAGTGTAAAAAAGGCGAACTTTAATGGAATTACCGATGTACTCAAACATGTTGCTGAAAATCGCCAGCGACAAGTGGAGAAAAAAGTCGCTGAAACATACAGAAAATCGCTAAGCCTAGGAACAATGTTGTTTTGTCCAGATGACACATCACTCAGTCGCGACTAGGATAGTGATGGGACATTTTATTCATACGGATCGGTGCACGAAAATAACTGAATGACTCAGCACACTGCAAGTGGGGAAAGTGATTTTTCTCAGGTACCAAAAGGAACTAAGGAACAGTCAAATAAGAATTCTATCTGACATGCATGAAACATCTGTCGAAATCAGGTTTAAGTGTTGTATGAAAATGTTTTATCGATGAATTTCTAGAACATTCAAAGATCTGAAAAATCTTTGAAAGATTTGAAAATCTCCAGAAGATATATAAACATAGCCAACATTCAAGCGAGTCAAAAATCTTTCGGAAGCAATTTTTGAGAACCACAGGCTCCAGCGGCGCGGGGAAATGTGGAAAATCTCTGACATGTGAGGCAACTTGAAGTGAGATGAGATTATAACTGGAAAAGTGGCCAAAATAGAATCTACTGAAATCAGCCTTGTGTGGTCCAAACTGTTAAATATTACCAAGCTGTTCAATCGCGTTTTCTTTCACTGAAGCCAGTGTTGGACTGGTGCATATTCCAAATTCTTATAACAGAACCACTTTATATATTCATGTTTTTTTGGTGCGCATTTTGAACTAGTTATTCACTCAGTGTAGAAACATACAGAACTTGAAGCAACTGGGGCTGGTGTTGTCTACTGTCTTCTGCTTTGATTTCCATCTTTGAATGCAGACGTGCTGTTTGCTCGTGGTTTACTATTATTTTTTTTCGATGATTCATCATAGTAACACGGAAAAGGACAAAGAAACGAAAAATATGCTTCATTGACATTACTGCACGCGCGACGTGACATGATAGTTGTTTAATGTTGTTTTGGAAACAAATTTAGGATCACCGGTATTAACTAAGGTAGAGTATTTTAAACACAAAAACTGCGCTAGTTTCATCAGAAGAAAACACTATAGCCACAGAAGCAAAGCGAATCTACTAGTGTGATGAAATGACAATTTGTCCCTCCTTGGATTACTTGAAATAGTGATGCTGTTTCTAGTTCGTTTCATTAAGTGGCATTCAGTTCTAGGAACTGGTTCGTGAACAAACTACTTTATGAAACAATACCACAAAAAATATAGGTACAAAAACAGAGCAGATATTCCAGTCTGTCAGTCGAGATAACGTAAAAACGTTTCAATTCATATTTTTTAACCGTTCCAATGCATTCCACTGATTGCAAATGTATTCTCCCATCACTAACATTGTGAGACACTAATTTCAAACGTCAGTTCTTCTTTAGTCTATTCTTCTTCTCCATCGTTACTGTAGTCTATGCTTTGTGGTCACTTGTTGTTTTGAGCTTGTTGTGTTATTCCTGAAAAATGGATTTTCCGTATAAAAAGTTCTCCCTCCAAGATCTTTCTTGTGCAGAAATTACATATTACACTGTCGTGTACAGTTAAATCTGCACTAACCCTCAAATACGTGGTTATGTTGTACCATGTACCAGCACCGGTGGTGCGACTGATTAGACACTGAAATCAAAACAAAAAACTGCAACTGCAATTGAATGTATGAATGAAATCTGTCGGACCAGTGATGTCAAAATGTCGTTGAGGAATTGGAAAAAAGTGTATGAATGTGTTGAAATGCAACACCTAACAAAAATGTAGTGAAAAAGCTTTTACATGTAAGGGTTTGGAAGTGCAAATTTGCAAATGTAGGATAAACTATTAACACCCAGTAGGCGATGTTGAGTTAATATAATCACATATGGATTACAAAAGTTGCAATAAACATCAACAACAACAGCTGTCACTTCATAGTTTACAGTGTTTTGTTTTGAATACTTTGATACTATTTGCTGCCAAAAATGTGACGGAGTGATCTTGGGGCTGATTGGGTATAGTCAACGCCAAACAAAGTGGCGTGCACGTCATCACGATAAAAATTCCCCGACCTAATGCCTAGGTTTCTATCACAAACAATTGCTCTACTGCAGTTTCATATTAATGTGATATATAAATTGTAAAATGGTCATTACTCTCTTATTATGGTTAATAGTCATATAAACATTGTTATTAAAATATCACATAAGTTGCTTTCTGATAAATTTAGACGCATTATGCGAAATAAAATGTTTTGCAAACGCTCCAATCACTTATCGACATGTAAACGCACTAAACCGATTTCGCAGCGTTGACACATTGTCACCTTGAAACTTATTTAAACTGGGAACTGACATTTGTATTAATTTTGACACTGAATCAATTTGTGGCATTTCAAATCTTTATAAATCCTTTGGCCCCGCATACTGTAAATCAACAACTGTTTGTTTCAAAACAAAATTATTCATTTTACGAGTAGATAAAGGCAATTTTGGTATATAAAGATGCCCAAACAGTTAAATAGTCGGTGTAAGGAACTCGTGGCCTCGTTAATGCACTACTTTGAGCAAGAAAGGGACAACAACGGGCCTTTGTTGCCTTTAAATGCTGTTCAAGAGGTAGGTTACTAATGATTATATGTAATGTATATTAATAATAGTGAAATTTTATTTCATTTTTTGTAGCGTGTTGCTGCTGCTTTAAAAATTAGTTTAAGGACAGTTAGTCGTATTTCCGAGGGTGTGAAAAGTGATGCAAATTTAGAATCGCCCAAGAAAAAGCGGAGTTATATTAAACGTGTAACCAACACAGCGACATTGGATACAAGTGCCATTCGAGAAGTGATCTATAATATGTATCACAAAAGTAAGATCTTATTATAATAACTTATCAGAAATTTGCATTAATTTGTTAACTGAATTATAATGTCATATTACACATGGTTTCAGAAGAACAAGTTACGATACAAACTTTATGGTCTCGATTAAGAGATAGGGCATTATTTGATGATAGTGCCACGTCTTTAAGGCGGTTGCTTAGAGATCTTGGATTTAAGTGGCTTAAGGACAATCCGCGACGAGGGCTCATGGAACTACCAAGTATAGCTTTGAAAAGGGTGGAATTTCTAAGGCAATACAATCAAGCCAAGGTTGAGGCCTTATACCAGTTTGTCTTCCTCGATGAAACTTGGATATTTCAAAATGGGACCATAGGTCGCTCTTGGCAAAATGGAAACCAAAAAAGCGTGAAAGCTATTAAAACAGATGGTAAAAGGTATGTACTTTTACACAATTTGCACTATAAAATTTAAAACTAATATATTTTAGATACATTATATTACATGCTGGAAATGAAAATGGGTTTATTGAGGGTAGTGAAGCGATATTTTCTTCGAAAACAAAATTGAGCGATTACCATGGAGAGATGAACCAGGACAATTTTTTGAAATGGTTTCAACATCAGTTATTAGAAAAATTGGAGAGTCCATCTATGATTATACTGGATAACGCCCCTTATCACAGCATGATATTGAACAAAGTGCCCAACAGTGCATGGACAAAAAAAAATATCCAAGACTGGTTGACAAATCAAAACATACCATTTTTAAACACAATGTTTAAAACAGAGCTATTGAGTATTGTTGCTCGGTACATAATGCTTCTTAATTATATATATATATTTTGGTCGACAGTTTATATTTCTTTTGTTTATTCCTATTCTTAAAATAACTGCTTTTTTAGAAACAAACCACCTAAAATATACGTGATTGATGAATTGGCGGAACAACATGGGCACAAAGTTCTTCGTCTGCCTCCTTACCATTGTATATTTAACCCTATTGAGTTAATTTGGGGCATAGCAAAAGGTTACTATAACAGACATATTGGTAGAGATGGTAACAGTGAAAAAGACTGTTTGGATATGTGGAACGAGGCTCTACAAACGGTTACCCCAGACATGTGGAAAAATAGTGTTCGACATACTGAGCAAGAAATTTTTAAATGGTATGAAAGAGAACGAATTTTTGATCGACCAGACATCGAACCTTTAATAATCAACTTTGAGAGTGATGAAGATTCAGATTCAGACAGCGCTAAAGAAAGAAACTCCGACTAACTTTATTGTACAGAAAAAGCTTACACAAGTAGCTTACCTAATTTTAGAATGCATTTTTCTGTATGAATTTTGTAAAATAAATACCATGCATAAAATTTGGAGGACCCCATTTGGATTTTTATTCAGTACCTTTAAGCTATCAATTAAATATGGTAGTTTCATAGTGTCATCTGATCAATAATTGTCATACTTAATGATTATGCAAGTACAGATCTATAATTTTATTATACTATTATTTTTGTTCTCATTTGAGGTTAATATTGCTTATAAACCTAGATATGTAAATAATAAATTTTATTATTTTACAAAAAGTTTGGCAACAATGTAAATTTTTCAACACACCCACCTTGATGACGTGCACGCCACTTTGTTTGGCGTTGACTATATATTTGACGGGCTGTTTAGTACTCGTACCCTACTGGTGCAGAATAATGGTTTGTTAAATTGTGAAATCCGCCATAGCTGAACTATGTGCAGAGCTGAAAATTGTACACTAGGCAAAACGATCTTAAACGTAGCGGCTCTTGCACACATTAGTTGGATTATTGCTTTTATTCACTTTCTCAAATACCCCAATAATTTTGGCAAAAGCTATCGATATTGCCCGTTAGCTGTATTTTCAAGTACTGCTGCTGATGATCAATAAAATGTAAACTCAAAATGATATGCCCATGTCAAGTGGATTGTCACGCTGACAGTGACAGGCATAGATTAAGAATACCATACGTTGGCAAGAAAAATTTCGAGGTGGCGAGACGAAACTAAAGAACCTGGATATGAGTATGGGTAGTTATAGGTATAGGGCACTGTAGATTTTTCTTATATTCCTTCGGCTTTGGTTCAATTCCGTCCTTTTCCCACATTTACTATTATGGTGCAAGGCAAACAGCCAGGCTATCGTCTTGAACGGAGACGTGTGCATCGTTCTGTGTATCCAAACTTGTTTCTGGAAATGGAGGCTGCATATGTCTGTTTATAAAACAGCCTCTTCCTTGTCAACGACATCTCCCGATGGTTGTAAGTACATGCTTCATTCTATCAGGTACTTCGTCAAAATCTTCGATGACGGATAGAGCGTATCTCAAGTTTGATTCATTTTGTATCTATTTTGGTTCGCGTTTCAGGTCATAAAAGTGCTTGCATAATAATGTCCCAATTCTCAAACTAGGTATGTAATGTGCTATCATTTTTATCTTACCCTATGGTATACATAAACAAAGTATAGATAGGAGTAATGAGCAAATGACCTAACAAGAAACGCATAAGTTATAAAAGGCTTGTGCATGTGAAATATATCCTCAAAGCTACTATAACAATCCAATATCTACACACCTTGTAACACCGTAATTTTCGTATAAGTCAATAATTGGTCGATGAATTATCTCTATTAGGAACCATAGTAGCAATTATGCCACCAACACTGGTTAATAGCCACGTTTCCAATTTGATTATGGTGTTCTTGTTTCAATTTCATCCAAATAAGTCGTCGTAAGTAGTTGAATTATACTGAAGCGGTGATGCGACCGATTGGTTTTTAATTCTTTCGATTCCCACGGTCAAAAGGAATGCTTTTAATGTTATACAGTGCATATCAATCAAGTATGGCCACTCTGCATATTATACATTTTTTGAGAAACGTTTTGTTAATTATCAATAATAAGTTTACTTGCAAATATTTGGAAGATTTAAAATATTTATGAAACTTCCAGTCAAAAAAGGATCAAGTTCATTGAGTATATTTTGAGATACTCTTCGGCCTCAATGTGTTGTAATACAGTCTGCAAAAATCAAAACATCGCCATTTTTGGCCCAATAGGTTAAAAATAATATTGAAAATAAATTAATCTTTGGAGTCTTTTAGAAAAAGGAAGGCTTCAATTTACTTAGGGATCCCAAAAATATGACTTTTCAGTATTGACTTCCAGGCATTATCGAAAATGGTCAACTTTCGAGAAAAGTCACTAGTGTGTTGTATTTGGTAAGAATGATCCAGAAAACCTGAAAAAAAAATCGGTCGGGTAAAAAACATTATATTATAGTTTATTTGAAAAAAATGTTTAAATACAGTTAAACTAAGTTCCCTGCTTAATGACTCGTTTAAAAATTGTATTTTTTGAGGTCCCCAAATATCTAAATTGAAGTTAAAGCCATACTCGTACAATACCTCGAACGGTGTTTATGACTAGTTTATTTTAAAGTGATTTTCTAGCTTGTTTGTTATGCCAAAACTGGCGAAATTTTGATTTTCGCAGACTAGACGTCCTCTCTCGGAGCTGGATCATTAACCACCCGCAGTATTTTGACAGGGGTGGCAAACTCGATTACGCTGTACGGAGATTCTAAATATAACAGGCCTTAAGGGAAAAGAAATATAGACAGCTAATACTGAGAATCCAGCGAAAAGTAGTGCTGAGCGTAGAATGCGCTTACAGAACGGTGTCGACCGATTCACTGCTGGTGGTAGCTGGTATCCCACCAATTAGTTGCTGGCTGCGGAGAGATGCGCACTGACTGAACCTGCAAGCGACGAAAAAGAGGCACTTTTTGTCAGATGGCACTTTTTGACCAGAAGACTGATCCCAGATATTAAAACTAGGAGAGCGGTGTGCTTATATTACTTACTGCACAGTTCCTCACAGAACATGGTTGTTTTGTCAGCTACCTGAAGAGGGGATACTCCTAATCATCTTCTCGTGTTCTGCTCGTACTGCTGCCATGCTTCAGTGGGCGCTGCCGTGCCTGATGGTATGGAAAGGGGTAACATTGCCAGATCGACAGTGATGAGCAGCAGGACAGGGCGAAAATGTCTGGAGACTAATTGTATGGGCATGTTTGACTGACTTAATGGGTTTTTGTTTATCTGTAGTACATGTTACGTCCTATTTTTTTCTCAAAGGACTCAACTTGTGCTGCACTTAATCCTTTATGAATTGATGACGGCGTTGCCTAGAGAGTGCAGAGTCAACGTGCTTCATGTCATTTTTTTCTCGTTTACCTTATAATACTTGGCAGATCTATAGCTTGAAGAGTACAATTTGAATTTTGAATAATAGTGACATCGGGGACAGAGCAAGAGCATATCTTTTTCATGTTGACCTAAATATGTATTTGCGTGATTAATGGTTGGGAGCTTGGATCTAGCGTTACATAGTTCAAAAAACTTTTTAGATTTATTGCGATTTATCTATGACGTCAAAACCAATTGGCTTCCAGGATGCACTTAGCTCATTACAGTTGTAATCTCGATTCAGTATAGTAACAATGATGAAATTGAATACGCTTGATGTTGCTGTGACCATTTTTGTATGAAAATATATAACAGCAGCGATCTGGACTATACAGCCGCAGCTTCCCATATAAATAAAGCCAGAGTCACACTAAGTCTGTCGTTACCGTTATTCTCCATGATTACTTCAATTGCATTATTAGCGGCCGAACGGTTGGATAAGTTACGTTGGTGGAGAGTGTTAGAAAAAAGGCGAGCATTCTTTAATAGGTACCAAGAATGGACAGTTCAAATACCACTGGCGGAACATATTGGCATAAGGTTCAAAGATGACTAACGTATTGCTAACGCAGTAAGGTTTTGCATGGATGTGTATGATCCTCATAGATAACCAAATATTGCCACCATAAAACAAACAATACTATTATGGAAATCCCTAACAACATCAGAACTAACTTCAACGTTGCAAGTAGCTTTACCGATGAAAAAAATCTCAGCGATGTTTGAATGCAATCGGCCGCGTCAATACTTTACGTATTTTTCTTACAGAAATAATTTTAGAGAATTTTGTGATTTACTGACATTTAATATTTATACGAGCTAGTACTTAACGTTATCGCAAGCTGTGAGTATTATAATTTCTGGCTATGAGAATTTTTCTGCTTTGTGCTGACTATTTCTCAACAAGACCACGTTTCGTCCTCCATTTTCAGTATCCCCCTATAGCCCACGGAACCCACTCTTTCCTCCGAGACTTGAGGCAGATCTGCTCAGACGCGTGGTATTTTTTATCGCTGTAACCTTTACTTGCACACTTCAAGTATTTGCGTATTTTTTCGATAAGTGATCGCTTCCTGTTATTAAAATTATAGTGTGCATATGTCGCACAAGATAATTCCTCCTGTTCCAGAACAAGGCTTCCAACTCTTTTAGCAGGCGAAAAAAATTGACAATTCTAAAATTACTAGATAAATTGAGGAGTAAAGAGGTTCCTTCTGTCCTTTGACAGATCCCTAACTACCTCCACAGTCTGCCATGAGGGGTAAAAGGAGTCCCATCTGTCCTTAATGTCTTAAGCTGTTCCTGGTCATATTACGGCCTAAAAGCATAGCTTTTGGCAACCATGCTCTAGACAAGAGCGTCCTAAAGTGGTCTATATCAACCCCCAAGGGCAATGACCTACAAAAAAATAAAGGTGATTAATAAAGTTTTCAGAAAAAAAAACTACAAAAACTTAGACTATTAAAATAGTTCTCCAACACATAACTTTTGAGCTTTCTCGTATAGGATTTCTTACTTGTGTTTACTTTTATATAATCCGGTAGACGATTGGAAATTTTTGGTCCCATCACAGTGGGCGAAGTTGCGGTTGTATTGCATCTGGCAAACGGAACTGGCAATGATTTTTTGTCTTGTATTTATAACGCGTATAGTACCTACTAACGGAAATATGTTTTTATAGTTAAACACGTATGAACATTACTCTAAAGTATATAGACACGTGAGAGACAAAAATCTTTAAAATTTTAAGACTGCTTAAACATGACTCAGTGTTAGGAAAACCAGCAGTACTTCTAACAGTCTTCTGTGCAATGAAAATTCAATAAAGGAGTCGAGATTCGACCTGGGCGTAATAAAGTGAGATTATTTGAGGTGTGTTTGATACTGTACGTAGGTTTCTAAACATAAAAATAAGCGAATTTAATTTGTTTGCTAACTTCAAAACTCGTTCGTTTAAAATGTTGTACTGTTGTGTTTTCTCTAAATCGGTGTAAAGGTCTAAATCGTGTAAATAAGATACTACAGTATGAACGACGGGGTTAAATCGCTTATAGTTAATGAGATGTCATCAGCATACACATAGTTTTGTCCTATGTTTTGTTTATTTATGTACGATAAGAACAGAATAGGTCCTACTTGGCCTCTGAAGAACTCCCATAGATGAGGTTTCTCTTTTCGATCGTACTTCATCAATCGAGTTTGTTCTGACGTTTTGGATAGAAACTTATTGTTGTCGTTCAGAAAGAAAAGATTCAATTTATTCCAGCGATTTTGCTTGTATACCTTATTCCTTTGATCTGGATAATGAAATTGAATGACTGATATACTCAAATGCCCTGCTCATGTCAATAAATACAGTCACAGGGCATCCGCCCAACTCAATACGTTCCAGGATGTTAATGTAATATTCATTTAGCGCTGTATTTTAGATTTTCCTGAGCTGTACAGCAATAGCTAAATATACGATAATTGCAATAGCAGTTAAGTAAAGGACGTACCCAAAACCAGAATAGAAAGGAAACATGTTCGAGGACCTATGATCTAGAGCATTGCATAATAGGATTAGTTTGTTAGTCTGATATAGTATTTGTTCGTTCCGCCACTGTAATTTTGCTTCTAATTCTTTCATTAAACGGATGGGAGCCATATATACCTTAATACCAAACTGGTCAGGCTGCTGCTGTTCGGTACAACATAGTCTTAAACATCCAGGCGCAATAAATAAACAAGTTTTTGCTTGTTAGCAATTCTAGCAAACGGTTATGTTTACAGAGGATAAATCCTGTCTAAACTGCATGCACAACAGCAGACGTTCTAAATCCCACATGGGAAATATTCAGTATCTTTTTTTGCATTTTGAATGCACTGTATTCGAAACAGGTGCACCACTTGATGTTTCTCCGGGTTTTTCTTATGGTTTTGTTGTTGGTTCCCGAAGTTCCCAAGTATTTTGCTTTGGAGTAACACTATTGTATCTTATATGTATCTTGTTTCCTCCTTTGAGGTGGAAATCTTATTTCTTGTTTAGACTTGAAAAACAGAACTGTAGCATTAAGGGATACCTAGGTTTCAGCTTAGAAATATATTCCATTTGACATATCGTAATTTCATTGAAAAATGGTTTTGTCAAGACCAAAACCACCATAGTGGATATTCTTTTTTTTCAAAAACGCTCAAAGGGACACAGGACACAAGACATGGGGGTATTTGGTCAATGTCAGAATTATTTTGTTGCTCAGACTACTTTCAGATGTTGTAAATGGTGTAGAAGTATGGGATAAATCTTTCCTTAGAGAGTAGAACAGTGGGGGCACAGCTATGACCAAGGTAGTCCTCAAACTTACTTTTATATGTATGCAGCAAAAATTCTTTAGAGATATGGAAGAACCCCCTTCTTAACCAAAAAAATTATTTACATTTTTCTATTGCCCCGCAGGTCCACCTAGCTTTGACAAGCTCAGACTGCGCTTATAAGTTCTTCAAAATCTGTATACGAGTATTATCGGAATTTGTATAGACGTAATTTAATGAATGTAAAGTGTCAAGTCAATCTTCTTAACTAATGTATTACCCTGTTTTGTAAATATTTCTGATCGCTCTGGAATCATTTGTTTTTTTTTTCATTTTCTCAACTCATTTTGACCTGAACTTACTTCGCATGTGAAACGAATACTCTATTTTTCTTCTGCTTCTTCCACTGAACTCAGTAAATCATTTTAAAGGATTAACTGTACAACTCTGCTTAATACGGGAATTTCGAATTTTGTATTTAACCAGTTTTTTATGCGGAAAAAACTCCTGTATGAAGTTCGCCTATTCTTGGCAAATATCTCCTAGTCCAAACTTTGAAATCACAGAATCGTCAGAATGGTCAAAAGATCTACCCCGATAAAAATGTATTCACAGAATCTTCCTAAGGAAACTTGTCTTTAAACGTTAGTATGTATTATGAAATAAAATAAAAAAAAGTGAAACCGAAACTGGATAGATGAATGACGTATGGAATGAAGTTTTACGACATTTTTCCAAAGGATGCGAATTAGGTTGACTCTGCACTTCCCAAGCAATGCCCTTATCAGTACATAAAGGAATATGTTCAGCACAAACAAGACCCTCTGAGGATAAAAGTCAATCAAACAGGTCCATACAATTAGTCCATACATATTTTTTCCTTGTTCTGTCCCTAGTAGGCGTGGGAAGTAAAAATTAACCGCAACACTTAACGCTTTCAGAAAGTCCTCCAGAAAAGAAGTGCACACCAAATTCGTTGATGAGGGAAGGGCTTAATGTTCTTCCGTGGAGTTTCCTTTAACTCGGATAGACGATTTTTGACACGTTTTTCAATTATTACAGAATTGATTTTTGGCCGCTCCGTAGCCAAACTAATCTATCGAAATATATGGAAAGTCTCTCAAGTGGTAGCTAGTGACGACGGATATAATAGGTTAGTTTGGCTACGGATGCTGGTGGCAGTGCTATGATTTCCAATTAGGAACAGCTCTTTATCTGCGTCCCACAAACCACTACGGTTGGCGAGACTTGTCTTTTTATCCTCAGATATCCGGAACTAATACGTTCGTGTCAAAGCTTCGCATATCGATCTGAAACGAATATGAGTTTGGGTACATTCTATTGAAGCATTAAACTGCACGAAATTACTTTTACAGACAGCGGTAATTCCAAGATCTTCTCGCATTTCAAATACCAGCCGATGAAGTGAAGTATTTCCGCCATCTTGATACTTTTCTAATCACCTTGGTATATCTCCACCCATGTCTGCTAGCCTCATTAATTATTTTTATTCGTCCAGTTTTTCCATCGCAGTGGCTGGCTGCTCGATCTCAGTACCTTCCGAGAACCCGTCGTTTCAGCTATTTACATTCGAAATGAATTGCAGAAAACTGTTATAACTACCTGGAATTGCATACTGAGACAACATACAACAGCTTCTACCAACCATCTCAGATACCAGCCAGACATACTATAAATAAATTACGAATGGATAAGTTATTGGTATGTTTGTATAGATTAGATTTTATTGCCGCACTGATTTCGTAGAAGAGATATTCATAAAAATAAATTGTATGCTTGTTCAATGATGTTTTTAAGGTTAGGTGGAGAATTATCCTTACTTGCCGTTATACACATAGCTCTACTGATTGCTCAAATGTGTCATAAATAGCGTTGATCATCTTAAGGTTAATTAAGGTGTAGCTTAGTACCCGAGAAATGGTATAGTGGTTAATTTTAATTATACGTATATGATCTTTTAGCTACAAAAGCAACAAGATAAATTCAAAATCATGCAATGAAAGTTTTACGTTTCGCTTATTAGAATACTCCTTACTGTCTTTTCTACTAAGAGTAGATGCAATCTCTGTGGCTGCGAGACCGACGACGTTTCCAATGGCTAAATAGGTCTACTCCACAAATGTTCGACGTGAGCTGTCTCAGAAAATCCCAAGTTGAATTCTAGAATGCATTTCGAAAATTGGATAAACACATTGAACGCAAGGTTTGAACTTATGAGGGATAACCAAAGTTTATAAACACCATTAGTAAATGTCAAATGTTCCAGTTCCACATTGATTCATATCATTATTTTGCTGATCGTAGGCAGTAGAGATGTTTGAGCTGGTCAGCAGTCCCTCTTTTGAAATGAATTAGACATCGACAAACTTCTGCCATTGGAAAACATAAAAATGTAAGCCACAAATCTTGTAATAGTTTTTTGACCAGTTAACGCTAACCAAATGAACTGTCATTTTGTATACATCTTGGTGTCTCGTGATGATCCATAATAAATTATGTATCGCCATTTTGAATCCAATATGTGGGATGCTACAAAATGATATGATGTTTAGAGCAAGAGATGAATTTCGCATCGCAAGCAGTGAAAAGGTCTTGAAAACGGTAACGTGATGTTAAAATGGTAGATTCTAAAAATAAATGGTAGATGTTGAAATTTATGGAAATAGACCTATGTGAAGCTGCTTCTGAGGCTTATAAATGAAGCAAGTGCCTTTGATAATTGAAGGCAGGGTGAGGGGAGGAGGACGTTTGTACACACAGTAAGAATAAATTCAATTCTGTCCCACTTTATTGGAAAAATCTATAGACCTGTAGGTCTAGAGAGGTATAATCAAAACTTGCGCAATGGAAACTTGTAAAACTTTAGCATTGTGCGGTAGAACAAAGGCTCAAAGTGTTAGATCTGGCAGCACTGATCGCAGGTAAGATATAGATCTAGTATTAATCACTCAATAATCTAACCAGAAGCCCTTTTTTGAGAGTTTGCCATTACAGGATACTCGTCTTGCTGGTTGGGTGATTCTCATTCGGGGTACAATACAGAGCTTTGAAAGCACTGAGCTGCCCCATATCTCTCCAGGCAATGTTAACGCCCAGGCCATTCTTGACATGCCTTCTCTTCAAACACACAACGACTTCAAATCATGTCATAATTTAAAAAGAATTTGTGCCTACCAGTGGCGTAGCAAGAGAGGGGCGGCGGGGGCAGCCCAATAAAGGTGACACCCACCCGGTGACTCAACTTTAAGAACAATGTTCAAACATAAAAAAAATGCACAGATTGCATTGCAAAGTAAAGGCTTCACAGTTAACCAAACTGCTACATAAATAGAGGAACTTCGTCTTCGAAGAAAAATGCGGTCACTTTGTGGAAGAGGCTATTGATATTGCTACAAAGAAATCAGAAGACGACGATATTCCAACGGAAAGATGACATCCTCGTATAAAAGGGGTGGTTGGTGAGATGGCCAGTGAGGTAAGACTGACACTGAAAGCAGAACTACAAAAAGATATATTGGAATGTCTTAACCGATTCAGAGTTAAACTCCAGACAAGATCGAATTCTCTTCAACACCTAACTTCATTATTCGAGATCGTACAGAAAAAGACTTTGGCGAATACTGAATGACTGAAACAAGCTGCATCCAAATTTAATGATTATTATGATGAGGTCAGGTCACAGAAACAGAATTTTGGAGATACCAAGACTGCAAATACACTTAAAATCCGCTAAATTTCTGACAGGGTATCTCTAGATTTTTTTAAAGTTTATTGTAGAATAGGATCTTACAGAATCTCTCCCAAATCTTATGATTGCACTAAAATTGTTCATGACGATTTGCGTGACCGTAGCTTCATGTGAAAAAAGTTTCAGTTCGCTAAAATTTAAAAAACTATTTGCGGGCAACAATGACCCAATCGCGGCTTAGCAATATTGGCATATTAGCCATCGAGTACTAGACAATACAAAATATTAATTTTGATAAACTTATTTCTGAGTTTGCAGCTGTTACAGCTAGAAAGAAGAGATTTTAATTGTAAGATAAAAATATTTTGTGTCTTATTTTTATTGTGTTTTGTTGTTTGTCCAATATTTTAAATATAAATATTGATTGATTTATGACGTTTATAAATAATATAAAATTTATTGCTTTTGACTTTTGATGCGGTGACACCATAAACTTACGCACCGGGTGCCACCCAAGGTAGCTACGCCACTGGTGCCTACTAATAGGTTTTTTACTGTTAAATGTTTCCTCCCGCCCCCGTATAAACGCCAGCTATTTCGGCGTCGCGGTGCACGGCGGCGCTATATACCGCGTGTCCCCCCTTCACCCTCCCACTCCAAAGTCCACCCGCGCTTTCGAATCTACAGAACGTCGTAAGTTGTAAAGCGCCGCAGCTCGCTCCACGCCCACTTTGCATATTGCCAGCTATTGGCCCGTGCATTCCAGCCGGGGTACGATGGCAGAGGGGAATGCTGCTTTCTACTCCTACACATTTTCTAGTCACAGGTTTACACTGATGTAGAATATGTTTAAGTGTGTACTGTCAGCACCATTCTACGAGGTACCAGTGGCGAAGCGTCCATGTAACCATTGTTACCATTGGAAACAGTTAAAAATCTCAAAAATAAATATTTTATGACTAAGTAAATAGCAAATTAGGCCCACGAAAATAATGGGCCCTATAGTGTCTAGGTTTTGCGAACACGATGAAGCTGACTCGCCTCGACTTGATGGTGGGTTGTTACCATTTTCATTTATGGATACACTTGGTAGTCCGTCGGGGACCGTCGGTACCGGCTCGTGTCTGATCGCGGTCGCCCGAGTGCGTGGGGCGCTGCGACTATTGTGTGGGCTTGTTACCATTTTTTGATTTGGTTACTCACAGTAGCCATTTTGGTTACCGGCTGTAGTGTGCGTGAAATTAGACATGGATGAGTGTGACTGCGTAATCGATCAACTACTTGAAAAGAGATTCTCCTTGTATAATTTTTAAGAAAAGAAGGAGATCATTGAACATGGAAGAACAACACCTATTTTAGATAATTTTAAAAAGGAATAAAAAACGTACTTTGATATTTTAAATTAAGTTGGTATATGGAAACTCTTGGTTATGTGGTTGCCAAAAAACAGGTTGTATTGTTGGCGATGTCTTCTGTTTTATACAGAAAAAAATGGGTGGACCAGCAGTGGAGTCAACGATTTAAATAGTTTTAGGGCTCTAAAGAGGAGACATGAAATTTCTCCGTTACATGTGAGATGTGTAGCCAATTTAATTCAGTTTGGCAAAACAAGAATCGAAAGATGTCTTAACCAAGTTTTTGGGCAGCACATTTCTAGATACCGTATGTTTTTTGGCAAAACAGGAATTACCGTTCATTTTGAAGTGGATGAGTCTGACAATAGAGGAAATTACAGGGAATTGTTAACATTCATTGCCAAAAAAGATGAAAAATTTTCCGAACATCTAGAAACGTCAACTGTTTTTTTCGGACGGCATAGCATAAGACGATGAGGTATATCAAGTGCCCCAGTCGCTCAGTCCAGGAATGTTTACCTTAATTTTAAAATAGTTTAAATAAAATACTTAAAATAAGCAAAAACTTATATTTGGGAGGTTCAAAATGTTTTTAATAAGATTTTTCACATGGTTTTGGTAACAGTTTAGGAAAAGTCACGCGTCGCCACTGCGAGGTACCTCATCTGTGGAAATTCATAGAAAAATAGATACGGGCAACTAATGCTAAGAACCTAAAGATGTGATGTGCGATGTGCCTACCAGACAGACTCGCCTGACATCGGCCATCATAACCGTGTCAAGACTTCGTACGTCCAGAACTGGCCGATACGACTGCTCCTTCGTGCCTAGGTTATCGAGATTGTGGAACAATCTACAAGAGGAGGCTTTTCCCAATTCTACTAACCTTAGACAGTTCAAAAATCGGATTAACAAAGTGTCTTTGGGCTGCTCACAGCAGCCGCGGTACCCTGGTATTTGGCTTCCGCCTGCGTGGCTGCTTCAGTGTAAAAAATGCACTTCATGACGCCTGGTGTTTCGTCGATAGCCCCAAGAGAGACGCAAGTTACATATACAGCGTAGTGAAACTAAGGATGATAACCGGCAGCCATCTATTAAATGGTAGAGAAGATGGAAGATAACTAGCAATGGAGCGTGGACTAGAAATCTCACTCAAGATGTTAGAAGGTGGATTGACAGGGGAAATATTACCGCTCAATATATAACTGCCTTGGAGGCTAGAAGACTGAGTCGAAATGTGAGAATAATGGCAAATTACTTATTCTGAAACGAGAAGGAATATTTTACTAGTCATTTAAGTGACTCTGGAATTTGCATTAATGCTGAACAGTAAATACATACTTATTTACAGACCATCACTTGGTACTTTGCGAAACAATCTTTACTAGTATAAAATCTAAACAAAAACCTAACAGATATCGGGATTTCAAAAATTTTAATATTGAAAATTTTCAATACGATCTTCGAGTTAGATAACATCAACCAGAAGGTATCATATTTGACTCGTGGTATCAAGTCTACTTTTGATATCCATGCACCCTTAACAATTGTGCGAGTCAATAAGCCGTTTGCTCCGTGGTTAACTCCAAATGTGAAACTTTTAATTAAGAGGAAAATCAAAGCATTTACTCAATTTAGACGTGATGGATCAGAGGAATCATGGAAATTTTACAAAAGATTGCGGAACTCAACATTAGGAAAAATTAGATTCGAAAAGACGGCTTATTTAAGATTCCTTAGTGAACAGAATTTTTTATAAAGCTCTCAAATGTATGCGTATACAAAAATCTAAAAATAGCGAGATTCCCTCCCAACTCAAAGATTCTACAGAAATAAACAAATATTTTTGTTCTGTTTTCAACAATAACATTCTCCATGTTCAGAAAAGACCTCCTTCTATGAAAATAATCACTTTTGTAGCCATAAATTCAGTTTCTGTCTGATAAATTATTCAAATTTATGCTCAATATTTTATACCTTAAAATCCAATGCATTTGGAACTGAAATGTTTAAATTATGTTTTCTCCTAATTTCAATACATATATTACATATCATAAATAAATGCTTAGAAAAAAGTATATTTCCTAAAGCATGGAAAAGCTCTCGTGTTTTACCAAAGTAGGAAATCCCAGCTCGTATACGGACCTGAGGCCTATTAGCATTTTGCCTATACTTTACAAATTATTGGAAAAGGCAATGTATACACAAACAAATGAACATGTTTTGGAATGTGGTATACTACCATCTAGACAATGCGGTTTTAGGAAGGGTTATAGTACTGCTGCAGCATTGTTAGATCTAACGGACAATATTGTCAGGACTTGGGATAACCATCAAACTACTTCGTTAATCCTTTTAGATTTTTCTAAACCGTTTGACACCATCAACCGCTCACTCTTAACAGCCAAATGTAAATTTCATGGTTTCTCTGAATCATCAGTTACTCAAATAAACAGCTTTTTAAAGAACAGATCACAAAGAGTTGTCATCGATATGAACACTTCTTCTGAGGCTTTAATTTCATCGGGAGTGCCTCAAGGGTCGGTTCTTGGGACACTCCTTTTTATTTTATATATCTCCGATCTTGATAAGGCTACTAAACACTGCGATATTCAGTTTTTTTCAGATGACTCGCAGTTATACAATAATTTTAATACTGAGAATACAATAATTGCTGAAGTTCAAATTAATGAAGACTTGAGGTCTATCGACAAGTATGCAAAAATTCATAATCTTAAATTAAATTCGGAAACATCAAAAGTAACTATATTCCCTCCTAAAAAAATTAGAAATCAAATTAAGAAATATTCGACAATATCATTAAATGGTGAAATTATAAAAGTATGTGAAACTGTAAAAAATCTAGGCATATCTCTTGATGAATGTGATAAAGAAACAAATTCTCGATTACAAAACTAATAAACTTCTCTGTGAGTCATTAATTATTTCAAAAATTACATACTGCGACATTGTTCCGTTTTTCGATTCAGTATCTATCAAGCGCTTACAAAAAATTCAAAATTCATGTTGCAGATTAATCTGTAACTTGTAAAATTATGACCACCTTACCTCCTCGTTCATAAAATTGGAATGGTTATATATTCCGAATCTATTTAAATTGCATTTACTATGTTATATTCCCAAGCTTTCACTCACCTCAATTCCCCCATTTTTAAAAGATAAGTTAAAATTTCGTGGTTCTATTCACTCACGAGATATTCGCTTTATTGATACAATAACAATTGCTCCTCACAGAATTTCATCTTTTACTAAATGTTTTACTTATAATGCTAATATCATGTACACTTTACCCTCTGATACTATAGCTTTAAATTTCAAGAATTTCAAAAATTATTTAAGAAAAATAATTTTCGGGCAATCATTTACATAAATTCATCTCTTACTTCTGCTTCTGCATCAATATGTTTGAAAAATACTTTTATCCAATCTTGATTTACCTGTGTTGTACTCAATTAATGTATTTTTTATGTTGAAATTCTGCACTTTAGTGGTTGGTATATATTTTTTTGGATGGACATTTTACGGGTTAAGTGGTAGAATAGCTTATGCTAAACTTCGCCCAATAAAGACGTTTTATTATTATTACTTAATGTCTTGAAATCCAACTAATTTTGCCTGTTACTATGTAGAGTATATGGTATTAGATGCTCGAGTAGATGTTCAAATAAGGTTAGAGGAAGAAACATACGTATACTGTGGAGAAAATACATAAATTGAGAGTTAGAAATATAAAAATCTTACACAGGTCAATCCTGCAAGAATTAATCTTAAAATATTGGTTAATTAATGGTAATTAATCGAGGCTACATAAACCACTTTAGTGTATCATGATTGTCTAGCCGCAAAGTGTAACCACATATGTTTAATTTACTTTTCACGTACAGTTTTGGTGACCACGATGCCCTATTTCCAAGTACAATTTAGCAGCCAGACGATTATAGAGTCCTAACTGCATGAAAATCACAGGACAAGTTTCAGGTGTGGCCACTAGAAGTTTTGCGGCTTTTCAAAATTGTTTTCAAAAACCAACCATCAAACCCCCGCTCCCATTGCTTCTTCTAAATAGATTCAAACGTGTTCCAGCCCGTCTTCAGATGCAAGCCTATTCTCTTTTTGCAATCGAAAAAACTTGGGTTTCACATTCTTCAGGAAACTGTTGAGAAATCTGAGAGCGACGCGCGGATGTGCTGTTGATGGAAAAATGCCACGAGCGCACTGGTAATCTAGGTCGGTGCTGCAAATATATGAGAAGACGAAAACATTTTCAACACGAGTTTTATAGAGAGCGAATAGTGGACCTCTGTGATGCTGGTTAGTCGTGTAGATAAATAGCCACCACGCAGCTCAGAAGTCGATATACGGTGATGGTTTGTTGTCAGGCATGGAATCAGAAAGACCATACACGAAAAGTTTAAGGTACAGGAGTGTCATAAGAACGTCCCCATACCAAGATCGTCGCCTTAGAGTTTCATCTCTACGGTAGCGCTTTTCGTGCACAAGTTCAATGAATGAACTGAGATCTCGAATACCAATGTCCTTGGTGATAAATCCAGATTCTGTTTGGGGATGCGTTATGGCCGTGCAATGATAAGAAGGCAGCAAGGTATTGCTTATAAAAGCAGGCCACCTTTAGTAATCACGGCCGCGATGCGCTAGATTCAAGTTGTGAGGGAACCGCATATTTTACCTTATACAGGGTGACTTTGAAGTTGAGTCATTAATTTTCAGATAATGATTGTAGAAGGAAGATAAACCAAAATATGTGTGTAAAAATAAAAAAATAAATAAAAAAAATGTTACCTTGTTTAATAAAGTATCGTCCCGACAAGTATTTCAGTGCGGACCTGTATTTGATCGTGCGGTCTTGGAGCAGCATGCCCTGACCTGTGAGGTCTTAAGTCACCTGATTCACGAGCCCTTTGTACTACATTAACAAAGGCACGAGGGGTTGGTTGCACTCGATTGGGAAACCGATTCGCATAAATCCGTGATGCATCCGGGAGCATTTTGTAAAGCCTGCCCCCCCGTAAATAAGAATCATGTCTACAGGTTCAGCATTTCCGTAAACATGTGCCATTTTTGATTTCGTTTGAGCCACGCAACAAACACTCCTATTCACTAACGCGTTATCGACTGACGAAAAACATCGTGATAAACGTTTCAAATTCTTTCGCTTTTTTGTTTCCGATGCGATGAACCGGTCAGGCGGATTATATCCGTTGTCGCCAAACACGAACATATTATTATTGAGACAGGGCGGTACTCAAACTTCCAAAGGGCTATAACTTTGTTACTTTAATTTTACCAGAAAAATGGCAAAGGAAAAAAACATTTCTTTTGATCAGATCTACTCACTGTTAAAATAAATGACTCAACTTCGAAGTCACCCTGTATACGTATTTTCATAATCCGCTTTTTCCATTTTGAAGACAAGCAAGTTAATTTCTTACATTGATCAGTAGACCTCCCGATCTTTCGCCCACTGAACACATCTATGACATTATGGGAAGAACATTGCTCCGTTTACCCCATCTTCCACAGGCTCCAGCGTCACGAAGTACAAGTACCCTGGGACGAGATATAACATCTGTAAAGTAAAAGATGAGACTGATTTTGAAATTTCTTTCTTTCAAATATAATTACAATTTTATATTGTCACCCTCAAAATAACTTCCACACGGCTTTTCCACTCCTCTTGGCAGTGCTGGAACGACTATACTAGAATAGCCTTCAGTTGGTGCGTTGCAGCCGTTGAATATTTTAGACTGTTCCCTTCAGGTGATTTTTCAATTTCAGAAAAAGAAAAAAGTCGCAAGTGCTCACGTCATTAAAAAAAAAGTTTTTCTGTAGATAATTTTATTGGTCCTTGCGCTTGGTGGTTCATCTTCAATCGACTCTCTCCCTTCTGAATATGCCTTAAACCACCGAAAAACCTGGGCTCTTGACAAAACTCTATCTCCGTAAGCCTGCTGAAGTTTAGTAAGAGTTTTCGTTGCACAGTGCCCAAGTATAATGAAGCTAAACCTGATAGCACACCGTTGGTAATTATGTCATTCATTTTAGGAAACAATAGGAAAAAATGTTTCACAAAAAAAAATCGCTACGGACAACCAAATGACTCAAGCGAGTTCAGTTTGTACTGAAGGTAGATCACATGTTACCCTGTCTCCCCTCCAGTGCAGTGTTACAAGGTCGAACGCTACGTTGCCAGTCTCATCACTTAATTCACAGACCTCGTGTTTCAAGAGGGATGAAGACATATGTTCGAGTATACATGAAATTTTTGTAATAAATCCATTATTACTGGGTGTTCCTTTTTCATGTCACTAAGTATAGTTGTGGCAAACAATATTCTATGCACCATCAAACTTTAACTGCCTCATGTTTACAAATCACAATGCTTACCACTGAGCTAGATTTGCTGGAAAAAAGGCACGATCGATATGTTCTAATTGACTGTGACTTTTTGACCAGGATCTGTTTTTAAATTGGAACATCAAAAAATTATAGTCAACTTTTGTCATCTGAGATCACTGTACATTCTCTCCAGATTCCAGTTGATGTGTGTGGTGCCAAAGGAGTACAGAGTTTCCTATCTTTTAAATGATCACATATAATGCGTCTCTCGCTCAGAAATATTCAGGGTTTCTGCTAACTGCCTATATGTGTTTTGTCTGTCTTCCATTATAGCTTCTCTCGAACGTTATACGTTCTTTTGGGTTACGACTTCGTATGGCCTGCATGGATTTCGATCGTCTTACAAATTAAGTAAATAAGCTACCTTTAAAATGTAAATGCCATCTTCGAACATTTTTTAGTCGACGGCGAAAATTATGGAAAATAATGGAACAATAAGCAACGAGTTGGGAACGAGTAACATAGCGACACTTTAAGAAACTATTAATTTATTTGCATTAACAGCTAAACGTTTACACTTTATATATGGACTAACCAAAGCGAGTACTTTTAAAAAATGTAAAGGAGAAACCTGTATATTAATGTAGCCCATCTTGAAATAGGGAACTGGAGTGACAGGAGGTAGGAGTAAAAACACACTAATTTACAATTTTAACATAACTGATACATAGCGCAAGATCGAAAAGTTGTAGTATCAATACTTTTGAAAATTCTCACACATCGAGCAAGACTGCCTATTTAGAAATACGTATCCCTACAGTTTTAGTTTTGACTCGAACAATAAGAATCATTACACCTCGTTCACCTGAACTGTTACTACTATAATACCTTGAACCCACGTTAAGAACCTGCAGTTTTCTGACAGTGTAGATTTATGAAATATTTCGGTGAAAATTATTTTAGCAATTATGGTTTTTTGTTTGAGACCCGCTCAAGATTAGACCTTAAGGATTGAAGAGTGGCATTTCCGGACAGGTGAAGTAGGATCATAACCATCAGCAAGTCATGTCAAATTGCAAACAACATAATCAATGTTACTTTTCACATAAACAGTCTTTCCATACATAACTATCATGCTCAACTTGGAATTTCTTATCTTGACAGCACATCGTACATTGTATCTCGGAATGACAAGTAATCGAATAATTTAGTCTCATTAGTGTTTCAGAATAGCTGATGGCCAAGTGAACAGAACGATCTCGTTCCATACCATTCATTAATTTGATTCTGGTAGTTCATTACACATTAATCGGGAGTTAAAATGCACGATGCGTCCGAATCGAGAACATCACATTGCCTCGTCGCGTTGATAACTGTCACTGATAAACGTTCTGCGACAGAGAGGTTACAATACTGGGGAGTCAGTGCAGCCGCGGAAATAGGGCTTTACCCATTTATTATTTCAGAAAAATCAGAATCGAAGGTTATATGACGACTGCAACAAATTAAGGTAGGTCAAAGTCCCATCCATGCAACAAGGCAGCTTAGAGGGGGGCCGGCGGGCGCGGGTTCTCTTTAAGCGCTCGAGTCTGCCATTTTTTTTTTCAAGAAAATGATGTATTACTGAAGCTTGGTGTAAAATTTACTTTGTTAGACCTAAATCGTGATAACGTGCGACCGTGTGATACCAACAAACTGTATAAATATTGTTATTAGAAACTCTTAGCAAATGTAACGTCACCGGAAATGCTGCGGTAAACAGAGAAATGACCGCAACTACCTTGCAGTACCTAGCAACAAAGATTGACCAAAATACACATAAAGTTTGAGAAATGAATTAACGTGTTTTAACTTATTTGACAAAAGCTGTAGGAATTTGTGGTCATTTCATATCGATTTTACTCCCTCGTTTTCAAGAATAAGGGTCCTGGTCGGAATTACTCCAGCTAAGGCGGAAGTACTCACCAAGATCTTTGCAACAAACTGCACCATGAACGTATCTCTCTAACTTGGCTCCTAAAAACGCTTAACACCAACAGTGCTGCGATCCTAACATGATCCCTACCATCGTAATAAAAGATATACTGGAGCTTGCTTCCGTCTACTTGCATCACAACTCCGAAAGTTTTCCAGAGGACTGGAGGTCTGCTCATGCTCGACCCATTTCAAAAAAGGACCGAAGATCGCCCCTTATCGCACAGGCCCTAGCTTTGTTTTGTGCTTTTCAGTTTGAGTAGTGACAGGCGTTATAGTTTTAGACACCAGCGATCAACGAGGGACACCCTAGCAGAAGTAGTAGTAGTAGTAATCGTGTTAGTAATGGTCTGGTGCGAACCCTGGCAACTAGGCCATCTTTGACCCTTTCTGCCGACCCCTTAGTACCAACGCCGTCTACAGGTAGCTGATATAATAAACCAACTCCAGCGATGAGATGTACCTGTTAATATTACATGACGTGCTAGATAAATAGCCGAGCTGCTAGCTCGACGCATTGACCAACGAGCTACTAAGGCTCACTGACGAGGGACCGCCTATCTTACGTCAAAAATATCTGTCCACGTATGTAAGCTTCCGACCTATGACCTTCCAATGATGCATTGCAGATGGATTCTCCTCTTTATCCCACACAAATCCAGATACCAACGTATATAAGGATTCAGGGTGCCTAAAGAATTTCTGCATGGAGCTGAAAAGTAGACTGATAGCAAATTCATCCCCAATAAAAGTCCTGCCTCAGGATTCAACAGTTTGATGCATTCTAAACCTATTAAAACACGATAGCTAATAAGAGTCTCCCAGTCGAACATCCGGCTTCGTTATAAGGTCAAGCTCTGCCAAAAAGCCAGTTATGTCGGCTTGTCGAAGTTCAGATGATGGAGGGTCGAATGAAAGAACTAGATAACGAAGCCCTTCATCTGCGACTTAACAAATGTTTGGATGATTAGTAAATCAGTTATGCAACCAATTTAAGATTCAACCCTCCAAAATGCATGTTGTAGTAATTGATTGTACGTCACTGTTGTGTGGCCACTAATAAGGGCCGATTTGGTATTTCTCAGCGGTCGCTGTGTACAACAATCTGAACGTTTTTTTGCCATAACGTATTTGTACAGAGAGTCGGAAGCCGATGTAGCTAAAAAAGTGCCAATCTGACCATCTACTAGATGGAGTGTTTGTTAGCGCTTCGCCTTATCAGATAGAATAGTAAACTTTTTTAGATTCTGCAGATCAAATCATTAAGGCACACAAACGTAGGGATACAAGAACTAATAAGAAAAACACTGGTAACTGTGGAACTTTCAAGTTGAACAACGATCCTCTCATGGATACATAGTTATACCCAACGAATTCGGACTAGGTTAGAAGAAGCCAAGCCCATATGATGTTAAATGATTGTTAGCAACATCAGCAGATTATAGCTTACACAAAATTTGACCTTGAACGAAAATTGTATACTTTTCCCCGCTTTTATAGCGCTTAAATTGCTTTTTACATAACATGCAACACTTCCCCATCTTCGAGCATAGTCCAAAATTCTATATATTCTACTGAAATGTTTCAAAATCCACAACACTGTGAAAATAGTCACGGAAAACACACGTAAACATGAGCAAAACAAAGCTTCCCCTCAATTTCACAAAGCCGCAGCATTACACCAGAAATCCGCCCAGCTGTTCTGAATTTGCCACCACAGCGTTGCCACCTTTACTACGCGCATATTAGTTTTTCACGAAATATCACCGGGATATAACAATACATATACTAAGTGACATATAAATCCGAACACCCAGTTTAAATGGTTTTATTTTAATAAAACTTGGTGAATGTATTTATCTTACTGTAAATAACAAGTGAAAAATTTTTCAGCCTTATCAGTTGGACATTCCGGTTTTTATACTGCTTTTTTTTATTCACTAACGCTCTAAAAATGAATATTTCAGCCGCAGTAAAGAATCAACGTTGGCGGATTTTGGTTCTTGACATCCTTTACGATCGGTTACGATGCCTAGAGTACTGAGACCTGTACGATTTCGTCAACTTAGTGAGTTTGATAGAGGCCGTATAGTGGGACTTCGGGAAGCTGGACTTTTTTTTCGGGCAATTGCAGTTAGAGTGCAAAGAAGTGTAGACACTGTGGTTAGGTGTTGTCAGGCATGGCTTCGAGAAGGCCGTACGCAAAGAGCAAGGGGCACTGGACGCCGCCGTAGAACAACAGACCGTGAAGATCGCCGCCTAAGATTATTGGCCTTAAGGGACCGTTTCTCCACTACCAGGTCCATTGCAAATGAATGGTTTGCAGAACACGGAAGACCTATTGGCATGCGAAGTGTTTACCGACGAGTGAGAAGTTTTGGCTTGTTTTCATACTGGCTCCTCCCTTTAACTCGAGAACACCAACGTAATCGCCTTGAATGGTGCAGACAACGGTCAGTCTGGGATCAGGAATGGAACAGTATTGTCTTTAGTGACGAGTCTCGATTTTGTTTAGGCATGCACGATGGTCGTGCCAGGGTTTAGAAGGCGACGTGGTCAAAGGAGGAATTCACAGTTTTTTGTTGAAAGACATGTTCATCACACTGTTGGAGTTATGGTTTGGGGTGCTATAGCTTATGGTTCCAGGTCACCTTTAATCTTCATCAGAGGTAACATGAACGCGCAGCGTTATATCCACGAAGTTCTAGAACCCCATCTTTTACCCTATCTTGACACCCTGGCAGATCCAACTTTCCAACAAGATAATGCCCGACCACATATTGCAAGAGTCACAATAGACTTCTTTCAACATAATGATGTCACATTGTTACCATGGTCACCAAGATCTCCCGACTTATCCCCAATTGAGCACGTGTGGGATATGATGTGTAGGAGATTGCTCAATTTGCAACGTCCTCCTCAGACTCTAGAAGCACTTCGAGAGGAGTTGGTGGTTGCCTGGAATGAGATACCACAGGAGGACATTGACCACCTGATCAGAAGCATGCCTAGGCGCGTTGGAGAATGCGTAGCACATCAGGGTACATCCACACATTATTAAAGGTCAAACTGCTTTAAAGTAGTGCAATCATTTTGAAATTTTTTTCATTTACTTATTATGCTTCATTAAGTACTTATACAAAATTTTATTAAAATAAAACCATTTATACTGGGTGTTCGGATTTATATGTCACTTAGTATATTTCTCAATTGTCTTCGGTGCTTATTTCAGATTTCTTTCGAAACCACAATAAGAATAGCTCAAGACGTTTTCGGAAGTCACTGTGATGTTTATTTTTTTATTTGTTTAAATTTTTGTGACTTCCGTGAAATTGGTAGGTTTTGAAGCTATGATGACACTACATCAGTTATTGGAAATATTATAATATGAAATGTATTAGGGTATTGAAGCCAAAGACTTTCGTTTCGGTGCAGGTGTTACAAACAATTTATAACTGTACATACACATGAGTTGTTCTGTTTGAAAATATGTACAACAAATTGGATACAAATGAATACTTTATTTGGGTATCACCACGTATAACATTTTACGATTATTTTTGTACTGCTCATATATCAATTGCGTGAAGGTAGTTGTGGAATTTGGAGATGTGACAACACCGCAGAAAACTGCTAACCACTCAAGTTTGTGTGTCGCTCTAGATGATTGATATAAACAAATCCTTTGTTTACGTCTTCTACCCAAGTATTCGAATTCGTTGGTTATATCCAGCTCAAATTGAGCTCATGACACAGCCCATCCTCGTAATCGACATATGATGATAGTACTATTGCTAGCGCTGATCTGGCTGAGATCAGTAAAAAACTACAAGGTTTTCCTTTAGAGATTATTGCACTACCAATATACCGAGAAATCCAAATATCACTGACGAGGCAATGGCTACGAGAGAGAAGTGCGAGAAGCGTGCAATACGTATGTTAGAAAGAAGGCAACGTGGTGCTTCTGTCTCTTTCTGGCATACGTATTGCACGCATCTGCGCCTTTCTCTCTCTCTCTCGTACACATTATGACCTCAGTGGTATATGGATTTCTCTCTTTATGATATCATGATAATACGACCAAAGAAGTGATCTACTAAGAAATAGAATCCTGACAATTTCCTCTTGCCGGTTCAGATCTCAGCGGCAGGTTGAAGTAGGGTATATAGCAAATACAACCATTTCGGTAGAACGGTTTCAGGATTCCACTTTTGGTTTCAACAAATTGTAATGAATTGTCACTTAGTTAAGCTTGGCCGTGTTTGTAAGATGGAATTTACAATAATCTTAAAAGCACAAAAAATAACTAAATCTCGTATTTAGGCATCGATAACAAAAGAAGGGTAATTCTTCAGCAGATACAAGCTATAGAAGCTACCATCAGACCATATCATGCCGATGACAGCCCTAAAATGTGCATCGGAAAACTCAGATATACAACAAAATTCCATGTACCTAGTGAAGGTACTTACTGTACAAATATTATAAAACGTTGTTCATGTTTAGTGTGCTTACTATATCAAAAAGGTGAAAACGTGTGACAACACACAAACCGTCCAGAATTGCGGAGACTAGGAAAATAGTACGTCATAGAGGCAAAAGTCAGCTGGCAATGACTATTGACTAATCATGATAAACATTCACGTTGCATGCCCAAACATGCTGGGTGTGGTTCAGCTAATAGTTACCATCAGGCTATTATGCTGGAGTTATGTTGCATCTTGTGTTGATCTGAGGTGTAATCTAAGCTGCAGCGTGGGTTTATCATGTTTTTTGTACTTGAGCCACCACATAGGCCAAAGGCCTAAAAACCGGAGGGACCGTGGGTCTATAGGGGAATGCAGGCAAAAAAGGGGAAAGTCTCACGGACTCTAACGATTGAACACGAACGTGAGTGTGACACGGAACATGCACACATTCACACCTTAGAGATCCACGCTCGACAATCAGAGACCGTCTACAACCTACGGACAATTATCCATATAAAGCTTTAACACAGGCCTCCATGCCCTAAGCTTAATAAGTGTATTCCATCAATGTTTGTCTAATACCTGTTTCTTCTAGTCTCTGACATTCCTACTCCTCAAATCTTCCATAACTGCATCAATCTGTCTTCTTCTTGGTCTCGCTCTCTTCTTCTTGGAATCCGAAACTCTCCATACTTATATGCTCATTGTTCTTTCTTGAGGCAGTCTATCCAGGTGCCCCAGCCACTGCAATCTTTTGGCTCTAGCTACTTCTACTACAAAATTTAGATATATTTCTTGACTTTCTTGACATTCCTGTTCAGAATTTGCTGCACATTTATTGGCCTTACCGATCCTATAGTTTACTTCAGTCTCATTGTTTTCATTTGGTTTTCCTGTACAATCATCCATAGCCAAGGGTAATATTCTCTAATATTCTTTTTGAACTGAATTGGAAATCAGACAGATCGCGGCGACTAGGTAGTTTGGATAGCCGATATCGTAATTTCCAATATCTGTGATATTTGATGTTGGTGATTTGATCACGACTTTCGAATAACCACAGTTGATCCGCTGTAGGGGCGGATCGTACCATAGCCTATACAGATGCAGTGCCATGGAAATCCAAAACTATTTCCAACATCGTTCTAAATTTGTTATCAACCGACATTGAATGTTTCCTTTTAAATCTTCCTTATACCCACAACGTAACCAGCTACTCTCTTGCTAACACTTCCATATTATATATATTTTATGGCTGTGGCGTATGCTCGTATACCTCATCTGGCGAGTTTAATTTTTGCAATAAGCTTCTGGGATGATTAGTAGTCCCCGGGAAGCGGCTGGGATATTAAGAGAGCGGGCAGAGGCCACTCCTCGAAATATAACTTGCTCGGGACCAGGGCGGGAAACAATGAGACCCGGACGTGACGTCATTATAACGGGAGCCTCCGCCACCATTATTTATTGCTTCTTATTTTCATCCCAGCGCCTGCTAGAATTAACACTCGGATGGTGTTTCCGGCTGATTTAGTGCCGCCAAGCAGGCTACGGAATAACTTTGGAACAGCAGCTTCTTCCTTCTATTACAAACACAAGAAAATGCTCTTTAGACGCCAAGGGAGGTACGTGAACAAAAATGTTGATGGGAGCATGATAGAATAGCATTCGAACTTCCATAAAGGAAAAAGGGTCTATAAGGGTGCCTAGCTGCAATCTGTAGTTTTAAATCAGTGTTGGTCTTTTTACGTATGTGTCCATCAGATTATGGATGCACACTCACAGCAAAAACGCCCACGAACTCTACTATGAACGGTCTTGGAAGAAAAACTAACAAGTTTCTATCAATCGACTCGATTAGCGTATCATGAGCTTAACTCAAGAAATGGAACAGCTAGACATGGTGCTGAATAGTGAGTTAATATGAAATTTCAATTATATCTGTAAGAATAAGATAGAAACAATGAGGCAATTGCGCCATGTGATCTGCGGGATATTACGTTTTAAACCAAAGGACCTGTGCTTGCTCCAGAGAGCTCGGACTAGACCGAGCATTCAGTACGGATGCGCGATATGTTGTCAGCATGCTATCCAAAGTATGAGGATTTGGCAGTACTAGAAGTAACGGGCTCTATCAGAACAAAGATTACCGGCTCGTCATTAGAAACCTTGAGTAGTCAAGCCTGTATACACGAAGGTGCACAATTAGGGTACTTGAATGATGCAGGATTCGGTTATGAACGGCTTTAGAGTGAAGAGGCAACGGATAACAGATCTCCCTATGTCTTTGGTCAGGTTGGAAGGATTAAAAACACCATACCAAAAACTAGACAGGCACCACTCATTATTCCCACAAATGACGAATGGGTGAGAGAGGTATTTCATGGGGTGGATCGTCTTTCAACAAGAGGGTATGAACAGGCATAAGCTTGGATGACAAGGTAATAGATTTCTGCATACGAAATCTGCCAGTCCAGCAAGGTGTTGTTACTTTTTTTGACGGCTTATGGCATCCGTTTTAATGTTTATCACATAAGCTCCTAGGTTTTCAATAAATAAAAATCTTCTTTGGGGTGATACTGACACACACAGAAGTGCACGCAGCGAGCCAGGGCCATTAAGAACACCTAAACTTGGGGTTAGAGTTTCTAGGTTAGATATCAGTAGACGCAAAAGCACCATTATCCTAGAGTCTAGACCAATGAGCATGTAGGGAACTGGGACAGGCATCATGGAGACAGAGACTACTGCAGATAGTGTAAAAAGTTTATAACGGATACGGATTATAACGCCAGACGCTATACAAAGATCACTATAGAAGTTGGAAGCTCATAACTGATAATCATCATACGAGTAATGTATCAACAGCTTTTAGTAATCACTTTCTGGACTGCAATAAGCGTTTGTCAATTACTGCAACCAATGTTCTACCAGAACCAAAAATTGTTAAATTGTTTTTTCCACCCTGCGTGTGAAAATGACATCCTGGACATAATCAGGGATTTGAAACCATCTGACTCTGTTGGTGAGGATGGCACCAATACAAACATTATGAAGAATTGTTCTTTGGAGCAGGATAAGATTCATGGTTGTTTGAAAATTGCAAAAATAAACCCATCTTCAAAAAAAGAGACTCCAGCCTTCAGACCAATATCGCTGCTCTGCCCATTTGTGAGAATACTCGACAAGTACGTAGAAATCTGTATATTGAAATATATTCTTCCATAAAAACATATTGTTTAATGCAGGTCAGTATGGCTTCAGCAGGGGTTTGTCAACTACAATAATGAAGTTCTTAAACCGTCCCTATAGCAGTATTGATATGGGCAAAACGAGCACTGGGATATTCATTGATCTGAGCAAAGCTTTAGACCTTGTAAATCATGGTATGTTGTTGATAAAACTTTAATGCTTTACAATGCGGGTTGCTTGTGTGGTTTCGAGATGAACTGAACATCTCTAGCGATGGGTGCTACTGAGGAGCTACAAAGAACACAGCAGTGGTTTCACGATAATGGGTTCCTGCTCAACGCGAATAAATTTGTTAGGTGCACTTATGCAAACTCCAACCTCAATCATAGCTTGCTGGCTAAGTCACTCGATGGTTCCGTTCAACAGGTTTTTGGGTATCCATATAAACAGCTGCTTAAATTGGAATACTCATATTGGCTACATACATATGTAAGAAGATAGTCACTTACAAATACTGCATTAGTCAGTTACGTTTAGTCGTTGCCAAATCTTTGCTGTTGACTTATTACTATCAGTATGTGATGTTTCCACCGAAACAAATCTAATATTCACTATGCAAGAAAAGGGCGGCACGTTTACTTCAAAGTCTGAGCAGAAGGTGTAGCTGTAGGGCTTCTTTCAAACAGCTCGGAATACTAACTTTGCCATCATTAGAAATTTGCTTGTACTACAGCTTTCCACGCACAAATTTTCTATAACAGAATGTAGCCCGAATCAAATGAGTGTTAAGTTGTCCAACAAATGTCCAAACACTATTAAAAAGTGAAGCATATTACTAGTTGGATGAGTACTTGTCAGATAACCTGATAGACGACCAATAGGTGTAAGTCTGAGAAGACGGTTTATGATAGTCGTCACTGTGATATCCTATGTCTCAATTTTAATAGTTATCTTTCTTATTCATTTTTATATTATATGGTTTTTGAATTTCGTATATTATTTATATATTTTAAACATATCAATCTTTTAGTATGCATCTACCACGTTTTTTCACTGTTTGTTTTAGTTAAATGTTTGTCGATTTTTTTTGTTATATGTCAACGTCCGTTTATATTTGACTTCTATATACTAATGTGTGGTATTTACTTATTTATTTTCTGAATGTCTTCCACTCTATTGTACTATACCATTGACGTGTTATATGCCTTCCTATGATGATCAGATAGAACCAATACTGAAATGAAATAAAATTTACTGCGAAGATAACGAGGCACCAGTATGTGTGCTGTTATTGTTATTGCAACCTAAAGGCCCAGTATTGTCGTTTATCTCAAATGAGATGATGGGTACAAGGGGCTTGATTCTAAATGAGTTTCGACCGTTGAAATTGATTTTGATGGCGTCTTGTGACTAAATTCTTGATTCGCTATGATAATTTTGACATCTGATTATATTGATCTATATTCAAATTATCGTGTCAGTGTCAAAATTATCATAGCTAATCAAGTATATCGTCACAAGGCCGCCATGGAAAACAATTTCAACGACTGATTTAAAATTAAGCACTTATTTTAGACTATTACCCTCGTCCCAATTTCCACCAATCACAAACGGGCAATTTTGAATTACAAATGGTTTCTAGATGGAAAAATTGTATGACAGCACCTGTCAGCCGTTTTTTCGAGTTTATCCGCGGCAAAACTTGACAGCTGTTGTCACCAAAAGTTATAATACCTTTGATAACAAGTAATTATGGTCTCCTAGAACACCAGTTATAGTTGTAGTCACCGTTCTTGGCGGTTACGTCATCAACGCCATATGAAATGAGTAAACAGATCGAGTCTCCGTACCATGGGGGGGACACTGCGTAGACTAATCTTCAGCGCATCTACTACTCTCTCCAGTACGCATGAAGTGGGTAACAGGGGACCGCTGTTTTCATTCTCTTCCTGGAAATACTTTAATAAAGTTAGCACGAGCTGTCGGATTTCCCCATTGATCGTATTTCCGGGCATTGTACAATTTTATATTGAAGATTGATACCAGGACAACTCGAATTGCATGCCGATGTCAAGTAAGTTGTCACTCTGACAAATATGTTTGAAGGGCACTCATACGTAACGAAAAAGTTTTCGAGACGTAGACACACAACTAAAAAACGTATGTCTTTGAGCTTACCGAACAAACGCTCACACACAGGGGCAGGTTGCATGTGTATGTATGAGGGAGATGAGGATATATGAAGGGACACTGGTATTGTTACTTTGACCCGCCAAGAACGGTGACTACAAACATACTCATGGAATCGTCTTGTCAAATAGCATTCGGGCATCTAATTTTTTCCTGTGAAAAGAATCGAAAAAACACAATGCGAAGTAATATTTTTTAACAAAAGGCATTCGTGAAGGTGTACTCATGCTTGTTGTTAAAAAATTACTTAAAAACGTGTTTTTTCGATTTTTTTCTGAAAAATGAGATGCCCTTATGAAATTTCTCAAATGAGGCTATTCGATTAATAGGAACAAAATTCTGTTTTTTCTTGTGGAATCCGTCCCTGTGGGCGAGATGTCACCGGTCCATCAACGTCCGTTCGTCCGTCCTCGTCCCACCCATTGTGTCGGATGTTGCGATCGCGCAGCGGCGGCGCACTGAAAGAAGAACCACCGCTCGTTCGCGGGCAGTACCCATACATATAAATTATTTAAATCGGGCGGCATCGAGCGTCGGGCGGCAGTGCTGCCAACGATATGTGTGTATATGCAAGCGGTTCAGCCGACGGAAGCTCAAAGGGCCGCACCGACAGCAAAAACTTGCCAGCTTGATCCGCGACGAGCTACGTCGACGCATCATCATTTGCAAGCTATTGTCTTTTGCTGCCGCTGCTGCACTCAGATCCTGCCATAAGGGTGTTTTTTGCTGTTGTGCATTCTCGGCGTATAAACGAGGCTGCTCGAACATCAAAACAGGTGTTGGAGATGTACTCGTATGTAAGAGAAAGATAACGGTTATCTGTTACTGCATATTCCAACATCGCATAACATAAGAATTATCATTGATTAACATATTCCGAAGAACAAGATATACGGAAGACAAAAATACGAAGAAGTGCAAAAGTTGAATGAAGAAATTTGGATATACTTATGAAAAAATACTAGAAGGGTGGACTGACGCAATACTACGTCCGAAACATAAGAAAGGAGATCAGAGCAAATGTCACAATTACAGAGGAATTGCACCACTGAATACTATCTATAAAGTATTAACATCGCACATGAAGAATCTACTGGTTAGCATCATAGGGGAATATTAGTCCGGACTTAGACGCGGAAAAGACACAATTCACCAAATCTTCGTAATAGAAGGAATACAGGCAGAAAGCATATGATAAGGTAAAGCCTGAGAAAATGCCTTAAGATTACTGGGAATTGAGGAAAAACTTATTAGACTAAGGGCCGATTTCACCAACATTAATATTATGAACCAATGGGAAAATACCTTATCGAAATGCAATTTGACAGAAGCTGTCAAAGGTCTCAGAATGTCAGTGATTTCTATTTAAATATTGAATAAAATCGTGAAAATTCGACTGTATTATAAACAAGACCTCTTCTTGATTCCAATATGATGCTTTTGTACAGAGAAAACAGGTCAACTTTCATGTATTTTGATTTGTGTTATGAATTTACATTTAACAATCACTTATCCCCAAAAGCCAATGGGAATGCGGCAAATAATAGGTCGATTTTCTAGCTGTTAAATTTGGCAGCAGATTTGGACGTTTGTTAATACATGGGAATCTCGAATTTAAGTTCAATATACTGTTATCATCACATACCTGTTGAATAGTGTGGATTTGTCTGTATTTTGCAAGAAAATAGAATATAAAATACATTCCATCCAATTCCTCATCTTCCTTTACATCATAATAGTAATCATTTATTAATTTACCTTTTAATGAATTTCTTCAAAGCAATAAAAACATTGTCCTCTCCATCCTAAGACACAGATAATATGTGTAAGACGTGTCAATCCCTACATCTCCGTGATGCATAATACTATGGACATAGACAAAAAATCATGAAAAATGTCTCACAAATAATGTCTTTTAAGTCCAAAAATCATAAAAACTATTAATGTTTATTGTTTTATTGCCTTTTTCACTGGTGGGGTTATCTATCTGTCACTCGCAGGGTTGCCAAGTCTAACGACGATCACGTCCCGTGGTGAAGGGTGCGACATGTATCTTTTATATTTGCTGCTTTTGAATTTAAAGTAGGAATACAAACATAGTACTTACGATAGTTGGAGCTAGACAGATAACACTTCTTGAAGAATATTCGAAAAATGTGAACACCGTCATGGTCTGTTGTCAAATTACAAATGAAGTATCTGAAAATTCTTACATACAGTGGACCTTCGTCATAGTTTACTATCCTGATTATGATCGTTTTTAGCAGATGTGTTGTGTCATCAAATTAATGAACAAATATAAGAAAGCTCTTATATACCTACATACAGAGGATTTTTCATGTAAATTTACTATGTATCATGATTATAAGCATCTTTGGTGGATTGTTCGATCCGGAATGGGAAAGATCTCATATTTATGAAAATATTTTTGGTATCATCTAACCGTTGCAATCAGTGCACAAAAACTGTAACATGATATATAGCATAACCCGCTGCCCTATCAATAAAAATTTAACATACAGGTCGCCTACCCGTGGGGATGCAGTGGTCGGGATGAATATCACGGCAGCAACTGATTATTTGGGCATGTCTGATAACAACGTATGAAGTGAAACTCGCTAACTTCACAAATCTGAAGATTTTGTACAATCTCTTTGAAAATGATGAAAGATATGTCTGATTTGGCAGGGTAATGTCGCAGCCAAATGGCAGTCACTCTTTCTGACACAGTCCGGATTGAAAGCTGACGATACTCGTGAAATGTATTGATACTTCTGATTATAGGATCCTATCGAACATCCTTACTGTCAAGATGTATAACCCGAGGTACCGACGGAGCTATTTTGCGGCGTCATGGAAATAATTTTGAACCTTCATTTGCATTTCCAAGTTGTTGTGCAACGATTTTGGGAAAAATTCCACGAATACTCTTATAAAGCATAGTATAGTATATTTCAACAGTTGGCGGAGCTTACTCCACTGGGACCAGGGGGGTGAAAGGGGATATTAATGCACAATCTGGCAACCATGTCGCACCCTCACAAAATGGCCGCTGACAACCACACAAGTCACCGTGTTGTCATTGAATAGCACGGAATTAAACCTTCTTCAGAGTATATGTTTTGTGACTGGGACCAAGGGTTGACAGATCCCACACATGTGTCACTCGATGAGTCTTGAAATGCAATAATCAGCTGTATTCAAATAATGTCTAATATAAATATAACCTAGAATGTGTACTCGTGAAAAAAGAAAAATATGGCAAATTTGTAGTTTTTTTGCAGGTTTTAGGTTTGCTGGTAGCTTTAAGGCATATATTTGGGAATTTATTAATCGCTGTGAATATAGTGTGGATGTTTGTTCAGTTCCTGAACAAAGAAAAATATTCAACTTTATGGATGTATGGATATCAAAAGACCTGAGTGGTTTTGTGGGAATATCAATCTAAGGTGCCATAATGATTCTGATGAACGGCAAGTAAATGAATGAATATTTGGAAACGAGCAATATCTATGAACTTTCCTATGTCTTGAAAAGGTTATAAGAGATGATAGAATAAATAGAGAAGGATTAATTATCATATCATAAGTAAAACCAATGCTTAGCATTCGCTGACGATTTAGTGATCATAACCAGAAGTAAGGAGGAATTATGCGAAGTGACGAAGAGGCTGGAAGACCAAGCACTGTTAATGGGACTGAGAATTAATGAAGAAAAAACTAAGAACATGAAACGAGCAGAGGAAGAATTTGAAAATAAGAGGTTAACAGTGAAAGCGTCAGTGGTAAAACTTTCAAGAGGTTGAAAGTTACACATATTTAAAAGAAGACCAGAATTGCGGCTGAAATTCGGAATAGGCTGATGATGGGTAACCGATGTGCTTACTCTCTGAATCGATTACTAAAAAGAAAAATCGTGTCCAGAAAGACTAAACTAAGATTATGTAAAACTATTATAAGACTTCTTGTCATCTATGGCAGTGAAGTATGGACATTAAAGAAAGCAGAACACAACAAAATAGCTAATATGCAAGCTTTTTATGGTGAACATGATGTAGTAGGAACAGTGAAAGCTCAAAGATTAAGATGGGTGGGACATGTCCAAAGTATGACGAAGAAAAGAATGCAAACAAAATACTAATAAGCGATATTGGTGGTAAAAAGAGACGAGGAAGACCGAAAACCAGATGGAAGTAGGAAGTAGAAATGGATATCCAAGAGTTATGTATTGATAATCGGAAGAAGAAGGCAATAAACAAGAAAGACTGGCGACAAGTTACTATTCGAGCCATGGGCATTGCTGAACTAAATATAACACATTCTATCCCTTGGAAGATACGTTATTTGGTAATGAGAACGTTCAAATGTTACCTAGGGTTACCACTGGCATTCCATTGCCGTAATGCTGCCGCTGTCAGTTAAAATCAATTTAAAAACGTGTTGACGTTACCGCGCGTACTGGATAGCCGAGCCTAAAATTGCATTATGTTTTACATATTTGAAGTCCAAACTTGTACAAAGACCATTCTGGCTAACAGACGGCAAGATGTGCTATACAACCATAATTTTGTGTCAATTTTAAACCGAACTAAAAGCACGCGGAAGAAACAGCTGATCTGTGGCAACAGACACGTGATTTGCAGGCTACCTTTCGTTAATTCATTGAATCGATGACGGCAACGGTAGAAACTTTGAACTTCAATAAGTCATGCTCAGCGCTGCGAAATTCCTGTTTATAAACAGTTTAATGTCAAGCGCATTATTCAAATTCTGGCACTACGGCAGCGGTACGCCAGTACGTCATGGGTTATAATTCAACCTTAAACTTCTGTTTAATTTTCCACAGCTTTCGAGGGTATTGGAACCAGAATTCTAATGAAGGAGGGTTAATACTAAATAGATTTCCTTCATTGTCGTGATGTAAAGTGCTATCGGAGCTGTGGAGCCTCAACAGTTTCCTTCTTTGAGAACAACGTTATTAATTTCGCAGGTGACACAAAAACTCCACGATGTCGTTGCGTTGCTTGATGGCTGTGACACTGCAATGATCTCAAAAATTTAGAGCTAGTTCGTTCTACAAAAAAATGAACAGCAGTCACCAAAGCTTCCAAATTGTAAATCACTTTGCCTTATGCTTTATGGATATACAATGCAATAGTCTGAGCGATATTGTCTTGTCAGACCAGAGCTGATAGCAGTTAGTTACTATACTACAACTATTTAAAACTGTAATGACTCATACGCGTGATCAACACGTGATCAGAGCTCGATCCCGGCTTCCTTTCAGTACAGCCGTATAGCGTACGACATATGTCGTTTCTGTGGCTTTGCGGTGGTCAACAGCACAGACAGAGATGGAAATAATGGCTGATTGTTCTTCGCCGGTAGAACCAATGAAATCAAAGACGCACCTCGACCGGCAGACTCATAGGCGTCGGCAACGCATTGCAACGTGTTTCGTTGAGCGATCGCATATTGTGTGTTTTATAAGAATTGTTGTGTGATTGTTATTGTTGTGGTTTCTGTGGTTACTGTTTTGGTTATACTTAACCATGGAGAGTACAAATGGCACGAGTGGAAGTACTGAAAGCCAGGGAACAAGTAGACGGCTTCGTAAAGCACTGTAGAGGGACGCGAAAGAAATCGTGCTCGCGCGTTGTGAAAGTATGACAGGCGTTCCAGAGTGGACCATTCGCAGGGTGGTGCATGAAAAGAAGAAAACTGGAGCTACTACTGATCCAAAGTTTAATTTGAAGGGACGAAAGGCCGTTAAATTGGATGACGATAGCAAAATGGCGTTAAGGCGAACCGTACATTCATTCTTCTTTAGGAATGAGATACCAACCCTGAAGGCTGTACATGCAGCGATCAAGGAAATTGAAATCATACCCAAAATGAGCGTCGAGCTAATGAGGAAATCCCTGCACGAAATTAATTTTCATTACGAAACGCGTAATCGGAAGTCAGTATTGATAGAGAGACCTGAAATAGTCGCCTGGCGTCGAAAATATAGGCGACAAAGCAGAAAAATCTATTATTTGGACGAGACATAGGTAAATGCAGGTCACACAGTTAAAAAAACCTGGATAGACAAAAACGTAGTGAGTAACCGACAAGCAAGCATTGAAGGTTTGTCAACAGGTCTTCGTGGACCGTCAGGGAAAGGTCAAAGATTGATCGTAACTCATATTGGTAGAGATAGTGGCTTTTTAGAAGAGTGTGACTTGATGTTCGTCTCTAAGAAAGGAGGTGATTACCATGACGAAATGAATGCCAGCTGCTTCGAAAGCTGGTTTCAAGGGGTGCTTCAGCGAGTTGAGCCCAACTCTGTGATCGTCATGGATAATGCTTAATACCATAGTCGTCGAGCGGAACGTTTACCGACTATGGGATCTCGAAAAAGTGACATGCAGCAATGGTTGCGCGAAAAAGGAATCCCGTTTGACGATTCATGTGTGAAAGCGGAATTGTATGAAAAAATTAAACAGCACAAACCTGCGAACATTAGTTACGTGACTGATGAGATGGCCCGTCAATGTGGTATCACTGTGCTGCGGTTACCGCCCTACCACTGTGAACTGAACCCAATAGAGATCATCTGGTCTCAAGTGAAGGGTTATATTGCGCGCCATAACACAACCTTCAAATTACCAGACGTTAAGGTTTTACTTGAGACTTCCATACAGCTAGTAACGCCCGAAGCTTGGCAGAATGCTATCCGTCATGTTGTGAAGGAAGAAACAAAAATGTGGCAGCTTGACCACCACATCGACACCATCATAGAGCCAGTTATAGTCAATTTCAACGAGGAATTTGATAGCGACAGTTTATTACTGTCAGATGTAAGTGGAAGCGACGATGAATAAAGGTAATTCCCAAATTTTTGACTTACAATATGTTTCAAACCACTCTTTATTAAGCATGTGACAAATCTAGTTCACCCATGTTAACCATTCATACCCCGCCTATGAACAGCCGACTACTGGTAGTTAAGTGATGTTCACGTGATCATCGATGAGTCATTAGATAGTTATAGTATAGTTGTGCATATTCTGGAGGAGCGGTGACCTTCTCTTCTCTTTTCTGTGGCGGGTATCATTTAGCTCCGCTCAAGTTGCGTCATAGACTACAGTGGGCTTATCAGCTGGAGATTCAGTATTGATGCTTTTTTTTGCGAAATAGTGCTGTGATCTCGTCAAGCCACCCATAAGCAATGGCGATACTGCTGACAGGATGATTTCTCACAAATTACCCAATGTAGGGGCTAAAGCGCCATCAAACGTAAATTACAGAGTAATCATTATGTTTCCATCAAAGTTCAAAGTACCCTTAAATTTTGACCTTGATTCAATACAACGAAATATTGACTTTAAGTAATCGTACTTTTGCCAGTCTGTCGTATCAGCTTCATTTTCATTTCTCACGCCAACTGGCGAGAATGAGATATGCTTTTTGGTATTATGTGGCATGTACGTATGTAGATCATGAAAAGTCATGTCACTGATTTCCATCAATCTCTTTATCTGACGGTCTGCCCGATGGTTCTTGACCTCTCTTGGAAGGTACTGCTCGGATCTGGATACAATTTTGACACAAGGTTACTACTATGCCTAGGACGAAAAAGATTTATAGGTCTTGAAAATGTATCCAAAGCCAACAACGAAAACAAAAAATCGCTCAAATGACCTAAAATTTTAATATCAAAGATAGAAGTTAAATCTGTCGCGAACTGGTTGCTACCACTGGTAGGTTGGGATCGTGTAATACGAGTACATGGATCGAATGTAAAGGATTTATACCTGCCATGCGAGATATTCAACGCAGCCGGTGGTGTTAATGAAATATTTCGCATCTAATATGGTTAGCTATGTTCGTGCCTAGCAACGCGGATCGGGGACAATGTAAGGTTTTAAGCAATATTACAGAATCACGGCTTCTTCTTCTGAGAAAAGCAAAATTCAGTAGTATATAACTGTTGACAGCATTGCGTGGCAAATGCAGAGTTAACCTACTTAACGTATATTTTTTCCACACAAATGCTGTCTTGTTAGCCATAGAGAACGCAAAGGATTACGATCACGAGGATAAGATAATGATAAGATGTTACATCAGACAACCTTAGGTTGTACCATTTGTTACATCTTTCAGTTGGGTACAAACATTAGAGGAGTTCGAACACTTCTATTGTTAATATTTTACAAACAACCAACTGATTCAGACTACGTAGAAGGAACCAGACAAGGATATGGTTGTGTACTACTTCTCATAGTCTGGAGTGAGAATCACAGTATTTTTTTTTTCAGTTCTGTAACATTTCTACTATTCCAATTTAAGTGTTATTTCTTGAAAATGTGAGTGTTTGTAGACACTTGTGGTGTTAAACGATTTCAAAACATGTTACGTAATTTGCAGCATCGGTACAAGAGAACATGCATAATATATGCATATTGGCATATAGTTATCGATTTTGGACTTATTTCCACTTTAGAACACCGGACAAACTTTTACGAATATCAAAAACCCTAGTAAGTTAACCACTTGTTAGGCAGCAGCGGTGGCGTAGTAGTAGACGTTATGGGTCTTCTTATCAGCCAAGGTGCGGTGCGCGGGTTCGTATCCCGTCCCAAGAGAATTCTTCTCTTAGCTATGGATGTTGTTATTATCCGTAGGTGGTAGACGGTCTGACTGTCAAACGCGGAGGTACCACCCAGCGGATCTCGTAGGCGGGGCCAGAATGTGTGCATGCTCCATGCATACGTGTTCCCTTGCTAGAGCCCGTGTGGCGTTCCCCCCTTTCCCCTGTATCCCCCTATAGCCCCACGGTACCCAAGGGTGTTTAGGCCTAAGGCCTTCGTGGTTGTTGGAATATAAAAAAGCCTAATGAAGGTAGTTGTTTCCACCAAATAAGTCAGAAGTATCCACTAAAACTTCGCAATTTTGGCGACAAACAGTGCAGTGTAAACATATAGGCTAGGCTCCTACTAATATACTCGAATTCGTTGGAAGCAATAATATTTGACAATGTATATCAGTCTGCCGTTGATGAGTTTGACCTCATATTTTGTACTATTTAATTTGGGTCAATGGATTTTGAAATATATCCTCACGTTTTAACACCTATAATTAATGTGGTCTGAAATGTTTTCCATTAGCCTTAGTTGATTCCTTGGGTTCTCTGATGACAGTTTCCTTCGAATCAATATTCAATGTCACTCAGTGATATTCCGATTAATTTGAATTGATGCAAGGTACTCACCTATGATACGAGACTAATCCGGTCCTGGTGATTGTCCAGCAACGGGGCATGCAGTAATTCAATTGTAAGGAATAAGTAGTATGGATTTATTTTGTAGCTGGACCGTCGGATGCTCGGTCAGCTCCTGATGCAGTTTGCTCATTTTTATTTCGACTGACCGTAGCCCGCCGATCGCTAAGAATACGTTATATATACAAGCAGGCAATTATAAAAGATCCTCGTATGTCTGCCGAGCCTTCTTCATTCCACGATTTTTTGTCAATCGTTTGTTGAGCGACGCACGAAAAAAGGAAAAGAGCAATTGGGCGGATTTGGCAACTTCATAGCATAAAAAATACTACGGTCAAAAACGACAAGAGGTGATTTAAAATTCGTACGGAAGAACACACTTTTTAACACGCTTTCATTAGCTTGGCCTATGTAACGGAATCTTTGAGCATAATGTTCGCCAATTTCCGGACTAATTTGAAACTTCGCACACGTATGTGAGTTCAACCCTGACAGGAGGTAGATTGTAGTAAAGCTTTTTTTATTTTTGTAACACGCTTTTATTAGCTTCACCTGTATGAATGTGTGTAACGGAATCTTTGAGTATAATTTTCGCCAATTTCCAGAAGTTTGATCAATTTCAAACTTCCTACACGTATCAAGGGCCGATGAAAATGCAATATCACATGTCCACAAAAAACTAAATGATAAATCGAACTAAAAAATTGAAAATAAATAATAGTTAAAAAAACTAAAAGACATGCTTTTATAACTAATTGAACTAAAAAGTAGAAAATAATTTTTAATTACAAAGAATTCATTTTACAGTAGTAGATGGTCGAACAATCAATCATGACTAATGACCTCAAAATAAAATTAGAGTAAAATTTATGTTATGTTTTTTACGTGTGGTACATTTTCCTACATTTTCATAACTCTCCTCTCACAGAATGATTGTAACATTTAGAGCCAATTTCACCAACAACAGTCCGTTATTCTCCACCTATAGGGTAACAGACCGTCAAATACAACGAATGAGCTTCAAGTTCCAATTTTAGCAACCAATAGCACTATGAAATGTTGAAAAAAAAATGCTGACAAAGTATGAGATCACAGCTTGTCATTGAAACATCACCAGCTTATTGAATATTAAGAAATTACATATAATTCAGTCAAAATTTAAAGAAATGTTGGATTTTTGAATAAAATTCATGTTTTAATTACTATTGTTGATTTTCTATTCATGTTGATATTTCCACAAAACCATTCAGGTTTTTTGATATCCATACATCCATAAAGTTGAATATCTTTCGTTGTTCAGGAACTGAACAAACATCCACACTATATTCACAGCGATTAAGAAATTCCCAAATATATGCCTTAAAGCTACCAGCAAACCTAAATCCTGCAAAAAAACCTACAAATTTGCCATATTTTTTTCACGAGTACACATTCTAGGTTATATTTATATTAGACATTATTTGAATACAGCTGATTATTGCATTTCAAGGAGTGACACATGTGTAGGATCTCTCAACTCTTGGTACCAGTCACAAAACATATACTCTGAAGATTTAATTCCATGCTATTCAATGACAACACGGTGACTTGTGTGGTTGTCAGCGGCCATTGTGTGAGGGTGCGACACGGTTGCCAGATTGTGCATTAATATCCCGTTTCACCCTCCTGGTCCCAGTGGTGTAAGTTGCGCCAACAGTTGAAATATACTCTACTATGCTTTATAAGACTATTCGTGACATTTTTCCCAAAATCATTTCACAACACTTGAAAAAATGCAAATGAAAACATAAAATTATTTCCCGTCGGTACCTCGGGTTATACATCTTGGCAGTAGGGATGTTCAATACGATCCTATATTTATAAGTATCAATACATTTCAAGAGAATCGTCATCTTTCGATCCGGACTGTGTCAGAAAGAGTGACTGCCATTTGGCTACGACACTACCCTGCCAAATCAGACATATCTTTCATCATTTTCAAAGAAATTGTACAAAATCTTCAAATTTGTGATGTTAGCGAGCTTCACTTCATACGTTGTTACCAGACATGCCCAAATCATCAGTTGCTGCCGTGATATTCATCCCGACCACTGCATCCCCACGGCTAGGCAACCTGTATGTTAAATTTGTATTGATAGGGCAGCGGGTTAAGCTATAAATCATATGTCACAGTTTTTGTGCACTGATTGCAACGGTTAGATGATACCAAAAATATTTTCATAAATAGATCTTTCCCATTCCGGATCGAACAATCCACCAAAGATGCTCATAATCATGATACCTAGTAAATCTACGTGAAAGATTCTCTGTATGTAGGTATATAAGAGCTTTCTTATATTTGTTCATCAATTTGATGATACAACACATCTGCTAAAAATGATCATAATCAGGATAGTAAACTATGACGAAGGTCCACTGTATGTAAGAATTTTCAGATACTTCATTTGCAATTTGACAACAGACCATGACGGTGTTCACATTTTTCAAATATTCTTCAAAAAGTGTTATCAGTCTAGCTCCAACTATCATAAGTACTATGTTTGTATTCTTACTTTAAATTCAAAACCAGCAAATGTAAAACAATCATGTCGCACCCTTCATCACGGGACGTGATCGTCGTTAGACTTGGCAACCCTGCGAGTGACAGATAGATAACCCCACCAGTGAAAAAGAATAAACACTAATAATTTTTATGATTTCAGGACTTAAAAGACATTATTTGTGAGACATTTTTCATAATTTTTTGTCTATGTCCATAGTAATTGCATTATGCATCACGGAGATGTAGGGATTGACACGTCTTACAAATATTATCAGTGTTTTAGGATGGAGAGGACAATGTTTTTATTGCTTTGAAGAAATTCATTAACCCGTAAATTAATAAAAGATTACTATTATGATGTAAAGGAAGATGAGGAATTGGATGGAATGTATTTTATATTCTATTTTCTTGCAAAATACAGACAAATCCACACTATTCAACAGGTATGTAATGATAACAGTATATTGAACTTAAATTCGAGATTACCATGCATTAAAAAACATCCAAATCTGCTGCCAAATTTAACAGCTAGAAAATCGACCTCTTATTTGCCGCATTCTCATTGGCTTTTGGGGATAACTGATTGTTAAATGTAAATTTATAACACAAATCAAAATACATGAAAGTTGACCTGTTTTCTCTGTACAAAGCATCATGTTGGAATCAAGAAGTGGTCTTGTTTATAATACAGTCGAATTTTCACGATTTTGTTCAATGTTTTAATAGAAATCACTGATATTCTGAGACCTTTGACAGCTTCTGTCAAATTGCATTTCGATAAGGTATTTTCCCATTCGTCCATAATATTAATGTTGGTGAAATCGGCCCTTAATATATCAAGCACCCCACGCTTTTTCCTCTGAATTGTATTATTCTGTTATTAACTTAAATTTTATTATAGTTTTATTTTGAGGTCATTAATAATGATTGATTACTACTGAAATATAAACTCTTTGTGATTAAAAATTATGTTCTACTTTTTAGTTTGGTCAGCTATATAATCGTTATTTAGTTTTTTTAACCTATTATTTATCAACACTATTTTTGAGCAGTATGATTTCTCGCGTTTATCTGTTCATCCTCAGAAAAACTTCCAGCAATTTGTCAGGATAGCCATTTGAGTCATCGTTCTTCCTTTGATAAGGAGGCCATTTTAACGTTCGTCTGTTTGAACTTTAATTATAAAATGACTTAAGGAATCATCATTTCGGTTTCATTCTGATAATTCCTAGAAGATTAGGCTTCGAAGAGGTTAATGCTCCGAATCTTTGATACAGAATGGAAAGCAGTGTAACGAGTTTAACGAGTGTGTGTAGCAGGTCTACAAGAGAAAGGTGTAGTACCATCGTTTACTGTTACTATAGTTGAGACGGCATTACTTGGCTCAGATAAAAATGACTATGACAAAAGTGGCCAAGAGAAGTTGCTGGAAGTTATTTCCAGCTTTCTGAAATTATCGCTAGGGGGCGCAATCTTAACCTCAAAGTTAGAAATGCCGTTTTTTCGGCTTGTTCATATCGGCAAATTGATTATATGGCGTTACATTTCCTTCAAAGTTAAAGAAATCAGCTGCGTTTGAGAATGTTAAGGTACGTTTCTTATTTCTCCTTCCCTTACATCACACCCAAATCGTCAGATTATTGAAATACACACCTTTCAGCATGTAATTTACCCATCTTATGACGCTCTCGAGTATATCTAAAGATCATCTTTTACTTCCCACGCCCACTAACGGGGAAGTATCGTAATCACAAAAAATTTTGAAAATGAAATATTATTTTTTTTGATGTTATATTATATCTGCATCACGAAAAACCGTGTCGCTCATTTCCGTCGAACTGTCTGTCTGTCGGTCTGTCCGCTAATCCTATGATCAGCTGTATCTTAAAAAGTATCGCTCGGATTTCGATGACATTTTTGCACAATGTTACTACTATGCCAAGGTCGCAAAAGATTTCTAGTTTTTGAAAGTCAGTCCACTGGCGGCGAAGAAGAAAAAGGCCAAAAGCAAAAAAATAGAAATCGATCAAACTCCGTTTTTTGACGTTTCAGACGTTCCTGATCATTTGCGGAAAACTGTTTGTATGAGTTAGAAATTGGGGATTTTCTGCATTGCAGGGGGTGGGGGATGGTGTTTCTCAATTTTTGACGTTGATATATCTATAAGCCTCCAACCGCAGTAATTCTACTCATATAATAGGCATATTTTACTCATCATAGATGTCCTCATACATCTACCCTTAAAACTTAAAAATATTTCCTACAGTCGGGTGTCGATACGTGTGACGTCGTCCCCCGATGGACAGACGTCATCGTCCGTGGTCGTACGTTACAGTTGGCAATCGCTTCAACACTACTGTGGCGTACACTGTGCATGGTGAAGGCCAATATCGTCAATCACGAGGGGTTCGTCATCGCAACGACCATGTGCACCCGCAGCAATTCCTCTCATGGGGAGGAGGGTCGCTAAATTTTTTTTATACATGTTCCTGGCTAACTTTTTTCACAGAAGGGCTAACTTGTGTCAAACAATACTTTACGAACTGATGACAGCTTAGCGTGGAAGGTACAGAGTCAAGTTACTTGACGCAATTTTTTTTCTATTCTAACCGGCTGCCCGAGATTTACCCCGTGTATCAAGGGCTTATACGAGTATGTGCTGAAAGTACTCAAAAGGATGGAGGGTATTCCTTCTTATGCGCTGTAGTGAATCCAAAAATCCTGACTGTTTATTACCTGAACGTCTTCAAGAACAGATACTTAAATGCCGACTACAACATTGACGAGCTCTACTGATCCGCAGCAAACCACAGCGAACTATGTGAGCGCATGCCAAACTAAAAAAAAATCTCATTGAGATGCATCGCAGGCAGTCAAATGAGACGAAGACGAATATGTATCGTGGATAACGGCCATCGGCTCGCCGAAGGAGGCATTTCGGCTGCTTTGAATATTTGGGTCTCAGTCGCGGTCGGCACAGTGCGGGCAAAGCCGAAATCGGCAGACTTTCTGCATGTATGAAGGAAGGGTTGACAAAAAGTGGTCGCGCAGCCGATGCACCAGTCTACTCTGAGATTGATAGGTGACACTACCCAACGACGGAGACTCGCTGCCGCAGATTCACCTGCAAAAAATCAAAGCAAAAACAGCGGCGTACCCACACAAAAAATCGTGTTGAGCAGGTTAACTCTAAATATTCCTCACCGTGGCACTAGTTTTAAAATTAGAAGTCAAACAGATTTTTTCTTGAATGCTTAAACTTTCATCAAAACTATAAACCAAAGTTTTGAGGATGGCCAAATCAGCTTGATAAATTTCTTCGATTTGACCAAAGCACTTGACCGCTTCAATTTAACATACTTTTTTACAAATTAGCTCATTACCGTTTCCACAACACAAACCTCGAACTCATGAATTCGTACTCCAACAACAGAAAGCAATATGAGTGCTTTAAAAAGCACCAATCATCCGCAATGCTTGTCAGAAATAGAGTACCTCAGGGTTCTGTTCTCGGACCTGCATTATTTTTAATTTTTATCAACGATTTAACAAATTGTAATCAAACAAAAAACACATTATTGTATACTGGTGACACAACGATAATAAATACGCACATCTCGTCTAGTTAACTTCAAACAGAAAGTCCAGCTTGCAAGGAAAACATAGGAAATTGGTTTGCTGCTAACAAGTTGAGCCTGAATGATTCAAAAACGCAGACACTTGAGCGATACACTGCAGGCGCCAAAATTTATAGGCGCTTACGCATGACATCTGAGGATATATTCGAGATGTATCTTTGTTATCCGAAAACTAGAAAACAATGTTTCCACACAAGCACCTATAAGTCAACGCCAAACAAAGTGGCGTGCACGTCATCACGATAAAAATTCCCCGACCTAATGCCTAGGTTTCTATCACAAACAATTGCTCTATTGCAGTTTCATATTAATGTGATATATAAATTGTAAAATGGTCATTACTCTCTTATTATGGTTAATAGTCATATAAACATTGTTATTAAAATATCACATAAGTTGCTTTCTGATAAATTTAGACGCATTATGCGAAATAAAATGTTTTCCAAACGCTCCAATCACTTATCGACATGTAAACGCACTAAACCGATTTCGCAGCGTTGACACATTGTCACCTTGAAACTTATTTAAACTGGGAACTGACATTTGTATTAATTTTGACACTGAATCAATTTGTGGCATTTCAAATCTTTATAAATCCTTTGGCCCCGCATACTGTAAATCAACAACTGTTTGTTTCAAAACAAAATTATTCATTTTACGAGTAGATAAAGGCAATTTTGGTATATAAAGATGCCCAAACAGTTAAATAGTCGGTGTAAGGAACTCGTGGCCTCGTTAATGCACTACTTTGAGCAAGAAAGGGACAACAACGGGCCTTTGTTGCCTTTAAATGCTGTTCAAGAGGTAGGTTACTAATAATTATATGTAATGTATATTAATAATAGTGAAATTTTATTTCATTTTTTGTAGCGTGTTGCTGCTGCTTTAAAAATTAGTTTAAGGACAGTTAGTCGTATTTCCGAGGGTGTGAAAAGTGATGCAAATTTAGAATCGCCCAAGAAAAAGCGGAGTTATATTAAACGTGTAACCAACACAGCGACATTGGATACAAGTGCCATTCGAGAAGTGATCTATAATATGTATCACAAAAGTAAGATCTTATTATAATAACTTATCAGAAATTTGCATTAATTTGTTAACTAAATTATAATGTCATATTACACATGGTTTCAGAAGAACAAGTTACGATACAAACTTTATGGTCTCGATTAAGAGATAGGGCATTATTTGATGGTAGTGCCACGTCTTTAAGGCGGTTGCTTAGAGATCTTGGATTTAAGTAGCTTAAGGACAATCCGCGACGAGGGCTCATGGAACTACCAAGTATAGCTTTGAAAAGGGTGGAATTTCTAAGGCAATACAATCAAGCCAAGGTTGAGGCCTTATACCAGTTTGTCTTCCTCGATGAAACTTGGATATTTCAAAATGGGACCATAGGTCGCTCTTGGCAAAATGGAAACCAAAAAAGCGTGAAAGCTATTAAAACAGATGGTAAAAGGTATGTACTTTTACACAATTTGCACTATAAAATTTAAAACTAATATATTTTAGATACATTATATTACATGCTGGAAATGAAAATGGGTTTATTGAGGGTAGTGAAGCGATATTTTCTTCGAAAACAAAATTGAGCGATTACCATGGAGAGATGAACCAGGACAATTTTTTGAAATGGTTTCAACATCAGTTATTAGAAAAATTGGAGTCCATCTATGATTATACTGGATAACGCCCCTTATCACAGCATGATATTGAACAAAGTGCCCAACAATGCATGGACAAAAAAAAATATCCAAGACTGGTTGACAAATCAAAACATACCATTTTTAAACACAATGTTTAAAACAGAGCTATTGAGTATTGTTGCTCGGTACATAATGCTTCTTAATTATATATATTTTGGTCGACAGTTTATATTTCTTTTGTTTATTCCTATTCTTAAAATAACTGCTTTTTTAGAAACAAACCACCTAAAATATACGTGATTGATGAATTGGCGGAACAACATGGGCACAAAGTTCTTCGAAAGCCTCCTTACCATTGTATATTTAACCCTATTGAGTTAATTTGGGGCATAGCAAAAGGTTACTATAACAGACATATTGGTAGAGATGGTAACAGTGAAAAAGACTGTTTGGATATGTGGAACGAGGCTCTACAAACGGTTACCCCAGACATGTGGAAAAATAGTGTTCGACATACTGAGCAAGAAATTTTTAAATGGTATGAAAGAGAACGAATTTTTGATCGACCAGACATCGAACCTTTAATAATCAACTTTGAGAGTGATGAAGATTCAGATTCAGACAGCGCTGAAGAAAGAAACTCCGACTAACTTTATTGTACAGAAAAAGCTTACACCAGTAGCTTACCTAATTTTAGAATGCATTTTTCTGTATGAATTCTGTAAAATAAATACCATGCATAAAATTTGGAGGACCCCATTTGGATTTTTATTCAGTACCTTTAAGCTATCAATTAAATATGGTAGTTTCATAGTGTCATCTGATCAATAATTGTCATACTTAATGATTATGCAAGTACAGATCTATAATTTTATTATACTATTATTTTTGTTCTCATTTGAGGTTAATATTGCTTATAAACCTAGATATGTAAATAATAAATTTTATTATTTTACAAAAAGTTTGGCAACAATGTAAATTTTTCAACACACCCACCTTGATGACGTGCACGCCACTTTGTTTGGCGTTGACTATATTCATGGTTCCATAGTAAGACGACATATGCACATGTTTAATTGAGGTCATTCCACTCATGTGGCTGAAGTCTTTGGGATACAAAATCGATGCAGAGCCATGTAGAACCACTTTAAAGACAAAAAAAATAATATTGACACTACCTAGTTAATATACTACAATGCACGTAAAGAACAACTAAGAGAATGTATTGCTAAACAAATTATATAAATATTTAAATATGGTAATAGAAGGCAGAAAATAATTTTGGACAAAACTGGGAAACGAATACCATCTAGTCCTCGGACATATAGTACTGGTGTTCCTCAAGACAGTACACTGGACCCAGCATTGTTTATTAGTTATATTAATAATATATCCACCACCACGAAAACATGCAAAATCTAGGTTTCATCTATGCAGATGATATAACTATTCTGATACCATATAAAGGAACGTCTGATGTCCGAATCTTGTTAGAGACCCAAATAAGCCATATTCAAAACTGGCTGCAGGTGAATAAGTTAGCATTCAACATACAAAAAACGTGTTGTGTCCTATTTCAGTCAAGCCATGCCACCAAAGAACTTAATTAATGAACCTCTATCCATCAAAAGCGATACAAATCTCCTGGGCTTGCGTATTCTATTATGTCTTATCAAATAACAATTTGGAGTAATAGTCCCGCAGCCAATAGAACCAAGCCAACTACTTTGGCATCAACGCCCCACCGTCTTATATTAGACAGTTTCGTAATAGAGCTTTCAAGAGTGAAAAGAAAAAAATACCTAACTGAAAAACTTTTTACACATCTGTTGAGTTTCTGAATAAAGGCTTTCTAGATCTAATACTTTTCTTGTTTGACGTTTGCAAGCCACATGTGTCCTTATCACCAGTAAAAATTGTCTTTATTATCATCATTAATTGCTGATGCCAGTTACAGGATAGCATATCACAGTCTACCACCATGGGTGCCCGTGGGGAGATAGGTGGTCAGAAAGGGGCGCGGTCCCCACTGATAACCTAGTTTGACTTTAAAATGTGCATATTTAGTTCCTTTCCAAGCAGATTTGCTACCCCACCCTTCAACAAGTTTTTGGGGCAGGCACACTTTTACAAAAAGTTATCTCTCGCCGAAGTTCGGCCGACCGAAAAAAATTCCCGCAGGTCTCAATGTCTGTCACATAATTCCATTATTATTAAGAAAGCTCATACTTCTACATTCTGTATAGGTGGAATGAGGATCGGAGAAGATGGCAGCACTTACGCCTCATTGTGCCCCTTGCACACCTCCCCAGGGGTCATTCAATCCTGAATCATCAGCCACGCCAAGCTATAAGTCAACACTTAAGGCTCTTCGACTATTTTCTGACCCCTTACCCATCCTCCCCTGGTAAGATGTCCTGAAATTTAAAGTACCACCTGAAATTTATCCTATGGTTTTCATGTTAATACGAGTCCGTTGTCTGTCCTCATATGTTTTAATTACTGTTTACCCTACAACGTTTCTGTCACCACGGTGGAATTTTACAAGTACAATAGCGATTATTGACAATATTTTCTGCATCGGACCATTTGGGATGAAGCACCCCAAGAAAGTCAATGATGTGATACTACATAAGGCGAACTCCGGGCTATAACGCGCGAAATGGTTGTTATGCAATCTACACAAGGCATAGAGAATATCAATAATTATTTATTTAACCACGTAGGTCATGGAGATTTTGAAACAACACAGGATGTAGTAAGATGAATTTATAATAGGTAATATAGTCAATTCAAATAAAGACAGATTTGTAAATTCTAATACGATCCAAATAACTGTAGTTAACCTTTCAGACATACCACTGATCAAAAAGTATTACTTTAAAAAAAAGGAAAACAAAAAGAATTTCCAGATTTAGTTAAAAATGAGAGAAATACAATTCGTTAACAAAAAAAGGATGTTAACACCGACCAAGGCACAGACTGTAATATTAAATAAAGCAGACTATGAACAAAATATTGAAAATCTAGAAAGCCGGAATTATACTAGACTCAATAAAGATACAACAAATAGCATAGAAAATAAAGCACACCTTTTCAAATTTAAAAACGAATCAACCCTCCAAGGACGAAAATCTTTTACTAGCAAACTGGACTACCTGAAATATATAAGGTGATTCACAAGTCGTGAACCAAAATGAATTAGATAATCAAAGCTTTATTCAAAAAGACCATTCTGATGGATACAATTGCGGCATCTTTTTAATAAAGAAAAACGTATTTCTGCAAAATTTGTTGTGGCTTGAATTTGATGAAACGCATTATCTATTCTTTTTTGTAACTGGTCAATAATATTAATGTGTTCAGCATACACCAGTTGTTTAAAAAATGGTAGTAGTAACGAAAGCAACCGTATAACACATAACTTTGACAAACTATCTCCCAAGAAACGTCAAGTTGGTATCAAGGCTTCCTATTTTGTTTTGAAATTAATTGTATTTTGGCTCTTTATAAATGATCTAATTTGTTTAATTTTTATTTTTACAAAAACAGTGCACGATAGAAAAAAAGCACAAGAGTAATTATTTGTAGCAAATTTAAGGTAAAATTCGAAAAGGTGTGCGTTTCGAAAAAAAAGAGTACCTTACTATTTTTATTTAGAAAAACAATGCCACTAATTTCCGCCACTGGTGCAGGTTAATTTTAAGAAACACTTTTGAATGTGGACAATACTTATGTAGGTAAATCCACATACCAAATTTTAGTGCATTCCAGTTGACGGTTCTGAAGATATTGAAAAAATTTGTTTTTTAATTTTAAACACATTTTTTAAATGAAGCCCCCGAGGAAAAGATGTTACATAGAAAACCTCTCTTAAAATGAGGTCCTCTGTTTCATTTTTGGTCACGACTTGTGAATCACCCAGTATAAACCTGATACTCCATTAAGACCAAGCTTAAAACTAACACATCATCTGGCAAACTAAGTAAATAGATGTTAACCATCAGCATTCAAAATTAGCTCATAGTGAGCATGGATGCTAAACAGGACATAGGATTATATGGGAGGAAGTCTCAATATTGCAGAAAAGCAATTATAGAAGAAATATAAATCCGATATAAAATTAAACAATTGTCTTTCTAGTTCCTCTTTGGACTGTGACTCAATTTGGTTGGCTATCCTTGAAAGAAAAATCTACAGGTTTTTTCTTATGATTTGTTATTGAATCCCGAATGGATAGATGTTTTACTTCAGCATCTCAAGCGAAAACTTTTGTCTTATGTTACTCTTTCAAAGGATAAACAACATAGTTACCTTCAAATGTCGAAGTACTATTTCTCACATTTCAGATCTATGGATCATGACAAACGGAAAGTTGCAATAACAGTTCTGGGTGCGTTTTTGAGTTCGCAGAGAGCGTTTAGCGTTTTCGATAGGCAAGGGTGACATATCCTGAGCTTTTCTGGTTCAGGATGTTAAAGGACCGTTGCCGCAACACACTGTATAGTAATGAAGAAATGAATAAATGAGCTGTCACCTGGAAGATACACACAACATACTGTCATTGATTGTGATTGTACTTGAAAAAGGCCACCGTGGTGGCCAAAACGTCATACAGTAAACACTAAGTACAACATATGTGGTTTGATTTTTATTGTGAGATGTGACTCGATTCCTTCCCCGTTACAAATCGCACGTGAGTTTCTTTTATTTCAAAAGACGATTTACTTCTTTATTAGGAAAAATTAGTATTATCATATTATATATTATTATTTCTTGCAGGAAAAAAATAACTTATATTAGTCGAGACCCCTCTCCCTCACGTGAGATTGGATGAGATTTGACTCCCCCCCCCCTTTCCCTGAGCTCCTCACGTAATAAATAGACACTTACAAGGCACGAGGTTTTGATTTACAGCATATTAATACAGGGTGCGGCAGAGAGGATGGACGGTTTTAAAAAAATTATAAAATAGTTAATTTTTACTCGCAAAACAAATTTATTGATGGAATCAGGTTCACAAGGAAATAGCATTTGAGACAGTCAAGTGTGGAAAATTACATCAGGCATGTGGAGGCCGAAATCGTTGATGCAGTGCTGGAGGCATTCTTGGCAGTTCGCGTAGACTCTCTCCAACATCGCTCTCTCAACTTGGGCGAATTTCTCCCTTCAATTCGTCCAGAGTTCGGGGCTTGTTTCCAAAAACGTCCGTCCTCTCTGCCGCACCCTGTATAATCGTTCCCCCTTCCAGATAAATTCCGATGGAAAATTATGTTGAACTTGGAGATGAGATGATGAGAATTTTCCTTTTCATAAATTATGTACTCGTACGTTGTAAATGTCTTGCTTCTCTCCTCGTAAATAACGGTGATCGCTTAGTGTACAAATGAACATAAAATTGGAATTAGATTTCGATATTTCATTTATTTGTATTAATAGTTCATTTAACTCCATGGTGGTGCAAAAACGCCTTTCATTTATCATAATAGTTAATGGCTCAATTGTTTCACTGAATGCTTGAATGGTATTTTTCAACAGTTGGGACAAAAAATGCACACACCGAAAGTAACGTTAAAATACTAGTAATTATATTTCGGGTCAGTTTTTTGTCAGCCAGAATTTAGAAAGCCCAGCTGGAATAGAATTTTGGTTATGTGAACCGTAATCTCATAAAAAGCTGTAAATTATAAATCTACAATTTCCTGCATAAAACAAAATAATAATTTGTTTTCGGGTTGTCACCTGCTTATGTTGTGGTTATAGAAATTTTTGTGTCAACGAGAGCCGCAGAGTATAGAAATTTCGATTTTGAGTAGGGGTATCACGCTACAATAGAAAGCACATTAAAAAGGACACATGTAAAAAACTTCGCAAGACATGTTTATTGAAGCGCTGAGTTATTAAGGAATCTTTTGTTTTGAAATTATTGTAAAATATTTCGAAACTACCGCGATTTTAAATATTTCCGAAACAAACAAGAGTTCCAAATCCCATTCATATCCTTCTTTTTTGAACTGTTGATGACAGTGGCAGTTGCAGCATTATGCAGTTATACCGGATGGCATCTTTTACTTGAAAACAGGTTAGGATTCAGTTCCGTCAGGTTGTTGAACATGAGAAGTGATAAGGTTGGTGACGATAGCGCGTTAGACGTTTTGAACGGGGATACTAAGATATAGGATGACCTCATTATATTTTAGATGGTAGCCTAAGCTGCTTTATAACCTTTGAGATTATTTAGATGCCTTTTGAAGTTGATCAATTTTAAGAGGGTTTCAAAATTGATCAAACATAAAGTACTATAACTATAGTGCACGCTCCGACAACTTTATCTCATTTGCAATCTACCTTGATCAATGATTCTATCCAATATTGTTTATTGAAAAAATGTATAATAGCAATCGGAGCACCTGGCGTGCTTCCTAATGCTAGATATGACTGCTCACGTATCTGATCTTATAGCTTACCTCTTATCGCTAAGCTTGTCACCTCTGGTGCAAGCTCAGGCTCACAGTTACCGCTCAGCAATGACGCTCATTGTATAACTCTGCATGATTGGTAAACTGACCAAGAACATCGATTTTCTGTTTTTTCTTCAAGATGTCTACGTAGGGCGTTACGGCGATGTTGGCCAAGAACAGTATGGAAAGACGGACTATGAAGAAAGTCAATTATAAAATAAATTGGAAGTGAGATAAGAAAAGGGACGAGGAACTGGATATGCCACATACTATGAAAAGATATGCACAAATCAGAAACTAGAGTGGCTCTAGTCCGTACCTAGGGTTAAAGAAATATAGAAAGAGCCAGGCTGAATGAAGAAGAAGGGTAATAGATGATGACAGGTGAATAAGAAAATCCCGGGGACAAATCAAAACGCTTGTATAGAGACCCTATGCTCCTCAACGGAATGCCGTGAATATACAGGGTGATTAAAAAGTCGTGACCAATAATGAAACATCATACACAGGACCGCATTTTAAAAAAATATATGGGGTGTTAAATTTTAAAAATAAAAAGCATTTTTTTTAATATCTTCAAAACCGTCAACCGAAATGATCTAAAATTTAGCATGTGGATTTACCCAAGTATTGTTCATATTCAAAAGTCCTTACTTAAAATTAACGTGCACCAGTGGCGGAGATACAGGGGATTAGTTTCATTATTTTTCCAAATAAAAATAGTACGCTATTGTTTTTTTCTAAACGCGCAATTTTTCAAAGTTTACTTTTAATTTGCTACAAATAATTACTCTTGTGTTTTTCCTAGAAGGCATTGTTTTAGCAAAAATAAAAAAAAGTAAGTAAAAATGTTACATAGAAGACCCCCCTTAAAATGCAGTCCTATGTATGATGTTTCATTTTTGTCACGACTTGTAAATCACCCTGTATATCACTGAATGAGAGAGCAGCTTTTCAAATGTAGTTAAATAAAAGGGAAACACAATGCCATTCTTTAGAAATAACACACGTAAAGATAGAAGGAAGAAAGTGTTTTTTACCGTTTTAATGACATTTTTGTATTTAAAAGATCACACCATCCTTCTTACTTATGTATACAGTGTGATTCTAAGAATCAGTCTGCATGCTTTACCAAGAATCCCGATCTACCAACATAGCCACAATCAGCATACCTTGCGCTGTCGGATTGGATCAAAGAGTGGCGCATGCAAAATACTGCAGCGGTGACATAGAGGCACGTCCGTCCGCATGTTAAATCTCGTTTTAAGGAATTGTATGCAGCGCCAACAGGCCGCTCGTAACTGGCCAACAGAGCATTCATACAAATGCTGCAGAGTCTCCTGCTGTCGCTGCTGCTTCGGGCTCTCTCACACGGCTAATTGAGTTTTTATAGACGCCGTGGACTGTGATGCCAGCGCTTAGAGCATACAATGAATTAACTAGATTCACATAATAACGTTCAACATATTCAATATTTTAGCAGCAAAGTATGGGAAAATCACGTAACTCCACATTTTCTCAAAAATGAGATTTTTATGCCATCTTTCATCTATAAAGGTAACCTCTGCACAAAATATCCAAGTCCCAAAATCACTATTTACACGTTAAAAGCCGCCAACGCAATATACGTATCTCCTGATGATGTTTACGAGCCCCTTCCCACTTCAGTTGGCCCACTTCAAGATTTGTACCAAAATATGCCTTTATAAACTAAACATGACGAAACTATTTAATTCTAAAACAATTTATTTTCTCAAAAACATTTTAGATACACTCTAGTCGTAAAAAATATATATTTGAAATCACTTACACCTATAACTAATAGAACATCTGAACAAATAAACAATGTGCGAATAAATACGCAAAGTTAACAAAGCAACAATTGAAAGATTACCATTGGTAACAAACATCACCTTTATTTTTTATTACGGCTGAAATTCTTTGAGGCATAGTGTTAACCACCAAAATTTGGTGTAAAACAATTCCATATTTCTTGAAGCTTTTGTCTCAGTTCGGTGATTGTATGAGCAGGATGTTGTCGTAGAACCTTTTTCATCTCGTGCCACAAAGTTTCAGTAGGTGACAGATCTGGATTGCTAGAAACCCATTTCAAAAGTGGTACATTATTTTCTTCCATCCATTTTATAGACTTTATAGCCGAATGTCAAACATTCTTCCCTCACTGGTATAAGCGATTCTTCTAAAGTTGCCAAATATTTGTTTGTATCCACATTTCCATCAATAAAATGAAGTTTTCCTACTCCTTTTGATGACATACTGCCCCAGACCATAATGGATGCTGGAAATTTCACTTTTTTCTTCAGACAGTCAACATGGAATGCTTCATTTTTTTGCGAATAAGTCTACTGCGACTGTCATCAACACAAACTTCGAATCGGGCCTCATCACTCCATTGTATTGCACAGCATTGTTGAGGTGTCCATTGTCTATGGTCTTTAGCCCATCTAAGCTGATTTTTCTTTTGCAGTGGAGTTAATAGTGGCTTTTCTTTGGCCTATAAATAAGTTGTGCAACTGTAGGGTTTTTACTTCACTTTTTTTATAAGAAAACTCACCTTGCAAGTGCTAAATCCCAGGTTGTGGGCGTGTCTATGAGTTGTGGACCTCGAAATTCTCCTTCCAACAGCGTCACTACACAGAGCACTTAATTGTAAATAATTGGCACGCCTGTTTTTCACGATATTCTTCTTAATGCTCTTCGGTCGGCATTTGTGATATTACTTTTTTTCACATATCGTGGCTTAATATTAACTAAACCAGTTACGTTATATCTTCTAACAATATGTCTCACACTGTACCGCTATAAGTCTAACAAAGTTGCAATTTCTGAGTTTGATTACCCAGAATTAAAAAATTTAATTATCAGTAACCAAATTTTCTCAGTAATAATATTTCCTCTACCCATTTTGAAATCATTAACTACCCAAAACGATTTTAAACGCATTCTGAAAGCTGTGATTAATAAAAACAATTGTCACGGCTTTTATTTTTCACGGCCACCTATGAGTTATAGACTTATTTTGCATTGAAATGAAAATAGGTTGATATGCTGTAATTGCAACATGATTAGGGAGTGATAAAGTTGGTGTGTTCTACTATATATTATCAAAATATTCATTGTTAATATTTTAAACCTATAACACCCTGCTACATTTTTATTATTTGTGTTTGATAAGAAAAAAACTAAGATTTCAATAGTTGGGCCAACTGAAGTGGGAAGGAGCTCGTAGTGTCCCGAGAAAAATGCGTAAGCGCCCAGTCCCTATGTAAAGACTTGTTTGCGTGGCAGTACTTGTTGCTTCGCATATTTTGTTGTTCTTAACGTGTCCAATCAACTTTTTGGAAAGCTGTTTTTTGCAAGGTGGACAGTGAGTATTCTTAATATTCTATCAGTGATTTCAGTATTCAACATTCGATAATAATCTTTATAAAAGCCATTGTGTATGCTTCTGGAGATACGTAATTTTCTATAAAGTTGCGTATTTGTGTATACATGTCATTTGAGGGAGATACATAATTTTTTCGTACTTACAGCTATCTAAGCATTTTGCTTTTAGTTTTTTATCAAACCAAAACGGCTGTCAAAAATACTGTACTGACATTTCTACTGCCACAGAAGCTACGTCATAATGAAAATATGAATTGGACTTCAAATTCAGAAACCAGGTAATTAAGTTAAAATATATGATTGATAGTCAAGATGTAATTTAGATAATCGTATCGCGTCTTTGAAAAGGCTGCCATGGCAGATTGTTTTTACATTTCATCAAATAAAAAGGTAGTTGATTGAATCAGAAGAGTTATTCCAGAGAAAAAGGGCTAAGCAGCATAATGTTGACCAACCAGTATGGTTAAAAAATGTAAATCAAGCGAACCGAGAAAAGGGCTTAGCGTATAAAGAAAAAATGAAGGTTGATGGAAAATGGAAATATGACATTAGAGAAAATGTGATTTAATGTTTGCGACTATAAGATTACAACTAAATCTAGTAAAACAGAGTGCAGAAAATTGACTCAGGAAAACCTAGTTCATGCGGTTCCAACATATTTTGGAACCACATGAATTGGCAGGAGAGAAAAATGTACCTATATAGTTTATAATATATATATATTATAGTATATAGAGTTTGGTGAAAATTCAAATTGTAAAAAGAAGAAGGGGGGCAAATGATAACAGTCTATTCACTAAAGTACTACCTCAAAGTCGAGAACAAAGAATTTAGAGTCTGCAAAAGAATGTCTCTAAATACGATCAGCATGAAAGAATCAACAGTATTGAACTGGACGAAAAGTGACAAACTGGAAGGAAGTGGAAAGAGATTAAAGGATAAAAGAAGACAGAGTAGGAGTAAAATATACGGAGGACGAACGAGGCGCTGATGAGTTTTTCGATTCATTACCAAAAGTTGAGTCACACTGTTACCGAGCGTCAAGCAGTGAACTATATTTCAAATGTGGACTTCAACAAATCAGTTGTATAGTTTTTACAACCGTCATCATTGACCTGACAGTGGTGATGAACCCGTATCACGAACAGTCTTTTTCAAAGAATTTAATAAACGAAATGTCTCGATATATGTTCTCAAGAAGGACCTGTATGATACCTGCGTTGTATACAATGCAAGGAATCTTCCAAAACGAGAGTATGATTTACATCAAGAAAAAGTTGCTTGTGCATAATTTTACACTTTATTATTTAAAAACCCAAGACAGATACTGCTTTTTATGAAATGTAACGGAGGGTGGCCTCACGTCTAACGAATTCTCATCTATATTGACTGAGTTTATAGAAACCACCGCCATCCCTTCACTAAAGGAAGAGCATAAAGAAGTAATCCTATATAGTGACGATTGTACCGGGCAGAATGGAAACTCTGTTTTGGCCAATACTTTACTTAAAATCACAATGCTCCATAAGATAACAATCATTCAAAAATACCTTGAAAAAGGGCATACGAAAATGGAAGTCGATTCAATGCACATTTGCATTGAGTAAAAGATTCGGAACCGTATTATGTGCATGCTTGTGTAAAATCTAGACCGAATCCAAAGCTTGATAAATTAAGATATATTACATCAAGCTTTCTGAAGAAATTCGATACGTTCAGTTACTACAAATCTATTCGACCTGGTAGAGATACAGTGGTGAAAACACGTGCTTTAAAATATGACCCATCCGGAAAGGTATACAGGGTTATCCAAATTAAGTGTCCACCATTGGTAACTTTGTTATTAGTAAAAATACAAAGTTGTTTAAATTAGCAAACTAGTAGCATTTTTAGCGCTGGTAAAAATGAGAAATAAAAAAAAACAATTGACAGTCGTTATTTTGATTTTTTTCAGTAAAATATCATTTTTTTAAATGGAAACCCCTGTATATTATATTTTTTTCTGTTAAAGCATCAAATTTTAAACAAAAAAGTTCATAATGACTTTTCCGCTAAAGTCAAAAATAAAGTCAAAATAACGATAAATATTTTTAATTATTTGTAGTATTATAATATTAAGACGGCTATGAAAACAACATGGCGTTCGCGATTTGACAGCATTAAGATAAGCGACAAATTGTTAAACTGGACATACTCGCAACTAGAAGGCTTTGGAAAACAATGATAAAATCAAATAATGTCAAACATTAGTGTAAATACTTGTTTATAAGCTTTATTGTGTCATTAATTTAAAGAAAAATGTTCTCCCATGAAGAAAAGTGTGATATGTTAGAATGCTATTTAGTGTGCAGAAAATCCTCCTTGAGAGCAAGAATTATATCCCGCTCGCATTCAACCGTATGAACGATATTTTCTGAGACTTTATCGAAAATTTAGGGGCAACGAAAATGTTTTTGCTAAAACAAGGACAAAAAAAGAATTCATAATAAGCGAGGCCACGGAAATTGCAGTTATTGGATATTTTGAAGCTTATCGTGAGAATTCAATAGCAGATATTCTCAAGGACTCTAATTTCAGTTATGGTACTGTTCAAAGGATTTTAAAAAAATACAAATTTATTCCGTATAAGTACCGACCAGTTCAAACGCTTTTGGCAGGGGATCCAGAGAGAAGACTTGTTTTTTGCCATTGGTATCTTAGCTTCTGTCGCCAAAATGTAAATAACTTTCGTTACCTTTTATGGACAGATGAATCAAATTTTTCAAATTCTGGAATGTTTAATAGAAAAAACCACCATTATTGGTAAAGAGAAAATCTTTTGTTAGTACATCCAAGAGGCCCATAAGTCCGTTTCAGTTTCAACGTTTGGTGCGGTATAATTGGTTCAAAAATTGTTGGCCCGTTCTTTTATGAGGGATCCCTAACTGGTGAAAGATATGTGGAATTTATGTCAGAAATTCTGACTAATTTCTTAGACGAATTGGATCTTATAAGTAGACATCATCTGCATTTTCAGCAAGATGGCGCACCTGCCCACAACTCCAGAGGTACTTATCATTTTCTAAGTACTACTTTTAATGATCAGTGGATAGGAACAAATGGCCCAATACAGTGGCCTCCCAGATCACCAGATCTAAACCCACTTGATTACTTCTTGTGGGGTTACTTAAAGAACCAAATTTACAAGCGAAGGTACGATAACCTTGACGCGTTAAAGACTGCTGTTAGGGAAAAGATAACCCAGATAGATGGTAGGACCATACTTAAGACAGTTCGAGCAGTTGAAAAACGTGCCCAAAAATGTATTGAAGAACAAGGTGGCGTTTTCGAGCATCTTCTTTAAAAAAAATTGTTATTGTATTTTGTAAGATTATAAGTTGATGTTGAAAATAAAGTTTGTCGATACAATTTAATTGTTTCAGATTGGAGGCCATAACTTCAACAATTTGTAACCTAGGAGAAAAGTTATTGTAAGCTTTTTTGTTTAAAATTTGATGCTTTAACAGAAAAAAATATAATATACAGGGGTTTCCATTTAAAAAAATGTTATTTTACTGAAAAAAATCAAAATAACGACTCTCAATTGTTTTTTTTTATTTCTCATTTTTACCAGCGTTAAAAATGCTACTAGTTTGCTAATTCAAACAACTTTGTATTTTCACTAATAACAAAGTTACTAATGGTGGACACTTAATTTGGATAACCCTGTATAAGTTAAGCCACACCGACTCCTGAGAGCAACTAAATCAGACTATTAAGCTGTCCTCACCTAGACTAGATTCTTTACACAACCTGTACCAAGAAAGAAGGAGGATAAAGAAAGAAAAATGTGAACATCTCCAAATGTTTAAGAAAACTGTACTTCAAGATTACTATACCTTCTACGGCAATCTTCCCAACGAAAAAAATTAATCTTTTCACCATGTAATATGCTCTAGTATTTTAAATGTAATAAAAATACAATCATGATAAATTCGTGATTTTATCTTCTGGAAAAATAAGTATGTCCCTGACTTCAAGGATAAAAATTGCGTAACAACTTAAAAAAATTAAGTGTTATACTTGGCAAGTGTGCTTTCGCTTTTATCTACGTGTGGCCCGTCTTTCAACAGTTAGTATAAATTTCGCTGTGTTATTAGATAAACACAATCTTCAGGAAAGTTGTTTATCTCCCATGAAAAATTTCCCCCGAATTTATCGAAAACCACTCATTGAAAGAAAAAAATATTTGTCAAGGGGGACACATTTTTAACCAAAAACTACTTCACTCCCTTTCACCCTCTGCCCCCCAGGGTCATCCCCTTGACAATTTTAAATGACAAGGGGGATCGAGTAATAGCTTGTTTGAAAGGTATTTTGAAGTCATCTATTTTGACGGTTGATTTTTAAAGTCGGTTGATTCGTTTTCAAGAAAATTAGAAAAATCTCTATTCATCTTAATTTGTTCAAATAGAAGATAAAACATACGAAAATATCACCTTTTATTTCAATGAATATTCAAAATGTTAAATGCCCTTTATTGGCCAAATCATGATATAGGTGATGTTCCAATTCCTAACGGACATTTTCAAAAACATCTTGTGGGATATCATGGCAGCTTTCGATAATGCGTTGACAAAGTTCAAACTAAACTTTCAGGTTGGGAAGTGCAGCGTAAGGCTTTGAAGTATTTGTATTACAAATGTTATGGCAATTATCCTGAAAGAGGTTTTGAACATTCTATTTTATTAAACATTTTTGATATAGAGTCATTGCATCTTGGACGATATATCAGCGCTACATCTTTTGCACAAAATCTTACACAATCAAGTTGATTGTTCATTCATATTAAGTAAACCTAATTTCGTGTGCCTAGGTTGGGAAATCGTGTTCAAATCACTTTCTATCCGGTTATTGGTAATACTAATTTAATGTCTATATCTCCGATAAATATGATTTGTACATGTTTCAATTATGTTTGCAGTTCCTGTGACTTATTTTTTGATAGTGAGAACTTTGTTATGAAATGCTACAGAGACTGGTACCTTTGTTAGTGAGAGTTTGTTTTTCTTTTTTTAAGTTGTTTTTTTTTGTCTTTGGCGTTACCGCTATTGCTAATTATGTAACTTTTTCATGTATTTTTCTTGTAACTGGGTGTCCAAAACATACTTACGCGAAGTTGTTATTTTCCCCGGCGTTAGACGCGACGGCAGTTTGCGGAGCACATTGATTTTGCGCACCGTAAATTAGAATCATTTCAACTCTTTCGGCTAGTGCGTAAACCATTTTTGAAGTAAAATCTGTATCAATAAATGAATGCTCACTATCCCAAGATAGTAACACAAAGGTAACTGACAGAAAATTAAAGTATTTCTTCCTCATAGCAATAAATAACTAGACAGGTATAACAATGAAATCTGTGTCCATGACAAAAATGTGAAAAGAAATTATATATGTTAAACAGACAACAACAGACAACATTTTGTTACAGTTATTGAAATAAAAAGTGATATTTTCGTGTGTTTTTGTTCTCTATCTGATCAAATTAAGATAAATAAAGATTTTTCTAATTTTCTCGAAAACGAATCGACTGATTCCAAAAATCAAACGTCAAAATGAACTTCAAACGACCATTCACACAAGCTATGTCTCAATAACCGTTGTCATTTAAAAATTTTAATGGGATGACCCTGGGGGAGCAGAGGGTGAAGTAGTTTTTGGTTAAAAAGTTGTCCCCCTTGTCAAATATTTTGACATATCTCGGCGTTTTTTGTTTTAATTAGTGGTTTTTGATAAATCTGTGGTGGAAGGTTTTCAAATAAACACCCTGTATATGTTCGTAACAAACATTATAGTCGAAATCACGAAAGATAACGATTACGTCATCATTTTAGACTGTAGTAAAGACAAACGACAGCGATTTGTGAATATTTTTAATGAAGTTTCAGATATGCTAGACAGAGACAAACATAATTTTATTGTCTAAACAAACTGTATTGCTAATATGCGACGTATCCGACAAATATAGACGATGTTTTCAGGTTGCATGATCGATCATATTTGAAAGATGAATAGTTAGGTTATGTTAAACAATGTTGTTTTTGAATAACACTTTGGTCTTTGCTGTTTCTGTCTTAAGGCATTCTAACCATAACTGTTTTTTTTTTTCAAAACAAAAACTCCCCAATAAGATTATTATTACTCAAAACCATGAAATAAAATGAAAATAAAAATAATCAGTGAAATAACCTAACTTCGCAAAATCATAATATAAATTTGTTGTCATTATTCCTGGCATCGTGATTTTATCATCGACGTACGTCCATTGGTTACTTCAGTACAATTTATGGTATGACGTAATAGATATCTTCGTGAATTTGACTACATTTGTCTTCTTACATAGTGGTTATCGCTTGGGACGTGTTTTGTCTCGTTCAAGAGGTAAGATTGCTGTGGCCTTTGGTTATATAGTTTTATAGATTTGTTGCTGTTTTTTCTTTGAATCCGGTTTTTTTTATATAGTTCCGTATAATGTCCCATTTTTATTTTTTGTTCTGTGGTTTTTATTTCTTTGTGTAGTTTTTTGGTCAATCCTTGTAACTGAACTGTTTCATTTTTGCGCTGCAGGAGGAAACAATGAGCGCCGATATAATGGCAATTTAAAAAAACACATTATTTAGCACCTATACAAGAATCCGACGAAATTAAAATCACATCAGACACTGGGATAAGAAAACCATTGTATGCCATGGAGCCTGTATACCAGGAGAAACTACGCAATTCTGTTCGTGCAGTGAAAACGTCCCCAAAACTTGACCCCTGGAGTACCAGGGTTTTTACTTGTAGACTTTTTGGAGGTATAATGTTCTGAGGAAAATCACAGGTTTCAACAGCAATTCTGGGGAATTTGTGAGTTTGTTCTGTGGAAATTCTGCTCGACCCGTCAGTCAACGCTGTGCTTTCGCAGATCTGTCATATAAACAATTTCTTAATAGTCTAAGATCCGGCCGCTAGAATCTGCAGGTATGTTTTTCTTTTTTTTTTTATGGAACTTGATTTTTATGGATCATAAATAGTAGTGGTAATCTGTTCTACTAATGTTTATCATCCATAAAAATTAAGTTTGATCAAATGCAGGTTCAATCGGCCGGATCTCGTACTATACTATACTTTTGATTCCGTTAACAACGAGAAAATTGAATGATAACGAAGTCTTGGGAAGTATAGAGTCAGTCTACTTGACGCAATTTTTCACTTAAGAATGTAACGACTTCAGTAGCTAGCACCTACGTACTAAGAGTCCATTTTGTTTACATATTGGTACAATAAATTGAATTTATTCACCTAATAAGTATAAATCATGTACAACAAAGTAATTTTAAATATCTTGAAGCCGATCTCTAAATTATCTTAAAAGCACATAATATAAATCCACGCGTTATCAAGATGAATATTTCTGAAGCGTATTGATCATCTAGTTTGTCAATTAGAACGTCTGCGTCTGGTATTCTCGTTCTCAATCCATATCGGCGATCGATCGCCGTGCATTTCCATGTTGAATAATAATACTGTTAATTGGCAGAAGAGAGGTGATATGTCCTGTGGGAGCTTTCAGACACCGGCCGGCACGGAGACAAAGCCGAGCGACCACATTTCTGCGTCATTTAAATGGTCAAATTGCTCGCCCGACAAAGTATGCTGTGTTGTATGCAGTATGCGCACTACCGTATGCTACATCCTGTCGTTTGCCGTATCGCATCATATGGAATCCAAGTTGGCTGCTTTTAATTTTCTTTCATGTCCACATGCGGTACCGTTGTCTATACTCAGAAGTGGGATAAGCTTTACCGATGATGATTTCATCAAACCTTAAAGCGTATATAAATAATTAGAAACACGACATGTTTTGATACATCATATATCAAGGGTGTGCTTAATTCCAGTGGTCCTATAAGAATTACCTTAGGACCTTTTGCCTCCAACGTCGGTTGCGCTGTATGAAGTACGCGCACTACCGCATGCTACATCCTGTCGTTTGCAATGTCGCATCATACGGAATCGAAGGTGGATACTCAGAAGTGGGATGGGCTTCGCCAACGATTGTTTCATCTGACCTAAAAATATAATATATGGGTAATGAAAAACGAGATATCAAGGATGCGCTGAATCTCAGTGGTCCTTAATGAATTACCTTATGACCTTTTGCTTCCAAAGTATGCTGTGTTGTATGAAGTATGCATTCTACGCTATGATATATCCTGTCATTTGTACATCCGTGTCCAAATGCGGTACCGCTGAATATACTCAGAAGTGGGATGAGTTCCACCAATGATGTCACCATACCTGAAAATATAAATAAGTAATTAGAAACATGACACATTTTTATGCATCGGATTTCCAGGATGCGCTTAATCTCAGTGGTCTTTAAAGAATTACCTTATAATTTTTTGCTTGCTACGATGAAATACTGGAGGTGCGTATGAGATTCATTCAATCTAAATTTTATTGATTGCAGCAATATGGTTTGAGACCACAAATCAATGGTATATAACAATCAACTCATTCTTTTTTTCCAAACAAAGGTAAAAAACGAACTAATTGCAGCTTGCAAAACTTACATTCATTAGAGATATTTTGTATGGATAATACTTCTGGTAAGATGAGCTAAACGCAAACGTTTATTTACGAGGTTATTATATTCGCAAAGCTGAGTCAGTGTATCTAGGAATTATGCATCTGGACACTGCGTTCAACTGTGATGCGAAAACTAGCTTTTTGGACGCTCATTCTGCCGTCAATATTGAATGTGTCATAATTTTTGAAGTTCTGCCAATAAAACTACTAAAATTGCTCAGAATGATTCTACAAAAAGTTCATCTTCAAACTATTTAAAACTCTAAAACTCCAATAAATTTTGAGTGTTTTATCTGCAAAACCATATAAATAGAGCGGCGAAAAAGTTAATCTTCGAAACATGCTTCTTTTGAGTGGTCTGTTAGTTGTTTGTTACCTTCCGTCTTCTCTACCATGTAATGAATAGTTGTGGTCCACTCGCATCATATATTTTGAGTATACAACACATGTTAATCAAATAATTATATTGAAAGCAACTTAATCATCATCAAGTGTGATCGAAATTTCTTATAGTCAATATCCTTAAATTGTGTTTTTCGATCCACTTTAAACTCGTAATGCCCCGATTTTGATTGAAAGGCGAGAAAAAAGCTATGTTTCGGTACCGGACACCAGACGTAAATTGACCATTGCATGTTACCTGTATTGCACATTTAAAAATCAAAAAGATATCAAGAGTAAAGGTATGTACACATTTCATGAATGGAAACTGATACAAGATCGAGTTTTTTCCAAACTGATAAATGATTACAGTTTAAAAAAAAAGATAAATATCGCTAGAGTCATCCCCCAATTTCATTATTTGATTAATAATCCGTTGGATGCAGGCTTTACGGATGAGGCTCTACTGGTAATTGAGTAAGTCGTTTCAAAAACCTCCCACAATTTGAGTAGTTTATGAATCAACAAAAACTGAGTCCGCTAACAATAATTATGTGTTGAAGAAGTTTTTTGAGTTTAATATGGTATTTTAGTTTCAAAAACTTTAAAATATGGAATAACTTGCTGCAGTTTGTCAATACGAAGTAATAAACATTTTGAAAAGCTGTTCTCGACTGATCTTGTTTTAGCAAGAATTATAGTTAGTGGTACATAATTTATGAAAAACAAACATATTAGTTATAGCTTTTATTATTTTTTATTGAAAATTGTGCTTGAATATTAATTTATTAACATGTCACAAGTTTTAATTTGGCATGTTTTAATTTATTATAGAAAAAAGGCATGCTGGAAAAAATATAACCTGACAGCTTCCTACTGTACTGTGAAAAAGGCCATCTAATGGCCGAAACGTTAGTAATTTTTCACATTTACGACTAGCAGGGTATGGTTATTGATTAGCGAGACAAACACAGGATACGTTGCAGATGTTACATCCATTGATTTACGTTGTTGATGCAATGAACATCAATTACGTGGATTATATCGACAATACGAATCTACCATAAAGAAACTGTTTTCAGCAAAAAGAATCATGGTGGATAATAGTATGACTCAAGTGATTTTCGAAATGACCCATTCATTTATACTACTGTGCTGTATAGCTTGGATACAGTCCATTAATTTTTAAACAGAAGTTTTGCAAGTGATACTCCACTCCATTAACTAGAAACTCTCTACTTTTTAGATACGCTGCGCTTGCGCAATTTTGGGAGTTTAAGTTTTAAATTCTCAGAAATAATTGCTGATGGATTGAAGTTAAACACTCTACTAATGATTCGCTATGCTTTGTAAGTCCACGGCATTAACCCCCTTGCAAGTTTCCTTTCCAGAGCTTCTGAAATAAAGGTGCATATTTTACCGGACAAACTCGATTTTAGGTTAAACTAGTTTTTCCTATGCGAAATCGGTTTATCCTAAGGGCGATAGGATGAACTAGTTTATCCTGAAACAAATTAATTATAACTAGTAAAAACTGATTTGTTCTAGTCTAAACTGCTTGGGACTGAGATTTAACTAGTCTGAACTCATTGAAGGGTAGCTGAGTGACTTTGGCTCGTTAAGCATGGTCTTACAAAAATTGTATTGGAAGTAATTGTTTATTTTATTGTGGTTTTTTTATTGGAAGAAGAAGTGAACAACAACTTTTGTTAAGAACCGCAGCAATTAAACATTCAGATGGAACAGGCCAAGGTTTCTTTAACTGTAGTTGTACCGAGAAGTGTACGTCAAATAATAGTATTTTCTTCAATTAGTAGTAAAAACATTACTTTTAGCTTAGATCAGGATAAACTAGTTCATTCTATCGCCCTTCGGATAGTCAGTGCATCGAAAAAGGCAAAAAAGCAATTTCCATTAACAACTGTTTAAAATCTCATACGGTAAACTCTGCTAACTTCATTCTCATGGGGCAAATAGTAAATCTCTCAATCGTTTATAAGCGCGCCTTCTTTATTATCTGTGGTGTATAAAGGGCTTAACCCGTACGGAGTTAATGTAGGCAATATGCAGTTTTCGTAAATTATACATGCACCAGCAGGTCCGATTAAACGTTATGCCATCGCTCAGCGCTGTGGCCGGTGCCAGCGCATGGTTTTTTATAAACGTAATTACAAGAGAGTTATAATAAGCGGAGCGAGCTTTATGGGCCCTCCATTGATCGTTATTAAAATAAGAACGCGCTGGGCAACGAAGAGGTAAAAGAAAATCGTGAGGAGATAACAGATATATGGAAAAAGCCAACTGCTACGCTTGGGTCATCGTTTTTGTGCATATTGTCAAGCCGGAAAAATGAACGAATACCTCCATTACATAGTCTCAGAAGCCTAACATGACGCTGTCTCTCTGGAACATGCCGCTTCTTGTAAGCAATAATTGAAATGGCACAAAGGAGATATCTGCACTTAATCTGAAACTGGAGTTTGGACCTTTTACTTTCTTTTAGTAGATGTACAAAAAACGGTCATTTCATATTCACCGACTTCGTAAGTACAGGGTGCGGCAGAGAGGATGGACGGTTTTAAAAAAATCATAAAATATTTAATTTTTACTCGAAAACAAATTTATTGATGGAATCGGGTTCACAAGGAAATAGCGTTTGAGACAGTCAAGTGTGGAAAATCACATCAGGCATGTGGTGGCCGAAATCGTTGATGCAGTGCTGGAGGCGTTCTTGGAAGTTCGCGTAGACTCTCTCCAACATCGCTCTCTCGTTACTTTTGGGCTGTGCAGCGGTCTTTCGTGTAACTGTTGCGGATTTTCATTAGCCCAATAACGACAATTCTGCTGGTTAACCATGCTGTATAGGTGAAAGTGGGCTTCGTCACTCATATACAAAATGAGGTTCTCATTTTGATCGATCAGTGCTTCCATCTCACGTTCGAAGTTCATTCGTTGTGCATAATCTCCGGGCTGTAACTGTTGCACAATGGCCAATTGGTGGGGGTGAAAACGGAGATCCATATGCAAAATTCGCCTTACCGAACGATCACTAAGGCGAAGTGCAGCAGCATGTTTCCGGGCAGATCGAGTCGGACTGCGAAGAACGCGTTCAACATTTTCAGGAGTTCGAACTGTTCGCGGCGCTCCTCGTGGTCTTCTGTTGATCAGTTCACCACGCCTGCGAAGTGATTCAACCCAACGAAAGATGGTGTTTCGAGAGGGAATAGCTCTATTCCAATGAATGTTGAAGTGGCGACGAAACTCACGCTGTAGGACGATGACTGACTCATTATTTCGGACGATAACGCGGTGCTCCACCGTCCAAGGCTCCATAACGACAACTGGTAAAATAATGCCAGGACCTCACGAGTCAAACGGCACCCTCCCCACCTCTCTCGTAGACGGAGGCGGGGAAGTACTACCCATCCCAAAAACGTCTGACCTCTCTGCCGCACCCTGTATTTTATTTGAACAGAGATAGTTGAATTTTGTCAAAATATCTCGTCAGCTTAACTAAGCAGTTTCGGCCGATTAAAAATAATATATGATGCTAAAATACTAAGGAAAATAGCCATATGTAAACTTAATAAGCCGGTTGAGTGCTATCGACAACACTTCTGGCTAACCTGCTGTTCAGTTTATACAGAGTGTCCTATAAATAACAAGCCAGAGTGACACGGGAGATTTGCTGCAGATCAATCAGATAAAACCAAGATGACCTTAATAAAAGTTTTATAGGTTTCGAGATTTTGCCACTTTTAAGCTTTTTCAAAAAATCACTACTTTTTCTCCTTTTTTGCCTGTTATGGCTATAAAGAACTTCTAGACAACCGAGTATTCACTTCGTTCAAAACTATCACGGTATGCTAAAAAAAAATTATTGCATTTTGTTTTAATGTGGATACCTCTACTGAAGTTTGACTACATACTGTGAAAAAAAATGCACCAGACTGAATCGGCAAATTATCTCAAAAATTAAATTTGCTTAGATTTTTTGCAACATCATCTACCCATTTTCTTGGAAGATGTGCCTTTTGAAGAAGAAGAAGAAGAAGAAGAAGGATGCGGTTACTGAATAATGGGTGCCCTGCACACTATGCTACTGCAGTAAGAGGTATCTCATTTCTAGAAGGTGGATTGGCTGGCTATTTCTCTGTAATTGGTCATACTTTGGTAAAGGTTTTCGCATTGAAACCAAATTTACTAATTTAGTTTTTTTTAGCATACCGTGCTAGTTTTCAATGAAATGAATACTCGGTTGTCTCAGCCAACTATTAATTGTAGCCCAGTAAGAAAAACATAAGTTAGAACCACTTTATAGCCATAACAGGCAAAAAAGGAGCAAAAAGTAGGGTTTTCTTGAAAAAAGTACCAGTATATCGAAAACTAGAAAGCTTTTACTAAGGTCATGTTGATTCTGTCTGATTGATCTGAAGGCAATCTACCTCAGGCACGGGTATCATGTAAAACACCTATAAAACGTCAAAAAAACCTATAACATGTCAACTTGCAGACTAGGTAGTTTTTAGGGCGCAAACAGTCATTCCACGTTTGCTCACTAGGATCGTTGTCAACGTCCATCTATGGAGGAATCACTCAACTAAACTACACGCATTATTGATTCCATATGTTTTGTTAGGCCAAATAGACCTTGTCTGTAGTTTTTATCTCTGAGAAGAAAATTGGTTGAATAAGAAGATCGCATCTGGATGATTATGTGCATTGGTCTGCATGTGTATAAAACTAGTGATATTTGCTGTGTGACAAAATCATTACTGAATATGCTGCCAGTGTATATCTATTGGCTGTGCCCGACGGGTTACTTTTATGTTGTGCTTTCTGAACATAAGTTATGTTCAGAGTTATAAATTACGAAAAACTGAGGGGAACTACGAAAACTCGTCACCGCGCCCTCGTTGTGTATAAGTACTGTTAGCATGTATATATGGCTTGTAATTCGACAGTGTACAGTGAATATAATTATTTCTTATCTCTCTCATTTTTTAAATTCAGCAAATTTGTATATATAATTTCCAGAATGGATAAGAAAAAGTGGATGCGCAACTAATTTCTAGCTTTGAATTTCAATTAAGTGTATTTGAGACAAGAACCCAATGTAATTATCTTCAACACATACAACTTACAGCTTAGACCTCCAGTAAAGCCATCTCACAAGCAGATTTTACATCAAATCAGAGCCAAAGATTGATAACAAGCCTCATGACCTTTAGGCAACACGTACAACTAAGTTCTAAGTTAATATCTTGTAGAAAAATTTACATGATGTCAAAAAAACCGAGCATAATGTCAAAAAAAATCGGCATAATGTCACTTTTCAAAATACGTGATACCCGTGCCGTGTCACTCTAGCGTATTATTTCTGGGACACCCTGTATATTACTGGTCATGAATTTGAAGCAAAAATGTGGTAATTGTTATACGACTAGACGCATAAAAGTTGAACGTGCAATTATGCCCGTTACTAGGCTACTATTCCCAGTAATACCAAAGCAAAAAGGTGGCATCCGTTACATTACTATGGCATAAAAGACGTATGTGCACAATGCTAGGCAAAAAAGTCGTAACTATAGCATGATTGGCACTTACAACTCGTATACCTTATAGTCTAATCATATTAGCAAATTTCCCCGAAATAAGTGTAAAGTTTGGTTTTGTTGATGCAAGTTGTTCAAGGCGGTATTTAAGTTATGGAGGCATAAAATGGGTACACCAGTTTTTGTGGGAAAACTTTTAATTCAACATAAAGAATGAGAAAACGTGTTTTTTGGGATTCAATGGAAAGGGCAGTCACGAAAAAACTGTTCGAATAAGATTTTTAGGTTTTTAAACCGAGGCAAAATGCAGGTTTTGGTACTTGTTGCTGATGCGACGATAATTTCACGCAGCTACTTGAAATTCTTCGAATCCATAGCCTCCATGCTTCTAAATAGCCACAACAAAATTGGAGTCGATTGGTTAAGCAGTTTTTGAAAATGTCTAATTGTTCGTTCAAATTGAATTTTATAGCATATCCCAGATCTAGAAAACCACAACCATTTTATCCAGATTATTTTGATTCTGATTTCAAGAATTATCCCGCAAAGCGGAGACGGAGAGTTCCAATATATACTATTAGAGCCGTTTTACACACAAGAGAATTACTCCGAAAATTATGGTCATAATTATGCCGAAAATTTTTGCTGTCGTATTACACGTAAAAGAATTCTTGTGAAAATTTTCATGGTAAAAATATAAAACCCGTTCTATATTATATGCGCGAGAATCGGCGCAGAGGGTTATTTCCGTGCATGTCAATATCAAATGTCAACGACAACAACAACAACATAACCTCACTTAACATTTGTGGGAGTGGTCCTGTTCGAGTCGTACGAAGGAGCGTTTATTGTTATTGTTTATTCATAATGTCGTGAAATCGGGAAGAATTTACGATGTTGTTGGAGGAGTACCAAAAGTGGCCAAACCTGTACAAGGTGAAGTCACCCAATTACAAAAACAGAAATTTGCGGCGTCAGGCGCTGGATGCGATAGTCCAAGCATTGAGAAGTTTTATAATATTAACCAAGATCTCGATTTCAAAAATAAATTTAAATTATCGACGTCTGTTGTCTTTCCGATTATATTGGACGTCATACCCGTTAAGGTTATGTCCATTTGAAAATATAACTCTAATGCGCAGGCGTATCATATGAATTACTCCGAAATTTTGTTTGCTTGTGTCATACAGGTTGTAGAGAAAATCTTCAATATTTTTTCCATGCAAATTTTCAGCATAATTATGACCATAATTTTCTGAGTAATTCTCTTGTGTGTAAAACGGCTCTTAGACGATAGCTTATTCGCTGTGCGTCGCCTAGTGACCGTAATTATTCGGGACTAGATATTTGTCAGTTCTTAGCAACTTGATGTTTTGATAACAATATTAGGCTTTTTCTACGTTGAAATTATGTAGAATTAAGTGAAAGTACTTAATAAGGGTGTGGTGCAAAAAACGTAAGGATTTGAATCCATAAAGCATGATCTAAACCTCCAACCTCATTCCATGCAAAAAGGAAATAAATTAGTGTTATCACGTTGGAGAGCTTGAAACGAACGGACAAGGCTACTTAATAAGAGCTCTGATCATAGGACAAATGTCGGTGACACAAACTCGCTACAAAACATCATAAAATGTGAGTACCTAACTATATAATGAAAGTGTATTGTGATTTAGCTACACGTCAGCTTATACTAATTGTTTTAATGTTTGTTGTCATTTTTGCACACAGTACAGTAAAAATGGAATATATTCACTAATATAACGTTAGGATATTCCTTACTTGTTCTTCAATTACAGCAGCCGTCCATTTACACATTTGCTCTAATTTATATCCATCTTGCAGTAGGAAACATACAAAAGTTTAAGGTACTGTTTTTTTATTGTTTTTACAGTACCCACTTCGTACATTGCGAATAGCCCGAAAAAGATAATACCAAATATTATGAGGCTCCACAACCTTACGCAGCTGTTCTGCAGAGAGTGAAAAGACACTTCTTGCGTCACTGTGAGAGCCTCGCAAGGCCTGAAAATGCAGGTATTTGGGATATACATGCGGAAAACTTTAATTTTGTAAATATTCATTTATCCTTTCAAGTCGAAAACCACCGTAAAGATTTTGCTGGACCAGATTGTTTTATTCTTTTCTACTAAGAATATGCTGATATTCATGTTTAATTCTTTTATTATTAATTTGCTATCAAATAAGCCATAAAAATAGATTATATCGATTCTGGAGTAAACTTTTCGTGAATGGAGATTGTGAATCGTGATTCGTGGCGCGCGAACTGGACCACCCGAGCGCCCTCTGTCTTGTAATTAAAACTCGATACTATATTTACCAAGACTTCGGACAGTACACGGACCATCGCCGTAAGTACTGAGATATAGTACACGCGGTACCACTTACACTACAGTGGTCATCGTTACTAAGATCCTTTTTACCTCATCATCCGAAAAACGATAGTGAGATTGACGAAATATCGTTTTGTTCATTGTACACAAACCTTTTCCACGGAGATAGAAAATAGCTATGCGTCTGGTTTATTGAGTAATAACTGTGTTATACACGTTCGTAGCTCATAGGGGCTAACTTGTGCTGAGCCTAATCCTTTATGAAACTGGTAACAGAGTCAACCTACTTGAGTCCATTTTTTGATATAATACGTGCAAGTTAAGTAGACTACACTTGGGTTTCCTGGTAACATTTTGTTGATTAATTGCAGGTACATGTTCTTTGGGTGAATCCAACATTATTTTAAAGAAAATGAGGTAACTCTTATTGCGCGAGTGGTTGGCGCTGCCTATAAGTTATTCGCCAAAGCATGGAAGAACGTTTTTTAAATGATTTATAAATCAAAAGTCAAAAGCTAAGTCCCATACAATAATACGTGGAGCATCCAGCGGCCTTGGATTATAAGTGTTTCAGATTTCATATAGTATAATTGTGTTTGTGCCATTTTCGTATATATACTTAATGACATTAGAAGTGTTATACCCAGAAAAAATAATTTCTTCAACTTGTTTTTTTGGCAACATAATGATTATATTTAAAGCATGCTGTGCCAACGCTCAGACCCGTCGATTTTGTTTTCGAGGGGGACACAAGTTTGGCAAAAAATCATGTTAGCACGTGCAGCCTCCTAAGCGGGGGTGACACCACCCCCAAAATGCGACTGTTTCGTTTTCGTTGCGCCACCCTGTATATAGACATATGGATTTATTGTTTTTTGGCGTACCTACTGTAAAACTGTATAAATGATTGGGGCACGAATTGGCAGATTTACCAAGCGATTAATAGCTTAGTAAAATATTTTAAAGAAATGACACAACGTTTTATCTTCTTTAGAGTTGGGAGAATTAATCATTTTGCCTCTAGATAAAGCATACTCTCCTACGCTAGCAGAGGAGGCACTTAAGTAGAACGTTAACAACACTAAGCTATCAATTGACCTGAAATAAAAGGATTAATATTACTAATAACACGATTTAAACAATTTTATTAAAATTGTCAACACTTAACTATGTAATTTTCATTTCTGGTTCTTGAAACTTCCATAATCTGCTCAAGATCTACATCCTCACTTGATTCTGTTCCAAAATAGTCTTCATCGTTGGCGATTTCTTAAACATCTGTAATAAACGGCACAATGAGCGGTTTGATATATGAGAAGACTGAAAAGTTAGGAAAAGCACAAAATGGTAGTCACAAAGCCCAGCTGTGAACAGCCGTTACTTTGTTAACACGCATGCTCTATCAAATTTAGATAGATTGAACGTTAAACTGCTTTTGGAACAAAACCTATTCGTCACGTTGTTTGTTTACCTAATAGTTGTGTATAACCCACAGTACAATTTCATCAAATACTTGGAATCACAATATGTGAAAGTCTAATCGACGATTCGATCGTGCGACGCTGAAATCTGGTGGCGATGGGACTCGAACCCACAACTGAGGTACTACGTACCGACGCGCAGTGGTCTATCTATGCGAAAGCGTGTCAAAAATTAGAAAAACAAAATATTGAACAGACTTTATCACCTATTTAAAAGTTAATTCCTTGAACAATAAATTGACCATGGGATCAGAACTTTGCTCACCATGACAGACTATTAAACTTAAGGTTTTGGATGTACCGTTCGACAATACTTTTAAAATGCACATTTGGAGAGTTTCTGTATCAACTGTTGTGCTGCTTGTTGATATTTGAGCATGGATCATAATAAAGATAGTACGAATCTTCACTTGATGTCACAGAAATATGTCATATTGTCGTATTCATATGATACATGAATTGAACGGATTAGCATTTTTAGCTTCGCTTCTTGATTTTGGTAATATTTTGAGAGGTTCTGCCCTTTGCCTCAATTTGAGTAAATGGTGTATGTGAACCTTGGAGTACTGCTAGAAAAAATCTAGGTTGGTTTTTGCTAACTTTTCCAAACTATCGATAAATGTTACTTTATATACTGTCATATTATGGCAGGTGGTCGGAAACGGTTATTCAACTTTTGTCCTTGGCCTCAAAATACCCCCAAATGCCCTTCTTGGAACAAGCTGGTCTCTGACTTAACGACGCCGAAAACCTCTATAACACGCGTCTGGACTCGAATGCTAGACTTATACCAAATTTGTTGTTGAAGCGACCTTGAAATGACTTTCTTGTGCCCTTATAGTTACTTTACTGATCTCTCATTCTCTCTTTGTACCGCGAAAAACCTAAATCATATGCGGTTGGCATCAACTGCTCGGCTTCTTTTGTAAATGTCCTTGATCTGACCTTGAAGTGACCCTCAAATGTCCTCATAAAGACAAAGCAGCCTCAGATTTGAAATCAGAAACCCAGAAAACGGGGTGGGGGCAGTATCTTCAGTGTCTGGAAATTCAGTCGCTATGGAGTGTTTCACTGGAGCGGATCGTGCTTTTTGTGTGCGCGCGTTTTATCAAAATAATGATTCGGCAACCATTGCGCGGCGTAAATATCGAGAATACCACAATTTACACAATTTTACAAAGTGTCCAACAGCTCAAACGATTAAGAACTGGGTTGCTAAGTTCGAAGAGACTGGTTCGACGTTAGATAAACAGCAGTGGGGTCGACCAAGGACAACTCGTATTGAAGAAAACATCAACATTGTGGCACAGTCTGTTCGTCAAAATCCTACCCAGTCTACTCGTAAGCGTTCCAGTGCACTAAACGTACCCAGAACATCTTTACAGCGGATTTTAAGGAAAGATTTACATCTGCACGCTTACAAAATTCAGTTAGTGCAGGAATTAAAAGATAATGACGCTTTTCAGAGACAAAACTTTGCGAATGAAATGTTGAATCGATTTTCTTCGCTCAATAATGTGTTGTTCTCGGACGAGGCTCACTTCCATTTAAACGGGCATGTAAATAAACAAAATTGCCGTTATTGGAGCCCCGAAAATCCAAGGCGTAAGCATCAGAAGCCCTTACACAGCCCTAAAGTTACAGTTTGGGCTGCTATGTTAGCGCATGGCATCGTAGGCCCTTATTTTTTTGAGGACGACAGAGGTCCCGAATTAACTGTTACTTCGGAGCGGTATGTAGCAATGATAGAAGAGTTTTTGACACCAGCGTTGCAGAATTTTCCAGGCTATAATACGCAGACCTGGTTTCAACAGGACGGAGCAACTGCCCACACCTCCAACACTTCTATGCCCGTCGTCTGTCAAACTTTTTCCCAGCAAAGTAATTTCTCGAAGAGGAGACATTTCCTGGCCACCACGTAGTCCAGATTTGACCCCAATGGACTTTTTTTTATGGGGCTACCTCAAGAGTAAAGTGTACGACACCAATCCGCGATCAGTTGATGTCCTGAAAGAAAATATCCGAAGAGAAATGGCAAGCATTACAGTGTTGACTTGCCGCGCAGTCATCGACAATTTTAGACGTCGTTTATATGAGTGCCGTGATCGTAATGGATTGCATTTAGACGATGTGATTTTTAAAACATAATTCCCATTCAATAAAGATGATAACAAAATATAATAATTCTTCATAATGTAACTAGTTTGGTTTTATTCCTTTTTTTCCAGCTCAAAGGACTTATGGGCCACCCTGTATTTTGACAGCCTTTTGGCTTTCTAGACCACTGTGTGAGGTTTCTGCCATTTAGGCCTCGATTTTCTATATGAACGGGAGCTCCTCTACTATATCGCCCATCGGCCGGTGCAGGTCGTGTATACATATAATTAGTATGTAAATCGTGAGCGGTGAACTTGCCCCACGATCTGCACAGTACAACGGACCATATTTATTAATCGGATATTGACGTTATATTTAAATTATATGGCTGCAGCTCTAGTATTGTACCTCATCCGACAAGAAACGGTCTCGGGTGGTTATTATACTCCAGCTAATTACCGACCTCCTAAGATACCGATGTCTCTCTCTCGCTCTCTCTCTCTCTCTCTTTCGTCCTGCATGCCATGCCGCTCAGCTCAGCTGCATTGCTTCATTATGATCAGAGATATACATTTTAATTGCAGTATGAATCGGATGGTGACCCCTCATTGTTATTACATTAATGTAGCACCTAAGGACTACCTTCCAGAAAATAACCGAGACCTGTAAAATAACAAAGCAAAATATTCGAATTCGATCATATAATTGCCGATTGAATCAAGAGTCGAAGTACTCTGACCCAAAGCTACAAGAAATAGAATGTTGTCCAAAAGTCTATGCCTTGCAATCGTTCATGATTTGTTAACATATGCAAATTCTCCATGATTAACAGTTAATTGTCCATTGTCCACCTTGGAATCAGTCCAGGGGTCAATGCTTCAATGGATGTTCATGGTTTTTTACCAGTTCTTTTGGTCCAAAGTTTCTTCATTTGAATACTTGTCACAGTAACAGAATCAGAAAATTTAGCAATCGAATTGGATGTAAATGGCAAAATGGCGGAAGAGTAATGGATGAGTGTAATCGTATATATATATATATATATATATATATATATAACAAAATTCGAGCAGCTAACCCGAGCGATACGTATTTCTGCTGGTTGGCTTCATCAGGCCCGAAATGAATGAACATATGCAACTACAAAAGTAGATACGCATGCTCATACATCCGGACACGGGTGTAATCTGAGGAAACAAAGACGGAGAGGAAAAAAAACAGACATGAAGTCCACAACAAGAGCCAACCTACACATTGTAGTATAAAATAGCTAGAAGACCTCGAATTTTCAAGGCGACATCTAACCACAACCACGCGGCCGGTTATATCCACTTGCTGTGTTACTTCAAGCCCAAAGGATCTACAAAGAGAAAATAATCATGCGGAGAAATGTATATAACAAAAAATAAGAAAATAATGGGCAAAATCCGCAAACCGGCCTCGTGGTAGTGGTTAGATGTCGCCTTGAAAATTCGAGCTATTTTATACCACAATGTGTAGGTTGGCTCTTGTTGTGGACTTCGTGTGTGTTTTTTCCCTCTCCGTCTTTGTTCTCTCAGGATACACCCGTATCCGGATGTATGAGCATGTGTATCTACTTTTGTAGTTGCATATGTGCATTCATTTCGGGCCTGATGAAGCCAACCAGCAGAAGTAGGTATCGCTCGGGTTACCTATCCTATTTTCTGCTCGAATCCACTTTCCTCCTTTTTGCAGATTTTGCGCATTATTTTCCTATTTTTTGTTATATACATTTCTCCGCATGATTATTTTCTCTCTCTCTCTCTCTATCTCTCTCTCTCTCTCTCTCTCTCTATATATATATATATATATATCTGCTTGAACTTCTTTGGGTAGAAGGCAAAGTTTTGCATAAGTATGCTCTTATAACTTGAACCCAGGCTTTCGATGATATGCCATCATCGTCTGGAGCTAAAAAACAATTTTTGAAAAATAGTAACGATGAACAACTAGGAGAAAAAATATAATTACTTACTAATTCGGCGAGATTGTTGCTGAAATTGTTCTTAAACGCTAGCGAAAGGGAACACGTAGTCACACACGAGTCCTAACTGTTTATTGTTGCTATTTTTCAAAAAATTTTTTTTAGCTTCAGACGACGATGGCATAGACCATCAAAAGCTCGAGTTATAAGAATGCACAGGGTGGCGCATCGAAAACGAAACAGACGCATTTACTGGCAGCTCAGGTTTTTTTTGAAAAATGCTCAGACCCGTCGATTTTGTTTTCGAGGGAGACATAAGTTTGGCAAAATATTACGTTAACACGTGCAGCCCCCTGGGCGGGGGTGACACAAACCCTAAAATCTTGAATGGAAAAGGGGGTCGAGTGATACCTTATTTTAAAGGTCTTTCAATTCCCTTTATAATTATATAAAATTAATGTACTTCAGTTCAGTAGTTTTGAAGATTTATTGATTTAAAGCTTAAATAAAACTAATACATCATTAGTGGAGATCAATACATTTGGCAGCAAAGTAATTTAAAAATGAAGAATGGCTTTTGTTCTTCGATAAACTATGTTGCCTGACTTTGCCCTAACTGACTATTCTACCATTCTATGGACTTTTTCTTGGCCTCATATATTATGAACTGATCATTGCGTGTTCTCGCTACAGAAGGGCTCTGAACCTATATGGCTATTATCCGGATCTTGCCGTGCTAGCTGGTCCGCCTTCTCGTTTCCATTGTACCCTTTTTGTCCTTCTACCTAGAGCAAAATTACTTTATTCTGCCTTCCCAGCTCTTTGAGATTACTGTCGCAATACCCAACTAGTTTAGCCAATATTTTCGCCAAACTTAATGCCTTTATGGCTGCGTGACTGTCTGAACAGTTGAAGATTTGCTTACTAGCGTCTTTGCGCAGACTTGTGTGGCTGATAGTTTGGCCTAAAATATTGGTGCTATATTACCTAGACTTATAGATATCTGAGGTTTTGTAATTCTTATCGCACAAATTCCGGCTTAAACCCCGTCTCCAGATTTAGAGCGTCTGTGTACCAGTAGGTTTCCTGGTAATATTGTTTTATAGTTCTCGTTTGAGATGGTCGATATTATTCTCCCCCCACCAATAATGACTTACTTCTCTACCTAGGCAATCCATTATTGTGACATACCTAAGGTTGTTACATAATGATCTGAAAAACAAATCCAAACTGTTGAATAAAAATCCGTTGTTAATACCGAGAACCTTAAATATACTCCGCCTTTTTCCTCATTCTTAATTAACGACAACTGCTACTAAGAAGAAAAAACCGGCATCAAGCAGAGACAGCAATCGCTTCCTCGTGGCTATTCCCACAATAATAGTGGGATCGTAGAGGTGCAAAAAAGATTCCTGGAAGTTTACCAGCGGAGTTGCACTCGCAACAAATGGAAATTGATTCAAAAATATGTACATAAAAATATGGCGAGAATGCCGAGCTGAACACCGAACGGTATATATAAAATAGAAATGTCGTTACTTTGAATCACCGAGCAAGAAAACAGTAAATGGCTGCAATGCTAGCTGGTATACGTGCATGTATATAACTATAAGGAATCATTCTAGTTAGGTCATTATCAACAATTAACATTGACAACAATTTACCTAGGATAAATATCACATCAATATCTGATTGTCAGCGGCGTACTACTGACGTTTGTCAGCCAGACAAATCCCTGGAGAGACAATTTTGTTGATTGTTTTGAACTGCCTGTAAAGTTAGCAGAACAAGCAAAACTCCTAGCCAGGTAAATTGTTCATCTCGAAAATTAGAGTGAAGGAGTAGCCAGTTTGTCTGGTTTGGATTGGGGCAGTTCAATGCTTTCGAGACACGGTATTGTACCTTCGCGAACTAGATGTGTCTTAGCGCTCATCCAGTTTCGATAGACGACCGAGTTCTAACAAAAAGCCGTTGATTTCGGCTGGTCGGAGTCCAGATCACCGAGGACTTGATCTGGCACGAAGACATCTCATCAGTAGCGGCAGCTGCTCGAAAAAAAACCTAGCTTGTTTAGGACTGAGAAGTACTTTTCTCAACATGATCTCCTCACTCTATACAAGGTCCAGATAAGACCAAGCCTCGAGTATTGCTCACATATTTGGGGTGCTGTCGCTCCGACTACATTATCCATGCCCGATGCTGCTCAATGACTCTTCTCTAACTGAGAGTCTCGGGATCCCTTCCGCACCGGCCGGCCGTCGACGATCTAGCTCTCTTCTACCGCTACCACAACGCGCTTTGCTTCTCAGAACTCTTATCCATGATATCGCCGCGTGATGTGCCTGACAAAGACACCCGCCTGATTTCTGCGTCCCATCCTAACCGTGTCAAACAAAACTGGCCGATTGGCCGATATACCAATTTGTCCCAGAGTATCGAGATTGTGGAACAATCTACATGAGGAGGCTTTTTCCAGTTCTACAAACCTCAGGTAGTTCAACAAGTTTCTTTAAACTCTTCATAGCACCCGTGGTGCCGTAACATTTAGGCTTCTGCTTGCGCGGCTGCTTTGGTGTTAAAAGAAATTCAGACCTATAGTGTATTTACACCCAATATAGAATAGATGCGTGATTGCCAAAAGCAAGGACGGCGTACAGGGCCGCATTCAGGGCTACCTCCGAATAATGGACTACCACCAACGTGTTGTAAAACAAAGATGACAGTATTTAACGAAATTATCTAATATAGTGAAGTAGTTATAGTTAAGGGTGTCGCAAAATCAAATTTTTATTCTTGAAGGGGTGCTAAGTTTTTCTACAGATTTTTCAAACTAGGCAACATGGAGAAATACATACCAGGTATCCAGCTGCTCACTATGCACAATGAATCCGTAGTCAACGAGGGGTAGAGATGACTCTTTTGTACATGGAATAAATATAAGGCTGTTCAATCAATTGAAAATAGATTTTGAAGGTGCACTTCGGACTTGCATTGTCTGTAGTTTATCTGTAAGTTAATATTTCACTATAACCAGGATTCCCATAATATGTATTCTGTGACAAAACAAAAACGCGAAACTTACTCAGTCTCACTTGAAGAGCTATCGTCATTAATGTTTATGATGATGGATTCAAAATCTCTCTCAATTATGTTGTCCAGCTCCCACATTGCTACCACCACTTTCTGCTGCACACATTTTTGCCATCTTTCTGGTGTGACCCTCTGTATAGCAATTCTGAACAGCTGTTGCATGTCAGAAAATTTAAATGCTGTATTGTGTGCAGCAACAAAATTCTTAACATCTGCCCATATGAGCTCAATGGGGTTAAGCTCACAGTGGTATGGCGGCAAACGGAGTACTGTTTTGTGGTGTGCTTTGGTCATTTCATCTATGATGATCATGTCTTGGTCTGTGTTGTTTCACAATATCTAATAGTTGTAATTTCAGTAAGGAAGGGTCGAACGTTATATTTTTGGAACGGAGCCAGCTCTGAATGTCTGATTTCCTAGAAGCTGAAGTTGGGATTTTTTCTATTTTGCGAGAATGATAGGGATCATTATCCAAAACAACCACAGAATTATCTTCGAGACGTGGTAAAATGCATGAAAACCACTTCTCGAATGCTTCCCCATTCATCTCTTCATGGTAGTCAGTGGTTTTTTTTTACTCAAAAGACCATAAGCCGTCTTCCACGAAGCCATCTACACCCCCAATGTGGCAAATAATGATCATTTTTCCTTTGCCTAGAAAGATAAAATCCGCTAAGTACACATGCACGTCTTGTAGGTACGAAGATAGAGAGATATTGTGCTCAAAAATTGATACCGTGAACTACTTCGATCTATTTACCTGCTGGATTTTCCAATCCGGTCGACAGTCCATTTAGAAATGCCCTTCTGGATGAAGTCACAGTTTTGTCAACCCATACCTTCGGAGTACTGTGCCCAGCGTTGATCCAGGTTTCGTCCAGGTAATAGATCTTCCTGTGCTGACCCCTGAATGATTTAATTTTGGTCAGGTACTCTCTCCTCCACAGAAAAATTTCTTCTCTATCCATAAGTAAGCTGTTACGACCTCGTTTCTTCCATTCGAAATTAAGATGCTTCAAAAGTTTATGAATAGTCGAACGTTTGAAATTTGGTAACATAGCATCCTCGTTAACCTCCCGTAGTACTTTATCAACTGTCGGTATTTCGTTTCTGAAGAAGAACTCGTGCACTTTCCTCCGAATCGCATGCTTGTCAGCGTCATCAAACGATGTTATGATACTCGATTTTTACCCGTCATTGGCTTGGAAAAGGCATGCTTTTTCATATGTTCGTTCAAAACATTGTACATTGTCGCTTGCTATAACCCAATTTTATCTGCCACTTTCAGAGCTATTTTCGGGTTAGTTGATGTTTCGTCTTCCTTCCGCTCTATCTTGAATGTATTCAATATGACGTCTTTCATGTCTACGCTAAGATGTCTTTTTTTATCGCTTTCTAGAAGGGCTAAGGGAGTAACCTACAGCCTCGTCAGCAGTATCTGTACTGGACATGTTCAGGATTGGTTCAAAACAAATAATGACGAGGAATAACAATAACAAACAGAAACTTAACAAATTACTCAAATACACTTAACAACAACAACAGCAACAACCAAGCAAGGTGAATACGAAAACACGAGCACGCAGTGATACACGCGATGGTCGGTGGCCTGAATGCAACTCTGCCCGCCCCTGCCCCGCGCATTATTCCGCCAGGCGACCGCTCGAAATTTAATGGCGAATTGACCAATAAGAGGCGTTGTCCCCACCTGTTACCGAGAGATCACGCGCTAACTGTTATTATTTACATCTCATCTTGAATTTGGATTCAGCTTAGAAGGTTTATCTGGCAAAAGAATCATCCCATCATATTTAAGCGGTTCGTTAGTGCAGAGCTTCGAGACAAGCTTGGATCCGTCAATGTTTTATCGGTGGAAAAGCCCTCTTCTGAACAGAATAAAGTGTGAACAGAATAGACCAGGCCTTTTGAGGGCGTTGTACAAGGTGGGAAGGTTAGATGGTACAAAGTACTACCTAGCTCTAAATATAGGAAACGTTAATTGCATATAATTCTTGAGATTCCAAGTAGTGTTAAGATCCTTCGTCAGAAAGAAAGTCGCTACAGGTCTTCTTTCCAACTCAACCGCAAATATCGGTTTGACATTTTCATAAGGTATGGAGCTGAAACACTTTTGGGACCAAACTGACCCCCTAGAAAACTCTCGCGCTGAAATTGTAGGTTAAAGAGGAGAACCCTGTGGAAAAAGTCACAGCTACTTATCTGCAAACCCTTTCTAGACGCTATAAGATGAAAATTGAGAGAATAGAAAGCCAAACTATTTGAATAATTTTTGAATTTATGAGAAACATTTGTTCAGTATCAGACTAGTAGACCTTGTTTAAGATGGTGTTTTAGAAAACTTCGTGACATACCTTACACTTGAGCTTAATATTAGAATTGCTGGTATATTCAAAAATTCAAACACCTTTGGCTAAGGAGCAATCCATATCGGTAACGCAGAGTAGATGACTGCGATAATGCAACCGCTGTTCAGACACAAACATCATACGGGCTTAAATAAACAAGATATATTCAACGGAAACAAAACCAATAAGAAGCGCCTTTCCTCCTAGCAGTTGTTGGTAGTTGGTATTTTGCCCTACAGGTCGCCATCTGCATCGTAAATATCGCCAGCAACAATATTGTCGTTGCATTGCAGCAAACGCTTCATTTGCAAATCCCACTGACAATAAATAAAGTAGCTGCGGTCGTAAATAATCCAAGTGGAGTTCCTAGTATTCTTCTTCTTTGTAATTATACATTTAATTGCTGTAGATTTGTAATTGTACCCGCATGTATGCAAATATTAAAAGGCTGTGACAGCTTAAGTAGTGTTCTTGTGTATTGAAACACGGACGACTACTGGATATAGCCCGGCTGTCTATACTAACATTTCGTACATCTCTAGGGCAATAAAGGCGAGTAAATCATTGGAAATAGACGAGAACATTTCACACTCACTTACTTCTCAAGTTATTTTTCTGTTTGTTTATTTCTCAACATTGAACCAATACAATATGGAGGAGTGTGGAGCTTGTAAGACAACAATTTGGTAATAATTACAGGAAAAAATTTTTCAGTGATTTTTGAGAGGCTGTTTCTGGTGAAAAATGGTAGTATCTATTATACTTTAAAAAATCATTTCAAGATTCTAGTTTTCTGCCTGTTCAGATGAAAAATTTAAGGAGCAACGGTTTTCATGCAATTTTTACATATAGCGCAAGAAAATGCTTTTGCAAAAATTTTACCTTCTTCTCTTTAGACCACGGGCTTGAAACAAATCGATACCACCATTTGGCGCGGAGATATCTGACTTTTAATGAAAAAGGATCATTTTTCTTCTTTTGTTGTCACTATTCGATATCATTATATATTCAATTTTAAATAAAGCAACTGAAAAATGTTTAAGATTTGTTCCAGTTTTCGGAACTACCCTTACATTCTCTGTGTGATCGCTGGTTACCGAGATATCAGTGGTCGATGACAAAGGGATCCTTTTTCATTAAAAATCTCCGTGCCAAATTATCGTATCGGGATTTTAAAAACAATATTGAATCGGCTAATCATATTAGCAAATTTCCCCGAAATAATTGTAAAGTTTGGTTTTATTGGTGCTAGTTGTTCAAGGGGGTATTTAAAATATGGACGCATGAAATGGGTACACCCATTTTTGTGGGAAAACTTCTTATTCGACAACAAAGAATGAGAAAACGTGTGAATGAATGAGAACACATAACTTTTTGCTATTAGTCGGATCTTTTTACGTGTGGTCTCATTTTGTAGGTAGTATCCATAAAACCATTTTTTACCGAAATACAGCCTGCCAAAGATTACCAAAAAATTTGGATTTTTTTCTTGCTCCCTCAATTTTTTTAGTAGTGTATATCTCCAAATAACAAAAACCACAAGATGGCGTAAATTTACTCTACCCTATATGGATATGCATGGGGTTGGGATGACCCTCAGAGAAATATCGAACACTAATATCTGAAGGCTATTTCATCGTCTGGGGAGTGTTACGATCTTCAAGACAGTCCGGGTTGGGGCGGGGGATTAGCAGATAATGAAACTTCTATTCATCCCTCAGTTAATATGCAATCCTTTGCACCTTTCACGCAGTAGCCCTGTCATACTAATCCTGGCGGATCTAAGCTAGAGTCCCGAATGACTCTCTGGTGATGGACAACAGTAATACCAGTATCGATGCCAATTCTCGAGAATCACTTCTTGGAAAAGCAAACTGAACGTTTGAAGCGAACTGAAGACTTCTACAGGCCAATGTGTTATGCGTTCCGTGCTGAGGGCTGAATGACATCGAGTGAAAACGGTGTTTGGAACGAAGCATTCTGGGATCCAAGCGCGTCCGGTCGGAATTTCCTTTAATCCTCCCAATGAGTCACTAGAAGGATGGATTGTAGCAACACAGTGTTCGTGAGGAAAAAACAAAAAGATGAAGAAGAAGAGACGAAGAAAACTCCCGAAGAAAGTACTGTCGTTAATTCAGGCATCAGTGGGATGGGACTGCGGAACTAAGAATAGAGAATGCTTTCAGGGTCCCAAAGGAGGAAGATCGTGAAAGCTAGGAAATGGCAGAAAGCACTTGGATGGACCAAAATTCGTACAAAAATAACCTTCGTCATAAAAACAAGAAGAAACCCAAGGGGAGCAGGGGTCCCTTGGTCAAACATCCTAGGGTACAAACAGATGCAGAGGGGAAGAGTCAGACAAAGGATAAAAGCCAACCAGAAGACTAAAAAAAACACTTAAAGACCAAGGCAGGACAAAGGACCTGCCCTGTCCTGAGACAGCTTTGAACCAGTTGACATAACCTTTGACGGATCTGATTATTAGAAGGTTGGGACGAGGAGAGCATGAGCACGCGCCCTCTACAATTCCAAATGAACCCACAAAATTCTGACTTCGGGAAGCAGTAGTAAAGACTTCCACTCTTCGGGACACCAAAACTAGAACCGAGGGAGTTTACAACAGTACCGGCAGGGAAGCTGTACCAACTGGTACAGAACGCTAGACTGCTGAATTGAGTACTGTAAGTTTGAAAAGCAAGGTACAATAAGCCCAAGAAGCTGCAGCGTCATCGGAAACTTTGGTCGGGCGGCTCTCGGGGAGGAAAAAAGGTATGGATGTCTTGATAATTGCAAAAACTTCATCAATATCTTGATTGGTGGTTTAATTATGTGTAAATAGGTGCGCAGAAAGGTAACGATGTAATCAGTGCAAAAGGCAAAAGTGTGCCATTACTGTCCGAGCACTTTTATTTCCTTATTTCGGAGCAATCTGAATACAGTTGCGAAGTAGGAAGGTGCTAATTTCGGTTTTTCAAATTCAACTGTAAATAAGTTAGGTCAACCTTATACACTGCGCGGTACCTGATTTGGATACTGACGCAATTGTATGACTAGACCTTGTAACATAGGATTCAAGGTCTTCAAGGTCGGGCATGGCCCACTCCAAGTTTTTCGTAACTTAATAGCTCTCGGTTATTTTAAGGCTTTAGTATATGTGGTACTAGGAAAGCTTGCTTATTATACCTAGACGCTCTATAAAGACCCAACTTTGAGGACATGTATATTTTTAGTCAAAATGATTGTCGCTTTTTCCTGATACTAATATTTGTGCTTATTTTCATTATTTAAGTTAAAAATTTAAACTATGTGATGGAAGTTGTAACGGAGGATATTTCAAAAAAGCGCCCAATGCACAGAGATTTATTGAAACTACTGAAGAATTCTTCGTCAATAAGTGTGACATTGTAAGTAGACTCCCTATGCCACTGACAGACAGTTCTGCCAGGTTCAAGGAATCGGTTACGTTTTCAACAGACTTGAGTGTTTTTGTTTTGTAATAGATTTTGTTTCTTCTGTATTTTAGAAAATACTTTGTTTTTCCGGATATATATTCTTCAGTTATGTGACATGCAGTTTCCATTTTTTTGAAAGTACTTTAACTCGTTAAGTAGCTACCCTTCTTGAATACCTCTACAATCAGGAAACCACCCAACGTAAGCACATTGCTGTCCTTGAAAACGGTAACTGACAGGTCCAAATCGCCCAAATCTGACTCCTGTTCTTATTTGAGCTAGTAGAAAACGACATGGTCATTGATGCAAGTTTTGGTTAGAGTAAATATAAAGCTTATCAATGAAGATATCTTAATCGAATATAGTCATTTGAAGCATTAGTAGTGCTCGACCAATAAAATGACCCATTTGTCAACCGAGGTGTGTAATTCACTATTTCCCAAACAACTCCAAAGATACTGACAACTGCTTTTCAGACTTCGTGCAATTTTAGAGAGTACTAAGGGAAATGTCGGGAGAAAGCTCCGAATCCCACTTTTGGATGCTTCTTAAGATTATGATCTCTCTAGATGCATCACATTGTAAATGGAGATCTTTTTCGGTTTCAGTTATTATTTCGTTTTTCATTGATAAAGGTTCCGCAGTCCTCCGTTGGTTTTGGTACCACGGTGAGGTCCTCTCATAACTCCGCAATCAATATCGCGGTGCGTAAATATTTATGAAAATAACAAAATGAGCGATGATATTCCGATGCTCACTTATTTATCTAAGTCGTTAGCAATTCAAGAAGTTTTTTTGCTGCTGCTGTGCCTCCCCTGGACCAGACTGCAACTCATTATAATGAAGGAAATTATTCAATTAAACATACGACGATCGTACACACGTTGAATCCCAGATTAATTTTTTGCTCACAGATGTTATATCACGATGTATCAAAAATGAATGCCAGATATTCCATACCATATTTATAGATCAGTCATATTTATTCTCGATGCTGTATGGACTAAGCCGAGTTCACTAGCAGTTCATAAAAACCTCTAATTCATGTGGTATTTGTATTTTCCTTTCTAAGATCATAGTTTTACACCCATAAGCCTAATTTATAACCACGGATACTAATATTTCTTTAATCTTTCTGTCAGCACTGGTCTACAAAGCCTAAGTTTTCCTGTTTTTATTATCATGCAAAAAAATAACTGTTTTTTATGACATTTTCATTTGTTATAGACTTTTCTTTTCTACACAACCATGAAATATATAATTATTATCGTTAATTTCATAAACAGAGCCTTAAAATGTATTTATTTCTACTTGAACTACTTGTAAAATGTGTAACGTCACGCCTCGTCATGATTGTGACTTCCAACCTTGATTTCTAAGTTAGGAATTTCTTATATTCACTTACATTTTCATTTTCGGGTAATTCAGCTTAACGGATGAAGCATTCAATTGCACTATCAGACATTTGATGTAGGCAGAAAAGTTCTTGAAAAGTATAATCAAAAATATATAATTTCTAAGTACCATAATTTGAATTTTTCAGGTTAAAAGTTCTTTCTTGGACTTAATGTTATTAGTATAGTATTATCAGATTGAAATTTAGAATAATATTCACAGTTCATTGATAATAATGAGGGAGTAAGCTCTATTATGGACTTACGCTGTTTTAGCAGGAAATAGAATTAGTAGGATATAAAATATCATATTAACCATATATTGGCTTATTAAAATGTCACATATTTTAACTTAGCATATTTACATATTTTTAAGGTGCATAAGAGAAACCTGGGAAACCAAACCAAACACCTGTGAAAGTGGAATCTGCCATAGTGAAAAAAATACATAGGTAATACGTTCAACTTTCTTGAATAATCAGCAAACGGTTCTTATTTGAGTACCAGGTACCAAAAGGTACTTTTTTAGCAAAACAACCGACATTACAAGATAGGTATTGTGCATTTAAATCCATATTTATACTATCTATACAAGCAGAGGTTTAAAATATTTATCCTAGTCCTAAAAAACCTTCTCAGTCATACATACGAGAAGGACAAGTCAATGGTTTTGGTAAGAAACAAGAAAACTCTCATACAAGTGATTTCGGGCGAAGCGGATAATATTACAATCTTATTTTTGTAGTTGTAATTTAAGCTTGATATTCTGGTGCATATAGCACATAAATATGAAAATAAAACATTACAAGGATAATGACTACTGTTTTTGAAATGACCGATTTAAGTCTTAAACTTACGATGTTTCTGCACTGATTGCGTATCACGTGGTGATACTTGAAGGGAATACGTATCAGAATAAGTATATACACTATAATAAAGCATTTTCAGTAAAAAAAAATGAATGATCAAGTAACGTATCTCCTAAAGGTTTTAGCACAAAAGTCATTGGCTTTAATTTTAACAAACACAAAATAATATCAAGTTGCCTTTGAAAACAAAAGTTTGTTTACTTACTTTACTGTCAGTTGACATTTAATTATTTTGAAATTTGCGCTGTAAGATGTGTAAATTAAAAATAAGAAGTTGGTTGGGCAGGTACCCAAACCTGAAATCTGTCGAATATTCCAGAATGAAAACATTTCACGCAGAACAATAGCGGAGTGCGAGCAGGGCATACCATGTTTGAATCTTCCAAAATGTGGAAGAACACGTGCATTTACTGCACAGAGGTCAGAGAGATTGGTGAGAAGGGCAAAAAATCACGTTGGAATGTCAACAAAGAGACTGGCTCGTTACTACAGATCTACGAGTAAGATATCGAGCCGTATTCGTAAAACAAAGGATATCCTTTTACTTGTAATTTTGAAGGAAATCCTCCAGATAGGATTTATAATAATTTGAAATAAATGCTTTTGCTTTTTGAGTATAACCATATGCATAAGCAGTGACATAAGTAAAAAGATATTCATAATCTTCACCTTATACTTAGAATAGGAAGCATATCCTTCAAAAATTCTGAGTGTGGTCAGTGGCAGACTCAGCTTCGTAACGACAGGTGGGCAAACGATGATGGCGGAAATTGTGGATGTTAGTGATGTTAAAACGTACAAACCTCGTTTACATACACTTGCTCGTGACTTCAAAAAATTATATCGGTTCGACGAAGCAAATGTACAATGACTTGCGGACATATTTTTAGTTGAGAATGAGGAAACTCGAGGAGGAGCACTTTCATGTATTCATAAAATGAAAATATGTCTACGCTATCTCGGTGACCCTGGATGTCAACAAGGTTTTGGTCAGGAACTTGGTGTTAGTCAAGCAACGGTATCTCGGACTGTGGATAGAGTTGTGAACAGCATAGTTGCACAGTCGAACGAATGGATCAAGTTTCCAACTACCAACCATGAGCTGATGGAGGCCAAGCGGATATGGCAAAGCCTGTATAAATTTCCGACAGCAATTGGTGTAATACATATGGGAAGCCTGAAACCAAATCGCCATGGAGATGAGTATATCAACCGAAAAGGGAAACCTACTTTAAATGTGCAAGCCACTTGTGATGCCAGAGAGATGTTTACAAGTATTGATGTCAGTTGGCCTGGATCAGTGCATGATTCCAGAATATGGAGAAATTCACAGACTAGATCACAACTAGTAAATAAAGCAAATGTTGTACTACTTGGCGATGACGGTTATAGTGTTGAGCCATGCCTTATGACTCTTTTCAGAAATCCTACTCCAGATGCAGAAATAAATTATAATAAGCTTTTAAAACAAGAAAGAGTTTTAATTGAACACCGTTTCGGCCAACTGAAACGCCGGTTTCCTATCCTGCAGTATGTTTGCCGCGTAAAGTTGGGAAATGTGCCGAAAATAATTATTGTATCCAGTAAAAATACGGAACGGTCTGTGTAAGCTCTGGAGTAGAAATGTCTGTGATGCTGAGTGAACGAACTCCCATGTCAACTACAAGCTGGAACAAGTCAGGGCATGTCGCTCAAGATTCAAATACCACTCAACCTTTTACTTCTTCTTGGAGGATATCCTCGCGAATATAAGGTAATCGTTATGAATATAATAATAATAATAATAATAATAATAAGTTTATTTACGTAACATACAAATATAACTAAAACTAACATACGTATACGTAAATAAACTGAATTTACCCACAGAAGAATAAATTCTTGTGCGTGGGTATTAACTTACATTTTTACATAAATATACATATACACACGTATACACACACCTCTTTACACCTATACACATATATATCTACACATATATACGAGTACGTATATACATATATATTCATACAAATAAACACATAAATAGATGCACACATACTATTACATCAATTTAAAATTTCTTTGATACGTATCATGTTTGCAATTTGATGTCGATTTTTTCAATTATAAATTTTTTGGTTTCAATTTTGAATTTTGTTTTATTTGAAATATTTCTTATATAATTTGGTAGTATGTAATATAATCTACTGGAAAGGTAAGTATGACATCTTTGGTCTATACTGTTTGAGGTGAAAGGTGTTCGCTTAATGTTGTTGATTTTGTTTCTAGTTTGATATAAATGATCTAACGGAATAAGGTTATTTCTATCGTGAAATTGATAATTTATAATTTTATAAAAAAATTGTTGCCTAGGGTTTGCTTCAGAATACAACAGATCAGATGGGTATAAGAGTGGTTTGTTGAAGATTATTTTTAAAAATTGTTTTTGGATAATTTCTAATTTATTAATTTGGTTATCAAGTGCTCCACCCCAACATATTGCGTAACTTATACGACTTTCGATCATATCATCGTATATTCCATTTTAAATGTAAGTCTAATATGAAAATAAAGATACGCTTATACTCCTACCTTTTTTCCGAAGCAAGACCTTATACTTTTACCTTATGCTTCCGAGGATATGCTTCTCTCTCATGAATACGGCTCATCGTTGGAATTGATCAGGAATGGTCTTAAATGTCGAAAGAGACTTACGTGCTCCAGCTCAACTCCTTCGTATAGCAAGTTGGTGTGGTCAACTGAGGCGGGTACACTTTGTCAAATAATTATTTTAGATGACGAAAAGTATTTCACTGTGAGAAGTTCTGAAATGAAGGGAGACGACGGATTTTATACGGACAACGTAGAGGAATGCCCTGACAATGTTAGATACAAACATGAATCGAATTAGGCAGAAAAAATTCTTGTGCGGTACGCAATTTCTAACATTTTGTGAAAAAAGTGAGAGGTGAAGCTTTGAATAGTCAGAGCTATATAAATGACTGCCTTTCCAGATTGCTTCAGGTTGTCCAAGAACATCATGCTAATGACTCAAAAGATACCCAAAACTGGCTTGGACAACACAACATACCTTTTGTTCCCAAAAACGATAATCCTCTAAACTTGCCCCAGGCTCGCCCAATAGATTTTTGTGTTTTTTGTCTAGGAGGTCTATCATGGAGGCTGGGCAGCCCAAGATCAAGAACAATTAAGACCGCGAAATCACGAAAAACTGAGAGAAGGACCTCATGAGGGACATTCGAGAAAGTTGCGTCTCATAGAGCAGAATGAGCCACTCCACATAATTCGATAGTATATTTTAGTTGAGTATTGGGTTGTCATATAATGACTAGTTAGTGTTTAAATAAATTTCTTCATAAAAAAAATCCGATAATTGTTTTGTGCCGAAACTTTCAGGACATACGTTAGAAGCTAAATAGGAGAATAAAAGGTTACATTTTCCACAATTGGGTGATGAAATTAATACACATTCCAATAAATTCTCTTAATATTTAAAACTATATGATGATGCAATAACTTCATATCTAAGTTTCCTAGGCTATATTGACTGCATCGAATAACGAAATCTGTTCGATGACACAGACTATATTCTTATTCTTTACTGTTGCTTGTTTCTTTTTTTGTAATTATATTGAAATCGTAAGGTATTTTTTCGAATCGATTATTAATCTCGCTCGTATAATGTATCCCGGTATCCTGAGAACCATGTATCTCTCCAACTGATATGATGAGTTGTTACTCATGTCATTTATCAATTATCGTAATCTTTCTGTTTTCTTTTAAGCGTAATTAATGAATAATACTTACAAATGAATATTATTGGAATAATTGAAACTCATCGAAGCTCGTCACAAATTGATCTTGTTGTAGTTGCATTTCATTATACAGGTTGGCCGATATGTAATTGACTGGTTTGTATCTAGAATAATTGTGAAATGAAACAAAATACGCTTTTCACCTTGATATTTTATTGAAACTTACATTTTTCAAAAATCCCCATAAAAAACACGAGTCGCTAAATCCGGTGACCTTGGTGGCCAGTCGACATCACCAAATCGAGAATCTAAACGCCCTGGAAATATTGTTCGCAAAAGGTTTATTGTTTCATGTTTTGCAGGTTAGATTGTTGGATTTAAGAAGTTTTGCACCAAATCACGGTAGCGCTCGCCAGTGACAGTACTGCAGCGTCTTCACAGAAGTAAGGTCCAATGACACCTCCATACAAAACGCCGCACCAATCTGTGACTCGACGAGGATGTACTGGTCGTTGATGGATGACACGAAGGTTCTTTAATGCTCAGACATGACAATTGTGCTTATTAACAAATCCGTTCATATCGAAGTAGGCTTCATCGTTGTCGGTAAAAATCGTTATTTTTTGTACTAAGCTGCAATATTGCATGACTCAATTTCATGGTCACTAGGCTGTAGTTCTTGAGTTAACTGAATTTTGTATGGCCGCAACTCTTTTTTTAAAATGACGCATGATGACATGCGACGAATACCCAGTTCTTGAGAACGATGTCTGGTAGACGTCTTAGGGCGCTGCACTACACTTTCACAAACTCGCTCGATATTTTCCGGAGTACGAACAGTTCAAACACGGCCCGACCTTGACAAGTCTTTAACTTCATTGGCTTAATCAAATTTTCGCATTAACTGACGAATGGTGTTCACAGTGGGCACATTATTTTGACAGAAACTTTTCGTAGCTTCTGAATCGTTGCAGCAATCGACTCATTATTTAAGTAAGAAGTTTTAACAATACGGACGCTTTGTGGGATCGTCTAGCGCTCCATGATGAATTGGACACATGTGCCTTGAACAACTACCAAGGCGCCACCTACTGAAATGTGTGTATCAAAAATGGTGCGCAATTTACATCAGTCAGTTATAAATTGTCCACCCCGTATGTGTGTATTTTCAATCCTCTCATACACTGGCTTCAATTGCCTAACAATTCTCAAAAATTATCTGTATGTCGAAGAAGACTATTTTTTTTTCGCGAACGACTTTACTGCTAATGAACTTTTCTAATAGAGAACATCAAAATCTATTCAGCAGGTGCTGGAATTACTTGGTGATAGAAATACCAACGGACAGGCAGACAGGGATACTGAAAGATGGAAGGTAATGATATTCATGATGTTTAGATCATAAAACAGAAAACATAATCAAAATGGATAAGAATCATAATATACCCAAATGAAATGAACACGTTGCAGGGAAACTCTTAGTTTTTATTCGACATTACTGTTATTTGGTAATTTGGCATATTATCACTTTCCCATAATCACCGACGCGAAAAGAAACTCGTTTTATAATACTCGTAATTGCATTTAATTCGTCATCTATACAAGTTGCAGTCTAACAAAGTGTTAATGGTATAGGTAAAGTGAATTTTTAAATAAGCTTAGAAGAATCGCTTATTCGTACTGAAGATTGGGTTGTATTCCTTTTTCACTCTGCAACAAAAACGTCCTTATTAGAAATACGATAGAAATATGGTGATCAAAACATAAGACTAAGAAGTGTGGATACATACAGACAAGTGGTGATTAGAAATTATTGGCTAGGATGCTTTTTCGATTTGGAACGTTTCGTCGTTGTAATGCTTTGCTGCCTAGTACATGTAATATAAAGAGTGACAGAAAATTTGATTCGACCTGATAAAACATCTCAATCATCATTCATCAGTACAGTCTCTTGAGTTCGGAATTTCGCGTCGCTTGATCGATAGTGTGAGTTAATTGTTTTAATCTGCTTTTCCAAATACTGTGTTTTGATAGTAGAAAATGATTAGATAGATATTTGCAGGTAAGCCTTTACATGTATATTTTCTTAAATGCAACGATCCTAGGTTCATCTTTCTCATGAAATTGTTTCAATTATATAAATATATTCTGTATCCTCGCTTAAGGGATAACACCACTGTAACTCCCTGAAAAGGAGATTTTTGTCATGTTTATTGGAGGCACGCAGCCTAGCTGCGCAGATTTAGATTTAGAAAAAAGGAATAACTCATTGTTTATGTTTATAGCTATGTAAATAAATACGTAAATGGTTTCAAAAATATTGATTTTTAAGTGTAATATTTGAATAAAAACGTTTAATTTCAGACAAAAATTGTTTGCTTTTGCTCATCGAAAATCACCTAAGTATTTATTTCCAAAATGTTATTTTAAAGATATTGTAAAAAATTCGAATGAAAAGAATATTTGTTCGAAATGCTGAGGCGCCGCCATTTTTGAATATTTCTTTTTTTTCTGTTACTCAAATATATACCTTAAAACTTCCTCTATTGTTATTTATTACCATTTTTTCTACCAATAAAATGACAAAAAATACTTATTTTTAGGCCGTTACAGTGGTGTTATTTACAAATCAGGTTTTCGAAAAATTACTTTTTAAAAAAATACTTATCAACTTCAATACCATTTATGAACATGTAAATTACGCTTAACTTTACAAAGTAGATATATTTTTCATAATTTTTTCCAATCAATAACAACATGGGAGTCCCGTGCCCAACATTTTTCTCTGCTTGACCACTCCTTTCATTGATATTACCCTAAAACCAGTCACGTCAAAATTCAAGCCATCACATCCATAATTGAGCTTGTGAAATGCAAATTGAAATTAATGCGATCAGCTAACGTTAATGGTGTGTACCAGCAGCAGTCAGTCTATTCAAGAAAGAGCCCGGATGCAATGCGCATAAACCGAGCTGACAGCCGACATGATGGTGTTGTTTCTTTGAATATAATGCCGAGTTGCTATCTGGTGATCATCTGTTGTTTTATTACCCTCGATTTGCATGCGTTTGCATACTAAGCAGGACGCTACAGTAACTGCATACAGAGTGAATGTGTGGCTCTTGTTGGGCTTTTAGCACAGTAAGTACACAAAAAGTAGCCAACTGAAGCCAAAAACAAGAAATTCTTTGAAAGAACGTATTTCTTGAAACCTCTTTTTTGTAGGTCGGAGCTTTGGAAGGGCGACACTATCAGAGCAATGGAACCTAACTGGACTTGAGTGCACAAGATCTAGTAGACTGTGCTGATGGTACATATGGTAACATGGGATGCAATGGAGGGCTCATGACTACGCATACGATTACGTCCAAGACAAAGGAATCCTCACAGAAAATGAATATCCTTACGAGGGACTTACAGAATGATGCAAGCAAAAAGGAAGTGGATTCAAAATAAAATCGTATGTCAACGTTACCATTAAAGACGAGAAGGCGCTTACTCAAGCAGTTAGTGAGTCTCGAGGTCTAAACCTCTAATGATATAATTTCCTGTGTAATTAGTATTAGCTTACAGTTCCATAACTGACTATTCTTGCTGTGTTAAAATGTACTATTACGATAGCTTGGAAGAATTGCTTAGGTAATCAAAATAGATATTTTGATAGCATTATACATTTATTATCTTCATTTTTATTTATGGTTTATTACAGCAACCACAGGTCCAATATCATGTGCTATTGACGCCAGTTACCTGTCGAGTTCTAGTCTCGAAGGCAGCACATGTGGCTGAGTGCGACAGGTAATCCATGAATCATGGTGTTTTGGTGGTTGGATATGGAGAAGAGAAAGGCATCGAATACTGGATAGTGAAGAACTCATGGGTTGCTGACTGGGGAGAAAAAGGATACTTCAGGCTGAAGAAAGATGGCCAGAACACATGCGGAATTGCTACAGACTCTTCCTACCCTCTGGCATAAACTAAAACCATCTAGATATGAGCCTTTATTTTTCAGAGGTATTCAGAATTTGAAGTATCAGATTCTCATGTTGAGAAGCTTTATTGACAAATAAATATATTTTTATATCAAATGCACAAATACCTCTATACTATATTTCTATAGAATGCGGTTTGCCACATTTTTGGTATTAAACAGTCGGAAAATATCTCCCGAAACCATTGTACGAACATCTAATATCAGATTTGAGAGATGGCCAGATTTTGTCAACAAGGTCAGGAGATCTCCCTATATAATAACAGTGATTCCTAATTGTATTAAGTGTTTCTCAGTAAATGACACATGTGTACATTAATGAAGAGTTGATGAACATTGTTTTAGCGTACGGAGAAGCAGGGCAAAATTAGCGAGCGGCTTCTCGTTTGTACGTACATCGATTTCCGAATAAGCACATACCACATCACAAAACATTTAGTTCAATTGTTTTACGTGCACGTGCTAGTGGATATTTGTACCCCAGACGTGGAGTGAATGGAGGTCGGGTTCGCCCACAACACGTTTTAAATGCAGAAAACGAAATTTTGGATACTGTGGAAGAAAATCCGGGAATAAGCACAAGGCAGTTAGCTCAGCAAGTCAGAAGTGTCACATGCAACAGCGTGGCGCATATTACATATTATTTTATCATCTCGATTTCTGTAGGTCTATTATTTCATTTTTTTTTTTTTTTAGTGAAATCAACTTCTTTCGTAACAGTGCAAATGTGATTAAAATTAGTCGGATAAGTTGTGAAACACGCTGTATAGTTGACTTCGTATCTCTTACAGTTTCTGAGATCCCAATAGCGAGGGTCGAATCTGAAACACCCTGTATAATACATACAGTCAACTAACTAGAGATTATGAAACACGTACTCAAAAGGTCGGTTTTACGCTCTTAAGTCCCGTATCGTCAGTCGACCTTACAATTATAGGGCACGTTTATGGCCTCCTTGATTGTCATACTCCTTTCTCTCCTTCAAAAATTTCTAGATTACACTTGTCCCATGTCTCAGCGCTCTCCTATTGTGAAGATATGTTTTCTTCATTTGATGCTGTCACAGTGTGGCTATTTCTATGAACGAATTTTTACTCAACGATAACGTTCGAGATGAGCAGAAATCTGTATTTGTGACGTCATCTTAATAGTTGTATTTTTAGTTCCGCGACCTTCTCATGGATGGCGACATCATAGCTTCGTATTTAGTAGGAATTTTGAGTATAGTATTTTGAGAGTTTTTTGTTACAGAATTACCTTAAAATCATGTAAGAAAAGGTATACGGATGAAATTTTTTTCAATCGGCTACTCTCCAATAGATGGCGCTGCATATCGGTAGCCCTCACAAAGTCCACCATTTTGAATGACTACTTTGGGCTGCGGAAATCCGTTCAGGAAGCCCCAATGCATGTGAGGAGGAGAACGCTTTGTTTTTCAACAAAGCCAAATCAATACGTAATATTAGATAGAATAAACTAATCCAAACAAAATAATCTTTTCATCAAAAAATGTGGGGATTTTTAACCCCCCTCGCGGAAATTTAAGTTTCTTGATCTTTGAGGATTCGTCGCCATAGACCCATCCCGAACCCCGACCAACCTCACCTAAAGGATCTTTTTGACTAGTTAAATTTTGTGCGGTCTGTGATAACACTTCACTTTAGAAAGAAGCTCCATCTATGGGATGGTAGCCCAACTGTACGATTTTTTTTTTGTCTAGTTGAAAATGCACAGAATTATGTTAGCTTAAAATCATTTAAGAAAGGTATACGGATGAATACCTTTGGCTGCGGAAATCCGTTCAGTAAGCCCCAATGCATGTGAGGAGGAGGACGCTTTGTCTTTCAACAAAGCCAAATCAATACGTAATATTAGATATAATAAACTAATCTAGACGAAATAATATTTTCATCAAAAAAATGGGGAAATTTAAGTTTCTTGATCTTTGAGGATCCGTCGCCATAGACCCGTCCCGAACCCCGACCAACCTCCCTAGATCTTGGTTATAAGAGGCTAAAGGCCCCTTTATAATCAACATAGTGGCCTCTACCAATGGTTGAAATACTTATCTCCTGTTCCCAATAAAACTCATTATACTTGTGAAAGTGTTGGTTGATTGTAAGTTTTGTCGATAATCGAGAGAATCAAAAACCCAGATATTGTACAAAAACGAAGTTGTTGTGAATGCGTATTCTTTGTACTGTTTCTGGCATGGTGACAAAATGTTCCCATGAGCATTAAATCAACCTCAGCTTTCTGTACCATTTCTCTTATCTTTCACCTATAATATAATGACCATACACATTTGCGCAGCGTGTTTTCTAGACACGACTTGGATACTTACTATTCTAGCAGCGCTCCAGTCGCAGTAGGCTAATGTCACGTCGAATCTGCTCCGGAATCTGACAGCTACGCCAACTTTGATCTCGCCGACGCTCACTCGGTGCTGTTGCTGCTGTTCACTTGTTTTCCCTCGCTTGCCGTGCCAGATGGAGATGACAGATCTAGATGTGTACTCACGGTGAATTAGTGCTGTAAACATTAGTTTCTTACTGTTAGATTATAATAAAAAATACTGTTTTGTGGCCGTTTCAAGCCTCGTTTCACTTCCCACACCAATTGGCGACGAAGTATTGATGATTGGAATCGCGGAAAATTTCGAAAACGAGGTATTATGTATTTTGGATATTACATATCATGTGTCATGAGAAACCATCGGTCGGATTGTCTATCGATCCATCCGCTAATCTTTTCCCCCTGTTTATCTTGGGTTTTGATCAAATTTTGAAACAAGATCACTACTATACCAAAGACGAAATATCTTGTCAGGTTTTGATAATCGATCCAGTGAGGTCCAGAACTATGGGGACAAAACGAAAAAAAAATCGCCCAGGCTTCGTTTTTTGACGTTCCAAGCACTACCGATCATTCTTTTTTATTTTTTCATACATATATTCGGTTGCTCCTAAGACTAAAAAAACGATAGACATTTTTAATACCATCATCAAGCGCAACGAAGATAGAGGTTAAATCTGTCGAATGTAAAGATTGTATAGTCGTCAACCTGGCTCTTCAATTCCCCAGAAATTCGTAGTCAACGGCGTTAACTAACTTATTTCTCTTGAAAGATGATACTTGATAATGTATTGATCGGAGTTCAATGTAACAATGTAAGATTTAGAGGTCTTTAGCGATATGACGTAATGGCAGTCTTACTCATTTCTAAGAGGGGCTAACTTGCACCACAGCGTTGTAAATACTTGTCATCTTAATCTTACTTTCTAAGCCACTGGCGGCAAAACATTGTAGTCGCGAAAATGAGATATTGTTCTTTGAATGTTATATGACATGCACATCACGAAAAAACATTTCCGTCGGTATGTCTGTCTGTCGGCCTGTCTGTCTATCCGCTATTATTGGCCTGTCTATAACATGGGAAGTACCCCACTAATTTTGATGAAATTTCCTCACAAGAGTACTACTTTCCTTTCTTTTTTTTTTGAGGTCTAATCACCCATGGGTTACCGTGTGGCTATAGGGGGATACAGGAGAAAAGGAGGGACGCCACACGGACTCTGGCGAGGGAACATGTGTGCATCCAACATGCACACATTCTGGCCCCGTCTACGAGATCCGCCGGGTGGTACCTCCGCGTTCGACAGTCAGAGACCGTCTACTACCTACAGAGTATCACAACATCCATAGCCAAGAGACAAATTTTTCCTTCTGCTGCCTAAGGACAAGAAAGCTTTGTTCCTTTAGAAAATCGACCCAGTGATGGCGGAGAACAACAAAAATAAAAATCGCTCAGTCTTCGTCTTTTGACGTTTCAGGAGATCCTAATAATTTCCAGAAAAAAAATTGCAGAGTTGTAAATTGGATGTTGGGTGTTGTAGAGGTGGGGTAGAGTACATGTGAATTTTTGGTGCTAGCAATTTATACGTTTTCAACACCGGTAATTCTACGTACCTACTGGACATATTTCATACATCGTAGATTTCTCCGTGTTCGCTCTCCGGACAAGTTAACAAGCGTACGTCTGCCTGCTTCGAATGCTGAGGAATTTGTGTATGTACTATTGGTAGAGCGGTAGGCTAGATCGCAATGTTGTCAAATATGTGTGGACCATAGACTACTTTTTTCTAATAGGAATTGACTTGCCCTGAATCTAATCCTTTATGAATTCACGACAGCGTTGCATAGGAAGTTCAGGGTAAAGTACACACGATTTTTCTATCACCCCCAAAAACCTGTAAGGAAATTCTGGTAGAAAACTGAAAACTGAAGGTTTTAAAGGAACTAACGTAGAAGCTAGAACTGATCCCTGTTGAACACCCGATCCGATATTGCCGTTTTATTCTTTTACAGTGCAGTAGATGCTGCAATTACAACTCGTGTAACGTGCAATACACATTAAAAGATCCCTATCATGTAAATTAACGAAGTTTTCCACCCATTCTTCTACTGCTTCAGGGAATTGGACAATAAAACAATTTCGAGAGATTGTTGATGCTTATTATTCTAGTGATACTTTAAAGGCAGCGAAGTTACCTACACCGTTGTCCATGATAATCCAATGAATAACTTGAAAGGCCAATAGGCTTGGCTTTTTACTTTCCACATGAGGAAATGCTATAAGCGCGAAATATTTCGAAATCATCATATTATAACGTGTTTTATACATTACAACACATGTGCATCAAGCCTTTCCAAGTTGCTACCATTTCAAGGACAAAAAAGCTTTGTAGATTTTGGTAAAATTGGCATAGTTCTAGCGTAGCTATAAACTAAACTTTTCAGATCGTCTCCTGGCTTCGTTTTTCTAAACAAAATGATTGATGCTTTTCAACATTCTGATCCATTTAGAGCTTAATCATAAAATCGATTTAATATGATAATAACGTGTTTGATATACATGCAAGTGGCGAAAGTCTCGTCTGAATTCGACATTATAGTATTTAGAAATAAGAAAAACAAAAAAAATGTAAAAGTAACATACTGGTTTTCATTTTGGCTGATACAGGTGTATTTTTTAGTTCTTTTGGCCATTATATAGAGGTATTCAAACAGTTTGCTTCCGAAAAGGAGTTACATCATTTATATTCTCAAGTGATCCGTTTTTATACATGTTTCTCTTAATCTGATCTAAGAAAAAAGAAAGAGCAAGATGCGCCGAAAGTTATAAAATGTTAATATGCCAGATTCAGAGCATTGATAGCCAGTGGGAAGGTACCGAAAAATTTACATAACACTTGTTATTCGTCGCCTAGAAGCTATTCAACAAACTGATAAACTTTGACCCAATGCATGTATAAGAAAGAACTCGGTTGTTCACAGCAGCCTTCGAGGCATGTCAATTGGAGCTGGGCCAAAACGTTGCTTCTGGTGATTTGATTCCATTATTCTGATTTGTTCAGGATGTTGATTCATGTATATCCCAATTCCGACTTCGATTCTTTTCGCAAAATCGGCTGTGAGTGCAAAGGAACGACACCGACATCGTCGGCTTCAATGTTTGGAGTTGTAGTGATAGAGTGCATTATCTGGAACATCGATGCATACTGAACGAGCGATGCTTTAGATGCAATCGAGAATCCAGCCTGGCATAATTTATAAAAAAGTATCCATTTGGTGGCCAACATCCCCCATCTCTTTAAAATTATGAAGAAGGCATTGTTGGAAGTTATGTTTGTTGCGAAAGAATATTTTTCAATACGGGAAATATGTATACAGAAAGAAGATACAGTTTAACGGCTAGTAAAATCACGAAAATTATGTTTTTAAGCTTTAGCTTAAAGTTGAAACTTATAACCTGTGGTTAAAAATTAACTCCAAGGTTCGGTTTTTCAGTCGCAGGTTAGACCTTGGTCTTAACTTACACTTATCTATGAAAATGCATTTTTCAATATCATGTTTACAGTAAAACGGTAGTTAACCAGAAGACCATCTATGAGTTATATAGAAAAGCCGTAGTTAAATAACAATACCTGACGTTTGTTGACACAGACTTTGGCATTTATTCAAAAAAATCACAAACTCATATCGATTAATATAAATATAAATTAAGATTGAAACATATTTATGGATTACGACGTGACGAAATTGGACAATCTGGACTTACTTGCAAGATTTCATCTTACAAAAAGAACTGTAGAAACAGAACTTTTCTCTTTCAAGCAAACTGAGTCACTTTTTTGCTCTCTGTTATGCTTTTGTTTTTACTGACCAATATTACAAAGATCATTTCCTCATCTTTTGAGAAAGTCTGACCTTTTCTTAATGTTCTCTTCCTACACGCTAGAAAACAGTATTTGATAAATTTTAGCATCAGGAATAGCCGTTTTTTCTCCGCTGCTGAAGACCTCAATTTTTAGGTCATGGATTATGTAAGTGATGCCAAAAAGGTAACGAACACGATGTTTAACAGAATTTACTTACAACTTAGTTGTATTTTTATCGTGTCTTTTGACCTATGTAAGGTTGACTGATTGATAGAACACGATATCTAAGAACCACAGAACCAGGGTTGCAACATAAGTATATGATGAACTTCTGTAAGTTGACTGGCAGTCAAAATACTTGAAAAATGCATTTGCAGGCAAACACAAGTTAACTTCCTGGTTATAGTTATCTAACCAGAAAGTTAACCCGGGCCTAAGGATTTTGTTAATACTTACTGTTTACGTGAAAAAATATATCTTTTTATTATTTTTATGTGACATTGTTAACAAGAACATGCTGTTTATTTGGCTGGTTATTTTTTTGTGACATCGATTAAAAAAATAATAACGATAACAACACGATTATTCAAAAATGTCTTCACAAAATTTTCTCCAATATTGGTATACAGGGTTATCCAAATTAAGTGTCCACCATTAGTAACTTTGTTATTAGTGAAAATACAAAGTTGTTTGAATTAGCAAACTAGTAGCATTTTTAACGCTGGTAAAAATGAGAAATAAAAAAAACAATTGAGAGTCGTTATTTTGATTTTTTTCAGTAAAATAACATTTTTTTAAATGGAAACCCCTGTATATTATATTTTTTTCTGTTAAAGCATCAAATTTTAAACAAAAAAGTTCATAATGACTTTTCCGCTAAAGTCAAAAATAAAGTCAAAATAACGATAAATATTTTTAATTATTTGCAGTATTATAATATTACGACGGCTATGAAAACAACATGGCGTTCGCGATTTGACAGCATTAAGATAAGCGACAAATTGTTAAACTGGACATACTCGCAACTAGATGGCTTTGGAAAACAATGATAAAATCAAATAATGTCAAACATTAGTGTAAATACTTGTTTATAAGCTTTATTGTGTCATTAATTTAAAGAAAAATGTTCTCCCATGAAGAAAAGTGTGATATGTTAGAATGCTATTTAGTGTGCAGAAAATCCTCCTTGAGAGCAAGAGAATACTACAGTGAATTATATCCCGCTCGCATTCAACCGTATGAACGATATTTTCTGAGACTTTATCGAAAATTTAGGGGCAACGAAAATGTTTTTGCTAAAACAAGGGCAAAAAAAGAATTCATAATAAGCGAGGCCACGGAAATTGCAGTTATTGGATATTTTCAAGCTTATCGTGAGAATTCAATAGCAGATATTCTCCAGGACTCTAATTTCAGTTATGGTACTGTTCAAAGGATTTTAAAAAAATACTAATTTATTCCGTATAAGTACCGACCAGTTCAAACGCTTTTGGCAGGGGATCCAGAGAGAAGACTTGTTTTTTGCCATTGGTATCTTAGCTTCTGTCGCCAAAATGTAAATAACTTTCGTTACCTTTTATGGACAGATGAATCAAAATTTTCAAATTCTGGAATGTTTAATAGAAAAAACCACCATTATTGGTCAAGAGAAAATCTTTTGTTAGTACATCCAAGAGGCCCACAAGTCCGTTTCAGTTTCAACGTTTGGTGCGGTATAATTGGTTCAAAAATTGTTGGCCCGTTCTTTTATGAGGGAACCCTAACTGGTGAAAGATATGTGGAATTTATGTCAGAAATTCTGACTAATTTCTTAGACGAATTGGATCTTATAAGTAGACATCATCTGCATTTTCAGCAAGATGGCGCACCTGCCCACAACTCCAGAGGTACTTATCATTTTCTAAGTACTACTTTTAATGATCAGTGGATAGGAACAAATGGCCCAATACAGTGGCCTCCCAGATCACCAGATCTAAACCCACTTGATTACTTCTTGTGGGGTTACTTAAAGAACCAAATTTACAAGCGAAGGTACGATAACCCTGACGCGTTAAAGACTGCAGTTAGGGAAAAGATAACCCAGATAGATGGTAGGACCATACTTAAGACAGTTCGAGCAGTTGAAAAACGTGCCCAAAAATGTATTGAAGAACAAGGTGGTGTTTTCGAGCATCTTCTTTAAAAAAAATTGTTATTGTATTTTGTAAGATTATAAGTTGATGTTGAAAATAAAGTTTGTCGATACAATTTAATTGTTTCAGATTGGAGGCCATAACTTCAACAATTTGTAACCTAGGAGAAAAGTTATTGTAAGCTTTTTTGTTTAAAATTTGATGCTTTAACAGAAAAAAATATAATATACAGGGGTTTCCATTTAAAAAAATGTTATTTTACTGAAAAAAATCAAAATAAAGCATTTCTTCATTAAAAATACGTCATTGAAACTATTGAATAGCAACTAAACATAAATTCAACAATCGTCTATAGTCCAAGCTCGATTACTTCATATCGAATTATCCTTTATATCGTTCCTTATTTGGAGCCGGTACAATCATAAGCATTAGGCGCCTATTCTTATAGAGGTGGCAGTAATTCCTGCAAATCCGATCCAACCCGTTTTAAGAGATCGAAATCCCAATCATAGAAGCCAGAATCAACACCGCCGTAGTCCATATCGAAACTGTCGGAGTCGGAATCTAAACCACCTGAATCAAAATTATGGCAATCGAAACCACCGGAATTGGAATCGAGACCACCGGAACCGATCCCTTCTGGACCATCGGAATCGATTTCTTTGATTTCTACTGCGGTATCGTTCAGGATCGACCTAGTTTTAGGGTAAATAGGCCTTTCGTATAGTAGCAGTAGTAAGTGCAAAAATAATTCGAGCCACTTCGTAACTGATTCCAAAAACAACCATTTTTTATTTTTTCACGTTATACGGGTAACTGAAAATTATGATTTTACATGAAGATAAACATATTATTGTGAATCCAAAAAAGTTATTGACCCCATAGTTCATTGCCTTGAATTTATTCAGCTTTCTTAATGCTGAAGTATTTGTATCTGTGAACAAAATAGTGATCAATAATGCCGCCGCACTGTTCCAACAAACCACAAAAACTGAATACGATCAACAGAACCGTTTTCACAGAAATTCGTCAGCTTAATTCATGGTAATTGGAGCAGTAAAATACTCTTGGTATTAAAAGAAGTGAATAAATAAAGTTTAAAAGGATCCTCCACGAGGCAATAGCCATCATAGATGTAGCTGTCGCTTCTTTTTTGAGGGTTCAGATTAGAAACAATTCAAAATATTCAACTAACGTTCGGATAGAAGAAGTAATTGGTTTAATTGACCATTGTTATTAGACAAGTGACACTTGAAAGTTACAAAATGACGCAACGCGCAAGTTAGCCTTTCAGAGGAACAGCTACGAACATATGTATAACAGAAAAATGGATCAAGTCAGCCAAGCCGGCCATACAATTAGTGAACCTGAATATCAAAGCAATTAAAAAATGTGCAGGGATTTCTGAAACGTCAAAAAACGAAGTTCGCGTCTTTTTTAGTTTATTTTATTTTTGGTTTTCACGCCCGTAGCTCTGCCACCACCGGATATATTTTGAGACAAAGTCTTCCTATCCTTGACATAGTAGTAACCTAGTGTCAAATGTTCATCAAAATCCGAGCGGTATATTCCAAGTTATAGAGGAACCAATTATTAGCTGACAGACGGAAATGGGTGATATGGTCTTTCGTTTATATATGGCGTATAACATCAAAAAAATGAAAATATTACCGAAACTTCACTATAAAAAATTTAACAAGATTTTGGGATTTTGGGGTTAGCCCCACATCAAAATCTGTAAAAAGCAACTGGTCATGACTGTCCACTTACTTAAACACGGTTCACTTTAATCGTCATAAAAAACTCTTTTTCCGTTGATATTCGTTATTGACTGTCGCTGTCAAAAATTACGTAACGGGAGGCTTAACGATCCGTTATTTTTGTTGTACTCCCTAATATATCAAAATCTCATCTAAATCCAAGCGGTATTTTTCGAGTTAAAGGGCCAAGAATTAGCGGAATTAGCTTTAATGACTGAACATAACTCATTTTCAAAATGTTTCTCTTTTTACAATACTAGCTAGCCAATTGGCATGGGAGGTAAAACACTGGACTGTAATAATTTTAATTGTTTTTTCTAATCAATCCCATTGTCAAATAAGCATTGCCCAGAATCCCATATACCCCAAAATGTCCATCGCATCTGGTAAAACACAACTTTGGGCAACCGAACATAATGAGAGAAGGACATCTAGACATTGTGTCAAAAATGTTCTGTAGTAAGTACATCGTCAAACTTGCAAGTGAATAGAAATTTCGTGAATCAGCACAGAAGAATATATACTAAGTGACATATAAATCCGAACACCCAGTTTAAATGGTTTTATTTTAATAAAAGTTGATGAATGTATTTATCTTACTGTAAATAACAAGTGAAAAAATTTTCAGCCTTATCAGTTGGACATTCCGGTTTTTAACTGCTTTTTTTTATTGCACTAATGGTCTAAAAATGAATATTTCAGCCGCAGTAAAGAATCAACGTTGGCGGATTTTGGTTCTTGACATCCTTTACGATCGGTTACGATGCCTAGAGTACGGAGACCTGTACGATTTCGTCAACTTAGTGAGTTTGATAGGGGCCGTATAGTGGGACTTCGGGAAGCTGGACTTTCTTTTCGGGCAATTGCAGTTAGAGTGCAAAGAAGTGGTTAGGTGTTGTCAGGCATGGCTTCGAGAAGGCCGTACGCAAAGAGCAAGGGGCACTGGACGCCGCCGTAGAACAACAGACCGTGAAGATCGCCGCCTAAGATTATTGGCCTTAAGGGACCGTTTCTCCACTACCAGGTACATTGCAAATGAATGGTTTGCAGAACACGGAAGACCTATTGGCATGCGAAGTGTTTACCGACGAATGAGAAGTTTTGGCTTGTTTTCATACCGGCCACACTGGGTCCTCCCTTTAACTCGAGAACACCGACGTAATCGCCTTGAGTGGTGCAGACAACGGTCACTCTGGGATCAGGAATGGAACAGTATTGTCTTTAGTGACGAGTCTCGATTTTGTTTAGGCATGCACGATGGTCGTGTCAGGGACTTATCCCCAATTGAGCACGTGTGGGATATGATGGGTAGGAGATTGCTCAATTTGCAACGTCCTCCGCAGACTCTAGAAGCACTTCGAGAGGAGTTGGTGGTTGCCTGGAATGAGATACCACAGGAGGACATTGACCACCTGATCAGAAGCATGCCTAGGCGCGTTGGAGAATGCGTAGCACATCAGGGTGCATCCACACATTATTAAAGGTCAAAGGGCTTTAAAGCAGTACAATCATTTTGAAATTTTTATCATTTACTTATTATGCTTCATTAAGTACTTATACAAAATTTTATTAAAATAAAACCATTTAAACTGGGTGTTCGGATTTATATGACACTTAGTATATATGTACGAAATCGCATTTGGCAACATACCGAAACTGGAACAACAACTGCCGCTCTAATCCGTTTGACGTTTTTTGTGGTGATTTCTTAAGGATAATGAGTATAGTCGAAATCACGAAAGATGACGATTACGTCATCATTTTAGTCTGTAGTAAAAACAAACGACATCGACTTGTGAATATTTTTAATGAAGGTTCTGATATGTTAGACAGAGACAAACAGAATTTTATTGTATAAACAAACTGTATTGCTAATTTGCATATATCCGACAAAGATAGACGATGTTTTCGTGCTGCATGATCGATCATATTTGAAAGATGAAAAATGATGTCAAAGCAGGTTAGGCTGTTTTCGAATAATACTTTGGTCTTTGGTGTTCCTGTCTTACTCATAACTGTTTTTTTTTAAAACAAAAACTCCACACTAAAATTATTATTAAGGTATCACTCAAACCATGAAATAAAATGAAAATAAAAATAAACAGTGAAACAACCTAACTTCGCAAAATCATAATATGCATTTTTTGACATTATGTTCCTGACATCATGATTTTATCATCGACGTCCATTGATTACTTCAGCATAATTTATGGTATGACGTAATAGTCATCTTTCGTGATTTTGACTATATTTAAGTAATCAGTAAAAGACTAATCACCTTAAGCACAACATTTCTTAAGTGACGATAGTACCTGAAGGTTAATGATATTTTCAATCGAAGAGTTAATCATCTGTAAAAACAGCTAGGGGAGCTTTGCAGAATATTTTATATTTCATCTTCCAATAATATCAACAAGCATGGTCTTTTTTCAAAATTGTTGGTTTCAGGAGTAGAATGTTTGAACCACCATCTAAGTACACTTATTCGTATGATCAACATGTTATGACCTACACCTCCTTCAGCAATGCTGTCTGATGTCTTTGTCGGGATTCATGAAAACCCCCTTTAACAATTCACTACCTACGTCTATAGTGCTCCAAAAGAGCTGTCACGCCTCAAAGCATTCAAATTAAGTCGATTCGAAGCGTTTGACTGTATTTTATGGTCATTCACCAAATCCACGATGCTACTTTTTGATAGATACCGAACAAAAAATTTTAATTCAATAAATTCGTTTTGCATCTGTGATTATGGTAAAAAGTCACCCAACCACTTAGAGGAAAGTTTCTATTGATGCTGTTTCTGTGTAGCTGGATTGTCTAGTATAGTTTCCATTTTTAGGATAAAAATTAATTTTTATAATGAAAATAATAAAAGTAAAAGAGTTCAAACACGAAGCAACAAAGATTAAGACTATTGCGTCCTTCGCTTCTTTTCTAAGTTATAGTGCGAACAAATTCTGAATTCACATTTCACTTCCCACGCTACTGGCAACATAATGTCATAGCAAGAAATTTCGGAATGTAGACATGTTTTTTAGATGTTCCATAATAAGTGCATACATACTTCACGAAAAAATATGGCAATTGTTTCCGTCGGTTTGTCTGTCTTTCCGCTGATCGTTGACCCTATATCTTGGAAGCGCTGCTCATATTTGGATGAAACGGAAGGTTACTACAAATACGGCAAGGATGCAAAAGCTTTTTAGTTTTAAAAAATCGAACCAGTAGCGGCGGAGCTAGAAGCAAAAAACGGAATAAAATGATAACCGCCAAAACTTAATTTTTTGCCATTCCAGAGGTTCCTGTTGATTTTTGGAAAGACGGAAGGGTAAAAAGTTGGGTTTGGGGGTTGTAGGGAAGGAGTGTGTCTGGTTTCTTCATACGCTTCTAACTCGATAAGTTTACGCACCTATTGAGATTGATATACAGGGTGGCCAAACACTGCGATCCGGATCAGCTGTAGGATATCCTTCATTGCTTCCTCGTCCTGGAATGCGGCCTGCCATGAAAGTGTTATGTGTGTTAATAAATACACGGTGGTCTGAGTAATGCTCAGCTGTACCGGGAACAACTTATACGCCGAGGCGGACCACAACCTGAGCATTACCCAGACCACCGTGTTTTTATTAACACACATAACACTTTCATGGCAGGCCGCATTCCAGGACGAGGAAGCAATGAAGGATATCCTACAGCTGATCCGGATCGCAGAGAAGTAGTACTTGAAGAAATTAGCCGGAATCCCTCAACGAGTACGAGACCTATGGCACAAAACCTTAGAATACCACGAACATCGATACAAAATATTCTTCATGAAGAAGGTTATCATGCCTATCATGTTCAAAGAGTTCAAGCGTTGATGCCTTCAGATTACCAGTTAAGAGTGGATTTCTGCGAGACAATGCTGCGAAGACAACGAGAGGATCCCGATTTTTTTGATAAAATTTTATGGACTGACGAGTCACGTTTTGAAAGAACAGGGATATTCAATATCCATAATTTACATACTTGGGCTGTTGAAAACCCCCACCAGTCAAGGCCGTCGACATTTCAACACCGTTTTAGTGTGAACATGTGGTCAGGAATATTCAATATGGAATTTATCGGTCCATTTGAACTGCCGTCAAGGTTGCATTCGGTAGCCTACAAAAGCTTCCTTGAAAATAGCCTACCATTATTGCTGGAAGATTCAAGCCTGGAAGCCAGACGGAACATGGTGTTCCAGAATGATGGTGCACCATGCCACAACGCAACGATCGTGCGAAACTACTTAAACGAAAGGTTCCCAGACAGATGGATCGGACGAAACGGACCGTTACGATGGCCTCCACGCTCCCCTGACCTCAACCCCATTGATTTTTTTGTTTGGAGATATTTTAAAGACATAACATTCGCCCAAGAATGTGCAAATGAAAATTCATTGAGGAACAAAATTCAAGAAGCGACACATGTGTTGAAAAACAACACACAAGCATTTACAGATTTAAAACAAAATTTCATACGTAGGTGTACACTGTGCATTTCTGTTAGAGGCAGACATTTTGAAAACCTCTTGTAAATAACATAAATGAATAATAATCTGCTGTTCAGTAAAAATCAAACGTGTTTTTGTGGTTTTTGTAAATTTTTTTTCCGAAACTAACAATTTCTATTGAGCAGAGGGTTATCCAATTTTGGGTTCGGTTCTATTTGAGCCACAATTACGGTAGCATGTAGTAAAGCTAGGTTGATGAAATTTTTACGGTAAATAGCTGATACCGTAAGGAAGTTTTTAAGATACTTACGAATAGTAAGAACATGTTTTTTCAATTTTTTATAAACGTTCAAAGTTGTTGCACTTTTTTACTTTTTTGTTATGTTCGAAGATTTTGAAAAAAATTAAAAAGTAGTATTAGTTACATGACTTGAATGATTATATGATAGTTAAGCCTTAGGTCTTAGCTACATAATCGTGAAAAAAGCAGGCATTTATCACAATTATTAACGAAGTTATGGTAAAAATAAACACAGAACTCAAAAATTCTCGAAAAATCCGAAAAAAAATCATAACTCCTAAACTAAACAAAATCGGACCATATATATGGGGGTGATTTGGGTTCCTCTCGATGTGGGGAATCTAATTTTTTTTTATGACGTCACGTGTTTGGCCACCCTGTATAGTATATACAGGGTGTTTCAGTTTATTGTTGCATAAATTTAAGATTCGATAGAACTTTTAAAATTAATGCATAAAGTCTATATAAACATGGGTCGAAAAATGCGTGGCTTCCGAAATACAGGGTGTTTAAATTTACTTTCTAAAATAGTTGTTTTTAAATATTTCGAACAATATTTGATGTATAAGAGTAAAAATTGGTATACAAGGAATTTTTGGTACGACAAAACGAACCATGTGCATAGTTTTACTGTAGCCGCTAGAGGGCGCTCTCTACTGTACCTGTAGTGTATTAAAATGACCGAAAAATTTTTCTTAGTGCAATTTTTTGCTTTTTGAATAAAAATACTGATTCTTCGCACTTTTCAACATAAAAAAGCTCTCTTGTGAATTTTCGTTATAGTTAGCCGTTTTTGAGATATTTTTATTTTTAAGGTTCGATGAATTTTTTATTACATAGTCGTGCCATAAGTTCTGTCCCATGATAATCTCATGATAAAAATGAAACAAGATAAGATATATTTATATGAAAGATATTATTTATTCGACAACATTTTTAGAATTCATAATCAAACAGTTTTATTCAAAATGTCCCCCCTTGGCCTTCACACACTGCTTCAATCTCGCGGGCCACTCATCTATCACTGCACGCACAGCTTCCAAAGGAATAGCTGCCGCTGATCGGATCAAATCCGCTTTCAGGGACTCGATATTACGGTGGGCTTTGGAGCAGGCCAACTGCTCTAGCAGGTCCCACAACTTGTAGTCTAAAGGATTGAGGTCCGGACTCCCTGAGGGCCAATCTTCCGCAGCAATGAACTCTGGCACATTGCTTTCCAGCCAGCGCTGCGTACTCTTAGCCTTGTGAGCGGGGGCGGAATCCTGCTGGTAGACCCAGTGTTGGTTGGCAAACAATGTACCACTTAAAGGCTTGACGATAGGATCCAGTATGTCGCTCTGATAGTTTGCCGCTTTTGTTTTCACGCCCTGTTTACAGAAATGGAGCTGAGTGACCCCTTCGTAGGACACCCCCCACCAAACCATGACTGACGCAGGGTGGTGGCCTCTCTCAACTCTCGGAATGATCTCCGAAGCTTCCTGTGAACTCCTTGCATACACTTTGTCATTTTGTCGGTTGAATTTTTCTTCTATGGTGAAGATTTTCTCATCCGTGAACAAAATCTTTCGGAATCCCCCAGCTGCGTACCTCTCCAAGAGCTTCTTGGATCTTGTCGCCCTGATGTGTCGCAAGGTGGCCGTAAGTCGCTGGCCCGTACGTCTCCGGTAAGCCCCTAGCCCTAGGTCTTGTTTAATGATGCGCGACATCGTCCGGACAGGAATCTTCATTTCCCTGGATAGGATCTTCTGCTTCCGGAGTGGATTCCTTTGAATCCTGGCTTTTACGGCTTTGATGGCTGCTGGAGTCCTTACTTGACGAGGTCTTCCGCTTCTTGGCCTGTCATCAACAGAGGACGTCTCATTGTACCGCTGAATGGTCCTAGACACAAATTTACGCGATATTTGAAGGCCGCGTAAGAGTTCAAAAATCTGACTAGCACTGTGATTACACTTATGTAAAGCTATCACTGCAATACGGTTCTCTGCCTTGCCCCACTCCATCGTTATGCTTCGAGAGATCAATACAAACTGAGGTATATGTAATTACCCGAAAAGCGCTTAATCAACTGACACCACAATGTAAACAATCGGACAAGTATTAACAGGTCTACACTTGTTTGAAAACGAGGGACAGAACTTATGGCATGACTACGTATTTATGGGAAAATAATATTTTTTTTACATTTTCGATTTGGGCATTACAAGTAATTAAGATGATCGTTTAGATTGTGTTTTTAAACACAGCAATAATTCCTAACTCCAAATAAACACAAAAAAACAGAATATTAATTTGTTTAATTTTCCAATATTATTTTTAACAAATTAAATTAATTATTTTCAACTAAAATGCTATTGAATAGTTAGGAAAAACATACAAAATCTAAAGTAGTTGCTCGAAATGTAAACCCAATTGTTCAATACACAATTCACATCCACGAATGATCGAAAGTGGTATAGCATTATTCAAATAAGGCCTTATTTCATCACATGCATTCCTGATTCTGTCTATTAGCATATCGCTTATGGTTACGGGAGTCTTTTCTTTTAGAAATCCCCACACAAAAATTGTGGTTGAATTATTCCTCTACTGAGTAAAAAGGGTTTTCTGACCTTTATAAATACCACCACCGTATTATCTCTTTTACATGGCCAGGCAGTTTCTTGTACAATTTAACAAGCATGACGTTAGGCTTTTTTGCATTGAGACTAAGCCCATGTATTGGAGGTTTCAAATGAGGTTCGGACGCAAGTTTTAGATAGTGATGTCAGCACCTCTGTGAACAAAATTAATATTTTTTTTCACATAAACTATGCAATTGAAAATATATTCAGAAAAAGCTGTCATGATATTGCAATGTTTGAACAGTGTACGGCATGAATGTATCTTAACTTTGCCAAGTATGGTTCTCAAAATTCTTTTTTGAAATATCAACAAAACCTGGACCTTGATAAATAGTTTTAACTGCTGTATTTTATAACAGTGAGTCGTTAATTTTAGGGCAATAACATGTACTTGCTTAGACAATGTGAGAATTTCTCAAAATAAACACCCAAATATTTGCGCACTGCTGTCACAACATTTAATAATTGAACAGTACTGTACACAAGTAATTCAGATTTATTGTTGTTCAGGACCAGATCATTGGTATCGCAATAATTTTCCATTACATCTCAGGACCTACAATACAAATACAGCAAGGTCATTCCTTATTACTACGAGTATAATTTATCTTAATACGTCTAAGTGCAGTGTAGTCAGGTTTTCCAGGAAAACGTCTCTTTGTAAATTTGATTACAAGATTGGCAAATTTATCTTGTGAAATACTACGACTTCTATCAAAGGAAAGTACTCTATTATTCACTACTTGAGGGCCATTTGAAGTATGGTGTGATCGCGTGGAGAACAGCGTGTAAGACACACATGAAAAATCTTGGGACAATACAAAAGTACATTCTAAAGGTCGACAACATACCCAACATATCAATTATATACCGAAAAGCAGCACCAACTAAAGCATAAGTTACGCCAAACTGAGCATGACTATGATTCCCGCCATACAGTGAGAGCATATTCACCAAAGCCTCATGTCAATGTCATGCAGAGATCATTCCAATACCTAGGACCGAAGCTTTATAATAGTTTGCCTATTATCTTAAAACAGTATAATTCTATGCAGTTTAAAAAATAACTAAAAAAGTGGATTAATGAAATACCTCGCCTCCGCATACATCAGCTACTTCTTTCAAATATATACAAAAATGATTAAAATCTTTTTTTTAACTGTCAAGAATTTTTTTTTTAAAGTTCTTAATATATACATAAGGTTAAGCATATCCAAGCATGCAGCAACGAAAGCAAATGAACTTCCTAATATGACATTCTCTGATTCGTCGCACACCCGGTTATGACTATTGTACCTATAATGACAATTATACTGATATAGACTGAATATTGGATAGACGTCTCACCACGCACAGGCTTTGCCTTCTGTGGGTATTTCATATTTATTTGCATGTTTTTTATTTCACCTGTAACATTTGTAATTGAACTGAAAGCCAATAAATATTATATTATTATCAGATCGAAATTGGAATATGCATCGTTAATTTTGGAACCCAATTTACAACTGCTACATTGGTTCCCTTCAGTGCATTCAGAGAAACTTTCTCAAATTTTTATCTTTTAAGGTTCATGGTGCATATCCTGAGCCGGGTATATCTGAAAGTTTGTTACTGTCTAGGTTTCCAATGCAGTCTTTAGAACTCAGAAGGAAGTGTGTGTGTAATTTCATGCATAAGCTGCTGCGCAATCAAATTGATGCTAACGAGATTGTGGTTCATCACAACTCTAATGTCCCATTTATTAAAGCCCGTACCGTTAAAACTTTTTAATGTGACAGGGCTCGCACAAATTTATTTTTGAATATGTGTGATAGTTTTAATGTGATATACATGTTGATATTTGAAAATCTATTTTTTGAGTATCTAGGAATTACTTAAACAATTTCACTTGAGTGAAATATGTTTTTTGATTCTTTTTCTTGTTTCTTTTTTTCTTCAGATAGAATCACCTGCTTTTTGTATGTTTTCCATTTTTGTTAGTTTGATTTATCTCTTATTAGGATTTTCCTGTAAATGATTTCCTTAACCGTTGGGCAATAAACGCTATTTATTGATTTATTTATATAGTATAAATGTTCCTGAGTTCTTAATAAAATCATCGTTGAATCGCCTATGGCCTGATCAGTCTTCAGATATAAGATCCCTAGTTAGTTCCTAGAAGCCGTCAAAAGTTACTAGTACTATCACTACTACTATACTAAGTGACATATAAATCCGAACACCCAGTTTAAATGGTTTTATTTTAATAAAATTTTGTATAAGTACTTAATCAAGCATAATAAGTAAATGATAAAAATTTCAAAATGATTGCACTCCTTTAAAGCCCTTTGACCTTTAATAATGTGTGGATGCACCCTGATGTGCTACGCATTCTCCAACGCGCCTAGGCATGCTTCTGATCAGGTGGTCAATGTCCTCCTGTGGTATCTCATTCCAGGCAACCACCAACTCCTCTCGAAGTGCTTCTAGAGTCTGAGGAGGACGTTGCAAATTGAGCAATCTCCTACCCATCATATCCCACACGTGCTCAATTGGGGATAAGTCCGGAGAACTTGGTGGCCATGGTAACATGTGAAATCATTATGTTGAAATAAGTCTATTGTGACTCTTGCAACATGTGGTCGGGCATTATCTTGTTGGACAGTTGGATCTGCCAGGGTGTCAAGATAGGGTAAAAGATGGGGTTATAGAACTTCGTGGATATAACGCTGTGCGTTCATGTTACCTCTGATGAAGATTAAAGGTGATCTGGAACCATAAGCTATAGCACCCCAAACCATAACTCCAACAGTGTGATGAACATGTCTTTCAACAAAAAACTGTGGATTCCTCCTTTCACCACGTCGCCTTCTAACTCTGGCACGACCATCGTGCATGCCTAAACAAAATCGAGACTCGTCACTAAATACAATACTGTTCCATTCCTGATCCCAGAGTGACCGTTGTCTGTACCACTCAAGGCGATTACGTCGGTGTTCTCGAGTTCAAGGGAGGACCCAGTGTGGCCGGTATGAAAACAAACCAAAACTTCTCAGTCGTCGGTAAACACTTCGCATGCCAATAGGTCTTCCGTATTCTGCAAACCATTCATTTGCAATGGACCTGGTAGTGGAGAAACGGTCCCTTAAGGCCAATAATCTTAGGCGGCGATCTTCACGGTCTGTTGTTCTACGGCGGCGTCCAGTGCCCCTTGCTCTTTGCGTACGGCCTTCTCGAAGCCATGCCTGACAACACCTAATCACAATGTCTACACTTCTTTACACTCTAACTGCAATTGCCCGAAAAGAAAGTCCAGCTTCCCGAAGTCCCACTATACGGCCCCTATCAAACTCACTAAGTTGACGAAATCGTACAGCTCTCCGTACTCTAGGCATCGTAACCGATCGTAAAGGATGTCAAGAACCAAAATCCGCCAACGCTGATTCTTTGCCGCGGCTGAAATATTCATTTTTAGAGCGTTAGTGAATTAAAAAAAAAGCAGTATAAAAACCGGAATGTCCAACTGATAAGGTTGAACATTTTTTCACTTGTTATTTACAGTAAGATAAATACATTCACCAACTTTTATTAAAATAAAACCATTTAAACTGGGTGTTCGGATTTATATGTCACTTAGTATAGTTACATACTACTGGTACAACTGCTACTGAAACTTTACATGCGATTTGTCTCCCAAAATCTTGTTGGCCCCGTATATCCGAAACGAAGCAGTTTTTCAGAGATGGTCAAGGGTCATCATACTTTCAGAATTGTTACATTGCAAGACCATGAATGTGACGTTGTAAGTAGAAAAAGGAAAAAATCCTATAAACGTTTTCTCTTACCTCGTATGAACTGTTTTGTTTGAAAAAGTTGCTTTACATTTTCATTGGCCTTTCAAATAGTGTGTTCTGCCCTCCTTTCATTTCCAATTCCAAGTGTCACTGATCAGACGTCGCAGAATCACAAATGCAAATGCCTTGGAGTATTGCTCTTTTTGCTTTGCACCGACCATCTGTAAATTAATGAGAACATTTGCAATTACCCGAACATGCTGGATGTTAAGGATGGATAAACAAACAGCAGTGGGGGTGCGGAGACATTTGATACGCCTTCTAGAAGGTACATCACTGGTAATGACAAAAATACTAATACAAACCAGTGAAAATAAATATATATATTTTATTTTTAAAATGATATGAGTCTTAACTATACAGGGTGTTTCAGTTTATTGTTGCATAACTTTAAGATTCGATAGAACTTTTAAAATTAATGCAAAAAGTCTATATAAACATGGGTCGAAAAATGCGTGGCTTCCGAAATACAGGGTGTTTAAATTTACTTTCTAAAATAGTTTTTTTTAAATATTTCGAACAATATTTGATGTATAATAGTGAAAATTGGTATACAAGGTTTTTTTGGTACGACAAAACCATAGTTTTAGTGTAGCCGCTAGAGAGCGCTCTCTACTGTACCTGTAGTGTATTAAAATGACCGAAAAACTTTTCTTAGTGCAATTTTTTGCTTTTTGAATAAAAAACTGATTCTTCGCACTTTTCAACATAAAAAAGCTCTCTTGTGAATTTTCGTTATAGTTAGCCGTTTTTGAGATATTTCGATTTTTAAGGTTCGATTATTTATGATAAAATAACGTTAAAAAGTCAGTATCTCGATAATTTTTAGAAGTAGGCTATGAAATTGAACGCAGAATAAGGTTTCTTTTAGAAATCCCCACACAAAGAAATCTAATGGATTTAGGTCAGGGGATCGTGGAGGCCAGGCGACTGGTCCTCCACGGCCGATCCATCTTTCTGGATAATTTTCGTCCAGCCAGTTTCTAACTATTCTCGAATAATGAGCTGGACAACCATCAAGCTGGAACCAGGCCAATCTTCTTAAATCTAACATAACATCATCCCACATATTTGCATGTTCAGCCTTTAAAAATTCCAAGAAGGTCGCAGCATTTAACCTTGCAGGTAAAAGGTAGGGTCCAAATAGTCGTTTACGGTAGATACCAATCCACATGTTCACACTAAATTCATGCTGAACATTTCTTTCCCGAACTGCATGCGGATTTACATGCGACCAAATATGTTGATTATGAAAATTTACCACGTTTAGTGAAGCATGACTCATCGGTCCATAAAACGTTACTTAAAAACCCCCTATTACTATCAGTTCTATCAAGAATCCACTGACAAAATGTGATTCTTCGTTCTCCGTCCCCTGGCTGTAGTCCTTGCACAGTTTGCAAATTGTAAGGACGTCTATGGTCTTTTCTAAGAACACGGTGAACATAGCTTGCTGAAATTCCCAAGGCACCAGAAACTCTCCTAACACTTGTGGTCGGATCTCTATCAAACTCCCGCAGAATCATACGGGTAAATCTGCGCTGACGAACATTTATGTTTTGATCCCTTTGGAGACTTTCAAAACCATTTTCAATTATTTGGCGATGCACTCTTGCAAATACTGAGCTAGTTGGATGTCGTCTGTTTGGAAATCTTCGTGCGTATTCTCTGGCTGCTTCTGCTGCGTTTCCATTTACAAAGCCGTACACAAAATGAATATCCGCTAACTCTTGATTGGAGAATAAAAATGGCATTTTTATAAAACTTACAAAGAAAAACAGGTAAAAGAAACTAAATTTCGTGCATTCACAATTGCAAAAAAACGTTTCAGGTTTCAACATACAACAAAACTAACTGTCAACTAATTGACGTTTAACCTTATTCTGCTTTCAATTTCAAAAATATTTGCAGGCACAGCCTACTTCTAAAAATTATCGAGATACTGACTTTGTAACGTTATTTTATCATAAATAATTAAAAATACATCGAACCTTAAAAATCGAAATATCTCAAAAACGGCTAACTATAACCAAAAATTCACAAGAGAGCTTTTTTATGTTGAAAAGTGCGAAGAATCAGTTTTTTATTCAAAAAGCAAAAAATTGCACTAAGAAAAAATTTTCGGTCATTTTAATACACTACAGGTACAGTAGAGAGCGCCCTCTAGCGGCTACAGTAAAACTATGCCCATGGTTCGTTTTGTCGTACTAAAAAACCCTTGTATACCAATTTTCGCTGTTATACATCAAATATTGTTCGAAATATTTAAAAAAAACTATTTTAGAAAGTAAATTTAAACACCCTGTATTTCGGTAGCCACGCATTTTTCGACCCATGTTTATATAGACTTTATGCATTAATTTTAAAATTTCTATCGAATCTTAAAGTTATGCAACAATAAACTGAAACACCCTGTATAAAAATTCATGTATGACCTAAGACTATTGTAAATACTATATTTCAAATATTTTAATACATCTTAATTATTATTAGGTACTAGCTGACCCGACATACGTTGTTCTGTCTTAGCTATGAACTGGTATTAATAATGAATAATGAAAGGGTAGATATATGGAATATAGGTAACTGTATAGCGAAGTGTTTGTACTGCCATGTGGTTAGCAAAATACGTTGGCAGCAGTGTCATTCCACAACAAGTTACCTTGAAAGTAGGCATACAATTATGTGGAATGAATTTTGTTGCGCCAAAAGACGTCATTTGAAAGCAATTATTGTATTGCTGGATATGAGTCAACAAATGTATAGAACCTGGCTCATAAATACTTTCCTGAAGCTGAAATTAAAAATTATGGTAGATAGACCTACAAAAGAAATAACTGAATCACAAAAAGGTGACATTAATTTTCATGGTACAGGAGCCAAGAAACATCCGAATTTCCATCAGCACCTAGAATTTACGCTTTTTTACAATACTTCTCACACATATCCAACAATTGGAACCACAGGTGAAGGATTTTTCTGGTGTTTCGCCTTCCACGGGATGAGTATCATACCCCTAGCCTATGGCGAAATCTCATAAAGCTTTGGTTTAAGTCTTAGGGCTAAGAACATTATTGATAACTCTTCCATATTTTTGAGCTAGCTTTGTACTCCCTCAGTAGTTTTGTCTCAGATAAATATACATTGTAATTAAGCCGGTAAAAGAATTAAAACTGAAAAAGCTATCATCCATAGTGACAATACCATCTACTGAGTCCGAAGACCTTCACGCTCCTTTCAGAAAAAACTTCATGAATGAATTTATCTCATCGACCGTTAAATCGTGCATTTTAAATTACTTATGTTCCAGGTTTTTTCGTAATCTCTTTCCATCTTCTCTTCTATTCACTGAATATAAATGTGGTTTTACTATTTTCCTATATGAATGGAGGCATTTAACTTTGTATCGACAACTGTCGGTTAGTGTATCGAGCAGTTAATTTTTTAACGTCTTCATTGCGGCGTAAGATACCGTAAAGTGGATTTCATTACAATAGAGTAAAATGACGGAATGAGATGGGAATGATGAATAACAATAAGCTGCTTTTTAACTCCAAGATCGATCGAATTCTAAGGTTTTGGTGGTAGAAAAAATTAAATGTTCTTTTTTTGATGGATGTATCAAAATTGTAATGTTACACCAAAATTCTCCTAAATGAGATAAAGAACATAACGGCAACATATTTGACTAATTTGTGCTCAGAAAATATCTGCAGATTCCTAAATATCGTTTACTGTATCCAAAAGATCACCTGAAGAAACCTCTACACTGGTCTTTTTCACAATGAGAGAGGTGCAAAAATGATATTTACGGAAAATACGTGAGTGAAATGTTGCCAACTTCTTCTAATAATAATTTTAATGAGTGAACAAACGCTAAAAATTATTCGAAACAAAATATATCTACTTAAATCAGCGTCGGTATCGTCACTCATTTTTATGGCATGATATTTGAGGTTGTGGACGTCATCATAGGTCTATTTTCTTGGGTAAAAGAGGTAGATAAACATCGGCCTTTTTTCGCCCATTATGTATACTCATAAAAACTGAAAGTTTAAAATTTAGGTAGTTTTATTTATATTAAGTTCAAGTACCAATATTTGCATCTACAATATGTTAATAAAATGAAAAAGAGCATGTATCAAGGAAAAACTAGTCAAACCTCCCATGATTGTTCAACATTATGGATGTCTCTTAAGTTTTGCATATGGAAATAAAACAACACGGTAGGTGGTTTTAAATGGCTTTATTGTTTTTCGAAGTATTCACCACGAAGATTAATACACATCTGCATGCGCTCGAACCAATTTTCGAAGCACTTATTCCACTCGTTTGCTGGCAGATCCAAAACGGCATTTTTGAATGCGTCAACTGCTTCTTCCGGTGACTTGAACCTTTGACCAAGCAGTCTGTTTCTAATTTTCGGAAAAGTAAAGAAATCGTTAGGACTTAGATCGGGACTATATGGAGGATGGTCCAATATTTCCACATTTTCTTCCGTTAAATACTGCCTAGTTTTTTAGGCTGTGTGCGAGCTTGCATTGTCTTGGTGGAGGAAGATTCTTCTTTCGGGGTTGATTTTTCGAAGCTCGGTGATGAATTATGGCAAACAAATGGTGGTATACCAATCCGCAGTAACAGATCTTTGTTCATTAAGAGGAATTGTTGCAATATAACCCAATTTTGACACAAATGTAGCGATCTTTTTTGAAACACTTCGAGAACGGTTGACTTTTGTTGGTTTTTCTTCACCTTAGAACACCCAAACAGCCGACTGTCGCTTATTTTCTGATTCATAACAGTAAATCTACGATTCATCATCACTAACAATACTGTACACATTTTTTGAGTTTCCGGAATTGAAACAGTCAAGCGTTTTTCGACATCAATTAACCCTGGCTGCTTTCTGCTCTTCAGTTAACAGGTCCAACGAGAAAATAATTTTCTTACTCCTAATTTTTCATGTAAAATTTTTTGAACTGAGGTCTTTGAGATCTTCAAGGACACCTGAATCTCACGATATGTCACATGTCTATCTTCAATGATGAGATTACGCACAGCATCGACGTTTTCCTGAGTGACTGCCGTTTTTGGTGCACCCACCCTGCAATCGTCGCTAAGACTCACCCGTCCACGTTTGAATTCTCCATACCACCAGGAAATTGTAGACTGATGTGGCGTTTCGTTGCCGAAAACAGACAGTAACTCAGCAAGGCATTCTTGATGCGATAATTGTCTCTGAAAGTTGTAATAAAATGTTCTCGCTTGAGCTCCATTTTTCTAATGACTTGGTGACACTTAAAAATTCACTGTAGTGAGAACACTGCACGTCTTGTTGTGAAACTTTGAATTTACGTTTACTAAAGAGTGAGGTTAAGGTTCGGTACTGACGTTCGATCCGCGCGGCCTACTATGTTTCTATATGCAAATCTTAAAAGACATCCCTAGTATCTAAGCCTCCACTTTTTGATGTCTCATTTTGAACAACTTTAGGAGATATACGTGCCAAAGCGAATGACCGCCAGTTTGGAAGCGTATTTATTTTAACATTAAAAACAAAAAATATTATAAACAGTAGAAAATGCCTCAAGTTTTCCAAACTAGAACATTCAAAACGCTTGAAATGGCTAATAGGCATGCCAAGTTTGAAGGTTTCTTCTTCTTACTTGGACTTTTGTTTTTTCATAAATGTACTATAGATATAAAGTTACTGGAGCTTGATATAAATAGATAGTTTTTAGTGTAACAAAAATAAAGAATCGTTAAGCTATCCATTACGTTATTCTTGACATCGGTAGCAAATAGAAATCGGCGTAGAAACAAGAGTTTTAATGACTTCTAAAGTAAGCCGTGGTAATTTGTCAGTACTGACTTCCGACAAACATGACAGCTTTTTTATTTGGAAGCCTCAAAATTTCACAGCCTTGTGAAAATTTTTCATGGATTTTTAATATTCGTGTTATAATTGCTCCAAATCGGTCAAGAAATGGATAGGTCCGGTCTAATAAAACCATAGAGCTACAAGTGGCCACAAAAAACGCAGTACTCAAATAAAAACCTACCTGGCGAGTGCAACATAACATGAACTTATATTAATTTAGCTTTCCCAGCCTCACGAATTCCGGCAACATCGTGATATATGGAAAAAATACCCTTCCCTATTCTCCGTAACTAACGTATTAGATAACGGAGAACGAGCAACACAAAATATCTAAAAAAGCTCTCTATCATAATAAAATGGTCCAAGTTAAGACTTCCATTTTTTCACAATAAAAATATTCTTACATTTTTCTTTGACGTTTGGGTTTATTTTAAACTGAACCATCTTCAGAAATGTAATGTCTGTCATAGTACAGACTGCATAATTCACACCTTTCGCGTACTCGAGTGAAGATAAATTCTTCACGCAAGCAGTGTGAATTGTTCAAAATAAGCCGAAACGTCAAAGAAAATTTGAGAATATCTTCATTCATAACCAATCAAAATACCATAAAAACAAAGAAATCTGCAGGGGAACGGTCATCTATCAGATATTGTGTCTACAATCAAATAGAAAAGTATTGAACCTTTCCTCTTAATGTTCAGTTTCTTTTCATATATGGATGTAAGAAGGACATTAGGTTTTAGACATGGCACTATGATCCCTCGTCCTTACTATGTCGCAATATATCAAATTCAGTCGTGGTATTCTATCTCCCTAAAAATAAACAACATATTTGGGCAAGCCCTCTCCCGTCCTTCCTCCCCAGCGCTGATTGCGAGTCCGAACAAAAGAAAATCACGACATTCCTGCCTGGTCCGCGCTAATGAATCTCCGGCAATTGTCAACAATGTCAACATGGCAGTCCGAATCGAACGGACTTTTGATTGGCCGACAGATTCAACATACGAGAAGTTTATCTTTGGACAGTGGCAACCCAGGGCATGAGAATATTTCTGTATATCACTAAAGAGTTTTTTATTAAATAATGAAACGAGTGAGATAGTTGTTAAAGCAGCTAAAACCACTTATACTTAGAAGACAAACTTTGCTGAAGTTTGACGTTCCAAAGTATTCTAGATACTATAACTATAAAGTGAAGTTATTTACATTGTAGATAGCTAAGCGCCTGTACCTCCACACAGCATGCTGTTTTGCGGCCGCTTAAATTGTTATCGTACGCCTTAAAAGAGGATACCTACTGTGTAAACATGGCCAATGTTGTAATGTCAACAATTCTTAGCCTTCGGAAAATGCATTGTGACAGTTGGTCTAGATTATTTGCATCAATTTTTCTAAATCGGCGTAATATTTCGCCTTTTATTACTCGCAGGGTTAACAAACTTGATTCGAGATTTGTACATCCAAATCCTGTGTATTTCCCGCTGCAGGAATCAGTTACAGGCATTCAGTTTTATTCCGGATACAGATAGAACCAACAAATTCGAAAAGGTTAGAAGCAGCCATGCTTACACTGCATTGTTGTCACCGAATTTGCATAGTTTTAGTACACGCCTTTGACTCATTTGTCAACCAATACCTACCAAAGTGACATAATTGTATTGAAATCGCCTAACACCAAAATTATCTGCAAACATTCGCACTTTTAAATAATAACACTAAGCATACAAATTCAATGATAGAACTGTCAAAAATTGACTCATTTCTAGTGCACTTTGACCTGACTACAGACTATGAGAATAAGGGGACAAACAACTCCTTGACTAGCTCCTTTTGCCTTGTCTGAATTTGTTGGTTAACCTGTCAAAATTTGTTGTCAGCTTGTCCGCTTAAATATGTATTTTTTAAATAGCTAAATATGTTTTCCTACATTCATTTCTTGTAATTTATTGAACTTTGTGTTTGGCTACGGTTAAATGGCGTGGAGAAATTAACGCCCAATAGGCTGGAAATGTGTGCACATATAATAACTACAAACATATGAATTATTTCATGGTGCTTACATAATTTTTACTAAGCTTTTTCTATTATTAATATGCAGTAAAAGTACTATGACCGCGTCCAACTAAGCTAACCGCCTTGCTTATTAGGCGACGTAGCTTCAGTCTCTGTTTACACCATTGATTCCCAAAGTGGTCTATATCGACTCCTAGGGGTCTATGACAACCTGCAAGGGGTCTATGTCAGCGAAAAAAAATTTGGGGGTCCATGAAATGTATATGGGGGTCCACGATAGTGGATCGCAACACATACACTGAGAGTACCTATTTACTTACATCATACTATCTTATAATATCAAAAGATATACATTATTTATAAAAGTACCTATGAAGTGAAAAATTTATTATATATGTTTATAAAATTGTGTAAGTTGTAGGATGTTGGTATTCGCTTTGTGGTCGCAATACATTTTGAACTTGTAAAAACCTGAGAGTCGCAGTCTCAGAGCTTCGCTACCTTGCACTGACTTGTTCAATTCGTCACTCTATAAATACGAATGTGGGACAAATACGTTTATTCGTTTCCTGAATCTTGAAAAGGAAAGTGCTAAGAAAATGTTTTAAAAAATATAAACAGATAGTATATCACAGAAATTATAGTGAGTCAGTGTTATTTTGTTTGAGAGTGCTGGAGAAAAGTAAGTACATTATTTTTTATTAAATTTTAGTTTTGTACTCTTAGATAGCAAAGATAGATAAATTACGCCAATCATGACTTTAGTTATTAGTAGTTAAATATTCAATCATGCAAAATTACACGGGTACTCCTCAATAGTTTCTTTTTGAAAGTTTTAGCAATCGGTAATATAATTACAGTGCAATATCCGTAATTCGAGCTAATTGTTGCAAGAAGATGTTCGAATTATGGAATGTATTCGGAAAAATAAAAAAATATTTTTAATATACAGCTGCTGGATTTTCTGTCTTAAATAAATAATTTAATTTTGCCCACAGATGACTGATGCCATGTCCAAATCTAAAAAGACATGAACACAGTACAGTGTTGATTATTTGAAATTTGGCTTCATTCCATCATTGCCGGACAAACAATCGCCTATGTGCCTTTTATGCAACAAAGTTTTGAGCAATGACGCTATGAAACCATCTAAACTGCAAGATCATCTGAGAAGATGCCACCCTGATAAAACAGAGAAAGATTTGAAATACTTTCAAACACTCAAAGAGAAATTTCAGAAGAGACCTACACTGGACATAATGTTCGCTTCGACGTCACAAAGAAATGTTGATGGTTTGCGGGCCTCTTACAATATCTCGTTACTTATAGCAATATCCGGAAAACCGCATACTATCGTTTATGCATTGCCCGCATTGGGAATAAGTGCCCGCATTTATTTTTTTAAAGAACCCCCCTTTATAGAAAATATTTTTTTTTTAAATTATACTGAAAATTCAAGGATAGGTACATACTAAAATTCGTTAATTTTTTGCCTATTTTTAAATAACTTAAACGTATAAGAAGCGGAATTTAATCAAACTAACAATGAAATTATTTTAGAACATACGTTTATGTTATAATTAATAAACGAACCTGCTTATTGTACTATTTTAAGTAAAAAACTTTTTTTTTATTATTTATCACTTTTTTTTATTTTATCCCTCTTATTTTTTTTCAATGCGGGCACTTATTCCCAATGCGGGCACTTATTGGTCAGACACCTGTTCATTTAATGTTACGTATATTTTACATTAGAGATACAAAATTTTATTTTGAGTAGTTTTAATTTAAATTCAATTAATAAATGTATAAATTAACATGTGTTTTTACTTTAAGTTCTTAACACTAAACTTCACTACAGTTAGAAATTTCCCTTTTTTGTTCGTGTCTTTCCCAAAACGGGTTTCGTTCATTGTCATAAGAAGATTCGTAACTGTATGTTTTGTATATTTTATAACAAATAAAAGCAATAAATAGTTGATACTTAACTAACATCAGGTCGGCTTTTGTACAAAGCAACATCGAAAGCTTTCATTGGCCTCTGTGGTGTGATTCAGAAGCTGGTTCTCTCCTTTCCCTTACGTTACGCCATTGTAGGAAGTTTATCTTTGGCCAGCGAAGTTTACTTTGCTTCCCAGCTTGACGAGGGAATTTTAAATCTACAATCAAAAGGGGACGGTATGTGTGCAATCAACAAAATGAAGGTAGGGGACTAGCCTGAAGTTTTTTCAGGAGTTATCAAAGTATAATGGGATGAATCATTCAAAGGGCGTATTTCCACTTGGTTAGGGGACCAGTGTATTGCAGTTGGAGTTTTCACGAAAAAAATACAATGCCTATTTTTACTCGTTTGTCTTCTTTCAAGGTCTGCGACGAAGGTTGATCCATATGCTCTGCCCTAACCCACTTAAAATAGAAGTACGTTTAATTTATATTTATTTATTTTTTCACATAACCCTTGCACGGTACAGTTCTTCAATTGGTGCTCCGACATTTCAATAACGTCTTGTCTGGCCACCAGTCTCCTACGGTAGCAATAACCTGTTTAACACTTTAACATTTGTGTCTCGTAAATGATCTTATATTTTTTGCTTTGGAATTAATGGTTCAAATCTAGTGAACATGGTGGATAATCTGCTAATCCAAGACCGGTTTGCTGTGCGATACACCACTTATTAACTTCGTCAAACATTTCTCTTTAAACGCATCTCTGAATATTGAGATTAAGTTTGCACAATAGGTAATGCAACACGCCCATCTTGTAATCATGATGGATGATAGTACCTTGCGCTTTTTTAATATTTTGGTGAATCCTTGCACACTTAAAGTCACGACACCAGTGTTTGACTCATGAAAAATTGCATCCTCCAACAGTCATCACAATATTTTGATGAATATCGATGACAGCCATACCCCTTTTCTCAGATATTTTATTACGCCTCTTAACTCATCAAGATCGATTTTTGTTAAAATCTTTGTCATTCATTAAGCAAAAGGCACACGACGTTAAAACAGTTCAACGCTCGTGAAACATCTTCTGGAAAAAGCTGGTTATGCTTTGGTATTTTCCCATGTTCGTCAAATATACTATGTACCTAATTGAGATCCCTAATTTGTAGGGTTCATTGACCATTGAAAATAATTACGAGACTTGCATCTGAAGGCTTATTAATTACACGATATCAGGTAAGTTTGGCAATTATTATGACCCACTCTATAGCAAACTCCCAGTCTTGCTTTGAACTCAACCGTTTTATTTAGAAACTTACCCCATATCAAGGCCCTCCTACCAAAGCAGGCTCATTTTTAACAGCCGAATTCTGGTGATTTTTTTAATACACCATACAGGGCGGACAGCAAGGTCCAGGACTTCTTGTGATTTAGTCTTGCCTACAGTTCGATTTCATACTATATTGTGCACCTAATTTAAATTCTAAGACTACATAAATATGACCTCAGTCTTGAATGTCAATGATAGACTGAGTCAGTTCCAGAGGCCTGCATGATTACAGTATTTCATAAAGGTCTAAATTCGTACTGACATTCGACAGTGTCTACTATAAAGTATGGTGAAACTATGTAACAGTCCACCGATGGCTCCTAAAAGCTTTTTCTCATGAAATAAACAAATTGAAAATATGAACGCGTCTGTACTCTATAGTTTTACCTAATGTCACCTTATTCGTAAAAACAGATATGAGGTTTCGTAGCTTATACATTCCATAATTTTCAAGAAGATCCCTCTTCTGAAAAGATACATATATACTCACATGTGTTTTTTCCTCATCTCCAGTTTGTCGAAATGTATGTAAATCCCTGGCTGTGAAGCTTCCATTTCCCTTTGGAGAAGATTTATGTCGCTTTATCCGAGCGGCATGTATAAAAATATCTCTGCGGGTCGCTCTCTTCCTACATTATTCAGTTTTATTCAGGAAATCCAGCAGGATTCCTGGCCGGCACTCGCTGGAATATTAGAAACAACGACCGACCTGTTCAGCAAGTCTATTGGATACCCCACGTCCTGGATGGTGGTCGCCAACGCCATTTTTGAATCGGACTGCGGAAGTTCAGGATAACGTTAGTCCACAAAAAAATGGCGGCACTTTCCACGCAACGCCGTTAAGGATTATGTTCAGCACAAACTAGACCTTCTGAGAAAAACGTCAAACAGGTCATACAATTATTAGTCGAAGGTCATTATTTCCCTGCCCTACCGGTAGTTCATCTGGCAACGTCGCCTTTCCCTGATACTTAACCCGGACAGATGTGGCAGCGCTGCTACAGCATAGGAAACACTATGCTATGCCACGGCAGTAGTACGTGTAATACCAGAACACTTACCGAGACCGGAGGCACGCCATCGGGAGTAGAAGCAGACGCGACCGAAGTCTAGGAGCTATTGTACAGAGAAATATGTGTTGTGTGAAGTATGTCTAATAGGTGCGTCGAATTACAAGAAAACCGATACCTGCAGATTCAAGCGGTCGGATCTTAGACTGAGAAGGTATTCAGTAGCGAGTCTCTCAAAGCGCAGCGTTGCCAGACATAATTTCCCCGGAGTATGCACAAAAATTTCTCAGAATGCCTACTTTTTAAAAAAAAATCCCCCAAACTATGATTAATGTAAAACGAAAGGTTTGGTTCAAAGAGCTTGCATTTGGGGAAGAACGAGGATGCTTTCTATATGCAAAATGTGTGATTTCCAAAAGAACATTATATACACCCAAAAAATTCCCAAAGTAAAAATTTAGAGAAAAATCGCCCAACACGGCAGCCCTGTCAAAGCACTACTGGTACTCCAGGCGTCAAGTTTAGGGAACGTTTTGATAGCAAGAACACTGTCAAGGGGCAGTAGTCGAATTGCAAAGAAGGACCCCGTCCTTCTAAGCAGGGGTGATCGTATTAACCCTAAATATCGCTTCAACCCCAAGTTTATTACTTCAGGTCTTGTATTGTGATGCAGGGAGGCTCTGAATTGCCTCGCAGAGAGGCATCCGGTATCGTTAATGTGGGTACCGGGGCCACGCTGGGATAAGGGGCAATGAGACGGGATCAGCCAGCAAGCTCGTTGGTCCTGAGCCAGCTTTAGGAGTGACCGCGGATAGAGCTAGGAGGAAAATGGAGACGTGGATTGCAAGACAACATTCTCAGAAATAGAGAAGTATCTCCAGATATCTCCGCCAGCCACGGGAACTCATTGAAGGGTCCAGTGTTAAGGATGGACGTTTCTGCTTATCTTTGGATAGAGCCAACCTAAGGTTGCTGGTGGGACTGTTTTCTGGCCATAACATGTTAAGGCGCCACCTGCATGTAATGGGGGTGGCTCATGATCCCTTGTGTGAGCGCTGCGGGGTAGAGAAAGAGATCTCGGCGCACGTTTTGTGTCGCTGTGAAGCTCTGAGCTACTATAGGCAGACTATACTGGGGTCCAATACTTTAGATCCTTAGGACATCAAGGAGCTTGGACTCAAGGCGATTCTCAATTTCGCTAAAAGGGCGAGGCTTGTGATCTAAGGAATTTAGAGGTGCATAAGGGCCCACTTAAACGGCCTATGCACTGGCTCCTTATGGTGGCCGGAATACGATTCATTCATTCATAGCAAGAACAGCATAAATAAAAGTACCATAAAGCTCACGCTAGATGGCGCTATCAGTAGTTTGATACACATGTTCGGTGCATGTTCTGTTGTTCCGTGCGATACGCCCTTGACAAGTTAACACTTCAATGCTTGAAAGGCTTACTTGATGTGCTAATCGATTCTCACATACAATCTATTAATTATGAATAAATAATTTCCAGAATCTAAGATCATCATTCGATATGATTCAAACAGAAACTTGAAAATAAGCAAACGAATATAGAGTTATGTTTATTAAATCGATTTTTGCAGATGAGTGGGGGCCATGGAAAAGTGAAGACACGCATCATCCACCCTACCACTGAATCTTGTATTTGTATTTGTATTTCATTCATATGTTCTTCAAATTGTAAAATACGTTTTTGATAAGCAACTAAAACACGTTCTTCACTTGTTTAGTTCTTTTGTGAAAAAAATGGAACTCGTGCAGTGAAAGTTTTCACCCTATACGGTTACATACATCTCACAAGAGATGGCGCACCTAACACATGCCAATTAATCTTTTTGGAGGGGCCTTTTGTGAAATTGAACTTCGACGAGTTAGGAATGACAACCTATAGATCTCTGATAAGAGAGGAAGCTATGGGACAGATTCAGTATAAAGGAATGGAGGTCATGAATTTAAAACAAAAATAGTGTTGTACACAAAATCATCCCTGGAAAACTCCTTAATTGACAGTACGGGGTGAACCCGCACATTTCGTCGCATATCCTATGAGCCGAGAGAAAGTTGCCTTGGGTAGAAGATTGCATAGGAGAGATCAGCATTCCACAGCAAGTTTTTTACAATATCAAGAACATTAAATTGGGCGTCATTGATAGATTATGACAATGGCTGAAGAAACTTATTCCGATGGTCAAGTGGCGATGCAAGAGATACTTTAGAACCCTCATATATATATACGTCTCCAGCATCTTGCTGATCAGAGAGTGCAAAGCCTTAGGCCTTAGTCCAGGAAGCCTCTTTTAACAAATCTACGTATTCCCAGGCCAAAAATTACTATCATACTTGTACAAACTGCATTTTATTTTTCGCTCTGGACAAAGTTTTTTCATCTTTAATAAAACTGGTTCTTGAGCACTCTTCTCTAAAGTTTTCAGAGAAATCACTGATTTAATATATAGAAAGTATGAAATAACATATACCATTTTCGATCCCCAAAAAAATTTTAAAAAGTTCCCGAATTCATCAATAAAATCCGAAAGCATTTTAGGAAGTATTGTTATTGTAAACCTTTATTTTTTAATTGCTCATCAATCGCGCGCTTAATATGTATTCGGCATGAACGCGGGAAAGATGAAGTAGAGGAGCGGCCTCCAGCTGCCTAGGGGCCTAGCAATATGGAGATTCGTTAAAAGAGATCCTTTTTGAATAAGATTATACTAAAAACCGAATCAGAATGTTTATCTGAACGGATGCCAACATGTAATAATAATAATAATAATAATAATAATAATAATAACTTTTATTCATGTCAGCCTCGCGGATGTGAAACGTCAAAATATGCTAAGTGACATATAAATCCGAACACCCAGTTTAAATGGTTTTATTTTAATAAAATTTTGTATAAGTACCTACTTAATGAAGCATAATAAGTAAATGATAAAAATTTCAAAATGATTGCAAATTGAGCAATCTCCTACCCATGATATCCCACACGTGCTCAATTGGGTATAAGTCGGGAGATCTTGGTGGCCATGGTAACAATGTGACATCATTATGTTGAAAGAAGTGTATTGTGACTCTTGCAACATGTGGTCGGGCATTATTTTGTTGGAAAGTTGGATCTGCCAGGGTGTCAAGATAGGGTAAAAGGGTAAAAGATGGGGTTCTAGAACTTCGTGGATATAACGCTGCGCGTTCATGTTACCTCCGATGAAGATTAAAGGTGGCCTGGCACCATAAGCTATAGCACCCCAAACCATAACTCCAACAGTGTGATGAACACGTCTTTCAACAAAAAACTGTGTATTCCTCCTTTCACCACGTCGCCTTCTAACCCTGGCACGACCATCGTGCATGCCTAAACAAAATCGAGACTTGTCACTAAAGACAATACTGTTCCATTCCTGATCCAAGAGTGACCGTTGTCTGCACCACTCAAGGCGATTACGTCGGTGTTCTCGAGTTAAAGGGAGGACCCAGTGTGGCCGGTATGAAAACAAGCCAAACCTTCTCATTCGTCGGTAAACACTTCGCATGCCAATAGGTCTTCCGTGTTCTGCAAACCATTCATTTGCAATGGACCTGGTAGTGGAGAAACGGTCCCTTAAGGCCAATAATCTTAGGCGGCGATCTTCACGGTCTGTTGTTCTACGGCGGCGTCCAGTGCCCCTTGCTCATTGCGTACGGCCTTCTTGAAGCCATGCCTGACAACACCTAACCACAGTGTCTACACTTCTTTGCACTCTAACTGCAATTGCCCGAAAAGAAGGTCCAGCTTCCCGAAGTCCCACTATACGGCCCCTATCAAACTCACTAAGTTGACGAAATCGTACAGGTCTCCGTACTCTAGGCATCGTAACCGATCGTAAAGGATGTCAAGAACCAAAATCCGCCAACGTTGATTCTTTACTGCGGCTGAAATATTCATTTTTAGAGCGTTAGTGAATTAAAAAAAGCAGTATAAAAACCGGAATATCCAACTGATAAGGCTGAAAATTTTTTCACTGGTTATTTACAGTAAGATAAATACATTCACCAACTTTTATTAAAATAAAACCATTTAAACTGGGTGTTCGGATTTATATGACACTTAGTATACATTGAATACAATGAAACAAAGTTACGACAAAATATATACAAAGTCCTTAACAGAATAATAGCTTTTGTCTACAAAAAATGCTTTCACACGTGTTTTAAAAGACTTAGTAGAAACTAAGGTTTTGATATCATTAGGTAGATGATTGTATACGGCGGCACACATATACTCAGGGCTTTTACGATAAGCGGTTAGATTGTAATTAGGAATACATATGTCTTTATTGTTGGGAAGGTTGTATTTTTGCTGGTCCTCAATGTATGTAAACTTATTATAATTGTTTTTTACAAATAAGCAAGCCTCAAGTATAAAAACACTGGGAAATGTCAACAGATGATTTGATTTAAAGGTCGTGCTACAAATCTGTAGTACTAGTGGGGAGACGAAGCTTGGCAAATAAGTAGGATTTGGCCTTTTTGCCGATCCCGAATGTACCAACGCTCTACACTCTACTCCATAGTTAGTTCACTAATCTGTCAAAGCTTACTGATATCTAAATAAAGGTCAAGATCTTTGACCATTCCACTGATCAACTTCACCTTCAAACTTCAAGGCACTGAATATCTCGGTCCTTAGACTGCAATATACGTGGCAATATCACAGAAAGCGACATGGGGCAAGTTGGATCTTTCGTCACCGTTAAAAGGGATAAGTGTCTGATTAGTCTGCAGTGTCCGGTAAGAACCAACACCAAAACGGCCCGTCTGCAGTCATCTATCTATCACCACAGTATTCCCAGGTCCCTATACACTCAATCATTCAGCGCGGTATTGATCTGGCCCCTGCTTAGGCTCAACCCTGGCTCTGGACCGATGCAAGTGCCTTCGGCTCCAAGCTCCTCCCCTCTGAGTATGCCACCACTAAGGTAACAAATATCTCTGCCGGAAAGATCGTTGTGCAAGTTCCAAGTGCGTAAATTTCGTGCACGCCTTTGCCTCCAAATATACTCCCGCCCCACTGGATCCTGTTTCCTTGGGAAAGGATCCGTCAGTGGAACATACAAGGAACTGAGGCCAGAATGTTACTTCTCCATGTACCCATTCTTCCTTCGACGAGATGACGAGTGAGAATCCTAAGTTCGATTTTATGGTGTTCGGGATGCCAAGATACTTCCTGGGCAACGTTAAGACCAGTTTTCAATCCATTGTTAGACAAGTAGGATATGACCAAACTTCCAATCGCTTAGGGAAATAACGGAGTCAAAGGAAATATAAAAGGATGGAAGCTAGCTACGCAGAATCTTTCTTGCCAGTAACCGGCTGACGGTCTTAAAAAATAGTTTATAGTGGCGAATAGTATATACTAGAAATGAAGATTCGTTCTTATATCAAGTACGAAACTATATAGAAAGCTTTAAATTCCACTCATATGGAAACTACCTTATTAGGAAGCTTTTTACTCTCACCAGAGCGCAGTCCATCTGCCCGGTTAATGAATATTCCCCATACCAAATGTTGTTCTGTATCGATGGAAGGAAAGAAAAGAAAGCTGCTGCTCAGCAATGGTGGCCATCGCAGGACTGCTGCATAACAACAAGATTTATATTGGCCATGCATTAAAAAATCATATAATTTATGGTAAAACTGGAGCCCGTCGCTTGGTCTATAAATATTGAACGAACTCGGGTCCGAAGCAGAAATATTAATAGGATATGGGACGGCAACGCGCATGAAGCAAAAAACAGATGAATACGCAATCGCACTGTTAAACTTATACTTGATTTGTAATTGCAAATTAGCTTCCAATACCCCAAGACTGTGGTTCTTTCAGAACTAGAGTGATATTTTGAGCTCTAACTATACAAACAGGCAGCAGCGGTGGCGTAGTGGTAGACGTTATGGGTCTACTAATCAGTCGCCGGGTTCGAATCCCGCCCCAAGATGATTTTTCGTTTCTCTATGGATGTTGTGATTGGCCGTAGTTCGTATTAGGTCTTTGACTGTCTAGCGCGAAGGTACCACCCGGCGGATCTCTAAGGTGGGGCCAGAATTTGGGGATATCGCATGCGTCTTTCCTCGCTATCCATAGGTATATAGGTCCTAGACCTTCATGGTGGTTCAAGTATAAAAAATAGCGTATAGCTATAGTTACTTCTGAATTAGATGCCCATAGGCTGGAAAACAAAAGAGATCACTTCAGATTTAGTTGTGAAAAAACATATTCATGTATATTCAAAGACTTTGAAGTACTGGTGAAGGTCGTACAGCAGAATTTTAATGCATGCAAAAATTGTTTAATTATATGTTTAATTTTATGAAAAAATAATAATAAGTGAAATTGAAATGTTGGCCAAGAGTTAAAGCTGTAGTAATTTGAATATAGAAAATAATTCTAAGATATTCATAAATATCTAAAAACTCTAGTTTCTCCTTTCCAAGAAAAAGGTTTTTTGCAACTGAGCTGCTGCTGCAAATTGAACATTGAGTTCTAATAGTACCATATTTAATTTATTCTTCCACAAAATAAGCCTTTACTCTTACATATACAACAGCTATGCTGAATAACGTAAGCTGCAGCGTGAACGTAGCTAGAGGCTGCCCTCAGGGTGGAGTTCTGTCACCCCTACTGTGGTGTATCGTGGTGAACGAACTGCTCGTTAGGCTCAACAGTATGGGTGTCTACGTGCAAGCCTATGCTGATGACGTAAGCATAGTGGTTAGGGGGCGTTTCTGTAGAACAGTCTCGGAAATTATGCAGGGCGCTCTGCGCTCCGTGGAATCGTGGTGTAGGGAAGTCGATCTTTCTGTTAATGCTGAAAAGACCGAGCTGATCCTATTCACTAGGAGAAGAAGGCTTGACGGACTGGTCATGCCTACCTTCTTTGGGACTAGATTAGTTTTGTCCCAGTCAGTGAAATATCTGGGAATTATCCTGGACTGCAAACTGAACTGGAGAGAGCATGTGGAACACAAGGTTAGCAAGGCTCGCAATTCGATGTGGGCTTGTAGACGTGTTGTCGGTGTAAGGTGGGGGCTTAAACCCAAAGTGGTATACTGGCTCTACACGACGATAGTACGTCCATCTCTCTTGTACGGCTCCCTGGTCTGGTGGCCTTGCATTAGAACTGAGTCAACTAAGGCCAAACTCAATAAAATTCAGCGTTTGGCCTGTATTAGCATTACAAGCGCAGTGCGAACAACGCCATTGAGTGCAATGGAAGCTCTGTTGGATCTCCCACCGTTGGATCTGGTGATCCGCGGTGAAGCGAGAGTAGTCGCTCATCGACTGTGGAGTCAGGGCAGCTGGGCTTTCTTGAATCCGGTCAAGGGGCATACTGCCATATTAGTCGAATTAGATAGGGAGGACCCCGTCCTTCTAAGCAGGGGTGATCGTATTACCCCTAAATATCGCTTCAACCGCAAGTTCATTGTGGAGTACCCAACGAGGGAGGAGTGGGACGCCGGTAGCCGAGGACTCTCCGAAGTGAGCGGGCAGGTCTGGTACACGGACGGCTCGGTCACCGAAGAGGGCTCAGGTGCTGGGGTCTCTGGACCTAGAACTAGGCTATCTCTGCCTCTCGGTGAGTACACCACCATTTTCCAGGCGGAAATCTTTGCGATTCTGGCTTGTGTATCTCACATTCTGGAGGAGGGTGGGCCTAGGAGAAGAATAACAATCTTATCCGACAGCCAGGCTGCAATGAAAGCACTAAGTGCATGTAAGATTACTTCGAGTCTTGTATTGCAATGCAGGGAGGCTCTGGATTGCCTCGCAGCGAGGCATCCGGTATCGTTAATATGGGTACCGGGGCACGCTGGGATAAGGGGCAATGAGACGGCGGACACTCTGGCGAAAACAGGATCAGCCAGCAAGCTCGTTGGTCCTGAGCCAGCTCTAGGAGTAACCGCGCATAAAGCTAGGAGGAAAATGGAGACGTGGGTTGCAAGACAACACTCTCAGAAATGGAGAAGTATCTCTAGACATCTCCGCCAGGCACGAGAGCTCATTGAAGGGCCCAGTGCTAAGGATGGACGCTTCTGCCTATCTCTGGGTAGAGCCAACCTAAGGTTGCTGGTGGGACTGTTGTCTGGCCATAACACGTTAAGGCGGCACCTGCACGTGATGGGGGTGGCTGAGGATCCCTTATGCGAACGCTGCGGAGTAGAGGAAGAGACCTCGGCGCACGTTTTGTGTCGCTGTGAAGCTCTGAGCTACTATAGGCAGACTATACTGGGGTCCATTACTTTGGACCCTCAGGACGTAAAGGAGCTTGGACTCAAGGCGATTCTCAACTTCGCTAAAAGGGCGAGGCTTGTGATTTAAGTATTGTAGAGGTGCATAAGGGCCCGCTTAAGCGGCCTATGCACTGGCTCCTTATGGTGGCCGGGATGCCTCTAAAATTCAAGATTCATTCATTCTTACATATACAGTAGCGACTCGATAATCCGGATCAATAAAACAAGTTCTTGATATTACAAACATGTTTATTTCATAAAAACTGAAACATAAATTATCTACATAGCTAAAATAAGCAAACAACAAAATAAAAAAGTAACAAAAAATTTATTTATTAAAAAAATCAGTTATTTTTGTTTGCCTTTTATGTTCAGGATGCAACTTAATAACAGCTTCTTCTCTTAAGTCTTTTAAGGCAAGGATTGAGGTATGTGCAATATTGTTGTCTTCTGCCCATTTCAATCCCTGCCGTAAAATGCGCAATTGCCTCTTCATGTTTAACTTTTAGAACAGTAAATTGGTTTCCATTTTGTGTTTCTACGTCACTTAGTGAATTTTCAGAATGGTCATCTTGAAATTCGTCTTGAAGGGTATGCTCTTCAGTTTCTTCCACCCACTCCAATATTTCCCTTTCTGTAAATTGTTCAGAAGATGTTTTTTCTAACATTGTTGGAATGTCCTCAATAGTCTCCATTTCTCCATTTCCTGCTTTATTTGTACGCGCAGTAAGCTTAATGGTATTAAATCTTCCGGGTCATAATCTAAGTTCTCAGCTAACAACTTTTTCCATCACTGTTCTAAAGCAGTTGTTGACTCTTTTGTTCATGCATTATGTAATAAGCAAACTGCGTCTTTTAGAATCAAGTTTTTTAAAGATTTACTAAGCTTATCGTTTTCTTGCAGAAAATGTGAGCCAATAAACTTTTTATATAAAATAATTTGATTAATCTTATTGCATTTTGGTCTAACGGCTGAATCAATGCGGTTTAGTTGGGCGGTAAAAACATTGTGATTATTTTACCATCTTCAGAAACCAATTCCTTTTCACTGCAATGGCTAGGTGCGTTATCAACGAGAAGTAAAGCTTTTTCGGGAATGTCTCTTTTTTTTCATGAATTCCGGAACTTGCTTGCAAAATGATTTATGAAACCACTCTTTAAATAAATAAGAAGTCATTCATGCATTTTTACTAGACGTATACTCCACCGGTAAACTCGTGCCTCTGTTTTTAAACAGCCTTGGATTTCTAGATTTGCCGATTACCAAAAGTTTCAATTTGTGCTAACCATTTCCATTTGTACACGCCAGAAAAGTTATTGTCTCCTTACTTGTTTTTCGGCCTGGAGCTGATGTTTTCTTTAAGTGGGCTAATATTCGTTGCGGTATCAATTTCCAAAACAAGCATTATAGATTTGGCTTGAAGATCGCCCTTTTTCTTGTATGATCCCAGTTAACTGTTGTATAAAAGGTTTAACAGCAGATTTATCGTTAGAAAGATTTTGGCCGCATATTTGAAGATGTCTGACGTGCCTTGAATTTCAAGAGCCAACCCCTGCTCGCTTCAAATGTATCTTTATTGTACCTTTTTTTAAAAAATATTTTGCTTTTTCTGCTAGAATATCGTAGCTTACTGGTATGTGCCGATCACGCTGTTGCAGCAACCACTCGTAAAGTTTTACATTTCAGGATGTTCAGCAGACCGTAAAGATTTTCTGCTACCTGGACCAGAAATGCATTTCTTCATTAAACTAAAATTTTAAATGCATTAAATATAAAAACATTTTTTTCAAAATTGTATAACTCTTACGCATCTATCTTGCCTCTGCTTTTCTTAATATCTGATATGGTGAATGTTCCCACTCCATACATTGCAGCTAACTTTTTACCACTATCACCTCGTTTTAGTTGATCTGAAATTTCAGCCTTCTGTTTTCGTGTAGGAACCATGGCGTTTGTTGTTGAATGACTGACCCGTGGAAAGGTTCTGCTTTATTTGCGTCCCGGACGCGTCGTTCATGGTGTGATATTTAACAAGATTGAACTTGTTAAGTACTTAATATCTGATCCGGACTAGCGAAACATGACAATCCGGATTACAGAGTCTGCGAGACCGGTCCGAATTATTGGAACGGATTATAGCAATAAGGATTATCGAGTCGCTACTGTACCTGAAATTAGTGCTTTGATCCCAATTTTCCGAATGTCTAATTATTTAAAAACGTTTTTTGCTGGACGTCTAGCCAACAATTTAAACCTAAGATCCAACTTTATTAAGATTTTAATTGCAGAACATTTCAAATATGACATATTTTTGGATGTTGCATCTATGACATCTACCTACCTCTTGAAAAAACAAGTTTCTCATTTTCATGAAGCCACTATACCACGTTGAAGATAAAGAACAGTTTTTATTTACTATTGGGAAGTATTGTAATCGCAAAAAATTTCGAAAATGAGATATGTTTTCTGGATGTACGTATATATGTCATCTACATCACGTATCATGTCACTCATTTTCATCGGTCTTTCCGTCTTGGAAAATGTCGCCTAGATGTTGATGAAATTTTCACACAAGGTTAAACTATGCCAAGGATGAAAAAGCTTCGTAGTTTTTGAAAATAGATTCAGTAGAGACAGTGCTAAAGAAAAAAATAAAAATTGCCTTAAAATAGTTTTCTAGCGATTCCTGAACATTAAAAAAAATTCCTGGGGTTGAAAATTGAAGGTTAAGATTGCAGGGTGGGGGATGGTATATCAAAATTTTTCAGTAGTTAGTATATTTTATATAATAAATATTTCCCCGTACATTTGCCATTTATGTTAGAGAAACATCTTCCACAAACGTCTCTGCTCTCTGGCTTCACTGGCGGTGAGTTATCGGAACGCCAGTAGAGCAGGGAGAAATATCTATGGCTTAATTGTATGGGTCTGTTTGATTGACTTGATCCGTTCAATTTCTCTGTTTTAGATGCTTGTAGCTATTTTTTTTTTCAAAGGGTCTCACTTGTGAGCGACATAATGCTTTATGAACTGATAACAGCGTTTTGTAACAAGTGCGGGGTCAACCTTCTTGTCGCCATTTTTTTTTTAATTTGTGGTACAGGTAGGATTTCAATGAGATATCACAAAACATGTATCTAGTTTTCATTATCAATGTCTTTGGAGATTACTTGAGTTTACAGAACGTATTTGAAATGATGATGGATCACCAGCTCAGCATGCCGAGCACATCGTCAGAATTGATAAAATTTCAGCTAAAATGGAAATAAACATATTTTCTCTTCTTGCTATAGGTTTCTGATGCAAATGTACGGCTAATTTTCCATTACGCCATGATTTATGAGAACATTTTCACAAGGGATTAGCATACACTTGAATATTAATTGTTCTATGATTGAAGGCAGTTTCTTCTAAATAGTTCGATATACCAGAAACAAATACATAAGTTCCAGCATTTCAAACTATCAGACATAGGCAAATAACTTTCTTGGTCACACAACCTTTTTTGGGATAGCAGAATCCTTTGGAATTCACCATACTCATTTGCTTGGACTTAAGTTTCAACTGTTCTTGTCTTGGTTGGAATATTCTAGTCTTGATGTTAACCATAAACATTATAAGTTTCAGCTAACTGCCGCCAAATCTTGTTTACATGTTTAAAAGCACACATCCGTTTATGATAACGTATGTCCGTAAGTGTTGGCACAAAATTCATTTCATTCAAATGATGATGGATCCCTCGAGCACCAAGAACTCCGGACGTAAACTCACTCCACTCTCGGAATGTCCAGGTGGAGGGTGGGCTCGAGGTAACAACATCGACGATAAAATTTGTCTTTCGAACATCTGCGGGATTAACAGCAACACTGATGCTGTTCATCACTACCTGCAATCCAATCGTCCCGCCGTGCTTTTCTTGGCGGAGACAAAAATCTCAGAGTCTGCACCGATTAAACATCTTAATTTCCCAAGCTACGAGGTGCACTCCAATCTGAGGAAGAACGGGGGAGTTGTGGCTTTTGTCCGCAGCAGTCTTTCGTGCTCCAGAGATATGTCTTTGGAATCAGACCAGAAGGACATTCTGTGGCTTCGCCTCAACTCCAAAACATCACCCAAATTTATTTGCTGCCTTTATCGCTCTCCCTCGGATCATAACTGGGATGACCTAGTCGAATACCCCGCCGTCCAGATCGACTTCCTGAACATCAATCACCCCGCTTCAGAGGTAGATCTTCTCGGTGATTTCAATGCCCATAATGAGCTTTGGTTGGGCTCAAATAAGACCAATGCAGCAGGTCGTGCAGTCGAAGCGTTCGCTCGTACTCAAGGGCTGACTCAGCTGGTGACGAGCCCTACTTTTTTCCCCCGCGTCTCGTCACACGACAGTAGCCTGCTGGATCTCTTTCTGACCACGCATCCTGTCGCTTACAGCACTGCTGCCCTGTCCCCCCTGGGTATCTTAGACCACGGTGTTGTGGAGGTTAGGTTTCGCTCAGAACCCGCTGTGGCAGCAGAAACTCGTACAGGCCGCAAAACTTGGCATTACGGACATGCCGACTGGGAGGGGCTCAGAGACTTCTTCTCTAGCTTTCCTTGGAAATATGTCTGTTTCACTGCCGCGGATGCGTCAGCTGTCTGTTCTTCGATAACCGAAGTTATCCACGTCGGAATGGAGGAATACATCCCTCACACAGTGAAAATGCCTAGACCAGGGTCCAACGGCTGGTTTAACAAATCGTGTGACGCTGCTCGCCAGCAGAAGTTCAAGACACACAGAACCTTCTTGCAAAACCCCACTGTAGAAAACAGACAAGCCGACGTCGAGTCCAGAAACAAATATAAAGGAGGGGTGCGCTATGCCAAAAACCAGCACGATATAAAAGTTAGGCACAGGGTAATGTCGCAGCGCAATGACAGTCGGTCTTTCTGGACGCTGGCCAAGCAGATTGAAAAGAACTTCTCACACAGTAGCCTTCCGCCACTTACGTATCAGGATGGAACTATTGTATTCAACTCAAAGGCCAAGGCGGAAGTGCTAGCCAAGATCTTTGCTGCCGACTCCACCATGGATGTCCCCTTCAACCACCAGGTGCCGTCAATTCAAACGGTTCCCTACACTATGCGGGAGATAACATTCAGGCATAAGACCGTAAAACGAGTGCTCTTGTTGCTCGATATCAACAAAGCTTCTGGTCCGGACTTGATTCCTGCCATTGTACTGAAGAGGTGTGCAGCAGAGCTTGCTCCAGTTCTTTCGCGTCTCTTCCAGATATCTTATGAATCCGGCACCTTCCCAGAAAACTGGAAATTTGCTCATATCCAACACATCTCGAAAAAGGGATCTAAGACCGACCCTTACAACTACAGGCCTATAGCTCTGCTTTCTGTTTTAAGTAAGGTGATGGAGAGGTGCATAAATCGCGAGCTTCTGGACTACGTCGAACGTCACAGCTTGATTAGCGACAGGCAGTATGGTTTCCAGCACCAACGATCCACAGGGGAAAACCTAGCTTACGTCACTCAATTGTGGAGTAAACTTATCCAGTCTTATGGTGAGGCTCATGTCGTTGCTCTTGACATCACGAAAGCATTCGATCAGCTGTGGCACGCTGCCCTCTTAAGCAAACATCCATCCTATGGCCTCCCAGAAAGGCTTTGCAGATGGATGTCTGACTTTATCTCTGGCCGCAAGATATCCGTCGTAATTGATGGGTTCTCCTCTTCATCCCACAACGTCGCCGCGGGTGTTCCTCAGGGATCGGTCTTGGCTCCGACACTGTTTCTCTTACACATCAACGACCTCCTTTCCTGCACGATCAACACAATCCAAAGCTTCGCTGATGACAGCACTTTACATGCAGGACTAGCAATGACTTCTTCTCTAACTAGAGACCTGGAGGCTATCACTGCTTGGGGACGCAACAATCTTGTACAGTTAGTTCAATGCTTCCAAAGCACAGTCTGTACCTTGACGAACAAAAAGCATCCTAGCGCTCATCCGGTTTCGATGGAAGTCAAAGAGCCATTTATTTCGGCTGGTCGGAGTCCAGATCACCGAGGACCTGATCTGGCACGAACACATCTCGTCAATAGCTGCAGCTGCTGGAAAAAAGCTAGGCTATTTGTTTAGGGCTAAGAAGTACTTTTCTCCGCATGACCTTCTCACTCTATACAAGGCCCAGATAAGGGTTGCTCACACGTGTTGGGGTGCTACCGCCCCGACTACATTATCCATGCTCGATGCTGTCCAGAAGAGGGCGGACTCTTCTCTAACAGACAGTCTCGGGACTCTTTCGCACCGGCGGGCTGTCGGCGGTCTAGCTCTTTTCTACCGTTACACCAACGGGCTTTGCTCCTCAGAGCTCTCTTCCATAATACCGCCGCGCGATGTGCCTGCCAGACAGACGTGTCTGACTTTGGCGTCCCATCCTAACCGTGTCGAACTTCGTACATCCAGAACTGGCCGATACGACCGCTCCTTTGTCCCGAGGGTGTCGAGATTGTGGAACAATCTACAAGAGGAAGCTTTTTCCAGTTCTATTAACCTTAGGCAGTTCAAAAATCGTATTAACAAAATTTCCTTGGGATCATCATAGCAGCCGCGGTGTTCCGGCATTTAGGCTTCTGCCTGCGCGGCTGCTTCGATATAAAAAAAAATTGGCTTTAATTTTAACAAACAAAAAATAATATCAAGTTGCCTTTGGAAACAAAGGTTCCTTTACTTACTTTACTGTCATTTGACATTTATTTATTTTGAAGCAGCATACCATTACTCAAGAGGTACCCAAAACTGCTCCCAAAAACAATAATCCTCCAAACTTGCGCAGGCTCGCCCAATAAAGGATTTTTGGGCTTTACTGTCTAGGAGGGTTTATCATGGAGCCTGGGAAGCTCATGATAAAAAATAGTTAAGATGGCGAATTTACGAAAAACTGACAGAAATTGATTTGAATTCCTCATGAGACACATTCGAAGAAAGTTGCGTTTGGTAGAGCAGACTGGGCCTCTCCACATAATTCGATAATAAAGTTTAGTTAAGTATTGAGTTGTAATTTATGATAACAAGTTAGTGTTTAAATAAATTTCTTCATAAAAAAAATCCGATAAATATTTTGAGCCAAAACTTTTGTGCGGCTACAAAATGTCTTTTTACGATTCCTGTCGACAGAAATGTACATGTGTTCACTTATTTTTACAGAGTGTGGAGATCTTTATCGAACAAAGTAAAATATTAATCCGTTTTAATGCTTTGAAACTTCTCACTGTTCGACCCCATGCATTTTGCTATGTTACAATAACTATATCAGCTTATAAAAAATTGCTAAAGCATCCCTCATCACTCTACGTTGAATCTTGAAAAGATCTACTCCCAAATGAATGCGCATTATTATTCCTTATTCGAAATGGACGTCAATATCCATGCGACTTCCATTAGGTGTCATAAAAGAAATAACGCCGGTCTCCACTGGCACTATGCTACTTTTTCCATTTCCATACATCAGAAAAAAAAGTGTCAGAAGGGAGCCCCCACGGTAGACGTCGTAGGAATACGAGATTACTGGCGAATAGTTCAGTTAAATTGAATAGATTGACGCTGAAGTGACCCTTCATCTGTTTCAAAGCTAAATGGAAGCTGTATGGAAATTTTTGTAAAAAGTCAAGAAAAAACTGGAAGGCTGGCCTTCCAAGAACACTTTCTTATAACTGCCTTCTTATGCGATGACTAATTGATGTTCAAAATAATCGAAGGATAAACTGTAATTATAGAGAGTATTTCAGAATAAAATGACAATATCTCGGATGCATATACAGGGTTTTTCAGTTTATTGTTGCATAACCTTAAGAAGAACTTTTAAAATCAATGCATAAAGTCTATATAAACATGGGTCGAAAAATGCGTGGCTTCTGAAATACAGGGTGTTTAAATTTACTTTCTAAAATAGTTTTTTTTAATATTTCGAACAATATTTGATGTATAACAGTGAACATTGGTATACAAGGGCTTTTTGGTACGACAAAACGAACCATGTGCATAGTTTTACTGTAGCCGCTAGAGGGCGCTCTCTGCTGTACCTGTAGTGTATTAGAATGAATTTTTCTTAGTGCAATTTTTTGCTTTTTGAATAAAAAAACTGATTCTTCGCACTTTTCAACATAAAAAAGCTCTCCTGTGAGTTTTCGTTATAGTTAGCCGTTTTTGAGATATTTCGATTTTTAAGGTTCGATGCATTTTTTATTATTTGTAGGAAAATAATATTTTATTTTACGTTTTCGATTTAGTCATTACAAGTAATTAAGATGATCGTTTAGATTGTGTTTTTAAACACAGCAATAATTCCTAACTCCAAATAAACACAAAAAAACAGAATATTAATTTTCCAATATTATTTTTAACAAATTAAATTAATTATTTACAACTAAAATGCTATTGGATAGTTAGGACAAACATACAAAATCTAGAGTAGTTGCTCGAAATGTAAACCCAATTGTTCAATACACAATTCACATCTACGAATGATCGAGCGTGGTATAGCATTATTCAAATAATGCCTTATTTCATCAGATACATTCCTGATTCTGTCTATTAGCATATCTCTTGTGGTTACGGGAATCTGGTACACTTTTTCTTTTAGAAATCCCCACACAAAGAAATCTAATGGATTTAGGTCAGGGGATCGTGGAGGCCAGGCGACTGGTCTTCCACGGCCGATCCATCTTTCTGGATAATTTTCATCCAGCCAGTTTCTAACTATTCAGCCTTTAAAAATTCCAAGAAGGTCGCAGTATTTAACCTTGCAGGCAAAAGGTAGGGCCCAAATAGTCGATTACGGTAGATACCAATCCACACGTTCACACTAAATTCATGCTGAAAATTTCTTTCCCGAACTGCATGCGGATTTTCATGCAACCAAATATGTTGATTATGAAAATTTACCACTCCCCGTCTAGTGAAGCATGACTCATCGGTCCATAAAACGTTACTTAAAAACTCCCTATTATTATCAGTTCTATCAAGAATCCACTGACAAAATGTGATTCTTCGTTCTCCGTCACCTGGCTGTAGTCCTTGCACAGGTTGCAAATGGTAAGGACGTCTATGGTCATTTCTAAGAACACGGTGAAGATGGCTTGCTGAAATTCCCAAGGCACCAGAAACTCTCCTAACACTTGTGGTCGGATCTCTATCAAACTCACGCAGAATCATACGGATAAATCTGCGCTGACGAACATTTACGTTTTGATCCCTTTGGGGATTTCCAAAACCATTTTCAATTATTTGGCGATGCACTCTTATAAATACTGAGCGAGTTGAATGTCGTCTGTTTGGAAATCTTCGTGCGTATTCTCTGGCTGCTTCTGCTGCGTTTCCATTTACAAAGCCATACACAAAATGAATATCCGCTAACTCTTGATTGGAGAATAAAAATGGCATTTTTATAAAACTTACAAAAAAAAACAGGCAAAAGAAACTAAATTTTGTCCATTCACAATTGCAAAAAAACGTTTCAGGTTTCAACAGACAACAAAACTAACTGTCAACTAATTGACGTTTAACCTTATTCTGCTTTCAATTTTAAAAATATTTGCAGGCACAGCCTACTTCTAAAAATTATCGAGATACTGACTTTTTAACGTTATTTTATCATAAATAATTAAAAATGCATCGAACCTTAAAAATCGAAATATCTCAAAAACGGCTAACTATAACGAAAATTCACAAGAGAGCTTTTTTATGTTGAAAAGTGCAAAGAATCAATTTTTTTATTCAAAAAGCAAAAAATTGCACTAAGAAAAAATTTTCTGTCATTTTAATTCACTACAGGTACAGTAGAGAGCGCCCTCTAGCGGCTACAGTAAAACTATGCCCATGGTTCGTTTTGTCGTACCAAAAAATCCTTGTATACCAAGTTACACTGTTATACATCAAATATTGTTCGAAATATTTAAAAAAAACTATTTTAGAAAGTAAATTTAAACACCCTGTATTTCGGAAGCCACGTATTTTTCGACCCATGTTTATATAGACTTTTTGCATTAATTTTAAAAGTTCTATCGAATCTTAAAGTTATGCAACAATAAACTGAAACACCCTGTAGAACACAAAAGAATGCCTCATCGTTTTGTTATTTTTTACAAACTATCACTTCCTTGTGACTAACATTTTCGTAATAGGAGAGTCCAAATAAGTGGACGTCATGGTCCAAAACATTAATTTCAGCTACGGACTCAGAAACACTGCAGGTATCATCGTCATCTTTTTTTCTTGCTTTGCGATTAGATATCAATGTGTGCGACAAATTTTAGATGATTGTGATGACTCATAAAGTATTTATATGGGAAGAAACGTTACTTTTTTTCGAAATAGGAAAATAAGTCCATCGCGATTTTCCTAGTTAGATCCATGTTTACTTTTTATCAACTTTACGCCAATAAGTTTTTGATCAAAAATATTGAGATATACATAAAAGGATTTTTTTCCTGCTGCAAAAGTGGAATATTACATACCTTCCTTGGAAAAGAACGGTTAAGCTATCTAACGGGTAAACAAATAACGTTCTTTGCACGATTTCTTTAAATATACCCTTTCGAGAAGTATAAAAAGTTGAAAACATAAGAACTGTAAAATAGGGTGTCCGCAAAGTTGGGGTTGTCCTTTTCAGAAACAACTACCCTTGAAATAACAAAGGTAATGTGTAGTGAAACGAGGGCGACCAAGTAAACCACCATCGTGCAGAAACCACATTGATTGTCTTACACTTAATGGCACATCTCCTAACAAGGAAGGCAAAATGTTGCGTAAAAAGTCCAACCACTCACAGAACCGCACTCTTGCTGGAAAATCGTCAGGTTGAAGGGCTTGTACACGTTGGACGTGAAACGGATACAGCCCCTCTTCACGCAGCGTTTGCCACACTTTAGTTTTTGATACTTGCACTTCTCTAGAGCTTTTTGATGAATTCTCGTCTACGCGATTCAGTAGTTCTTCCACAACTTGCACCATTCGTGGTTGTCTAGGCCTCCCACTGTACCCACCTCGAAATTCCTCCAAATGGCCCGTATCCCTGACTCTCAGCACCAGGTACACAAATCTGCGGGGCCTTGGATGATGTCGCCTAGGGAAACGATCTGCATACACTCGCGAAGTCTCTGTAGCATTTTGAAGACATTCGCCATAAATTAACAACATATCAACGAGTTCATTATTGGTGCATGAGTGTGCCATTATTATTTTTTTTTTTTGAAACGCAATCTATTATACGGGTTCGTTTACCTCTAAACGCGTGACCGTAACCGTCGGTTGAAGGTTGCATACTGACCTGACACACTGACCCCGACCCAGTTCTGTCGTCGGGTTGAGCCAGTGACCTTGTACCACTCGGTGATGTCGCGGGTCGCGGCTACAGGACGGTATTCAGATATTTTTGATGTTGCAGAGCCCTTTATCTCGGTTCCCTTAAGATTGGTGTATATGGTACTAAGAAAAATTGCGTATGTTTCCAAGATCTACACGTCGTGTAAAGGAATAGTTTGGTAACCAATTAAAAACCCCAACTTTGCGGAGTGTAAATTTATCTCAAAAAATCACGAGATTGCTAGTTGCCAGTTTCTTAATGACAAACTGGCATTCCTTTCAATATTGTTTGATACCCACCACTCGAAAATTTCGGAAAAAAAACTGAAAATAAAACTAAAATATTGCGTTGATCTGTCGAAACGCTGTCTAATCATAAGTTAACGATTTTGAAAACATCATAATCATGAAAGTAGGACACATCACCGCAACGATTCTTTTGCTCTAACCACCACGCCTCGAAGGACGCTACTGTAAATCAGCTTTCTTTAAATATTCCTTAAACGAATCGGTATAATTCAAAAGAATGATGATAGTTTGGTAACCAATTATCGCCTCACACTCACAAAATGAGCTCCATGTAAAACAACTAACTCATTTAGATCGCATGAGGTAGATTAGCGCTAACTCTTGTTTGGACTCGATAAAATGTGCCAATTTTGGGGTAAACTGTGTGTCAGTGTCAGTACACTTTTGTCAATTATTGTAGTACTGAACCCATTATACTGGTTCCGCCATTTTAAAAATATTGTGATTCTGACAACAGATTCGTAAAATCCCCATGAGATAAATTTTAGGGAAAAAAATAACAAATTTTCCCAGAACGTGACTAGTACCGTTGAGGGAAAGAAAGGCGGAGCGGCAGACCAGCCACTCTCGCTTATGGACGCCACTGCTTGGAGGGTCTGTATCTCTATAGAAGTGCCTCAATTGATATTTTTGTAGGAACTTGAGGCATTGTTATTGCGTTCTATATGCATCCGAGGTATTGTCATTTTATTCTGAAAACATTCTAAAACGCTGTAGCATACACTTGTGGCAACAAGCTTCAGTAATATCAGTAATTTCAGATAATAAACATATGTTGGATGTTGGCATGATTGATAGTCTTTTTCAGTATCCTTGTTTCTTGGCCTATAGAAAGAACTGACACATGTGTATGCCCTCGTGGCTCGTGTCTCCCCATGCATTTTCGGTTTCAAAGGAAATGTTTTAGGTAAGCTGCTTGCGTCTGGCTCCTATGGGAGGAATTTTCCCGCCCCTACACGTTTTCTAACGCATGAAAGATTTTACCCGAAACGAATAAAATATACGATTTATTTTTTAAGGGATGATGGCTACGCGCCGAAGGCAATGGATTTGGCTGGATTTGCTTGAATAGAAATTGGCAGTAATCTTTTTCCTTGAGGCATAACTATGGTAAGGTAGTGGTAGACGCTTCGGGTCTACTAATCAGTCGCCATGAGCTGTGCGGGTTCGAAACCCGTCGCAAGAGAATTATTTTCTTTTCTATGAATATTAAGATTGTTCGCAGTTGAAATCCAAAACCTTTATTCTCATATACACATTTTGTTATTGTTCGCTACAACCTACAACTTGTCTTAAATCATAGTGTTAAATAAATAATTAACATTATAAAAGCTTTTATGCTTCAAAAATTGCTTCAAGTGAAACTTGAACTCGATAATACTTTTAATCGGCGTAATGTGGCTTGGTAAATTATTAAAAAGAAGAGGACCAATTTTATTGGGTGGCAGAAATGCTGCTTTTTGATTTACTAGAGTTTACATGTAAATTATTACAAGTGCTTGTATCATAATTATGCATATCACAGTTTCGTTTTTACATTTATCCTTATTTTTAAAAACATGTTAGCACAATTCATATATACATTCATTTGAAAATTTCCCACCACAGATTTATCGAAAACTACTCGTTGAAAGAAAAAACGCCGAGACACGTCAAGTGATTTTTAAATGGGGACAACTTTTTAACTAAACTCTACTTCACCGCCTTTCACCTTCTGATCCCCAGTGTCGTCCTCTTAAAAATTTCAAATGACAAGGAGTGTCGAGTAGTAGCTTATTTGAAAGGTCATGAAGTCCTTAATTTTGACGTTTGATTTTTCAAAATCGGACGATTCGTTTTCAAGAAAATTAGAAAAATTTTGATTTATCTTAATTTGTTGAAATAGAAAACAAAAACACACGAAAGTGTCACGTTTTACTACAATAAATATTCAAAATGTTGCCCGTTATTAGGCAAACAATGATGTAGGCAATGTTCAAATTCCTAACGGACATTTTCAACAACATTTTGTAGGATATCATGATTTCGTTGATGCGTTGAAGAAGTTAATCCAAACTTTCAGATTGGGGAGTAAGCACAATAGATTTCAAACGGCTGCATAGAAAAAAGTCTAATTGCATCAAATCGGGAGATCTAGCAGGCCATTCTATAGGCCCTCTTCGCCCTATCCATTTATCTGGAAACTCGTCATCTAGCCATTGCCGAACCGGAAGATCATAGTGAAGAGGAGCGCCGTCTTGCTGAAAATATACTTCAGCCTCATCAAGTACAGGGTTTCCATCCCCTCCATTAATAAACAATCATTTTGTTTACTAAAATGCCTGCCTATACATTAATTTTTTGGGGGTACTGGGTTATGCCCTTCTACAGATGCATGAACATTTTCATTGCTCCAATACCAGTGATGCTTATTCGAACAAGCTATAACTCGATACCCCGTGTGACTTAAAATTTTTAAAGAAACGACCCTGGTAAGTAATTTTTGATTAAAAAGTTGTCCCCCTTGACAAATCGTTTGACGTGTCTCGGCGTTTTTTCTCGATAAATCCGTGGTGCGAAGTTTTCAAATGAACACCCTGTATGTATATACAACGAAGGGACAGTTAAAATGTTGAAATGTATAAAATATTTTTTACAACTTTCTATTGGTGGGATGCAACTGTTTTGAGACACACATTCATCTTCAGAGCACGTTGGCCAACTCCAGAAACATATCTTAATCTTAAATCCATATTATATTAGCAAAATAAACTTGTATCAGTTGTTCAGTTGTTAAGAGGGTTTTTAATTTCCTCGGTGCATAGCTTTGAGAGTTTATGTTTGGTATAAGAAATTCACTATGGGCCTTAGAATTTAAGTTCAAAGCAGAATAGAGTCCAAGAAATTTCATTTCTCCTCTAAAATCTAGCTTATGGACACCCAATCTAACTTGAAACTGTTCTACAGTCTAAGTATGATGAAAGCGAATAAGCATCGTTTTGGAGTATAGTGAGTACTGGTTAAGCCACTCATTGAACTTCCTAACTGAGTCGTTACATTTATTTTCCAGAATATTATCTAAATTACTTGAGGTTTTGGCAGAAACGTCATCAGTATATGCTGTAAAATGAGTATCTGGATGAATATTTTCAAACTGACAAATATATAATAGGAAAAAGGTTGGTCAAAGAATAGAACCCTGCCTAACGTACCTTACACAAAGTTTTTCATATTGTTCCCTGCATCAAGACGTTATACGGAAACATATTGACTTCTTCGGACTAAAAACGATCTGACCCACTCAACAGACTGGCTAACAAAGCCATATTTACTAACAGTTTCCAAGAATTGGTTGTGGTGTTCGCAGTCGAATCCCCTACTGACGACGTCACAAAATATTCAGGCACTCGCCTGCGACGATATATTCTATAAGCATCTCAAGAAGCAATGTACCGCCGACATTGTAGTGAATCCATGCTGGTTTTGTGTCAAAATATTATTGTACTCAAGATGTAGAAGAAGTCTATCCAAAAAGGCATATTCAAACACTTTAGAAAGCCCAGACGGCCCAGTGATTGCCCTGTACCTTACAATATCAAGCTCATTCCCCCTTTAGAATTGATATAACTTCACCTAGTATCAGCCTACTCCGCCGCAAAACCAGAGATTTATAAGCCGTGATAGTGGTTTTATTATAAAATCTAGTACTTTTATTACTATAAATTGGGGAATGTCATCAAAACCGCAAAAGTTAGGGTTTTTTAATTTTATTTATTTATTTAATTATAATGGCAAAGCTTGAAATCATTTTTGACATCAAATTTAAAATCAAGTGTTCGGTCTGAGGTCTTAATTCTTTGTATTATATCCTGCCCTGTGTCCCCCTAAAGCCCCTCGTTACCCACGTATCTTTAGGCCTTAGGCATTCGCGCAGGTTCTGATATAAAAAAGAATACGTTGTTCTTGTTCTCTAATGATTATCGACAAACCGCTGTATTTTAAACATACAAGGCCAGCACTGTAGATTTGTGTCTTTTTCTTTTTTCTATCCGATAGTTAGCAGTTTTGAAAAAGCTCAGCTATCAATGGGGATGAGCTTTACATACATTTTTCAATAATAAAATGTTGATACTATCAGAACATTTGTTTCCTTTGAGATAAATCACGTTTCCAAAAAAACATCAGAAAGTAGAAGGCTGTAAGTGATTGGGTTTGGAATTATTAGTGAACAAACACTATCATGATTTCTAAAATGATCACTATGTTGTTTTCTACTGATTTGCTTGTGTTGATAAAACATTGGAGATAAGGCTACATTGTTGCTATGCATAAGTTATTGTTAAATAGATCTAAATTTGTTAGACAATAAAGTTGCAGTAATTATGCCATTATTATTATAATTATTTATATGATAATTTCACTGTTATTTATGTAGCGGCTAGTTACTCGCTCCCCGAACATTCAAAATGCTCATATTGCTCGTTTTATGCTTAAAATAAGAAATATAACTCATATATCATGATTTTTACGAGATATTTATTATTTATTATTATAATTTGTTCTGCAGCATGCACGTAGTTATGCGTTATTATTCAGGTAAACTTAGTCAATATCATAAATGCTTATCATAGCACCATCTAGGTAAGACACTGAAACGAATCAATGGAAACAAAGCGAAATAACATCTGTCAAAGGTGTGAAGTCGATAGAAATACATCACGACTGCTTTCTACAGCCACTGCGACAGTGAATAACTGTATATTGAAAGTGGATCCCAAAATATCTAAATATTACTCCACGTTCCGATATTCCCAGTTCAAATTCCTTAGTTTGAGATTTTAAATTCATTTTCATTCATAAATCAATAGTCCTAGTTTTTGGTATTATTTTCATAAATATTTGTTCTGAGTCAGCCGCTTTTACTTCCCACGCTACCGGCGAAAATATGATATTAATTTATTACTTTTATGTTTTTATGAAGATCATATCTCTATACGTATATCACGAAGAATCATGTCACTCATTTCCTGCGGTCTGTCTGTCTGTTCGGTATGCTCGCTAATCCTTGGCCCGTCTATAACTTCGAAAGTACTGTTCAGACTTTGACAAAATTTTTTCACAGGCTTACTCATATGTGAAGGCCGGAAAATCTTAGTTTTTTGAAAGTCGATCCAGTTTCGGCGATACTAGGAGCAAAAAACGAGAAAAATCAAAAACTTCTCAGACGTTTTTTGACGTTTCAGAGGCTCCTGATCATTGTCAGAAATGTTTTTGAAGTGGTTAGAAATTGTGTGTTGGGGATTGTAAGAGGTGATGGCCTCCCTCGTATATTTATTTTTTTTCTGGCGGTAATTCTATACGCATCGAAAACGAAACAGACGCATTTACTGACAGCTCTGTTTTTTTTTAAAAACGCTCAGACACGCCGATTTTGTTTTCGCAGGGGACACAAGTTTGGCAAAAAATCACTTTAGCACGTGCAGTCCCCTAAGCGGGGGTGATACCACCCCCAAGATCTTAAATGGAAAGGGGGATCGAGTGATACCTTTTTTTAAAGGTCTTCAATTCCTTTTATAATGATATAAAATTAATGTACTTCAGTTCAGTAGTTTTGAAAATTTATTGATTTAAAGCTTAAATAAAACTAATACATCATCATTAGTGGAGATCAATACATTTGGCAGCAAAGTAATTTAAAAATGAAGAATGAACTGTTAGGCAAGTAAGTGTTGAAAATGTCCATCATGACTCTCCATGCAATAATAAAGATTTTGCTGAAAACGTTTTTGCAATATTTGATTAGTAATTTGAAGGCACTCATTCACAATTATTTGTCGTAGGTCTTCTAATGATGTTGGCTGAGTAGCATAGATTTTGATTTTTAAAGGACCCCACATAAAGTAATCCAAAGGTGATAAATCTGGCGGTCTTGGGGGCCATTCAATGGCACCTCTTCTACCAATCCATCGATCTGGAAACGTCTGATCTAAATATTGTCGAACACGTAATGCGTAATGTGATGGGGCACCAACCTGTTGGAACATCAACCTATTCGCAATGTACCGCCGATCATTCTGATTTTCAATTACGGCTGTTAACAGGATCTATGGCGTCTTCTAGTAATTCCAAATACATTTCACCGGTCAAGTTTCCAGGTAAGACAAAAGGACCAACTAAATGATCGCCAAAAAAAACAGCCCATACATTTAATTTTGGTGGCTGCTGCGTATGAAGCACCAACTAAATGATCGCCAAAAAAACCAGCCCAAATATTTACTTTTGGTGGCTGCTGTGTATGAACCTCATGATAAATTCTGGGATTAGAATCGGACCAATTTTGGCAGTTATGACAATTTACTACGTCATTTAAGAAAAAGGGACATTTGTCGCGAAAGCAAGTGTTGAATAGAAAATGTTCATCGTTTATAATTCGTTCACTCATTCTTCACAAAATTGTAATCACCGATCAAAATCGTCTTCATTAAGTTCTTGTACCAGGTGAATTTTATACAGATAAAAACTATAGGCCTTTAGAATCCGTTGGACCGTACGTCGACTAACACCACATACAGTCTCCAATTTGCGGGTACTTAACGTAGGATCTACATAAACTTGCCCTAAAACCCCCACTTCTATTGCTTCGTTCCTTATAGGATTTTCAATGTTGCGTTTTTTATTGACGACTGACCCTGTTTCCCGAAATTTAGCTACAAGTTCTAGAACATATTTTCGATGCACGTTACTGTTCTCATGTCGCTCATTAAATACTTCTGCTGTTCTATTAGCGCACTGATTATTTCCGAAAAATATTTCGATAATTTCTTCTTTCTGCTGTGGAATATACCATGGTTAATTTATGTCATAAAGCGTTACAATTTATTTTAGCAACAAAGTTTGGTCAAATCAATCGCAAACTATGTACTAAATTCCTATTTAAAATAAGTACGAGATATTTCGTTATCTTTCTTCAAGAAATAACTTTTTTGCCACAAAAAAACACTCCAATAGCTATTTTCAACAACAAAATGATAAACAAACCATGGGCGTAGTTAAGAGAAGCATTTACTTATCAAGTAAATTGTTTTTGTCAAATTTCTTCTGAAAGTAGTACAAACTAATCTGATGTACCTATTAAAGTCTACTTTAAGATTTAAATCAATAAATCTTCAAAACTACTGAACTGATGTATTTATATATATTTTACATCATTATAAAGGGCATTGAAAGACTTTAAAATAAGGTATCACTCGACCCCCCTTTCCATTTAAGATTTTAGGGTTGGTGTCACCCCCGCCCAGGGGGCTGCACGTGTTAACGTGATTTTTTGCCAAACTTGTGTCCCCCTCGAAAACAAAATCGACGTGTCTGAGCGTTTTTCCAAAAAAAAAATGAGCTGCCAGTGAATGTGTCTGTTTCGTTTTCGATGCGCCACCCTGTATATCATACGTCATAGATTCCCTTGAATATTAAAAAAATATTTTCTTCAAACGCACTACGAGCGTATACCTACGCGCACAAAATCCGCTCCCGCTAGACACTAGTACTTTCGGTAGGCATTCAGTTTTTGTCATACATGTTCGTAGTTAACTTTTTCTCAAAGGGGCCGAACATTGCACGAGAAGTGCAGAGTCTAGTTACTCGATGCTATTTTTCTGAAGCATTTATGATGCTTTACTATTGCAGTAGCTGTTTGATAGAAAAAATCTTGTGTCTTCCGCTCAAATTTTTAGTATAACATAATGTAGTCTCGTTTCCGACAACGCTTGACGTAATAACATCGCTCTCCAAGTCTTTTGAGAACATAAGTGCTCACAAAATATATCGCAAATATGTCTACTTTTATACCAGTTCTATATTTTATTGAGCACGCCTATGTTTTATGAAATATGATACATTGTTTGCAACATTAAGTTGAATGTGTTTTAACTTCACATTACTCCTGTGACCATGCACCGTGTTACCTAAGACTACCATTTCCTTTGAGCTGTTCGTATTCACGATCAGATAGTGGATTCTAAATAAATATTTGGCATTTAACAAAGTGTGATGTTATGAAGCATATTTGTATATTGTGTATGCAATTATTATTAAAAAAATTAAAAAAATATATTGTAAATATTTGCACAATGTAGACTTTAGGTTAGAAAGTGCATAAATATACAATGTCATATATCGGAAGCTAATTTAAGAAACAACCGGTATTGACATTTTTGAATTTTTGAAATCATCAGTATTTTGGAAAATTGTTTCCGGACAAATTGGTCGAATAGTATGTGATTCTACATACCATTCTTTATAAAAAGATTGTCAAGTTACACGTTACAAATGAATAGTGAATTTTAAAAGTATGATTTTGCGAACAATAATCGTCGCTTATTAATCACATTTTGTTGTTTTTGTTAAACATCAGCATTCTCACGGAAAATAATACCCGATCTAATTCATTGGAATTATGTTCTCCTCCATATTATTTTCATCAAAAATCTTACTAGGCGCTCCGACATATTTCACAGTATACAGGGGGTCGTTAAAGTTGGGACTTTATAGAGCTTATAGGTCATACAACAATAATCAAACAAGCCATTTTTCGGCGTACCTTATATTCTTGAATACAGACCATCGTTATGAATCGAGATAGCTACGATTTTTTTCGCAAAACGAAAGACGAAAGTTTCCTGATTAACTCGATATGCAACATGTTAAGCGTATGCATTTTTTAAACTCAGCAGATATTACAACATTTCAAATTATGGAGATATACTTAATTAGAGTTTGACAGTTCACTTCCCCTCATTTCCCGTTCGCAAGATTCACAACTACTGTTAGGCGGGGTATTGTAGGTATAGTAATATTACAAAACCAAGTGTGTGCCAGCGGATCGTCCAAAATAAGCCCTTTTTGGCTTCATGACGATCGTTTAATCCATAATTTTCTCATACCGAATAGCATTAGACACCAAAAAAAAACATTTTTGGACATATTCCGAACGCTAAGATGTCTGAGACTACTGAGCTATAAAAGGTGTTGGCCAAACCCAGTTTTCCTCCTTATAATGAGGAATTTCATTGTGTGGAGATTACGAGAAATTATGCTAGACTTTTTCGATATTTGTTAAAGTTGACTTCGGTCCATAAACAACCGGTTTTTAGCAACTTTGCAATTTCACCCACAACGGATGGAATGCGCTTTGTAGTTTTCAAAAGCCTGAGTTTAGTGCGTTTACGGTGGAAATATGATTCCAAACCATAATTCGAGCGATACTTTTACATCACCGGGAAGAAGGATCCATCCGAAACAAACGAGGGATCCACAATTTCGTTTATAGCAGTCTAGCAGTAACAAGACGTCCACGGCCAAAATCTCTGAGTTTTGCGGTTCAGAAGACGTGCCACATCCTATTATGGTGATTAATTCCATCGTCAAAGATATTTGCGAGGTACGCTTATTGATGGACAGCAAATTGCCTTGAGATAACCGAGATTTAAATTATTTTTTATTGAATTTTGAAAAGATGTTAATGGGTTATCCAGGCCCTGCAACCAACCTAAAAAGATAGAAAGGTGCCACGTGCTTCAGCGTCCAAATTATGCACAATAAGGTGTGTCGGTTAACATACTTATTCGTTTACAAATCGGATTTGAAAGAAACTGGATCATTCCTATAATAATAATGAAGTTATCGATATGATATTAGTTTATAGTGTGTTGAAGATTCAAATTACATTTTAATGGTTTTCTTGCACATTTTTATCCCAAAATGGGCAGCTGTGTTTACATCGTGCAAACGCCGTAGAGGAGGGGTCCAGTAGAAGACGTTAGCAGCCCCAAATATTGCAAACATAGGAAGCAGTTAACTTATGTTTTTGAATCGAACGCCAACAAATTCAAACAGTATTCAATAACGAAATATATTAGAGGACAGTGCTTGAAATTTCGGACCAAATATAATAATTTCTTGTTTATATTTTCGCTGCTCTTGCACCACACATTAGCTTTGTTATTTCAAACGTAGGTGTTTCTGAAAAGAAGTTCCCAACTTTGAGGACACCCTGTATGCTTAATCACGTCGCAGATACGTACCAGTTGAAGTAGCATCCAAAGTTTGTTTCTTAATTCTCGGCTTTAACTGTACACTTTCCGATGATGTTTCGGCATGATTGTCTAAGGGCTTGCCATCACTCCGCCCTTCGTAAGAGTATCTACACTTCCCTGATGATTCCAATTCTTGCATCAGCCTCCCTGAGGTACGATGTGGATGCGAAGTGCTCTAGAAATAAGGGATGTAATTATCGTGATGTGCTTTTCAGAAAAAAGTGATACAGGAAAGCTTTCCAATTCATACTAGAGCTGCGGCCAAAGCAAAGCTCAAGAATAATACAGCTGCATCTATTGATAATTGTGACATTTGCCTAAAGATGCCAATTCCAAAGGATTTTTGGCATTCTAAGTACATAAATTATACCTTGGTTTGGAAGCGTAAGTACATAGTATGTAAGGATATTATATAGGATGTTGCGTATCTTTTCATATCTGAAAATAAAAATGAGCGAAATTCAGTTTTAAGAGATATACAGGGCAATTTATTTAAAACCGCCAAATCTTTAACATCTCATATCTCAAGCACTATTTAACCGGGTTTGTTGAAATTTTGCACGATAAAAGTTGCTTAGAAATAACCTAAAACTAAACGAATTTTTGAAAATCCAAGTTCGGGCTCGATCTTTTTCACTTTTTTGATTTTCACCAAAAACCTTTTAAGCCAAAAATTAAAATATTTGCTAACTACAAAAAAAGTCAAATAATGCTTACAGCATGGTAGATTGACTGCTTTTTTAGAAAAATGTTATTTCCTCAAATATCTTAGCAGTTTATGTGACACAAAACTCGAAATTATAATGGTTCTTAGTTTCATCAACATTTTATAAAATCATGCTTAAAATTGAACTAAAGATGTATGGGAACTCAAACTTCCAGGGTCGGATTCGGTTTTTTTGTGTCCTTGTATTTTATTAAGTGCAAAGTTGTCTCTCTGACAAATATGATTGAAGGACACTCATACAAAACTACAAAGTTTTCGAGTCGGAGACACACAACTAAAAAACGTGTCTTTGAGCTAACCGAACAAACGTCCACACACAGGGGTAGGTTGCATGTGTATGTATGAGTGAGATGGATATACAGGTATATAAAGTGATACTGGTAGTCTTACTTTGACCCGCCAAGAACTGTGACTACAGCTATACCATCACATTTTGAGTGATATAACGATGACTATTTCCCTCGACTTAATTTCTACCAATCACAAACGCGCAATTTTGAATTACATCTAGATGGAAAAATTGTATGACAGCACCTGTCAGCAGTTTTTTCGAGTTTACCCGCGGCAAAACTTGACACTTGATGTCATCAAAAATTACAGTACCTTTGATAACAAGTAATTATGGTCTCCTACCACCAGAAAACGACGCCAAACGATTTTTCTAATTTTATTGTCAATAAATCTTGTGACCAATGTGAATGCAGAATAATCTGTTACTCATAAAATAGTCTTGTCAAATGCCGTTGTGAAAGAAATCGAAAAAACACAATGCAAATTAATATCTTTTTAACAGAAAACATTCGTGCAGATTAAAAAATGTTGTGTTGTGTTGTTGTCACCCGCACTCAATAACGAGTTTTTTCGATTTTTTTCGGAAAAATTCGATGCCTTCATGATATTACTCATGATAAATAATTCATTTACATTTTTTTAAATTAACAGTCCGAAATACACACTCTAAAATTCCTGCTTTTAAAATTTGCTTCTTATTTACATCAAAAATAGCTCACCTTATACATCTTCAAAAGATCGCTAGAAAATCATAACCGTATACACATAGGAGCAAACTATCGTTACCACTAAAGCTTGCGTATCTCAACTGTAGCCCGTAAAAAACAACCCTTGCATTCACCGCTTCACCCCTTCCCAACTCTAAAAAGGGATTTCCAACCCTTCAATCAAAGAATGGGGTGCTGCATGATGCACTCGTGAATCTTTGCGTATAAAAAATCCACCCCTTGCTTCCAAGACGACCAATAGAGTAGAGGTAGCGTTGGAGGGGTGTATGTAAAATAGCCTATGAATACGCAATGTCCCCGTTTTCTTAGGAATTTTCTCGACCAATGGAAAACCTTCGCGGTGTTGGCGCTGGTGGGTTTAAAACTGAAAGTCGAGTGTGCGGATAGGGTCTTGAATTTTCATCATGGAGTGCTGAATCTATGATAAGGGCGAGAGATGCTTCTAGAATATGGAACGTTTTGACTGCAGAAGAGTAAGCGGTTTGACGATGAAAAACAAGGTCAAGTAGAATGACTCCATACCACACAGTGGTAGGAATATCTTACAAATGCCGAGTAACAAGCCTTCATAACCATGAACCAGTTCTTAGGTACTGTTCCTAAAATGAAAAGTGACTGAAGTATCGTTATTTTTTGTTTTTAGATGAAATCTAATGGGTTGAAAATGACGATAAGTTAAAGGATAGTTGAGACAAAAAAAATGTATACCAAAGGAGCTGCGCATGCAGAAGCCTGAACACCAAGGCAGCGCAGCTGCTATGAGGATCCCAAAGAAGCTTTTTAATCCTCATAGCAGCCAGCAGTCAGTTCGAAATACGAAGTACAACACAGTTAGGATGTGAGGCCGAAGTCAGGCGGGTCTGTCTGGCAGGCACATCGCGCGGCGGTATCGTGGAGGAGAGCTTTGAGGAGCATCGCCCATAGATGAGAGTTGTATTGTCCACGGCCCGCCGGTACAAACGGGTACTAAGTCTGATAGAGAAGATTCATCAATAAGTCGGACAGGCCTGGATAGTGTAGTCGGGGCAGCCGCACCCCAAACATGTAAACAATACTCGCATACTCGAGGCTAGGTCTTATCTGGACCTTGTATAGAGTGAGGAGGTCATATGAAGAAAAGTACTTCTTAACCCCAAGCAAATAGCGTTGTTACCAGCAGCTGCCATTATTGACGAGATATGATCGTGTCAGATCAAGTCCTTGGTCATCTGGACTCCAAACAGCCGAAACGAACGGCTCTTTGGCAGAACTCGGCCATCCATCGAAACCAGATGCACGCTGGGGCTCTTTTTGTTCGTCAAGATACGATCCTGTGTTTTGCAATCATTAAACTCTACAATAATGTTTTCGTCCCCAAGCAGTTAGCTCCAGTTCACTCGTCAGAGAAGAAGTCGCTGCTACTCTTCTTTTTTCCAGCTCACCAGCAGAGATCGGCTTGTCACTCTGAATACCTGCATGTAGAGTGCTATCATCAGCAAAGCGGTAGATTAGATTGATCGTACAGGAAAAGAGGTCTTTGATATGTAAAAGGAACAGTGTCGGACCCAAAGGCCTATTCCTGGGGAACACCCGCGTTGACGATGTGGGATGAAGGGGAGAACTCGTCAATCACGACAGATATCTGGCGACCAGAGAGTTCAGCCACCCATCTGCAAAGCTTCTCTGGAAGGCCATAGAGTGGAAGCTAACATAACAGGGTATGCTACCGAACGCATTCGTGATATCAAGAGCGAAGACATGGGCCTCACCATAAGACTGGATGAGTTTACTCCACATTTGCGGTCCCCTGTGGATCGTTGATGCCAGAAACCATAATGCCTGTCGCTAATCAAGCCATGGCTTTTGAGGTACTCCAGAAGTTCACGATTTAAGCACTTCTCCATCACCTTACTTTTAACAGAAGGCAGAGCTATAGGCCTGTAGTTGTAAGGGTCAGTCTTAGATCCCTTTTTTGGGATGGGTTGCACATGAGCAAATTTCCAATTAGAGAAAAAGTACTGCCTGTCATCTATCCAGTAATTCTTGGCCCCTCTATATCTCGGACTTTGAAAAAAGTTTGACACAGAAAGGCTTTGTGGGTGTTAAATATTAGTTCGATGGCGGTGGAGTTATGAGTTATTAGCGACTAAGAATTCCACAATGCTCCCAAGTTTTAGATGTTCTTGGAGCTCATAATCATTTTTGAGTGTAATAACAAAATTTTGAGAGATCAGAATTTTCAATAAATTCGATGCTTTCCAAATTCCTGGCCACTTTGGTGCGTAGTCAAAACTTTGGTTTGCGGAGCTAAGAAATTTTGAATCTAAGCATATCACTATCACTTGTGATACTTGGAATGATATTGTAGTTAGATTATTTTTATTTATATCAATGCATTCATTGGTTCGGGCAGCTCACGGACGTAGAGATACATCAGCTTATTAAGTATACGGTACGCCACGTAACGGTCTCATTATATTTTTATTTACTCTATAGTGAATTTACACCCAAGATAGAAGGGATGCGTGATTGCCAAAAGCAAGACGGCCTACAGGGCCGCATTCAGGGCTGCCTCCGAATGATGGACTACCACCAACGTGTTGTAAAACAAAGATGACAGTATTCAACAGAAACAGAAACTTAACAAATTACTCAAATACACTTAACAATAACAACAGCAACAACCAAGCAAGGTGAATACGAAAACACGAGCACGCAGTGATACAAACGACGGACGGTGGCCTGAGTGCAACTCTGCCTGCCCTGCCCCTGCCCCGCACATTATTCCGCCAGGTGGCCGCTTGAAATTTAATGGCGAATTGACCAATAAGAGGCGTTGTCCCCACCTGCTACCGAGAGATCACGCGCTAACTGTTATTATTTACATCTCATCTTGAATTTGGATTCAGTTTTGTACTAGTCACAAACAAATTAAACACCTAATGCATCACGGGGCTCCTCGCCCATAAAAAATTAATGAATACAATTAAATGAAAAACCAAATACCAGAAAATAGAAAGACATTTAATAAAAAGACTTAACCATCGATAAATCTAATATCCGACTTTTCACATCTGTGCGAATTTCATGTAGTAAGGGAGGTGAATGCAGCAGAGTAAGTGCAATCTTAAACATAATTTCCAGTGAATAATATTGCTTAATAGTCTGGCCAGTATCTGGAAATTGAAATCTCTATTCGAAACGTGCCCCTTTTCTATGGATAAGGCGCACCACCTTCTGTCTCTCTCGCTCAAGCAGTAGCGCCACGGGACATTTCTGGATAAACTATTCAATGATATACCTAGTCACTAAACAAATCCTTTTTCAAAACCAAATTTACCTACGATAGCGGGTGACACCGACTCGCGCCCCAAATATCTTTAAAAAAATACAACGCTCACTAAAATTATACGGTTCAAAAAATCTGCTAAGGACAGACAATCGCCAATAGATGCCATTCATATGGCAAAGCTCACAGAACATCTAAGAAAGAATATTCCAAATTCTGAAAATATTCACAGTCATTAAGCTCCTATGGAATCATGGAAAGTAAATTGTGATAAGGAGTCGAAAAACACCAAAGTTTTTAGTGCATTCGCCGTGTCGAATGTGATTATTAGAATGTTACATGTTCAGTTCAAATCGTCGCTAAATCACCATGCGATTTTCAAAAATGATGAAGGTGTATGCACGCTTCACGATCGAATAAAACGATGAAAAATCCACCTCATGTGACGCCTATGATTTTGACGATCGAAGTGCAGTCTGTCGGTGGCAACAATGCTCAGTAATTGGTTTCAACTTTGACCCTGCATCGCCATAGCTGACGTCGGTTCAACCATAATGACCTGGACCCAGCCGCGTTTCCTCGTCTTCTTTTTGTTCCTGAGGCTTGGTTGCAGTACGCTCCTTGCGTAATTGCTGATGTATTGTAAATTCGATTTTAAGGTATGATTCGTTTATATCTAATTCTTTTGTTGAGTATTGACTTCAAGAACTAAAATTGACTTTGATACCATGAAGAAATCGGGATAAAACAGCGGTATTTGTAGTTTCTGTATATATTGAAGGATTCCGAATCCGATAAGTTTGCATATGCTATGTTTGCATAGACGTCCTATCTACTTTTAAACCATCGAGGTAGTATCTATGTTTCGATCAGTCATTATTCATTGTGTGTCAATGTTGGTGTCAATATTTTTAAAACATAATTTCAAAGAATCAGTTGTTGTAAAAGCCCGTTCTCCTATCACTACCACTATCGTTATACAGCGTGGTCCGTGATGAATGCGCTAAAAACTAATCGTAGACTTCTGAAAAACAATAATATTCAGTCAATTACGCCTTAGCAAAACATCATTTTACCATCATCTAGATATTTGCATATCAATATTCTATCGCATAACATACCTGTGATATTGTCAAATATGCATGATTTCGTTAATTTGTCGTTCACTCTTAACGAAACTGTAAGCTAGAGCAACTTTTCCAGACTAAGATAAAGAGAAATGCCTACTAGTGTGAGCCGTATTCCACAGAATGTTGGTGCAGTTAGATCGACAGTTCATCGGATTCCACGTAGAGAGCTACTGCAACCGTTCCATATTATCGTGATATACAGGATGTTTCTTACATGAACCGACAAAAAAATATGGGTAATTGGGGATGCTATTTGATGATTTTTGGTGGAAACCGTAATGGTCTAAGGGCTACGGTTTCAGAGATATGATTTTCTTCGTTTTTTTTTTGCTGAATTACCTACAATGGGGCAGAGCTATCGTGATAACTTTTTTGTTTGTCGAGATAATAACATAAGATGAATTCGAGTCGATTCTGTATAGCATACCGAATCAGATGAGATCAATGGTTTGTACAGGGCTTCTCCATAAAATGACTTATGACCTTCCAAAGTCGTAAAATAGCTCGGAGTGAATGAACAACTTTAAATTCAAAATTCGATTACAAAAAACCTATACCTCTGGTGATACTAAGTTTTATTCCAAAAAGTTCCGTGTTTCTTTGCCTTTCCAACAATATGCTACACATCATAGAAATAGTTTGTTTAGTGGTCAAAATTACAGGAAACAGTGTGTCGAGCTAATGTTTTTTTGTCCGATTTATACATTTTTATGTAATTTGAATCAGTCTTTTTGAAATGACTGCCTCCACTTATTGAGAATAATGAAGTTAGCAAGAGCCCAGCAGTACGCATATTAGGGGTACCTCTTATGTAGGTGGATTTGAAGTTAATTTCATCCGATACCTGGATTACCATAATACGTCTTAGGGTATTAATGATAACTGCCATTAATGTCTAAGCCTAGAACCTGACAGATATGTTATTTCAGGTATAGCAGCTCATTAATTTCAGATCAACTTGTCCGTGTTGGATTCCTGAGCTTACCTGATAATTAAATTTCAATTACGATCCTCATCTTATAGATAAAAGAGTGCATTACGAAATTAGGGCTAGTCGAGCTTTGACTATCTCTCATACCAGAAGTGTATTTGCGTTTGATTTTGTTGTCTCTGTTTTTGTTATTGTTAGTGTTTTCACCGTCATTATCAAGTTTTATTGTTGTCATAATGCCGAGGTTTAGTAACGAGGAATATGCTGATATGTAGCAACATACTTACTACAATTCACATGAAGCGCAAAGACTCTACCAGCAGCGATACCCTGATCGGGAGTTACCTCTCTATGGGACCTTCGCAACAACATATCGGCGACTGAGAGAGACTGGGAGCGTGAATTTTCAAGAGCCTTGAGTGAGTGGTCGATAACTCAGTGTGACTACTGATGAGCAAATCCTAAGAGCATATGATGCGGATCCTACCACAAGTATTCGGGTTGTGGCTGAAAGACTGTAACGGTGAAAAAAGTCTGATCTGTGTTAGAGGCAAACAGGAAATATCCATTTCATTACTGTACAAGGTAATGTAATTTTAAGTTTTGTCAGGTTTATGCACCATTTTAATAATCATTGTCATAATCACAGTCACAAGCATAAGAATTGAAATCCTTATTTCTTATGAACACGTGTATCCAGCTTGTTAAAGCCATAGTCATAAAATAGTCTATGGTCGTAGACATTATCCATTGTCAAGTTTGACACATGTGCAGTTGTGCTAACCGTGTGCTTATTTATGTTACACGTCTGAACGAAGGTGACAGTACGAGAAGGCAGGAGTTCTGCAGATTCATTCTTCACACGGACGTCGACGGGGGTAGCTTTTTGAAGAGGATCTTGTGGACAGATGAGTCCAGCTTCAACCATAACGGAATCGTGAATTTGCACAATCTACAGTATTGGGCAGACCGGGATCAGAACCCACACAAGAAAAGACAGTGCTCATTTCAAAGACGATTCAGCGTCAACGTGTGGACCGGCATTATTGGACGGACTCTGATAGGACCTTATTTTTTGCCAGACCAGCTAAATGAAGAAAATAACCTGGAATTCCTGCAGACTGCGTTGCTTGATCTGCTGCTACCAATTTTACCCGATGCACCAACTATTTTCCAGCATGATGGCTGCCCCGCACATTACGTCCATCCCGTTCGGCAGTTTTTGGACAATGCGTTGCCAAACGCCTGGATTGGTAGGGGTGGTCCTATATCTTGGCCACCACGGTCTCCAGACCTGACACCTTTGGACTTTTACGTCAGGGGCCGAGCGAAGTAATTGGTGTATGTGATAGCGGTGCCCAACAGAGGGGCGCTAATCCAAAGGATTGAAGGTTTCGTCAGATGAAGGAAGAGATCCTGCTGCACACAACAACGTCGAAATACGAACAAGATATCGAGCATGTCTCAGAAATGGAGGCAGTCATTTTGAAAATACCTTATGATATGTTAACATCAAATTAAAACGTGAAACATTGAAAAAATAAATTCTTTTTTCCTGAGGCTAATCAGTTGTTTTCTCGACTATCGACCGCAAAAAATCTTATTTCTATGATGTCTGGTATCTCGTTATAAAGGCAATAAACCTCAGAACTTTTGTATATAAAATAATTTTCAAAAAAGGTACAGGGTTTTTGTACTCGAATTTTGAATTTAAAATTGTTTATTCACTCTACGCTATTTTACGACTTTGGAAGGTCATAACTCATTTTATGGAGAAGCTTTGTACAAACCATTGATCTCATTTGATTCAAAATGCTATACCGAATCGACTCGAATTTATCTTGTGTTATCCCGACAAACAAAAAAGTTATCACGCTAGTTCTGCGCCATTCTAGGTAATTCAGCAAAAAAAACCTAAAAAATCATATCTCTGAAACAGTAGCCCTTATAGCATTACAGTTTCCACCAAAAATCATCAAATAGTGTCCCCAATTACTCATATTTTTTATCGGTTCATGTAAGAAACACTCTGTATGGTTTTGGATTGGAAATAACACCCCCTCTGACTCCCTGTCGTTTGAACCATGATCTTTATGACCTTTGGGACACTGTATATTATTTCGAAAACCAAAAATTGGCATATCCCATTAAAAAGCGACATTTTACTAAGAAAATACTTAGCCCACTATTGTTATATTCACGAATTCAATTCAGAATTGCTATAATGACGCGTTTATCACGAATCATTATGTATGATAGAAACTGCATACCAAAGTTAGCCGCCTCAAAATTTTATAAAAACTATTTGCGATTTATACAAATCCCACAACATAACTTCATAATCTATAATCACTAAATGAAAATTGACTACCCCCAATATTTCATCTTCGGCATCATCCCTCCCGAAAACTCACATAGTCACTCCCCATAGAATTTTTCCTTGAATATAAGTTAAAAAGCGTGTGCTGATATGATTTTCCCGTCGTTTATACTGTTCGTTTTTGACTGCATTAACCAGTGATTTATGATCTTGATGGTGCTGAGGAGTTTTTATCCTATCGTAAGTTGTTTGTATAGCATACTGCATAGACGTAGATTAAGGATTTTCATATAACACCCTAAAGTTTTTTTACTATAGTCATGAAGCAGCTACTTTTGCATCGAAAGAGTAAAGTGTCACTTTACTGCTGGAAAAATATAACGCGAATCCATTATTGTATATGAAGGTTACCTGAGAAAATACTTTTAAATAACTTGATAGTAAATCATCGGACAATAAAAAAACTCTCGTCATATTTCTGCATATAAACCACTTAGTATATAATTCCCTCTCTCTACAAGTAATACTGTTGTTTATTTGTTAATAGTCATTATTGATTCCTGAAAAATTCAGATTATGCGACTTACAAGGGTTCTGTAGCGACTGACCTATAAGTTATCCACTGTGGTTAAAACTGCTTTGAACTATGGCATGACACCTGCAAGCAAGATGGGGCGGCAGGCGCTTTTGAAGATTTTCTTATCATCGTCCTTCCCTCGTGGGATGTGAGATTTGACTTGACCCCCCCCCCCCACTCTCGTGAGATTTTTCGAAGTATCGATTTTTAGTGTAAATACATTGGATTTATTTAAAAAAAAAATACGATTTGCTTCATTATTTTTATTCAGGATTAGTTAAGATCAGTTTTTAGGATTCTTTGGATCGATCACAGTGACAAAGTTAAACAATTTAATACTTGAATATTTACATTTTATACAACGCTAACAAAAGGATATATATTCTAATGCATTACAAGGAGTCTCGTGCACGATCTCAAGAACAATGATTGCAACCAACATATAAAGGGTGTTTCAATAAGACCGCAATATTTCAGGGTTCTATTAAACATGGTATGTCTAAACAAACAACTGAAATATTTATTGGATCATACACTTTGGAATTATGTATGAAACAACACATCAGATAAATGGCTGCCACGGCTCCGCTGGCACATGCGCACTGTTTTAATAAAATTTGTGGTAACATTTTTGAAAACATGTCGTGGTATCTCGTTGATACATCGTCTGATTTCAGCTTTCAATACTTCGGTGGTTGCAGGATTGGTGGCATAAACTTGTCACTTCAGATAAGCCCAAAGCCAAAAATCGCAAGAGCGTGGCGTCCCATTCTGGTCACCAAACCGGAAGATGACTCGACCAGGAGCAACCTCGTGCAAAACTGTCAATGTTTCATAAGCAGTATGGCATGTGGCACCATCCTGCTGAAACCCTATGTCATTAAGAGCCATGACTTCTAATTGTGTCACAAAAAACTGAGTAATCATTGCACGATAACGTTCACCATTCACTGTTAGTGGATTACCCGCCTCGTCCTCAAAGAAAAACGGTCCAATAATTCCTCCAGACCATAGTGAACACCAAACAGTGACACGTTTTGGATGCATAGTTTTCTCACTAATTACTCCCGGATTCTCTATGCCCTAAATGCGGCAGTTTTGTCTATGGACGAAGCCATCGAGACGAAAATCACCATTCACATACTGTTGGCCAAGGATCCAACTGCTAAACTCTCTTCGCTGTGCATGGTCTGTTGGCATAAGCTGTTGAATCAATTGGACTTTGTAGGTATGCAGGTGTAAATCTTCCGTGAGAATACGTTGGAGAGTGGCTGTTTTAATGTGCAATTCTTGAGCGCGATGACGAATCGACGTCCCTGGACTCTCGACTACATTTTCGCGGACTGCTCTGACATTTTCTTCTGAACGACCGCTGCGAGCTCGTCTCGTATGTTTCACATCATTAACAGATCCAGTAATTTAAAATTTTTGGATTATCATTTTCATGGATGGGGTAGGGACATTATTCCGACCGAATATATTAGCTGCACTTTTCGAATCGTGGCAATTAAACTTTCACCACTTTGGTAATAATTCTTCACAATTAAGATACGCTGTTCTATTGTGTAATGATTCATTTTCATAAACTTCCGCCTGTCTGCTATCGATCTGACATGTCACAATCATTATGATATTATGACTGCCAAAATTGCGCTAAATTAAAATATTGCGTTCTTATTGATTCACCCTTTACATGTCATTTTCATTTTTACCTTGATCTATTCCCTTGTAGTTCCACCTATAGCAAAAAATTTTGAATGAAGTGTCACTCCAATTATTTAATTTAGCATTGAGTTTAGTTGATGGATTAAGTGGAATCAAAAATCTCCACTTTATCTTCCCGTCTTGAGTTTAAGTGTATAAACCAGAATTGATATTGTCATTTCTAACAAACTTCCAGTGACATTTTACGGTAATTACCGCTCTGCATGCATCTTTAAAACATTTGTGATTTTATTTATCGAGCAGGAAAACATTAAAATGAATCAGGGAGACGACTACAGGATAAATTTTAATAACTTTCGCGCATTATTTAACGTCTATATTATGTCCCTATGAGAGCAATTTCATGTCAGTTATGAATTAGGTGATTTACAGATGACAGAGCTGACAACGTTATCATACCTTCAGGTCCTTCGCGGAAAAATTGGTCTATATACTTTTTTTGAGTATGTTGTTCTGTTTTAATTTACTCATATACTGTTCTATATGGAATTTTTTTAAAGGAAAGTAAAAAGAAAAATTTGTTGCGACCACTACCCCTGGCATAAAAATCCGTTCCGCGACCATGCTTATAGATCGTCCATGCCTTTACTTTAGCATAGCATATCAGTCACCCGTGCCGCTGTGTTGACAGGAGCTGCTTTATAAATCATCATTTTTGATGTGCTCTGGAAAAGGACCACGACATGTCCTCCCTCCGCCTTCATTCGAGATCATTTATCCTGTCGAACGAAGGTTTTTCTCCGGGATTTTCACATAGCTTATACAAAATGGGGGACCCGCTGGGTTGAAAATGAAGAGAATTTATATTTACCCCTCTTCTAAGATAGGGAATATTACTTCACATAACGCATAGACCAAAGAAGGATTGTCCCAAAGGTTTCTATAAGAAGTTATGTTATTAATATATGATCAATCACGAAATCGCACTCATTTCTTAACGGATTCATTCAAATTTATGAATGAACTTGGCAATGCAGATAGTCTAACTAAGGATATGGGATATTTTGACTTGTAATTAATGGATTATATGTCAAGCTAGATCAGCAGTTGATCTCACCGTCACAGAGTTCTCACAGTTTAATTTTTTTTAATCCGAAGCAGGTTTAAAGGATCGTACTGTCAACTTATCAAACATGTATGACATGGAACAACATAACATGAGATGAGAAGTATATCCAGCTGCTGATATACGCCATCTATCATGAAGTGTATGGTACTTTTAACTCTGATCATTCAACTTTTTCCCCTGGTTATGGTGAGGTAAATCTGCTGTCGGGGCCATCACTGACATCCAAGAGCTGTTACAGAATGCAGTCCCTTAGGGTCGTATCGTCAGGCGTTCCTACAATTGTAAGATGCCTTTATGACCTCCCTTGATTGTCAGTATTTTCTCTCCTTCAGAAAGGCTGGGGTATTTCTAGGATTTCACCCGATCGGTGTCAGCGTTAGCTCTCTCCTATTGTGAAATGATGCTTTCTTTTTGAATTGTAGGTCAGCCTGATAAAACAGAAACACAAGCATGAACAATTTGATGCAAATAGATATTTGTGACATCACCTCTAAATGGAGCGCTAACACAGAGCAGTAGAAAACTACGAAAATCAAGCAGGCCATAAAGGCGTCCTACAATAATTGTAAGAACGACTGACGATATGACAGTAAAAGCTTTCACACACGTTTATATTTCAGGAGTTCAATTCCTGAAACAAGGTAGCAGAATAACTGAGAGAAAATGAGCGTGGTTCTCTTACCTTTCGGAGAACTGTATTCCTAAACAATGATAGAAGTGCTACTCCCTGAATTATTCTCAGGAGAAAAAATGCCGAAGTATTTCCGTCGTTTATCGGTCCCATCTCTAAAGACACGCTCAATATTAGGTCTATTGAATAAGAAAAAGTATTTGTTTATACTTCCTGTTATTTGAGTATTGATAAGCGTTGAATAAAAAGTCAGTAACTACTTCATAAAGAAGCGTCTACTCATAGTATTAAGTAAACTCATTCAGTTTCAAGTAATTACTTGAAGCATGAGACTTTACTTACGTTTTCCCAGTACTTCCTTCTTTTTAGTTGAATAAAAAGAAGAATTCCCTAAGATCAGAAAGAATTAACTTAACTGTTAAGGTATCTTCAACATACTTTTATCAGAGAACCATAATTTTAACAGTGGCAAACCTAATAAATGTTCGTTAATTTTTGCCTTCTCGCAGATAATGGGTAATATGGAATTGCTCCATGGTTATTGTATCAATTTAAAAACCCTCAAAACAGAACTATTCAATATTCCCCATTCCAAAGAAAGAGTCACAATTGAAAGAGAATTTGGATCCTGAAACCGAGATTTTCCATTTTAAATCATAAAGTGGAAGTATCGATTTTTCCCGTTTTTTTTTTATTTCCAAAAATTTCGAGAGGTATTACGAAAAATCGCCACCGCGCCGCGTTGTATGTTATTATGTATTACGTTATACTACTGTTAGCATAAATACGACTTTGTGAATCGACAATGCACAGTGAATATATTTGCAATATGTGGCAGTATGTAAGTATAAAATATAAGATTTTTCTTAAAATAATGGATAATGAATTAATTGGATTGCATTGTAAATATATGTGTTCTGAAATAGAGATGTTCTGTCGCTTGGGAATTGCTCCATGGTTATTGTATCAATTTAAAAACCCTCAAAACAGAACTATTCAATATTCCCCATTCCAAAGAAAGAGTCACAATTGAAAGAGAATTTGGATCCTGAAACCGAGATTTTCCATTTTAAATCATAAAGTGGAAGTATCTTTGGCAAAAGTTCCAAAAATTATTGTTTGCTGCGCTGTTCTACATAACATTCTTTGCAAATATCTATGGGATGACGTTACGAAAATGAAATAAATCGCCCCGAGGACTAACATGACGTGTCCTATGATGCGAACACTGGATCTTTTTCGTAATCCATACTTAAAAGAAATCATTTTGACACTCACATAGTTTAATTTTTTTGTTATAAGTTGTATTTTTATCAGTTTTCTTTTTTACACAAATTCGTCTTTGATATTCGCCCATGCTTTTTCTTTAGCTTGAACAATCCAGGAAATCATTGATTTATTCAAAAGAACTTATGGTTTTTTAATAACCTGGCAAATATAAGTCTCTGAACCTGCTCTTTTTATTTGCTTGTTTAATATTTTCGGTCTCAAGATGTGGGGAGAAGGGTTGTCAATTTTGGATTTAGCAAATGGGACGTGAATATCTAGTCGCTAGCGAGTTACGATATCGTGTACGTCCCTATTCAAGTTATAATTTGTTTTATTGACATATGCCGAGATAGCCATTTCATAAATAAATAGGGCATGCATTGGCAAGATCCTTATTTTCTTGAACAGCTGCGCGTGCTGTTTACGTCCACCATACACCGAACAACACTTTTTTGCTCAAAAAGACTTTTTGAGCATTTACAGATAAGCCCCAGAAAGATAACGCATACGGGCTTCAATCTGGGAGTGGTGCAACATCAATAACTGGCTTCCGGTAAATACCGATTTCATATTTTTAATCATATAAGACTGTGAATTTATTTTATTGGATATATAATCACAGTGCTGTTTGCAACTAACACATTCATCTAGATACAACTCTAAGAATGTTGTCTCCTGATCAAATTGTAACGTTAAGTTATTTAGTGTAAAATTTAGTGGCGCAATTGATCTTTGGGTATTATGAAATCGTGTCACAGTTGAAATGGAGCTGATTATCCTCAAGCCAGTTACTGATGCTGTTTAGTAGGCAGGTGCCAATGTCCGGTAAGTTTGTATCATTTTTATCTGATACAATGATTGGAGCATCGTCTGCCTACAACTTAAAATGGCTTGCGGGGAACGAGTGCTCAAGATTGTTGATGTATAGTGAGAAGAGCTCTGGTCCCAGTACAGAACCTATATCAATATTAGTTTTATCTGATGTTACATGTCTCACTTCAGTATTACTGGTGCAGGCAATAGAAATGTATTGCGATCTATTTTGTGAATAAGTATTTATCCAAAGATACGCCGTTCCACGAATTCGAGATTTGGCTAATACTTATAATCATGATAAGGAATAAGAAAAGACTTATAAGGAAAAATCTAAATGAAGGAGATTTTTCCAGTATTAACTTTTAAGAATAAACTTATTTTTATTTAAATGAAAATGAGAAATACCTTGTGCTTATAAGTATCAGCTTATCCTTATAAGATTTTACTTCCAAGTCAATTCTTTTTTTTATTCAATAGGCCCGTGTCGGAACTTTTAATAATATGAAAAACCCCGAAATATGTTATTCTTCATTCATCGACAGCAGAAGACGCAGGTCTTAGGTGATGGTGGTATCGCTGATTACTTATTCCTTATTTAGAGCCAATAAGATTAATCGGCCTCCTAGACTTTGAAAGCAAATCTGTTTCAGCCACATATCATGATTCACTCAGGTACAATATCGATACACATCTGCAACTCCCTGAGGCTACCTAATAATCGACAAGTAATTGGAAGAGCTTTTTTAATTGAAATATTAGCTACCTATCTTATATCCGTATCCCTTTAAATATATCACGAATACACACATCTAATATATTCTCCAATTACACCTCATTAGTTCGAAGGTTCGGACACTATTATCCAATTACACAGTTATCTAAATCCCGGGTCAAAAGCTTTTACCATATGGTACCATATGGCACGAGCCAAAGGACGATAGCAGCTAGTAAAATTAATTAGGGCAGTAAATTTTGATCTAGTGACACGGGTAAATTTATTAGGAGCGGGTACTTTTTTATGGCCATGACCAAATGTGTTTTGAATTGAGTTATAGAAAGGTGTTGGTTTGATACAAATTTGCGTTGAGCACAAGTAAATATGTAAATAAAGACACCGGTATTTCTTGGCTACAAAAGATGACTTGATGGGAATATACCCGAATCATATTCAATTTTCTATTCAAGCTGAATCATCTTATTATTAAGGCCCCAGTTAATCCTGCTTCTCACTGATTTTCCAGAGGTGTCAGAACTACGGTATCGTCAACAAATCTCATCTCACTACTAGAGTACAGAAGTGCTATAATATATGAATTTTATCAAGAAAACTTTTTCTTGGTAGATCAATTCTCATACTAATACCCTAAGAATCAAGAAGTCGGCATATCAGCTAGCTCTTAGAATGGGAAACACTACCCTAACAGTTTACTTAGTAGAGGAAACGAACCAAATTTGAGAAAAGCGCCTGATTTGAGCCAGTGGTGTGACTTTGTAGCTTTGTAGCACCATCTTCTAGTAACACCAAAAAGTTCTGAACTAAGACGCAGTACATGTGCTTACAGTTTAGTTTTGCACATGGTTTGCTGTAACATCACAACTTGTTACTTCTTGAGAGTTAAAAATATTCTTAATAGTGCGAGAAAATTGATTACTAAAATTAAGGTAAGTTATTTAGAATAGTTGTCTGATATAAATTTAGTAGTTTACAAATACCTTATTTATTTTCTTTTACAATATTGTGATTTTATTAGATATATAACCTAAATGTGCTTGTGTAAACTTTTTAACGGAAAATTCCTAATTTCAGATACCCAGGTTTTCCTAATTTGAGACTATCTCAAATTAGGGCCCTGTATCAAGATGCAGATGCCTGGAAACACAAGAGTAAGGAGATGGATTATTTAAAAGCCTCAAAAGGATTCGGAAAGATATCTTCCCTCTCCAGTTCAAGTTCAGAATCCAGCGGAAGCCTCAAGTTGAATGATTCATCTTCAGACGAAAGCAACATGAAAGCGATGCTGAATGTTAATTTTGTACGGGTCGATTTTCCGAAGATAAGAAGGGTGAAAATGGGCAAAATATAGCCATTGTAAGAGATTACCAATAAAATTTTCATTTGCACTTTCTGCAAAAGAAAAGGATTTTTTGAATAATATCTCAAATTAGGGAACCAGTTGTAAATTCACAAAAATATTTACTTTTTTTAAAATATACTTTTTGTCTGTAAAAAAATACATTTGTTATTTTTTTTTTTTATTTTAGAGTATGCTAGGAGCATCAAATCGCAAGTTTATTTGAAAATATACGCTCGTTTAAAACAACAAGTACTTTATTTTTCCTTTTCAAAAAAGTATCTCAAATTTGGTTCCTTTCCTCTACACCTAGAACTTGGTCCGTTGAAAACCCCGTTGGTCTATCGATTAGGAAGCATCCGATCACAAACTCTTGTTGATTCTTGGTTTTGTTTGGTTAGGGTTATTCAAAAAGTATTAGTTCTAAATATGAATTTCCTGGAATGCGAAAGGCTTTCGCGGCCATCATGTCAATATTACTTGATTTGATTTCAACACACGTGTTGGCGAAACGTGAAGTGAAAATGTTTTACGACTGCCTAACAACCCAAAAACCAACCAAATAATAATGAATTTCCTATCCATTCTCATAGATTTCAAATCGGAATGTTCGGTTGTGAAAGTGACAAAGTATCAGTGGAATGCAATTTTGAATGACATTGTATACCTTTTGTTCCCTGTGTTTCAGTCGCAGGTTAACTGCTAACCAGAAGTTAAGCCTCAAATAGCGTTTTTCAATATCAAGATTGCCCTGAACGGTATTTAACTTTAACCAAAAAAGTCAAAAACGACAAAATGTCATTTTGCAGACTATTTAGTTTTTAGCGTGCAAATAGTTCATTCCACGTTTGCTCGCCATGGTCGCTGTGAGCATCATCAAAAGCATCCATCTATGGAGGAATGACTCAACGACACGACACGCTGAGGTCCGATACCCAGCATGCATTGTCGGTTGCAGAAAGCCAAGTAGTCTGTAGTGTTTATCTCTGAGAAGATGTGGAAGAAAGAAAGTAGGTGGAGTAGCAAGATCGCATCTGGATGATTATGTGTATTGGTCTGCATGTGTATAAAATTAGTGATATTTGCTATGCGAAAAAATTTTTGAATATGCTGTCCATTAAATATGTCTATTAGCTGTGACCGATGGAGTATTTATATGTTGTTCTATCTAAAGACAACTTATGTTCGAAGTTATATGTAAATAACGATTTTTCCCGTTTTTTTTTATTTCCAAAAATTTCGAGAGGTATTACGAAAAATCGCCACCACGCCGCGTTGTATGTTATGTATTACGTTATACTACTGTTAGCATAAATACGACTTTGTGAATCGACAATGTACAGTGAATATATTTGCAATATGTGGCAGTATGTAAGTATAAAATATAAGATTTTTCTTAAAATAATGGATAATGAATTAATTGGATTGCATTGTAAATATATGTGTTCTGAAATAGAGATGTTCTGTCGCTTGGGAATTGGTTTTTGAATAAAGAACCTTATGTTGAGCTCATTAATGGCCTTCGATATAAAATCATATTTTCTGCGGTCATTTTCAAGCCTGCAAAATTTATTCATAATATACTAAGTGACATATAAATCCGAACACCCAGTTTAAATGGTTTTATTTTAATAAAAGTTCGTGAATGTATTTATGTTACTGTAAATAACAAGCGAAAAAATTTTCAGCCTTATCAGTTGGACCTTCCGGTTTTTATACTGCTTTTTTTTAATCCACTAACGTTCTAAAAATGAATATTTCAGCCGCAGTAAAGAATCAACGTTGGTGGATTTTGGTTCTTGACATCCTTCACGATCGGTTACGATGCCTAGAGTACGGAGACCTGTACGATTTCGTCAACTTAGTGAGTTTGATAGGGGCCGTATAGTGGGACTTCGGGAAGCTGGACATTCTTTTCGGGCAATTGCAGTTAGAGTGCAAAGAAATGTAGACACTGTGGTTAGGTGTTGTCAGGCATGGCTTCGAGAAGGCCGTACGCAAAGAGCAAGGGGCACTGGACACCGCCGTAGAACAACAGACCGTGAAGATCGCCGCCTAAGATTATTGGCCTTAAGGAACCGTTTCTCCACTACCAGGTCCATTGCAAATGAATGGTTTGCAGAACACGGAAGACCTATTGGCATGCGAAGTGTTTACCGACGAATGAGAAGTTTTGGCTTGTTTTCATACCGGCCACTCTGGATCCTCCCTTTAACTCGAGAACACCGACGTAATCGCCTTGAGTGGTGCAGGCAACGGTCACTCTGGGATCAGGAATGGAACAGTATTGTCTTTAGTGATGAGTCTCGATTTTGTTTAGGCATGCACGATGGTCATGCCAGGGTTAGAAGGCGACGTGGTGAAAGGAGGAATCCACAGTTTTTTGTTGAAAGACATGTTCATCACACTGTTGGAGTTATGGTTTGGGGTGCTATAGCTTATGGTTCCAGGTCACCTTTAATCTTCATCAGAGGTAACATGAACGCGCAGCGTTATATCCACGAAGTTCTAGAACCCCATCTTTTACCCTATCTTGACACCCTGGCAGATCCAACTTTCCAACAAGATAAAGCCCGACCACATGTCGCAAGAGTCACAATAGACTTCTTTCAACATAATGATGTCACATTGTTACCATGGCCACCAAGATCTCCCGACTTATCCCCAATTGAGCACGTGTGGGATATGATGGGTAGGAGATTGCTCAATTTGCAACGTCCTCCTCAGACTCTAGAAGCACTTCGAGAGGAGTTCGTGGTTGCCTGGAATGAGATACCACAGGAGGACATTGACCACCTGATCAGAAGCATGCCTAGGCGCGTTGGAGAATGCGTGGCACATCAGGGTGCATCCACACATTAATAAAGGTCAAAGGGCTTTAAAGCAGTGCAATCATTTTGAAATTTTTATCATTTACTCATTATGCTTCATTAAGTACTTATACAAAATTTTATTAAAATAAAACCATTTAAACTGGCTGTTCGGATTTATACGTCACTTAGTATACGTTGAATACGATTCTTCTTATAATATCTAATCAGGGTTAGCAAACCACTAGGCAAAACAATATTTTTGAGACATTATCGCAGATTTATGTAATATAACCTTATTTGCAAATAAAATAGCGCTGCGTAGCGTAGCACTGGAAAAGTAGATGGATTTCAAATCATTATTCAATATAATACCTTAGAATAATCCACAGAAAGTATTTAATTACCTTTTAAATGTATGTTTATGACATTTTTTAAAGCATCCCTTTCTGATTTATTAGAATATACGGAGGTATTGGTGAGGTTCAAATGGAGATTATGACTACTATTAAACTTCTTGATCAATGTTATTGTCCGCTGTTTCTAGATAATAACTTATAAATAAATAGAAAATCTGAGTATCGTCAGCTGTATCAAGTATAACAAAGCTTGTTTTGCTAATTTCCATCAAATAATAATAACAACGTTTCAGCCACTCACTCATTTGATCCCCTAACATTGCTATCATAATTCATTTTTATCCCAGTGTAATAAAGTCAAGAATAATAAGAACCTTCATTTTTGCCATATATTAGTATATATACTATGCTCGCTTGTTTCTTGGAAAGAGCATACCCTCCAGGATAACAACCATACTTATACAGTATGTTACAACGAGTATTGCATAGCTAGGACATCATAGGGAGTGTAAATGGAGTTACAGGTCCAAATACTGTATTGATCGACCAGCCAAAGATTGCTAGGGACGAAAGGGGGAAATGCGATGAAAAAACCTTACCATTAGACGATTTTATATGGAGTCATAGGCGGAGATCGGAGAGACTTGAATTATTAATTGAATTTATATTTTATTACAACTGGTAGTATTAATATTTTTTTGCGATTCATAATGACGTGATACCAAACATACATTATAAGAAATAAATATACACAAACACTGAATATTGAGAACAAAATAAATATATTTTTTAGGCAACAAGTAATATTCCTATGTACGCATTATGATTGAACAGCAAAACAAATTATGCATTCTTCTAAAATAGAATACAACAAGTCAAAAATATCTGACTGAATAGAAAAATATAGGAAAACAAAAAGTAATTTCTTGATGAAATAACCCATAAACAACACATAGAATTAGACTTTCTACTGAGATACTAAAAGCCACAAACCAATAGTATAATAAATGAATATCTAAAAATTCTAAAAGGTAGCCAATCTAGTATAGTTTCAATCCTGATTAGAGTCATGATCACTGTCTGAGGAACTGTCATTGCTATCACTTTCACCTCCTATGTTGATTATTATTTCTTCCTGTATTTCTTGAATGAGACTGTCTTTTTCCCAATATTCATCTTCAATTTTTATAACATGTCCAATAACCTTTTGCCAGTCACTGGCACTTACTGAAGCGATGGCCTTATTAGAAATTTCATCTAGTTTTTTTATAGTAAATTCGCCGCTTGTATTATGGCTTCTAATGAAAAATTTTACTTGTGCCCAAATCATCTCTATGGGATTAAACTGACACATATAGGGTGGCGTTCGAAGTGGGGTGTGTCCGAAACTTCTTATTAAATTATCTATCTTATAATTTTTCTCATCAGATGGTGGCCTATGTAGACAAGCTATTTCATAAAGCTCCATTTTTTTAGCATTAGGATCATGCTCTATACCTTTTTTGCTCAACCACGTGATGATGTCTCTTTTTAGAGAAGATCTAGTTGGAGGCTTGTCTTCCAAAGCTGAATGGTAAGGTGCATTATCCATTATTATAATACTATTAGGAGGAATGTTAGGAAATAGTTTTTCAGTAAGCCACTTCGTGAAATTTTCTTGGTTCATTTGACCGTGATAATCACCAGTGGCACAGCCAGCCTTGAAAATGAGACAGGCTCCAGGAACAAAACCATCTTGCGAACCCGCATGAACAATTATAAGTCGTCCTGGAAATGAATAAATAGCCTCATTTTAGTGTTATTTTAAGTTTGCCAACACCTTTTTGAATCACTATGTATAAAAAACATATTTTTGAGAAAAAAATACTTGCAAGGGATTATGTATTCAATTAGACAAATTAAATGAGCACTTATTAAGAATATTCCAAAATTGAGAAAAATGTATAATAAGCAAAATCGAGGTGAAAGAAACTTTATTACCTGTAGAACTTATATTGCTCAGGACACCCATAATTTCTTCGCTTTGCCAGCATTTCTTGAAAGTGAGGTCATTATCAACCCAAGTTTCGTCCAAATAAATAATATGCCTTCCTTCTTCCCGGAACTTTTTAATAGACCTAAGATACTTGTATCGCCAATGTAAAATACTGGGTCTTTCCATTAGTAATTTCCTTTTGTTGTGGCATTTACGCCAGTAAAATCCTTTTGCTTTTAAAAGCAGCCTCAACGATTCTTTACCAAATGGAAATTCCATTTCTTCCTTCAGTTTGATTAGAAGTTTACTACAAGTAGGTACCACTTTAAAATCACAGTAAAATTTTTCTATCATTCTCCGAATAATGGAAAAATCGACTCCATCAATTTTTTGGATCACAGAAGGGCGTGATCTCTTTTTTCCGGGAGAAGCTAAAGGCTGTGTGGAGGTTGCATTTTGCCTGTCTTTATCTTCTTTTCTAATTTTACTTATAGTTCGTTCACTAACACCCGTATAATATGCCGCCCTTGCATTTCTAGCTACCAGTGGATAAACGAAAGTATTGTTAGCCGCTTCTGCATCGCAAGCACGTATCACGTTTGCTATTATTTCCCTTGCCTGGCTGTGAATAACTTTCCCATGCTTGAATTCCATTATCACCACTAAACAGTAAATTATATTTTCAAAGTATTTGCCAACTGCCTACGCCTATGGGAGTAGGTTTATAAATGACCGTGCCATCGGCACGTTATTCTAGTTTCAGATAAGATAAGAGTTTTGGACCAATCAGCGACCGGATGTTTACCTGCGGCCTGGGTTTTCCAGCTACATTGCCAAATTCAGCGGAACAATTCTATATCTTAAATATGTTAATATGTATGGACCGCATTTTATGTAGAACATCTGACAACTTCGCAATTTTTTGTCCGCATTCTTTCGGCTTGCAATCTTTCGCTGGTCCAACATTATGATTTATGTGATTTTTAGATAGGAGCTCAAGATATATGTAGGTCTCGTCTCAAGGCAGGCATCATCAAGCCAATGTTGCGATTACGAATGATGACTGGCTGTATAATACTGGTGATACAATTCTCTATGACGTTTGAAGGATCGTTTTATATTCACTAATACTAATTCAATATATCTATATTATAAAACAAACGATTTCATAATAAAAAGATAAACCTGGCTACAAAGAGTTAACGAGGTTCTTCATTCTGTCTGAGGTAGTATTTTGACTACAGCTGTACCAGAACGCACCCCTCTCTAATCTGTTGTTATCCCGCATATTCAAATTTAGGGAAATTTCTGCATTTGCTGAGTCATCCCTAGCATATCCACCCCCATAATACATGTTCGCATCCTAGGGTGATGCATGCTGCATACATTAACAGAATCCTGCGATAATTAGTGTATGGGGCCGAAGAGACAAAGATAGATATATAGGGTGAATGAGGGAATGTCAAAAAAGAGAAGGAAAACAAGGACAGAAGATGCGAATGCAAAGCTGCACTTTCTAGGCATCACTGTTTGCCTTGGACTCTCGTGTGTGCGAACTTGCTGAATGGGGTGGAGGCTGACAGCTGCCCAGGGCCGGGCTAGTATTACGTTGTACGATGCATTTTTTCAAGTTTCACCAGATGTAGGTGGTTTCATTCGTTTGATGTATGCAGGCTCAGGAAGCTGTTTAAAAACGACAAAGGATGTCATATCAATCATTTTGTCAAATCACCCAGAAAAAATAATTCTTGTTTTTTGGCAACATAATGACTATATTTAAAGCGTGCTGTGGAAACATTGTCCACGTTTTATCTTTGTTTTTGTTTACCTTTGTAAAGTGTTATCTCATAGTTTTTGTGAAAAAATCAGTTTCTGAGAGCTGAGTAGTAGAGATATTTTTAGTCATTGCCCTTTCATTTAAGCATAACAAAATGTCTCGAGTTTGAAGACGTCCAAATTATCACCATGTTAGCGACTTTGACAGGGGCGGAATTATTGCCTATCGAGATGTTGGTTTGTTCTATCGCGAAATTGGTCGATGTGTTAATTTTACTTCAATGAGGCTAATGTATGTGTGTCGTGAGTGGATAGAAGAAAGTAGAGGAGCACGATGAGGTCCAACTGGTTCACCGAGGCGTACCACAGAGAGTAAAGACAATTAGCCCTAGGATACCGTTTTGCTACTTCGGATCAGATCGCTAACCAATAGTTTGGAGAAGGTAGACCTGTTACTATGCGTATACTCTATCCCCTTTGGAATTTTTTCTTACCGTCCACGGCTATTGCTTCCTATGATTGCGGACCACAGTCGGCAACGTTTGAACTGGAGCAGATAACGGCAACATTGGGAGGCAGAATGACACAATGTAATCTTCAGCGACGAATCGCGATTCTGTTATTGAGTTTTACCGTTTACGGTTAAAACTATATTGTTATATTTTTCTGTAATACGCGAGATTTCATGTAAAAATAAAAGTTTACGTACTGAATATACATAACTACTTCACATCATTATCTGATTTTACGCTATTGACATTGTCAAAACAAAAAAAAATAGCGTGAAGTAAGTTGACTCTGTACTTCCCATGCTAAGCTGTCATCAGTTTGTAAAGGATTATGTTTGGCACAAGTAAACCTTTCTGAAAAAAGATAGCTACGAAGATGCATATCAAAGCATAAATAACCTTCCTCTTCCCCCTGAGAGGCATTGCTTCAGGCATACATGATCGTTGCGATGACCAATCCCGCGTAAATGGCGATATTGGTCTTCACCGTGCCCAGTGCTCGCAGTCCACACCAGTGCGAGAGCGATTGCCGACTGTGACTTTCGACCACCGACGACGACGCTTGATCTTCGAGGAACGTCGCATGTATCAACTCGATACCCATCCTTAGGAGATATGTCTAATATGTGCGTAGAATTATTGAGGTTGGAGACGTATAAATATACCAACGTCAAAAAATTGAGATGCACCCGTCCCACCCGTGCAACCCCTATGTTTGACCGGTACAATTTTTTTCCGAAAATGATCAGGATTTTCTGAAACGTCAAAAAACAAAGTTCGGGGATTTATTTGTGTTTGGCCACTGAGCCTAGTTTAAAAAACTACAAGGCTTTTGCGTCCTTGGCATAGTAGTAAAATTGTGTGGAAATTTCATCGAAATCCGAGTGGTATTTACTTCTCAAGTGTTAGGCGGTTATAAGATTAGCGGACAGACAAACAGACGGAAATGAGAGGCATGGCTTTTCGAGATGTACAAGTCATATAACACCCAAAGAACGTCAATAACTCCTTTTAGAAAATTTTCAAGATTACAATACTTTCCCATCAGTAGTGCGTGGGAAGTAAAAACATGGTACATTGGAGATATATTTACTTGATATACAATGTGATTGTACACGCATTTTGTGCAGTGTATATAATTATGTGTTCTCATATGTCGGTTATATTTAGATATAGTCTCTGATTAACGTAAATTTCTGTCGCCAGAGCAAGCCCACTCCTGTACAAATTTTGGGGTGGCAGACCCACAATCGTGCGTTTCCGTGCAAGGGGTGTGCTGGCGGGGGTAGTGAACGACGGCGCGTCTTTCGGTAGAGAGTGAAAGTTGTCACGCACGCACGCATAGGGGGGCGCAGGGGGTAGATCGGACGGACGACGGCTAAACCCGACCGAGCCGGATCGATATTCCGAGTGAAGAAGAGAAACGGGCAAAACGGGGGTTGAAGAAGGCAGTAGGAGGAGGGAGATTCACCCTCCTCCTCGGTCGTCGGTCGCAGTCGTCTGGACCACTACAGCTACTACTCGAGCTGCATATGTAAGTTTTAATCGCTCCAAAACAAGGTTGCCAAATATTCTAATCCTTGATTGCACCTCAAGCTCTCTTATAGCCTGACATATTGTTCAGTTAGTTTGTCTTCAAGGGTTTTACGTTAACAACCGATTCAAGCTAAACTGCTTCGCCCATATTGCAGTTTCAATAAAGGAAACTTTTATTATCGCAAAACTTTTCAATATAAAGCTTTTCTTTACCTCCATATCAAAAACGTGATAATCATTTACGGTTAAAGTCGACCGGGTTTCAATGTGTACAAGAGAGAGAGAAGCGAAAGAAGTGTGCAACGCGTATGTTAGGAAGAGTAAGAAAGAGTGCGCCCACAATTAATCAAGTTCCCTGGCAATCATAGCTAGGAAGATCAAGGTACACTCTTTCTAATTCTTTCTAACATACGTGTTGCACTGTTCTCTACCAGAAATGAAATTTGAAAATTCAAATTTACTGTTTTACATCTACTTTCTATGTTTTGGATCTGGAAAAAGGTATAAAAAAATAAAAATGGCAACGTGACAATCAGTTTTACTCCATTTTACTTCCTATGCTAGTAAGTTTAAATCAGGCCAACTGATTGATTACTATCTTCACCACTACACGGTTCGAGTTTTGACCGCCGTGCGACCGCCCGGTAACAGCAGTAAATTCAGTAAAGTTAGCAGAAAAGGTACGTGCATACCTCCGCGCAACCCATGTTCTCAGCACTTGGCGTGCGGCGGATATACTACAACGGGTTGGTGGAAATTCCAACGGTGACATTAGAAATATTTGAGGCATTGTTTCTAATCTTATGTTTAGATTCTACATCCCAGTAACATACAGCAGGCTTAAAAAATACAAATATTTAAATTATTTTTTCATTGCTGACAGCTCCAGCGCCGATTTTGAAAAATATGGCAGCACCGCCACTCCCAAACTACATCAAAATCCGTCTCGAGCCTACTGAGCACTGAACCAAGGATAAGACTCTGTTGTCAGTAGATCATTATTCAAATAAAAAAGCTACATACTTTTTCTATGTTTAACATAGTAATTTTGACAGAATCCAAACAAAATGATGGGAAATAACGTAATACTGCGATTTTACTTTGTAGGTATTCTTGGGACAACTGTCAACATCGCTGAAACTAGAGCTACTTGCTATGCTGATATTATTGCCTTGGCCATTTCAATAATTGAATTCCCTGGATGCCTTTTTTTATGGGGCCACTGCTACTGTTGTTACGCAAAAAGCCAACGGTCATGTTTTCTCATTTGTCTTGGAACACTGAACAATGTGTTAATATATGGATTAATAGGAGATTTGAAAGATATTGTATGACGTGGGTTGGAATCCCTATGATTTGGTAACCTGTATTGAACAAACTTGAGGTCAAGTTAAATAGCCCGAAAGTTCAGGTGTTTAGGAGATAGTTTGATAAGCATTCTGTAATTTTATTTATGTCTTCATAGAATGCAGAATTTTCTACAGCAAGGATAAAAATCAAACATCTAGTTTGACTGGTCTGATACACACATATAAACAGAAAAAAATTTTTTTTTGTGTCTGACCTCAATGAACATGTTGACTGTATTTTAAAAATGCATCCTTTTTTTAAATTATCTCAGGTAAGAGGTAATACTGTTAATTTCAATAAAATGCTGAGTAAGCTGACATATCAATATGTATTAGGTTTGATCGACGTTTCGAGAAGGTCACAAATCCTTTTTTTTGAGTAGTCAGCTATACGCAGATCCTTTTTTATTGGTCAAATTTGCTTCTGTGTTGCAAATTGTGTACCCGGGCTCAAATGAAAAAACAGGTTTTTGTTTTTTTTTTTTTTTTTTTTTTTTAACGAGGGGGGAATGCATTTACGCACCATACCATAGCACGAGCTACGACGTGTGTGGGGCTCCAGGGTCTTGAAGAGATCACCTAATACCCACTAAACCCTAAACCTCCGCGTGGCCCGACTCATCAGCGTCTCGGTAGGCCATGTGTTGTGCGTGACCTGCGGTCTGCTACAACGTCTCCTCATGTGTTTCAGTCTCTGGGAACGCCGGGTTGGTTCCCTTTACCTCGCACATTCTATCGATGTCGTTAAGCGATCATCGATAGAGGGTCTGCTAGTTTCTCTTGAAACTCTTGTTTTCGAAAAATCAAGAGTTTCAAGTCCTCTTACCAATATGTTGTTCCTGGTCCTGGTCCTGAAGGGTCCTGGTCCTGGTGGGTCCTGGTCGTGGCGGGTCCTGGTCCTGGTTGGTCCTGGCCCCGGTGGGTCCTGGTCCCGGTGGTTCCTGGTCCTCTGCATCCACGCCGTGGGGTGGGGGGGGGGGGGCAGCCGCAAGTTCCCCTGGTCTCCTAGTCAAGGTTCCAGTTAGCGGGTGCCAACTGGGACCTTGGTCTGGGGTACCTGGTTCTGCGGTTGCGAGGCCTCTCGTCCGGATCGTAGTCCATGAGGAATCGTAGCTGCTCGTTCGGGTGGTCCTGAGCTTTCTCGAAGGTCTTCTCCGCTTTTTTCCTCATGTACTCGTGGATGGTATCCCAATGCAGGTCTCTACGCAAGGTTGAGTTCCTTACGTAGGAAGGTGCATTGGTGGCGATCCGGAGTAGCTTCATCTCTAGAGCAGCAAGTCGCTTGCGGTAGCTGGGGGCAGCGTACCCCCAGACCGCGGAGGCGTAAGCGAGCTGAGGTCTGGCGATGGCCTTGATCAGCCGTAGCTTGGTCGCTAGCGGCATCTGGCTGTGTCTACCCAGTAATGGGTAGAGTTGAGCCATGGCTGCTCTGGTTTTTGCGATGACAGCTTCTATGTGCGCTTTCCAGGTGAGGGACTTGTCAAAAACGATCCCCAGATATTTGACATTGTCGCTCCACTGGATATCTTCATCGAAGATGGATGCTTCGAGAGGTCTTGCAATCCTTCTTCGTTGAATGAAGATTGCCTGCGACTTCTGGACGTTGATGCGGATTTTCCATTTCACGCACCAGTCCTGGATGTGGTCCAGTTCATCCTGTAGTCTCCTACGGATGATCTCGGGCCGTCTATGCTTGGCGGCTATAGCAGTATCGTCTGCATATAGGGCCAGCATTGTGTCAGCTGTCTTCGGCACATCGTGTGTATAGATGTTGTAGAGCAGGGGGGCTAAGGCTGACCCCTGGGGCACGCCTGCTTCCAGCTGTCGTCTTGTTGAGTGGCATGTACCAATCTTCACCGTGAACCATCTTTGTGTTAGATAGCTCTGGATCAGTTGGCACATGCTCGCATCGATTCCGGCGGCTTCCATTTTGGCGATGAGTCCATCGTGCCAAACTCGATCGAAGGCTCGTTCCACGTCCAGCAGGACGAGACCGGTTGCCTCCTGGAGATTGAAGCCGCTGGTGATGTTTTCCGTCAGTCGTAGCGCTTGGAGTTCCGTGTTGTGGGAGGATCTGAAGCCGAATTGCTCTGGGGGGAGAAGTTGCAGTTCTTCTGCCTGCTTCTCTAGTCGAACGGCGATAGCCTTTTCGACTACTTTGCCCATCGAGGAAACCAGGCTGATGGGCCGGTAGTTCTGGGGCAACTTCCGGTCCTTGCCTGGCTTGGTGAGCATTATAACCTGGGCTTCCCGCCACCGCCGCGGGAAGTGGTTAAGTCTCAGGGTGGCATTGGCGATGTTGGTGAGCGCAGCAATGCCTTTGGTGGGAAGGTTCTTCAGCATCCTGTTGTTGATGCCGTCCCTTCCCGGCGCCTTTCTGACCTTCAACCTGCGGATGATCAGACGGATTTCCTCTGGACTGGAGGGGTGATCCGTCTCCTGGCCAGGTGGTCGGCTCCTCATGTTTTCGGCTGCGACTTCCACGGCCTCCTCGTGGTTGTCGTCCTCGTCTTCATGGTAGTTGAGTCTGCATTCGGATTCTAGCGAATCGGCGAATGCTTCGGCTTTTTCTTCACTGGAGTAGGCCAAGCCACGTTGGCCGTGAAGAGTGGGGATCGTGGTGCGCTGACGACGAAATTTTCGCTGCATAGACCAGGCCGTACCATCCTGGGTCTCTAGTTCTGCACAGGCTGCATTCCATCTGCTGTTTTGGAGTTCCGCGAGTGCGTTCTTCAGAGCTAACGATGCTCTGTTTCGCGCAACTCTCGACTCCTCTGTCAACAGTTGGAGATGTTCTCGCTTGAGTCTCCTGTTCTCCCTGATCAGGTGCCTAATATGGTGCGGTGCTGGACCATTTAGGTGTCTAGGAACTGCCGTAGTCTCGGAGCGGGTGCTGTCCTCGTGCGCTCGCAGGACAGCATTCTCCAGCTCCTCTACTGCGTTGTCCAGTTCCTCCGCTGATCGGATGGTTGGAATTTGAGTGATGTTCCTTTGGACGTTGGATTTGTACAGGTTCCAGTTCGTCCGTTTGGTGCTCAAGCTATCTCGAGTTCTAGACCCTGTACCAAGTGTTAGTAGAATCGGATTGTGGTCCGACGATCCTTCCACCAGGGTCTCTATCTCGAACTCCTCTCTGATGTTGCGGAGGATGGCTATGTCCAGTACCGCAGGTCGCCCAAGGCCGAATGGAATGTAGGTTGGTTGCTCCGGACCGACGATGACCCCCGCCAGGGCATCGACGTGTTCCTGGAGCTGCCTTGCATTCCTGTCTTCGACGTTGTTGTTCCATGCCGGAGACTTGCAGTTTAGATCTCCGATGACTATGCGTGCTCCTGGGCCTCTCAGGAGGTCAGCGATGTCATCTTCGTCTAGGGCCTCCCCTGGTGGCACATATAGGGAGGTGATTCTGTAGGGACGGTGGTTGTGATGGACCTGGACCGTGATTCCGTCCCCATTTATGTCTGCGGCATCGTCGAGGACATGACTCGTCAAGGTACGTTTGACGAGTAATGCGACTCCTCCACCTCTGCCCCTTCTGTCGTAGCGGTACGTCTCGTACCGCGGGAACGTCAGACTATGGGCAGCATCCAACTTCGTTTCTTGGATGGCCATCACCTCTGGTTGGTACTGGTCTAGTATCTCCTGGATTTCTGGTTTCCGTGCCCTGAATCCGTTGATGTTCCAAGAGATAATGCGTAGAGATTCTACGTTTTGACCTGTAGACATTTCGGGTCTAGTGCTTGTCTTGCATCTTGGCCTCGAGTGCATCCAGGCGGGTTATGATGGCTTGCATCATTGCTAGCAGTCTGTCATCGCCGTGTTGCTTCTGCGCAGTAGTTCCAGTAGCAGTGGCGGCTGCTGGGGCAGAAGTTGACATAGGTTTCTTCACTTTTTGAGCGTAAGAAGTCCTATTTGTGGTGGGGACTGCTTTGGGGGCAGAAGCAGCTTTTTTCGGGGCCTTACTACATCCCTTGTAGTTGGCGGGGTGGCCTTCTCCACAGAGGCAACACTTGGCGTTTCGTTGCCCTGTTGGCGGCGCTGGCAGACTGCAGCTGGTGCTGTTGTGGTCCTCTCCACACTTAACGCACCGTTCAGCGAGACGGCAGTTCCGCTGTGTGTGCCCGTACCGCTGGCAGCGGTAGCACTGGCTGGGCTCGGAAGACTTTTTCTTCCTCTCGAAGCTGACCGTGAGCATGGCCAGCCTCTGGATCTCTGCAAGCTTTTCCGGCATCTTCGTCTTGACGAGGAAGAGCGGAAGTGGCTTCTTTGTGGTCCTTGAGGTCAGCTGCTGAACCACGGCGTCTGCGATGCCTTGGCTCACCAGATCCTCTTTGATGTCATTGACTGCCATCTCTCTCGGAAGCCCACGAATGACCCTCTGGTCCATCCTGTCCTCCTTCAGTTGATATGTGAAGAAGGGCCGCTTGATGGATTCAAGCAGTGCGACTAGCTGACGGTAGTCAGCTGGTGTATTTGTGAATACCTTCACACTGGTACCCGCCGTCCTCGCTTAGGTTTTTGTAGCTAAGCCAGGTGATATATATAGTATTTCCTAATTTGATGTGAGAATTAGGGACCCATTTTACAAGAATCGTATGATTTTTCTCTACTTAGTTTCCAGATCCATTACTTTCCATTTGTCTACTTCGTGCCATAGGTATAAATTGTGCTCGCCGGATTTTAGTAAAATCGTAACTTAAAGCCTGTATCTCCTTATGGGAGCTGATGTTTTATTGGAATTAGTGACAATTTTCTGTATACTCTGGTTCAAGATATGGGGTTTGTGATTTTTTAATTGCGACGATTATTAGAAAAAATTGAAACGGTCATTTAGGTAGGTAACACACATGTTCCTCATATCATTGATACGTAATTACAACCAAAGTTTTTGATGTTGTGAAACCCACTGAAATTATATGTTCCACCTTAATTACTTCATTACAACGTTTACAGCAATCGTTAACAGCAAAATGTTAATATCCTGAAAACAGAAAAAAAAACTTAATGAGCCGTTCACATCATACATCTGTATATTGAACGTTGCTCTATAAAATGATTGCCAGCTTTTAAAATTTTAATTTACAACAAACCACTCTTTCTATTCTGTACGTACGATTTTGTTCACTAATAAATACCAGTAATTTAACATAACCGTTTTCTACCGCTTGATGTACAATTAGAATTTTTATTAATATTTATTACGAAACTTTTGTAATTAAGTTAGTTATCAAGTCGTAACTAAATATTGTATGTAACACTTTATTCAATTGGATAGGCTGTTTAATAAAAGCATTTCGTTTTAAAATACAGTAAATTGCTAAATAGCAGTCATACAGTGATCATGATAAAAGTAATTATTTCACACTAATTTTATTTCTATTCCGCATTCAAACTATAAGGAGTAAGACACAAGTACTAGGATATGTTATACACGTATAGTGCCCGTGATGATATAATACGGTATTTTACTTTCTACTTCCAGAAAAATTATAGGAAACCACAAAAGAGCAAGTGATTAAAAAACTAACCTCATCGGTGGAAATGTTATATCCGGCATTAACGGAAAATTATCTTTTAATCACGGCTAATAATCCTCACACTGAAATAGTCCGGGTTGTCATTGTTTATTTATTTTACCGATGGTTTATTGTTTATTCAGTTTATTTGGTTATCAAAAACTGCCCAAAATTGGCAGAACTTTAGCATTGGAGAATATAGCAGTCGTGTTACAAATATTAAAAATGCAAAGACTTTGATGTCAGCTCCAGGTTCCAGATTGCCGAGTCCTTTTTGTAACTTCGAATATCGTTAATATTTTCCTCAATGTTGTTCTCGATTTTTCGCCGTAGGATTTAGGCAAGTATTTTGTTTTATTCCGGATACCACACATTTCAAGTCAAACTGTGATGATAGAGATGTTTTTTCCTTATATCTGACGGAAGCCCTTAACCGCTTGAACGAAAAAAAAAAGTGTTTTTGGCTATTTGAATCCAAACTATTGATATTTTGTCGGAATAAAATTTGAGCACATGGTTTCTCATGGTAATGGATACACGTATACTCTGAAGGACGTACGGTTTTTATGGTGTGAAATAGTACATAATTTCTCATTCCACACGTTCGATCAATTAAACATTTTCTTTCTGGAAGATTTTCATTACCTGTAATGAATGTTTTAATTATTCTAAGTAACTAGAATTTAATAAAACTGAAATTTCTGGGACCAGTTTAATTGAGAGCAGTATACTATTAAACTAATTTGTTTGGAATTAGCAAACCATGTACCTGTATCAAACTGTTTGATTAGATCAGGTAAATTAATTTATTTAGAAAAGGTACATTTGAAACAATTGAGCATTTTAATAAATACAGATAAACTATTTATTTGAATCGCGTACTCGGCAGGGCTAGGCCCTTCATTCGTAAATGATCGTATGCAACAGGCGGGGTACCAGTGAAGCACTTCGAACTACTCAGCTTTAATTTGTGATTTTCGTGACGAGCTTCGTATCCGAATGTTACCGTTGTTGGTGTATAGCAGCTGAGAAGTGAATCAATTATGGTGATCAAGTGAAACAATCAAGCATAAGGTGCTTAGTGATCCATAAAAATGGTTAGAATATTTCTCACTCCCCATGAAGCACCCTGTATCTGTAGCTGGTTTCATCTAGGTAGACACTATTACCTACACTAATTAGACAGATTAAATGAAGATAATTAAATTGCTTTACTTGGACTAAGTAAACTCATTTCAGTAGTTCATTAATTTTAAATGAATATGTGTACCTAATTCAAGTAAACGGTTAAAGAACTTAAACGGCTACGTTTTGATTCAATTAATTCTATAGATTTAAGTAAACTGTTTTAGAAATCGTAGTTTAATTGAACTAATTAAACTTGTTAGCTGTCACAGAGTTACTTAAATTTTGTAATTGGCTTGATTAAAATTTAGGATATTTGTGGAGGTATGGAGGGTAACTTTTAAAATGCTTTAAACAACTGTCTGACTCGATAAGTCTGAAAAAATATGGTACTGCTTAATGAAGCACATAAAATTGACTTTACTTGCACTCACATGAATCATCATGCAAGATGCAGCATGTGTGTAATATCAAATCGTCGGTCTTAGTTCTTGCGTTCCATCCATGACTTAAGTCAACCAACTCCAGAGTTTTTGTGCATGTACCAACTTGTTGTCGTCGTCTACTCGTACTTTCCATTACCGAATCAGTAATTATTGTGTTTTTGCTCCTCCCCTCTCCACCTCGAATAATATGTGCTGATGCATACCTCCCTCGAAAAGGGAAAAAATTGAATGAAACTTGTCTGGATGCAGCCCGTGCATCTTCCAAAGTAATTAGTCTTTAGTGAGCAACGGTCGTTGTCAGCTGTCAGCAATCACTCAACCGGTACATGGAATCGCGTATTTTTTCCCTTTCGAGCTTTGCATTCAGCCGCATCCGAGATACAAGCCTCCAGGATTCCCCAAATGATTAAATTATTTTAATTAATTTCGAAACACAGCGACGTGCGTTCAAGATTTTCTACAGTAACAGTGGATCATACTGAAGAATTTTTGGTTAGTAAACAAGGCGTAGACCAAATATTATGAGGAATGTGTATATGTTATGATTCTCACAAGGAAACATATTTTTCGTATACCAGATTTATTGAAAAATCGTTGTTTATTTCTTGGTTTTAATTGAAATGGGATTTAGAAATAGATTGCGTATGCCACTTTTTCTGCTCTAAAACAAAATTTCTTTGAGATCATCATGGCAGCCGCGGTATTCCGGCATTTAGGCTTCTGCCTGCGCGGCTGCTTCGATATAAAAAAAGGGCGTAGTCAAACTAGCAATTAGACGTTTCTGCTTTCGATCTCAATCCTCAACTTTGTTTTACTTCTTCTAATCGCACACAATTTCTGATTCTGCATTTAGTTATGAATATAATACATTTATTTATACGCTATATTAGAATGTATATAGCGTCCATATGAAGACACAAAATTGGTGATGGAAGTCGAAATAAGATACCTCGAATTGAAAATTTAAACACGCTATCTTGTAGATCAGAAAAAGCGACAATGTTAAAATGCAATTTAATTCGAAATGGCATCTCAAATATAAAGCCAGGTAGCATTTTTACTGTTTAAATTTGGTTAGAAATTTCATATTGTCGCATGCAATAGCTTTCGCAGATTTGTGATTTTTTAACATCTGCATTTTTTTTTAAAGCATGGCCCTGTATAACAACTAAGCTACAATGCTTTTTTTCTAAGTACTAGACCATAAAGAAAGAGCTGTTTTACGAAATTATTGTATTACATGTCAAAAAATACAATTTAGTACCGTTAAATCTTGTCCCATTCGTCTTGTCCCCTCATTTTCACCTTTTAAACCAATAGCATTACATACTTTGTTTCACTTGCTAGTCGATCCGAATAGCCAGTGTTTTTTGGCGATTTGCTAAAATATGTTTCATCTCCATGCTGGAGAGTTGTTTGTTTTTTTTTGTTAAAACTTCGTCATAAGTAATAACGGTTAAGGAACGAGATTAGGGTGACTACATAAACAAAAAGTCAGATTTAAGTTGAAACAAGGTATTATTGCAATGTTATTTTCATTAAATTGCTGTGGAAGGTTCGAATATGCACGTATCTCTCTTTGAGAGACTTTACGCAGTGCCTAACTTTCAACACAAGCAACAATGAACGAAGGCTAGCTCAAGATTTTTGAATATCCTTCAAGTTGATTGCCTTATTTTTCATAAAAATGGAGTTTTTTATACATGTGAACGAAAAAACGAAAAAATGCAATTTTTGAGTCTTAATGGCAGCAAACCCAAAAACCTCAATTTACTACATTTTTGGAAAAAATGTGGTGTGCAGCGTCGTATGAAAGAAATTAATGAAAAAGCCTTGTCTAGCAGTATGCTTTAGGTGAGAAACTACGTAAAGTCAATTTACTTTTTAATAAGCATGCTCCTGTAAAAACAATCAGAGTGAGCAAACTGCATTGTCTTTGGCATACAGATATAGTTAAAATAATTATGAATTTACGTTCCGCTCCTTTAGTGGAGTTTAACGACATCGAACTGAAAAAATATATAACTTCTTCAAAGAATTGAGAGATATTGCTTTATCTGCACTAAGAAGAAGCCTATGTATCGACAGAAAAAACAAGCAATTTTTTGGAAAATTGATTATTCCAAAATACGATGAAACGTTACCTGAACACTTCAAAGGCAAAGAAGCAATCAATGATTATTTTATTAGTGTTTTTAAACAGCCTCTTGGTGATACTGAAACTATTAATTATTATTCTGGCAATATTTTCAGCAGCTCTGTAAAATTCCAGATTCCTAATGGCAGACGTTGCTACAGCGTTGAAATCAATCAAACCTGAAGCTGTTAGTACTGAGGAAGTTTCCCTCGGAATGATCAAAATATGTATGCCAACTATACTACCTTACATTACTCACATTATTAATTGTTGTTTAGGGTTACTTCCCTAAATGGAAGGAAGGAATGTACCTGTACCTAAAAATGCATCGCCACATCAAATATACCTGATTTTTTTCTAGGCTGCTAGAGAAAATAGACCAGTACCAATTATACCACTACTGCAGTGAATAATCAATAATTCCACCACACCAGTCTGGCTTTCGCGCTGGTCACAGTACCGCAACATCATTACTTATCATCACTGATGATATAATCAGCACCTTGGATAGAAAAAATGCTAGAGTACTGATATCTCTCGATTTTTCCAAAGCTTTTAATACAATTGATTGTTTTGTGCCAGGCTTCAATATTATGGCCTCGATATCTTTGGTCTTTGGTTGGCTGATTTTGGTAAAGTTTTTGGTAAAATTACTCTACCTCTACTTTTGTATATAGATTAACAGTGGCTTCCACTCCATCTTATTCATTTGGAAAACTTATACCTAGAAGAAACATGCATTCTCTAAATTTAAGACGCGGGATAACTAAAGTATACCTCATCACCATTCAACTCTATTCCAAAGATCTTTTTCATATAACACTGTGAACTTGTAAAATCACGTGAATAATCAGTTAAACAAATATTATTATAATTAAAAGTACATGCTACTTGCAGAGTGATATAGCTATTTTCACGTTTTGATTTTGTAAGTAATTTACAATATTCTTTAAATTCCTGTATAATCTAATTTCTTAACAGGATTAAATGTAAGAGTAGCCATTGGATAAATGTTGCCCTAATATAGCCGAAATTATTGTTATGATTATTAGATAAGAGGGTCAATGCTCCAACCGAATTTACAAAATGCAATTTTGACATTTTGAAGCGGAGCTCTTCTCTGTGAGAATGAATGTTAAAAAGTACCTTATGATAAACTGTGAAACCTACGAGGAAATTATATAAGCAGTTGGAATAAAACACAAGATTTACATTTAGAAAATATGTGGATTGAAATCTTTCTTGAAAATTGGGAAACTATGCTATCTAGAAACGTCAGAAAACTTCTATTGACCAGGCTAGCTAGCTAAACGTAAACCCTGTTGTAAAAGAAATTGTACAAGATTTATATTATTTAGAGTGAGTACAAAGGCCCGTCATCTCGAAACAAAGAATTCTTGGTAACTTTTCTTTATCAAACTATATAGAAGAATTGAGAAAGAGATGAGCACACCTTCAAAATGGGTATGTCCAGTTCGTGTCAACAGTTAATTGGTTATTGCAAACGTTATTGCAAAAAACGTTCATTTTTTGCCGAAAAGGGCAGTGAATATGAAATAGTAGCCAAAAGTAAAAGCCCTTTTAGTGACTAACATCAAAAAATATTCAAAAATGCTCAAGCGATCCAGGACGTAACTGCTGCAATAAACTAGATATACAGGGTGAGTTTTTAATATCTAATTTGACAACATCTCCATTACTATAAAACATAATTAAAAATGTTATTTACGAGAATTTTGGACTATACACTTCGTACTGGGAATGTAGCGCTCCCTACAGAGTGATTCATACCGATGTGACAAAAACGATTTTTATTCAAATGGTCTTTTAGTATATTCTAATATGCCACTTCAAAAGGAGAAGTTGCTTCTACAATTTCTGGAAATTTCATCATATAGCAAAAAAATAGTTTTATAGAATATGTAGAAGACCATATGCCTAGTCTGCTCTAAACTGGTTTGAAAAACAAATTTATTATTTTATCAACATTGTGATCTCCGAAACGGTAAAAGATACGGGTCGGTTGAATGGTGTACTGTGATCCGTTAAAATGTTTATGATGAGATGTGATGTTTATTGATTGTGTATCCTGGAAGGCAGTAATTATTGAGGCATAATATTATGCAGAAATCCACTGATGGTACGAACCACAGTAAATACTGAGCGTGTGACATTCGCTTTACCGTTTCTCAGTTTTCAAAGGCTAAGTGAGAGTGCCTTTAGCACAATTAAGTTTATATCTAACATAAATGTCAACTAATCCTAGCAATTTCTCAACTAATAAATATTTATTCAGATTGTGGAGAACCCTGTACGTGAATAATTTAATTGTAAATATGTTCTCTAAATTTAATTTTTGCCAGGCTAGGTAAAAGGAGGGCAGCTGCTGGTCAGTGCTCTATATGAATTTGAGAATTCTCTGTAGGTGACTTGACTCAATGCGTATCAAGGATAATGTTATCAAATTACAACTTGACATTTTTGCGGCTTTTGGGATCAACTCTGTGAGTTTGAACGTTAAAAAGTATCCCTCGATAAACGGTGGAACCCAAGAGGAAGTAGTCTAAGCAATTAGTAGATTCCTGATAAGTCGAATTTGGTAAGAAATACTAGGCAGTCTGATAAGTCCCTGAAAAATGAAACACGGAGACGTTTTTTTGGCCAAAGTCGGGTTTATTTTTCAACATACTCTCTTTTTAGGTCGATACAGCGAATCCAACGATTTTCTAACTTTTTGATACCGTCCGAAAAGTACTCGATCGGAAGGTCTCCAAAATACGCTTCAGTTTCAGCTATGAGCTCCTCATTTGAGTAAAAACGCTTACCGATGAGCCATCTCTTCAGGTTAGGGAATAAGTAATAGTCGCTGGGGGCCAGGTCTGGTGAATACGGTGGCTGAGGAACCAATTCGAAGCCGATTTCGTGCAATTTTGCTTGTGCAACTAAGCATGAATGAACAGGCGCATTGTCGTGATGATAAAGCGGTTTTTTCTTCTTCAAATGCGGTCGTTTTTCGGCGATTTCGATTTTCAATCGGTCCAATAATGATGAATAATATGCTCCGGTTATGGTTTTACCTTTTCCAAGATAGTCCACGAATATTATGCCATGAGCATCCCAAAATACGGAGGCCATAACCTTTCCGGCCCATTGTTGCGTTTTTGGACGCTTCGGAGCACTTCGGCCCGGTGGAACCCACTGTTTTGCCTGTTGCGTTGACTCAGGAGTGTAGTAATGGATCCAGGTTTCATCCATGGTTACAAATCGTCGCAAAAACTCGGTCGGCTTACGCGAAAATAATGCCAAATTCTGCTGGGAAGTCGTCACACGAATTCGTTTTTGGTCCACTGTGAGCAAACGCGGCACCCATCGCGCGCAGAGCTTCTTCATGCCCAAAACTGAATGGACGATATTGCCTACGCGTTCCAATGACATGCCTGCAGCATTAGCTACCTCTCTCAATTTCACTTTGGGATCATTCAACATCATATCATGGATTTTTTCGACGTTTTCTGGTGTAGTGACCTCTTTTGGGCGCCCAGATCGTTCAGCATCAACTGTGCTTGTACGGCCACAACGAAACTCCGTAAACCACTTATGAATCGTTCCAATCGACGGTGCAGAGTCCGGGTAATACTTATCCAGCTTGGCCTTGGTCTCGGATATCGTTTTCTTGCGTAGATAGTAGTGTTTGATCAAAACTCGAAACTCGGATTTTTCCATATTAAAAAAAACTCTGAGGTTAGTCGCTTCTCAGTGCTGTAACTTGTAAATGTGTAAACATGAATGGCTGAAGTTTTGACAGGTGTCATTTGAAGGATCAGGCTCGACAAAAATGGTTCGCATTAGTGAATACTAATGCCATCTCTTAGAATTTTCAGGTACTTATCAGACTGCCTAGTATTTTCAGTAAAAGTTGGAAATGGTCCTAATTGCACTGTAGAGCGCTTTCATTTTCCTGATAATATTGTCATACGTAAGTGCATGGCTCTCGTCTGTCTCCTGCGATTCGAAATCGATATCGCAGCAGCAGGAACGGCAATAGCGGCAAAACATCAGCCGTTGGAATATCGCGCATCGATTAGCAGACCACGCCCCGCGGAACGCGTGCTACAACCTTTCCCCTCTCCCCCTCTTCCGTCTCCAACTCCCGTTTCTCCCCTTTCTTTGCTCCCGCTCTCGCTCTATGCTCCCCTCGCGCCCTCTCTACTCTCTTATGTATGTGTGCCTTCCGAGGAGTTACGGCGTGTTTTACCGCGTGACAATATGTTGGTAAGTCGGTTGTACTCAAAGAAAAGTTTTAAAATCTACAGTGACGAGGGACTGAGGGAGGATTCATATACGCACAGATGCGAAAACTTTTTTGTGGAATCTTTGTCTTTTTTTACATCCAAGCAGCCGCGCAGGCAGAAGCCTAAATGCCAGGGCAACGCGGCCGCTAGGAGGGGTTAAATAAACTTTGTTAAGATTAGTAGAACTGGGAAAAGCCTTCTCTTGTCGATTGTTCCACAATCGCGATATCCTAGGGACAAAGTATCGGCCAGTTCTGGGACGTCGAAGTCATCCAAATCTGGCAGACGCATCACGCGGCGGCATCATGGGGGAGAGCTCAGAAGAACAAAGCCCATTGATGTAGCGCCAGAAGAGATCTGTGTGAGAGTCCCGAGACTGTATGTTAGAGTAGAGTGATCGATCAGTCGGACAGCAGTCCTCTAAATAGCATCGAACATGGATAATGTAGTCGGGGCGGAGGAGCCCAGACATGTAAGCAAAACTAGAGGCTAGGTCTTATCTTGGCCTTGTATAGAGCGAGGAGGTAATGTGGAGAGAAGTACTTCTTAGCCATAAACAAATAGCCTAGCTTTTTCCCAGCAGCTGACGCTATTGACGATGTGAACGACTTTTTGGCAGACTTCGGCCATCCATCGAAACCGGATGGGCGCTAGGACGCATTTTGTTCGTCAAGGTACAGTACTGTATATTGGAAGCATTAAGCTGTACAAGATTATTGCGTCCCCAACAGTGATAACTTCTAGGTCTCTCGACAGAGAGAACGTCGCTGCTAGTTACTTAGCCACAATTTTAAATTAGACACCTATCTTACAACAGTAAAAACCTTTACAGATTCGGCGGTTATAAGGTGGTTCACGGCACCTTACCATACGGATTGCAATCTGTAGTAGTTCCAGTATAGACAATGCTGAGTCAGTGTAACATAGCCAACAAACCGAAATACAGGGTGTTTCAGTTTATTGTTGCATAACTTTGAGATTCGATAGAACTTTTAAAATTAATGCATAAAGTCTATATAAACATGGGTCGAAAAATGCGTGGCTTCCGAAATCCAGTGTGTTTAAATTTACTTTCTAAAATAGTTTTTTTTAAATATTTCGAACAATATTTGATGTATAACAGTGAAAATTGGTATACAAGGGTTTTTGGTACGACAAAACGAGTCATGGACATAGTTTTACTGTAGCCGCTAGAGGGCTCTCTCTACTGTACCTGTAGTGTATTAAAATGACCGAAAAATTTTTCTTAGTGCAATTTTTTGCTTTTTGAATAAAAAACCTGATTCTTCGCGCTTTTCAACATAAAAAAGCTCTCTTATGAATTTTCGTTAAGTTAGCCGTTTTTGAGATATTTCGATTTTTAAGGTTCGATGCATTTTTAATTATTTATGATAAAATAACGTTAAAAAGTCAGTATCTCGATAATTTTTAGAAGTAGGCTGTGCCCGCAAATATTTTTGAAATTGAAAGCAGAATAAGGTTAAACGTCAATTAGTTGACAGTTAGTTTTGTTGTCTGTTGAAACCTGAAACGTTTTTTTGCAATTGTTAATGCACGAAATTTAGTTTCTTTTACCTGTCTTTTTTTAAGTTTTATAAAAATGCCATTTTTATTCTCCAATCAAGACTTAGCGGACATTCATTTTGTGTATGGCTTTGTAAATGGAAACGCAGCAGAAGCAGCCAGAGAATACGCACGAAGATTTCCAAACAGACGACATCCAACTCGCTCAGTATTTGTAAGAGTGCATCGCCAAATAATTGAAAATGGTTTTGGGATCAAAACATAAATGTTCGTCAGCGCAGATTTACCCGTATGATTCTGCGTGAGTTTGATAGAGATCCGACCACAAGTGTTAGGAGAGTTTCTGGTGCCTTGGGAATTTCAGCAAGCCATGTTCACCGTGTTCTTAAAAATGACCATGAACGTCCTTACCATTTGCAACCTGTGCAAGGACTACAGCCAGGGGACGGAGAACGAAGAATCACATTTTGTCAGTGGATTCTTGATAGAACTGATAATAATAGGGAGTTTTTAAGTAACGTTTTATGGACCGATGAGTCATGCTTCACTAGACGTGGAGTGCTAAATTTTCATAATCAACATATTTGGTAGCATGAAAATACGCATGCAGTTCGGGAAAGAAATTTTCAGCATGAATTTAGTGTGAACGTGTGGATTGGTATCTACCGTAATCGACTATTTGGACCCTACCTTTTGCCTGCAAAGTTAAATGCTGCGACCTTAAAGGCTGAACATGCAAATATGTGGGATGATGTTATGTTAGATTTAAGAAGATTGGCCTGGTTCCAGCTTGATGGTTGTCGAGCTCATTATTCGAGAATAGTTAGAAACTAGCTGGACGAAAATTATCCAAAAAGATGGATCGGCCGTGGAGGACCAGTCGCCTGGCCTCCACGATCCCCTGACCTAAATCCATTAGATTTCTTTGTGTGGGGATTTCTAAAAGAAAAAGTGTACCAGACTCCCGTAACCACAAGAGATATGCTAATAGACAGAATCAGGGATGCATGTGATGAAATAAGCCCTTATTTGAATAATGCTATACCACGTTCGATCATTCGTAGATGTGAATTGTGTATCGAACAATTGGGTTTACATTTCGAGCAACTACTTTAGATTTTGTATGTTTGTCCTAACTCTGCAATAGCATTTTAGTTGTAAATAATTAATTTAATTTGTTAAAAATAATATTGGATAATTAAACAAATTAGTATTCTGTTTTTTTGTGTTTATTTGGAGTTAGGAATTATTGCTGTGTTTAAAAACACAATCTAAACGATCATCTTAGTTAATTGTAATGCCCAATTCGAAAATGTAAAAAAAAATATTATTTTCCCATAAATAATTAAAATTGCATCGAACCTTAAAAATCGAAATATCTCAAAAACGGCTAACTATAACGAAAACTCACAGGAGAGCTTTTTTATGTTGAAAAGTGCGAAGAATCAGTTTTCTTATTCAAAAAGCAAAAAATTGCACCAAGAAACAATTTTCGGTCATTTTAATACACTACAGGTACAGTAGAGAGCGCCCTCTAGCGACTACAGTAAAACTATGCCCATGATTCGTTTTGTCGTACCAAAAAACCCTTGTATACCAATTTTCACTGTTATACATCAAATATTGTTCGAAATATTTAAAAAAAACTATTTTAGAAAGTAAATTTAAACACCCTGTATTTCGGAAGCCACGCATTTTTCGATCCATGTTTATATAAGTAGACTTTATGCATTAATTTTAACTATCGAATCTTAAAGTTATGCAACAATAAACTGAAACACCCTGTATATTTATCCGCAAAGTAATAATTATGGCATTCTGGCACGTCCCTGTTAACATCCTGGTAACCAGCAGGAAACCCAACGGCGGCAGTCTTTTCCATTTTTCCCCAGCCAGCGCGGCGATGTCACGCAGCGCGAGTGGTGGTCGCAACATCTACATTTTATTTGCCGCCAGAGACATGCGGGGTGGAATATGGCGTTGGAAAACGGCGCGGCGGCGGAAATTCTCCCCTGCTGTGACATCTCCGCGAATATAACGGCCCCCGGCCATTTTTATACCCGACACGGGCATTAGTTTTCAAAAGAATGCGACGTCGTTGCTCGTGCTTGGCAGAAAAGCTGAGAGTTTTCTACTACGAATATTACTTTCAGATGAAATTTATGTGCTTAGTTCTGCAATGCGAATTTTTGGAGCTGAATATAACCAAAAAAATGGCCTTAAGTAAGATGACTCTGCACATCCCACTCAACACTGTCATCAGGGATGCGTTTGTAAATCACATGGTATTTTTTATTACGGCTGAAATTCTTTGGGGTATATTGTTAACCAAGTTTTGGCAAAAATTTGGTGTAAAGCAATCCCATATTTCGTGAATCTTTTGTCTCAGTTCGGTGATTGTACGAGCAGGATGTTGTCATAGAACCTTTTCTATCTCGTGCCACAAAGTTTCAATAGGTGACAGATCTGGACTGCTAGACACTCATTTCAAAAGTGGTACATTATTTTCTTCCATTCATTTTATAGCCTTTTTTGAGGTATGGCACGCTGCACCATCTTGCTGAAACACAAAATCTTGGCCGGATGTCAAACATTCTTCCATCACTGGTAAAAGCGATTCTTCTAAAATTGCCAAATATTTGTTTGTATTCACATTTCCATCAATAAAATGAAGTTTTCCTACTCCCTTTGATGACATCCTGCCCAGACCATAATGAATGTTGGAAATTTCACTTTTCTCTTCAGACAGTCAACATGGAATGCTTCATTTTTTTGCGATTAACTCTACTGCAACTGTCACCAACACAAACTTCGAATCGGGCCTCATCACTCCATTGTATTGCACACCATTGTTGAGGTGTCCATTGTCTATGTTCTTTAGCACATCTAAGCCGATTTTTCTTTTGCAGTGGAGTTAATAGTGGCTTTTCTTTGGCCTATAAACAAGTTGTGCAACTTTAGGGTTTTTACTTCACTTTTTTTTTATAATAGAACTTACCTTGCCAGTGCTAAATCCCAGTTTGTGGACCTCTCTATGAGCTGTGAACCTCGAAATTCTCCTTCCATCAGCGTCACTCCACAGAGCATTTAATCGTAAATAATTGGCACGCCTGTTTATCACGATTATTCTTCTTAGTGCACTTCGGTCGGCATTTGTGATATTACTTGTTTTCACATATCGTGGCTTAATATTAAATGAACCAGTTACGTTATATCTTCTAACAATATTTCTCACACTGTACAGCGATAAGTCTAACAAAGTTGCAATTTCTGAGTTTGATTTCCCAGAATTAAAAAACTTAATTATCAGTAACCGAATTTTCTCACTAATAACCTTTCCTCTACGCATTTTGAAAACCTTAACTACCCAAAACTATTTTAAACGTATTCTGACAGCTGTGATTCATAAAAACAATTGTCATGGCTGTTATTTTTCACAGCCACCTATGCGTTATAGACTTATTTTGCATTGAAATTAAAATAGGTTTATATGCTGTAATTGCAATTGCAAATTTTTATGCTGCAAATTTGATTAGGGAGTGATAAAGTTGGTGTTTTCTACTAAATATTATCAAAATATTCATTGTTAATATTTTAAACCTATAACACCCTGCTACATTTTTATTATTTGTGTTTGATAAGAAAAAAACTAAGATTTCAATAGTTGGGCCAACTGAAGTGGGAAGGGGCTCGTAGATTGTCTGATAAAATTTTAATCTGGAACACTTCGAAACTCTATTTTTAGATCTATGTCATAATTAGCGAGTCATGAAATGGAATCTCGTGACAGCCGTCTAACTTCTAACCACGTTTTCTGCGCGCATTGTATTTATCATAAGAAACGCATTTATCGTGAAAATTATATAATTTGTTAATTTTGAGCACTTTTTGATAACCAAATAAGGTAAGCAAACAGGCTATGAGATTGACAAGTAGGTAACAATACTCTCATTTCCAAGGAAGCACGCCACGAATATCACGTATCTTGAAAAGTGACGTTATATCGATTTCTTTTACAGTATACTGTTTTTTTGACAGTATGTAGGTTTTTCTACAATATGTTAACTTAGCACTTAGTTGTACGTGTTGTCTAAACGTCATGAGGCTTCAGTTATCAATGTTTGGCTCTGACATAATGTAAAATCTACTTCAGAGATGGCATCAGTGGAGGTCTAAGCTGTATGTTGTATGTGTTGATGATAATTACATTGGGTTCCTGTCTCAAATACACTTACTTGAGATTCAAAGCTAGAAATTAGTTGCGCATCCACTTCTTCTTATACATTCTGGAAATTACATATGCAAATTTGCTGAATATCAAAAATGAGAAAGACAAGAAATAATTATATTCACTGTACATTGTCAAATTACAAGCGATATACATGTTAACAATTACACACAACGCGGGCGCGGTTGTGATTTCCCGTAATTCTTCCCAAAGTTTTTCGTAATTTATAACTTTTAACATAACCTCTCTTCAGAAAGCACAACACAAATAACTCATCGGGCACAGCTAATAGATATACTTCATTGGCAGCATATTCAGTAATGATTTTCTCACACAGCAGATACCACTGATTTTATAGACATACAGACCAATACACATAGTCATCCAGATGCGATATTGCTATTCAACCAACTTTCTTCTCAGAGCTGGAAAGCTACAGAGCACTCGGCTTCACAAAACATATGCAACCAACAATGCGTGTAATCGAATCATTTCTCTATAGATGGACGCTCACAACGATCCTAGTGAGCAGACGTGGAATGACTGTTTGCACCCTAAGAACTACCTAGTCTGAAAGATGACATTTTATAGGTTTTTTTTGACGTTTTATAGGTTTGTTACATAATACCCGTGCCGGAAGAAAAGAGTATTTTTGACGTTCCGAAAGGATTACTTTCTTTTATTTCCAAACACATGGTACAGGTACGTCAAGCAATTACCATCGCTAAAATCGTTATAGAGCAAGCAGTACTTAGTACACTCTGTAACAATTTATGAACGCAGCCCAGTTGAGTATGATATAAACAAATAGGTGACAGTTATGACGAATGACAGCTGACGTAACGTATGACGGTATTGCTTATATCGAAACGAGTACGATCATCCAACATAAGAATTAAACTGTATCATCCTATACACATATCATTAACGATAGATAATTCCAAATTGTATTGACAATGAGTTATATATTTGACTCGCCATCATTATTTTCTAGAGGCTATTGTTATAGTATTCATTTTTACACATTCATTACGAATATACTCACGTTTCGGTAGTGTTTATTTTATATTGACTAAGATTTCCTACTATCACGTTATTTATAGACAATTTTGAACATAGAAACAAAACATCTGATATACTGACTGTGCATTGTACTTGACCAAGCCAAGCATAAATAGATTCAAATAATTTGTCAAAAGTATCTTTTTAGCTTCAAAACGCAGATTCTGCGGGATATCTTCCACCCTCCCTTCTCAATCTGAAAACCAGCAAAAAGTGATGCGTTTTACTTCGCTCGGTTTATCAGATTCGCGAGCTTTTACATTTTTCCCCTTTTGATGTTTTTTAAATGACATCATGCTCACAGGGGAGGAATTCTCTGAATAAAAAACGTTTACGGTATAAAATCGAATAACTTCAGGTTTATTTACTTGCTTTTGTGGCGAGCTTTCGGTACGTTAGGGAGAATGTTCCATCATAGGGGTGGATTTAAAATAACAAGTTGCGAATGCATGGGTCAGAAAATACATGATTTTGAATTATGTTTTTATACGATGATAGAGAAGGGAAAGAAAAATATGGGTGATTGCACATCATTTTTCTAGCTAATGAATGTTATAGGAACGTTTGTAATTTGTGACCTAGTGTTTCACATTTATGTAGTAATAATAATAATAATAATAATAATAATAAATGGGCTTTATTTCGTACAAAAGTACAAAAAAGGCGAAGTGACGCTAAGAGTAGCGTTTTTCAACTTAACCTTAAAACCTTAACAGAAAAAGCGTGTTGAAAAGATAAGATAATATAATAGAACTAGAACTAATAAAATGAAATATAAGCGATAACAATAACAATCTATATTTCCAGCATTTTGTGTTCTACTTTGAGTTTCTTTTTGAAATTAATAGTTCTTAGTAATTTTGTAACGTAAAAGGCAGATCATTATATAGTTTAATAGCCGAAAACGAAACAGACGCATTTACTGGCAGCTCAGTTTTTTTTTGAAAAACGCTCAGGCCCGTCGATTTTGTTTTCGAGGACACAAGTTTGGCAAAAAATCACGTTAACACGTGCAGCCCCCTGGGCGGGGGTGACACCAACCCTAAAATCATAAATGGAAAGGGGGGTCGAGTGATACCTTATTTTAAATGTCTTTCAATTCCCCTTATCATGATGTAAAATACATGAGCAGTAGTTTTGAAGATTTATTGATTTAAAGCTTAAAGTAGACTTTAATAGGTACATCAGATTAGTTTGTACTACTTTCAGAAGAAATTTGACTAAAATAATTTACTTAATAGGTAAATGCTTTTCTTCACTACGCCCATGGTTTGTTTATCATTTTGTTGTTGAAAATAGCTATTGGAGCGTTTTTTTGTGCCAAAAAAGTTATTTCTTGAAGAAAGATAAGGAAATATCTCGTACTTATTTTAAATAGGAATTTAGTACATACGTACATAGTTTGCGATTTATTTGACCAAACTTTGTTGCTAAAATAACTTGTAACGCTTTATTATATAAATTAACCATGGTATATTCCACAACAGAAAGAGTTGAAATTATCGAAATATTTTTCGGAAATAATCAGTGCGCTAATAGAACAGCAGACATATTTAATGAGCGACATGAGAACAGTAACTAACGTGCATCGAAAATATGTTCTAGAACTTGTAGCTAAATTTCGGGAAACTGGGTCAGTCGCCAATAAAAAAACGCAACATTGAAAATCCCATAAGGAACGAAGCAATAGAAGTGGGGGTTTTAGGGCAAGTTTATGTAGATCCTACGTTAAGTAACCGCAAATTGGAGACTGTGTGTGGTGTTAGTCGACGTACTGTCCAACGGATTATAACGGCCTATAGTTTTCATCCGTATAAAATTCACCTGGTACAAGAACTTAATGAAGGCGATTTTGATCGGCGATTACAATTTTGTGAAGATATGAGTGAACGAATTATAAATGATGAACATTCTCTATTCAACACTTGCTTTTCCGACGAATGTTCCCCTTAAATGGCGTAGTAAATCGTCATAACTGCCGATATTGGTCCGATTCTAATCCCAGAATTTATGAGGTTCATACACAGCAGCGACAAAAATTAAATGTTTGGGCTGATATTTTTGGCGATCATTTAGTTGGTCCTTTTTTCTTACCTGGATATTTGACCGGTGAAATGTATTTGGAATTACTGGAAGATGCCATAGATCCTGCATTAACAGCCATAATTGAAAATCAGAATGATCGGCGGTACATTGCGAATAGGTTGATGTTCCAACAAGACGGTGCCCCACCACATTACGCATTACGTGTTCGACAATATTTAGATCAGACTTTCCAGATCGATGGATTGGTAGAAGAGGTGCCATTGAATGTCCCCCAAGATCGCCAGATTTATCACCTTTGGATTTCTTTATGTGGGGTCATTTAAAAAGCAAAATCTATGCTACTCAGCAAACATCATTAGAAGACGTGCGACAAAGAATTGTGAATGAGTGCCTTCAAATTACTCCTCAAATATTGTAAAATTTGCGGCAACGTTTTGACCAAAATCTTTATTATTATTGCATGGAGAGACATGGTGGCCATCTTCAACATTTGCTTGCCTAACGGGTCAGTTCATTCTTCATTTTTAAATTACTTTGCTGCCAAATGTATCGATCTCCACTAATGATGATATATTAGTTTTATTTAAGCTTTAAATCAATAAATCTTCAAAACTACTGAACTGAAGTACATTAATTTTATATCATTATAAAGGGTATTGAAAGACCTTTAAAATAAGGTATCACTCGACCCCCCGTTCCATTTAAGATTTTAGGGTTGCTGTCACCCCCGCCCAGGGGGCTGCACGTGTTAACGTGATTTTTTGCCAAACTTGTGTCCTACTCGAAAACAAAATCGACGGGTCTGAGGGTTTTTCAAAAAAAAACTGAGCTGCCAGTAAATGCGTCTGCTTCGTTTTCGATGCGCCACCCTGTATATTGTAAACATGGGTCCAAAAATCTTTCTTGCTTAGGAATACAGGATGTTGTCTCACGACACAAGTTTTCGAATTAAAATTGTACACAAATGGTATGGTCACCATCACCAAACAGGCAACAATTTTTGGGGATCAAACTGTACCAGGTACTGGAAGTTGGGATATTTTCACCCCTAGAGGAGAAGAAAGTAAAATATACTCCACTGACTTTGTTAAACATCTATCACATATTTAATAAGGTCTTTAATTTTCCATGAGTTGTCTCCTTTGAAAAGCTTTCATCATCCCATTCGTTTAATAATAAGACTGAAAGTATATTGATGCCAGTGGATTTTGATATTAGAAGCATAACGCCATCTGACCAAAATGTTACCTGAGAAATCTGCATGTTTTAGCTGGATTCAGTGACCTACGTGGAGTCGAAATTTTCAACACCCACTATCTTGGTAAAACGACGTTTCAGGAGCTAAATTTAAAAAAAATTTGTTTTCGGATGCACTGTATGCTCTAGAAAAATTTTCATAATTACCCTGTCTACCACCAGTTGAATGAAAATATTATTCAGCTTGCTAACATTAGCCCAATCAAAAAAATATTTGGGCGAAATTTTCTGAAAAGAACTAGCAAAAAATAACACGGATATTGATATAATATTCTAAGCGTTGAGGACTGCTGATGATTTGAATGTTGTTTTACGTTTCATCAAAACTGATCGTTTTTATAGAATATCGAATAGAAATAAGGATTCAAGTCTTTTCGCAATATAAAATTGCAAAATGGTACACTCTACCTTTCCGCCATTCCAAAACAAATATTTTTTAGGTAGTTCTAGAAGGATGTTATTTTCGTCAATCCATTAAATTCTGTAATTTATCTGCGTTTCTATTTCCGCTCAATTTTTCTTGCACAATCACCGCAAAAAATCTAAAATAAATTTGGATCAATTTAAATATATTATTTGTTAGCAATTATAACGAGAGTATTACAAGATCACTGCTGTTAGACGGAGAATAGAAATTAATTCGCGCAGGCAGAAGCCTAAATGACTGCTATGAGAATCCCAAAGAAATTTTGTTAATCTGATGTTTGAACTGTCTAAGGTTAGTAGAATGGAAAAAATGCTCCTTTTGTAGATTGTTCCACAATCTTGACACCCTTGGGATAACGGGGCGGTCTTATCGGCCAGTTCTGGATATACGTAATCCGACTCGTTAGGATGGGAGGCCGAAGTCAGGCGGGTCTGTCTGGCAGGCACATCGCGCGCCTACATCACGAAGGAGAGCTCTGAGGAGCAAAGCCCGTTGGGGTAGCGGTATAAGAGCTAGATCAATCGGACAGCCCTCCAGTGGACAGCATCGAAGCACAAATAATGTAGTTGGGGCTGCAGCCCAAACGTGTGAGCAATACTCGAGGCTAAGTCTTATCTGGATCTTAACCGGATGAGCACTAGGACGCTTTTTGTTCATCAAGGTACAGTACTATGTTTTAGAAGCATTAAACTGTACAAGATTTTAGCGTCCCCAAGCAGTGATAAGCTCCAAGCCTCTCGTCAGAGAGGAAGTCGCTGCTAGTTTTCTTTTTTTTTTTTCAGTTACCGACAGTGATCAGCTCCTCGCTCTGAATTCCCGCATGTACAGTGATGTCATCAGTAAAGCTGCGGATTGGGTTGATCGTGTGGCAAGGAGGTCGTTAAAAGGAACATTGTCGGGGCCAATACCGATCCATGGGAAACACTCGCCTTTACGTTGTGAGATGAAGAGGAGAACCCGTCAATTTCGACGGATATCTTGCCGCCAGAGAGAAAGTCGGCCACTCATCTGCCAAGCTCCAAGGATGGAAGTTTGCATAAGAGCTCAGCGTGCGTACGAATATAGTAAAAACCTCATTGAGTTGTTAAAATGTTACGGTGTGTTTTCACGGTTGTGTATAATGATAAACCATAATTTGTAATTGCACTGCAAAAACCAGATACAATGATATTAAGAATCCCTTATTTTATCTAATTTTAGCAAACTAAATGGGGAAACATTTAAAGTCGTATCAACACAAACCATTCCTTATTGGCGCGACTTATCTCTCCTTGCAGGACAATATCCTTTGAAGGCTTTCGAAAATTTACAGAAAGAGGGAAACCGCCCCCGGCCGACGGCATTCGCGTTATCTACGGATGCACACGCTGGTGTAGGATAATGTCCAGCGCGAGAAAAAATCCTCTTCTTCGGTATATATCCGCGAGAGACAGAGGGTTGCCGAGTTGAAAAGCTCTGTCCGACAGAGATAAGGTCATACAAGGGATAGCCAACGTTCCTCCCTCGTTTGCGGAATGATGAGACATGCATTCATAAGAATAGATAGGCAAGTCGGAGGTTTGAGATGTGTTCAGAAAATAACGGGATCTTTTAAGTTTCGGGATGGAGCTTCTGATTGTCAAAATTTGTTCATTGTAATGTTGGTATACATGCCCTGAAGGATGATAACGTTTTCAGTTGTATTCATTGTTTACTTTGTCTGTGACAGCCGCTAAGGTTAGACGTGCTTGAATGAGCTAGGCGATTTACGTTTGTTAAAATAAATGTAAAAATGTGTATCAAGTTTTGCGTAAAAAATGAAATAACGTGTAACAAAGTGTGTGAAATATTAACAAAGGTCTACGGTGGGTCTGTTACGAGTAAAACGAGAGCTTAAAAGATGTATAAGCGTTTCTTAGATGGCCATGAAGACGTTGACGATAACGAACGCCCCGACACATCAACAACCGATGAAAACGTGGAAAAGTGAAAGTAGCGGTTATACAGTGTGATTCACAAGTCGTAACCAAAAATCAAACATCATACACAGGACCGCATTTTAAGGGGGGTCTTCTATGTAACATTTATTTAAAAATACAAAACATTTTTTTATATCTACAAAACCATGAAATGACCTAAAATTTGGTATACGGACTTACCTAAGTATTGTCCACATTCAAAAGCCTTTACTTAAAATCAACGTGCACCAGTAGTGGATACAAGGGTTAGTGGCATTACTATATATTTGCTACAAATAACTACTCGAGGGCATTGTTTTCGTAAAGATAAAAAAACAAATTAGATAATGCAAGCTTTATTTCAATTAAAATTAAAAAAGGCCACCATTCTGACGGAAACAAGTGCGGCATCTTTTTAATAAAGAAAAACGTATTTTCGAAAAATGGGTTGTGGCTTGAATTTGATGAAACGCATTATCTATTCTGATCAACAGTATCAACTTGTTCAGCATACACTAGTTGTTTGAAAGCGCCCCACAAAAAAAAAGCCTGTGGGGTTCAAATCAGGAGACCTCGCAGGCTAATTTACGGGTCCGTTTCTGCCAATCCATGGTTGTCTGAAATGATTATTTAACCATGCGGTTATGTCACGACGAAGATGCGGTGGGGCACCGTCTAACTGATACCACATTCGTACTCTCGTTGTTAACGGAACATCATGTAACACATTTTCCATGTAATTCTCTAGAAAAGCTATGTATGAGTTTGCAGTTAAACGTTGTGATAATACGTGCATAAACACTTGGCCATTGAGAAAGCCGCACCAGACATTTTTAGAAAATCTGTGTTGAAACGAGTGGATTCTTGCAGACCGGGGATTGTCTATCAACCAGATATGTTCATTATGAAAATTAAAGGTTCCACTCCTCGTAAACAGCGAATCATCTGACCACAAACCCAAATCAATAAAATCTGCATTTTGATTATGCATTTGCAGCAACCACTCACAATAATTTCGCCGTTGCCCTTCGTCGCCGGGTTGCAGACGTTGCACATTTTGCCGATGGTAAGGATTTAAAACTTCCCAGTTTAAAATTCTCCACGCAAGACTTTAGGAACATGATAACTGAGCTGCAATCTGCCTACTACTTGTACTATGATCATCAAACGAAAAATTAATCATTTCCAGTTCTTTTTGAACAGTATACCGGACACCATGCCCTCTAACTCCGGGAAGTTTTCTCTTGGCTATGGATGTTGTGATTGTCCGTAGGTGATAGACGGTCTCTGACTGTCGCACGCAGAGGTACCACCCGGCGGCTTTCGTAGGCGGGCCCGGAATGTGTGCATGTTGCATGTTGTATCCCCCTATAGCCCCACGGTACCCAATGGGTGTTTAGGCCTTAGGCCTTCGTGGTAGTTGGAGTATAAAAAAATACTGTAACGATAGCTCCATATTTGCCAGGCATTGCTTCGTGTGACCTTTTTCTACTTCCATAAATAAATAAAGCTCTAAAGGTCGGTCGATTTGCAAGCATAGATGACAAAGCGCATCACTGAAAAAGCTAAACTTTATCCCAAAGATCGAGTTTGAGAAGTGTTTAGACGTTTAGAGGATTGGAAGCAGCGCTGACACAAGTGCATTATTATGATGGGGGCTATTTTGACAGCAACAATATTAATGAGGACGAATAAATAATTTTTTGAAAAAACGGAAATTCCTATCACTTTCTGTGCACGCCTCGAGTATGACATCATTATTAAAAATTATGTCAAGCAGATCGATTCGGATCTGGCAACCACGCACAGACATGATTAAACACGTAAAAAATTGACCAAGCTCTAGAATGATTCGGAAATTAGGAAACGTACAAAATCAAATACTTGATATTTTTCTGGTTCAACAACTAGCATTTTGAGGGAATGCGTTATCTCCAGAAACTTGTAGTTAACCTATTGAGAAATACATAGCATCTCTCTGATGTGGTATTCAATGGTGGTTTTACGTTAAAATCGATATTCCAGTAGGATTGTTTGGCTACGGATGATGGAGACGCCGCCTTTCTCTAAAATGTACAGTTTAAATGATAGACGTGGTGTAACAATTGTACCAGAACTGTATGTTCTAATCCAATTGACATAAATGTTTTTCTTCCATCGTTCAAGCTACTTATTTTGCGTCATTTTTAACACGCTTTTATTTTTTTATTAATTTCCAGACATTTGATTAATTTGAACCTTCGCACACGTATCAAGGACCGATGACAATACAATAATTTGATAACAGTTTTCCATTATCCTTATTCATAAGGTTCTGTAAAAAGCAGATATGTTAATAAAAATCCGCGGATCTCAAATGCCGCCTTACGAATAGTGAAACTACAAGCCTCTGTAGCTCAGTGGCAGAGCACTGGTCTAATTTTATTTTGAGGTCATTAGTTAAACTGGTGAACAAAATTAAAATAATTTTTTGTGACATGGACAAAACAAGGTGGTTATTATGTAAAATCTATCGAGAAAGCCGGAAATAGCATTCTATTGTTTCTATCACTCACGGTTTTCTTGCAATAAGGCATTTCATTTGCTGCTTATACTCGTAAAATATAAGGATATGTGTGTAAGAGTACTAATAAACACTCGAATAAACATTAATCTCAGAATGTTGTTGTCGATGTTTTACGGCGATATGCTGCTCCTGAAGTATCTCTTAACAATGACCAGCAATAATAATCAGCTCGCAAATTGGCACTCCATTTGTCTTGATACCGTTTTTCCATAGCAGTAATGTCTTGGTGGAACCGTTCACCATGTTCATCACTTGCCGCACCTAAATTTTCCGGAAAAAAATCGAAATGAGAATCCAAAAAGTAAGTCTTTAGAGACTTGTTACATCCCATTCCTTTATAAACGTTAATTAGATCACTCACAATATCTTTATAATTGTCCGCCTTCACATTGCCTAAAAAATTTGCAGTAACTGATTTAAAAGCATTCCAAGCTCGTAATTCAGTATCATTTAGAGCACTGTCAAATGCATCATCCTTCATGATTTTCCGTATTTGTGGACCCACAAATATCCCTCTTTAATTTTTGTCTCACTAAGTCTCGGAAATGTTTGTTTTAAATGCAGAAACCCTCTTCCATTTCGATCCATAGCTTTCACAAAATTTTTCATCAGTCCCAACTTAATATGCAAAGGTGACAGCAAGACGTTTTTGGGATCAACTAGTGGTTCATTAGCAATGTTTTTGAAGCCCGGAGTTAATACCTAACATAGTGGCCATTCCTTCTGTTCATAATGACGATCTCGCGCATGACTGTCCCATTAACAAAGAAAACAACAATATTTGGTATAACCCAGTTGCATTCCAAGAAGAAGGACTATTACCTACATATTACCTTTAAATCTACACATATGGCCATATTCATTATAACTGATATGCTCTAACAGAACTCGCATATTTTCATATGATTCCTTCCTATGAACTGCGTGCGCTACAGGTACAGATGGATATTTATTACCGTTGTGTACCAATAACGCTTTTAGACTAAGCTTAGAGGAATCAATGAACAGGTGCCAATCATTTGGATCATGTTTCTGTCCTAACGCGTCAAACAAATTGTTGACATCGGAGCAATATATCAACTCCCTTTCTTGAGGGAAACAGTGTGTGAAGTCTGGTTGCCGTTTTCGGTAAAAAGTAATGTTACCATCACCGTGGAGAAGATTCCATCGTTTTAATCTTGACGCTAAAAGTTTTGACTGGGATTTTGACAGATTTAATCCTCGAACTAAGTCATTAAGTTCGCCTTGTGTGACCAAATGCGACGCTGTTGAACATTTTGGCAGGCCAAACGAAGGATCGGAAATTTTTACGCTTTCTGTACCCTCACTTTCAGAATCGGTGGATTCGACTTTTTCATCCAAAGACCGAATCTTGGAACTGGGACAAAAAGTTCATCACTATGCTTAACGGGCCGCAAAGCTGATGGTAAATTGAAATACTTAACAGTATGTTTCGATTTTGGTCCAATACCTTTAATATTTAGTATGGACTCTCGGTTCTCTCCAAACCATTCGCCGCAAAGGGCATTTTACGATTGTCGCCTCTTAACCAACCTGTTAACAACGTTACACAAGTCTTACAACATATATGGAGGAATCATAGTTTATCTTGGTCGCCAACTTTGATTCCGAAATAAAGTTCGCATGCTTTCAACACAAGGAAAGTAAAAGTACGTTTTTGGGATTTAAAAGTTAGCTCTCCGCACACCTAACAAATACTATTTACACAATTTCTAGGCATTGTCCATAAAGCTAGTCTCGATCACAATAAACTAAAAACAACACACCATTTTAACAAAAATTAACAGTACTCAGAACATCTCAGTACTCTTCAACACAGAAAACGTAACTGACTCGGCTGCTATTAGTCTACTAATAAACGTAATGTGCTCTCTAAACAGAACTCCCATATAATAAACAGGAATAGACAGGTCTTAACATTATACATGTGCGTCATCGCATAAACGTCGAGAAATGCAGCAATATATGTTACGTATTGTAATTCATAAAAGTACATGTTTCCGAATATCTGTGGGTGATAGAAAAATTCTGTTTTTAGATTTGCCTTAAGCGTCTCAAAATACATAAGATACACCCAAAAATTGTCATGTCACAAATGCTTTGTTTATCAGTGTTATGATTGATTGTCGAGCATCTCCTTCTCTAACTCTTTGTAATTAAAAATTGTTTTCTACTTTTCAGTCCAGTTAGCTATAAAAGGATGTTTTTTTTTAGTTTTTTCAAGCAATTATTTATTATTCTCATAAACAGCATAGAAGAAACTTTTGAGTTATTATAGAGGCCACAAGGACATCCAGCAACATTTCATTCGTTATTAAATAATGAAATTACACCTTTATCTTTCTGCCTTCCTCCATCCTACACCGTACGTTTTAGATTAAATTAGTTGAGTGGTAGATTATTTCTCCTGCGTCTGTATGGAGAGCGTTAAAAGTGAACATTAAGGGGTTGCCCAGTGTATGGTTATATAGGTGTCGCGCTACGCTGCTGCCATCCACCACAATGTTATCCAATTAAGGTACGAGAAACTGAACATATAATAATCCTAAAACGTATTTAAAGAGGTAGCTTATCCGTATGTTAGCGTATCATAAAAAATCCTATAGACTTAAGCGGATTATTTTTCAATAACCGACTTTTATCGCTCGCGGTTGGACAAAATTGTGTTTGCCGAGAACCTACCAATATTAACGTAATTGTAGTTCCAAAGTGACAAAGTAGCATTGCTCGAATTTGGCGATGGAAAGTGAGCAAGAAAAATCATAATTTGTTGCTATTTCCTCGTTCTTATTAACAAATTCGCCTCATAATCAGGGCCGTATTCAAAAACGCCTTCATTTATTGTAAGCTCGATATAGCTATCGAAAACAATCTAAACAAATACAAACCATGACATAAATTAGAATGGGGAATTCTTGATCTAAACAAAATTGCATTTATGATATCTGAAACAGAATGTGTACATCCTTTGAGGATAATGTGGAATTTTTTTCATTACTGAAACTATCTCACGGTATTCGGTTCTAGATTTTAATATATTGATTGAGAGAAGTAACGTTTTCTGCTCATTTTATAACTAATTAAAAATGAGAACTCTGTTCGAAAAAATATAGTTCTACATAAAGATCAAAATGAAAAAGTGCACCTAATTTTAAATTTAATGTCAAAGATGATTTCAAACTTTGCCCTTATACGGGCTCAGTGACTTATTTTTAAAAAACTTAAAAAATTCTAAATCTTGCGGTTTTGATGACATTCCCAATTTTCTAGTAAAAGGCCTACCAATTTTTAAAATAAAACCACCAACACACCTTATAAATATCTCAATTTGCTACGGAGAGTTCCCAGGTAGGCTGAAACTAGGTAAAATTATACCAATTCTAAAAGGCGGAACGAGCTTGATATTGCAAACTAAAGGGCAATCAATCACTGTGCCGTCCGTGCTTTCTAAAGTGTTTGAATATGTCTTTTTGGATAGACTACTCTTAGGAACAACAATATTTTGTCTCAAAACCAGCATCGTTTCACAGATGGTAAGACCACAACGTCAGCGGTACACTCCTATGATAAGCTTATAGATCGACGCGGGCGAGTGCCCTATTGGGGTATTTTGTCAGTAGGGCATTTGACTGCGTTGATTACAACAAATTCTTGAAAATTGTTGGTAAATATGATCTTGTCGGTCAGTAACTTAAACGGATCAGATCGTTTTTAGTCCAAAGCCCCCAGGGCTCTATTCTTTCACCAATATTTTCTCTCTTATATATTAATCAGTTTGATAATATTTATCCAGATACTGATTTTACAGCATATGATGATGACGTTTCTGCAATAATCTCAAGTAATACAAATATGATTTTTGAAAATAAATGTAACAACTTAATTAGGAAAACCAGTACGAGGTTTAACCAGAACTCACTATACATAAATTCTTCCAAAACAACTCTAATTCATTCTCATCATGCTCAAAAAACTGTAGAAGAGTTTCAAGTAAGATTAGGTGATGATAAACTCGATTTTAGTCAAATTTCTTGGAGTTGATTTTGATTCGAACTTAAATTGGAAGGCCCACTGCGAATTTCTTACATCGAAGATGTACTCTCATAGCTATGTGTTGAGGCAATTAGAAAACATCTTAACAACTGAACAACTGATACAAGTTTATTTTGCTATTGTGGATTCAAGGTTAAGATATGGAGTATGTTTCTGGGGTTAGTCAACGCGCCCTAAAGATGTATTTGTGTCTCAAAAAAGATGTATCCGATCATTGGCAAGGATATCACCAAAGTTGCAAAAAATTGTTTATAGATTTCAACATTTTAACTGTACCTTCGTTATGTATATAAATAATTGTGCTTACATATCTTTAAAAATAATGATAAATTCAAGCAAAATTGTTATGTGCATAATTATGATACAAGGACTTCTAATAATTCATATGTACACCTCAGCAAATCAAACGCAGAATTTCGATCGCCTAAACAATTGGTCCGCTTCTTTTTAATAATTACCTCGGTTAAAAATATTAACTAGTTCAAGTTCCACATGAAGCAGTTTTTGATAACCAAGGGCTTTCACCATGTTAATGAATTTTTGAACATTGCAATTTAAGATTACTTATATATTGTATATTGTCTGTAGGGAAATAAAGGTTTTGATTGATTGACTGTCTACTATGATTTGGGACTGACTAATCCATCGTCAATTTCAAGAGGTATAACGTGCTAACACTGGTTGGTCCCATTGTCTTTTTCTCACCATCAAGAGCCGTTTCCCAATGTTATCTACCTAGGCATTTTTTTGTCATGTCTGATCTCTGGAGGACAAGTAGGCAAAACGATGCTATTCTGTCAAAATAAAACTTTTAGAAATTCCCCCAGATTCTGCTAAAAGAATAATTGGACAGTATTTAAAAAGGATAAGATGAAAGAATGTGGTGTAATCAATGCCTCAGCTTAAACCGTTTTCGTGATTGTTGAACATTTGTCAGGATTTGTGTCGCAACATCATCTGCACCAATTCAATAAAACTCATTGCATTCAATCCGTGACCGTTTCCGAACGATGTCAGCGTTATTTTTTGCTGATTTTTCAGGATTTAAAGTATAAAGGGAAACAACGAACGGAAGTTCCGAAATCCATCGCAATAAATAACAAAACCAATGACCTTATCGAATAGGGATGAGTTATCCAAAAGCCCCCCTTCACGCAGTAAAGAAAAAACATGATAAATAAATTAAATTATTTCGGTGTTTCGAATCGGTCGCTGGATAAACGAGCTTTTTTTAAGTAAAAATGTACATTTCCGATATTCCTATTATGTCGGGGAATGTAATGCTCCTCATTGATGTGATAAAGTCATATATTTTGCTTTGAAGTTCCAGGAAATGTGATGTTTGTAGAATAAATGTTATTAGTGAGAAAATTCGGTTACTGATAATTAAATTTTTTAATTCTTTGAAATCAAACTCAGAAAGACTTATCGCGGTACAGTGTGAGAAATATTGTTAGAAGATATAACGTAACTGGTTCAGTTAATATTAAGCCACGATATGTGAAAAAAAGTAATATCACAAATGCCGACCGAAGAGCATTAAGAAAAATAATCGAGAAAAACAGGCGTGCCAATTATCTATAATTAAGTGCTCTGTGGAGTGACGCTGTTGGAAGGAGAATTTCGAGGTCCACAACTCATAGAGAGGCCCACAAACTGGGATTTTGCACTTGCAAGGTAAGTTTTCTTATAAAAAAAAGTGAAGTAAAAACCCTAAAGTTGCACATCTTGTTTATAAGCCAAAAAAAAGCCACTATTAACTCCACTGCAAAAGAAAAATCGGCTTAGATGGGCTAAAGAACATAGACAATGGACACCTCAACAATGGTGTGCAATACAATGGAGTGATGAGGCCCGATTCGAAGTTTGTGTTGGTGACAGTGGCAGTAGAGTTATTCGCAAAAAAAATGAAGCATTCCATGTTGACTGTCTGAAGAGAAAAGTGAAATTTCCAGCATCCATTATGGTCTGGGGCAGTATGTCATCAAAAGGAGTTGGAAAACTTCATTTTATTGATGGAAATGTGGATACAAATATTTGGCAAATTTAGAAGAATCGCTTTTACCAGTGATGGAAGAATGTTTGACATCCGGCCAAGATTTTGTGTTTCAGCAAGATGGTGCAGCGTGCCATACCTCAAAAAAGGCAATAAAATGGATGAAAGAAAATAATGTTCCACTTTTGAAATGGGTTTCTAGCAGTCCAGATCTGTCACCTATTGAAACTTTGTGGCACGAGATGAAAAAGGTTCTACGACAACATCCTGCACGTGCAATCACCGAACTGAGACGAAAGCTTCAAGAAATATGGGATTGTTTAACACCAAAGTTTTTCCAAAACTTGGTTAACACTATGCCCCAAAGAATTTCAGCCGTAATAAAAGAAAGGTGATGTTACCCAATGCTAATCTTTCAATTGTTGCTTTGTTAACTTCGCGCATTTATTCGCACATTGATTATGTGTTCAGATGTTCTATTAGTTGTAGGTCTAAGTGATTTCAAATATGTATTTTTTACGACTAGAGTGTATCTAAAATGTTTTTGAGAAAATAAAATGTTTTAGAAGTAAATAGTTTCGTCATGTTTAGTTTATAAAGGCATATTTTGGTACAAATCTTGAAGTGGGCCATCTGAAGTGGGAAGGGGCTCGTAGATGTTCCAGGGGCTATGTATTATCAGCTTTGATAATAATGTACAGTATGCACCAAAAGTTCTGGGGCAGTGTATATTTCGCAATAGAAAATCATTTCCGTGCTAGGAGGTTGTAAAGATATTAAAACTTTTATCTTAAATAGTGTCATAACTCACCATCTAGCAAGTTCCGCAACGAAAGGCAACTTAATCAAAAAAATACTAATGCCGGAATTTTAGGGTTACCTTTCTCGTCATCGCAATAACATTGAGTTGCTGTCCAAAGCTAGTATTTCTGACAAATATCATTGAAATACGATCGTGGCTTAGAAAGAGCGACTTCAACCTGGTTTTATGAAAAGTCTTTATTTCTGAAATCTTACCAGACACTCACGAAACCTTCTACCTTTCAGGCTTCCGCTTTATAAGTACGAGGAAAAATACTCCACGATCCGATGCAGCTAAACATTTTAGACCAAAAAGGGTTTCCAATGGTTACCTTCAAGTTGAAAACTTCTTGCCCTATTGTAGTTTCACAAACTATTTCCAAAACGTTGGGAAAGATGAAGGGGCGATTCGTTGGATTATTTTAACGCTATTATTATTTCCCAAACCAATTGGGTAGGAGATATTTCAATCCTGAAAAATTTCGAATTCGTTTTTTGGGTGTAGATATATAAAGAAAACCGTTATTCATTCGGTCGGTCCATCTGCCTATTATTTATCTGTCCAGTAATTCTTGACTCCTCTGTAACTTCTCGAATTTTTGTTAAATTTTGAAACAAGTTTATTACTGTGCTTACGAGGGACGATAAAGCTTTGCAGGTCTTGAAAATCGATCCAGTAGTAGCAAGTTTTAAGCGAAGTCAAAGAATATTCTAATAATTTTGAGGCACCTCATATACACCCAATAACGCTTGAAATGATTGTAAAGCTATGAGATACTGGACTCAATTTTCTTGAAGGACGAAATACGGTGAAACCGGGATACGCGGCTCCTGGATATGTAAGAAATGTTACTACTGACATACCGTAATGAGATTCCAACACCTTTACATTCAAATACCTCTTTACTTATTTGATATTTTAGTTGAAATTTGATTTAGATTTTTCCGATGTTTATCTCTATAATTATTTGTAGTTCAATAGCTGATATAAAGGAAACATTTTATCAGGTTTAGTTATGTTATGACACGTCTGTCGTTTCGTACAGTAAATTTCGGTCACTCTGAGCATGTCGGTCCATAATCAAGCAACTACGATTTCAAACCTGCCTATTTAGGAAACTAAGTGAAAACCTCTATGACCCAAAATGCGTGGTCTCTTTCCTATTTCACACCTTGAACTTTTAACTCATGCTTTGGAAACAGCCTGTATGTGCTCCTTTCATTGCACTCAAGATTGTCTTCACGCATAAGGTAAAACTTTTATTCTATTTTCTGATTGAAATTGATAGTGATGTCCAATAAGTAGTCTGGTTGTGTATATCCCCATATATGAGAAACAATGTTATAGAAGGAAGAACGGGTAGCGGCGATATATAGTATATATAGCAGGCGAGAGGAAAACAAAGTGTATCATATCTCGCATGGAGAGCCAATTTTCAAATTCAATTTACGTGGAACAAAGCCCGGCTATATAGCCCACCCTACCCCTCCTCTCTCTATCCGTTCATCTGCCTCCTTCACCCCTACACCGCTTCCTCTATGGTAAGCGTACAGGGTCATTTCGTTTTTAATGACGACAAACCTATAGTAACAGGATTTTCATATTTCCATGAATATCATAAAAAATAAAAGCTTCATTTCGAAGAATAGAATAGTATGATTAGTATAAAGAAAAAAACATCTGAGCGTATATAATAAAATCTGTTCGTGTGTTCCCCAAAATACATAAGTGCTTAAATATACTAAAATCATTTACAAGTTTCTGTATCTCACTCGGTACTAGGTACTAAGCTATATAATTAAGCTGCTAAGAATTTGAATTGATACATAATATATTTAATAGCTTTTCGGGTCGCTTGCGACTCTGTAATCAAAATTAATATATTTTTAAAAATAGCAAGATCAGGATATTGGGATGAGTAATATAAGGTGTAAAATACGAACCTGTAACAAAATTGTATCGAGCACTTTTTGCGTCAAAAAAAACTAAATCGTAGCATAATCTTGAGACATCTATTCCAGAGAAGACCGATCTATTTGAGGAGATTTGATTTGGATTAGATTCTAGTTAGCGTTCTTATTTCCATTGACAGTAGACTCGTAGCCCCATAGAATGACCCTGTAATCCATATTTTCCCTGCCCCCTCTCCTACTGTATATTCTACTCGACGTCCACCGCCTTTACTATCTTTTGTTTTCTTGTTTCGGGACGAAATATTTTGCTGGCAAATTCCCCCGGTTATATATAAAATATTGCTGGACCTGTTCTTCCCTGCTCGAGTCCTTCAGCATTCGCTAGGGATTTTTAACTTTTATGAGAAGCGATCACCGACTACAACTCACCGCGATTGGTTTTTAATACCCTGCCCTTCCCTACCTATCGCATCACGTGCTCACCACACTTCATACATATAACGAGAAAACTTTGAGAAGATGAGGCATGATAGGAAAGAGCAAAATATTTACTATCGATATTGTTCTAGGTGTGAGGTCACATAGAACCTAATGTGACATATGAAACTTTCTCTCTATTCTCCATTCGTCATTGTCTGTCAGAGCGGTCCGTAGAACCTTTGCTTTTGGTTGAAGTCTTTTAAGTCGGTAGGTCTGTCAGGTCTGGTTGCCCAGATACCAAAGTCAGGGAGAAAGAAGGGAAGAAGAAAGGAAGGAGGGCGAGCAAAGAAAAAAGAAGTGCGTCAATTTGAGCGGTGCCTTGGCATTGCTAATTAGTATTTGGCAATTTTAAATTGATCCTAAAATTAATTTTGGGATTGGTTGTTGAAGAAAAATCATAATTTTGGATGAACAAAGTCTCACGATTTAATTTTGTTCACAGTGCGAGTCGCGACCTTGTGTGCTTGCGAACTTGCTCGACTGTGTGGTCTACTGACTCGCGCAACAAAGCGTTGTTATCCAATTCCGCTTGACTATAATGTAGCTGCGCTTGTTGTTTGATGTAGTCCCTTAGTAAGGGATGTCAAGGTCGCTGTGAAGGGTCTCGTTGGAAACATACCATGGGGCGTTAGTGATTTACGCAAGGTTCTGTTCTGCAAAACCTGCAGGCTACGCAAATGCGTTTTGGCGAGAAAACACCAAGCCGCACTTGCGTAAGTGATGGCTGGTCTAATCTCCATCTTGTATAGCCGAAGTTTATCCATCAAATTTAGTTTTGATGTTCTACATAGCATAGGATAGAGTTGCCGAACCGAGATTTGGAATTCAGTTTTTAACGCTTCAGTGTGCTTCTGCCAGGTCATTCCCTTGACAACAGTGACACCGACATACTTAGCAGAACTTTCCCATGGTACCCGAGCTCCATTCGCTGAAACCTCAGACGGGGCGCAGCTACGTTTTTTAGTACAATAGATTGCCTGCGTTTTCGAATTATTAATTTTGATCAGCCACCGATTGGCCCATTACCGTTACAGGTCGACCACGAGCATTTTGGTCACACATAAACAAAGTACACATAATTTCAAAAAAGTTTTACATATAATCTTAATGTTTTGTTAACGTAACTCACTAAGATCATTTGTTTTACAGTCAAGAGCTTACACCAAATAGGCATCTGCATAGAGTACAGGAGAGGAACACTCGTAAAGATGTGCGCACGGGACTCGAACCCCTACTTCTCAATTGTTAAAGATTTAATATATTTGTTATTTTTTTTTATCAAGTTCTTCCTTCTTTTCCTTGTGTTGTTCCGTTTTAAACAATTTTTTAAAATGTCAAAATCGGAAAGTATGTGGTAGTTTTAATGTTTTAGTAGACTAAAGCCATGAGTCCTTTATTACGCATACGATAGTGACATCTACCTCACACCACGGTTCTTGTTTATTTCACAACCCTAAAAGCCAGAAAGAAAACGAGTAACAGCTGCCTGTGCCATCCCCTTATATTTGATAGGCTACCGTTCTTTATTTGTTCTTTGTAAAAATAATCATGAATAAGAAAAAACACTAAACCCCATTCGTAGTCCATTTACGCCCAGACAAAACACAACACGCCCAAAAGCGAGATTGTACAGATCCGTATTTTCCTCAATGGTCTTGGAATAATCTAACAAAATAGGTGATCATTTTTGTAGAAAGTAGTGCACATACTTTTCACCATTCTTTATTCGCTGGAAGTACGTGTATCGTTGTCCGAATGGTTAACATTAATTATGACAGGTTCAATTTGAATTTGAAAGCGTTTCTTCAAACCATCGTTCAAATGAACTCCCGTTCATTTCTTCATGGTAGTTGGTCGTTTTCTTTGACTCAAATGCCCAAAGGGCAGTGAGCACAAAGCCGTCTTCACTGCCGATGTAACAGGTAACAAATCGTTTTCCTTTTCCTGGAAATAATTATTTCATATAATATTCAAGAAAACTAATAATAATACAAGCAGGGTATCTAACAGGTGTTGGTTCCAAATCTACCAGATATAGCTAACTTTTGTGTAGCTAAGCTTCACACATATGACGAATTCGTTAGATACATGAACCTAACGCATTCTTTAGGCCACTAGTTTGCCCATCTAAGAAGGCTTGTCTTGCTGATTTAATTGTAGAGTCAGCCCATACTTTTGTATGTCCTGCATTCATCCAGGTTTCATCCAAGTAATAGATCTTCCTGCCCTGGTCGCGGTATTTCTTTATTGATTTTAAATAATTTCTTTTCCATAAAATAATCTCTTGGCTGTCTATCAAAATACTATTTCTGCCCCGTTTTCTATACTCAAAATGAAGTTCTTTGAGTAAACCATAGAATCTGGGCCTTTTGAAAGTAGGTAAGTATTCATCACTATTAACCTCCTGTAATACTTTGTCTTTGATGGGAAGTTCCTGCCTTTCAAAAATTGAAGTTTGCATCTGATAGCTGATGGAGAAGTATTCTCAGTTTCATCTGCTGTATCCGTAGATGACATTCTAGCATATAAACATATGCTATGTATGCACCGAATATGAACAGCAACTGCCGGCGATACCCCGAACCTGAGTTGTATCCTGTCGAATCTTGCGCTTTTTCGTAGTTTTATGACCGAATGACCAATTGATATTGCAACGCTTAGGCGGTTGCCGCTTTGCCGCGCTGCGTCTTTGTCGTGCCAGGGCGTAAATGGACTACGAATACGAGTAGGGTATAGGCGTAAGATCAACACCAGATCCCACTGTCCTTTTGCAGACCCTTTACACTTTTGACGAAAATCAACTGACTTGACATGTAAATATATTATTAAAATAAGCACCGAAAACATTGCAAGTATCATTATGTGATTCATACGCAAAAATATGTCTACAGGGTTATCCAAATTAAGTGTCCACCATTAGTAACTTTGTTATTAGTGAAAATACAAAGTTGTTTGAATTAGCAAACTAGTAGCATTTTTAACGCTGGTAAAAATGAGAAATAAAAAAAAACAATTGAGAGTCGTTATTTTGATTTTTTTCAGTAAAATAACATTTTTTTAAATGGAAACCCCTGTATATTATATTTTTTCTGTTAAAGCATCAAATTTTAAACAAAAAAGCTTACAATAACTTTTCTCCTAGGTTACAAATTGTTGAAGTTATGGCCTCCAATCTGAAACAATTAAATTGTATCGACAAACTTTACTTTCAACATCAACTTCTTACAAAATACAATAACAATTTTTTTTAAAGAAGATGCTCGAAAACACCACCTTGTTCTTCAATACATTTTTGGGCACGTTTTTCAACTGCTCGAACTGTCTTAAGTATGGTCCTACCATCTATCTGGGTTATCTTTTCCCTAACTGCAGTCTTTAACGCGTCAAGGTTATCGTACCTTCGCTTGTAAATTTGGTTCTTTAAGTAACCCCACAAGAAGTAATCAAGTGGGTTTAGATCTGGTGATCTGGGAGGCCACTGTATTGGGCCATTTGTTCCTATCCACTGATCATTAAAAGTAGTACTTAGAAAATGATAAGTACCTCTGGAGTTGTGGGCAGGTGCGCCATCTTGCTGAAAATGCAGATGATGTCTACTTATAAGATCCAATTCGTCTAAGAAATTAGTCAGAATTCCTGACATAAATTCCACATATCTTTCACCAGCCATGTTGTTTTCATAGCCGTCTTAATATTATAATACTGCAAATAATTAAAAATATTTATCGTTATTTTGACTTTATTTTTGACTTTAGCGGAAAAGTCATTATGAACTTTTTTGTTTAAAATTTGATGCTTTAACAGAAAAAAATATAATATACAGGGGTTTCCATTTAAAAAAATGTTATTTTACTGAAAAAAATCAAAATAACGACTAGTTTGCTAATTCAAACAACTTTGTATTTTCACTAATAACAAAGTTACTAATGGTGGACACTTAATTTGGATAACCCTGTATACCGAATATGTACGTACATTATCACTGTTTTTGTTGACTTGTACTATTTTTAAATTTTAACATTTTTTTATCTCAACAATACGAAGACTCCGATATTTGTTTATCCTGAGTGCTTGAAATGACAATAACATATTTCTAGCCTTTTGTATAATCGCGAGTTTACTTTATGTTTCGTGAGTTCACGTAATGCATAAAAAGATACAAGTCGCTCTACTTTGCGCCCATTTTTTTGTCACCTTATACAAAAATACAGGTAATGTGTTACCCTAAAAGCTTCACGGTTGGCAGAGCTGTCTTTGTACCAGGGCGCAGTAATACACTAATGCCCAAGCGGGAAAAAGGACACCTTAACCTGTCCGCCCGCACCACTTCCTTGATTGATGATGCTGCTCCAGTGTCTCCTGTTTGTATTCCCTGCTTCCTTTATTTTTTCAAGGACGCTGCCGAACAACCTATTTAGATATTATCACAGAACATCTCTGCTGCGTAGCGTGCTTGAAATAATCTGTACGGGAGTATTGATCAACCCAATTTTTTTTACTTTCTGCATACACGATTGTTGCCGCAAAAATTCGAGAATTAGAGATTCCAAGAAAATTACCGAATTGTTTTATTGAATATTTCTCGACGCCCTTATGACGGCACCACGACGCCCCGCACGTGTATTACGTATCCTGAAAAGTGACATTATGTCGATTTCATTTGACATTATATTGGTTTTTTGTGACATTATGTAGGTTTTTCTACAAGATGTTAACTTAGCACTAGCTGATGGACACGTTGTGAACTCGTTTTGTAGTTGTACGTGTTGCCTAAACGTCATGAGGCTTCAGTTATCAATGCTTGGCTCTGAAGTAAGGTCAAATCTGCTTCAGAGATGGCATTACTGGAGGTAACGGCAATGCATAGGTGCATAGTGAGGATTTGTGAGCTATTAACATGTGTTGATGATAATTCCATTGGATTCTTGTCTCAAATACACTTACTGGAGATCTAAAGCTAGAAATTAGTAGCGCATCCTCTTTATCTTGTCCATTCTGTAAATTACATATGCAAATTTGCTGAATTTCAAAAATGAGGGTGATAAGAAATAATTATATTCACTGTACGCTGTCGAATTACAAGTCGTACACATGCTAACAGTAATTACAAACAACGCGGGCGCGGTGGTGTGTAAATTCACCTCAAACACAAGAAAACGTAACAAATCGGAATTTATAACTTTGTACATAACCTGTCTTCAGAAAGAACAACATATAAATAACCCGACGGGCACAGCTAATAGATATATGTACTTCATTGGCAGCATATTCAGTAATGATTTTCTCACAAAGCAAATATCACTGATTTTATACATATGGAGACCAATGCACACAATCATCCAGATGCGATCTTGCTATTCAACCAATTTTCTTCTCGGAGATAATAACTATAAACTACTCGACCTCACAAAACATATGCAACCAACAATGCATGTAGTTGAGCTATTCCTCCATAGATGGACGCTCACAGCGATGCTAATGAACAAACGTGAAATGACCGCCACCTAAAAACTACCTAGTCTGCAAAATGACGTTTTATAGGTTTTTCTAGACGTTTTATCGGGGAGCCGCGGCGCACACTTTGGGAATCAGTGGATTAACCTATTTTCCAAGAAGGTGCACGACCCTAGCCTAAATATGGAATGCTCTGTATTCAATAAATCTTCAATATATGACATAGAATCTGGTAAAAAAACTACAATAGCCAAATAAGTTAAGGGAGCAAAATTATCATATCTAGACTTTAAAAAAAAGATTTAACATCTTTTTCAAGATTATTAGTTTTCAGGTTTTTTAGCAGACAAGTTTTAGGGGCAACGGTTCTCATGCAATTCTAACAGACATCGCAAGAAAAATTGTTTGCAAAAGTTTCGCCTTCTTTTTAGACCTCAGGCTTGAAATAATATTCTCTATTAGATCATTATGGATTAGATAGCCCGTTTATTCAGCTTTAATATTCTGTTTTTAAAATATCGATACGAACATTTGGCACGGAAATATCTGTCCTTGAATGAAAAATTTTGTTATCGACCACTGATTTTTCGGTATCCAGTGATCGCACAGACAATGTAAGGGTATTATTTATAAAACTGGAATAAACCTCCTATAAGATTTGACTGTAATCTTTGAGGATTTTTTTTTGTTTCCTTAGTATTGATTTTAAAAACGTCAAAAAATACTTTTTTCTTTTTTGACAACATTTTTGGAACTGCCAATGAGATTGATAATGTTTTTAAAGGTGTTTTTTATACATCAATGTAACCCTAATGACCCTGCACAACGGCAGATCGATCCATTGTACAGTTTCTCGGGACGGATCGGTCAAGCTTTGATAAAGATTTTTTTTTTGTGAGGGGGGAATGCGTTTACGCACCATACCATAGCCCGAGCTACGGCGTGTGTGGGACTCCAGGTTGTCTTGAGGAGACCACCTAATACCCACTAAACCCTAAACCTCCGCGTGGCCCGACTCATCAGCGTCTCGGTAGGCCATGTGTTGTGCGTGACCTACGGTCTGCTACAACGTCTCCTAAAATGATAAAGATACACATTCGGTGTCGGATTTTACTCATCTCGGTCGGACGGAACATTGAACGCTGCCGCGTGTGCGCATGCTTAAAATCCGACAGGAAAGGATGGAAGTTAATACTGCCATGGTGTACCCAGTACACGGTCTACGAAATTGGTGCAACTAATGTTTAACTTTTTCTGCAATGCCTAACAGAAAAAAAAATTTCAAATACGTGGACTAACAAGTAGGCAAAAGTTTTACAAAAACTTTTTCTTTCGATTATCTGTTTTAGATGCATGAGAACCGTTCCTCCTAGAATTTTTCTGATATAAAACCTGAAAATTAGAATCTTAAAGCTTCAAAGTGGTTTATTTGAGTATACATAAAAATAGTTTCGTTTATAACTGTCCCTTGCGAACATAGTCATATAAACAAAACAAAAGAGCAAAAAAATAATCTTTAATTACAAAGAGTTTATATTACAGTAGTAGAAGTAAATATATTAAAATTATAATAAAATTTAAGTTATAAACAGAATAATTCAATTCAGAGTAAAAAGCGTGGGGTGCTTGATATATTAAGTGTTACAATCATTCTGTTGGCAACTATCTATGAGAGGAGAGTTATGAAAATGTAGTAAATTGCTTTTTACTCTGAATTGAATTATTCTGTTAATAAATTAAATTTTATCATAATTTCATTTTGAGGTCATTAATTATCACTGGACAACAAATTTTAGTTTTTTAATTGTATCTTGTGGGAAAAGTGCACTTCTTTGTTAATTTTCGGGGGGTGAATCCAAAAATGACAATGAAATAAAAAAATTAGTTGCGGTTTAGAAAAAAACTTTTTATTTTTAAGGATATATTAAAAAAAGTAACAAGATTCATATACTTATAAGAATCACTATATGCGCTGTCTTTTTGCTGTTCATTTATGAATCGTTTCTGGAGCATCTCTACCAAAAGTCCAACAGTAGTCTGCAAGCATGGAAGGATTCCACTTTCCCTGGTACGTTTTTTCCATTGTTGAAATATTTTGATGAAAACGTTCACCGTGCTCATCACTTACGGCTCCGCAATTGTCAGGAAAAAAGTCCAGGTGTGAGTGTAGGAAATGTATCTTAAGAGACATATTACAGCCCATCTTTTGATACGATGACAGCATATTTTTGACAAGGGTTTTATAGTTGTCAGCTTTTCTATTTCCCAAGAAATTAGTGACCACCAGACGGAAATCATTCCAAGCAGTTTTTTCAATACCTGTTAAAGTGTTTTCAAACTGTGTATCTTTCAAAATATTTCGAATCTGTGGCCCAACAAAAATACCTTCTTTAACCTTTGCCTCACTTAGTCTTCGAAATTTCTGACGCAGGTACTGAAAAGCTGACCCATCTCTATCTAATGCCTTGACAAAGTTTTTCATTAGGCCCAACTTGATATGCAGTGGTGGTAATAAAATTTTTTTCGAATCTACTAATGTCATATGCTGTACATTTTTTTGACCTGGCTCTAGGAATTGACGAACAGGCCAGTTTTGTCTGGTGTAATGAAGTGCCTTTGCCCGACTGTCCCATTCACACAAAAAACAGCAAAACTTTGTGTAGCCTAGCTGCAGCCCAAGTAAAAGTGCAACAACTTTCAAATCGCCACAAATATGCCATTGGTGCTCATCGTATTTTATGTATGTCAATAGGTACTTCATATTGTCATATGATTCTTTCATGTGAACTGCATACCTTACAGGAAGAGATGGTAAAATATTTCCAATATGCAATAACACTGCCTTTAAACTCAATGTTGAACTGTCTATAAACAATCTCCATTCTTCTGGGTTATAGTTTATATTTAAAGCCGCCAGTAAGCCATTAATGTTACTCCAGAAAACCAAGTTATTCTCCATATTGAAAAATGGTTCTAAGTCTTTGTGGCGTTTACGAAAAACACATACCGAAACATCGTCTTCTAACAAGTTCCACTGCTGCAGTCTTGATCCAAGTAACTCTGCCTTACATTTTGGAAGTTCTAAATCTCTTACAAGATCATTTAATTCTGACTGTTATTTTGTGCGGTTGCTGGCATGACGTGCTCGGTATAAAATCAGGATCTCTTGACGTTGATGGCATATCTTCTTCCTGACGAATCACTCGATCGCCATGATCTGATTCGTTTTCTGATTCGCAAGTGTATGATTCTGGGGGTTTTGGAATAGGATTTTCGTCACTGTGAGGCACAGGTCTCATCGCAGATGGTATGTTTGGGTAGTTAATAACCGATTTTTTTTTCTTGGACATAAATGTGGCTTGTCCAACACAAAAGTAACAATCATTAATATGATTTGTAGGTTTTTTGCCATTTAACCAGCTCCTCAGACTTGAAGCACATGTATTACAGCAGATGTGGGGTGCCCACTGTTTGTCTTGATCACCTAGTTTACAACCGAAATAAAGCTGATATGCCTTTGTTATTAGTGGAGTAATAGACCGTCTCTGAGACGCAAAAGTCACATCACCACACACGTAACAAAACTGATCTGGATTGTTTACACACTTTCGAGACATCTTGCATGAACGCTGTCAGCCAACTGAGGAAAAAATGGCTAATATAAAACAATATATTGTACACGTATGTATAACGTAACACAATCATGCCGATTACATCATCTTTCCTTGCCGAATATAAAAATGTAGCACGTGCATTCTTGTGAATTACAGTATATTAACACTGTCACAGCAGGAACACATATAATTACCGTATCTCTAAAACTTGAACTAATATTGAAAAAATAAGTTTAATTCCGGTTTTAGCACATTAAAAATAGTAATATTTTGTTGATTTTATTTAGGATATTTTTTGGCTGTTGATCAGTGTTATTAATGATTGTTCGACCATCTACTACTGTAATATAAACTATTGGTACTTAGAAACTATTTTCTTCTTTTTGGTTCGGTTAGCTATAAAAGCATGTTTTTTAGTTTTTTTTAAACTATTATTTATTTTTCATTTTTTGGTTCGATATATCAATTAGTTTTTCGTGGACATGTGGTATTGGAATGTCTTACGAATCATTTCGTAATCTAATCATTTCATTTAAAGCTTCACTGTTGCATGGGGCTTTTCCTGTTAACTTAGAGAAATCAAGTTCTTCAATCCGAATACCGTCTAAAGATCTTACACATTTGCAATGAACAAAGTGAAAATGCACTACCTTGAAATAGTTGTGTTCATTCACCCCCTCCAATTTTTTTATACGACTTTCTAGAAGAAAAAGTTATATATTATAAAATTTAAAGGGTGTAATATGAAGTTTTATATTTTTGGAATACCGGGTGTCACAGAAAAACACTATCAAATGAAGTTATATTTTTTTAACACGTTGTATATTTTCAGTGAGCATGATATTCTGTTTTTTTATTCCAAACATATGGTTTGCTAAACTTATTTTTATTACTTTAGTCAGAAGCCTGAAGATGTGTGTCATTTAATCATATGTATTCCGGCTCTATTCCAGATTGCATAGGCGACTAGATGCAAAGTTTTATGAACTAATAATAAGTATGATAAACCATACATATTTTGATTCAGAAAAAAAAAGTCTATCATTTACCTAGAAAATATATAGGGTTTATATATTCGATGTCGCTTTTCTGAGACCCTGTATGCAATAAGATATTACAAGCAGTGGCGGATTTGCCAATAGGTCCTGTAGGCCCGGGTCTAGGGCGGTCAGATATTAGGGGTGGCCAATCGTAACAAAAAATTCACTGATGATATCAAGAAGCAACTGAGTACCTCAATATTCTAAAGACTCGCGCTCATTATGGCGGGCCGCTCTGCACTACATCATATAACTATAATCTTACTAAATCACTTTCTACATTTTATGTATAAAATATAGATATGTATATGAACAATATAATGTAATGTTTAATAAAATATAACGTATTTTAGTACATTTAAGTGATTTAGGAAGAATATTGTTATACGCGCCAGCTTAAAAACTCTAGTAGTGATACTCGCAACGCGACGTATTCGAGTATATACTTATTTATTAACAAGCAGGCAATACAACGTCCTACAAGCTAAAATAAAGGAATAATCCTCTCTTGCCGAGTATGTTCCCTGTTCAGCACATTCACTCAATTTAGTAGATAAATGTGCAGCTTAAAGCTGCCAAGAGGCTTGTTCGTTCTTTTCTCTACTCCAAGAGTTGTATAATTTCTTTGCAGCATCAAATCACTGTTGGTAGCTCCTCCAAGCCCATTTCACCGTCAAAAGTCGATCAGCGACTCGTTGGTCAGCTCGTGCAGACGCATGCAAAAGTTTAGGCGATTCGTGGAATGAAATCCACAAAGCGAGATTTAGAGTTAATTATATGCAAAGGAAGAGGTATTCGTGTGAAATTGGAATGTTTTGAAACGGCCATCATGACTGCGTTTTGGGGATGTTTACTGGATCGTATTAATGCCACAAGTAAAAAACTTCACAGTGTGGAAATTGACATTACCATTGTCGTAGAACTGTATGAGGTACTAATACATTTTATTGGTGAAACACTAGATAACTTCGACGATTTGTACAATGATATGAAAGAGATGCTCGACGCAATCGTAAACTACTTCATAGCGAGGCTAATGCAGGTGAAGAGATGCAACAAAAGAACGATCGCGAAAATTTCAGAATCGCCACTTTTTTGGTAATAATTGATACATTGTCAGAAGAGCTCAATACAATAAATTCAATTTTATTACTAACTTGACAAAACTAAGCGCGTCTGAAGTCGAAGAAAAGGCCAAAGCATTGTAAATGGTTTATTCTACTGACGTAGAAGACAACTTTTCAGAAGAATGTCTTCATTTTCGTGCTCATTGCAGTGTAAAGAATGAGGATCGAAAAAGTGCTATCAGTTTGCTGAAATGGTTATGAACCAAAGGTCATCAAACCATTTACCCAACCGTGGATGTTGCTCTTCGTATGTGTGTGTGAACACCCGCCAGTAACTGTTCCGGAGTACGATCGTTTTCTTGTTTGCAACCAGTTAAGAATTATTTAAGCACGAAGCAAAGGCTGAACGATCTTGCTTTACTTAAAATACAATCAGATTTTTTAAGAAAATTAGATTGTGAAGACTTAATGCGTTTAAGTCTAGACGAGTTTTGTAACATTGTGAAACACTTATTTTTTATTGTATTAGAATGAACCTATAGTTAAACTAGTTGAATAAATAAACCCTTAAGCCGTTTTAACTGTTTTATTTAAATGTGTAATTATCCTTGAAACCTTGGAAGGTATTACAAACTAGCACCTATCATCATCACTTGACTAAATTTCTGAATTAACTTCGATCAAAGTTCGCAACCAACTAAGTTATGTCTAGCTATCATTCAAGCATTACAGTATATCCAATTTAATAACTTCCAGAAAGCTGTAATATTTTCCGATTCACAATCTGTCCTTGTAGCCTTAGGAAACATCAATAACTGCAAGTCACCTATCAATATCTATGTTATCCTTGTCAAACAAATGTTGCTCGATCTGAAATCCGCTAATGCAGACATCAATTTTTACTGGATCATGGTTAGTTTAATGAAAGAGCAGATGAATTGGCTAGACTGAGCATCACAGATGGCATCGTACTTCAAGTCACTCCTTCGGTAGAAGATTGCGACAGCTTTTTCAAAAAACATATGTTCGAATTCTGGTCCCGGGAATGGAAAAAATATTGTTCATCCCACCAGTCCAGATAGACTTCCATCCAACCAGATATACCTCGATTATATTGGCATGATAACTTTAAGATTCCGAGGAAGTACATATCCTGCATAACTCGTATGAAAATTGGACATGCTCCTTCCCTTCGCACCTCGCTAGGTTAAAACTAATACCCTCGGAACTTTGTGAGCATTGAAGTGTCAAAGGAGACTTGGATCACATCTTTTTCGGTTGTATTAAGCATCTCACACACTGTGACAATCTTTACCTAAACTTACTCGTGCGCAGGTTTCCTGTTCCGTACAATACACAATCACTTATCTCGCTACAAAAACCTGAAGTGACTTCCTGCTTTATGGAATTCATCAAAAATTCTGGTATCAAAATCTAGAGTCGCTAAAATAATTCAATTTATTCTCTTTGTCTCCCTTTATCTGTCATCGAGACAGGGTTACTGGTTATAAATTATCGTGTTACCTATATAAGTTTTAGCGTTTTTCCTCTGTCCTTTCGATATATGTATTTTCATTCTTCTTACCGGGCGAGAAGAATGTGTAACTCTGTCGAATACCTCAAATTTCCTATTCTCCTGCCATACAAGGTTAGTTTTCCTCGTGATGCTTTCTCTACGAAAACGTTTTGATCATAATATTCTTATTATATGGTATATACATAACTTGTTTCTGGTTGATGGGTTTCTTAAAAAAAAGTAAGTTAGGTAGTCTATATAATGAGTACTGAGAAAGGGGCGGCTACCTGGTCTCGGGCCTAGGGCCAAATCCGCCACTGATTACAAACAAAACTCCATATTAGACCCTACAACTTTTAGATACAACTTCTTCTTCTGGAAGGTGATATAAAACAGAGAGGGGCAATTTATAGCCAGTCGTCTAAGTACAGCATATGATTGAGTACTTTCTGAGAAAATGCGTACGTTAATTATTATTGGTTTCAGAAAACGGGTTTCTCCATTGCGCCTTAGGAATAGTTAAATTTTTGGTGAATGCTTTCATAATGTCCATTGTTGTTATGTATTCACCATATTTTAAAATAACGATCGCACAACGCGAAACTGAACACAGAATGGAGTATCGCTGGATATGTATCTATTCGCAGTGATTATAAAAAAAACACAAATTGCCTTTATCAAGTTTCTTGGACAATTGGATTTGTCATTTCAAAAATCACATGTCACATAATTTAAATTTTTCAGGAGGCAATAAAAATCATGAGTGAGAAATACACCAACGTTAAAGAACTTTTTTGGGATATTTTAGAGTTTAAAAAGATCGAAATACCGAATAACCTTCACAGTTTGCTAATAATGATAATTGAAAAGCCCGAATAAATTGGTCTAGGCTTAGTTTTAGCAAGAAATAGGTATATAAAGGAGGTAAAAAAATCATAATAATTTTTATTGCTTATAAAAAAGTACACTTTCACTTATTAACATGTCGCATGTTTCAATTTTGCATATTTTAGGATCTGGGCATCGGGGAGATCCGGGCAGAGTGAACCACTGCAAAAATCGAAATTCCCTTTTTTCATCCAAACATGAATCAATCATCGTGGAAAAGTGCTAAACATAGTTCAACTTTCTTCAATAATCAACAATCAATTATTGTAGGAGAACCCAAGTTATTTGACAATCAGACAGACAAATCGATTTTCAACAAAAAAAAAATGATTTTACAAGATATGAACAGCTTTTTAAAATATTTGGCACATAGAGAGTCTAGTGTCATCGATTTAATTAATTTGGTGTTCAATAATGTTGTTCTTCATATGGTGTCAGAGAATATACAATACAAACATGCACTTTTTTGATGAAATGGGGTATGGGGGAAATGGATGAGTCTAACAATAATGATTTGACGGAAATTGTAGATAACGTCATTTTACAATAAGACCTCTATATTATGTAAAGGGCCTTCTCAGTACTACAAATGAGGAGAATTGAGTCTATGCTTTTGGTAAGAAACAAATAAACTCTTAAATAATCTCAGGCAAAGTGAATACTGTATTCGCTTGGAACCTTATGCTTGTAATTAGAGAATTAGTATGTTGGTGTTAAATATGAAAATAAAACAAATCAAGGAGCATGGAATGTTTTTGAAATGATCAATTCAAATAGCTGGCGCCGAGTGGTGTATGTAGAACCAACACAAGTCTCTTGCAATGAACATATTATATTACGCGGTATTGAAGGAATGTATTGACTTACTTAGATTATATATAAACGACTGGAATATGTTAGTCAATGCTAAAATACAAATCTACCTTTAAGCAACCGTTTCCATATAAAAGCATTTTAGAAAAATGTAACTTAGGTAGTTTTTGAACTGACTCAATTTTACTATTTATTCTTTATACTCGATTCCAAATCTAAAAATGACATTTCGATATACAGCATTCAATTCTCAGAGGAGTGATTCCTTATTCATCGCCCAGCCATCTTCCTGTTCGTCCCGTCCAGAAAATGCCATTATAAAAAACCTCCCTGCTAGCAGCAGGGGGTGAATTTCTCCCTCTATTCCGATACATGTCAAAAATGGTTCGCGGTTATGGCCCATTTGATGAGGGTCACCCAAATTGGACTGGTGTTTTATGCCTCCGTAGGATTATTCCCGAGATAGCTTCGGGAAAGGTGACATCGATGTTTTCCAAACGTTATGTTAGGGCGTGTTATGGATTTTTGCTTTTTCGCATCCATATATATCGGAGATCGTAAAATTGTGTGCGTTTCGGGATTTTTACCTTCTGTTTTAGCTTCAAGGAAATACTGTACTCGAAAAAAAGCTTTTCAAATGCGCCTGTATACTCCAGGTGAATAACGGTTTGAGTATGGATGTTTTACTACCACTTAACTGTTTCTATTCTAGGTATTCCAGGACACCATGTATAGCAATATGCACCAGTCTGGCGAATGGGCGGCAATAGCTGCTCGATGTCCTGCAGAGCTGGTTGTTTCAAAACGTAACCTGCCAATGGCTTTTCGAGTCTTCATCATACCCTGTTAGGCTCGTAAAATCAATTTTGGTTGCCAAATGTCCCAAACTGATCATGGTAGTTATACAGGGTGGCCCAACAATGCATAGGTTTCGGTTTTGCTCTGAAGACCGTAGAAAAGGTCCCAGACTTATCATCATTCAAGAAAAAGTCATGTCTTTATTAATGTATGACCATGGTGACTGCACTATGGTGATCCGCGCTGTTGACTCATTCGTCACCTCCCTCTTCGAATCGACGACTCCAGAAGCGTTCTAGACAGAACTTGAGTCTTCTTCGAAACAGGCAGATGGCGGTAGATATTTTCCGACGCGTGACGAACGTTCTCAACATGAGGTCGCGTAATTGGTTGCCTAGGTCGATATTATCATGTGATTGTTACTCAAAGTTGTAGTTACGAGGGCTTTACAATAATATACTAAGTGACATATAACACCCAGTTTAAATGGTTTTATTTTAATAAAAGTGAATGTGAATGTATTTATCTTACCGTAAATAACAAGTGAAAAAATTTTCAGCCATATCAGTTGGAAATTCCGGTTTTTATACTGCTTTTTTTTATTCACTTACGCTTTAAAAATGAATATTTCAGCCACAGTAAAGAATCAACGTTGGCGGAATTTGGTTCTTGACATCCTTTACGATCGGTTACAATGCCTAGTGTACGGAGACCTGTACGATTTCGTCAACTTAGTGAGTTTGATAGGGGCCATATAGTGGGACTTCGGGAAGCTGGACTTTCTTTTCGGGCAATCGCAGTTAGAGTGCAAAGAAGTGCAGACACTGTGGTTAGGTGTTGTCAGGCATGGCTTCGAGAAGGCCGTACGTAAAGAGCAAGGGGCACTGGACGCCGCCGTAGAACAACAGACCGTGAAGATCGGCGCCTAAGATTATTGGCCTTAAGGGACCGTTTCTCCACTACCAGGTCCATTGCAAATGAATGGTTTGCAGAACACGGAAGACCTATTGGCATGCGAAATGTTTACCGACGAATGAGAAGTTTTGGCTTGTTTTCATACCGGCCACACTGGGTCCTCCCTTTAACTCGAGAACACCGACGTAATCGCCTTGAGTGGTGCAGACAACGGTCACTCTGGGATCAGGAATGGAACAGTATTGTCTTTAGTGACGAGTCTCGATTTTGTTTAGGCATACACGATGGTCGTGCCAGGGTTAGAAGGCAACGTGGTGAAAGGAGGAATCCACAGTTTTTTGTTGAAAGACATATTCATCAGACTGTTGGAGTTATGGTTTGGGGTGCTATAGCTTATGGTTTCAGGTCACCTTTAATCTTCATCAGAGGTAACATGAACGCGCAGCGTTATATCCACGGAGTTCTAGAACCCCATCTTTTACCCTATCTTAACACCCTGGCAGATCCAACTTTCCAACAAGATAATGCCCGACCACATGTTGCAAGAGTCACAATAGACTTCTTTCAACATAATGATGTCACATTGTCACCATGGCCACCAAGATCTCCCGACTTATCCCCAATTGAGCACGTGTGGGATATGATGGGTAGGAGATTGCTCAATTTGCAACGTCCTCCTCAGACTCTAGAAGCACTTCGAGAGGAGTTGGTGGTTGCCTGGAATGACATACCACAGCAGGACATTGACCACCTGATCAGTAGCATGCCTAGGCGCATTGGAGAATGCGTAGCACATCAGGGTGCATCCACACATTATTAAAGGTCAAAGGGCTTTAAAGCAGTGCAATCATTTTGAAATTTTTATCATTTACTTATTATGCTTCATTAAGTACTTATACAAAATTTTATTAAAATAAAACCATTTAAACTGGGTGTACGGATTTATATGTCACTTAGTATATAAACAAGCATTATACTTTTCCAAAATAATCAGTTTTAATTAAAAACAAAATCCCGAAGTACCTTGGGACAGACTTTAGTTGGTAAATGTGCATTTGAAAAGTATCCGTATCATCAATAAGCTTTGTTTGATTCCATTGTAACTAATAAAGGCTCACCGCCGTCGCGTTCTAAGCTTTGTGATAAAAGAGGGAAATCCAATTTGGTGTGTCAGGAAATACCTTTGTGTCGAAGAGCAAAAATTCTAGATATTCAGCCGAGAGTGGCGTTTCTCTCTTTAATTTCCTTCAAAAGCCGGCCCCGGCGATCGGCTAGCAGATAGAGAAGAAGAAGGAAAAAGGTGCGAGGAGTGTGAAACATCCACCTAATGAGTATTTTTCAATTTGTTGAATTGGAAGTCCGCACCGCCACGCTTTGATTCGGACACGTCATTGTAGTTGCACTGGAGTCCTACTGGAGAACTCTAAGGATGGGATTTTTACCCATACAGTGGTGTGTGCGAGCTATCTGGAAAAGGGGTGTTGATCGGACATGTATAAACATTAATGAATATATTCTCCAAGAAGGAGGCTAACCATATGCTGTAGTTAGACGTTCACATACAATTTCTTTCGTCACAACTAGTGTCGCAGTAATAAGTAATAAAATCAAACTCCATTTTCCTTTCAACAAAAAATGTTTATTGTCAAACGTGACATCAGTCTTCAAAGGGAATAATACCTCAATCGTTCTCGTTATCACTCTTAATATTTCGTAATCTCACCCACAAATGTGGAATGTGATAACTGTGGTCGTCAGCCCGATCCTTGCTTATTCACACAACTACTAACCATAGGTTCAACGTGCAATCATTTTATAGTACACAGAACAACAGTATTAATAGCAAATTTATATGTTTATTTTTATATTAAACATAATATTATGATGTAAATACATAAAACCATTTACTAAGGAGTGACGTAGAGAGAATAAACTAAGGCATTTCAAGCATGAACTAAATTATTTATCAGATGGATCTCAAGTATTATCAGATCAGTCTTATCCATTTTCAAATCACCAATATACGAACATAGTGTCAACTTTGATCATAGATTTTTCTGTGTGCATATTTTGTCAACGACAGAAATAAACTCCTTAAACTGTGGCGTCAGTCCGAGAGGTAACAACGCTGACACCAGAAATGATCCAAAGATGGTGGTCCACACATATTGTTGTAAGCACAAGTCGATGCATGATGCCCCTACTCATTTTTCGAACGGGTCACGTTAGTAAACTGAAATTAGAAGTAATGAAATTGATTCATGGCTATAATACTGCCAAATAGCCGTTTTGTAAGACAGTGATTTTATATACCAGGTTAATAAAGCAAATAAAGGGAGCTTTAAGTTGAGGTATCACACGACCAGTCAGTCTATTTACAAAATATTTGGCTACCACTGAATTTCTAGCTTGATCTATTCAAAACATAAGTAGGATAGACATTTTTGAATACTCGATACGCCCAGAAGCACATGGGAAACGTTTGCATTCAACTTTAAGTTTTTTAAAGGTTTGGGAATTGAAGTAAGCCAGGTATTACATGCAATGCGAATTTTTTAATTAATAACTTATAATGAGCTGTGACATAAATGTGTTTTGTGTACAATTAGAAACCGTGAATAAAAAAGTATATAATTCTTAAGAACGAGAAAGTAGAGTAACCCGTAGTAGCCAGTAGAAAGAATTCTATTATTACTTTTCCAGAAAGTTTTTGACGTCTGCTCTGACGTTCTTCAAATAAGCTAAAATAGGTTTTTCATATTACTGAATGTTTCAACACAAAGTTAAGTTTGTCTTAAGAAATTAGACTGATAGACGACGGCGAGATTGTCACATTTTTTCTCCTGCTATTTTTCAAAATGACCCGGAGAGAAACTCTAATGGAACCACGCCCACTTTCGATTAGTTGTTCTACTCCCTCACTTTCAAAAATTGACCTTCTGGAGATGCTCTTCCAGCAACGTGCAAATTTTAGTCTGTACCTGTAATCTTCAAGCCGAACACCAGGCAACACATTAGGTTTTTACTTATATCCAATTATTTTCAACAAAGCATTTGTTGAAGGGTGTCAAATATTATGTAAAAAACCTATAAAACGTCAAAAAGACATATAAAATGTCATCTTGCAGACTAGGTAGTCATTCCACGTTTGCTCACTAGGATCGTTGTGAGCTTCCATCTATGGAGGAATAACTCAACTACACGCTTGGTTGGTTGCATATGTTTTGTGAAGCCGAGTAGTCTGTAGTTTTCATCTCTGAGAAGAAAGTTGGTTGAAAAGCAAGATAGCATCTGGATGATTATGTGTATTGGTCTGCATGTGTATAAAATCAGTGATATTTGCTGTGTGAGAAGATCTTTACTGAATATGCTGCCAATTAAGTACATCTATTACCTGTGCCCGTTGACCTTTCTGAAGGCAGGTTATGTTCAAAATTATAAATTACTATTTTTTTACGTGTTTTTGTGTTTTCAAAAACTTTTAGGAGAATTACGCGAAATCACCACCGCGCGCGCATTTTGTGTAATTACTGTTTTTCATGTGTATGACTCGTAATTCGACAGATAATTATTTCTTATTTCTCTCATTTTTGAAATTCAGCAAATTTGCATATGTAATTTCCAGAATGGATAAGAAAAAGTGGATGCGCAACTAATTTATAGCTTTGAATCTCAAGAAAGTGTATTTGAGACAAGAATCCAATGGAATTATCATCAACACATATTATTAGCACACAAATCCTCACTATTCATTGCCGTTTACTTCTATACTATAGCATACAACTCACAGCTTACACCTCAAGTAATGCCATCTCTGAAGCAGATTTTACATCACCTCAGAGCCAAACATTGATAACTAAAGCATCATGACGTTTAGGCAACACGTACAACTAAAACAGGAGTTCATAACGTGTCCATCAGGTAGTGCTAAGTTAACATATTGTAGAAAAATCTGCATAATGTCACAAAAAACAATACAATGTCCAAAAAAAATTCGACATAATGCTGACATAATGTCAGCTTTCAAGATAGATAATACCCGTGCCGGATTAATCTAATGAGCTGTTAATGACCGTTCAGGACTATCACGAATTCATGGTTGGAAAAAACACATGTAGTGCAGGTTTCAGGAACTATCAAATTTTTCAAGTTATCTATCTGGAATAAAGATTGTTATTTGCAAAATTCTCTCTACGATGGATATCTGTTACCTATTGCAACACCACTGGGCAATGGGAGTAATCTCGCCGAAGGGTGGTGGACCAGGATAGAAAGAGAACTTTAAGGATGGAGCGAGAGAGAGAGCGACACAGAGTGAGAGGTCGTCCAGATTAGACTAGCGGGCTGTGACCCCTTCGCATACGACGTCTAAAGGACAAGCCAACGCAGGCAGGCAGGGGTTGAAATCCAATCTTGATTTGCTATTGCCATACTCTCTGCGCTGCTATTGCACATTCCAGCAATCACGCTGCCCGTCTGTCCAGAAGATAGGCTTTGTTTAAGCAGACAGGGATATTTGATATACAGGGGATATACCGAATAAAATGGACCGTCAAATGCCAAGTGAAAAGTTCCCGTTCAATCCATAAATACTAAACTGGTGCTTTAGAAATGATTTCATAGAGTTTGCCCCTGATACCCCCATTCTGAAATTCTGCGCAACATTATACTGACAAGAGTTGCAGAAAATATCCGATGATAGTATCATCAGATTTGTAGAAAATACAAACATGGTTTCTTCGGCCTGATATATCCTCACATTTCCGAGTCAACTTCAACCACCTGCAAGGCCACAACTATAAGCTAATGAAGGAAAAGTTTAGAACTACACCTCGCCAATGTTTCCTAACAGAGTATTTGATACCTGGAAGAGGCTGACTTCCGACGTTCATGCGTCCACAGTTATCAGGTTCAAGAATCGTTAATTATATTTCATTTTCTGTTCAGTTTCTTATTTCTGTTTGAAGCTTAGGCCCGTATCGTCAATCGTCCCTACAATTGTAGGGCGCGTTTATGGCCTCCTTGATTGTCATAGTTATCGACTTCTCTGTGTCAGCGCTCTATTTTGAGGTTATGTCACAAACATCTATTAGCATCAAATTGTGCTTGCTTTTGAGTTTTATCATGTTTTATCAGCCTGAAATTTCCTACAACTTAAAAGGAAAACATATCTTAACAATAGGAGAGCGCTGACTCTGACACGGGACGAGTGTAATCTAGAAATTTTTGAAGGAGAGAAAAGAGTATGACAATCAAGGAGGCCATAAACGCGCCCTACAATTGTAGGGACGACTGACGATACGGGCCTTAGAGGTTGCTCACCTCCTCTACTATGTGCTAGAGTGAATCAAATGTGCACCGGAGTTTTGTTTTAGTAATTTTATTGGTATAGTAAATTCAAGTTTATTTTCATTTTATTTGTCTACAGAATCTCCTCTCTTATTGATGCATTTTTCGCATCGGAGCGGAAGTTTTTTAATTCCTCCGTCAAAGAATGAAGCTGGTTGTGTCAGTAGCTAATTGTTCACGAACGTTTCCACACCTTCGTCGTCGTCGAAGTGGTGACCTCCCAGGTCTTCTTTAAGTGGCCCAAACATGTGATAGTCACATGGCGACAAATCGGGACTGTGAGGCGGATGTTCCAGTGTTTTCCAATGAATTTCGCGTAATTTTTATTGGGAAAATGCAGCTGTGTCTGGCCGAGCGTTGTCATGGAGCAGAATGGCACTTCGAATAGACATGTCTAGCCTTTTTTGCCTATAGGCCAGTTTCACTTCTTTAAGCAATTGGCAGTATTCAGAAGGATTAGCTGTACGGCGATTGTGAAGAAAATAAACTAGCAGCACACCTCTGGAATCCCAAAATACCATTGCAAGAACTGTTCCTGTAGAAAGACTGGGTCTTGGCTTTTCGCGATACTGCCTCTCCAGGCTTTCGGCACTCCATGGAAAATTTTTTGCAAGTCGTATGCTTGTGTCCTTGAAACTGTCTGATCGCCGAACTGTGCTGGCGCAAAATTTCGGAAAGTTTTACGCCATCCCGCGACAAAAATTTTATGATAATGCGTTGCGCAACAGACGTATACAACTCTTGCTCAAACATGACGCTACTAGCAGCTCATCTACTTCGGCGCGCCAATCCGACTGACACCCCTCTTCCTGACATCCCCACCCAACATATACCAAGACGTCGATAAACAGAAAAGTCCGGTTCATATTTGATTCACCCTCGTATAATAAGAATTATTATTATAATAACGTTAGGGCCTCACAGTATGACGCCCATAAGCATGAATCTAAAATCTTTTCCCAAGTCATTGTGAAATAGTTTAGAGAACTTAATGTGCGATATATTCTATCGGATAGGGGTTTCTGCAATTTTCGGGCATATTTGGTTCTTGATATCTAATGAATCAGTAGCATCTTGTTTGCTCACCGGCAAATATTTTCAGACAAAAATAAGAATAATTTTCTTGGAATCCTACGTTTTGCTGACCGTATCTGCTCAAATGTCATACTTTATTTAGGTAAGCATAAGTTGCCAGTGACAGCTCTGTTATAGATACCACGTTTACAACTTTTATGCCTTAGTATAATGTAACAGCTGCCACTTTTTTGCTTTCGTATAACAATAGGAATACTGCTGTAGAACGACTTTTTCCACCTAGTAACATCTACAAACAACTTTTGTGCGCTTGGGTATGTGGCAGTTGCCACTTTTTTGCTTTAGTATGTTGGCTAGATATATTTAGCCTCAAATGCAACTTAGCTGTAAGGGCCGTATCATCAGTCGTCCCTACAATTGTAGGACGCCTTTATGGCCTCCGTGATGTTCATAGTTTTCTACTATTCCGTGTCAGCACTCTATTTTGAGGTTATGTTACAAATATCTATTTGCATCAAATTGTTCATGCTTTTGATTTATATCATCTGACATATAGACTAAAATTTCCTACAATTCAAGAAGAAAACATAGCCTGACAATATGAGAGCGCTGACGCTGACACGGAACAGTAGAAGTCTATAAATATCCCAGCCTTTCTGAAGGAGAGGAAGTACTAGGAAAATCGAGTAGGCCATAAAGGCGAGTGACGAAACGGCCCTAAGTGTTGCATATACCACTCAATCGGTTTATTATGTGGTACATACGTCTACTTTGCTTAGTATTTCAAGTTATTATTTTTCATTGGCTGAATCTGCTTAATTAAGATTAAGAGATGGTATATTTACGAAATACAATTATATGTAAGGAAAACAATTACGTAATTTTTGATTATGAAATAACCATTTCCATTCGGTGAACAAAATTCAGGGATCTAAACTTTTCGTTTTCCCCAGTTTCAGGTTAACTGCAGATATCGCGACTGTGCTTAGCACGGCAGTATTAACGAAACAGCTTTTTTTATTTGGAACTTTTCTTGAATGATGGCGTAATTCAACCATTTACTACGACCTAAAACTCCAGAAAACCTCACAAGGAAAATCGCACAATCTTGGTGGCCAATTCACGATACCACTGCAAAAGATAACCTTGTCCTCAATGGGTTCATGCAGGATGACCATTGTTAGTGGTGCCTTCTTGCCGAAACACATGTGGTTCACGTCTATATCATTGAACCAAAGGAAATTGGTTATCACTAATATATCGAACGCATCTCGCCAATATTAGTTTCGAGAAAGGGGGATCAATGACGCAGTTCATCCAAAATCTACTTATACCAAACGACTTTTTCAAGATTCATTTCCACCTGAAGTAGCAGATATTAGCCAATACACCGCAATCCAAAAATACCCTCAAATTTAACACAGTTGTCACCTTGAATATGTGTCACTCGGCAAAGCCGTTGCCAGTGGACCCACGGTGAACTCCATATAAATTACCATTCATGGGCCATTCAAATAAAAAAAATAGTTTTGTTAATACCTTACACGCAACGTGTTTTAGTCCAACATCACCCATCCTTGTAGGGTATCCCTTGGTAAGTTTTGAAAGTTAAGTGTAGACCGAAACGGTAATACATACATGGAAATGATTTTTTATATGGAAACGGGAACCATGAAAGACTAATATCCTCCGTAAGTACCTTCGCAGTTTATTCTGTTTTAGGTTTTAGGCTGCATCATCCTGTAGTGTAGCCAGAAGGTATCCTCAAAGAAAGAATTCGTTTGCACAGGACAAAGGATCTCGAACTCTGAACGTATAATCAAAATTGTTTCTCCCTCTTTGACAACCCTAGTCTAGTACGGGTAAGAATTGTCACATTACTGATAGCTGTTGCTTGAAATTTGATGATAATTTGGATGACTCAGATGTTACTCCATTATCGATGAGATTTTACTACTGTATACAGAAAACCAACACATACAGGACAATACACAAATTTCTGTTGCAACCACATCAAAGAAGATTTAATAAGAAATGTCTACCGGAGGCGAATGATAAATAAAGTTCTGAAAGAAAACAATAGCAAAAACAGTAGAAATACCCGGAATGAACTCCAGCAAACACTAATTCTACCATATTTAGCTGTATCCTCACAAAGACAAAACCTATGAACAAAAATCGAAATACCAAGCATTGTGCGTACCAGGTACCATTTGAATGCGGAGAGATATACATATAAGGAACAAAAAGACCACTCTTAGTAAGAATATAAGTACATAAATCCAACACGGAACTGGGAGAAAAATCTGGAATAGCAGATCACACCGATCGAAACGAGGGACACGTCACAACCAATCATCGGCCACGTCATTAAACAATATAAGGCCCCGTAAGGATCAGGTTCGCAAGTTCACCTGCTGACGATTGAAGATCACATCAATCGAAATGTCGTGAATCAAAAATCCTAGAAACCGTTCAGACATATTAGCAGCTTGATGAAAACGGAACATGGTGGTCAGTCATAATACGGAATAAGCTAACGCTAAGGTCAAAATAGCGTGATCAAGTTAACGTTAGCATTAACCTATGACGTGGTTACCCGCAATTTCTGTAAATTTTGTAACAGAGATTAAAATGACGTCACCTATATTGCCCTATGCTTACCTCGCCTCCGCTACGGCAACTGTCGAAGTCAAAAAGAATATCTTCTCAAATTGAATCGTAACCTCAGTAATACTACCAGGATCAGAAGCGTCATATAATAAAACATCTTTCGTTAATACCAAAGTTGCAATATTTACACCGCCTACAAGCCCAAGCCCCAATTTTGAAACCAAACGAATTAATTTCTGAAAACCAGCAGGGTTCTCAGAAGTGTCTAAAAACGAAGTGTCTGCCCGAAAGCTTTTTCGTATTGGGCACCATAGTAACATTAGAGAGTTATTAGCGTTCTTGTTTTGCTGATTCGTTATAATCTTCCTTTTTTCGATTTTGCGCAGTACCGCGATAATCCTCCGTTATCGCTTATCAAATAAGTAAACACCGTTAGTTTCAAAGAATAGGGGAGGGTTTGTTTCGTCATGATATACAGGTTGTCCCAGAAATAACACACCAGAGTGACCCGGGAGGTAGATTGGCTTCAGGTCAATCAGATAAAGTCAACATGACCTTGTAGGAGACTTCAAGTTTTCGAGATATTGCACTTTTAAGTTTTTCAAAAAATCACTACTTTTTGCTCCTTTTTGCCTTTTATGTCTTAAAAGAAACTTAGGATTTTTTTCCTGGGGCTAAATTAATAGTTGGTTGAGACAACCAAGTTTTCAGTACATAGAAATCTAGCACGGTATGGTAAAAGAACGTTATTACATTTGGTTTCAATGCTCTTTCAGAAATAGTATAACATTTGTAGGTTCTTTTTACTGAAAACTGGATAATCCTAACTTTTGTCATTGAAGTGCGAAATGCTACAAATAAAAAGTAATAAGTGCAGCTGTCTTTTGTAATAGCTTTTTATATTAGTAAACGTCTAAAACAGCTATCTATTATCCTTTCTTATTCATTGTTGTATGCATCAAAATAATGAACAGAACATTAGGTTGTATTCTTTATTTCCTTTGATTTTTACAACATTCAAATTAATTAAAGAATTTAGGAATCATTATTAACGTCTTAAATAACTAAATGAAAATTAAATTAAGATCTTGTGATGTAAAAATTGTCTGAAATAAATTATTATTACCATTATTATTATTTTCACAGCAGATTTTCAAAATGTCTACCACCGACTTTTATACACAACCTGCATCTTCTTAAAAAATGTCATTTTAAACGTCTCAAACTCGGATATTTTGCGTGCTGCTTGACGGATTCGATAACGCGTTTCATCAAGTGATCGAACTGGTTTTCCATCTTTTAAAAATTGGTCCTAGCCGGCCAATCCATCTTCTAACGAATGTTTCATCAAGATAGCCCCTTACTGCACTAGCATAATGTGCAGGGCAATCATCATTCTGTAACCACATTCTTTTTCTTGTCTCAAGAGGCACATCTTCTAAAGGAATGGGTAGATGATGTTCAAAAAAAATATGAAGCTGGATAAGTTTACTTACAATAATTTCAAGTTACAAAAACGTATTACTTAAGATATAATAGAAATATAAGTTTTAGATCACAGTCAGATAAGATTAAATGCACGAAATAAGCAGTGATCTAAATGAACTGAATTGTCCTGATTTTTGTGATATATGCAATGTGGCAAGGTAGCCTTTCATTGGTGGTCAGTTGTCCTGTGGTTCTGTGATCTAAACCTATTCGTTTCTTGACCGGTTTGGACAGAAATATTATCGAAACTCCACTACAAAAGATTTAACAAGATTTTGAAAGTTTGGGGTTAGCATCACGTCAAAATCGAAAAAAAGCAACTTGTCATGACTATACACTAAGGCCCGTATCATCAGTCGTCCCTACAATTGTAGGGCGCCTTTATGGCCTCCTTGATTGTCATAGTTTTCTACTTCTCCGTGTCAGAACTCTATTTTGAGGTTATGTCACAAACATCTATTTGCATCAAATTGTGCTTGCTTTTGAGTTATATCATGTTTTATCAGGCTGAAATTTCCTACAATTTAAGAAGAAAACATATCTTCACAATAGGAGAGCGCTGACGCTGACACGGGACAAGTGTCATCTAGAAATTTTTGAAGGAGAGAAAGGAGTATGACAATCAAGGAGGCCATAAACGCGCCCTACAATTGTAGGGACGACTGACGATACGGGCCTTAGTTACTTTAATGGTCATCAAAATTTCTTTTCTCGTCGACATTCGTTATTTGCTGTCATTGTCATAAACGACGTAACGGAAGGCTTAACAATTTGTTATTTTGTTGCACTGAAAACTCTCTTTTGTAACAAAATCTCATATAAATCCAAGTGGTACTTTTCGAGTTATAGGGTCAAAAATTAGCGGACACACAGACAGAGAGACCGGCTTTAACGACTGAACATATCTTATTTTCGAAATCTTTCGGGATTACAATACTTCCTCGCCAATTGGCATGGGAGGTAAAAATAAAAAATAGTGTAAAGTAAGACTTTTAACAGCCGACATTTTCCATTCAGCAAAGCTACGTAATTCTTTGTCGAATGTAACCCCTGCAACTCCTGCTGTTCCTTGGTCCTTTGAAGTCTCGTTTCCTGCGCTGCAGGAATTCTAAGTAACAACTTTTATCGTTCCGTTCCCTGTGTGTAATATTTATAAGTTGTTAGCGGTGCCTGGTTCTCATAGATCAAAGAGAATCGCCAAATGTGCCGCTTGCAGTTTTTAGGAATCGCTCCGACTTCTCTGTGCTAGCAACAGCAAGTGAATAAAAGGGGATGCTGTGCACTGCGCTTGTTAAGGGGAACAGAAATTTGCTTTATCCGCTGAAATAAGGGATTATAGGAGGCGCAATGTTGCCAATAGTCGCTTTCCATGAGAGCGAAGGAAATTCTCATTTTCACCAGTTCTTTCAAAGCCTACTACTGGTAATTTGAAATTGATAAACTTCCCTTCTCAGGTAAAATACGTTAATCAATGCTTGCAATAATAAACTTCCCTTATTTTCTAACGCTGAATTAGTTGGTGTCAAGAAAAATAAACACTGCCATTTGGAAAAAATAAGATTTCTCATTTTTGAGGTAAAGCAATTTCTTTAAACTTGTTTACGCAGTTAAAATATTTCGCCCTCCCTGAGAAGCATGTTCTATACAGGGTGTTCATTTGAAAACCTACCACCACGGATTTAACAAAAACCACTGATTAAAAGAAAGAACGCCAAGACACGTCAAAAGATTTGTCAAGAGGGACAACTTTTTAACCAAAAACTATTTCACCCCCTTTCACCATCTGTCCCCAGGGTCATCCCCTTGAAAGATTTAAATCACAGGGGGTATCGTGAAATAGCTTGTTTGAAAGGCATTTGGAAATCCCCAGATAGAAAACAAAAACACACAAAAATATCACTTTTTATTTCAATAAGTGTTCAAAATGTTGCCCGTTATTGGCCAAACAATGATATAGGCGATGTTCAAATTCCTCTCGGACATTTTCAAAAACATGTTGAGGGATATCATGGCAGCTTTCGAAGATGCGTTGACGAAGTTCATCCAAACTTTCAGGTTGGGGAGTAAACACAATAGATGTCAAATGGCTCCATAGTAAAAAGTCTAATGGCGTCAAATCAGGAGATCTCGCAGGCGATTCTATAGGCCTTCTTCGCCCTATACATTTATCTGGAAACTCGTCGTCTAGCCATTGCCGAACCGGAAAAACATAGTGAAGAGGAGCTCCGTCTTGCTGGAAATATATTTCAGTCTCATCAAGTATAGGGTTTCCATTTAAATTCCCATTAATAAATAATGGCCCAATTACTTTGTTTTGACGTAATTTGACTCTGTAGATCCCACTTAACGCTGTCATCAGTTCGTAAAGGATTATGTTTGCCATAAGTTAGCCCGTCTGAGAAAAAACTGACCTTCCTCCTGCCCCTGAGAGGAATTGCTGCAGGTGCACATGATCGTTGCGATGACTTATCTCACGTGAATATATATTTATATATATATATATATATATATATATATATTGCGAGTCTAGATGTAGTTTCACTGTTCAGCCATGTGTATTTAGAAGCTTGCATCAGATCCATCAACAAATATTGGGATCAAATTTGCCAACACAGCAACCTAACTCCAGAACAATTATTTTACCTTTAATAACAAAGTGTTTTCAAAAACACCTGGCTGCCCCATGGGCTCTGTGTTATCTCCAATTTTGGCGGAATATGTAATGGATGACCTGCTTGATGTTGTTATTCAAGTATTGCCATACAATCTAATTTTCATAAAAAAGTATGTGGACGATATTATCGTTTGTCTTCCTTATGATAGGGTGGATGATATTGTTGAGGTTTTTGACAGTTATGATCCCTACATCCAGTTCACCATCGAAAAAGAAGATGACAATCATTCTGTTCCCTTTTTTGATTCAAGATTGATTCGTACCAGTGACAATATATTACTGGCAGGCTGGTACAGAGAACCAATTTCTTCCGGAAGGTTCCTGAACTTCAGGTCTTACCATGAACTTAAAATAAAAATAAACCTGGTGAAACAAATGAAGAACGGGGTTATAAAAATCTCTGACAGTACTTTCCATCTTTCAAATTTAAGGAAGCTTTCAGTCTTATTTATCAACAATGGCTATCCTAAGTATTTGGTTAACAGAATCTTGTTCAGCTCTCCTCCAAGTCTTTTGCCAATGACGAATAACAATAGTGAAAATGACAACACTGGTCAGTCCAACCAGATACCCATTAATTCTTCAACTAATGAGAACAACAGCACTACAGTGGTTGCTCCTATTTCCAGAGTTAATTATGTTGTTTTGCCATACATCAAAGAACTAACACCAAAATTGATCAGGCTGTATAATTCCTTTAGTTGTCGTTTTGCTTGTAAATCAGTGCTCACAGTCAACAGTTTGTTGTCCAAAATGAAAGATAAGGTTCAGTTGCTTGATTCAACCAACACTGTCTATCGTATTAATTGCAACAACTGTAATTTAGTTTATATAGGCCAAACTTCTAGGTCGCTGAAAGGCAGGATAACTTCACACAAAAGTGACGCCAGACTACTTCCAGAGAGATGTGCTTTGGCATCTTATATTAACAACACAGGTCACTCTATGAATTATGGCAGTGTTGAGGTTCTTGATAAAGAAAAAAGACTCTCAAAACGTTTATTTTTATAAATGTCCCACATTTTCATGACAGATCATTGCATGAATAAAAAGGCTGATGTTAAGCAGCTCAGTGTCATTTATTCCTACCTGTTGAATTGCGAAAAGCTAGAACGGCTACATATCCAAATTGAACCAACATCTTCACAAAATTAGAATACATTTTTTCACTCACATTTTTAATATAAACTCACATAACCCATCTTTTCAAGGTTGTATCAATATCACACATTCTTACACTCATATGAACTACACACTTTTTTCCAAAACACGTTAATTCAGCATTTTAGTAATTTTGGGTGGAGGTTTACCGAGCGTCCCTCGTATACTTCATACACAAAGTTGGACAAGGAGGTTTACAGTTCCACGGTCCGTCGCGTCAATCACTTGTCATCTGTCGACGCTTTATCTTTCCGTGCCGTCCCCCTCTCCACGTCTAGCGGAAGTAGAAGGTTAGAGACTGCATTCCGATTGTTTCACCAAAATGTCTTCTCACGTGTAATACTTTTTAATTTGTTCGGGTGGATTGATATTTTTAACGAAGGTACCTGTCGTTTTTCAACAAGCCCCGTCCTTTTGTTTTTATACTGATTACAAGCTCGATCTTCTCTACGTTCGTTTTGAAACACCTTGTGGCTGCAACCTCACCGACGAGTAAGTTGTCTGACAATTTAAATCTATCCTGTTTTCTTTGCTAGCATCACAATTGTGTTTTCAGAATCCTGATGAGAGAGAGAGAATACCGAAAGCTTGATTTTATCGTCAAAAGAGTCAACTTAAGCCTAAAAAATTTGCCAGTTTCCCAATTAACAATTAATTGTATTTTGTGCCCAACTGGTCGTTGGCTTTGGCAATGACTACCGCTCACATATACAGGGTGACTTTGAAGTTGAGTCATTAATTTTCAGATAATGATTGTAGAAAGAAGATAAACCAAAATATGTGTGTAAAAATAAAAAAAAAATGTTACCTTGTTTTATAAAGTATCCTCCAGACAAGTATTTCAGTGCGGCCCTGTATTTGATCGAGCGGTCTTGGAGCACCGGCATGCCCTCCCCTGTGAGGTCTTAAGTCACCTGATTCACGAGCCCTTTGTACTACATTAACAAAGGCACGAGGGGTTGGTTGCACTCGATTGGGAAACCGATTCGCACAAATCTGTGATGCCGCGGCAGCATTTTGTAAAGACTCCCCCCCGTAAATAAGAATCATGTCCACAAGTTCAGCATTTTCGTAAACATGTGCCATTTTACATTTCGTTTGAGTCACGCAACAAACACCACTATTCACTCACGCGTTACCGACTGACGAAAAACATCGTGATAAACGTTTCAAATTCTTCGCTTTTTTGTTTCCGATGCGATGAACCGATAAGGCGGATTATATCCGTTGTTGCCAAACACGAGCACATAATATTATTATTGAGACAGGGCGGTACTCAAACTTCGAAAGGGCTATAACTTTGTTACTTTAATTTTACCAGAAAAATGTTGAAGGAAAAAAACATTTCTTTTGATCAGATCTACTCACTGTTAAAATAAATGACTCAACTTCGAAGTCACCCTGTATATATATATAAAGCTTCCGCCTTTTGTTGGGTACTTCGACAAAAATTTAAGCAAAGAGGACTCTTTATACTTTTTTTATTCTCTCTAGCTTTCAATGGACTTTGCCATCATCATCAGGAGCTGCAATTACATTGATAACAGTAGCAACAATAATGTAAAATGAATTTAAATTGACTTAACTTACAGTAGTATGTGAGGATGTTGCTAATTGTTGTTTACGTTCAGGATGAAGGAAACACCCAGTAACATGGTGAAAGCTGGATAGATGGTACAATGGTCAAAATTATATAAAATACACGCAACTGTGTGACAAGAACAAGTTAAATACAGATTAAAAATTTTCAGAACATGAAAGCATTACATCGTGAAGCCACTTGATGATTGCACAAAATGGTGGACATGGAATAATGAGTGAGATGAACCCTTTGACAGGCCGGCCTTGTTCTTGTCACACAGTTGTGTGTATTTTATATAATTTTGACCATTGTACCATCTATCCAGCTTTCACCATGTTACTGGGTGTTTCCCTCATCCTGAACGTAAACAACAATTAGCAACATCCTCACATACTACTGTAAGTTAAGTCAATTTAAATTCATTTTACATTATTGTTGCTACTGTTATCAATGTAATTGCAGCTCCTGATGATGATAGCAAAGTCCATTGAAAGCTAGAGAGAATAAAAAAAGTATAAAGAGTCCTCTTTGCTTAAATTTTTGTCGAAGTACCCAACAAAAGGCGGAAGCTTTAATTTTTCACCTAACTGGTCTAGACGACAATGACCACGTCTCAAAAAAATATATATATATACTACGTGACATATAAATCCGAACACCCAGTTTAAATGGTTTTATTTTAATAAAAGTTGGTGAATGTATTTATCTTACTGTAAATAACAAGTGAAAAAAGCCGTACGCAAAGAGCAAGGGGCACTGGACGCCGCCGTAGAACAACAGGGGACCGTTTCTCCACTACCAGGTCCATTGCAAATGAATGGTTTGAACACGGAAGACCTATTGGCATGCGAAGTGTTTACCCACGAATGAGAAGTTTTGGATTGTTTTCATACCGGCCACACTGGGTCCTCCCTTTAACTCGAGAACACCGATGTAATCGCCTTGAGTGGTGCAGACAACAGTCACTCTGGGATCAGGAATGGAACAGTATTGTCTTTAGTGACAAGTCTCGATTTTGTTTAGGCATGCACGATGGTCGTGCCAGGGTAAGAAGGCGACGTGGTGAAAGGAGGAATCCACAGTTTTTTGTTGAAAGACATGTTAATCACACTGTTGGAGTTATGGTTTGGGGTGCTATAGCTTATGGTTCCAGGTCACCTTTAATCTTCATCAGAGGTAACATGAACGCGCAGCGTTATATCCACGAAATTCTAGAACCCCATCTTTTACCCTATCTTGACACCCTGGCAGATCCAACTTTCCAACAAGATAATGCCCGACCACATGTTGCAAGAGTCACAATAGACTTCTTTCAACATAATGATGTCACATTGTTACCATGGGATATGATGGGTAGGAGATTGCTCAATTTGCAACGTCCTCCTCAGACTCTAGAAGCACTTCGAGAGGAGTTGGTGGTTGCCTGGAATGAGATACCACAGGAGGACATTGACCACCTGATCAGAAGCATGCCTAGGCGCGTTGGAGAATGCGTAGCACATCAGGGTGCATCCATACATTATTAAAGATCAAAGGGCTTTAAAGCAGTGCAATCATTTTGAAATGTTTATCATTTACTTATTATGCTTCATTAAGTACTTATACAAAATTTTATTAAAATAAAGCCATTTAAACTGGGTGTTCGGATTTATATGTCACTTAGTATATATATATATATATATATATATTCGAGTTATTGCCCGGTATTAGTAATATGTAGTAGTAATAATGGTGGAAGACCTTGCAGGCCTCGTAGATAAACACTAAAACTAACAACACTAGTAGCATTGGAACTGACAGACCTTCAAAGAATGTCCGGCTTTTTCTACCAACTATCACAGCCTTCATATATAGGCCGGGAAATACGTATTTTTTTCCTACAATTTGGCGACAATCATTTTTTGTGGTTCTTTTCACCGTCATAAATTATTGTAGATCGACCTACACCGTATTCACTTGCTAAGCTGCTGCTAGCTATGCGATCCAAAATATCACTTCTTTCTTTGATTGTCAGTATTTTGTGCTTATGCTTTTGGGCTTGGGAATACATTACTAGGTGACACACAAAGAATAAACAATTAACAACAATGAACGCTCGCTACGGCGCTTTTACATGTATACATTTAAATTCGAACTTAAACAATACGCGTCGAGCACAATAATGCGCCTCATACAAGTTACATGGTCAATCAGGCATTATATTAGTGAAGATTTGCCGAAATTTTTATGTAAAATCAATAAAGATTGCAGTTTCGGATTGCCGGGGGCGCTACACAAAGCTATTCAGATTGATCAACTATTGAAAACGAAAATGTGTAAGGTATCATCAAAACGTCCAACAAACGTATTATCTTGAAGTTCTTGTAACTGTAATACTCGTACCTTACTACCTTACGTATCAGGCTGAAAAAAAACTATTAGAACGAGGTCAGCGAATTCGCCATGCTTTATAGAGGAAGGCACGGTGTTATACGGCGAATTTATGAGTCACATGATTATTCTGCAAAGCGCAGGTGGCTGTAGGATAATGGAAGAAGTTGGCTATATCAAGATATACTGCCGAACCCGGACGACAGGGGGTGACTTGAGGATTTCCTTATGCGGATAACCTTCTGCATAAGGGCTGACAACCGGATTGTGTAAAAGAAAAATTGTCAACGTAAGATAATCAATATCGGGCAGCGTTATACGGGATGCGGCTGCTTCCATTACTAAAGTCGAAGAAGGCCGATCTGACCTTATGGTCTGAATAATGACAAAGTTTGCATTAGTAGATAATGTTCTAGCATCATATTTCCATTTGCTGTTGCAGCAAAAATTCTAATCATATTAGACGAAAATACCCCTGTTTTGCGAAATAATTGTTAAGTCGGGTTTTGTTGCTGCAAGTTGTTCAAGGGGTATTCAAAACATGGACGCATAAAATGGGTACACCAATTTTTGTGGGAAAACTTTTTATTCGAAAACAAAGAATGAGAAAACGTGTTTTTTGGGATTCAATCGAAAGTGTTGGCAGGAACGAAAAAACCCTTCATATAAGATTTTTAGGTATTTATGAGACCTACAAAATGAGACCACAGGTAAGAAGATCGAACTAACAGCAAAAAGGTATAGCCGAAAACCGAGACAAACTGCAGGTTTTGGCACTTGTTCCTAATGCGACGATGGTTTCTCGCAGGTATTTGAAATTCTTGAAATTCGTATGATTCGTACTTCTAAATAACCATAACAAAATAATTTTAGTAGATTGGTCAAGTAGTTTTCGAGACTTTCTAATTATTGCTTATCCCAAAACACCTCTTTTCCAGCCATCACTACTAGTTTATTGAGCAATATACAGGGTTAGTTTAAAGGGCATTTTATAGCAAAATACACTTGCCGTTATGAATCGCAAACCATTCCCATTTCCCCAAAATAATTGTAAAATCTGGTTTTATTGGTGCAAGTATTTAAAAGATGGACGCATAAAATGGGTACATTAATTTTTGTGGGAAAACTTTTTATTCGACAACAAAGAATGAGAAAACTTGCTTTTTGGGATTCAATCGAAAATGTTGACAGGAATGAAAAAAAAATTAGAATAAAATTTTTAGGTATTTATGAGATCTACAAATGAGACCACGCGTAAAAATATCCGACTAATATCAAAAATGTTATGGCCGAAAAACGAGGCAAAATGCAGGTTTTGGCACTTGTTGGTAATGCGACGATAATTTCACGCAACTACTTGAAATTCTCCAAATCCGTAGGATTCATGCTTCTAAATGACAGTAACAAAATTTGAGTGTATTGGTCAAGTAGTTTTTGAGAATTTCCAATTGCTTATCCCAAAAACCCCTTTTTTGCGGCCATCACTAATAGTTTATTGAGCACTATATCGGGTTCGTTCATAGAGGATTTAATAGCAAAATACACGTGTTTTCCTTGCCGACATGAATCGCAAACCATTCCGAAAGATAAATGGTATTTTTATGCGAAACACGAAGGTTACCTTTTTTCTTTTAAATAAATTCAAACATTTCGTATTTGTGAGTAATTCAGCAAATGCGCTACGATATTCGAAAAACATACGTTACTATACACATTTTCAAACAAAGCGGATGTGTCTGTCATCTTTTGTTGTGAATTACTCACAAATATGAAGTGTTTGAATTTGTTAAGAATAAAAAACGTAGTCCATCCTTTTTTGCATTAAAATAACATTTATCTTCCGGAAGGGTTTGCGATTCATATCGACCAAGTATTTTGGAACTGACCCTGTATATTGCTCAATAAACTAGTAGTGATGGCCGGAAGACAGGTGTTTTGGGATAAACAATTAGAAATTCTCAAAAACTACTTGACCAATCTACTCCAATTTTGTTGCGGATATTTAGAAGTGAGTCCTACAAATTTGAAGAATTTCAAGTATCTGCAAGAAATCATCGTCGCATTACCAACAAGTGTGAAAACTTGCAGTTTGCCTCGGTTTTCGGTCATAACTTTTTTGCTATTAGTCGAACCTTTTTTCGTGTGATCTCATTTTGTAGGTCTCATAAATACCTAAGACTCTTAAAGAGTTTTTTAGTTCCTGTCAACATGTTCGATTGAATGCCAAAAAAACACGTTGTTGTCGAATAAAAAGTTTTCCCACAAAAATTGGTGTACCCAATTTATGCGTCCATGTTTTGAATACCCCCTTGAACAACTTGCAGCAATAAAACCAGACTTTACAATTATTTCGCAAGTTGTATTTTCGTCTAATATGATTAGACTATATACAGTAATTAACTCAGCACACACAGGCGATTTAATGTCTGAAAATTTCAAAAAACGGATATATTCTATGCTTGAAAGCTCGCTTAAAAGTTACAATTTTTGATGCCGCCGAGTATCTTAATTAAAGTTGACACTTTGCTCTACGAAACTCGGAAGAGTATTTGGAGGTTCATTTATTTTAGAACGGTTTTCGACCTTATTTGCTAGGTCTGAACTGGCAAACTTTTGATTTTCACAGACTGTGCAACATACTGCAAATTTAAGCTGTGTAATGGCAACGGTCTTCTATCGCCATTGTCAAAATGGCCGAACTGCCGTGAAAACACGCCAAAACTAATAGAAGTACCGAGAGCATAAGAGGATTGAAAATACTGCCATGATATTTTAAAGAGTAACGGGTAGTCCAAATTGTTTCATATAGTTTTGATCTGAATGCAAAAACATGACAAAATTAAAAGATAAAAGCAAACGTCGATATATCCATCCTCTTTATAGTTACTGTCAGATATCTCAATTCTCAATGTATCCAATCTTTTATTATACCTATTGGATTCACAGATCGAGTTGGAAGATTTATAGAACTAGATGTAGGAATATTATGCGGCACTAAAAGTGTATATATCTTCTCTCCCCCAATTCTAAAAAACGTCGATATCCTTCGAATGTGCCTCTAAGTTACGGCTTGAGTTTGGCTGAAGTTATTCGCCCTTACAACTGAGAATCACTCTGAACAATTTGGAACTTGAGTGTTAGAGTTTTTTGATATTTAATTTGGTTTTATTTCAAAGATATTGGTACAAACATAAAAGGTCTACTCATCGATATTAACTAAACGTATGGATGCTAAAATATAAACAGCACTTCTGATTCTGCAATAAAATTGGTAAGCTTTCATCATATTAAAAACAATAAAATTAAAAGAGCGTGCGTCGTACTTAGCGACCTGTAATTAACGTATGTCCTAAGAGTTTTGGTACAAAACATTTATCTGATTTTTTTAATGAAGAAGTTTATTCAAACACTAACTAGTTATCATCAATTACAACTCAAAACTTAACTAAACCATACTATCGAATTATGTGGATTGGCCCATTCAGCTCTACTAGACGCGAGTTTCTTCGAATGTCTCTGGACGAAATTCTGATCAATTTCTCTCAGTTTTTCGTAAATTCGCCATCTTAATTGTTCTTTATCTTGGGCTTCCCAGCCTCGATGATAAACCTTCCTAGATAGTAAAGCCCAAAAATCCTCTGTTGGGCGACCCTGCGGAAAGTTTGGAGGATTATCGTTTGGAACAAAAGGTATGTTGAGTTGTTGAAGCTAATTTTGGGTATCTCTTGAGTAATGTCATGATGCTAGGTCTGGCCAAAACATGATATGGTCATTATCATGATGTTCGTGGACAAACTGAAGCAATTTAGAAAGGCCAGTTATCATTCCTCCCACAAAAGGTTGGGATACACCCTGTTAGAAATTGAACAATGATCTTCAAATTTCGTTTTATGTTTGTAACTAACGTTGTCAGGGCATTCCTCTACGCTGTCTGTATAAAATCCGTCGTTTTCCTTCATTTCAGAATAACTCAGAGTGGGATACTTTTCGTCATCTAAAATAATGGTTTTTCCATTAGCAAAATGTACCCGCTCAGTTAATGACAGCATCTTGGTATACGAAGGAGTTGCGCTTGAGAGTATTTGGGGCACTTGCGTCACTTTTGATATCTAAGTCTATTCCTCCTCAATTCCAACGATATCGTACTCTTAGAAGATCTGTATTGACGAGCCAGTCTCCTCCTTGACATTTCAACCTGAATTTTTGCTCTTTTCACCAATCTCTCTGACTCCTGTGCAGCAAATGCACCCGCCCAGCCAACCTGTAGATAATTTCTTATTTCTAATTTATACATCTTAAAGCAAACACTTCAAAATAAATTAATGTCAACTGACAGTAAAATAAGTGAACAAACGTGTGTCTCTAAAGGCAACATGATATTATCTTGTGTTTGTTAAAATTGAAGCCAAAGAATTTGATGCCAAAACTTTTAGGACATACGTTACTAGACAATGGGGCATTATCCAAAATTTTTACTTAGACGAAATATCAATGAGTGCATTCAAGTAGATAACTAACTACGAATGAAGTGGCAAAACCTATAACTGTTAATGAAGCTATTCTTTTTAGTCTTTTTACTTCAATATACCCCTAATAACCCTGCACGATAGTTGTAGTGTTTCTCCGGACCGACAAATTCCTAAATCGCCCTTTAAAACCCTCCATTAATATTTTCTAGATCTGTACCTGGTCAGTATTTTTGTTTTTTGGAATATTCCATGAATAAGAGAATAGAGTTTTTCGTATTGCTTTTTTAACAATTGAACGTATTACACATATACAATAGTCTCAACAAAGGAAGAAAAATGGATTTTCCATTTTGAATCAGATTACAGGATTTTTTGATCCATAAACTTTGTTCCTTCGGTTTGTTTCAAATTCTCACCAATAGGTCCAGAGAAACCGTACAATGGATCGATCTGCCGTTGTGCAGGGTTATTACGGGTACATTGCGGTATAAAAAACCTAAAGACATTAGCCTTCTCAATAGAAAACAAGAAAAAAGTAGCTTTTTGACTATTTTAAGATCAATACTGAGGAAACAAAAAATACCTCAAAGATTGAAATCAGTTCCAGTCTTCGGAAAGACCCTTACATTCTCTGTGCGATCACTGGTTACCGAGATATGAGTGTTCGATGACAAAATTATCCTTTTTCATTGAAAGTCAGATATTACTCGCCAAATGATCGCATCAAGATTTGAAAAACAGGATACTGAAGCTGAATAAATGGGATGTCTGATCCATATAATGGCCAGAAAAAAAAATGTGTACTAAAAATAAGGCAGACATTTTGCAATATTTTTTTCTTGCGCTATGTTAGAATTGCATGAGAAGCGATGGTCCTGAAATGTTTTGGTTAAAAAACATGAAAACTAGAATCTTGAAGCTTTTTTTTAGTCTAGATAGAACCATTTTTCAACGAAATACAGTCTAAAATCATCAAAAAATATGGATTTTTTTCTTGCTCACTTAATTTTTTTAAGTACTGTATCTTGTCGTATTTTCCATGTGATACTTTGTCTTATTCATTGCAGAGACAAAATACTTGACGTCGTTTTGTTAGGCTCCTTACCAGCGTCAGCGGCTACCTTGATACAGGTATATCTCCTATCGAAATATTTCATTCTACTCGTAAATCTCAAGGGCAAATGTCTGAAAAAATATATGTGTGAAATATGCCTAACAGTCTAACAAGTAAGTAGAATTTTCGTGGTTAGGCAAGTATGAATATACCTACTAAGGTCAAACAATTCTTCACCGATTCTTTACCCTTCAAAAAAGTTTTCCACGGATGATCAGGAGTTCCTGAATGTCAAAAAACAGAGTTTGCGCGATTTTTATTTGTTTCGTTTATTGGCCGCACCTAATCTGCCACAGGAGACAGCTTTTCAAAAACAACCTTGTGATTTTTCGTAATCCATTGGCGAGATATTTTCCACCTGATCAAAATCGGATTTATAATAGCTGAAGTAGATTATTTGCGAAAGGTTGGTAAATCTCGAAACTGGAGATACTACAGACCAAAATATGTGAATTGACCTAATCATACCTTAGTCGAAAGGTTGATTAGTTTGCGAGATAGAGGGTGTCGAAGTTACAATTTTATTTTCTCTTTTTCCTTATTGCTTGAGAAGTATTTCAGATTTTGGCAGAAAACTCGGTATAGGGAGGTTTTTAGAAACAAAAACCCGTAATTTTTTTTTGCCAAACTTCTAGAGGGCGCCACTTACCCTTTTTATAACATAATAATCAAGTTTCTTTGGATAATATATGAGTAGCGATGCTATGTTTTTTAACAATAACAAATGAGGATGGTAACAAAACTAATAAACGAAAATAATAACTACAAAAGTTGTTCAAAATGAGCACCAGCTTGCCTAACATACTCTCTAGGTCGACGAACTAATCCTTGCTGCACTCTCCAAAGCATTTGGATGCTATTTTTCATTTCTTGGCTATGGTAGACAAGGCTTTGTCGAAGACCATATCCAGTTTCCACTGGTGTATTGTAAACGCGTCTTTTTAACTCGCCCCAGAGGAAGAAATCCGTAGGAGTTAAATCTGGTGATCTAGCCGACCACGATACAGGTCCTGATCGGTCTATCCACTGGTTACCTATTACGGTGCTCACTAACTAATATACTAAAATGAGGTGAAGCACCGTCGTGCATAAACCACATATTCATGCGTGTTTGTAATGGAACATCTTCCAGCAGAGTCGGTAATTGTTCTTCAAGAAATTGTAAATACCTTTGGCCAGTTAGTCTAGGTGGTAACTCAACGGGTCCTATTAAATATTGTCCAATTATTCCTGCCCATAAATTAATTTGAAATTGTACTTGGTGGGAGGTTTGTATTATAGCATGAGGATTTAAGTCTGCATAAATTTGAAGATTATGCGATTTAATGGGATCATCCCTTCCAAATCCTTCTTCATCCGAAAATAATATTAACGAAGTAAAACAATTGCCGTGGCTAAACTTCCTTAAGAGCCATGTACAAAATTCTACCCCTGCGGGGTCATCATCCGCGCTTAAACCATGTACTTTTTGCAGGTGATATGGATGGAGCAGTTGCTCTTGAAAAATGGTATTTACTGTACATTTGGAAACTTGAAATTCTCTAGCTACATTCCTAACCCCTACTGTAGGATTTTCAAAGTCAGCATTTAAAACATTTTCTTCAACTTCAGCTGTACGTACAGTTCTGGGAGCTCCACTATGTCGGTCCTTATTTTGAGCAAAACTACCTAAAATCCAAATGGTTTTTACTATTCAAAATAAGGCTATAATCATTTCTTACCAGTTTCTCGTAACCGCTGAAAGTTGGAATTAGGCAGGAGTCTATAAGGGAATCTGTCATCGTACAATCTTCGTGCTTTTAAAGCATTAGATCTTGCCAATCCGTACATTAAAATACATATCAGAATATTCACCAAACGTATGATGTTTAACAACTTATTGTCAACTTAAAATTAGTTATGAAGTTTAAAGCAATATTATGACAAACATTAGAAACCATAGCAACGCTACTCAGATATTATCCAAAGTAACTTGACTATAATGTTATAAAAATATTTTGTCATCATGATACAAATAATGCATTGGAACTTTTAAAAACAAATATCTTGAAAACTATTAGCTTTAGACACTTTTAACAAGTAAGCCTTTTTTGTTGTGGAGATACGAGATAATAATATTTTTGGACAGTCGTTGTATACAGGGTAGCACAAAAAAGTTATGATAAGTTATTTACCGAAATAGTGCTGTAAGTGGGGTTCTCTAGAAGTTTGGCCATAAAAAATAACGGATTTCACAAGAATGCTCTCTCTACTGAAGTCAGGCTGAATCTATGCGATTCGTTATTGTCTTCCTTGTCGTATGCGGATATTGTATACTGGCCAGCTCTTACTACAAGAGACAAACGTTCTGTTCAAAAAATTCAGAATTCATGCATTAAATTTTCGTACGGTTTGAAAAAATATGACCACTTCAGTGACGAATTTCGAGCCTCTGGCTGGTTCGACATGGATGAGCGCTTTTTGATACATCTTGCTTGCTTAACTTACAATATTAACAAAACCCAGCTACCACTTTATCTCTATACCAAACTTGTTAAGAGATCGGATCTTCATGATAGGGAAACTCGTTCTTGTAATCTCTATGATATTCCGTTACATAGTACTGAACAGTTTAAAAAGTCATTTACTTATGTTGCATCTACAATATACAATTCATTGCCAGATACAGCAAAAAATTCGATCTCACTTAGCAACTTCCGAAATAGAGTCAAATCCCATGTGAAAAGTGCACAATAGTTTCATTTTTGTTGTATTAATTACAACCATCATTTTTCTCTAATTGTTAGTTTAGTATTATTTCCGGGGGTTGCATAGAAGAGCAACTATGTTGAATACCGCCTCCCTCATCAAATGAGTTTTTTTCATTGTTATTCTTTTAACTAAAAAATAAAGACATATTATTATTATTATTATTATTACCTCCCTATACCGAATTTTATGCCAAAATCTGAAATACTTCTCAAGCAATAAGGAAAAAGAGAAAATAAAATTGTAACTTCGACTATCTCGCAAACTAATCAACTTTTCGACTAAGGTATGTTTAGGTCAATTCACATATTTTGGTCAGTAGTATCTCCAGTTTCGAGATTTACCAACCTTTCGCAAATAATCTACTTCAGCTAGTATAAATGCGATTTTGATCAGGTGGAAAATACCTCGCCGATGGATTACAAAAAATCACAAGGTTTTGAAAAGCTGTCTCCCAAGAAAGAATCTTTGTTTAGGTGGCTCATGTATTTTCACAAATACACCTTCTTGAGAGGTATTATTCTGCAGTTTTCTCATCACATGGTCTCTTTTCGTTGTCTTAAAATTATCATAATATTGCTTTGGTGGCTGAATCCAGCATCTTGCAGCTTATGAAACTTATTATGTCTTAATATAGACTAAGTGGCATAAAATGCAACACCTCCTTAATATTCAGTGATTTTTCTGCGTTGGATCCATTTGTTTCATTGTCGTTTCATTGAATTATCATGCCTAGGGTTCGTAGACGCGCTAATTTCACTCAGCTTTTTACGTGGGCCCGGATTTTATTTTAGAGAAATCGCTAATCGGGTGAATCGAAACCAAGCTACTGTAATGAGCGTGGTTCCAAAAAGACCGAAATCGACGAGTTAGAGGTACTGGAGCTCAAAGACAGGCTGCAGAGCGACATGATCGTTATTTGAGGCAACTAGCCCTTAGAGATCAATTTTCCATAACAAGCGCACTTGCGAATCAGTGGTTTTATGCTGTCGGAAGAGCAATAAATGAGGACAGTTTATCACCGAATTAAAGTCTTTTGAAGTGTTGTCGTACCGTCTCCATCTTGTGCTACCTCTGACCACACAGCATCGTCGGCAACGATTTAGCAGGGAAGATACTTGAATGTAATATGAAATGGAACTCAGTCGTGTTCGGCGATGAGTCCAGATTATGTTAGAGCACACATGATGACCGTGCAAGAGTAAGGAGGTGACGTGGTGAAACGTCGAACGGCATATTGATCGCACTGTGGGTGTTACGGTATGGGGTGCCATTGCTTACGGCAGCAGGTCACGATTAGTATTCATTCAAGGTAGCATGACTGCCCAGCGCTATATCCACGAAATTTTACAGCCATATCTGCTTCCCTTTTTGGAAACATCCACTTTTTCAACAGGGCAATGCACGACCTCATATCGCACGTGTTAGTTTAGACCATTGATTCCCAAAGTGGTCTATATCGACCCCTAGGGGTCTATGACAACCTGCAAGGGGTCTACGTCAGCGAAAAAAAATGTGGGGGTCCATGAAATGAATATGGGGGTCCACGATAGTGGATCTCAACACATACACTGATAGTACCTATTTACTTACATCATACTATCTTATAATATCAAAACATATACATTATTTATAAAAGTACCTATGAAGTAAAAAATGTATTATATATGTTTATAAAATTGTGTAAGTTGTAGGATGTTGGTATTCGCTTTGTGGTCGCAATACATTTTGAACTTGTAAAAACCTGAGAGTCGCAGTCTCAGAGCTTCGCTACCTTGCACTGACTTGTTCAATTCGTCACTCTATAAATACGAATGTGGGACAAATACGTTTATTAGTTTCTTGAATCTTGAAAAGGAAAGTGCTAAGAAAATATTTAAAAAATATAAACAGATAGTATATCACACAAATTATAGTGAGTCAGTGTTATTTTGTTTGAGAGTGCTGGAGAAAAGTAAGTACATTATTTTTTATTAAATTTTAGTTTTGTACTCGTAGATAGCAAAGATAGATAAATTACGCCAATCATGACTTTAGTTATTAGTAGTTAAATATTCAATCATACAAAATTACACGAGTACTCCTCAATAGTTTCTTTTTGAAAGTTTTAGCAATCGGTAATATAATTACAGTGCAATCTCCGTAATTCGAGCTAATTGTTGCAATAAGATGTTCGAATTATGGAATGTTTTCGGAAAAATCAAAAAATATTTTTAATATACAGCTGCTGGATTTTCTGTCTTATTTAAATAATGTAATTTTCCCCACAGATGACTGATGCCATGTCCGAATCTAAAAAGAAATGTAGACAGTACAGTGTTGATTATTTGAAATTTGGCTTCATTCCATCATTGCCGGACAAACAATCGTGCCTTTTATGCAACAAAGTTTTGGGCAATGACGCTATGAAACCATCTAAACTGCAAGATCATCTGAGAAGATGCCACCCTGATAAAACAGAAAAAGATTTGAAATACTTCCAAACACTCAAAGATAAATTCCAGAAGAGACCTACACTGGACAGAATGTTCGCTTCGACGTCACAAAGAAATGATGATGGTTTGCGGGCGTCTTACAATATCTCGTTACTTATAACAAAATCCGGAAAACCGCATACTGTCGGAGAGAAGTTAATTTTGCCAGCCGTTGAAAACTGTTTTACACAAACCTGCATCTGATATCATTAAAAGAATAACCTTAAGCAACAATACTGTTGAAAGACGTATTGATGAAATGAGTTTTGATATTGAAAGCTTCTTATGTAATTATTTGCAAACGACCCATTTCTCTATACAACTGGACGAGTCAACTTTACCCGATAATGCAGCATTATTATTGGCATATGTTCGTTTTATTATGAATCAAGAAATCTACGAAGAACTGCCCTTCGCAAGAACTTTGATAACCGACACTCAAGGTGAATCAATATTTCATGTTTTAAAGGATTACTTCATTGAAAAAGCAATTCATTTATCAAATATAATATCAGTAGCTACAGATGGAGCAACTGCCATGGTTGGACGTTATCGTGGATTTATAAGCTATTTAAAACAAAATGTGTCAGGGGTGTTAGCAATACATTGCGTCATCCATCGACAACATTTAGTTTTAGTTGCTAAAAATTTGAGTGTTAGGTTGCATGAATCACTTCATTTAGTCATTGATGCAGTAAACCGAATCCGAATCAATACGCGGTTATTTGCGCATTTGTTTGAAGAAAATGACGAACACTTTCATCAATTACTCCTTCACACTGAACTACGCTGGCTGTCGAAAGGCTTATGTTTGACAAGATTTTTGCACTTTTTGAGACTATTTTATAATTTCTGGATACAAAAGATAAAATTTTAAAAGAAAATTTAATGAAGAGGAAAACAGACATCGCCTATTTAACAGATTTGTTTACAAAATTTAATATGGTTAATTTGCAATTACAAGGCGACAGTTTAAATTTGATTAAAACAAAGTCCATCTTATCAGCGTTTCTTGCCAGAGTTAAACTAATGAAGCAAAATATTGGACGGGGCGAATTTTCTCAGTTCCCCAATTTGTCACAGACAAGCTGCCAGGAAGACAACGTTCCAACTTACGTTCAACATTTAAATGCCCTCTATTCAGATTTTGAATCTAGGTTTGAGGATATTTTGACTATGGTAATACCACCGTGGATAATTAATCCAAATGGTGACATAGAAGAAACGAATGTCATAATACAAGAGGAACTGACTGAACTAAGTACAAACGAAGAACTTAAGGTTCAGTTTAAAAACGGATATCAGCAATTCTGGCTGCAAAACAACATACTCGTTACTTATCCCGTATTATGGAATATAGCGAGGAAATTTTTAATTTCCTTTCCATCGTCATACCTAGTGGAAAGGGGGTTCAGCGCTGTTACCAATCTCCTAACGAAAAAAAGAAACAGACTGGACATCATTAGCCGAGGGGATTTAAGATTAACCCTTACAAAATTGACGCCAAATGTTGATAATTTATTATTAAAGGTTCAGGTTCATCCTTCTCACTGAAAATATTGACTTATTGCATATGTTATTTTATTTATAGTTTATTTTATGTTTATTGGTGTCTGACCAATAAATGCCCGCATTGGGAATAAGTGCCCGCATTGATTTTTTTAAAGAACCCCCTTTATAGAAAATATTTTTTTTAAATTATTCTGGAAATTCAAGGATAGGTACACACTAAAATTCGTTAATTTTTTGCCTATTTTTAGATAACTTAAACGTATAAGAAGTGGAATTTAATCAAACTAACAGTGAAATTATTGTAGAACATACGTTTATGTTATAATTAATAAACGAACTCGCTTATTGTACTATTTTAAGTAAAAAACTTTTTTTTGTTTTTCACTTTTTTTTATTTTATCCCTCTTATTTTTTTTCCAATGCGGGCACTTATTCCCAATGCGGGCACTTATTGGTCAGACACCTGTTTATTTAATGTTACGTATATTTTACATAACAGATACAAAATTTTATTTTGAGTAGTTTTAATTTAAATTCAATTAATAAATGTATAAATTAACATGTGTTTTTAACACTAAACTTCACTACAGTTAGAAATTTACAGGAAATCAATATCAGGTAAGTAGGGGGTCTACCCAACACGGAAAAACATGGCAAGGGGTCTACGACACAAAAAAGTTTGGGGAACTCTGGTTTAGACTTTTTAGAAGCGTCCGGACAAAATCTGCTTGAGTAGCCTCCTCGATCTCCAGACCTTTCCCCCATCGAACGTGCATGGGACATGATGGGAAGAAGGTTTCAAAATTCACAGCACCCTCTCCAAATATTGGAGGCTCTACGAAATGCCGCGACGACTTAACGAATGTGTAGCGGACAGAGGAGCTTCAACTCATTAGTAACATTAAGATGGGATATCTGAGCTATTTTGCAAAGTTTCGAGTTAATCACTTTCCATTTATCAGTAGACCTAAAACTTGTAAAAGTATGCTCAAAATTACAGCACTCCTAGTCGGTGTTGCTTTTTCTATGTCATCTAGTATATTTACGTAACTTTAAGTATGGTGATATTCTATATCAAACATTCCCTTACTGAAATAATGAAGACATATTATGTTATGAGACATAAAAATTCGAAGACTACATGGAATATACTTAGATCTTTGAATATCGTTAAACATAACTCCATAAGTCTACCTCCACATCTTCAGGATCTCGATTCATTAAATAGTGCTTTTTTAAACGTACCTCAAACAACCAAATCATTAACTCAATTGAACCTTTTAGACAAATATGAAAACGTCAAGAATAGTGGTACTTTTCTGTTCACGACAGTTTCCCCTGCCACTGTAGAGAAATTTATTGATCGCATCAAAAGTCATGCTAAAGGCTCAGATGGCATCACAATTGATATGATCCGTATAATACATAAGCATTTGCTCAAGTATATTACCTTCATTATTAACTTTTGTATAACAAATAATCTTTATCCCTCTTCCTGGAAGAATGCTCTTGTTCTCCCTCTGCCTAAATCTAATTATCCTTCAAGTTTTTCCGATCTTCGTCCTATAAGCATTTTACCAAGTTTATCTAAGCTTTTGGAAATGGCTCTACATGAGCAGCTGCACACATTTGTTTGTCAAAATAATTTACTGACCACCTCCCAATCTGGCTTCAGACCATTACATAGCACCACCACTGCGCTCCTGTCTATATCGGATAATATTTATAGCGCGGTTGATCAAGGAAAGCTGTCCTGCTTAGTTCTTCTTGATTTTAGCAAGGCCTTCGATACGGTTGACCCAAATATTCTCTGTAAAAAGCTTAGATACTTTGGCCTGTCATCATCGGCTTGCACGCTGATTAAGAGCTTTTTAACTGATCGCTCACAGTCTGTCATATATGAAAACAATATATCAACTTCTTTATTCAGTAATTTTGGTGTCCCTCAAGGATCTATTTTGAGTCCCCTTTTATTTGCTCTTTATATATGTGATTTTCATGAAACCGCCAGCAACTCAATCGTTCATCATTACGCCGATGATACCCAACTTTATAACTGCTTCGATCCTGATGAATATATGCTTGGCCAACATCAAATAAATCAAGACCTGCAGTCTATTTTTGACATATCTAGTGCTCATAATCTAAAACTAAATCCTGGCAAATCATGCTGCATTTTATTTGGGCCCAAAAAGAATCGTGAAATAAATCAATATCGCATTAATATTATGGTGAATAATGAAGACATATCCTTCGTAAACGAATGCAAAAACCTTGGTATCTGGTTTGACTGCAAGCTACGCTTCACTAAACATGTTAACCAACTATGCAATGCGTCCTATAATGTGCTTCGTCAGTTATACCCGAGTCGAAGTGTCCTGTCGACACAGCTCAAGCTTAAACTCTGCGAGTCCCTTATCCTGTCAAAATTATCTTACGGTGACTCTGTTTATGGACCTGCTCTTTTACAACGTGATGCCGAGCGGATTCAGATGATACAAAACTCATGCATCAGATTTTCTTATGGAATCCGTAAATTTGATCATATTAGTAGCGCTTTTGACCAATCGGGATGGTTTAAGATGAACGAATTGAGGAAACTGCATTGCCTATCTCTGGTACATAAGACCCTTATCCTTAAAGCGCCATATTATCTTTATACAAAACTAAGCCTCCTCTGCCAGTACGATCAAAGATCCTCTAGGAATAAACTCATCTTACTTATCCCGCGGCATTCGACAGCATTGTTCACACGCAGTTTCTCGTACTGGGCACCCAAACTATATAACTGCTTATCAAGTGAGTATAAAGAATATAGCCTAAGCAATTTTAAAAAAAGGTTAAAGATGAGTTTAAAGCAGTCGGATGGCTAAAATTTTACTTTATGCATATCCACAGGTAATTGATTGTTTCCTTTCTCTGATAAGTGTTATATTCTAAGTTTTTTTTTTTTCTCTCTCTCTATAGTTTGTGTCAATGTTTTCCAGGTCGGGTTGAAAAACAGCATAAGCTGACACTCCACCTTTTCGTCACTGTTCCTTTTAAACCAATTATTTTGTAATCGTGTGACGAATAAAGGCCATTTATTATTATTATTATTATTATTATATGAGGAGCAGACTTGCAAATTGCATTTTGTCAATTTTTAGCAATTTTCAGGAGGAGCAAAAAACTAGTACAGAAAAACTAACTATAAGAGAAAACAAACTTTTGGGATAATATAATGTTATCAAGTGTATGGACCTCCATTACAAGTTTTGGTACAAGAAAGTCGAAAAACAGCTTGAAATAATTAAAAAATTGTTGGATAAAATGCGGTTTGATGTCTCTAGTGGACAAAATGCAATTTGAACGTCATTGTCAAGTTAAGAAAAATAAAAAATCGTGTTTTATTAAAAAAAAGGTTTATATTGAAACATTCTCATGAAACAAAACAAAATTTGTAAGTATTATAATAATGTTAGTAGTAAACGATTTTATTTTTAAATAAATTCATAATCATTCTCAGCGCATCCTCAAGTTTCTTCGTCATTTTCGTGCTCTTCATCATTACAGTTTGCCACAGTTTTCTCAAATATTTCAGCCATCCATTTCAGCTCCGGGTCTGTCTCATACCATTCGTCACCAGACAATGTAACAAGTAGGTGTTTTAGTCTATCAAGCTTTTTCTGCTTTATTTCATGTCCAAGTCATACTTCGGGAAGTTCGATTTGATCTAACCACTTTTTAGGTTTCAACAAAGTTTGAAATTTTTTTGCTGGATCATCCATTCGATACAGCAATTCAGATTTCACCACAACGCCTGAGGGCTTTCCTCGTTTGATTATTATGCGTTTAATTGAGTTAATTCCTAGGACTTTTTTCAAACAGATTGAAGCTTGTTTTATATTCACCAATGACCAATCAGTTCCAAGTTTTCTGATTTCACCTTCTTGTTTTTAAAGTTCCCAATATTTTTCAGGTATTTTTATGACCGCGTGCCATCTTAAAATCTTTTCCACCCTCCCAAAAATTCTATCCGCTGGAAGATAAGTGTGTCCTCGCACTGAGAAGATAACTACTATTTTTTTAATCGTTTCTGGAGCAAAGCTGTATAACCATAACATTAGCATGTGGATGGTAAAGCTATTTTTATTTTGCCCCCCGCATCCATCAGAGAAGAGCCGAACAGTGTCTATAATCGGGGCAAAATTGGTCTTTCTCAAAAAATCAAGCAGGGCTGAAGATATTTCTGTCGCTCCCCTGCCAGCATGATGTTCCATCCTTTAATAAAAAACTGAGTGGACTTAAATCAGTTTCTTTGTCTAGGTATTATTTCTCCCCTAATAACACGGGGTCTAAATGCATTTCGACTGTTCAAATGTCCATAAAGAGTTAATATTTCGTCATAGGAATGCAGCGCCACCTCTATCTCAAATATTGGAAATTTGGACTAATGCAGTTTGCAAGTCTTCTCCTCATATATACCGTATAACCCCCTAGTTCCGTCCTTATCTATCGAACGCAACGAGGACCGTAATAAGTACAATATCATTTTCTCTCTGATCGTCCCGATATCACGTATCGCATTTATACCCAAAACCTAAAAAAACGAGGGTGCAGCCGGCAGCAGGAGATAGCGAAAAGTAACTTAACCTTTACGCGCGACCTCGTCTTCTAGGCCTGAGGGCCCGGAAAATTGCAGCGTAAAAGCGGCTCCCTTTTAGAGGACGCCCTCAGGATGGACATTTTCCTCCTGTTCAGTATTCATTCAATGGGGTGTACAGGCGATGGAATTTGCTTTTACCGCATTGTAAAGATGGTAAGAAGGGTGTGTGTTGTTTTAGGATGCCCTGTCGTACCGACTTGGGTCGGGGATAATAATTATTTATGAGAAAATGTTTGGATTGTCGAGAAATCAAGCATTCTACGTTGAGGTAACACCAGAATGAGCTGATTTTTCAAAATATTTTGATTCACTATGTTGTTAAAATGGCGGATGTCGTATTCGGGGCCAGAATGTGTGCATGTTGCATGCACACGTGTTCCCTCGCCAGAGTCCGTGTGGCGTTCTCCCTTTCCCCTGTATCCCCCTATAGCCCCACGGTACCCAATGGGTGTTTAGGCCTTAGGCCTTCGTGGTAGTTGGAGTATAAAAAAAACTGATGAACAGCTGCTTTGAAAAAGTTTACCCCAATTCAAATCTCGATACTTTGGGAACGGAAAGAGATATCAAGGTGCGCTATTCGGGAGGTTCTTGACCAACACTTTGATAAAACGTGGAGGGTTCGATCGGGTGATTTTTTAAGAAGTATAGGATTTGATTTTCAAAAAAAACAAACAATTTGAAAAAACGATTAAATCTTTATTTGAGTCGATAGAACGGTCGATATAATTTAATGTTTAAAGATTATTTCATGTAAATGTTGGCCGCGGCTCCGCTTTAGATGGCCCATGCGCAAGGTCCAATTTTGGCACACTCTCTCCAACATATCGGCCGGTATCTCACGAATAAATGCTTTAATATTGGCTTCCAGCGCGTCAATCGTTGCTGCTGGTTTATCCCTGTAGACATTAGCCTTAACATGGCCCCATAAGAAATAGTCCATCGGCGTTAAATCACACGATCTAGGCGGCCAATTGACGGGCCCCAAACGTGAGATAAACTGTTCACCGAACTCGCATCTCAATAGGGCCATTATTTCGTGTGCGGTGTGGCATGTGGCACCGTCTTGTTGAAACCACATGTCAGCCAAGTCCAGCTCTTCCATTTTGGGCAAAAAAAAGTTTGTTATCATCGCACGGTAGCGCTCGCCATTCACAGTTACGTTCCGGCCATTGTCGTCTTTGAAGAAGTACAGCCCGATGATGCCACCGGCCCATAATCCACAGCAAACAGTGATTTTTCCGGGATGCATTGGTAGCTCTTGCAATGCTTCTGGCTGGTCTTCACTCCAGATGCGGCAATTTTGCTTGTTAACGTACCCATTCAACCAGAAATGAGCTTCGCCGCTGAACACAATTTTTCGATAAAAATGTGGATCTTCCTCCAACTTTGCCAGCGCTCATTCACCAAATTGGAAACGTTGTGGGAGGTCGTGTGGCTTCAATTCTTGCACCAGCTGTATCTTTTACGATTTTACACCCTAATCCTGTCGCAAAATTTTCCACGTAGTGGAGTAACAGAGGCCCAATTGCTGCGAACGGCGGCGAATCGACATTTCACGGTCATCACTAACACTGGCGGATACAGCCGCAATATTTTCTTCAGTCCTCACTCTACGTCTGCTTGTTGGTGGTTTAATGTCCAATAATGTAAACTGGGTTCGAAATTTAGTCACAAGCTTCCGAATAGCTCCCTCAGTAGGCCGACCAGATTGCCCATAAATTGGAAGCAGTGCTCGATGCACTTTCTTAACCGAGCATGAATTTTGATAGTAAAATTCAATAATTTGCAAGCGTTGTTCGTTCGTAAGTCGATTCATGGTTAAATTATAGACCAAACTGAACAAGTTTGACAATGACACAAGACACGATTCACCCGTCATCTGTCAAAAACAGTGTTGCCAAAAAGTTACTAGCAAAAAATCACCCACTATGTATCCACTCATATCGGCTGAGCGAACGAAGTCAGTTTTTTTAGCAAAGTTTGGGGCTATGTCAGATTCTCAATTTTTAATCTTCTATGCATCTTTTTGATCCTTGAACTGTCCTAAAAAAAGCAATTTCTCAATTTTTTCGAAAGTTGGTTATAACTCAAATTATCGAATTTTAAGAAAGTGCTACATTTATCCTTAAAAAAGAGACTTTTTGGGGTTTCTGTTGAGAATGGATATTTTTTCTCATACTGTTGCATAAAGTGGAATTTCTTGCGCCCGAGAAAAGATTGAAGCACTCATTGCCTCCAGTGGCGTGCAGTAAAAATTTGCTACTTTAACATTATGTAATTTAAACCGAATTTCTAAATTTTACTATGCGATTAAACAGCTTAATGAACAAATCCAAGTTACTACTCTCAATATAAGGGTGTATTCCAGTGGCGTAACAGCAAAAGCAATGTTTGGCATCGCGCCAAGTCTACCCCACTATTGGATAATCAAAGACTCCCAATGGGCACAGGAGCGGGTAAATTGGCATCAGCAGTGGCAAAATTGCATGTTTTCCAATGAAACACCCTTCAACCTACCACTCTGATGGTAGGGTCCTTGTTTGGACCGATATGATGAATAAAACATGGCTCCACAAGAGGCGTTGGTGGAGGTGGCATTACTGTTTGGGCTGGGGTTATGCACAATGGTAAAACCGAACTTTTTATGTGGAACAGGACAGTCAATGCTGCAGTTTATAGTGACAATATTTTGGGGATGATTTTGTCTTCATCGATGATAATGCCAGGCCGCACAGAGCTCGTACGGTTATAAACTTTTTGGCAGAAAATGATGTTATATTATTATTACCTCTGCAATCAAAGTCTCCAGACCTAAACATAATTGAGCGTGTGTGGCCTCCGCTAGAATTTTTAGTGAGGTCAAGAGAAAACGCTCCTCAAACAATGGAAGACCTATCTGAGACCATACAGGAAGTAGATGGAAAACGTATCCAGAGAATTTATTAATAACCTTCTGGAAAGTATTCCACGAAGATGTCAAGCTGTGATCGATATGCGGGGTGGCCCTGAAAGATATTCACAATATTGTTTAAAATAATTGTTGCTGTTTTATAGAAAGTTCGTTTTTGTCATAAATAAATAATTAAGGTATTTAATTGGTCTTCAAATTTTTGTATTCTAAAATGTTACATATTGTTAATGTTAATCAATAAATTATTTGATGTTTAAAAATTTAAGTCTTTTACCTATTGAAAAACATCTCTAATTAAGACGCGTACGCCTATGCTGAATGAGAAAGATAAAAAATTCCAGATAAAAGATGGAGAGCAGTGTTGGCCAGCATTATTGTATTTTGAAGAATGAAATTTTTCAAGTTATTAGCACTTCTTACCAAACCAAAAAATGATTTTGGTATTACGCCACTGGAATACACCCCTATATTAAGAGTAGTGACTTGGATTTGTTCATTAAGCTGTTTAATTGCGTAGTAAAATTTATAAATTCGGTTTAAATCATATAATGTCAAAGTAGCAAATTTTTACCGCACGCCACTAGAGGCACTAACGTGAGTGCTTCAATCTTTTCTCGGGCGCAAGAAATTTTACATTATGCAGCAGTATAAGAAAAAATACCCATTCTCAACAGAAACCCAAAAAATGCTTCTTTTTCAGTGATAAATGTAACACTTTTTTAAAATCCGATAATTTGAGTTATAGCCAACTTTCTAAAAAATTTAGAAATCACTTTTTTTAGGATAGTCCAAAGATCAAAAAGATGCTTAGAATAATTTCCAAGATCAAAAATTGAGAATCTGACATAGCCCCAAACTTTGTTGAAAAAGCTGACTTCCGTTGCTCAGCGGTATAAGTGGATAAATAAAAAAATATACCGATAGAACCCTGTACGTGTTTTCAGAGTTGGTCAAGAACCTTCCAAATACCGCAACTCGATATCTCTTTCCGTTCCGAAAATATCGAGATTTGAATTTCTGGACGTCAGAACTAAACAGTATTAAGTCACACTTTATAAATTTTACAGTATAGCAATCTGAAGAATTTAGATTGTAGAATACGCTATGGACGATGTCCCAGGTATGATGCTAAAATGTATTTTGCTGGCTCCAGTCAATGTTGGTTGAAAGGTATCACAAGCAGTTGTGAAAATACACCCTTTTATTTAAAAATTTTGATTGAAACACAACTTGTGGACAAAATATTGTATGGTTCTGAGAATGGACATAATATCTTGTGACTAAATACCTGAATCAGCGACTTAATACAGTGTGGCTCTCAGTCAATGTTGTACATTTGATGACAAAGTCCTGTACAGCAATAAAGAAATAATTGAAAATAGAAAAAAATAACGTTTATTTGGGTTCTCATTACATAGACTCATTAATACTAACTTTAATAGTAAAATTTAATTATAATAATGCACTCTATGCAAATATTCAACCATCTAGTCATCTTCATGAACTGCCTCATGGCGAAGATTTTTATAATAACCATGGAAGTGCTGCGGCACCCATTTCAATAGTTTTTGCAAATCAGTGTATTTTTTTGTGGAAATTGGTTTTGGATCATTTCTTATGGGCAGCAGCGTGGGCAAACTGGATGTACTGGGATTATTCAATTGTCGTGTTGATCTGCGATTAACTCTATGGTAGTCGATCTGTTCGAAATTTTCTTGACAGAATTTTGTTTTGAAATGCATTACTCCAGGTGTTTCCGCCAAAAATTTCATGTGCACCACTTTTGATACAAAAAATGTTTGGTTTGTCACTGTTTTTTTCTTTGACTGAAAAATACATCCTTGTAGATCATTGAAATTTTTGAAGTTATCTGTTTCCATTTCTTTTACGGCTATATTAGGACCACACAACCTGATTAGCTGCTGCCAATCCCACGGTGTACATATTTGGAACTGAGGTAGTGACTTGATTTGTTTTTCAATTCTTGCATGTACTGTATCTGCCTCCATATGGGTATGTCCGCGCAAAAGAAACTTATGCTCAATGCATTTCAAAGAAGGCTTCATCATAAGTAGGTAAGAATAACACATGATCATCTGCTGGTTTCTATTTTGAGAAGGACAATTGTCGCTCCAAATTATAATCCTTTCAATCGAATTAGGAAGATCTAAGATATATCTCATCATGCATGAAGCCATCTCATTACCTCCACGACCGGCCACTGACTCATCCCAAACAAAGCAATCTGCAGATTTGTCTGTTGCATCATAAATAGTGTAATTAAACGTCCATAATTTGAGGGAGTAGAAACTTTGACAATTTTTTAGCAAAGGTGTAGCAAGACATTTTTGTAAATCAACAGTTATCATTTTTATACCTGGTTGAGCTCTAGCTCCCTCTTTGTCTTTTCGTTTATACTTGTAACGGTTATCAGCATCCAGAAGATGAGCTTCATACTTCTTTTGTAATTCATTTCGCTCTTCCACTGATCCAGCATCTTTCAACTTGATAAGAAATTCATCGCATGTATCGCAGGTGTCATTGTCCGGTTCTTTGAATGACAGATTGAACTCGGTGTTAAATATATCTGCGTATAACCACTGTTTCGGGATTTCTGCTTGACTCAATTTCTTTTCTATACATTCTTCATAAAAGCATTGATACATTTTGGAGATACTGAGATGACTTCCCAAGTAGCGCCTCTGGCTTTTATTCCGTGAGTAATGAGAGTCTACACATGGGAACTTCTGAATGTGTTCTCTTATGATGTTCCTCACTTCAGGACCAATTTTGTTTGGTGGTTCGTGTTTGCCCCTTTGGTCAGGTATCACAACGCCGCTGCTCAGTCTTTTTGTTAATGCAAAGCGGATTGATGTTTGAGAGATGCTTAGAGTGTTGATAAAGAAAGTACGACAGACACTAATCTTTTTGCCGTTCACCGTGAAAAAATATCTCAATGAATATTTGCGTTTACCAGCACGTGACCCAGTTCTAGTACGAACACGTTGCACTGGAACTTCTTCTATGCAACCAGCAATAAATTGCCTTTTCTGGTCCACAAGTAGCTCACTGCTCCAAAACTGGGAATAAATTGAAGCTCGATCATCAGATGAGATATTTAGAGTGCACTTCTTCTTTCTTACAATCAACACCACAGGGTAGTTTCATACTTTTTGCGGGAATTACTTTCTGTTTTGCTGACACATATTCCTCGCCTGCTGCTTTCTTTGTTTTTCTGATGTTGTTCTTCCATTTTTTACAGTTTCTGGAACGTTTTCTTCCTTTTTTTTCAATAGTAGCTGCAGAAGATACAGATTCATTGGAACTACTACATGTTTCGGTTTGGTAATTCAAGTCTGAATGATACTCTGTTAGGACAGTATTGGCAATAGGGTGCTTACTATCACTACTACAACTTTCCAAAGTATCATTTTTTTCGTATTCTTTGTCAACAACTGGAATAATTTCATCTCCTACGTTTTCAGCGAATAGCATCGGTCCATCATTGTTATCTACTGCTACTGCAATCACTTTTACATCACTTGGTATGCCACCGTCCAAAGATTCTGGTACTGCCTCTAATTCCATAAGAATCTCGGTCTCCTCATCACATTGCAACTGCCCTGAAAAGATGAATGCAAACATTACAATCGTTACAATAGAAGACGCCAAGTAGAAGCTATTTCTTCATTTTTATTAAACTTGAAATCGTGCATAGCCAGTGCCATTTATTATTGTTAGCAGATTCTTTGAGAACCAGTTCTGTTTTCGATAGCTAATTTTACTTACAACTATGAACAGGTTCATCTAAAGGCAATAACTGATTGATTTCAGAAATATACTTACCGTCATATACATTCGATAATGAGGTTATGTCATCTTCTTCAGGGGCCCATTCGTCAGGTTTCCGTGACTGTATCATTTCCACAAGTTTTTTGCCTCTAGATGTCATAATGGCAATGATAAGAATCCAAAATTTGATAATCTACTGATGCTTCTAGCTAATTTTATATTAAATATGCTACCTCTCACTGTATGGACATAATATAAACAGCTTATGAAATAAGTATCATGTCCTTTAACAAAACCTCACATTTGGACTTAACACCTCAGAGAATGAGGTTTTGTATAGAACCAGATGGTATCAAAAGCCAATGATACGTTGTAGTCCGTATAAGTGATGGACTTAGCACTATTCAAAAACGATTTCCTTGATAACTGATCGAGATAGGACTTAATACGCATCGGAATCAGAAAGAGCGGGAAAAAGTATAGGAGAATACACAATAACCTTAATTTACCCAAATTGTGGACTTAATACTGTCTGGCTCTGAGGTCCAGATTTGGGTTAAATTTTCCACGTTCCACCAATTTAGTTGAACATCGTATTATGGACAATTCCATATAAAAAATTGCGTCAAGTCGACTCTACACTCCTACGCCTTTTTTGGGGGTTTCAAAGAAGAGGGATGAGTTAAATCGACCTCTGCATATCAAACTATATAACTTATTATGTCTAACAGGTGCATAGCAACACTGAGATCAGCAGCTGCTCAATAATAGGTCTTTCGCTGACACCAAATATGCAGCAATTTACCGCATACAACTTCCAACCTACAATTTTCGTCCCCTCCAAACAAAGTCTAAAAATGATCAGGAATCTCTGAAACGTTGTAATACTTTGTTCTAGCGATTTTATTTTCACCGCCTCTGAATCATTCTTCAAAATCTACAATGAAAGTATCAAACTCGCAATAATATTCGAACTTCGGTTCACAAGCTTTTCCATAAGGTGCCTAAATGAAAGTTCGGTGTATGGAAATGCACTAACAAAATATTTGAAAGAAGCAAAAACAAAGAGGCAGCGTACGATCACCAGTGGCGACGCGTGACTTTTCCTAAACTGTTACCAAAACCAGTTGTGAAAAATCTTATTAAGAAAAGTTTATTTTGAACCTTCCAAATATAAGTTTTTGCTTATTTTAGGTATTTTATTTAAACTATTTTTAAATTAAGGTAAACATTCCTGGACTGAGCGTCTGGGGCACTTGATATACCTCATCGTCTTATGCTATGACTAATCCAAGCCGTCCGAAAAGCCAGTCGACGTTTCTAGATGTTCAGAAAATTTTTGATCTTTTTTGGCAATGAATCTTAACAATTCCCTGTAATTTTCTCTATTGTCAGAGACATCCCCTTCAAAATGAACGGTAATTCCTGCTTTGCCAAAAAACATACGGTATCTAGAAGTGTGCTGCCTAAAAGCTTGGTTAAGACAACTTTCGATTCTTGTTTTGCAAAACTGAATTAAATTGGCTACACATCTCACATGTAACGGAGAAATTTCATGTCTCCTCTTTAGAGCCCTAAAACTATTTAAATCGTCGACTTCGCTGCATTTTATTCTGTATAAAACAGAAGATATCGCCAACAATACAATCTGTTTTTTTACAACCACATAAACAAGAGTTTCCATATACCAAATTAATTTAAAATATCAAACTACGTTTTTTTATTCCTTTTTAAAATTATATAAAATAGGCGTTGGTCTTCCATTTTCAATGATCTCCTTTTTTTAAAAATTATACAAGGAGAATGACTTTTCAAGTACCAAGTCAAAAAAACCTAGGTGTTTCTTCTTAAACTAATACACATGTTTTTCTTTGCTCTTCTCCTTTTTTCTTCTTTCCCTTTCTCTTTTTCCTTGAAATTGTCTGGCTTCTGGGCGACCAGGACTGACAGACTCGACTAACGTACATTAGACAGTGACAAATTTGCAAAGGTCCTACGGACCGCCCAGACAAACAAATGACGAATAGTTTTTCGTGATGTACATGTCATATAACATTAAAAAAAAAATGACTCATTTCCTAAAAGTTTTGCAATTACAATACTTCCCAGTAGGCGCGGGAAGTAAACACATCTAACTCAAACTATCATCCACCTGAGATACATGTTTATTTGGAGTTAATATTTATCGCTATTTTAGGATGTTGGTCACATTGAACAGCAGAACCCACATCAAAGATATCCGCTTATAAAATGTTATATCTGATCTCAAATATTTTCCATTCCAGACCATTATTTATATTTTGTTATCGCTGCTGCGGTGGTGTGTGTATTCCCGTCGGGTTTTCCCTCGAGCCATCTAAGATACATGCGAGGAAAACCGGGCCAAATCTTTAGTCGGGTCGTCAAGTTTTCCTATGCCAAACACGAACTGGTGTGACGAAAATTGAAACAATCACAAACATAAAAAAAAATTAGAAAATAAGGAAACGAGATGGGTAGCACTGAGACATGTTCCTCATATTCCCTGATACACTGCGCTCCTTGAAACTTCAGTGCTCCAAAAGGCTTTGCAAGAGGGTATGTTCGGACAAATTTTAGAACTGTAAGCTCTTAAACAATTACTGAGAAAAAGTCTAAAAACACGATATGGATCATGGCGGGTCTTCTGTCTAAGACGAAAACTACATAAAGACAGAGATCCACCTTCCACAAGTTGTGGGGCGCCCTAAAGCACCATGGCCAGTTGTACGACATACAAGAGCAACAGTGTTTCTTATCTCATTTACTTCGCGTCAAACCAAATTCCAGCGCGCGACGTTCAAATTCGCACGTTCCTATTGGTGAGCGAGCCATGAATGCTTGCTTGGGTTGGCAGCGAATAGACAAGCGAATAGAAACAACGATCGTGAAATTTGACACAGAGCAAATGAGTCTTAAACAAACTATAAGTTGACATACGGAAAGCGCACTGAATTGAAGAGTATATACGAGTAGTAACATGCGGTAGAAAATTTTTCAAATGACCAAAATGCAGATTCTAGTCTGCACGTTCAACGCCATGCAATAGGAGTAGATGCATTCAGAGAAGTTGGGAGATAGCTTCTACAAACTTCTACCGCGCCAAGGAATTATTATAAACGCAAGCATTTTCAACTTTCTGATAACGAGCTTTATTGGTATCTTTATTATGAGGTCTGAAAATTAAGGCGACGTTGCGTTCGATCTGGCAATACTGAAGGCGCCAGGCTGGGAGGGCAGACAGGAGAACATGTGACCCGCCTTCAGCACAAGTTGGAACTCACTCAAGTCATTTGGTTGTCCGTAACGATTTGATTTGTAAAAATTTTCCTATTGTGTTGTAAAAATGAATGACATCAATTTCGAGCAACGGTTGCTTAAGATCGTTGGTTGACAGTTAGAATGATCGGGCACAAGTTAAATTTGACTCCCACCACCAGATCAAGATCACTTCAATAACAACTGAGTGTTGCATCACGATATTGCTCCTTGTCACACAGTAATGCCAATAAACGAGTTTTTAGCCAGTGAAAACATTTCTGCGGCTCATCAGCCTCCTTATTCGCCTGTTTTGAGTCGTTGTGACTTTTGCTCTTCCCAAAGTTGAAAAATTACCTCAAGGGAAGGCCTTTTGGGACAGTCCAAACATTGAATCGGCTGTAACCGACTAGCTGATGGCTATTCCAGTATCCGAGTTCAAGTACTGCTATGAAGACTGGAAGAACCTTCTCCAGCGCTGTGTGGCTTCAGAAGGAAGTTATTTTGAGGGTGACAATATAAAAGATCTCGTATATCAACGATTTGGATGTTTCTATGAGGTCTTCAAAATTCGTACAGTGGCGGTGAAGTTATGAGCAAAAATCAAAATAGTGGCCGATATTTTCTAGGCGTAGTCAAAACACATTTTTAGAAGTGCCATTTTTTTAAATCCTAAAACTTTTATTTTTCCTCATCTCTCAAGTTTCTGGTCACAAGTCGATTAATAAAAAAACATGGTGTAAGGTAATATCAAATAAATTGCAACTAAGACAAATGAATTTTGTCTACCGTACTATAAACGGAAGATGTGTTATCCTTGTAGTAGGGTGCAGCACCAGTAGCCGTAAAAAACTGCCGCATGCAAAGGGAAGACATCGCTCCAGGGAAAAGGAAGAGATAGACAGGGCATTAGCGAAATTGAAAAAATATTTTGGATGGCCTCCTAAGAGGATAGAAATAACAAGGCAAGCATTCTGGGCATAAGATATTAGAAACGATAATGCATGGCGTTTTGAAAAATATCACATACGTAAACATTCAAGTTAAACTGATGTAATTAATCTCAAATAAGGTTAGCGTTAGTGTTTTCTGTTCTTTTCACTAGTATCCTTTGCAGTAAAATTATAGCTGAATAGCTAGTAATATTTCAAAATTCCACATATCGACAAGTATTGTACATACCTCCTAGCAACTCTTTTATTAAAAAAAATGCTATGACCAGAAAGTCAGGTAGAAATTAAATAAAATAAACAGTTATTGACTGATAATCATCTCTACTTTTTAGAACTTGAAACACAATATGATTTTGAAGGGCAGTGAAACAGCCATATTTGAATTACGTTACACTGATGACGGAAAATTCACCAGGAACACTTAATCTATATTATTTTTACATGTAAAATTACAGCTACTGGAAAGGACAATGCAGTCTGTTCTACTGACTTACCTCGTAATCAATAAATCCCAAATGTACTATAATAATTTTCTAATATACATTTTTCTATTTGTACTTCGTATATTTCATTGTCAAAATTCCCTGTTACTAAAAGCATCTAGATACGTGAATAACAGCTTTGAATACAGTCCTAAGTTTTATTCATTGTTGTCAACGTTACACACTAATACAAATGTTACTTGCTGATCAGCTGCTTACTTCAGTAGACGTCAAAACGTAATGGATAGTCGTGAAAAAGGCTTTACGTATGCGATATTTTTGTTCGCAGAACTCTAATATATTTAGTATGTAGTCTTCACTGATGTATGTGATCACGAAATTTAGCACTCGTGATTGTTTCTGAATAAAAAAATTACAGCTCTTGTGGAGGATATCATAGAATGAGGCAACTGTCTGCTCGGATCCTTTGCTTTTGAAACATGTTAAATAACCATTTGAGACCAGCCTCCAGAAATCGTTGCAAAATACTGTCTAACAGTTAAAACTGCTCCAAAAAATTTAACCTTGTATATTCGCTGTGAATGAAAATATACCGGAAATTGAATTTTAGAACTGCCTTGCTAAAAAAATCTTGAGTGTTAAGTTTCATTAGCCTTTGGGGAAACATGATAAACAGACAATGATTTCTTTTACTCCAGGTCAACTTCCTTTATACTAAAGCATACAGTGCCAAGTAGACCATAATCAAATTCAAGCGGATAACCAACTGGAAATGGTATTTACCATTTTGGGTTGGTATTTACCAATCCGTTCAAGCGAGTGTAGTTATCAGTTTGGTTATAAGATCCGTGACGTCACGAATCAGCTGTTATATGTCTTAGTTATCACCGCAAAATTGTGGTATTTACCCAACTCAAGACTAGTTTTATATTTCTGGTTATTATTTGAAATGTGACAAGTTAGAATTTTGCCGGGTATTGGATATTGTTATTGTACTTCAGCTTTATTTTTGAGAAAAATGATACAGGCTGACTTCAGTTTTACCATAAAGTGGAGCACCTTATTAGTTAGACTCATTACGGTTGTTGGGGACACTTTAAATGTAGTTCCTATGCTTAACAAAGTATCCTGTGTAGCCATATACCACAAGAATATTAAAATATGGCCATATAAACTCACTAGATCATATCCACCTGTATACGGTTTTGCTAATTTATTTTTTCATGATTTCTGCTGAATTAATAAATGTTTTCTTTGACATGCGGAAAAATTTAGAGAATTGAAAGTTATCATAGCTACAAAGCCATGGTTCCATCATTAAAAACAAAATCTGAAAAAACATTTCTCCCATGAATATTATGAAAGGTTTCTTATTTAAACTTTCCATATACAGTTGTAGACGAAAAAGCACCGATTATTAAGTGATAATAAAAATAATCAGAGATTATATACGCGCTTTTCTAAAGTAAACAACTTGCGTTCAAGCGATTCGTGTAACTGACGTCATCAACCCGTGTGTCATCTTGAACCATATTATAACCGCGGCACATAACACAGAAATTTTGGTTATTCGCTTGGATTTGATTCATCTGTACAGCAGGTAGTATTGTCAGCCATATGTCAATCACACTGGGCACTGTGCTACCATTGCAGACCGAGATCTTCAAAGTTCCAATTGGTAGTGGCTATACAATATTTTACAATAGTTGATTTTGAGAGTAGATGACGTGTAGTACCGGCTTATTTCTTTTATACTGTCAGGGAACCGACGTTCTTTTTCGCAGGTCCAAAATACTAAATTGCGGCAAATAGAAAATTTTCAAAAAACGTTACATTATGAACATACTCTCTCTGTGTGTGACTCAAAACAAATTAGTTATATGACAGTACAGTATAGACCACCACAGTTTGTAAAACCTCAAAATTGTTGGCAGTATGCTATAGGAAATTTATTTAAAAACAAACAACTCAATTTATGTAACCTATTGTGCAAAAAAGCACCACTACAAGATTATGTGAAGAGGCAATAGAAACGAAAAGGAGTGAGTTGTCTCAATATGTTACAAGTAGCAGTACTGAGTGATATATATTCAGTTACTTTTAAAATAGAATTTTCTACATTTAGTACCTGGATATCCACAAAAATATTTGTATCCTCTAGAGTGCCACTTTTTTAGACCTCTCACATTTATATTCTTTATTAATTTGCCAATAACAAGCCATTACAAAAATGGTATCTATTATCCACTCAACAAATGGATGTTATATGTTTCCCTAGGTAGTAATGCAAAAAAGTATTGCAATTTTCTCACCAAAAATACGCAACTAAATGTGGAATGAACATGTTGCTTATTTTCTGAGATAATTATAATAAAAGAATTGCTGAGAAGAGTTCTTACCCAAATCCAACTTTCAATGTATCCATGGATAAAAAACAAAACCACTGAGGATGTGAAATCATAATTCACCACACTACGAATACAAAAAACCCTTCAGGTCTACCTGAAGTGGTGGGGAGCAAATGCACTGCCACCAAAGACTGAAACTCTCACCCTGAAAGGTCCTTCGAATAAAACTTCAAACTGTGGTGGGGAGTGCTCTACGCAGGCTTCGAAATGGTTATTCGAAGAAATCTGTCTGCGCAGAAGGGTACACCACCCTTTTGCTTTTTAGTATGTAGATAGAGCATGTGCCACCCCTTTTTTTACTAGAGGGGGACAACCCTTTCCAATACTGACTTCACTTGATGAGGAGAGCAAAATAATATTGGCCATTTTGCTTATATGTGTCTTGTAGCATAATGACGATTTTGTTCTCCTTTATCCTTAATATTAATTTAATCATTTCAACAAATAATCACCAAATGTCAAACATTGGCAATGGATACAAATTCCTGAATCTCTTTATTATAAAAAAAATTGGTATAAATATATTTTAGTTCAAAAGTATGCCAGTATCCTGGCATACTTTTGAATGATGACAAATCATCTTGAAAAGCTGGAATATGTTGTCAATCAAGTGGTAAATACCCTTGTTAAAAAAAACCTACTGCAAAAAGAGAGAGAACTATGGTACATCCATGTAACTGTAATGTTGGCAAAGACTTAACCCTTAAAAAAGGGGTGAATTGATTTGGAAGGGGTGGTATAATTTTAACAGCTGGCATAAAAGGGGGATGAAATCACGTGTGTGATATTGTGGCACGTGTTGAAAAAAGGATACATTCTTTGGTTGCCTTGATTATTGAGACTGTTCGGCTCTGACCAAATTGTTATAATAATGTTCTCAGAGTCCGAGTAAAGTAAACAGGGCTATGCAAGACAACTGTTGAAATATACTCTGACCTAATCTTCCGATAACAATACAAGCTTTATCTGAAACCTAACATGACGACTCACGTGTTCTTAAAGCACTTTTAGAGATTTGTTGCTCATTACCTTGTTTATTAATTGTTATTGTTATAAGTTGACAGGAGCAAACGTCTTGTCTTTGTCTAGCGGCTTAGTCGTCCAACTGTCAACTGTCCAAGCACAATAGCCAAGGTCATTGCTAGTATTTGAGTCGGAGTAAAGGTGGGTTTAGAGTAGGTTAGGTAAGAGTAGAGTTTGAGTAAAGTAGGGATTGGGTTATTATATTCCGCTGAAAGGATAAACTCGTAGTATGTACTAATGAGTTCATGATGAGATACAGTACATTACTGAGAACGTGCGTATTTCATTTTTTTATAGATAGTTTTACCATTTCTTCGTTTGTAAAAGAGCTATTTGTTAATGTGTTGTTATTTAAACATGATGCCTTCTTCCGTCCGACCAAAGAGACAGCCAACCATGGACAGCTGTTTCGTGCTCCTCGGCATCATCAGCAAGGTTTAGGCTTGATCTCTCGTATCTGTACGAACGAATGAAAGCATCGCAAAACTATCTCTATACCAGAGGTACAATCTATGGAAATAAGATAGATAGTTATTTCCCAATGATGACGACAACAAACATAATTTCGCTTGAAAAGTTATTTTAGAAATCTGATGCTGATGATGGTGCTGTAACTGTTGGTTAAACCACAAAAACACTAGTTTTAGATAAATTTAATGTTAGCGTCTAGTATGAGAAACTTAGCGCCAGGTGAAACTAGCACATGTAGAGTATTTTTTTACTGATGTCCTCGGGTGCATTTATAGGTCATAGCATCAGCCCGAATTAACTTTTTCAACTCTGCCTTTACCCTAGACATTCATCGGAGACTGAAGTGAACTTGTCACTGCGTTCTTGATGGCTGTGGTTACATACCCTGAGAGATGTATAACCCGCCACGAGGACATCAGTAAAAAAGTACAGCTTACTCTTACACAGCTCTACTCCGAGTCAAAACACTATGAACGCAGCTTTCGAGTAGTAATGTCCTTTCTAGTTCATTTCGGACAACTACTTCAATAGGTTCACTAAAGCGAACTAGTTCTGGGAACTAGTTCGCGAACGAACCGTAACCGCTTCGGAACACCTTGCATTGTATTTTTTGTCGCTCACATAGTAGATGTAGCTGTGAGATATACACATTTTCTTACCGTCTCAAATAATGTACATTTTTGTTTTTTGAATTCACCATTTCATGAGGTTCTCAATAAATAATACAAACGTAGGCAACCCTCTAGATAATATGTAGATGTACCTCTTTTCGTAAGAACGTTTTTTTTTTCAGTATCACTGACAAAAGCCAAGCAGAAAATTGAAGAAAACAGTATCAGACCTTTTGGACGATTCTGACGATGAGGTAAAACAACTTTGCGTAGCTTAAAATCCAGTCGCACCAGGCATTATCGAACGAGATAAGTATTTTCATGAACCAGATTTACCCCTGAAGTGGTGCCAGGAAGGAGCAAAATCTATCCCAGATTAGATGGTTACGTAAACGTTTGTATTTGCGATCTGTGCCATGCGAGCGGCCTTTTTGAAGGCTGAGTAAGCAGTCTTGTCAGCAGAAATAGACTAGAAGCCAATAAAGTTATTGTTTTTGGATGGAATTTTTTTAATTTCTTCTGATCTTTTTTTATAAAATTTAGCTATTTTTCAATTTTTCATAACTTGCAGGCAACCAGTTATACAGCCTTCTGCCTACGGATGTGTTCCGTCTCCTTTCACCTATCTCGTTCTCGTTCACTCACTCATGACTAGTTCGATCGGGTTATTGGGAACTTAGTCCTGTTCGTTCAGCTGTCACCAACCTGTCAGTGATAGTGTCCGAGATCCCGCCACACAAACTCCATTCTGCTAAGTTATTTAGACAGAATTCACACGGCCGAATCACAGACACAGTTGCCAACAAATGACCGACCACTTTACGAACAAAAGTCTTGTAATATGTCCTGCGTTACTACCAGTAAACAAGTGAGCGAGCTTTTCAAGGAATGAAGAACTAGTTTACTTAGTTCGATCTCAAGAATCGTTCGATTCAACTAGTTCGTTCGCGAACACACCCAAGGTGCGCATGGTTTACAAAATAGCTGAAGTTTTTTGTCAGTTTACTCAGACCACAACTTGTAAAAGGATTTAAAAAGCGTACAATATTGTGTTTTCGCCAAAATGAAGTGATTACATGGAATTACACTTTGAAGGTTGTCGTGTTAATTTAAAATCGAGAGTAAATGTCATTGGAATCTTAGAAATTATTGCTTGTGTACTTCTTCATGTACATTCCCAATATAACACGTTGCAGAGGTAGATGGTGCAGGTTGCGTACCAAATGCCAATGCCACACGCGTGCAGTTTGCACCTAGCAGGGTACATATTTGTCGCATGTCGCAACATGTTTAAAAATATACAAAATAAGTGCCAAGCATATGACGTAAAGTGACATTTCCATGGTCGACGTAGAGGTTGAGGCATAGGCATATAGAGAGATCCATATATACCACTGATGTCGTATTATGTATGAGAGAGAAGGGCGAGAAGCATGCAATACGTTTGTTAGAAACAGATATAAGCACCAGGTTGCCTAGCATCCGGAGTGATGAGGCTACGGACGCAGCTGCGACTTGCCGCGTCGCCAACGGCGCACTCATTCTAACATAGGTATTGCACCAGGCAGCAGCGGTGGCCGCAGTAGTAGACTCTTCGGTCTCCTGATCAGTCGTCGTGCGCTGTGCGGGTTCGAGTCCCGTCCCAGGAGAAATTTTTCTCTTGGCTATGGATGTTGTGATTGTCCGTAGGTGGTAGATGGTCTCTGACTGTCGAATGCGGAGGTACCACCTGGCGGTTCTCGTAGGCGGAGCCAGAATGTGTGCATATTGCATGCACACGTGTTCCCTCGCCAGAGTCCGTGTGGCGTCCCCCCCTTTCCCATGTATCCCCCTATAGCCCCACGGTACCCAATGGGTGCTTAGGCCTTAGGCCTTCGTGGTAGTTGGAGTATAAAAAAAACCTGTCTCGCGCTTTTCTCTCGTACACATTACCTCGTCAGTGATATTTGTTAGTACAAAGTAGGTAACATGAAAATTTCGGTACATATCTAACAAATTCTACCTAATGAGGCCCCACACGTTACGTCATTGGCATCATCCGCGTTGCCCAGGCAACCCCTGCATGCAACCCTGCACTAGGCGCGAGGCAAGACGCAAGACAAAGCCGTTCGGCAGCAGGAAGAGAGAGAGCTAACTCATCTTTAATAAGACGATCAATTATGAGCGAAGCAAACGAAGGAAAGCTGAAACTCTCCGTGCAGTCGTTACTTTCCGCTACACACGTGATTATATTTTTGCAATTAAGAACTCCTACGTTTTTCTGTATCAAACATGACTAAGGCCGGCATTACACTATAAAAGTTCTTTGACAAAGATTTTTGATAAAAGAAGTTGGAAAAGCAATGTGGCAATGTAATAGGCCAACTTTTATAAAAGGAAACTTTTGTGAAAGTTCTTTCATCATATTTAGCCTCTTCATCCTATATTTGATAAAAAATTTTGCATATGTGTGTGAAGATGGGGGAAAACAGGTGTGTGGCATATTGGAGGCTAGTGTGATGTGGTTTCGTAAATGAGTCATCCTCATTCATTCTCAAAAGGTTAATATAACTTCTCTGATCTTCCACTGCCAGTTCGTGGACCAAGTTATTGCAGATCCTCTTCAACTCGCGGCGGGTGATCCACGGTTTTACCCATAGTCGCTTCTTTTTCGTTGTTAAAGCCACTACAATGGCTGACGAAGTAAAACTAGCTATGGCAGCAACCAGAACGTCGTCGTCCATAGCTGTATTTGCACTAGCTTCTTAAAATAGTTTATATATAGTTTATAAAATATTTTACGTAGTGTAATAGGCTGTTTTGCAACCATAACATTTCTTTTATGTATAACTTTTGTAAAAGTAATTTATAAAAGATCGTTTATCGTGTAATGCCGGTCTAACTGTTGTCCACTCCAGAGAGATTTTAGGTTCTCTCTCTACCTTCTCTTATCCTTATTGCTTCATTTATCCATGTAATCACTCTATTTTAAGAAAGATACATATCACATTAATTTTATGGGTCATTTCATAAATTGCTTAAGTAAAGCTTTTCCCAAAATTCATTTTTTTATGGAAACGGAGGCAACACATTCCCTCAGCCCCTTCAATATATAGTACAACATAAGTCAAGTACTTGAATGGGTCATTTCAAATACAGATCCAGGATCCTTGATTTATTTTTTACATGTTTATGCGCTAGACCAAAATACCTATTTCAAGTCTACTTACTATAAAAATAAATTGCTGGGGGAGAATACACTTTATTGTTTTGCCCGAAATCACTTATTTAAGAATTTTCTTATTTCCAAACAAAACCATTGTCTCGAGCCTTACTTGTATGACCTTAAAATACACGCTTAATATTTGAAAAAGTTATTCGACAGATAGCATTAAAATGGAACTACACTCACAACACCTATCTAACAAAACTATTTCCTTGTTATCGAAAAAACACATTTTCCTATCTCAAATAAGCACAGGAGTACTTCGACATCAGATTGCGGATGATTGAAAAATGTTGCAGGAATAAGTCAATGTATTTTTTACAATGGCAGATTCATGGTTCGGATGTAAAATTGGAAACTCTGTTTTTCCGGAGTATTCGCTTGGTCCAGATTTTCCCTATGAACCTTAATGATATTAAAATATGCTAAGTTAAAACATGCAAATGTTAATAGGTCAATATTTAACAAGCAATAATAAAAATATGACTAGTATGATTATTTTGCTTGTGATAGACCACTTACCCTATGTCTTGTTAGATCAACATATATCAACAATAGTTTTTCGGGCTTCTCCCATTACTAATATTATTAAATTGGGAAGGTTTTTCGACACTTCAATCTTTTAAAACTCAAATACTATACAGGGTGTTCTCAAAGGGGGCTTTCCTTCACAGAACGGACTATGTGAGTCAGTATCCAAATCTGGCGTCGCGTGGTATCTAGGTGAACCTAGTTTATACACAACCTGCAAGTAAAAAACCTAAATTGGATTTGATATGAGCATCTTCAAGATCCTATTCATACACCGCGAGAATACTCAGAACGTCGCCATCGTCCTCGATGTTTCTTTCCCTCATAGCCGTATATGTCCCTTTATATATGGTGCAAAAGCCGATTAGTTAAACTCAGTTGAAGACCCAGACGGTCTCAAACGTTGCAAATTTAGGAAGAGGTAAACAAACTCGTGTTTTGCATCGAACAGTGAAAACTTCAAACAGCGTTTACAAATAAAACATGTGACTTGAAATTCCTTATCAAATAAATAGTGCACATGCATATTACCTATTATTCTGGGTAGGATGAGGACTAATTTTTATTATTAATTACCAAGCTACATTTTAGCATGGTATTAATTTGTTTAAGGGTTCAGTATTTTTCTTAAATACCATACTATAGACATGCAATGCCTGCCCTTTACATGTTATACCACACCTAATATTCAGAATTCGTAAATACCAGCCAAACTGTATTTTCCTTCGTTCAGGAGAGTAAACAAAGGTGCACCCCCTCCCCCTATCATGAGGAATTTCCGTCAAGCAGAAAAGTTTCCCCAGCGGGCGAATAGAAAGCATCAGCTGTCTAGAAAAATGATTGCCTGCTAATTTTCTTGGCTTTCCACCGCCGTTGTATGTCTTTTATTTCATTATTCGATTATCGATTCCTCCTTCTCATAGCCCGAGGGATGAGGTGGGGATCAGAAAGGGATAGAGCAAGTCGTGGAACGCCCTATTCGAACAATTAACTCACCCACCACCTCCCACCGTCTCTGGATGATATTGGAAAAGGAAAACTCGAATATGAAATTTCTAATACAGAGGTACTGGTAGCTCACCGTATTTCTTCCAGGGCATGATAGAGGACCTAGAATGTAAGAGGTCTGTAAATTAAATGTCGAGACTGTTTTTTTTTAATTTTTGTATTCAAATATAATTACAATTTTATATTGTCACTCTCAAAATAACTTCCTTCTTAAGCCACACAGCGCTGGAGGCGGTTCTTCCCCTCCTCATAGCAGTGCTGAAACTCCGATACCGGAATAGCTGTCCCAACGTGGGTTAGAGCCCTTGAAGTGATTTTTCAACTTCGGGAAAAGAAAAAGTCACAAAGACTCAATTCGGGCGAATAAGGAGGCTGCGGACCCTCAGGAATGTTTTTACTGTCCAAACACTCGTTTATTGACATTGCTGTGTGACAAGGAGCATTATCGTGAAGCAACACCCAGTTGTTCTTGATGTGATGAACGGTGGTATGAGCCAAATTTATGTCTTCCCCGATCATTCTGTCAACGAAATGACTCGATAGAGTTCAGACTTGTACTGGAGGCGGATCACATGTTTACCTCTCCAAGTCGGCGCCTCCCGTGTTGCCAGGTCGAACGCCACGTGACCAGTCTCATCACTTAATTAAAGATCCCGTAAATATGTATAGTCAAAAATCAGTAGTTTTCGAGATTGTTCAACTTTTATGATTTTTCGACAATCACCAGTAATTTTGAATCTAAATATAGTAAAAACCATATTAGAAAAACGCGAGAATTAAATTGATTTTTGTAGTTTATACTTGAATGAGCAAATGAGCTTGTTTGTTAAGAATTAAACGTTTTCATATTGGCTTTTTTAATACCTTCCTGGAAGGCTGACTATAACGGGCAAGTTTTTCTAGCAATTTGTACGCTCAATCGGGTGGATTACTTTGATCAATGGCTTAATGTGCCAGCAATTTTGAAACTAGGCAGCTTTTGTTTTATTTTATTCTTCGGCATGGATGTTTTTATATGCATACTTATAGCTACGAAAATTCTCATGCACTTTACATCGTAATTTTATCAAAAAAAATTTAAAAATCATGAAAACCCGAGTTTATACGAACAACTTTAAGCAATCCAATGAGGTGGCAGTACCTCTAGATGTCTTTATGTTTTATGTAGTATACGTATATATGTAACAATCAAGCCCAACATGGTAAATTAGGTGAGAACATATGAATTGCTACAGAACGGTGAATTTAAATCATCGTGATGCAACATATCCCCAAAATATGTACCACTACCGAATATTACTAATTTGTGGTGTGGATGTTGTGAGTTGAGTCCAGCATGTATGCCAGTAAATTATAAAACTTGCCGATTTTTTCCATAAATCTTAACATTTCGTCTTTTATGTAGATATATTTTTTAGTTTAATCACGAAAGTTCTTGCATTAGGAATACTGCTAAACAAGAAAGAAGTAGAGGTAGGTATCAGCGTCTTACTTTTGTCAACTCATTCGAATGTCCAAAAAGTTATATTATACCCTGAAAAATGTGTAGACGTGTTATCATAAAATGATAGATTTTGTGATATACACATATATGATATGAATCCACTAGGATCACAACACCCTAAATCCACTTTAGCTAAATGTGCAGGAAAGCAAAAAAACATTTTAGCTAACTTTTGAATCAACATATATGACGAGATATGCTTTTTAGGATTCCTAATAATCATATATTCAGTAATATAATGTAAAAATACAATATTCTTTAGGCTGAAAGTGGCAATTTAAAAAATAAAATCGGATTTAGTGCAGTTTGCAACCAAACCATGGATTTAGTGGAATATGAAACTGTCTAATATGGATTTAGTGGATTTTGACGTGGACTGAATTTTATTTTCAAGATTTAATAATACTAGGTATGTAGGAAAAAAGTGTTACCTTTATTTTTAACAAAAAGTATTGGAACAAAATCAAAACAAAACATGTTTATGAAATGTTTCAGCAAAATAAACGGCACGCGTTAAACTGATTAGCACATTCGGAAAACTCAAGAGTTAATTTCGGCAAAAAAAAAAGTGATGATCTATACTACAATCTAAACTAATATCTACATCTGGAACTTCTGCCATTCTTTCACAAAGCTCAGTGTTTTCTGAACTACCTTGCTCAGCCTCTTCTCCTTCATCTCCGTCATTGGTTGCTCTGTTTTCTACTAAATGTTTTTCAAACACATTTTTATAATATCCTAAGCAAGTCAATCCCTTCCATGCGGTGCCATAATGTTTGGTCAAGAGCTTAGCTACATCTTATAGTTTTGCTTGTTTTGGCGGTATGCCACTACCTATTGGGAGCGGATTTAATGATTCGAGATTTTTTTTGGTTTGCATACGGTCTTGTAGACTCCTAAGTCTGACCGGTAACTTTGCTCACCTCTTACTGTGACTGTATTGTTTCTTCCTTTTTTCAACAGAAACCTTTTAACCATATTGAATTTAATATGCCATTGGGCGGGTGGTTTCAAAACTTCCCTAGTTGCAGACTTCCAGTCAAAAACAGCTACATCCTTGCCTAACTCCACTACGCAACCATGTTCCTCAAAAATGTTGAAATATTCTTTGGGCTATATGATTTGGTTCTGTCGCCTTATCTTCTTGTCAATGCCTGCGAAGACCCTATCTGGAGGTATAAATGAATGCCCAACAACTGGAAAGATCAGTTCGAGTTCTTCAACTGAAGTACTTAACCATTTTAGGCACATACCTAACATAATTGTGTTTTTATTCTGACCTCCACATCCATCAGCCATGAGTCGTATTTTCCTTATGCCATTAATATTGCTATTATTCAGCGTATAAAACACTGCAGACGCAATCTCGTTAGCTCCTTTCGCATGTTGGTCCTCTGTCCAGGCAAATATTCGCACGTTTTCTGGTGTCAGATTAGAATGTGAATCACCGGTTACAGTTGTGAAATTATAAAGATACAGTTGTCGACTATAATACACACTTTGGTCAGGTATTTTTGGAAGCGTGAGATTCTTTTGACAGTCAAAACTCATAGTCAATAAATCGTCTCGTTTTTCTCGCAACAGAGCGAAAAAGGCTTTAGCGCTGGCGCCTCAAATTCTGTGACCGGATTGGCTGAACTGGATTTAGGGGCGTTTGAAAATTATCATGGCTGGATTTAAGGGACTTTGCAACTGTGGTAGCTTTTTGATGCCATTTTTACTATAGATTTAGAGCGATTTGTCACTAAATAGGTATAGTGAACAGTAACGAATGGTTTGAAGAATATCAAAGTGTATTTTACTCATTTTTGGTCTGAAGTGGATTTAGGGGGTTTTGATCCCAGAGGATTCATATACATGATATAAATGATATTGATATAGATGATATACCTACATGATATACATCATAAACATGATATACATTATAATGTATGTAATATGATTTACAATTATGTAGGTATATTAATACATGTTATACATTCATGATATAACATGGGATCCTGGAGTATTTACCAGGGTTGGTCTACGCCTACAACACATCAGGCCAATCCTCTACAGTTCTACACGGACTTTTAAAAAAGCGCAGATTAGCTGTAATCTAATGAGAAAACAGTTTCCACTTCACGATTTACAAACGAATGATTGATAGACATATGTAAAAGACAGCTTCAGGCTTTTTATTAATTTATAAGCATTATTAAAAATGTGATTGTTAATATACACATCTGCATATTTTATCACGCGCGCCATCTGTCCATAGTAATGACAACACGGCGATGTTTTCAGTCATGTGCTGCATGATTTCATTTCATTCCTCTAGCGGTGAACTAATGAACCTTAGAAAGGGGCGTGCTTGAAGACCATCTCACATGAACCACGCCTTTTTTCCTAGATGAATCTGTAAAAGCCTACCTTGAATCTGGATCACATCACAAGTGAACTAGAAATGCGGTATTCCCAAATCACCATGTGTGCTAGAATCAATAAATCCTATCAAAACAAAGTCCTTATCGAATCTCTGTCATGATCATGTAACATACTAATGGAACTGCCACCCTATTAACCTATTCCCTACTACTAACTACTACTATAACAAAAATTGTTACATTCAAGTGCATGGCGATTGATACCCAGGCGTTTTACATTCATTATAGATATTTTTAAAAATAGCTTGGCAACATTTAAGGGATAATATCTGGCTACTACGATTGGTCAAAGGTCCAATTAAAATTTAAATTCCGCCAATCATTGCTCGTCAAAATTGAGGTTAAAGATGAACTGTCATGTAATAAAATGCCTCCTTCTTCCCAAAAGACTCGTTTTGGCGCCAATTTATGTAGAAAAAGATAAACCATTCAGACGTAACATTTACAAATATTATCCAATATTTTTCAACAGAGTGCGAAAATGGTGTCGAAAACTCCTACGAAGAATTACGTTATCAAGAGAAGTACGTATATTATAGTAGTAAGGTTACAATTGTAAAAATTCCAATATTCACAAAAAATCTCTTGTAGATGGTCGAAAGGAGGAAGTACACGTTGATAAGATCACCTCACGAATCAGGAAATTATGTTACGGCTTGAACATGGATTTTGTGGATCCTGTAAGTTTTTGAATGAATGGGTTCCATACATGCTTCAATGTTTGAGGCCAGATCAGTTTGTCTGCCGCCTTACATTCTTACAAGATTGTTTCAGTTGAGGTTCCCCCATAGACTTACTATGAGAACACATCACAGTACCAGTCATAATTACTAATAAAAATAAGTAATCACATGGTCTTATGAATCTATGGATTATTAGGATACATATCTTTGAAAATGTATAGGGTTACTCCATGCACAATTATAAGTAGATTGTCCTTTGAAGATTGTTGCAAATGTGCTTAGCTTTATAGATATAAGCTAATTCTTAAAAAAAAACAGCAAGAGTCCCACTTAAATTTTTTTAAGGATCTGCATAAGATAGATATATTCAAAATAATTCATAATTCAGCAGATTCAACATCAGGCTACTTGCATCATTACCTAATGTCTCAAATCTACCACCATTTCTGTGAGAGTATAATGACTAATTGGTCTCATCTCATAAGCAGCAGTCATGCAAGTTCAGGTCTAATAGATTATATGCTGCCACCAAAATGCACCAACTATATTTGGTTTGTATTAAACAAATAGAAGAAAATATTCTTAGAATTAGGGCCAGAAAATAATTCTTCTATATTCTACTTTCTACCTTAAAGTCTGATTACTCTTTACTATTTATTCTTCATGTGTATAATAGGTATCCATAATGTTGAAAGTGATCAGTGGGTTATACCCTGGAGTAACAACTGTAGAGTTGGATACATTAGCTGCAGAAACCGCTGCAATGAAGACTGTGGACCATCCAGATTATGCCACCCTTGCTGCAAGGATAGCAGTCTCAAATTTACACAAAGAGACCAAAAAACAGTTCAGTGGTAGGACTCTTAAAATAATTACAATTCTTACCACTTTTTTTATTTGCATTTTTTTCACTATACCCAAAACACTGAAATTATTAATTTTACTATGCACAATGATTGTGCTGCCTGCAAATTCTGTTCTTTGATTTGTAATTATGTTTTGCAGAGGTAATAGATGATCTCTACAACATGACAGATGCAAAAACAGGCAAAAAAACCCCAATGATCTCAGATTTCCACCACTCTATAATTATGAAGAATGCAGACCGTCTCAACTCTTGTATCATCTACAATAGAGACTTCAACTACAACTACTTTGGTTTCAAGACATTAGAGCGCTCTTATTTATTGAAGATCAAAGGAAAAATTGCTGAGAGACCTCAGCATATGCTGATGAGAGTAGCTATTGGTAAGTTTTTAACTGTAAGGTTTCGTGAAAAAATGCTTTGTAATATATATTACTAACTTTACCTATATAATACCTTACCATCAAGTTTTTTAAAGCAAATTGTTTGAATATGAATCCTTAACATGTTTCATTTACTGCTGTAGCTTGTTGAATATTACTGTGATCATTTATTTTTAAATTTCGTTTGTTAGATGTGTTTTGTTGTATATAGTTTGGTTTATTTTCCTTTGCAACGCATGCTTTCAAGATTAAAAACTAGTTCTCCAACTGGGTAGAAATGCCATGCTCAATGCTGATTATGTTTGTTACTAGTGATTACTCAACATACTCAAATTGTTATGTGCAATTTTTAGGGATTATCACACCCATTGAAACTTTTTTTCTAAAATTATATTGAACTTCACAGTCTGAGAATTCGGTTCATCTACAAATCCCTTGCATTTCCATGTCAGCCATTTTTGTTATTGTTTAAAATAATTTCCAGGCATTCATGGTGAAGACATAGATGCAGCTATAGAGACCTACAACCTCCTCTCAGAAAAATACTTCACCCATGCAAGTCCAACACTGTTCTCAGCAGGAACTCCTAAACCTCAACTGAGTTCTTGTTTCCTGCTTATGATGCCTGATGATAGCATAGAGGGAGTATTCCAATGCCTGCAGAGGTGTGCCTACATCTCCAAATCAGCTGGAGGGATCGGAGTTAATGTCCATAACATCAGAGCAAAAGGTACAATTTTTAGAAAATATATTAGAGTTAGATTAGATATTGTGCTGAAATGGAGCACTGATATGTTACTAAAGCTAAAATAATAGCTCTTAATCTTTATCAACAGGAACACCAATTGGCAGTATTAACACATCTGCAGATGGGCTGACTCCAATGCTCAGAATGTTCAATAACACTGCTAGATATGTGGACCAAGGAGGCAACAAGAGACCTGGTGCTTTTGCTATGTACTTGGAACCTTGGCATGCTGACATTTTCGATTTCCTGAACCTGAAAAAGGTAACAGTTTTAAAAATACACTGTAAATAATGACACTGATCTCGCTTTACGATTGGATTTTGTACGTCTTTGCGCATGATGTCAATCGGTGACAACTGTTGCATGTTGGTATGAACAGCATTGTATTAGAGCGTTTTCTTTCCAATATTCGGAATATTGCAATATTTGTAAAGTTATCACTTTTGAAAAATGAACAATAGACGATATTAAAGCTTCTGAATAGCTTAATATTATATGAAAATTCGACTGTATCTTCTCAAACTAAAATCTCTTTAGAACTCCAAATGAAGGGCCGAGTTTTTATTTATGGAAACAAAAAAATTGATTTTAATACCCTTATGCACATAATACATATATATATGAATTTTTTATATTGGCTTTTTATGCATTGTTCGCAAATTTGTTTGTCCTTTATGAGATTCAAGAAACGCCAGTCTGAAATATCTCTGATCTTGTTGTTGCTTGAACATCCTACCACTTCACAGTTCACCATACTTAATTATTTAAGTCGCTGTTTTTAATTATATTTCACACACAGACTTATTTGAAGCATACCAGATAACAAACTAACGAGACTAATCTAACAACGAACGTTTGTTACCCGTCTTAGATGAATTTTGTCACCTAGTGACGTCACGGTGCGAAAGAGACCGATCGCATGCGCGTGAGATAATCATCTCGAGTAATAGTTTCATTTCTGACGAGTGTACGTAGTAAAAATCCTGATTAGCGTTTCATGGAAGTTGGATTTTAAGTATAATTTTTTATCTCAACAGAATACAGGAAAAGAGGAGGAGAGAGCCAGAGACTTATTCTATGCGCTGTGGATTCCTGACTTGTTCATGGAGCGTGTAGAAAAGGATGGCGTTTGGTCTTTGATGTGTCCTCATAGATCTCCAGGCCTGTCTGATTGCTGGGGTGAAAAATTCAATGAGCTGTATACAAAATATGAAGCTGAAGGAAATTATATTAGACAGGTTAGTAATGAGTTATGTTGACCAAATTAAATAAGCACATCACCTTACTGAACATACTTGTTCTGTTTCACCAACATCAACTTATGACTGATATTGATTACATTCACAATGGTTTAAAGGGAATAAAAAACGAGAAAATGAAACCTGTTTGACTTACGTCCGACATTACCAGCCCCTTCATTGACTATACCCCAATATTTGCTAAAAAAGATCTGTACATAACAGGTAAGGGCCCAGGAGCTATGGAAGGCAATCGTGGTTTCCCAAGTTGAAACAGGAACTCCATACATGCTATACAAAGACGCCTGCAATCGTAAAAGCAACCAGCAGAACCTTGGCACGATTAAGAGCAGCAACCTGTGCACAGAGGTTGTCGAATACACCTCCCCGGACGAAGTGGCTGTGTGCAATTTGGCGTCTATTGCCGTCAATATGTTTGTCAGTAATAATAGGAAGACATATGATTTCGAGAAGTTGAAGCAAATCACTAAGGTTGTCACTAAGAATCTGAATAAAATCATTGACGTCAATTATTATCCTATTCCTGAGGCGAAGACGTCCAATATGAGACATAGACCCATTGGCATTGGTGTACAAGGTAAAATAAATATGACATTTATTCTATTCTAGAGACTAGTCAAATTAGGACTTGCATCTGAGTCATTATTATCTCAATAAGCAAATAAAATCTACTCGTTTAAAATCAGTGCATTTCATACAGGTTTGGCTGATGCTTTCATACTACTCCGAATGCCATTTGAAAGCCCTGAGGCGCGACTTCTTAATCGCCAAATCTTCGAAACTATTTACTATGGAGCGCTAGAAGCTAGCTGTGAAATTGCTGAACGAGAAGGTCCTTATTCCACCTATGAAGGCAGTCCTGTTAGCAAGGGTAAGACACACTATTTAGTTAGAACAAACTCAACAATCACAGCATGATAGAAGTAGAGCATAGTGCCCAAATAGAGAACTATCCCATAGAAAATGTTAAGTGAAAAATTTGAAGTGGACGCAATTACATTATATGCGCCTGCTTTACTTGGAAATATTTTTAGGTACTCTTCAATATGATATGTGGGGAGTAACTCCAACAAATTTGTGGGATTGGGCTAAGTTGAAAGAAAAAATTGCTAGACATGGAATTAGGAATTCGCTTTTACTCGCCCCAATGCCTACAGCTTCTACTGCCCAGATACTAGGTAAGTTTTTTCAAATATCCATAAAATAGGAGCAACCTTCATATTTTCCTTAGTTGCTATCAATATAATCGTAACTATAAATGTTATAGTAGGACAATTGATAGACAGTTTTGGGTAGGTATTTGAGGGATTATTAACTTTGATAAATTGATTCACTGCTTGTATGCTCAGGAAATGTAATTACTATGAAATATTTGACAAATTACACAAAATATTTTTGTTGAATGTCGTGATCAGTGATATATTTTGTAATTATAATCATAAAATAAATGAATTGGCGTCAAAACCTAAAAAATGCTGTAAATGAACTTTCGTTTTGAATATCAAATTTACAGGCACACAAATTTCGAAATGGCCTATGACAATTTTCGCAGAAATAATGGCTTGTTTAAAAATTTAAGAGTTGACTTAGCCCCGCTACGCCCCAACCAGATCTGCACTTTTGCGTTTAGGAAAAAGGATTAGACAAGTTTAGAGTGTGCCTCAAATATCTACCCAAAATTGTCTGTCAGTTCTCGGACTATTATTTATTTTCAGGCAACAATGAGTCCGTAGAACCCTACACTACCAACATATACACGCGACGAGTGTTAGCTGGAGAATTCCAGGTGGTAAATCATCACTTGCTAAAGGATCTGACAGACAGGGGATTGTGGGACGACACAATGAAGAATCAAATTATTGCAAATTGTGGGTCGATCCAGAATATCCCAAATATTCCTGATGATCTGAAGGCTATCTACAAAACCGTGTGGGAGATATCGCAGAAGGTGGTTCTTGAAATGGCTGCAGATAGAGGTATGTGGTTATGATATTCAATTCTACCTTCAATTTAACTACCTCATGATTACTTCAGATTAGGATATTCTCAAAATTGTAAATAAAAATGAATCATTTTGTTCCTAAAAACTGGCAAATGGAAGGTCATGTGATATTTATTTTGAAGATCCATATTATAGTCAAATCATATTAGACAAAAATACCCTTGGTTTGCGGAATAATTGTAAAGTCTGGTTTTATTGATGTAAGTTGTTCAAGGGGGTATTTAAAACATACACGCATAAAATGGATACGCCAATTTTTGTTTGTGGGAAAACTTTTTATTCAACAAAGAAGAATGAGAAAACCCATTTTTTGGAATTCAGTTGAAAGTGTTGGCAGGGACGAAAAAACTCTCCAAATAAGATTTCTAGGTATTTATGAGACCTAGAAAATGAGACCACACATAAAAAGTTCCGACTAATAGTAAAAAGGTATGGCCGAAAAAAATTATACACAAGACTATGAAGAAATCTTGAAAAAAAAATATATTCTTTGTAACAAAAGGTGACAGATACGTCCGCTGTTTTAAAATGTTTACAATAACGTATGTTTTCCGAATATCGTAGCGAATCTGTTCAGTTACTGACATATACGAAATGTTTGAATGTGTTTAGAAGAAAAAACGTAGCCCTTCGTTTTTCGCATAAAAATAACAATTACTTAGTAAACTAATAGTGATGGCCGGAAAACAGGTGTTTTGGGACGAACAATTAGAAATTCTCAAAAACTACTTGACCAATCGACTCCAATTTTGTTGTGGTTATTTAGAAGTATGAAGCCTACGGATTTGAAGTATTTCAAGTAGCTGCGTGAAATTATCGTCGCCTTAGCAACAAGTGCCAAAACCTGCATTTTGCGTCGGCTTTTTAGGCATGGTCTCACTTTGTAGGTCTCGTAAAACCTATAGATCTTATTTTGAGGGTCTTTTCGTTCCTGCCAACACGTTCGATTGAATCCCAAAAAACGCGTTTTCTCATTCTTTGTTGTCGAATAGAAAGTTTTCCCACAAAAATTGATGTACCCATTTTATGCGTGCTTGAATAACTTGCATCAATAAAACCCGACTTTACAATTATGTCGGTGAAATTTGCTTATATGATTAGAACATTACCCTAGAATGTTTTTGTGTATTTAATCTAGCTGAACAACTAATAATCAGAACGTTATCTATGTTATATCAATCTTCCTTTGTAATGGTCAATCTGACTGCCCAATAAAATATAGATCATTTAGATTTTCAAAAAATGTACAGATTTTGTATTTTTTTTTTAAATTCAATGTCTCATATTTCACTATATATTCTGATAGACCCTCCCAAGAGAGGAATATTGATATACTATATATAGCATTTTGATGATTCACTGTTGAGTTATAAGCAACCCAATTCACAAAAACGCTCAACTTTGATAGCCTAACAGTTCAGCATTTTGAAAGATGGTGATTTTATATTCTACAGTTATAAAGTACTCGTAAAGAGCTTGCAAATGAGTTTCCATACGACCCCCATTCCATTTGAAAAAATGTTCCAAAGTGGCGCTTAGCCGCTTTTTTGAAATCTTCAACTCCCTCTGAGCTAAAATATAGTATTCATGTATCAATTTCAATACCCCGAATTTCAGCTTGCTAACTTTTGACCCATTCAAGAATTGAATAGGGTGGCTTTTTGAAAAGCACTGTTGATCTCTCCATATGATGCGAAGCTTCTAAAACAGGTTTAAAATGTTCAAGGCTACCATCTACGAGTTCCAAAACCCATATACATATTTTGTCACACATATATATTATTATTATAAATATCTCTGATATTTAATCGCAAAGCAATAAAAAAATATCAAAGTAATACAGTGTTTCTAGGTTTGTAGCCACTGATTCCATGCAATTGATTAGAAAAATCATTGATTAAGATATTCCACCAGTAGATATCCATTTCAATTGAAAACCGAACCTGGGAGATAACGGGCACATGCACCATGGTGTCATGCTAACAACTATACAGGGTGATTCACTAGTCGTGACCAAAAATGAAACATCATACACAGTACCGCTTTTTAAGGGGGTCTTCTACGTATTATTTTTCCCTGAGGGCTTTCTTTATAAGATGCCGGGTGTTGAAGTTTAATAATAAAATGAAAAATTTCAATATCTTCAAAACCTTCAACTGGAATGAATTAGAATTTGCTAACTGCTAAGTATTGTCCACAAGTCTTTATTTAAAATTAACGTGCACCAGTGGCGGAGATACAGGAGATTAGTGGTATTATTTTTCCAAATAAAAATAGTTCACCACCGTTTTTTTTTTCGAAACGCGCAAGACGAATTTTACCTTCAATTTGCTACAAATAATTACTCTTGTGTTTTTTCCTAGAGTGCACTGTTTTCGTAAAAATAAAAATTAAACGAATTAGATCATTCATGAAGAGCCGAGATACAATAATTAGTTTCAAAATGGAATAGGAGGCCTTGATACCGACTTGACGTTTCTTGGGAAATAGCTTGTCAAAGTTATGTGTTATCGTTACTACTACCATTTTTTTTATTATTGTGTACTGGTTGTGTAATGGAAACGCTTTAACGGCTTCTCGGGAGTATCAACCTAAATTTCCTAACAGACGTCAACCTACCCGAAAGGTTTTTACGCGTTCGGCAATATGGAATTGCCAAACTTCCCGGAGTTAGAGACCGTGGTGTCCGGCATACTGTCCAAGAGGAACTTGAAGTGATTTATTTGGAGTTGGATGATGCTAGTACAAGTACTAGGCGGATTGAAGCCCAGTGACCATGTTCCCAAAGTCTTGTGTGGAAAATTTTAAATCGGTAAGTTTTACATCCTTACCATCGGCAAAATATGAAATGTCTGCAACCCGGCGACGAGGTCCAACGGTGAAATTTTGTGGTTACTGCAAATGCATAATCAAAATGCAAATTTTATTGATTTGGTTTTGTGGTCAGATGAATCGCTTTTTACGACATATTTGGTCGTTAGAAACCCTTTCTGAAAGAAGTCACTCGTTTCAACAACGGTTTTCTGATGCAGTAAAATTCGAAAACTTGCGCGTATCGAAAAAAAACAGTGGCGTACGATTTTAATTTGGAAAAATAATGCCACTAATCCCCTGTATCTCCGCCACTGGTACACGTTAATTTTAAGTAAAGACTTTTAAATGTGGGCAATACTTAGGTAAATCCACATACCAAATTATAGTTCATTCCAGTTGACGGTTTCGAAGATGTTTTTTTATTTTTAAAATTCAACACTCCGAAAAAATGTTTCATAGAAGACCCCCCCTTAAGATGCGGTCCTGTGTATGATGTTTCTTTTTTGATTATGACTGATTGTTGATGCATATTTTGGGATTTCCCTCTTTGAGATATTCTGAAAATACAAAATCTTAGGAATAATTACTAGGCAGGTTTCCTGGTAAGGTTAATGTTATGTTTAAAAATAATTTCCTTTAAAAAGAAGATGTAGTTTGGTTTATTACTTATACCCTCAGAGATAATAAACGAAACTCCTTTTTTAAAAATCACTATGATCCTACTTGGTTATACTAATGTGACAAAGGAATTGATATTGAACGTACTAGTCCAGCATAGCGTTGAGCATCGTCCCATCCGCATGTAACATGGTGACACTCTCAATCTTACAAATTAAGACAACAATTGGAAAATTATTTTCTTGTCCAGGTGCATACATCGATCAAAGCCAAAGCTTGAACATCCACGTAGAAAAGCCAAGCTATGGCGTCCTAACCTCCATTCATTTCTATGGATGGCGAAAAGGACTAAAGACTGGCATGTACTATCTCAGGACCAAACCAGCTGCTAAACCAATCCAGTTTACGGTAGATAAGGAAAAATTAATTGTTAAGAATAAAAATAACACTAGTAGCGAGAAAGAAACAGTGAAAACTCTGAACAAGATGGTTGAAAGTATGGAGAGAGTGCAAATTAGAAATAGTGAGAATGAGAAAGAGAAGGTAGCTGCGAACGGAAATAAAAATTGAAGATGTGAGAATGATAGTAGTTTATAGTGTGATACAAGAACTGAACTAGTATTTGTAATCTACATTTATTAGTGCCTTAAATGCCTTAACATTGAGTCGCTGGTAACTTACGCTGGCTCAATACTGTGAAAAATATCAATATTATTATAACCTCGCATTTTAGAACATTATTTTTAGTTTACATTTAATTAATTTCAAATCAATTTTGTGAGGTACCAAAGAAAACAAATTTATTTTGTAAATAAGCCAAATATTAGTTTATCGAAATTCAAGATTCGCCTCATTCAGGATTTATATTCAAGGATGTTTTAGAGGAATAATAATTATTCTTTCCGAAACTTCGTAAATCATGTTTTTTAAGAAAATGTGATGATGTGTCTGCATTTTTTGCTACAATTATAAAATGTTTTTATTCACATCAAAAATGCCAACAAGAAGCCTGTTTTTTATGTTTGAGTAAACTTTGACTTCTAAGCTTATACAATAGTTTTTCTACAGCTTTACTTTTAGTTTTTATCTATAGAAGTCAAATACTTCAAAATGATGGCTTTCATATAAGGCAGTCAGTCTTACTGAAGTATTTTTCACGAGTATCCATTACGTGAACCGTGACAACAAATAGCAGCTGATTATGTGGTAATGTTTCAAAATTCCCATATCGACAAGTGACGCACAATTCTGACGGATCAGTCAACGCTAGATCTGTAGGCAGTCATATTTTGTTGTGGTCTCTTGTACACTATGGTTTCCATACTTCCCAACAACGCATTTATTTAGAAAAGTTACAAGCAAAATGGCTGCTAATAATCATGACTATATTTCAAGTCAGGAAGGAATAAAATAGTATAAACAGTTTCTTTGCCTTACATAAACAGCTCTGAATACGATCCTAAGTTTTACAAGACTTCACACCTCATTTATTATTGCCAACACTACACACTTTAATACAAAGATGTCCCTTGGTGATCTCAGTAGACGTCAAAACTGAATGGGTACTCGTGAAAAATATATTAACATAATTCGTTTCTAGTTTAGGCTCTTTAGGCTTTATTATATTTTTTCTATATCTCTATTATTGCTTTTGTATTTGTATGTACCCTATCTTTTTAGTGGCTAAGGAGTTTGGACAAGTTACAATTTTTGTTCATACATAAGACCTTTTGTACCTTTTAGTGAGAATATATTGAATTTTTACAATGAATATGTTTTTATCGTTCTCCTTCCCTTATTTTTATGGAATGAAATGAAGAGTGTCTCAACAAGGGCGCCGGATTTAAATTTGCCGCCATTTTTTTTACAAATTGTATGGTGTTTACTTGATGACAGCTTCATGTCCAGACCACGCGACTAAACGAGCAGCGTTTAATTATTGTGAAAAATTGAGAAAATTCACGTTGCTGAATGTGAAGACCACTGTTCGTCGCCACCCTGATCGGTCTCTCGAAAATATAGTCGCAGTGCGATAAAGTGATGCCGAGAATCCAGGCTCTTCCATTCGGCATCGTGGCCAAGAATTGACCCTTAAAAGACCCAGTCTGCAATGAATTTTGACAAAAGATCTGTGCTTGCATGCGTACAAGGTTCGACTGACGCAAGAACTCAAGCCAACGGGCTATAAGCAGCGCCGTGAGTTCGTTGATTGAGCGCTGAAGATCACCAAATTGATGCGGATTTCTCGAAGAAAATCGTTTTCTCTGATGAGGCACATTTTCACCTAAACGGGTACGTCAATGAACAGAACTGCAGAACTTAGGGTTCTGGAAACCCTCGTGTAATAATCGAACAGCCAATGCATCCGCCGCGAGTTACCGTTTGGTGCACATTGTGGGGTGGCGGAGTAATTGGACCGTATTTCTTCGAAAATGGTGTTACTCCGGACCAAGTTTCCAGGCCGTGTCCATCTCTCGGTTTGGCGATCAAAATTGGCCAACAAGATCATGCGATCTAACGCCAATGGACTTCTTCCTCTGGTGCTATGTGAAGGAAAACGTGTATGCGAACAATCCACAAACAGTTGAACGCATTAAAGAAGAGATACGGTGCGTTATCGACGAAATAGAGCCACAGTTGTGCGAAAACGTTACCCAGAATTTTAAGAAAAAACACCCTGTGCCAGAGATTTCGTGGTGGCCATTTACCGGATGTCCCATTTCATGTTTAATCGCAACTATGCCTTTTCATGTTGAAATATAAATACTCTTTTAATTCGAAAAGAAATTGTGCTATTCTTAAAAATCAAATCCGGCGCTGTTATTGAGATAACTTTTATAAGCATTCTATTCGCACGTTTTGAAAGAGCAGTAGTACGACATTTCGATACGAGCGATTTTTAGATCATGTCGCGCGACTTTAGTAATAGTTCCTCACCCAGTCGCTTAGGAAGTAAAATCAAGAACGATGTGAATAAACTTGATGTGCATACATATTCGTTATGTACAATTTTGTGAAAAAAAGAATAAATTCGGATAGAAGATAAAAAAAGTAATGGAATGAAAAACGTAAAAAGTTAGTCTCTGAAAGTTCCCCCACCACACATATTGACAAGTAAAAACACAAATTAATGGAAAAGATGTGGACCTTGATAATGGAAGGCATTGCGTTCCAATTGGCTTTCAAGGTCACCCCACACAGTATCTCAAAGTTAAGATAATGGACCCTCATTTTATTTACCCTGAAAAAACCTAAAAAGATACCGAACGCGCATATTGAAGCGAAAGAGTGCACCTATTGTCTGACGGGAAAAACTGCCAAAATAGGGTTGCAATTAAAGGTGATGAGGTTCCGAATTTGATCAAAAGTTTGTTGTGTTACGTAGCCCCTGGACCCACTAGCAGTACAATTTACAAAAATATAAATATACCACAAAACAATGAAAGCATGTGGTTGGTGTCTAATATCATGGTTGTATTTACTTTTGGGGGATTTTCTGCAGAAACCTACATTCTGGACCAAAACTATCGCCGAAACCGAAAGTGGGGTCGGACACCAATACGTGTAGAAGTATTGGCTAGTAGTGTGGCCACGCCAAGAAGCTGATGTATATTCCAGTAGTTCAGTTTGGCTATGAATGCTGACGGTAGCGTTCCAGTGAGGAACTCCTCTAAAGGAATGACTTCCGTTTGGGCACATCCTATTTGCCAAAGTACGGTACTGGGAAGCATTGAACATATAAATGCGTTCCTAGGCAATGGTAAAATATCCTGCTTTTATGTTAGAATTTTGTGATGAAGCCACTCAATGAGCGATAAGAAAAAATGGCGTCAAGTAGATTGCCTCTATACTTTCCACGCCTTCGAAACAACTTCTAGTAAATTTTCTATCTAGTAATATGACATGGAAGAGACGTAGGTTTTATTAGAACCAGTAAAATACAACTGTAACAAGTAAAACTGCTTGTCAACAAACTGATTATAATAGCTAATAATAATTAGAAATAACGCCGTGGCGCACGGCATGTGCGGCCGACAGGCGAACCGTCCGTCCGTAGAATTACCGGGGTTGGAAGTGTATCAATACATTTACATCAAAAATTGCGATACATCCTCCCAACCCCTACAAGTGCCACCTCCCAATTGTTCACCTCCCAATAATGTTGTAAAATGATCAGGATCCTCTGAAACGTCTAAAAAAGTTCGAGCAATTTTTTTTTGGGGGTCGCTGCAATCAAAATAAGCAGTCCAAGGATTAGCGGACAGACTGACAGACAGACAAACGGAAATAAGTAACAGTTTTTTTGTGATGTACATATTCTATAACATACAAAAAACATATAGCCCAATTTTGAAATTTTTGGCGATTACAATAATTCCTCGCCAGTGTGACATGGAAAGTAAAAACCAGCGTTACGTGTAAAGCTTTTCTGGGAGAATGTAGAAAGTTCAAGAGATCCGTAACTTAATAATAAAAGGTACTTCATATCCTTGTCTTTACAATGCGCAACTTCGTAGCATTGATTCACGCAACGAGTAGTTATGTATATGCCAGCATATGCCTCATTCCAGCGGCAATGTTTTGGAAAACAATTTTCCTACTGTAATAAAAATGATTCCCATGTTATGTCCATGAATAGCAAGTAATGTGTTGAAAAGAAACTTACAGACATTTATGCTGACATGGCAGGCGTTTTCGAAGTATTTCAGATCATCAAAGAGAACGACACGGGACAAGATTATCTACCTCTCACAAGACTGAACAAAAACAATATTATTATACTCATTGTTGTATCTCAAGTTTTTCCCGCTCCTCCTATTGTATAGTTAAAATGTCACCGAGGGCACCTGCGCTGCACCAGACAGAGTTTAGCAATTATCCAGATAATGATAAATAAAGCAAACAGCCAGATAAACTGATAAGATTAATGAGTAATACACGGGAGAGACTTGTAGGTTCACTGTGTTTGGTTAAGATATAATTACTGATCTAACATTGGCGTAGACAAAGTAGTAATTTTTAATATATTTTACTATGAGTGACTACTTTTGACAACTCCCCAATTCAAGCAATGTCAAATTTTAACATTGAGTACAGGAAGCTATAAACGATACATGGAACTCTGGAAACCAGTTCTTTTAAAATGTGCCACACAAAAAGTCTTCATGTGGGTTCAAAGCTCTATATGGATCTATCTTCGGTCTCCTGATCAGTCGTCGTGAGCTGTGCGGGTTCGAATACTGTCCCAAGAGAAATTTTTCTCTTGACTATGGATGTTGTGATTGTTCGTAGGTGGTAGACGGTCTCTGACTGTCGAACGCAGAGGTACCACCCGGCGGATCTCGTAGGCGGGGCCAGAATGTGTGCATGTTGCATGCACACGTGTTCCCTCGCCAGAGTCCGTGTGGCGTTCCCCCTTTCCCCTATAGCCCCACGGTACCCCATGGGTGTTTAGACCTTAGGCATTCGTGGTAGTCGGAATATAAAAAAAATCCCCACGCTGCTCACTCTGTTTGAATCCCAGAATTAGATGCTTATAGAGTAGGTTAAGCCTAATATATCCCGTACACTTCCAACCAGTGTTTTATGCAAAGCAAAAAGAAAGTGATATCAAACAAACATAATTCGTCTTTCTCTATTATCGAACCTTGATAAAAAATACATTCGAACTATGTACGTATTGGGATAAATATCAGATTTTACCTGGTATTTTATTCATTTAAGGGATCGAAGAGGTCTTGAATATCCTATGTATTGTATGTCATAGTCCATAATAAAAAAATGTGGGCTATATTTACAAAAATGGAATAAATGTGTGCTTGGCTTTTTTACCATGTTCTCTAGTCACTATATTCCTAGCTATCATTTGCAATCCTTTGTTGCTTCAAACGAGACTGACGGCAACGTTCCCAAAGGAGTACTGCGGTTTTGTTCCAGATAGCTGCTTCCAAGCATTTCTCAAAACAAGCTTCATTACTTGATTGCAATGCTGGACATACAGTGATAGCTGAGAGAATTTTGATTGATGTTTCGCCTCAGCTTTTCAGAGTGAAGTCAAAAACAGGATATTTTCAGGTTCCCTTATATCAACGTACAAATATATTTAGCTGTTTTGTTAAACGATCCACTGGAGACCTTGTCGAGAACTTTCTGTAAAAGCATTCGGTATACAGGGTGTAAACGTTATGATAGTCATTATTTAAATGGGTGATAGAGGGGGTTGAAGCAAAGAGTTTCATTTAACAGGGGAGTCAAAACGGCATTTTTTTAGAGAAAAGCGACTTTAAAATAAAATCTGACAACGCCGCAATGCCAGACGCAAATTAGGACGGAACGCAGTGTAAATAAAGATGGAGTTTGTTATTTTTGGCACTTAGGTATTATTTCATTATTTGATAATGCAATCGTAAAATGCAAACAATTAAAAAAAACGGACTTACCACTAACGGTCTCAGCGCTTCACCGGGTGTGTGAAAGTTTACTGAACGTATTAAAAGAATCCAATTATAAATAGGGAACACAATTTTGATACATACATTGTTTTTCTTTTTAAAACCCACACTGCACTTTTTTTGTATTTAAAGAAGGTGTTCAAAATGTCGTCTTCCACTTTCCACACAAGCTTCATTACGACGAACCCAGTTTCTTCTTACTCTAGGTCCTCGAAGTTGTCCATTTATTATTTCAGCCGCATTAAAATTTTTTCGCGAAGTTGTGCTTCAGTTGTTATGTTACCAGCCCCATAAACCATCCCTTTAAGTTCTCCTCAATTCCAGAAATCCATCGGATTGAAGTCAGGAGATCTTGCTGGCCATTTTTGAGGATCAGGAGCATTTCGACCATCCAGCAATTTGGATAATGTTCATTCAAATACTGAATGGCGCCTTTAAAAATGTGTGGTGGTACCCCGTCATGAAGAAACCACAAATTCTATCTCCGCTGTAATGACATGTTGTCTAAGGCCTGTTCCAAAAGTTCTGGTAGGTTATTGGCTAGAAAGCTAAGGTATCCTTCTCCTGACAACTTTGGGGGTAACTCGAAAGGGCCAATTACCTCATCGTCATTAAGAATACCCGCCCAAATATTTATTTTAAAACGTTGGAAATGACCTTCACGAAGGATTTTCTTGGGCCCATGTGTGAGTATTATGGAAATTTAATATCCCGTCTCGCGTAAAAGTACATAAGTCCGTCGCTAGAGTGTTTTAAAAAAAATCCGGATTTTCAATGTTTTTGTGCAAAAACTACTGACAGAATGTTAGTCTGCGAGGATAGTATTCTGGTAACAAGGCCTGCACTCATTGTATATGGTAGGGATAAAGCAAATTTTGCCGTAGGATTCTATGGACTATGGTATGCGATAGTCCTACGCGGCGGCCTAATTTCCGAGTGCGAATACCCGTTGGCGAAATCTGTCGCGATAAATTCGACCTGCAAGATTTGAATTCTGACGAACTTCACCGTAAATCAACAACATGTCGGCGAACTCTTGATTCGAGAACATTGTAAATAAACACGACGACGTACGCGAACAACAACAAAACAATACGCCCAATGGTCTGCTCGACAAAACGATAAAGCAATTTAGCTATGCAAAACGTTAACTAACCACTGTTACCGTTTGCGATTGATTGCCGGTTCGATAAGAGTGATTATTGACCGACGCGCTGTTGTCGTGTGTGTTTTAAATATATAATTTAATGAAACTTACTTACTGACTACAAATTTTTGATTAACTTAGAAAAACTTAATACCATTTATTTGTTAATTACAAAATTTAAAAACGTTTTAAATTAGATTATAAAAATTAGTAAGATTGTGGTGATTGTGGTCGATATAAAGCACTTAAAGTTGTAAACTATAAAGCCATTTAGACAAAAATCTATTGACTTTTGGACCATGGGTCATATGAACTTTTTGACTTGTTTTGAACCCCCTATTACCCATTTCAATAATGACCACCATAACGTTTACACTCTGTATACATAGCAATATTCTGCTAGACAATACGAAAATGGTATGTAAGCTCAACTTTTCCACTTAAATCAAAAGGTCAACACTGTAGTAACTTAGAACTTCAAAGCAAACCATGTAGAATAATAGTCGATGAGTAAGCACTCAAAAACTAAGACCGATAAAGGTTTTCCTAACACAGTTTGAAACTCTCGTACTGTACAGAAGAATATAGGCGACCAGCGCTTTAATTGACCCTTCGCAAAACTATTATGCACGCTTGTGGCCCCCTCAATTTGCCCAAATTATATCTTAATCACCTTTCTACCTACGCTAAATTGAACCTGCAGCAGTCATAGACTTTTACTACAACTACGGCACTCGACTTTCAGACTCCCTTCATTCATTGCCTCACCATCAGCCCATCCCTTTGGCTGCCGGATAGCCGGATAAACAAAGGACCATACAACCGCCATGCACCTGTGTCATTTTTCTACCTGAGATCGGTTGCGCGCAGGTGGGGATCTACCTGGATCACGTGACCGCGACGGCGATCACTTTTTTACTGTAAAAAACAGTGCGCCGTGGACCGCGCCTCGCGACTGCTTATTGCAACCGTCGTTCTTGGATACGTTGTTGGTGTAGGCGTATAAACAGCGCTTTTCCCAAGTTTTCCATCGATTTGTGATAGTTTTCAGTGCATTTGCGTGCGTGGAATCGCCATATGTAGAGAGGTCAACCCGTTTTCTTTGTGTATAGTGATTACGGTGGATTACAAAATGTGTCCAACGTCAACGGTCACTTTCGAACGTGTTTATACCTTCTGTCAGTTCTTTTAAGTGAGTTTAACCGTTAGATAAACAGAATGATGGAGCATAAAGTCCGTTTTTGAAGATCATAGAACTCGTAAACCGATTCATGAACTTTGCTATATGAATTTGGAAAATTATATCACTGGTCAGATAGCATATCATGAATTAAACAAGTATTTTGGACTTCTTGCTAGCTGCAGTAAAGCACTAACTGAGAAGTTTAAATGGAATCCATTCAAAAATTATTTTAAATCAAGTTACCATTACATACTATTTTCCACTAAGCAAACTCTTTACAAAGGTAGAAAGACAAAGAAGCGTTCGATCTGGATTGGGACTATAATTATGTGGCACATAGAAAAACATTTGGATACCTTTGTCTCAGAAACAAAGCCTTTTGGATCATTAGCATGACCATGGTGGAATAAAATGCTTCGTCGGAAGTATGATCTGAAGTCTGAACTGTATAATCTTCAACAGATGCTACGTTACAAATATATGTAATACTGAATAACTTGTATCAGTGACCATCTAATCTCCAATGCGTATTATGTCAAGTTAAGAAAAAAATGGTATTAAACACTCAACTTACACTGATAGAGTATGTGACCAAGAGCATTCATTCTGACAAACTTAACAATGACCTCAAGGTCGATTAAAGTCCCGAGGATCCAAAAATGTGGATCTCGTTGCTATCTTAGAACCCCGAAGAAACACAGATACTCTATTCCCGAGAGCAACTCACAAAAAGAAAAGCAGTAACAAAAGAATTGAGTTCTTGAAACGTCTGGGCTCCTAGATTATCCTTTCTCAAAAGGACGGTTTACTATCGTATGTCCTAAAAGTTTTGCCACAAAATATTTATCGGATTTTTTTAATGAAGAAATATATTTAAATACTAACTAGTTATCAAAAATTACAACTCGATACTTAACTAAACTATACTATCGAATTATGTGGAGTGGCCCATTTCGCTCTACCAGACGCAACTTTCTTCGAAAGTCTCTCATGCGGTCCTGGACGGAATTCAGATCAATTTCTCTGTTTTTCGTAAATTCGCCGTCTTAATTGTTCTTCATCTTGGGCTTCCCAGCCTCCATGCTAAACCTTCCTAGACAGTAAAGCACAAAAATCCTCTATTAAGCGTGCCTGCATCAAGTTTGGAGAATGATCGTTTTTGTGAAAAAAAGGTATGTTATGTTGTCGACGCCAGTGTTGGGTATCTCTTGCTGATGCTAGATCTGACCAAAACATTTGGTCATTACCATGATGTTTGTGGACAGAGTGAAGCATTTTGGAAAGGCAGTTATTAATATCTCTGACTATTCAAAGCTACACCCCTCACCCTTCCCACAAAAGGTTGGGATACACCCCTGTTAAAAATTGCTCACCACACAAGGATTTTATCTACAAATTTCGCTTTATGTTTATATCTAACATTGTCAAGACATTCCTCTACGTTTTCCGTATAAAATCCATTCATTTCAGATTAACTAATAAGTGAAATACTTTTGTCATCTAAAATAATGATTTTTCCATTGGCAAAACTTACCCGCTTTAGTTGACGACAGCATCTTGGTATACGAAGGATTTGCGCTTGAGAGTATTAGGGGCACTTAAGTCTTTCTCGATATTCCTCCTCAATTTCAACGATATCATACTCTTAAAAGATCTGAATTGGCGAGCCAGTCTCCTTGTAGACATTCCAACCCATTTTTTGATCTTTTCACCAATCTCCCTCCATGCTCATACTCCGCTATTGTTCGATAAATTCTACGTGAAATGTTTCCATTCTGGAATATTTGACAGATTTCAGTTTTGAGTACTCGCCCAACACACTTTAGTAGATACTTTTTCTTATTTCTAATTTATACGACGGCGACGTCTTGAAGCGAAAACTTCAAAATAAATAAACGTCAACTGACAGTAATGTTAGTAAACAAACATTTCCAAAGGCAATTTGATATTATTTGGTGTTTGTTAAAATTAGAGCCAATGAATTTTGTGCCAAAACTCTCAGGACATACATTATGTGTGTCAAGGACTCCTTCACCCCCATCACACACATTTGGCGTCTAAACTTTTTATGATCGAGGTTATGACTGACCGGACTACAGACCCAGAAACAACACTAGGTTGTTTGTATCCCTTTCCTTTCTTGGCTCTAAAATCAGCTCGCATACTTCAAGGAGTGATCCCCCAGCAAGTATTCTCTCTAATCCAGCGTACCGTACTTATGTATGTCACCGTATCCGATTGAATGAGACAAAACGATGCGCTACAATACGATCCAGAGCCTCGAAGCATTGTAAAATAAGGCCACAGTCAACTATCAAGCACTCAGCATCTAGGTTGTGGGAGCAGATGATTATTCTTCTCCTAATCATCCTGAATCAGATTGCAAAAGTCAAAACTTCGTACATTCTCCCTTAAAATATTGTGTATAGAATATTTCATCTCTAAATACGTATACATACATCCTTTAGTCATTTTGATTATTCACCGTATTCCTTCCAGGCCGTTCTTCACAGATTGAGAAGATAATATTGAGCTTCTCGCATTTAGTAAAATACCGAGCTAAACTGTAGTTTTATGCTGCTATAAAATTGGAGAGAAAGCATGTTTCACAAGATTCTTACGACGCGTAGACAAGTAGACATCAATTCAGTGATTACATTTTATTACTTCCGACGTTCGATCGACCAAGGACCAAGGACGATATTTAGATATGATCTGTAATTAGCACAGTCATAACGTAACATTAATGATAGCAATAGTAAAAATTCCAGCGCATGAATGATCTGATTCATCTGAATGTTGAGAATTACCTCACTCAGTATTGAGAAAGATGGCTTTCGGTATTAAAATATGGTAAAATTGTGACTCCCTTTATAACAATCTATACGTCTTTGCTAATGATTACCAGGCACTTAATACACTATTTCCACCATGGCCGGTCAAATGACCATCGGCGTACAAGTATTACTCAGAAATAAACAAAATGCAAATAAAACAATAAATACAATATTCACTGTATATAATTAATAGAAAAAGCATGAAATTAAATGTGCAAAAGCGATAAAATAATAACTCCAATGCAAAGTTTGTCACATTTCACATTAAACATTTCTTACTTTCAGTTATCAGTGACAGTACACACATGCTACGACACTAGTACCTAAACATTAAAAAATAATGCACGCCTATCCCACGTGACAAAATGTGCAACTTCCTACGGACTTTTTTCGCTTTGATCCTCTACTTCGATCACGTGATCTCTCAAGAAACGACGGTACCACCGAGTGATTCCCTGTTCACCAAAAGGGACGCGACGAGTACCTTCGAGTTCCCGAGCACGAAAAGGACGGTGACTGAACATCTTGGTGGGACAATAGTGGACACGACAGTGACTCTTTCGGCAGCGGACAGCCCCTATTGGTTGAGGAATGATCTCATCATAGAAAGAACTGCCGAATTAGTGATCGAGCCTGGAGTGACCGTCAAGGTCGACCCCCAAGTTGGGATTACTGTTAGAGGAGTACTGACAGCTGAGGTGAGTAAATTCTTGACTCTACCGCTATAATTGAGCCACCGACACACAACTTAAATACAATTTGAACCAGAGTTGGGTCGGTTCCGTACGAGTAGTTTCAAAGGAACGCTACCGCAGAAATAAAGGATTCGATACCGATCATATCGAAGGAATCGAGTCTGACTATTTCAATTACGATTCCGGTGGTTTCGATACCGATTCATAAAATCGGCTTGCATTTTAACGAACTGGAATCCTCGCAGATATACTTTCAATTCCAACACACCAAACTGGTAATAATGAGGAAGTATTTGTAGTGTTGGGTTTCGAGTAAGGGTGGCTTTTGGATTTATGTCAAGTTGCCGTTTTACTGTTAAAGTTATCAGAAAATGTGGAACCGAGAGAATAAAAATAATATTAAGGAAAAGTCCAGGAATAGGGAGGGAATGCGAAAAAAACATGTCTAACTCTAACAGTGTCAAGACAAATACGAGGTGTGTAAATTAATGATGCAACTGATTTTTTTTTCAAATATAATTACAATTTTATACTGCCACCCTCAAAATAACTTCCTTCTGAAGTCACACAGCGCGGAAGGCGGTTCTTCTGCTCCTCATACGAGTGCTGGAACTCCTATACTGGAATATCCTTCAGCTGGTCGGTTACAGCCGTTTGAATGTTTTTGACTGTCCCAAAATGTGGGAAGAGAAAAAAGTCACAAGGACTCAAAGATGTTGTGACAAGGTGCATTATCGTGATCTGATGAACGGTCGTTATTCTGTCGATATTTTCATCGGTTCTTGAAGATGAAGGCCTTCCTTCGTGTTTCGTCTTCAATCGACTCTCTTCCTTCTGAAAATGCCTTAACCACCGAAAAATCTGACCTCTTGACAAAACACTGTCTCCGTAGGCCTTCCGAAAACCGGATACCACACCGTTGCTCGAAATGATGTCACTCATGTTTAGACCGCAATAGAAAAAATTGATTATCAAAAAAAAAATCGCTTAGGACAAAGAAAATACTCGAGCGAGTTCAAACTTGTACTAAAGGCGGATCACATGTTCTCCTGTCTCCCCCCGCAAGCCCGACGCTCCCAGTGTTCCCAGCTCGAAAGCTACGTTAATAGTCTCATTACTTAATTTATAGACCTCGGAGACCTAATATACTCCGCCGTTGGGCTGAGTGTTACCCCGAAAACCGAACCACAAGTTACAAAATGTTTCAAGTTCAAGTCTGAACCCAGTTAATACCTCCCATCTCCGCCTTCCAGCCGCTTTCGTGCTACAATCCCCGTGACCGTCCAACGGCGAAATGTACCCACAAGACGGGCACTACAGTTAGTGGATCGTTCTTCATTTGTAGTGTTTAAAATTAAGAGTAATATCAGAATCCACGGAACCATGTCTTTCAAACAGTTCATTGAAAATCAACCACGTGGAGTTTTGAAAGTGCTGGTATCGAAACCGTGGAGTTTGGGTCCAGAATCTTGAACGATTCGAAGAGATCGGGATCGAAACCATGAAATCGATTTACTAAACGGAACGTTTGGCTTACCTCTAGTTTGAATGAACTCATAGTATGTTCGTTAACTGGTGATTCAACATTCAACACATTTGACCTCTCGTGTATGCGTTTCTCATACGCCTTAAATACGGAACCGCAATTACTCTTTGCTGATCCTGTAAACTTTAACCGTATCTGACTGACTTATTTCATGAAATGGATTCGTTTTTCCTCATTTTTTTTGAAGTAGTAACGAAAAAAAAAATGATATCACATAAATGGCCACACGTGGAAGCTGCACACACCTGAGAGGTGCGTGTTCTTGGCTTGATTACGTTTTTCACCGCTGCTGGTAGATTTCGGAAAGAATGTTTTGAGTAGCTTATCGAATATTACTTTCAGCTGATCTACAGTGGCTGGTTTGTTGGTATATACTTTATTTTTATAAACCATCGAAGAAATACGTCTAGGGTCTTTGAATCGGGTGATCTTGGGTGCCATATCACATCACTTAAAGGGGAGATCAAACGTTCTGAGAACATTATACACAAGACATTTATTCCTCTAGCAATGCGACAATGACATATCCGAGAAACAAATCAGTGAATCAATATATCAGCCACTTTATATCATTTGTTCTTAAAGAATGAAAACGTTGCATGTACAATTAATTGCAAGTCCATTCAAGAAATCGAAACTATGCCTATTATATGAACGTGTATTCAGATTTCTAACGGAGCTTTAGTGTCGGAAACGCTCTAAAAAATCCTCACCGAACCATACAAGCGAAATTTCTTTACAAGGGAAGTCATTATTTCTTACTCGCGCGTTCTAAGAAAATATGCCGGTTCTTAACCAACCATATATAACCGCTGGCTTTGTATCCGGTGCATTTTTATTTTTTTTATATACAACTATAATTTAATAATTTTTCACGCCCGAAAGATATTTTACTAGATTTTTACTTCAATGAAATTTTTACCTTCGATCAACAGTGAAATCCTAGTCCTTTATCAACTGCTTTTTACTTTTGCCGACTTTTAATAATTACACACATCAAAGCCTACAAAACTTCGATAAACTTTTCTGTAGTGACACCCAGAACATGTGTTTTCCGATACGGTTATCGGGTTCCTTTAATTTAACGAGGTGCTAATATGCTTATTACAATAGTAATGATATGAAAAGACATGTGCTTGCAAGAAAGTATGGGCCCAGAATCTCGCTTGGACTGTCAAAAAGCACCAAAGGAACTAAGCGAAAGAATGAGTAAAAAGCAGCACAAGGTTGAATGTGTGATGTAGGCACAAAAAGAAGTTAACCTGGACCGTACCTGAAATACGAAAACAGAACTGCAAACAATGAGTTCAATCCGTTTAGTTAAATAGGGTCCAAGAGCCAACCGCAACATTTTGGTTACATTGCGTACTGAGATGGTATGATAAAAACTAGTCATATCTTATGTATTTTGATGCTAAAATGCAAACTTGCCACGTTAAACGTTGATTGGAGCGGTGTGCGGTGTAATTAATTAGAAAAAATAAAAATATGCTGTACCACGAAAAAATTTCATAGATCTTCACCGCGTACCGAAATAAAACTTCGGAAAGTTACTTACGCCTTTCAACAGCAAGTAGAATAGACTTGCCAGTGCAAAACGTAACCAGGCAGAAGCTTGTCGGGTTCTATCATCGAAATGAAGCCACATCAATGATTTGCAGAAAGGTCATGCCTATTTAAACTTAGTGAAATTAATGCATAAAAATCGTATATTGGAACATTTTTTTTAAATGGAATCGTCAACACGATAAGTTTCTTATGGAAGGATCTAACCGAATATATAATAAAATATGGAACATTTCATTTCAGGAAATTATCAACATAATACTAAGTGACATATAAATCCGAACACCCAGTTTAAATAGTTTTATTTTAATAAAAGTTGGTGAATGTATTTATCTTACTGTAAATAACAAGTGAAAAATTTTTCAGCCTTATCAGTTGGACATTCCGGTTTTTATACTGCTTTTTTTTAATTCACTAACGCTCTAAAAATGAATATTTCAGCCGCAGTAAAGAATCAACGTTGGCGGATTTTGGTTCTTGACATCCTTTACGATCGGTTACGATGCCTAGAGTACGGAGACCTGTACGATTTCGACAACTTAGTGAGCTTGATAGGGGCCGTATAGTGGGACTTCGGGAAGCTGGACTTTCTTTTCGGGCAATTGCAGTTAGAGTGCAAAAAAGTGTAGACACTGTGGTTAGGTGTTGTCAGGCATGGCTTCGAGAAGGCCGTACGCAAAGAGCAAGGGGCACTGGATGCCGCCGTAGAACAACAGACCGTGAAGATCGCCGCCTAAGATTATTGGCCTTAAGGGACCGTTTCTCCACTACCAGGTCCATTGCAAATGAATGGTTTGCAGAACACGGAAGACCTATTGGCATGCGAAGTGTTTACCGACGAATGAGAAGTTTTGGCTTGTTTTCATACCGGCCACACTGGGTCCTCCCTTTAACTCGAGAACACCGACGTAATCGCCTTGAGTGGTGCATACAACGGTCACTCTGGCATCAGGAATGGAGCAATATTGTCTTTAGTGACGAGTCTCGATTTTGTTTAGGCATGCACGATGGTCGTGCCAGGGTTAGAATGCGACGTGGTGAAAGGAGGAATCCACAGTTTTTTGTTGAAAGACATGTTCATCACACTGTTGGAGTTATGGTTTGGGGTGCTATAGCTTATGGTTCCAGGTCACCTTTAATCTTCATCAGAGGTAACATGAACGCGCAGCGTTATATCCACGAAGTTCTAGAACCCCATGTTCATCCTTTACCCTATCTTGACACCTTGACAGATCCAACTTTCCAACAAGATAATGCCCGACCACATGTTGCAAGAGTCACAATAGACTTCTTTCAACATAATGATGTCACATTGTTACCATGGCCACCAAGATCTACCGACTTATCCCCAATTGGGCACGTGTGGGATATGATGGGTAGGAGATTGCTCAATTTGCAACGTCCTCCTCAGGCTCTAGAAGCACTTCGAGAGGAGTTGGTGGCCACACTGGGTCCTCCCTTCCATGTCACCTTTAATCTTCATCAGAGGTAACATGAACGCGCAGCGTTATATCCACGAAGTTCTAGAACCCCATCTTTTACCCTATCTTGACACCCTGGCAGATCCAACTTTCCAACAAGATAATGCCCGAACACATGTTGCAAGAGTCACAATAGACTTCTTTCAACATAATGATGTCACATTGTTACCATAGCCACCAAGATCTCCCGACTTATCCCCAATTGAGCACGTGTGGGATATGATGGGTAGGAGATTGCTCAATTTGCAACGTCCTCCTCTTTGCACTTTGAGAGGAGTTGGTGGTTGCCTGGAATGAGATACCACAGGAGGACATTGACCACCTGATCAGAAGCATGCCTAGGCGCGTTGGAGAATGCGTAGCACATCAGGGTGCATCCACACATTATTAAAGGTCAAAGGGCAATCATTTTGAAATGTTTATCATTTACTTATTATGCTTCATTAAGTACTTATACAAAATTTTATTAAAATAAAACCATTTATACTGGGTGTTCGGATTTATATGTCACTTAGTATACATCATGTTTTTTAAACTGAATGACCAATATTTTATAGCACACATTCAGATAGACCCCTCCAAAGTAAGAAGAGTGATATAACCTACCATAAAGTTTTGTTGAGTTATATGCGACGTAGTGTACAAAAAAGCTTAACATTGACAGCCTGTCTGTCCGCCATTTTGCAAGATTGTGATTTTATAGTTTATGATTAAAAAGTACTCATATGGCGCTTCAAATCGACGTGTCACATGGTCTCCCAATTCAATTTAAAAGATGTTCCAAAATATTTGAATTACGAACTGCAACTTTTCTAACATATATTTTTCATGGATTCATTTGATTAAACCAAATTTCAGCTCGAAAAGTAAGTAGGAAGGTTTTTTTAAAGCATTGATGTGGCTTCATTTGGATGATAAAACCCGATAAATTTTTCTCTGGTTACGTGTTGCACTGGCAAGTCTGTGCCACTTGCTTTTCAAGAGCGTAAACAACAAATTCCTGAAGTCTTATTTCGGTATGCAATGAAATGCATGAAACTTCGTCGCGGTACGCGATATATCTTAGCACAGCAAATTTTCAATTTTTTCAAAATTTCACCGCTCCCATTATCATTTTACCTGGCCAGTTTGCATATTTGCATCAAAATGCGTAAGATTTATTTTATCAAATTATCTTAGATCGCGATGTAACTAAAGCTTTGTAGTGAGCTCCCCTACTACCCCTAGATCAATAGAAGCACGCCTGTATAAGATAGTGTTACATGCTGAGGACATCAACTGCAGTCGGCATTTCATATCCTCTATGAAATCACAAAAAACATCAACTCTTTGAGAAACCAAAGGACTTTCATACAGTTCCTGCAGAGAAACCGTACCCATTAATACGGAATGCGGCTAGACCAGGTACCAGGTACTGTAAACTACAAGAATTAAGGTACAACATAAGTGTTAAAAAAGCTGCGTAACCTACGCGCGTCTTCATCCAGGAAAAAAACTCATTGTTTTGAGAGATTTTTCACAAAAAAATGAATTTAAGATTTTTTGCGTGTACTTCTAATTAGATCTGTGAAACAATGACATAACCATTGCTAAAACTAACCATTTAGCTCATCTCAAAAAAAAACCACAGCCATGAACCTAATGTTTTAGTTGTAATTGCGATTGAAAGTTCATTATCCCGTCTTTTTTTTCGAAATTTCACAAAATTGCAAATATCTCCTGAACTAAAAATTTCGGCCCACACATAGGTATACGGATTCATTCAATATGTTTGGAAGCCCTCTATCACCTGACTTTCGTTGATCCACTACTAACTTTATACCCTGTATATTATAAGTCCTGATGCACTTTGAAAAGTAATGTAACATTCCCCAAGTTGTTTCTTATATCATGAGAACAAGAGCAGATGCAAAGGGGAGCGTGACCCCCCTGAGCAAATGGTGTTATAGCAAATCGCAAGAATGAAATATTTCCCGTCCTTTCTACACTACCGTTTGGTGTAGAGAAAGCAGACTTGCCTTCAATTTTTCTCAGTAGGCTCAAAACATGATCTATGACTGAAGATCGCCTAACTGGACTGGCACTTCTTTACGTGCACAAAAATATACTTGTCAATTTAGAAGAAGTGATAAATCGCTCCGCAAGAAAACAAAAAAGAAGATTGAACAATAAAATGATTCCTTCTTAAATTAAGTTTATTATTTTTTAAGGCATTGCGGCCTGTCTTCATTGGACCCGGAGTCGATGGGCAATGTTATTTTAATATGCAGTTCTCAATGTATCTAGTTTTGCTTCAAAACCCAAAAAACCTCCGCGACCAAAATCATAGTTTGTGCTTTTACTTCCTACGCCATTGGGCGAAACGGAAGTTAACTTGCTACATGGTTAATAACTACCAGTAGGGCAGGGAAATAATGTAAATTTTTTCTTTTAAATTGCGCTGATATTAATCATTTATGAAGTAATGACGGCGTTGCGTAGGTATAGTGGATACCAAATAAAACCCGATGCACGTCATCGATCTGGAGCTGTGCGCTGTTGCCAAAATTTGCACGTTTTCTTGCTGCTGCACGCTAACAATAAGAAAAAGAAGATTAACCTTAATGTTTCTATTACTTATGCTATCAACAAGCGTAAACTCACCTCCCTTACTGCAGTTAAAGGCAAAAGTGGGCCATTATTATCCCTTTCCCGTTCGAAGTATTCTAATAAGCATGATATGAGCTCTTTACACCGACTGTTAAGTTGTTTTGGCATTTTGGATACTTTACACCACTTCACAGTAACTGTTGTTCTGAAAAGAACATTTTTTAATTGGCAAGGCACCGATTCAAAGCTCAAATAGCGCAAAACTCACAAACTAAACAATAAAGAACTAATAGTACGACAAAAGGACAATGGCAACTGGTGTCAACAAATGAGAAGTGGCAACCTCACATTTCTCTGCACGGCACTACCAACCGAATCGAGACGGGGAAATTTAAACTTCAAGTAGAAATGTCACATTGAATGTAGTCAACTGTTGGTAACCATGATTTTTATGAATGACATCACCTATGACGTGCATCGGATTTTATTTGGTATCCACTATAGTGCACAGTCAACCCACTTGACGCTATTTTTTAAGCTATGGAGTATATTTGCTATGACCCCCGAGAAGAACTTGACCCGTTTCCGTGATCTGATAATAGGATAACGTACCAGTTTGTCGTGCAAGGTAGATATGTGAACGGAAGACCGTGAATCCCATTGGGTTTCTGTATCACGTTTCTTCTAATCAATATCGTTATTATCCTGTCCTATTCCTGAACAGCTAAGCGTATACGGTTTCACGCAAACCGGAGCTAAATCAATGTAAAAGGAGGCAAACCACGAGTTCGTTCGTTCGTTTGTACGGCTGGACTCACCCGCATTCTCGCCGCTGTGATTGCAGGGTCTTTGACCAGATTTCATTTTATTGATACATCTGATTCACTGTTCTGTTCTGTTAAATTGTCACGTTTTTACTTTCTAACAAATGCTCCTAACAAGACCGATAACACTGAAATGCTTTGAAAACTGGAAATATTTACTGTCTTCTAAAATGTTCCTCTGAATATCACTATTTTGCCTCCAAAAAGTATATTCTGAATGTTTTCACTTCTTCGTATGAACGATGATTAGCAAAACTTGATCTCCGAAGTTCAAACGTCAAAGCTATGACGTAATAAGTTTTCCATGCCCTGACCAACCATAACCTTAGAATATAACCTTCCTTTTAGCAAGCAGTTAGATTTCCACCAGATATGAGGAAAATAGCTCATCAATATAAAACTTTCAGATACACGTTTTCTTTCAATACACAACCTTGAATAGTGGAAAAGTCTATTTCGACTATAAAAAATGCAATTTTATCCAAGATGGAGAATATCCCATTATTGTAAAGTTGAAATACCAAAAGTTCGTAAAGTGCATACATATTTAAAGTAATTGGGTACACCGACAACATAAATAATTTTTTTGTTCGTTTAAATACCCTTTTTTGTTTTTGCATGTTTTACATATCCCTGTTTTCACAATTTGATGTGTAGTTTTCATATTGTATGGAATATATAGCCCAGGAGTAAAACGTATCCCTTTCAATTCCAATGAGCGCGATGGTTATCAGTCAAGAGGAGAAAACATAATGGCATTTCGTTGTCAAGGAATGTTTTTGAAAAGATTTCAGGTACTCCGTGAAGCCTAAGCTCATTTTATAGAAGGTGTCCAGGAATAAATTCTCCTTTTTAAACTCGAATAACTTGACAACAGGGTAACTTATCGCGTCCTTCGATAGTGGATCGATGCGGGTTATTGAGTAAAAATGGAGCGTCGGTCTGGTCCGCATCGTGCCTTCATTATTGAGGCATATTTCAAGAACAATGACTCGTACACAATTGCAAGACCAAGGTTTTGTGCTCACTTCAATGTTACGCATGTGGAGGACGCACCAAGTAAAAATTTAGTGAAATTATGGGTGAAGAGGTTTAGAAATCGTCAGCTTTGAATGTGAAGCGCCTTGGTCGTCCAACGACTGTAACTACTCTACAAGAACTGGCCAGCTAGGTCTCCAGATCTCACCCCATTGGACTTTTTTTGTGGGGATACCTTAAAAGTAATGTTTATGTTAATCGGCCTAGGACTTTGCAGGAATTAAAACAAAACATACGGAAAGAAATTAGAGCAATTACACCTGAATTATATTTAGCAGTTTTTAACCACATGAAGATGGCATTGCAGGAGTGTTTCGAGCGAAATAGAAGGCACCTCTACTATATAATTTTCAAAGCATGAAATCTGCCTATATTGTGTGTATTTTTGCTTCAATAGATTAATTTTAAAACTTCAAGCCAATTTAAAAAGGGAAATACATTCCTGAACACTCAGTATTTAAAAGATGAGCAATTATAGACATGTTTCTCTTCTTAGACATAATTTGTAGAGTCATTACAAGGATTCATGGACGTTACTTCGCCGTGTCATTGTCACTAGACATAGTAAAACTGCACAGCTGTATGAAATACGGCGTATTGGCACATAAGAATGTGAACACGCAAATAAAATAATATTAAACCCTTGACCTGTTATCCTGTACTGTTCCTGTGAGAACCAATTCTGAGCGAACTTTCACCATCTACATTCTGCCCTAAGACCAGGACGACTCTGTCTGAACATACGTCATGTACCTTGGCAGTTCTGAGGTGGTAGAACATTTGACTGTAACTTCCAATGAGTTCCTCATGGGTACTTTTCTCAAATATTCCGACTGATTATCCTTCCTACAATACAGTATACCAAATCACAAACAATCTGTCACACCTAGAAGTCTATAAAGCTGAGTGGGCAATTTTGTAGACAACTGAACGTGTTGTTTCAAATTGGTACGTGAGAATTAAAAGACCGGTAATGACTTAAAAATTAAGAACAGTAGGCAACAATCATTGGTTATTCTTTATCTAGGTCTATGTCTGTAGGCACATTCAACACAAATGAGACTCTACCTCACACGTACTCATTCCTTGTCCGTGATTCATAAATTTTCCTCACAATATATAATTAAAATGCGCAATGTATCAGTTAATCTTTTTCATTGTACTTCCTTTATACTAAGTGTTGCATTTCCCAAGAAACTAGTAATTACTGGAGATTCATTTTTTAATATATTACCATTATTTCGTTGTTATCTAGGTCAGTGCAAGCAAATCATATTCTTTTTGCAACCACTTTTAATGCGAATTTACTGAAACAAAATCGTGTTACGTTACTCCCAGAAAAAAAAGTTCACTATTGATTGTGAAATATCTGTTTACACATCACATTTACAGATTAGACATTATTACAACCTGCTATTCTTGTTTACTCAACACTTCATTTTTCTGAGCAGAAATAGCTGGTTAGACTGTTAACACGTACGAGGTGTGATGAACAAAACGATATTAATCGGGAGTATGTCATTCAATTCTATCGTCGGTCTGTCCCGCAAAAGAAAATCTAGATATAGCTATACAGGGTGACTCAACGTGGCAAAATTTTTAGGATAGAAAGCAAATTCGAAAATAACAAAAAAAGGTCCTGAAGTATGTCATTGTTACTCAAAAGCTTTACCTCTTCATACTATTAGTATAGATTAAGGTACAGGTAGTCAGTTTTTAAGCTGACGGTTTGATGACTTACGATAGTGTCTCTCGGCTACATAATTGCTTTTACCTTCCTGGCGCCACTGGATGATACAGCTATAATAGGCGATATGTATACAGGGTGTTTACGAGGGATGTCTTTTAAGTTTTGCATATAGAAACATAGTAGGCCGCGCGGATCGAACGTCAGTACTGAATCTTAACCTCACTCTTCAGTAAACTTAAATTCAAAGTTTCATAACAATACGTACAGTGTTCTCACTACAGTGAATTTTTAAGTGTCACCAAGCCATTAGAAAAATGGAACTCAACCGAGAACATTTTCGCGCCATAATTTATTACAACTTTCAGAGACAAGTATCGCAACAAGAATGCCTTGCTAAGTTACTGACTGTTTTCGGCAACGAAGCGCCACATCAGTCGACAATTTCCAGTTCCTATGGAGAATTCAAACGTGGACGGGTGAGTCTTAGCGACGATCCTAGGGTGGGTGCACCAAAAACGGCAGTCACCCAGGAAAACGACGATGCTGTGCTCAAACTCATCATTGACATATCGCGAGATTGAGGCGTCCTTGCAGACCTCAATTCAAAAAAAATTACATGAAGAATTAGGAGTAAGAAAATTAGTTTCTCGTTGGATACCCCACCTGTTGACTGAAGAGCAGAAAGCAGCCAGGGTTAATTGGTGTCAAAAATGTCAATTCCGGAAACTCAAAAAATGTGTACAGTATTTTTAGTGGTGATGAATCGTGTATTTACTGTTATGAACCAGAAAATAAACGACAGTCGGCTGTTTGGGTGTTCCAAGGTGAAGAAAAGACAACAAAAGTCATCCGCTCTCGAAGTGTTTCGAAAAAGATGGTGGCGACATTTGTGTCAAAAGCGGGTCATATTGCAACAATTCCTCTTAATGAGCAAAGAACTGTTTTTGCAGATTGGTATACCACCATTTGTTTGCCAAAAGTCATCACCGAGCTTCGAAAAATCAACCCCGAAAGAAGAATCATCCTCCACCAAGACAATGCAAGCTCGCACACAGCCCAAAAAACAAGGCAGTATTTAACGGAAGAAAACGTGGAATAATTGGACCATCCTCCATATAGTCCCGATCTAAGTCCTAACGATTTCTTTACTTTCCCGAAAATTAAAAGCAGACTGCGTGGTCAAAGGTTCCAGGCACCAGAAGAAGCAGTTGACGCATTCAAAAATGCCGTTTTGGAGCTGCCAGCAAACGAGTGGAATAAAGTCATTTAAAACTACTAACCGTGTTGTTTTATTTCCATATGCAAAACTTAAAAGACTTCCCTCGTATTTGAACACTTCCCACCACGGATTTATCGAAAACCACTGATTAAAAGAAAAAACGCCGAGACACGTCAAACGATTTGTCAAGGGGGACAACTTTTTAATCAAAAACTACTTCACCTCTTTCTTAAAAATTCTTAGACACGGGGTATCGAGTAACAGTTTGTTTGAAAGTTCTTTCGAAGTCCTTTATTTTGACGTTTGATTTTTTAAAATCGGTCGATTCGTTTTCGATTAAATTAGAAAAATCTTTATTTATCTTAATTTGTTGAGATAGAAAACAAAAACACACCGAAATATCACTTTTTATTTCAATAAGTGTTCAAAATGTTGCCCGTTAGGGTTTGCCAAATCTACAATTCATTTATAATTTAAAACGGAAACTACAAACATAAACAATTCGGAAGATTAGACGTGGCAACAACCAAATAACAACAATTTTTTCCGCATTCTTTTCATCACCACAGATGTCCTGGGCGAACTGTATTTATTGTTATACCAGTTTAGTTATTTGTTGCTAAGGGTGAGAAAGAATTTAATTTGCTGTCAGTTACCTTTGACACAATCTTGGGATAGTGAAAATTAATTTATTGAACCAGATTTTACTTCAAAAATGGTTTACTCACTGGAGACATTTATTTGGATATGTCGGAAAATACCATCAATCTGCTTATCACTGAAACCGTTGAAAACCAAATCGAAGATAATGGAAACCCTATACTTGATGAGGCTGCTGGAAATATTTCCATCAAGACGGCGCTCCTCACTATGTTCTTCCGGTTCGGCAATGGCTAGACGACGAGTTTCCAGATAAATGGATAGGGCGAAGTGGGCCTAGATCTCCTGATTTGACGCCATTAGACTTTTTTTCTATGGGGCCATTTGAAATCTATTGTGTTTACTCTCCTGAAAGTTTGGATGAACTTCGTCATCGCATCATCGAAAGCTGCCATGTTTTTGAAAATGTCCGCCTATATCATTGTTTGGCCAATAACGGCAACACTTGAACACTTATTGAAATAAAAAGTGATATTTCCGTATGTTTTTGTCTTCTATCTGAACAAATTAAGATAAAGATTATTCTAAACTTCTTGAAAACGAATAGACCGATTTTAAAAAATGGCAGAGGGTGAAAGGGGGTGAAGTAGTTTTTGGTTAAAAAGTTGTCCCCCTTGACAACTATTTTGACGTGTCCCTGCATTTTTTATTTTAATCAGTGGTTTCCGTTAAATCCGTGGTGGAAAGTTTTCTACTGAATACCCTGTATAAAAAACAAGATGAAATTTTTTTTTTATGGAAGTTGGGCGAAACACTTCTATTGCAGTGCATAGGTATATATGTTACTTTTTAGAAATGAAACCTAGATCCGGAATGTAATCACGACCCAATCTAGCGGAATGGAAGGCGTTCTTTTTTCCATCATGCTTTCTATGAAGAAGCTTCCTTGTTTAGCCCACTCTAGAACTATGCCTTTTACCATACTTTGTAAGAAACGTGTCAACTCTCAGAGAGTACCCAGGAAGCTTACATGCTTAGCTCATTTTTGCCAGCATAGTGTATTTCCTTTTGATCTTCTAATTCCTTATACGTTGACCTGTAGAATTCTTATATTTCCAATATCCCGATTTAGGTATTGAGAAGCGCAGGGACTTTTCGATTGTCGATTAATGCTGTATCTGTAAGCTTTGATAGCCTAGAATGTTATGCAGTCAGTTGTGTAGACTATTTATCCACCACGGGGGTCTAGTCTACTTTGGCATAAGCGAATAAATGATTGTGATCGTGAGAATTTTGTATGACATAATTTTTTAGTGACTTTGACCCCTGGGAGTAAATCACCTAAAAGCTATCTTGAATAGCAATTAAGCAATAATGCGTGGGTTTATTGGCACATATATACATTTCCTCATGCCTGTCTTGTTTATTAGCAGATAATCTCTATAAAGACGATTAATATTACAAGTATTGAGCTAATTGCAAAATTGTGTGAAAATACAAATCCAATAACAAGGCTTCCGAGGAAACTCGCGGAGTAATCTTTTTAAATGTTTTGATTATAATCGATTTCTGTGTAGGAGATTGGTTACCTTAAATACTATCGATAAACCTCGTAGCTACGGAAAAATATAATATAGAATTACATGTGTGTAATAAATGAGTCATTCACCATTATTATCTGACTAATAATCACGATATGCAGCTACGTGTTTTCGTGGAAATAGCTTACGTTGTTTGGAACCAGCGGCAACCTAGTTAAAAGGCTACTAATTTAGGACAGCTGAAATTTCTCACACCTTGAAAATAATGTGGGCTTGCGGTCTTAGGGTAGGGCAAATGAGAGACGTCTGAAGTCCCAGACATGAAAGGGTACGGCAAATCAAATACGACTTGAGGAACGTTTTTGAAAAAAAAATATATCAAATTACATTATGGATATGAAGGAAAAGCTGATGATCCAGTTGCAATACAGCTCATATAATGAAAAAATAGATTCAAATTTCATTAAACACGCTGAAGTCCAAACATGCATGAAGCGGTGTGAAATAAGAATCAAACAAATAGAACTAGCAAACGGAGGCTCTAAAAGATCAGAAGTTCTCGAATTCACAAAATAATAAAAACATTGAAAACGTTTTTACTATAGGTTTTTAAAAGAAATAAATTTATTTTGATTCATCTGCCAAATATAATAAGGTTTCTTAAGAGTAGGCAGAACTTTTATATTTTTGTCACCATTGTACCATAAAGACTTTTTTGGCATTAGTAGGGGAACCAACTAAGCAAGCAAATTTTTTGTAACATCGCGTTTTGAGATGATATTACGATAGAAAGTAGTTTTACTTATTTTGATGCCAAGGCGCAAACCTCCGAGGTTTAATGTTGATCGGAGCAGTATAATTAACTCTAAGAAAATTGAAAAATTTGCTGTACCAACAACTTCCCGAAAATCTATGTGGGTACGCCTCAAAGATTCATGAGATTTTATATTTCCTGGTTCAATTAACAATTTATTAAAATTGATAATTACAAAAGTTGCAGGTAGGTAGACCAACCAGCCAATTTTTTTGTCGCCAAAAGTACGTAGTTATAATAATCAGGACGCAAGTTCATACTACAAGTCGATCAGGCTTAAGCCGCCAGTTTGACAGTTGTTGACATTTCACGTTAAATTCGCACTTGTCTGCGAAAACATATTAATGTTGTATTCCATACAATTTCAGTGTTCCAGACAGTAGCTTCAGTGGTCTGCAAAAAACAGTTTGAACTGAATAAGAGCAAATCTTTTTGACAATAAGTTTTATAAATTATAGTAATCGGCGTTGCGAAAGGGCATACGTTTCAACTTATAAGTAGAATTTCTACGATATCATTCTAAAGCCACGAGATTTTGTGGAGAAAGCTCAGTGCGTCCCAAAAAAAAAAGTGATTATCAACTGTTTTATTGGATAAATACAGTGACAATGATTTAATTGCAGGAGTTTCCATACTAGGTATTTGCTCAGATCACAATTATGTAGAAAAACCAAGAAGAATATCATGCAAGGTCACTTTTCCCAATATGAGGTATTCTGCCATTGTTGCTGGTTGATGGAGATAATGTTTCGTATGGTTCCCTTCTAAAATCTTGAATTAAGCAGAATTGTTCATATGATGTACTGTTACTAGATATGTACTTCAGTTCATTTGTCTTATTTAATTTATCTCTATTTATTAACAATAACTGAGCAATTCGCATCGCATCACAGATAGTATTTCTGCCTTGCTCTACGTGGGAACTTGAATATACCTTCCAAAGAAACCAAACGTTCGTCAATTTTAGCTCAACAAACAAGGTTAAAAATCGCTACAAAATTAATTGATCTCAAAATAATCATAGGGGCTTGTAAAAGTTTAATTTAGATGCTGGCGACCTCAAAAATAATTTTTTGCCGATATTTTAAGTATTAAGTATACCCATTTTTAAAGAAAATTTGATGTTAAAGTTGTTCAGAATGATCAAAAAAACCTGAAGAAAATTTGTCCGGGCAAAAAGATTATAATTTATTTAGAAAGGTTGTTTGAACACATTTGATCTGGGTTACCGTGGTGTTATATTCAATGCTTATAAAATCGTTTAAAAATTATATTATTTGATATAGCCAAATATCTAAATTAAAGTTAAAACCTTTCTCTATAAGACGTTGAGTATTTTAAGATTAGTTTATTTTAAAGCAATTACAACCTTGTTTTTCAGGCTAAAACTGGCGAACTTTTGGTGTTCGCAGATTGTACATGCCATTTAAAATTAAGAAAACGGGGGTACATATTAAAATCTGGCGTGTGAATCAAAAACATACATATAGTCAGGAAATGAGCTACAATGTTTTATCTCGCTAACAACTATTGATTATTTCATACTATATCTACCTATCTATCTTTTATCAGAGACAACTCATCAAGTACACAACTGGAATAAATGCCACTAAATAAATGTGTGATTCATTTTATTAAATGAGTGGCGCTTTGACCTGCTAGTGCACTTTCTGGCCGCCGAAGTCAATTAAAATCGCTACGATTTAATATAATGGACTCATTGACCGTTTCCGCTTATTAAAACACCCATTCATTGAAAGTAATTAGTCAGTTTTTCCGCTCACGGTTGCAGAAGACATGAATGAAAACCACGAAGATGCTAGCAGTGGAGATCGCTTTCAATGGAAAGCGATTTGCTAGAAAGAAAAACTGCATGCCGCTGGGTATCAGTGCAGAAAAACGCTAATTATTTCATTCTTGACTGATTGAGAATTAAAACAAACCGAAGAATTGGAAAATTCTGCAATATTGGATGAAATTTGTATATGGTTTGAATTAAGGGACAACCATTATCCATAATTGTAATACACTAAAAAAGTGCATAAATAAAATTTCATTCGCAACGTAATCTCATTTTTTCAAAGCAGTTCTTTAAGAGCTTATCTGGAGCTTCGTGGATAAGCTTGAGCATTTCTTCTTGTTTTTTAATAGTTCCGTTGCCACTAAACTGATTTTCAAATGCTAGGTATAGTCTGCCATAATGGTAGCTAGGTCTCGGAATATCGACATCATTGATTGGTACTTTCCGATTCGTAAACTGTCCATAATTACTAGATTAAAGGTGATGAGGCACTATGCTTCTTTCAGACCGATTGTCAAAAAGTATAGAGCATTTTCGAGACGTGGTAATTGTCGTTTAGACCAGTTAGGTGAAAAATCAAGCAAAAATTCCAGGAATACTTGCTTAAGAATGTGTATATTAATGAATTGTTACCGACACATCCCGCCTAGGATGAGGTTAATACAGATTAATAATAATGGTCAGGTTGTTTGCAGGCATCGAAGGCATCTGCTTTGTTTAATATAATGTCAAGAATCTAGGGAGATGCAAGGATGAGGTATCGAAAACGTGGTATTTCCAACAACTTGAATTATCGCGTAATTTTCGGTTGATAACAGAACTTGGTATATTATTATATTTCCACTAAACTGTATTAACGAGTTACGTATCAATGAGCAGAAGTACAGACAGAAGTTATTCTTCAAACGGATGCAATTAGAACAGGTGGCTAATGCACATTACCAGACCGTTAAACTCTTTATAGTTCTTTGTCCCCGAGATCCTGGTAAGGAAAAATGTAGATCGGTGACGTCGTCGCTCGGTGCTTTCAATGCCTCGATGAACTCGGAGGATTATAAAAGACTCCTTCCGCGTCTATTAACACAAAGACGTGGTGATGGTATTTCTTGGTGAAGAAAGCGATAAAAATACTAAACGGAACCCGTTTGTCATGATCACTGATGACTCATATATTTTATACCACATTAATGCAAATTTTATATATATGTACATTTGCGTGGTATTAGTTTTCTCTGCACAAACTCGTCACTCTGTACAAGGGCCAGATAAGACCTAGCACACACCGCGTGGTCTGAGTTACCCAAGGGAGATAGGGTACAAGGGACAGGGTGCGTGATCAGAAAGAGACGTAGCAGGATACAGGTGGGTGACGAAACGCAGCAGCTGGGTCAGTCCTGCGGAAATAGCGAACACTTCAACAGCACGACCTCCTGCATTGGTCTTGTTTGACCCCAACGAAAGCTCATTGTGGGCATTAGAATCACCGAGTGGAACTATGTACCTCCGAAGCGGGGTGATTGATGTTCAGGAAATCTATCTAAACAGCGAGGTATTCAAGTAGGTTATGGTCCGAGGGAGGGCGGACATTCTTAACACACCCTGCAAAAAGCTATCGGGTGGTACCGCCTCGGACGACTGGTCCTTGTCTACCACCTTCTTTTTGCTTGTTAATGATGTAAAATAGACCTAAATTGGCCCTTTGGTGGTGGACTACTGCCACCCGGCAATCGGTACTGAGGTATTCATTAACGCGTCTACCATCACTTGAACGGGAAAAAGTTGTATACTAAGAACAACAAATTCCGGAACAAGCATTTGCCACGACCCCGCTTTGTAGACGACGTACTGCTCACATGTTTGGGGGCTGCCGTCCCAACTACATTGTCCATACTTGATGATGCTGTTCAGAGAGGGGTTTTTTGACTGATCGATGACACTACTCTAACGGACAGTCTCGAGACGGCGACGGACGGCCGGCGATCTTACTCTGTGCTACCGCTATGCCAACAGGCTTTGTTGTCCTCCATTGTTCCTAATGGATGGACCCGCTAGGCGTCTGATTCCCATCGCAACCCTGTCGAATTTCGTACATCGAGAACTGGCCGGTACGACCACTCCTATGTTCCTAGGATGTTGAGATTGCCGAACAGTCTGCCTGAGGAGGCCATTTCAATCTTGTTTATATCTGTAACTAGGATCCAATAGACCTATCTGATAACACTGATAACCAATGATGCTTGGCTTTTAAATACTCCTTTCATGTCTAAGAAAGACTAGGTAATGAAATTCTTCGTGGCGAAGAAAGCGATAAAAATGCGAAACGATACCCGTTTGCCGTGGTCACCGATGTACCTACATTACATCATATCATTGCAAAGTTTAACCTTGATGAACCTACTAGGCGATTATTTCGTCAATGAACGCTGATATCAGATGGACCACTCTAACAAGTAACGACAGCTTGACTTGTTAAGGTTCATGACCTATACATATCCATAATTTTAAACTTGTAACTCTTCTGCGATATCTGTAATCGGAGAAAATGTTCAAAATTTTTCTATACAAAACAAAACCTAAAACAAAGAAATAGGGAAGAAAGTATAACATATTCCACTATTTTGTATATCTACATTTGATACCCAAAAAACTATCTATTAACAAAAATCGTTAAATACATTATGTATATAGAAAGATAATCATTTTAAAGAAAATCTTCAAATTTTCGCAAAACTATTTATATATTTGTATTTACGCTTCATACCTAAACAATAAAATAAGTTTATAAACAAAGTATATCAGATTACAGGTTCAACATAAAAATGTGTGTCATCTCAGGCTACGATGTAGGGTAAATAAATAGTATCAATTTAGGTATACATTAATTGGCCTACTTAAGTGTAAAACAACTGCTGATAAATTTCTTTACATCAAATATACTGATTAGAGACGTATTTTCGGAGAACAGTTACCGAAACTTTAAAAAAATAAAAATATGGGATTCCTAAAGCTCTGGTATGCTACGGTCTTTGAATGTGATAAACCAATATCTTGGCATCTTGGCTAGTGAGCTACTACCTGTTTTACCGCTTCCGGAGCATTTTTATTAGTTAAGTGGGTTAGTGCTAGGTAGCTTGACCCCGACACGACTCGGTTCCCAGACAATATGCAACTAGCAACTGAATGATAGCCGGTGGCGCCTACCTATATTTGACCTTGAAGATTTCCGCTAAGCAAAAGGTTGATTAACTCCAGGCAAGCAACCAATGTTTTTAGATTAAAAAAAACACGTTCACTTACATCTTTCTTGAATAGCCCAACCCGTGGTTAATTTACCTGGAAAGCTTCTCAGAACGTTGAGAATCTGTATTTTTATAAATTTCCGACATGAAATTCATATCACTGTACCGCACGGGTACTATATATCTTGAAAAGTGACATTATGTCGATTTTTTTTGACATTGTATTGTTTTTTTTGTGGCATTATGCAGGTTTTTCTACAAGATGTTAACTTAGCACTACCTGATCGACACGTTGTGAATTCGTACGTGAAGCGATCTTGCTATTCAACCAACTTTCTCCTCAGAGACGAAAACGACAGACTACTCGGCTTCACAAAACATATACAACCAACAATACGTGTAGTTGAGTCATTCCTCCATAGATGGACACTCACAACGATCCTAGTGAGCAAACGTGGAATGACTGTTTGCACCTCAAAAACCATCAAGTCTGCAAGATGACATTTTATAGGTTTTTTACATAATACCCGCGCGGCACTCAGATATTTTGAGTATATATTACAACATATATTACTGTGTAGTGATAATAAATAAAATAAAAAAACATTTTCAAAAATCTCCTTTCATTTAGATGACAATAAAAAGAACTAACAATTTAAAAGTATTTTTTTCCGATTGGAAATATTTAATCGATAATGAAGCACCTTCATCTCATAGCGTGTTATACCCTTGTTCTATCCTGCTGTCAAAAAGGTATGCTCATAATTTTAGTATTTCTATCTCTAAAGGTTGATTCGTAACTACGCGATGACCCAAATATACACTTTCTTAAATGGAAAGCCATACTTTTTATTACAGATTTGGATATGCCCTTTAAAACGAAACAATTCGATATAGCATATTATAGGGTTTGATTTTCAGATTGTTGAGATATTGGACAATGAAAAAATGTAAAATTTTATGATACCATATTTTCTCTCGGTCTACTTACTTTTTCAATTTTTTTTGATAGTTTATACAGAGTGGTCAAGAACGCAAAATCAACTGTTTCCCAAAAGTTTCAAATGGTACACACCTCATATATTCACATTCTGTGTTTCTCCTTCTCACAAGCTTCTTTCTGATATGTGGATTATAAGGATTTGTATCACTAGTTTTGAAGTTACTTTTAAATTTATTGCAAATACATCAATTCTAATGATCTGCCGTTACCAGCTAGATGCTGTTTTTATTTTGGAATGTAAATGCAGTATTTTTCATTTCCCTTGATATCTGATTTACAAAAAGGTTAGTTGTTATTCAAAAATCAGTCGCAAAACCCTAAAAACCACTTTATCAAAAACATCTTGTGAAAAAAGGGATCTGAGAATGTAAAAATATACGGGGTATTAAATTATTATTAAAAACCGTCATGTTGCGTTCCTGACCATTTTGTACAAACCGACCGAAAAACTTATAAAGCAAGTAGATAAAAAACAAGGTTAATAAATTTTCTCTAAAGTTAACCGCTTATAAGTTATAAGCGATTCATTTTCTGAACCATCGAAAAAATGGGAATTTTCACTGCTTGAAAAGTTGATTAAAAATATTATTTTTGCGGTTACCAAGTGTCTAAATTAAAGTTCAAACCTTCCCCTACAAGACACCGAAGAGTATTGATTAATTTTGAAGTAATTTTAAACTTTGCTTGGTAGACTAATAGGCGGCGAATTTTTTATTTTCAGAGACTACATGACATGGAACATCCAAAAAATACAATACCTCATTTTAGAAATTTCTGGTGATTATACTTCCTCGCTAATTAGCATGGGAAGTAAAATAGCAGCACTAGTGCTCCAGTTTTTTTATTATGAATCTGCAGTCTCTGCATCAATTTTGATAAAACTGTGTGCTTCTTCGTCGTTGCTCTTGTAGCAATCTACCTGTGCGAGTTACTTGAAATGATACGCAACACATTCTTCTGATAGTCAACATTATTGGATAAACGTGAAACATGAATGGATCCCTAAATCCCTATGACTACATATCCATCATTGGAACAAGTGGAAAATAACAACGCCTGGATCGGAATGTATTCATTACCGATTGCTTATTGTGAGAGGCAATACAATGTACATTAAAAATCCCCAAAGGTCTTGCACCGTTGCCATACGCAATAGAATATTACCTCATCTACGTTACAGTGCCACCACAGAATGCATATTGCATCAAGGAGGCTGCATACTCTGTACTTGAATGTTAAATTTTTCGTCTGTACTGAACCCGTTCTGCCGCCTACCTAGTACCAATTGCATACAGTTGTTTTATTCGTTGAGTAAGTCGAGATACTTCTCGTAATTTGTATCGGTCAAGGTGATATTTGCTAATAAGAGGCTTGACTTTACCATAAACGGAAGAGTTGTATGTTTAGTTATGAATAGGAATTTTAAAGCAGCTGCGGTTATTATTACAGTATTGTGAGCTACAATAGCTTGATATTTGCAAAAAATATCACGGACTACAACTATAAACAATCGTATATACGTTCAGATGTTTTTCAAGGATCAGTGTTTCTAAGTCACGCTCTGTATGTAAAATAACCTGATATCTAAAAATTAAAAACTCTGAATAAGCTTTTCATTTGCTAACCACAAAGGTCCTATCAGATTTATCGCTTAATCTGTTGCGGGATTCCTTAAAAGTTAGAAGATCGCCTTTCAATGGGCGCTGATTATACAGGTATCGATAAAAATATCTTGCTATTAAAACTATATTTGGGAATATATTTTCATGCCTTTTAGACCACTCGCGATTATTTGCATAAAATATATGTAGAATCCGGCTCATCGTTTGTACCAATAAATATCACTAAAGGTATTTGGTAGAACAAACATGTATAATTTGCTATCAAGTATCAAGTAGTTTGAACATGCTTGATCGCAAGTCAAGTAGAACAATAAAAAATGAAATCGAGTCGCGTATTAATGTTTCCAGAAATTTTATTGTCAAGTAGTTTATAAAAATGTCAAGCTTCTTGATGAATCCCTATTAAAAATGTCATGAAAAACATAATCAAGAAAGCTAAGGTTTGCATAGCTTCCAGAGACTGACATTTGTATGATCATTCATAATTTGTAACATTCATTAAAGGAAAATGATAAAAATTGGATCTAAATCATTTTATTTCGAAGATTTTTGAAGGAACAAATCAATCAGTCATTTATTTTGATAGTCTTTCAGTAAAAAAGTGTTCACATACTAACAGCAGTTTTAGAAACCTCCTCTTACTCAGAAGTAGTAGTAATGCTTATTGATTATTTAACTACTACTATAAAAGTCTAAAATAAAATAAACAAAAAAATCTCTGGATGTATACTTATACTAAACACTTGATACCGAAAAAATACATATAAACATAGGTATATAACATATCGTGGGACATGCACAAAAATTTAAATATTATACGATTTATTAAATTTAAATTAGAAGAAGAATTGAGATAGATTTTCTCTGATGCAAGTAGTTAATTATTATTGGTAGTGGATAGTTGAATCGTTTTACATATTTTCCTTGCCAAGTATATTACGAGTAATACATCAAAATTATATTCGTAGATTCCAGACTCATTTTACCTGAATATTAACCTGGCGCATTCCTGTTCAAAAATGACCCTTTGTTCCCCAACTACCACATAACTGTACTCAGATGACATTTAGACCGTACCTTAAAATTTAACAGTATAAACGCTCCATCATTGTCTCGGTCTTCGCCGATCTTTATCCATCTAGTTATGTTACACAATGTACGACGTAAGGCATGACGAGCAGACTTTCACTCCAGGTAATGAAATTTATTTCTTCTCCGTCCTCGTTGGAAGATACGGTTTGAAACATTATTGGTTTACAACTACAAACACTACAGAGCTTTAACGCAAGTACAAATTAGAAATGTAAAAAGCTCGCGGCTTCAAACGGCCGAACAGATTCATTACGTCTAAGAATGCTCTTGATTGAGTTACCTTTCAGTTTCCAACAAAAAAAGACAAATCAAAATATGTAATTCCATCCATTTCAGACCTACTATGTCACTGACAGGCACATACATGTATATCATCCCTCTTTCGTCATCGAGTGATAAAAAAGTTTGACAGGTAGTAAAACTTTCTAGTATCTAATAGAATGGAATGTTTTTCTAGACAAATGATGTGTAATAATGTTGCTACGCCAAAGAATTCATTATTGTCCGAAAGTAATATTCAGATTCAATAAAATTTAAATGCCTATATCAAAAGGGAAATCCTATAATTTACTATTTTACTTTCTAAAATTTAAGAGACTTTTGTTCTTGAAGTCTGCATAGGATGAAATTGCTACTTCAAAGAATCCGGTATCCGACGTTATTATGGTTTAAATTGACAGCGAATACTGGCCAAAATTAATACTTTTGTATTGGAAAAAGTTAGAAATTAAAATCGAAAGGGAAAACCCATAATTTATTCTTTTACTTTCCAATGAAATTCAAAAGATTTTTAGGTTACGTCCTGCCTATATTGTAAATTTTGTCTCACACTTTGACTGTCTATAATGAATTCAGTGATTACTGTTTCTTAGATGCTATTTGCTTGACTTTGAGAATAAAATTTGATTAGATACGTGTACGTTAGAAAAGCAGCCAATATTATGTAGTTACGATGGCACATTATTTAGCTTTTCTTCCTGGTGCCTCTTATGATCTAGCGCTCCACGGATATGAGTTCTACGCATTGAGAGGTATTTTCAGATAGGGTCTGAGGATAAATTATTTTAGTATCTACACACCAAATGTCAATATTGCTTCCCACGCCTACTAGCGGGAAAGCATCTATTTTGTGTTGACCATAACCCTTTATGAATTGATAACGGCATTGCGTGGGAAGTGCAGAGTCAACCTACTTGAGGCCATATTTTTTGTACAATGTTTTCTTACCCATTAATTGACTTTCGTTCCTTGTAGTTCGTACAGCACAGATGTACGCGAATAAAATTGTAGGATTAGGAATTTTTTTGTTAACTCCGCATCAAAAATTCTAAATTTCTATTTTGACATCCATCATAGGAATATGAAACATAGGAAAGAGTTCTGTTACAAGACTGACTAATGTCATATAAATTGCTGCATTCTGATTCACCAGAAAAGTGATTGTCCTTCACAAAAACGGTTAGGCGAGAAGCGTGCCGACGCTGAACTATGAGTTTCCTTTTCCGGTCAAATCGACCATTCACTCAAACGCGATGGCCGTTGAATTGTTAATCAGTTGAATACATTTGTAAAAGAATGTTCGTACATACCCCAATACACTGTAGAGATCAATTTTTTATGGATGTCTATACCTACAGGGGCTCTTCCACGAAGTGATAAGGTGATTTTTATGAGGACGCTTTGAAGCAAGGATTGTCAAGATGGAGACATTGGATCCTCCGAGGAGAGCCTCTAGAAACGACTGGCAGGTTGTAAGATCCGTAGTTGATTTTCAAAAAACCAAAATGGGCGGTCAGCACATTTGACTCATACAAGTCCCCAGGACCAGATGATATTTACCCAGCATTACTTCAGGAGGATATATGGAAATCCTAACACAAGGCACATGGTGGCGTAGCTAGAAGTCATGGGGCCCCGGGGCAAACATTTTTTGGGGGCCCTCATGAGTATATTTAAGAATAAAAAATAACATGCTATAATAAAAAAAATGTTTATTATCATAAAAATAATAAGGTAACACAAATTAAAATAATGAAATAACAAAAGTCAAAAATTAAACAATAATAAAATCAAAAATCCCTTTTTCTTGCTTTTCTATTTGCAAATTCCTTGATAATATCATTTATATCAAGGTTTTGGGCTTCTTCATTCTCTATAGAGAGCAAAGCAAGATCGCTTAATCTAATCTGGCCTGTAGTAGTTTTTTATAAGTTTTAGCTTGTTAAATGATCTTTCAACAGTTGCAGTAGTTACAGGCAACGTAAACAATAAAAGGAACATTAAGTAAACTTCACTTAAGTCGCTTTCAAGTACTCCAAACTTACTTAAAATTATATTGTAATATTCCTTAATTGATAGATCATTTTTAAGGTCTGTTTTACAAACATTTAACAAATTGGTATACTGAAATATTAAATCATTTAAATCAAATATTTCAGGATATTTGTTATAAATGGCTGTACATTTATTTTAAATGGATGTTTCATCGCAACTTAATATAATTTTTGGAAGAAGTAAATCAAACAATTTATTAATTTTTTTCATGCTCCTAAATCTATTAGAAATCTGTGTCAGAACACGGTCCATAACAACATTAAAAACATTTATTTTAAATAAAATTTGAGTATTATTAAATCTGTAATCACTTAAGAGTTCGTCAAAGTGTTTTTTAACTTTAGGTTGACGTTTTTGCCTGAATTCCGGTTGAATATTCCATTTGTTAGCCAGTTCCGTAGCTTCAATCATCAATATTTCAGAAGAAAATCTTAATTCAGTAAGGTTCTTTTCTACTTGTTCTAAAACACTCACAGATTCACTTAAATCGATATTTTTCTTTTGAAGGACCTTTGAGGAGAAGTTAACCTGGGTAAAGATTTTATACAACATTGTTGAAATAAATACAAATTCAAAGCAACACATTTGTTTTTTAATGGAAGAAGCTTCTTCTCTTTCTTCTTTTTCACGAGACTATAACTCTATTTCTGTTAAAGATTTAATAATATCAAGATAACGAAGTTTGACAGCACTAATAGACAATATCCTTACTGACCAACGAGTTGGATTTAATGTTTTTAAAGTTGTTTTGGATTCACTGGTAAAAGAAGCTAAAAGATTCCATCTATTAATACTTAAACCAAAAAAAGAATATATATTTTGCAAAGTGCAAAATATTGCGAGACCTCTTTACAAAAATTTACTGCATCATTTATTACTAAATTTAAGTTGTGACTTGCACAATGTACATTACATATTCGGCATTTTGTTGAACTCTTTTTATTTGAGCATTTACTCCATTATAAGCCCCACTCATTACACTGGCTCCATCGTATCCTTGCCCATAACATTTTTCAATGGGAATATCTAGATTTTTTAGTATATTTAAAACTTCTTGAGTCATTCCTCCAGCAGAATGATGTTTAACTGGAAAAACCCCAAAAAAGTTTCTTTGATTTGAAACTTTTGAGATAGCAGATTTTTATCTCGAATTGTGTGACACGTTCGAATGACTATACTTAATTGATCTATCTTTGTGATATCTTGACTTGTATCAATAAGAAAAGAAAAAAATGTTGCGGAATTTATTTGTTTTGTTAATTCAAAAGTAAGTTTTTTTGAAAGGCAATCTATCAATTCATTTTGAATAGTTGGGATAAGATATCGCACAGATCCAGAAGGCATTTCCACCCCCTGTTTCATAACATCGTCATATTCTGACAAAAATTTCACTTGAGCCATAAAATTCCCACGAATATCATCTTGACGTTCACGGTGCCCCCGAAGTGACAAGGAAATTTTGCCAGAAGTAATGTAATTTTAAATAATCCTTGCAACACCATTTTCCAGAAGGATGCTTGAAATCTGACCTCTTCTTCTAGGTTCTTGTCAATGGCACGATTTTTTCTCCAAAGGTCGTGAACAGTGCAAGCTTCAATATGAGCTTTGCTTTTTCTGTGCTCTTCAATGCGTGATGATAAATGTTTCCAATCTCTTAAGCCCGTACTCCAGTGACTGCACAATTTTGAGAAAAGCTAACAAGATTCACAATAGGCTGCATCTAGTACAGTTGAATAGCACAGCCAAAGACGATTGACAGGGCCGTATTTTGTAGTAGAAAAATAATAACTCTCACTAAAACTGCGATCATTTTGGTTCGAATCCTTGGGAAATGGACCTTTAGGTCTGTTGGGTGCAAGACTAATAATAATCTTTTTATCTTCATCAGTAAGAGTTTTTCCCATGTAAAATCCAAGATCGCTACATACAGTAATGTTGCTATTAGAGGAACCTGGTGTAGTAAACATAGCATTGCTTCTAATAACTTTATCAAAAGTAAAAGTCTTAGTACAAGGCAAAAGTTCTTTAGAGGTAGAACAAGAAATAAAAGTTTCTCGTGACTCAGAAATATTGATAGTTACTTGTTCTTTTTCAGAAGATTGAGAGGCTTTAAAATTTTTTTCTATTTTAGCATGCTTTTCTAATTTTTCCTCTTTTTCTAATTTCAATTTTCGTTTCTGTGCTCTAGACTGATATTTCCGCTTATCTTCCATTTTTATTTTTTTAGCGTTTTGTTCCGCAATCTGCTAATTCTGCAAAGAGAATAATACACAACCATTTTTAAATGCATTAAATAGTTCGATAGTTGTGTATCAATTAGACTGTTTCAAAAAAATCTTCTATTTTTTTCTCTCAAGTACGTCGAAAATATTGTTAGAAATGATGAAAAAAAATCCTGTAAAAGTAACAGCTCTTAATTAATATTAAGTGGTGCCGCATCGCAAATTTCAATTTCCCCGAAAAACTTTTGAACGAGTAGGTTTATCGGAAAATTGTAAGAGACCTTTTTTGTAAAGCATTCAATTCCCTACAAGAGTGAACTATGAACTCATCCGTATGATAATTTAGTAATGAGAAAAAAATTCAAAAGATGAAAACAATTTTTCCCATGTTAATCAAATGGGAAACTGAAATTTGAAATGCGGCACCTTAAAATATTAATATTTAAGAGCTGTAACTTTTACAGGAATTTTTTTCATTTCTAACAATTTGTTCGATATACTATATACTTAAGAGAAAAAATTAGTCGATATTTTTGAAACAGTCAATAGGTCATTTTTAGTCTTTAAGAAACTTTTCGAGTTTAGTGTCGGGTTTAAGGTGCCCGCAGAGTTTCCGTAACATAAGACTTAAGCCCAGACTTAAGCCTTAAGCTGTAACGTAATTTCTTATGCCTTAAGGCTTAAGTCTTGACTATACTTTATAAATCACCTTATCAGAATTCTGTATAATTCCTTGCAGTTAAGTCTTAATCTGTCTTAAATGAAACTTAAGTCTTACGTTACGGAAATTCTGCGGGCGCCTTTACTCAGCAAGGTAATCGACAAATGTACATTTACAAACAAAATTACGCACAAATCAAAATCGAGCTATTTATTCATTAAGTAATATAACTTACACTTACCTTTTCTTCTAATAGGTACCTTATTATAACGAGACACAATAGTCACAATACAAATATAGTAATGTTATTTTACACCATGCCGTGTACCACGGCACGACTACGACACATATCAATATCACATAGAACACGCTGTGTAGTTAAAATCATCAAAACAATAGATCGGGGAATCCCCAAAGACGAGACGTAATATTAAAGCGGTGGTGCCAAACCCGTCGCGGTCCGACGGATTATAGCTACATACATTTAGGAACGCAAGCGTTTTCCTCAAATATGTAGCGTTTTAAAAAATAAACATTATTTATCATTATATTTATTACTTATTTTTCTTTTTAGTATACCTAGGTTATATTAGCACTTAATGAATTTATTGCTGATCGGCGCTTAGAAACAATTTTTTTGAGGCGCATGGCCGGGGCCCCCTATAAGCTAGGGCCCCGGGGCACTGCCCCGGTTTGCCCTAGGATAGCTACGCCCCTGAAGGCACAACCTGTATACAGACGGGTCTAAAACTGAGAAGGGATATATGGGAAAAGGTACACTCCTGGGCATAGTATACCACTTGGAAGACACACCTCTGTATTTTAGGCAGAATTATGTACAATCTTGCATTGTGGCATATCAATAAAAGGATCACCATATACACTGACAGTCAGGCGTCACTCATAGCGTTAAGAAGCCCTAGAGTGACATCTGCACTGATCTGGGAATGCCAACAAGAACTGAACACACTGAAGTAACTTTGATGTGGGTGCCAAGACACTTGGGTAACGCAGGAAATGAAAGGGTATGTGAGCTCACAAGGAAAGGATCATCCACACCCTTACAGGCCCTGCATCTGCCTTGGGGATACTAAAGAGCAGAATAAAGAACCAAGTCAATGAATGGGTAAAAATCGAGCATAAGGAATATTAGCACTTAACGACTCGATACAGGCATGGAGAATGATTTACCTCGGGGCCATGTTCAAATACGGCCGCAGAACTGCTCTCAATCACTAGAAACCAACTCCAAAATAGGGATGCATGATGGAGACCTCAGCTGGAGACAATGCGGAAAAGGAAGAGAATCAGCCCTACACGTCTTACGTGAGTGCGAGGCATTGGATTACGAAACATATCAACTATAGTCAACGCCAAACAAAGTGGCGTGCACGTCATCAAGGTGGGTGTGTTGAAAAATTTACATTGTTGCCAAACTTTTTGTAAAATAATAAAATTTATTATTTACATATCTAGGTTTATAAGCAATATTAACCTCAAATGAGAACAAAAATAATAGTATAATAAAATTATAGATCTGTACTTGCATAATCATTAAGTATGACAATTATTGATCAGATGACACTATGAAACTACCATATTTAATTGATAGCTTAAAGGTACTGAATAAAAATCCAAATGGGGTCCTCCAAATTTTATGCATGGTATTTATTTTACAGAATTCATACAGAAAAATGCATTCTAAAATTAGGTAAGCTACTGGTGTAAGCTTTTTCTGTACAATAAAGTTAGTCGGAGTTTCTTTCTTCAGCGCTGTCTGAATCTGAATCTTCATCACTCTCAAAGTTGATTATTAAAGGTTCGATGTCTGGTCGATCAAAAATTCGTTCTCTTTCATACCATTTAAAAATTTCTTGCTCAGTATGTCGAACACTATTTTTCCACATGTCTGGGGTAACCGTTTGTAGAGCCTCGTTCCACATATCCAAACAGTCTTTTTCACTGTTACCATCTCTACCAATATGTCTGTTATAGTAACCTTTTGCTATGCCCCAAATTAACTCAATAGGGTTAAATATACAATGGTAAGGAGGCTTTCGAAGAACTTTGTGCCCATGTTGTTCCGCCAATTCATCAATCACGTATATTTTAGGTGGTTTGTTTCTAAAAAAGCAGTTATTTTAAGAATAGGAATAAACAAAAGAAATATAAACTGTCGACCAAAATATATATAATTAAGAAGCATTATGTACCGAGCAACAATACTCAATAGCTCTGTTTTAAACATTGTGTTTAAAAATGGTATGTTTTGATTTGTCAACCAGTCTTGGATATTTTTTTTTGTCCATGCATTGTTGGGCACTTTGTTCAATATCATGCTGTGATAAGGGGCGTTATCCAGTATAATCATAGATGGACTCTCCAATTTTTCTAATAACTGATGTTGAAACCATTTCAAAAAATTGTCCTGGTTCATCTCTCCATGGTAATCGCTCAATTTTGTTTTCGAAGAAAATATCGCTTCACTACCCTCAATAAACCCATTTTCATTTCCAGCATGTAATATAATGTATCTAAAATATATTAGTTTTAAATTTTATAGTGCAAATTGTGTAAAAGTACATACCTTTTACCATCTGTTTTAATAGCTTTCACGCTTTTTTGGTTTCCATTTTGCCAAGAGCCTATGGTCCCATTTTGAAATATCCAAGTTTCATCGAGGAAGACAAACTGGTATAAGGCCTCAACCTTGGCTTGATTGTATTGCCTTAGAAATTCCACCCTTTTCAAAGCTATACTTGGTAGTTCCATGAGCCCTCGTCGCGGATTGTCCTTAAGCCACTTAAATCCAAGATCTCTAAGCAACTGCCTTAAAGACGTGGCACTACCATCAAATAATGCCCTATCTCTTAATCGAGACCATAAAGTTTGTATCGTAACTTGTTCTTCTGAAACCATGTGTAATATGACATTATAATTTAGTTAACAAATTAATGCAAATTTCTGATAAGTTATTATAATAAGATCTTACTTTTGTGATACATATTATAGATCACTTCTCGAATGGCACTTGTATCCAATATCGCTGTGTTGGTTACACGTTTAATATAACTCCGCTCTTTCTTGGGCGATTCTAAATTTGCATCACTTTTCACACCCTCGGAAATACGACTAACTGTCCTTAAACTAATTTTTAAAGCAGCAGCAACACGCTACAAAAAATGAAATAAAATTTCACTATTATTAATATACATTACATATAATTATTAGTAACCTACCTCTTGAACAGCATTTAAAGGCAACAAAGGCCCGTTGTTGTCCCTTTCTTGCTCAAAGTAGTGCATTAACGAGGCCACGAGTTCCTTACACCGACTATTTAACTGTTTGGGCATCTTTATATACCAAAATTGCCTTTATCTACTCGTAAAATGAATAATTTTGTTTTAAAACAAACAGTTGTTGATTTACAGTATGCGGGGCCAAAGGATTTATAAAGATTTGAAATGCCACAAATTGATTCAGTGCCAAAATTAATACAAATGTCAGTTCCCGGTTTAAATAAGTTTCAAGGTGACAATGTGTCAACGCTGCGAAATCGGTTTAGTGCGTTTACATGTCGATAAGTGATTGGAGCGTTTGCAAAACATTTTATTTCGCATAATGCGTCTAAATTTATCAGAAAGCAACTTATGTGATATTTTAATAACAATGTTTATATGACTATTAACCATAATAAGAGAGTAATGACCATTTTACAATTTATATATCACATTAATATGAAACTGCAATAGAGCAATTGTTTGTGATAGAAACCTAGGCATTAGGTCGGGGAATTTTTATCGTGATGACGTGCACGCCACTTTGTTTGGCGTTGACTATAGACTGCTGGATTGGGTACTGTGATTCGCTTCCATGTTCACGATACGCTGGAAAATAACATCCTAGTTCTTTAATGAGGAAGGGCATACCATTCTTGACATGTCCAGAATGAATCTTAAATTGTGTAAAGTATGGATGATTGGACCTTTAACACTACAGTCAGTTTCTCACAAAATACTGAAAATCTTGAATACTGTAACAAGCAAAAATATTTTTGAATTCCAGGGAACAGAAAATGAGCGTATCACACTCACCACATCGTCGGAAACAAGTGCAAAAAACCTCAATTTTCCAGACATTCGATTGGTGGACGGACCATCGATTTTGGCGGGAAGGCTTCAGATCCGCCATCATGGAGTTTGGAGGAGCGTTTGCACCAATTCGAGAAAGTAAGTGAATTTTTGCTTTCCATGAGAAACCCAACTGCCTTAAGCAACAGATTTATCTTATACAGATGAGTGTGCATATTTGTCGAAGGGGTGACTATTATACAGGCCAGTGTGATATCCAGTTTGTCTTTCTGTGTGTGGGGGGGGGGGGTGTGTCCCGAAAAAGATCACAGAATTCAGCTAGAGGTCGTCAAGTAGCTTAAAGCTAGTATACGAGTACGTCTAAACATATCTACTATTTTCGGAAAAAAGTGATTTAAACGCAAAAAGAATTTTAATTGTTGATCGAATAACAGAGGTAGATATATTCAGATGACACCCTCGAAGTAGTTAAATCTGGTCAATTAGACACGAAAAGGAACGGACCCATTGGACCTCATTCGGTTGATCTTTTTCCTCCACATACAGAAATGTTATAGGTTTTTTCCAAGCAGACTGTGTTGTAAAGGGTTTATATAGCTAAATCTCCAAATATGGATCAATTAAAAACATGATCCTTCCCTCTACAGTTGGACTTTGAGCGACATGGAAACAACATGTAGGCAGTTAGGATTCCAGGGCGGCAATTTTCACATGTGGTACAATCGTCAAATGCCATTAAGACCACGGTTGCTTTTAGAAGAACCAAATTGCACCGGCACTGAAACTTCCCTGCTCCACTGTCGTTGGAATACAAGACAAATGGGTTCTGGTGTAAGTTTAGTTGATAGAAATATAAAATATAAAATAAAATATAATCTGAATAAAAGAGGCGCATATGAAATCTAACTAAAAACGATGCATATCAGGGAGAGTGCTGTTCACTTTCAAATATAGTGAGAATCACTCATGAACATATGCAATAACGTAATCGCTATATCTTTTATGGCTAATACATTTTATGCTATTACGGGAATTTGTTTTCTTTACTACTCAGAATGATGATGTATACCGCGGTTTCAATTTTTTATTCGGGTGAAGTTAGCAATCTGAAATTCGATAAAAATGAAGCATGAATGCTGTATTTTTACGTGAAGTGTCAGTTGAAAATTTCAAGATGGCGGCTGGGCCTATGACCTTAGAGTACATATAAATTTATTATATTTCAAAACAATTCCGTTTTTACCCTGGGGGCCCATGCTCAGGGCCCCAGCTTGATGCGGGACCACAAACGCCCAAAAATCAAACGAAATTTAGAAAAATGTCAAGTTTTTGACATTTTCAAATGGTGTGCTCCATGTTAGAAAATTAATATTGCATAATTGAAGACACAAGTGGATAAAGGTATCACGTAACAAAATCATTGTATGGACTTTAAACATTTTTTATTGGGACCTTTTACTTTATTGAAATTTTAAAAATTTAGTTTAATTAGATTGTTGTTTGTTGTTGTTGAAGATTTATTTAGCATTAATGCTGCAATGTCAATTTTGTATAATGATTCGGTTACATATTTTTCTTCAATCCATTTTCTGTAATTTTACATTCTTGTCTATTAAAATTAAAATTACGTCACTATGTATTTTGATTATTCATAAAGTAATTCTTTAATTTCACCTTAAACATTTTTAAATTCGAACTCTGTTTAATATCATTATTCAATTTATTAAATTCAAATACTCCCTTTTGAAATATAAATTTTCTAGTCATGCTTCTATTACAATTTTGCAGATGAACATCTATACAGCCTGTAGTTTCGTAGTTATGATAATGACTATTTATTTTGTGAAGTTCTCTAAATGTGGTGGTAATAAATGATTTTTTAATTTGAATATGAAAACGAGAACTAAATAATATATGAAATTTTTCACATCCAACCACTACAGTTGTTCTAACATACTATAGACTTAATCCTAGCATATTTGTTTTTATTTAAAATGATTCTCATAGCTTTATTTTGTAGAATTTATAGTTTTGAACATATGTTTTCATTTGCTGTAAACAAGATGGTTGAACAATATAAAAAATGGGGAAGAATTATAGTGTTATACACAATTTTTTTGAAATACATACTAAGATTATGGGAAACTCTATAGAAGTAATTCATCTTTTCGATATTTTTGATAGAATGTATTCATAATGTTCGTGAAACAGTAGCTTCCTATCCACATATATACCAAGATATTTAAATGACTCGAATACTTCAATTTGTTCATCATTAATCATGAGCCTAATTGTATTGTCAAGTAAATGTTTCCCTATTGACATACATTTTGTTTTATTAGTGTTTATTTTAAGTTTATTGACATTTAAACAATTCAATATCACTATTTAACAGTTCTAAAGCAGTGTCCAAATGCTTATGTGCTATATATATATATATATATATATATATATATATATATATATATGTGTGTGTGTGTCCGCAAATATTTGAATTTTGCAGTGTTCTAAAATGTCAGAGATATCATTTATATAAATAATAAATAGTCACGGCCCTAATTTACTCCCCCTACTGATATATTTTTAACACTTGACATAATATTTCCAACTTTAGTTTTTTGACTTCTATTTACTAAATAATTTTGTAAAATGTGTAATACTGATCCTTTAAAGCCATAGTGACCCAATTTCATTAACAATTTTTCCCTATCTATAGTCTCAAATGCCGTTTTGAAGTAGTTATCGGCATTATCGATACTTTCAGGTATATTGTGTTGTAAAAGTGTTTCTTGTAAATTTGTGAATTCAATGACTGTAATTTCTTTCATTTTATTTTCATTGAACATATTTTCCACTTCGAAATATATCCATGAGTGATCACTTATCTTTGGGGTATGCTAAACTTCAGGAATTAGATTTTGTTCATCAGTTATGAGCAAATCTATTTTTGTTTTCGAAAAGTTCGTAATCCTTGTATAGTCGTTTATTTTCTGCCATAATCCATGGTAGTTGTTTTGTAACATAGAAATCTTTACTGTCAAAATTTAGATTGAAGTCTCCTAAATGTATATTTGTGCAATTCCTGTAATAATGTTTTTCACATATACTTTCAAAAAATTCAATAAATCGATTGACGCTTCCACTTGGAGATCGATAATAAATATACAGATTGTAATTTTTGTGTATCCTTATTTCCAGATTAATGTACCACCACTGATATTCAACCACTTCAATGTTCAATATATACGAGCCCCTCCCCACTTCAGTTGGCCCAACTATTGAAATCTTAGTTTTTTTCTTATCAAACACAAATAATAAAAATGTAGCAGGGTGTTATAGGTTTAAAATATTAACAATGAAGATTTTGATAATACGTATATATAGTAGAAAACACCAAATTTATCACTCAATAATCAAATTTGCAGCATAAAAATAACACATGTTGCAATTACAGCATATCAACCTATTTTCATTTCAATGCAAAATAAATCTATAACGCATAGGTGGCTGTGAAAAATAAAAGCCATGACAATTGATGATGAAAAAGGTTCTACGATAACATCCTGCTCGTACAATCACCGAACTGAGACAAAAGCTTCATGAAATATGGGATTGTTTTACACCAAATTTTTGCCAAAACTTGGTTAACACTATGCCCGTAATAAAAAATAAAGGTGATGTTACCCAATGGTAATCTTTCAATTGTTGCTTTGTTAACTTCGCGCATTTATTCGCACATTGTTTATTTGTTCAGATGTTCTTTTAGTTATAGGTCTAAGTGATTTCAAATATGTATTTTTTACGACTAGAGTGTATCTAAAATGTTTTTGAGAAAATAAATTGTTTTAGAAGTAAATAGTTTCGTCATGTTTAGTTTATAAAGGCATATTTTGGTACAAATCTTGAAATGGGCCAACTGAAGTGGGAAGGGGCTCGTATATATATATACCACCTGTATGCTTCGAAACAGAGTTTACTCTTACAACTTGATAGCCGTGAAGATTGATCTCCCTCTCCTCAATATCTTCTGTTACATGTGTTTCTGTTAAACAAAGTATTAATGGTTTCTCTGTGACCAAGAAATTTGAAACCTCATCTTTATGTGACAAAAATCCTTGAATGTTTAAGTGGTATATATCTGGTATATAGCTTATAGCCTGTTTTGTTTGTAACTGCTATGATCTGTCTCCATAACAAGCTCTGTTTTTTGATTTTTCATATTCCATTTGTATTATTCTACATATTTTCTTGAACGTTGAGTGGTTTGTGTCAAAATTTCTATTATATTATTATCTTGTTTTTGCAACAAAGTAATCACAGAATGAAATAATCACTCCTTAAGGTGAGTTTAATGCAAAAAAGCAATTTTTAAAAATAAGTTACATGACACCTTTTTCCACTTGCGTCTTCAATTAGTTATCGAGTTATAAGCAATTCAGTATAGAGAAACGCTTCAATTTGATACCTTGCTGGTCGGCCATTTTGAAAGATAGTGATTTTATAATCTCGGATTATAAAATACTCATCAGTAGCTTTAAAATTAAGTATCACTTGATTTTCCATAGCGCTTAAAAATGTTCCGAGTTGGCGCCCAACTGCCATATTGGAATTTTCAACTGGCGCTTTTATGCTAATGGTATTCATGCATCACTCTGACTTTCAGTTTGCTAACTTGACTCGATCGAAAAATTTCTGAAAAGCGCTTATATGCAATTGTTATGTATTGAATTTTTTTTTTTTTATTTAGGTATGTGACTACCATCCAGACCTGGGAATAGAATGCCAGCCAAGACATGATACACCACTGCCATTTTGGAGAGGAATCAAATTCGAATATGCCGCAAACGATGAGAGACTGATGTTAGGGAATACCCTAAATGTGCCATTTTCTAGGTTCGTTTATTAAATGCTTCATGTTACATTTTTACCATCTATGTTTTCTCAATGTGAATTCAATCCAACATCAATTGCATATCCTATACTTTCAAATCTAGTATCAGAATATTTGTTGTATCTTAATTTGGTTAGTATCTGAATAACTGTGTGAGTTTTGAAGCCTCCAATAACTATGAGTTAGAGCTCCAAAACAATGTCTCTGTGCATACCTCATTTACCATTGTACTGCGATAAATAAATAATATTTAATTTAATCACTCATCTTAAATTATATCTTCTGCATTTTTCGAACGTTCACGAAATATGACTAGTTGTTCTTCTCCTGTTCAGGTCTAAGTTACATTATGTTGAAATCTACTATGCTGGAACGGGAAGGGATCAGAACGCTTCAAGTGCAATAGATGTGATAGGAGTGCCTCCTAATATGGACCACATTGAAATTCGAGGATCAGCCTACAATGGAATAAACATCACTAATCCAGATGCTCCAGTGAGTTTAAATTATCTTCCTCATGTACAAAGCATCGGCTTAAAAATATTATAAAAGGCGTCCCAAAAGCACTCTGGGAGTTTTGTTTTCAACTAAAACAAACAATATCAGAAAAATGGCTTGTTTTCAAAGAGTAATTCATTTGTAGCTGCTTTTTTCAAAGGCATAGAGAAATAGAATAATCAGCTTTATCGAGTTATCTTTATTATCATTAAAAGAAATATTTTTGGAATTCAGGTTTTGCAGTCTATTACTTTCAAATTTTGGCAGTTACTCCGGTGATCATGGGTTAATTATTGTCAATAGTGAAATCGGGCCTTAATGAATCACCCATTAGCACCAGAATACAAACGTAGGGAAGTTATGTTTTATGAGTAATATTCCCTAAAAGTCCCCCTCAGCTGTTTCTACAGATGACCATTTTTCGACCAATATTTTCAGTAATATTTTGGCGCAATTACGACTCAATATGACAAATAACTTAAAATGTTTCTTGCTTCGTCATTTATCGACGGGTGGATTGTTTGGATATACTTTATTCTTCGCATGATCTCACAAGCCAATGGGCATTGCGACTGGCAGTTAAATCGCGCGGCCTTCAGGAAAACGTGTTTGTAACTAGGGATGCAAACTTTTTATAAATTTCGATATATCGATATATATCGAATTAAGTCGATATCGATCTATCGATATATCGGTCTATTGAGCCCATATATCAATATTTCATATTTTTTTGGAAGCTTACAGACGTTAGAAATCCAATGCAGTTTCAGTTATATCAAACAGTTATCGATTACGTATGTATATAAATTTTTATACTTATGTATGTGAAGTGAAACAAAATTCGGATAGGCATATAATATGTGTTTTTCTTTCCATACATTTATTTGGGAAAATTTATTCCAGTATTTTGTACTAGCTATTGAACTGAAAAATAGTAACTTTGACAGTCTGCGTCCTTGTAGCCGGTTTCTGCTCTAAGTTATAGTGGCTCCTGCTTTTGAAAAAATACGTTCGGAAGGAACGCTTGTTGCCACAATTGGTTTCATATCCAATTTCACATTCTTCTGGATGATTGTGTTTAATATGTGATGCTAGATTGTATTTCCAGACGTTTTAACTGTGCAAACATCAGTAACATCTTCTTTTTTGAAATATGACTATAATCTATTTCTCTTCATATTTTGCAATTAAAATTGAGTATTAATTTATTAGCAACCACCAGGTACAACACGTGTACATGTCACATGTCATATCACAAAACATATACACTTGTCACTTGTCATATCGTCATACCTCATTTTCTAGAGAGTCAGTGTTGTCACGTTGCCAGTCAAGCGTTTTACCCGTTTTTGTGAGTATTTTAATTTGGATGGGTTTTTCGATATTTTGATACGATATATTGAATTTTCCGATATCGATATATCGACATCGGCGTATCGTCGGTATCGATAAGTATCGATATTTTTAGTTGTCGATTTATCGATATTAATCGGTTTTCCGATATATCGTTGCATCCCTATTTGTAACATACAAAGTAATCTTCCCCGCACGATACGTCACTCACACGTCTTGTTGAAAAAATCTAATATTGTTAAGGTGCATCTTATCAACTGGGACCACGAAAAATTCATGTCTGTGGTAACGTTCTCTGTAAACATTTACAGTTCCACCATTGTAATTTTCAAGGAAAAGTTAGAGTGAACTCTACTATAACCACTCGTAGTCCATTTACGCCCAGACAAAACACAACATTCCCAGAAACGAGATTGTACAGGTCCGTATTTTCCTCAATGGTCTTGAAATAATCCAACACAATTCTTTATTCGCTGGAAGTGCGTGAATCATCGTCCGAATGGTTAATATTAATTTATTACAGGTTCAATTTGATTATCGATCATATTGTCCAGATCCTACATCTTTGTTTCGATTGTCTCTTGGCGGATGCAATCTTTCCAATGGTTTGCCGTCACCCTGTTGACAGCTTCATAAAACAAATTTTTCACGCCAGAAAATTTGAATGGTCTATTGTTCGAAGCCACATAGTTTTTTATATTTGCCCAAATCATTTCAACGGAATTTAATTCGCAGTGATAAGGGAGTAGTCTTAAAACTATCTTATTTTGGTTTTTAGCAATTTCGTCAATAACATCAAGATTATACTTATATTTGTGCTGCCTGACTATATGGATAAGTTCTGCTTTGATCATATATTAATTGAAACTAATGTCTTTTGATAGAAGCCATTTTTGAATTTCTGCCTTTCTTGTGGACATTGTGGGATTTTTTTCTAGTTTTCTAGTGTGGTCTGCAGCATTATCAAGTACAATGACGGCATTGTCGTCAAGCTTTGTGAGAGTTTCTTCAAACAATCGTTCAAATAAACTCCCGTCCATTTTTTCATGGTAGTCGGTCTTTTTCTTTGACTCAAATGCCCATAGGGTAGTGGGCACAAAGCCATCTTCACACTCCCAATGTTACAGATAACAAATCGTTTTCTTTTTCCGGGAAATAATTATTTCATATAGAATTCAAGAAAACTAATAACAATAAAAGCAGAGTATCTAAGAGGTGTTGATTCCAAATCTACTAGATATAGCTAAGTTTGGTGTAGCCAAGTTTTCAGCGTCGGCTCATAGATTCAGTCCACTGGACACCATTTTTACAACACGAAGATACACGTACCTAACGGTTTCTTTAGGCCAGTGGTTAGTCGATTTAAAACAGCTTGTCTTGCTGATTTAATTGTAGAGGCAGCCCATACTTTAGATCCTGCATTTATCCAGGTTTCATCCAAGTAATAAATCTTCCTGCCCTTGTCGCGGTATTTCTTTATTGATTTTAAATAATTTCTTCACCATAAAATAATCTCTTGGCTGTCCATCAAAATACTATTTCTGTCCCGTTTTCTATACTCAAAATAAAGTTCTTTGAGTAAACTATAGAATGTGGTTTTTTTGAAAGTAGATGAGTCTTTATCACTTTTTACCACCCGTTAATACTTTGTCTATGGTGGGAAGTTCCTGCCTTATAAACGTTAAGTACAATTTCGAATATTCGAATGTCCCTTCTTGTCACGTTTTCGGGAAGATGCATCACTGAACAGTAAGCATGGCTGAAGGAAGCATTGGGAGAAATATTCTCAGTTTCATCTGCTGTATCCGTAGACGACCTGCTAACGTATAAACACACGCTATGCATGCACCGAATATGAACAGCAACTGTCGGCGTCGGCGTGCCGGCGATACCCCGAGCTTGAGTTCTATCCTGTCGAATCCTGCACTTGTTCGTAATTTTGTGGTTGAATGACCAATAGCTATTGTCGCGCTGCATCTTTGTTGTGCTGGGGCGAAAATGGACTACGAATAGGAAAATAGTACGTTTGCAAAATTCTGATGCGTTACGTCGTCAGGTCTCTAGATGATACATGCACAGTAAACAAATATTTAAGTCAAATGTAAATCCCGGAGCAACTATTGGGACGCTCTTTAGTTGTTGAATACACAAATTGCATACTTTGCTTTTTTGTAGGTATCTATAAAGAATTGCAAAATTAGCCACAACCGAGGCTACGGTATTTTCATCAACTCTAGTTACGGCCTGGCTCACATCGACGGTTGCACTATCAACGAGAGCGGTGGAGATGGCATCAGATTCGTGAGAGCCGAAGAAAGACCTGATGAAAAACCGGACAGGTACGGCTATCACGATTTCTGTCGCTTAGCCACTTCATCTAGTCAAACCTTTCCTCTGCAACTTTACGCTGAACAGACCCAGTTCCTGTCCAAAGAACTGACTTGCAACAAAGTTTTTACCACGAGGTTTGGACACGTTTTGACCATTCATTTTATCAGAGCGGTTACAGACAGGAACGACAGCGCCTCTTTTGAGGTCTATGACGGATCCACGTTGAACCACCGGCCATTGACAAGTTTTTTGGTACGAAACAACACTAGACCTCAGAGCTTAACTAGCACAAGCAACCAGATCTTCATCAAGTTCAAAGCTGATGCCAGCACCAATATAGTCATCTTCATGAGAATCATGTCAGGCTTACAAAGGTCATATGATCTCAACGTGAGCAATTCTGACATATCTGAGAATCTGGGTAGAGGCATCGCAGTGGACAATTTAAGATCACAGGTTCATGTATACAAGACCAATCTGTCAAAAAACGAACATGTAGCTGGTTTACATGTTACAAGTGGTGTCGGAGACGTTAATGTTACAGAGAGCAGGATATCGTTTAATGGAGGCGATGGAGTTAACATTACGTACACGGGAGGTAGCAGAAACATCTCTTCGTCTAGCATAAGTTCCAATAAAGGATACGGAGTAGCTATTTGGTTGAATAATACCGAAGAAACTGAGTTTTTGTTTGTGAATCAGACTACTGTTATTCAATATTCAGAAATCTATAAGAACTTGGATATTGGGGTGCTTCATGGCAACTACTGTGGGGATGCACTGTTCAACTTTACTTACAACAACTTCAAAAACTGTCCGAATGATGCATTGGAAATTTTGTCCTGTTGGAAATCTACAAAGGTTAGTAGGAAATCAGCGAAGTCGTAGAATTTGGTAACAAATTCGAGCATGATACATCTACAGGGTGCTGATAAAGCATGTAGAGAAACTTTAACCATGGATTCCTTTGTCAATTTGAAGACTAAATGTTCATATGAACATGGGTCCGTAACGGCTTTCTTTTCGAGCTAGAGCACCATCACTTATGAAATACAAGTAATGTTCCAAATATTTCTATGAATAATGAAACGTATTTATTGAACAGTTGGTATAACCTATGATAAATTTTGCATGTTTTACAAGTTGCTGAGGCTCAATATGAACGTGGATGAAAATAGTATTATCCTGTATTTTTGGGAAAAAAATTATTTAGAAAGTCAATAGTTTTGAACGGTAACATTCGAATAGAACGACAACAATAGAAAATATAGAATAGTTTTTTTTGACCAGACAAGAAAACAAATATTTGACAGCTGTCGAATTATTTGAGAAAATAAATTAATTCAATTGTTTTCGGGTACGGCATAGGTATCTAGATAAGCACAATGCTTAAATATTAAAAGTATTGCGGTCAAAACAAATCAATGTCATGCTATTTTTTCAAAAAATACTGGATATCATTATCCGTATCTACGTACAGGGAGGGTCCGAAAATAACTGTAAATCATGTGATATTTACCAAGGAGTATACTTAATTGAAATAAAATACGTTCCATTCTTTTATAATTTTTTAGAACAATATCATCATTTCTTTTTGTCTTCAAATTGACCAAGGATCCGATGGTTAAAGTTTGTCTACATACTTTATTTCACCCTGTATAATATATATAAAATGCATGAAAAAAAAATAAATCTGATTGATTTCTTATAGCTCTAATTTTTTTAATCTACAGGTAATATGTAAATCAAAATATAAATTTCAGTTAGATACACCATCGAGTATTATTAAAAAAAGGCCATTTTTAGTAAATCTATCGATCGAAACAACTGAGACTTTAAGAATTCGTACAAAAAAGAAGAAGAAATCAGTTGAACTTAATCTGTAACTCTTCATGTTTCCTGTTTTTTGAATGCCAGTTTAATAAGCTGACTTTGCTGAAATATTTTTTTTCAATAAATCAATTTCACTTTATTCACAAGCTGCCCACTATTTCTATTAATTAAACCTTAATATGTTTGTAGGTTCTCACGAGAGTGCAAGTGAGTCACAACAAATTCATTGGTAACGAACGCATCTCTGTCAAAATCTCCCCAGCAGTGAACTTAAGAGCTATAATTGAATACAACCACTTCAGGCAAGGCTTATTCGGAGGCCTTCTGATAAAAAACCAGCCACTGGAGGAGTTTAATGTGCTAGAAAATGACATCTTGGTGCTCCAAAACTACTTCATCAATAATACAGGAATATACGTCGTGAATCTAGCTCTTTCGCCTTACGCTCTCAACCAATATTTGCTCTTCACGAGGAATTTTGTGAAAAGCAACAGGATCAAGGAACCATTTCAAAATGAAAATGGCCTGACAAGCAATTTGAATCCAAGGAGCAGGGTTGCAGCACCTGTTGTTGTTGGCTCAGACAACGTGGAAGTTTTTAGGAATATTATAGAGAATCCTGATTCGAAGTACGAGATAGGAAGTCATCTGGAAGATCAGAGCAAGACAATCAATTGCACCTACAACTGGCTCGGGTTTTCACAAGATGAGTACATATTCCACAGGATATTCCATAGATATGACAGGTACGTGGTAGATGGTCAATTTACGTACGTAAGTCCAAAAAACTTTGCGTTTGTAATTTAATAGTCTTTTTGTATTGTTACAGATATAACTTGGCAAAAATTGCTTTCATACCATTTCTGCTCCACAACACCAATCCTCAGACCTCCAAAATCAACAGCAACCCACTTTACGTGCCAAGATTCACCACTTTACATTCGGACAAAATCGGAGGCGAAATCGAGGGTGAAGAAACCATCCTGAAAGGTGAATACGTAGTCGTGAGAGACATAAGCATCAGACCTGGTGGGAAGCTAGCAATAGAACCAGGTGTGACATTGCGATTTCCACCATCCATAGGAATGATGGTCGGAGGAAGACTAGAGGCTAGAGGCATTGAACCTAACAGCATCAGATTTACACTTAAAGAAGAGCTAATACATGCTCCAGATAATATCACTTACGAGGTAGAAACTGAAAAATACGATTTGGAAACCGAGTTGATCAAAATAGAGCCAGATGTACCAATTAGGTTGCTAGGAGGTGTCTCTGAGACTGAAGGAAGGCTTCAGATCAAAGTGAATGACCAGTGGGGCACTGTTTGCAATTATGGATGGACCATCAAGAATGCGGCGTTAGTTTGTCAGCAACTAGGATACGTTTTGAATCCTGATGATTGGTAGGTGATATGATATTATTCCTTTTCTCCAAATAATGTTACATATATGGGGATGGCATTCTTGTGGATATATTATTCACTTTCTTTGTAAGTGCCAAGTTATGGGGACATTCTTATAGCGGTTACTATAGTTACGACGATAACGGATATGTTGACGCTGTGGATCAACGTGGCTGCCGCGTTACGGTCCCCATTTACAATTGTTCCGCCGTGTCAAGTTTGTTGCAACCATAACAAAAAACCATTCTAGAATATATATCCCATTCGTAGTTCATTGTCGCACAGACAATACACAACATGCCCAAAAGCGAGATTGTACAGGTCCGTATTTTCCTCAATGATCTTGGAATAATCTAACAAAACAAATAATTATTTTTATGGAAAGAAGTGCACATACTTTTCACAATGCTTTATTAGCTGGAAGTACTTGAATCATCGTCCGAATGGTTAATATTAATTATTACAGGTTCAATTTGAATATCGATCATATTGTCCAGATCCCACATCTTTTTTTCCATTGTCTCTTGAGCGTGACGGATGCAATCTTTCCAATGTTTTGCCGTCACTCTGTTGACAGCTTGATAAAACAAATTTTTCACGCCAGAAAATTTGAATGTTCTATTGTTTGAAGCCACATAGTTTTTTATATTTGCCCAAATTATTTCAATGGGATTTAATTCGCAGTAATGATGGCCTTAAAACGGTCTTATTTTGGTTTCGTCAATAACAATAAGATTATATTTATATTTGTGCTGCCTGACTAGATGGATAAGTTCTGCTTGAACTATATTTGCATTGAAACTAGGATAGGAACCATTGTGGAAATTATGCCATTTTGTGGACATTGTGGGAATTTTTGCTAGTTTTCTAGTGTGGTATGCAGCATTATCAAGTACAATGACGGCATTGTCGTCAAGCTTTGGAAGCGTTTTTTCAAACCATCGTTCAAATTAACTCCCGTCCATTTCTTCATGGTAGTCGGTCGTTTTCTTTGACTCCAATTGCCATAGGGCAGTGGGCACAAAGCCATCTTCACTGCCAATGTAACATAACAAATCGTTTTCCTTTTCCTGTAGATAATCATTTCATATAGTAATACAAGCAGAGTGAATAGGTGTTGGTTCCAAATCTACCAAATATAGCCAAGATTGGTTTAGCTAAGTTTTCAGCGTGGGTTCATATGTTCAGTCTACTTGACACCATTTTTACCACACACATTACGAATTGGTTAGATACACGTACCTGACGGATTCTTTAGGCCATTGGATAGTCCATCTAAGAAGGCTTCTCTTGCTGATTTAATGAAAGAGTCAGACCATACTTTATTTTTTGTATGTCCTGGATTTATCCAGGTTTCATCCAAGTAATAAATCTTCCTGCCCTGGTCGCGGCATTTCTTTATTGATTTTAAATAATTTCTTCTCCATAAAATAATCTCTTGACTGTCCATCAAAATACTATTTCTGCCCCGTTTTCCATACTCAAAATGAAGTTGTTTGAGTAAACTATAGAATATGGTCCTTTTGAAAGTAGGTAAGTCTTCATCACTATTAACCTCCTGTACTACTTTGTCTTTGGTAGGAAGTTCCTGCCTTTCGAAAAATTCCGATCAAAGGTATCAACTGTATCCAATAGTTTCGTGTAATGCAGCCTCTTGTGTGGTGGAGAATTTTTTGTTTTTTTTATATTCTTCAATAATGTTGACAATTGTCTTAGGACATAAGCCTGTTTTGTTCGCCACAGGTCTTACAATATTCTGAATTTTCATTTCAGGATGCTCTAAAATTTCGCTCTTATAAACGTTAAGGACAATGCCTTTTGCCTGAATATTCAAATGTCCCTTCTTGTCACGTTTTCGGGGAGGAGACATCACTGAAGAGGAAGCATGGTTGAAGGAAGCATTGGGAGAAATATTTACAGTTTCATCTTATGTATCCGTAGACGACATGCTAACATATAAACACACGCTATGTTTGCACCGAATATGAGCAGCGACTACCGGCGTCGCCGTGCCTGCGATACCCCGAGCCTGAGTTCTATCCTGTCGAATCCTACACTTGTTCGTAGTTTTATGGCCGATTGACCAATAGCTTTTTCAACGCATAGGCGGCTCGCACTTTGCCGCTCTGCGTCTTTGTTGTGCCGGGGCGTAAATGGACTACGAATAGGGTATAGATTCTTCAATCGTTCAAAACAATGTAGAGTGTGTGATTGATTATTATTATTATTCAGTCATTAAAATTGAAGGTGCTGCTCCTTTTAGTGCGAGGGTAGATGGTTCTATAGAAATACAGCATCTGAAAAATGGAGTTATGTGTTATAAATCAGACTAAATGACGGCCTTTACGGCGTGGGGCGTTCCCAGTGCTCGGACAACCAGGGATGCGATTGTTGATCCTGTAATTTGTAAAAGGGGCTAATAGGTTATTTGCCTGATACTTGTTGCAAGTCACTAAAATAGTACGATATCATAATTTGTCAATTCTTTAACAACTTATTGATTTACCTACTCAGCTTACATTTTTTTATTTTCACTTCACTTTACACTTATCAGTACCTCGCTGTGCACCTTAAAATTTCTTGGCGCACACATTTTGCAGTCTTTTTGCAGTGGGACTCGTGTTGCCTGAATAAAAAAACTGCACTAAGGTGTGCAAAACACTCTGATAAAAAAGTGCGTAAAAGCTTTATATGTAACCTTAATTGCCCTAGGATGCGAAGTTATCTTGACCTTGAAACAGTTTACAAATAACAAATGTGTATATCTGTATATTTGTTTAAGCACATAAAAAGATTTTTGCTACAAACTTCAGAATGATATAATTTTGAACCATGATTGTGTTTAAAATCATTGGCAAAATTCTATTTTGTTTACATTTTAGGTACTTAGAGAGAGCCGAAATTCCGCAAGCAGGCACTGCGGAAAAAGTCCTGCTCTCTAACATCCAGTGTGACGACTATGATTTTGATATTACGCAATGCAAAGCTGAAAAGATTTCTGTAGACTTCGAAAATTCATGTAGCCATGACAACGACGTTGGAGTCAGATGTTACAAAACATCTTGGGCCGGAGTTAGGTTTGGATCTCTCGCTGAACGGACCGACATACAATTTCTGACTATAGAACAGGCAGGACTTTTGGATTACGCTACCAGTACCTTCAAACCAGCTCTGCAACTGGACTTTGCACATCAGAACTTTGAGAATATCAGGATTGTCAACAATAACTTTCATGGACTTGGGATCATGTACTCGGACATATTTTCAGAGTCGGTAAATAACATCAAGAACTCTGAATTTTCGAATAATAGAGGTGCAGGCATTTCTTTGAAACAACTAGGGCTCACGTTGTTCAATAATAAAATTGAAAACAACTTTGTAGGAATTGAACATAATCCTACTTTGACAGGTCTGCAGCAAAGAGAACTTGGAGGTAAGCCGTAGCTTATCACTTGTTTTTAACTTCAGCTAATAAATTAGGGGCTTGCCCCATCTATGGCGCGGGATCTTAGATCCATTCATAGTGTTGGGGGTTTACCTATATAATTTGGAAATATTGAGGCCTTTCGTTGACTCTTGGTTCTGTTACACCTAGAGCTTCCTTAGATATATTTAGCTTTCAAAATCTGTGGGCATAAAGAAATAACAGCCCAATTTAGCGGGTATTTAAAGTAATAAATTGTTCAAAGTAATGGAAAACATGAAAAAATAGCTTTACTATTATAAGATTTGTATCTAAAAATTGCAGCGAAAATATATTTTTCAGGTTGGTTCTTGAAGAATGATGACGAACACAACTACTCGCCATTCCTGATCCCCCACAACTCAGACCAGAACGTTATAGAACTGCAACGGTGGGAAACCCAAATCATAGTCACCACCAAAGTCTATGGGGACAGCATCTCGAGATCATACAAAATACGATGTGAACCAGGTTGGGTCCTTGGACTTCAGCTACTCAATCCAATTGAAAACAGAAGCACTGAGGAAATCATCATCCGCGACTCCTTGTCATCTCGCTTTGATCCAGAAATGTTCGTAGTGAAAAGAGATTTGACGGTGTTTCCTCTGACCTCCAGAGGTCATGGAGTTATTTTAGACTACACAAGTGGCACAAACGCTTTGGGTGGTACTGTTATAGTACTGAATGCCGTTAGAGCACCTCTTCAAACCATTCCCAATCGAATCATAAAAGGCCCAGTGCCAACTTTGTCTGTGATACGTAGCACTATTAGAAATAACATGTTCGGGGTACAAGCGTCTTACTACAACAGGTACTTGGATGAGTTGGGAAACCACTTCTTGAGGAAGGCAAATGAAACCATGAAGTTTTTAAGCTGTGATATAAGGTTAGTATTGATAGGGTTTTATATGATACTGTGGGCCCGTACTTCGAAGATATTTATTCGAGTATATGCGCGGTAAAACGGGTGCATTTTTGATGTTAACTTCGCATGTTTCTATCTGGAGGTTAATACTTTTCGTCCGATTCTTTCATGGTTTGTATAGAGACGACTGAAAAACAGTGTTATCAGTTCCGTTTTTGTGCGCATCTTTATTCAATCGTACTTGCTAACAAATAATAGTACAGCTCTAACATTGTATGTGAATATTCCACTTTTCGGAATGGTGATTTCTTGTTTTCTTATCAGTTTCTCTCTACAAAATATCTTTGATTTTCTTGAAAACTCAATTTGCTGTAAACCAAGATTTTAAGAAAATCAAAGATTTTTCGAAGGGAAAACGTGATAAGAATAAAAATAATCACCCGCTCCGTTCTTCCATAAAAGTGTAATAGTCACGTACAATTTTAGAGCTGTACTAATATTTGTTAACAAGTTACGATTGAAGAAAAGTGCACAATAAAATGAGTTTTTGACAAAAAATTGATAATCGTTTTTCTCTATACACATCTGTGGCTCGACATCATCGCTGCTGAAAAATCGTCCCATCATGTAAGAGACGCAACAAAACAAAAAATATTCACTAATGTGGAGACTTGAATTGTTCAGAGTTATTTAGAGTATCTGGCTGAATATTGAAGTCCTCCAAAATTGGCCAATAAATTGGTTCCGGTTACAGAAAATGTCTTCCTTTACAGCGCGCTTAACCATCGGCCACTGCGGACGAATTGACTCATTCGTATAATTTGCATTACAGAAATGCCATTTTCCTTATAGTCCGACGTTAAGGCGACGCTAGAAGCAAGAATAAATATTAATGTTGTTACAGATCCTTATGTTAGTGAAAAATATTTAATGACATTCTTTTTAGCCATAATCAGCAGGAAGCGGTTTTTGTACACTCGCCAAACTGGGATTTACACAAAAGTAACTTATCTGAAGTGACTGTCATGTTTAATAAAACAACAATAACGAATAATGGAAAAGGAGTATTCCAGTTCTCACGAGACATGAGGTCTTCCAATAATCTGTTCCATTACGTCTTCCAGGATAATACTATTGAAACGAACAAAGGTGAGTTTTATCACAGATATATCAGAAAAAAGTAATGCAGTTCAGTGCTTCCAAAACACACTAATGTATCTTGACGAACAAAAAGCATGCTAGCGCTCATCCGGTTGCGATGGGTGGCCGAGTTCTGCCAAAGACCCGTTCATTTGGGCTGGTCGGAGTCCAGATCACCGAGGACTTGATCTGGCTGGCTCTTCAGTAGCGACAGCTGCTCAGAAAAAGCTAGGCTATTTGTTTAAAACTGAGAAGTACTTTTCTCCACATGACCTCCTCATTCCGCCAGATAAAAGCTAGTATTGCTCACACGTTTCGGGTGCTGCCGCCCTGACTATATTCATGATCGATGCTGTCCGACTGATCGATGACTATTCTCTAACAGAGTCTTGGGACCCTTTCACCCTGGGCGGCGGGCCGTCGGCGACCGAGCTCTCTTCTACCGTTACACCAACGGGCTTTGCTCCTCAGAGCTCTCCCCCTATGCCGCCATGCGATGTGCCTGCCAGACAGACCCGCCTGATTTCGGCTTCCCATCCTAACCGTGTCGAACTTTGTACATCCAGAACTGGCCGATACGACCGCTCCTTTATCACGAGGGTGTCGAGATTGTGGCAAAATCTACAAAAGGAGGCTTTTCCCAGTTCTAATAATCTTAGGCAGTTCAAAAATCGAATTAACAAAATTGTTTTGCGATTTAGGCTTTTGCCTGCGCGGTTGCCTCGGTGTAAAAAAAAAATTTTCATATGCAATCATGACCATCAGAGATAAAACAGCGCTTCATTGAACCGTGGTGTTGACATTACGGGAGCATTGTTAATAATTAATTATAAATATATTTGTTTGTTTGTTTAAGATTTATTTAGCATGACTGCTACAATTATATTCTTCTAAAAAACTAAACAATTACATAACATACAGACATACATTCAGAAAAAAAAACAAAATTTGCATCTCTAAGAATTTTCATTGTCCATGAAATATTCCTTGAATTTTCTTTTAAATATCTTTAAATTACAATTAGACTTTATATCTTTATTTAGTTTAGTAAATTCAAGTAATCCTTTCTGAAATATTGATTTGCTAGTTATATTACTATTGCAATTTTGTAAATGAAAATCTATATTTCCTCTTGTATAATAATTGTGGTAATGATTATTCAATTCTATGTAGTGTTCTAAATGCTCTGGCAAAAGATGATTTTTTATTTTAAATATAAAAATAAGAAGCAAATATGATATTTTTTATATTCAACCACTGCAATTCTTGTAACATAGATTTTATTTTGGTCTACTTATTTTTTTCAATATTATTCTCATAGCTTTATTTTGCAAGACTTGTAATTTTGAGAATACAGCTTCATTGGCAGTGAACAAGATAGTTGAACAATATAGTAAATGCGGTAGAATAATTGTATTATAAACTATTTTCTTGGAATAGGTACCAATACTATGAGAAGCCCTATAAAAGTAATTTATTTTTTTTGTCAATTTTTTAAATAATGTATTCATAGTGATACTCAAACTTTAGCTTACTATCAAAATATATACCTAAATATTTAATTGATTCAACATTTTCAATTATTTCTCCATTTATCCTAACTGTGATAGTATTTTCATTTAGATATTTCCCTATTAGCATACATTTTGTTTTAGAAGTATTCAATTTTAGTTTATTTACATTTAACCAATTTACGATTTTTGCCAAGTCAGAATTTAGCATTTTTAATCTATATTTTCATCTGATGTGTATATTAATGTATCATCTGCAAATATCTGAAGTTTACAATAATCTAAAATATTACAAATGTCATTAATGTATAAGATAAATAGTAGTGGACCTAGTTTACTACCTTGTGGTATACCAACAGGAATATTTTTTGATCTTGATAATGTAGATCCAATTTTGTTTTTTTGACTTCTGTCAATTAAATAGTTTTGTAGAATTTTGAATACAGATCCTTTATATCCGTAGTGATGCATTTTTGTAAGTAATTTATTCCTATCAATAGTCTCAAACGCCGTTTTGAAGTCCAAAAACACTGTTACTGTGTGTTTCCGATTGTCCATATCTCCTCGAGTCCTCTAAAACCATTTGTGTTGCCGTTTCAGTTGAGTGTTTCTTCCTGAATCTAGCTTGAAATTTGATTAAAATGTTATTTCCCTCAATAAATTCGATGGTCTGTTCGTAAATAATTTCTTCAAAAACTTTTTCAACATCTGTCAATGATTTCAACATTAATAGCGCCACGTTCTATTGAGTGCGACCATCGACACACTCAAGTTATTGAAACTAAGTAATAATACAAAAAACCTTCCTTATGGATCATTTCATATGTTTCAGCTGGGGGTTTTGACGTGGCTCTTCCCTACGTGTGGCAATATAACGAAAACTTCACACACTCCATATATATGGATAATAACACTTGGTCCAACAATAAGAAATTCGGTATCTCCATCGATGGCCACTTCGCTCAAGTCAACATCACCTACAACATCTTCAAAGACAACAATTGCCAAACAGGCTTGTTGGCTCTAAAAGGCATGGAGAAAAAGCTGCTTATAGCATACAATAAATTTACGAGCAACAGCGGAAAGTACATTGTGGAGTTCAGTTCTGACAGTCAGTCCGAGATAATCGGTATCGTGCCTGCTATTTTCATTTACAATGAGCTGAGGAATAACAGGTTCACAGTTAAAGGAAGAAGTGGGGTACTACAAGTAGACAGAGATCCCACATGTACTGTTGGTAAGAATACAATTTCTTAAAGTATGAATAATGATGAACGACATAACACTGACACAAATAGTCTGCTAGAATATTGTTTTTGTATTTATAGGTTTTAAAGGCATTCAGAAGGTCCGGGTGAACAGAAACCTATTCACCAGCAATGACTTGGACTACCAACTCTTAGCCGGGATCAAGACTGCAAAGATAAACAACTATTTGAATGTCAGGGAAAACTGGTGGGGAACTAACATTGAAAGAGAGATTCGAAAACACATTTTCGACTTCAACGACTGGAACGACCATGCAATAGCTACCTATCTACCGTATTTGTTGGAAGATGATTTCCAAGCGAGTTACTCAGCTTCTGTAGTTCCTAATACTAACATGGACATGGATAATCTAGGTAAGAATTACCTAGTAATTTGCAGGTTTACAAATTTTTTGATCCTCTAATGAAGGATAAATTGCAGACTATGCTCAAAATGAAAAATGACAAAAACAAACAATAGTGTTCCGAAAATTGAGACTTACCCTTCCAGAAACTGCTACGGCCAAATCACTGTTAATGTGTGGTGTAACAGCAGCGAAACAGTTAAAAAATAAGAAAAGTGTCTACAGTCCATTTGACACGAAAATTCAAGTACCGCCCTGTTCATGTGTTTTATACTGTTCAAAGTTATCCCGCTCGATTCAAAAATGTTAACTTTTCTCAATTTGCAACATTCGGGACTGTCCGCAACTGTGCCTACGTCAACGTCCCGCAAAAGGGCTGATTCCCTATTTTTTAAATGAAATAAACCAGCCAACACGTCGCAGGATGAAAACGCCCAGGAACGATATCTATACAGTCGCGAAGTCGCATCTGGAAGTCACTCACCGTAAACTAACATCGCATATGGGCAAGTGTATTTTTGCTATAGGAATGTGCCATTTTCGATTTTTCCAAATAAACCAAACAATTAGATGTACTTACACGACGTGTGGCGCAAGGCTTGAAAACTGTTGAGGGCAGTGTCATGGCTTTTCAAATAATTATTTTCTGGAGACACGTCAAGAGTGGTAAAAAACCTTCATTGTTAATAAAACGGCTAAACTGTCCGTAGAAAATTAATATTGTTAAATCATATATTTCCAGGTGGAATACTATCCCAAGACTTGACACTGAGCAACAGAGGTAGACCGTACATCGTCCGGTCGGATATTACAGTGTTGCCAAACGTCACTCTGACAATCTATCCAGGCGTAGTAATGGAGTTCGCTCCAAACATTGGCATCCTGGTTCTTGGAAGACTCATCGCAAAAGGATATGCCGGTAGTCAGATTGTGATGAGGCCTATAAGTGAAACCTCAGCTAATTTCAAGGAAAGCTCCATCAGAAGAGAGAAAAGGGAGTTAGAAAAGAGGGAGATGGAGAAGTTTTATGGACAGGAAGCTATAAGGTACGATCTTCCAGTTTGGACAAAAATGTCGGTATAACTCATGATAGCCCTCATATTGCATTTCATTGTGATTCAGTTTTTCCGCACAGAGTTACTTTTCATATATTCATGGCATTTAAGAATACTCCTGAAATATCCAAAATGCTTGCACTCAATTTGTTATGAACGTAGTCGCATATCTAATGTTTCTGTTATTAGAGATCATTCCTCTCTTTTTTCTTTATTTCACATACAGTTAGAACAGAAGTCGTTATAAATGTTGAAACCTTCAACAATTTGCTTACATTTAACTTTTAAGGCTCTGCAAGACTAGAGGTTGTGAAACTAACGAAGAATACCAATCCAACGAGGGCTTTCTAGAATATTTCAATGGAACTACTTTGCAATGGATACCTATGTGCGACTCACGATTTACGGAAAGAAATGCTCAGGTAATTTGTTGTATTTGAACTTTGCTAAACAACAAAGTATTGTGCATGAACTTTTGGGTACATATTTTGAAGAGCTGTAGAACAAAATGAACGTGTTTCATTATCGTAATACATTTTTAAATACGTATAAATAAGCACACAAACTTTTTAGGTTGTTTGTAGAGAGCTGGGTTTCGACCCAATGAATGCATTTTTCGACTTTGGAGAAAGGATCGATTTCCACAGTAATTCGCTGTCAAGAATATGGTCATGGCCAGAACCTTTACAATGCAAAGGTACAGAGAGTAAGTACGAGGATTGTCCCATAAGGCTCAATGGGCAGCAGTATGGTCACAGGCATAGATGTGAATGGAACTCCAAGTTCGTCTTCATACATTGTGACAAAAATATTGATAGACCAAGGTAACGATGCTCATAACTTAAATTTATTACGTCATACTTATTTAGTTTATTCATCAATTATTTTTTCTGAGGCTCGATTTTATTATTGATCGGTGGGATCTGAAATCTTGATCCTGGTCATAATAGACCAATGAGAAGGCATCTTTGTAGTAATGGACCAAATGAATATAGTATAGATTTCTTCTAAAATAGCACACAAACTATCGAAAAAAATATACGACGTATGTAAGAAAGGCCTCCAATCCAAATATTAAATCAAGAAACTCTTTCTAAATCCGCTAGTTTAGGTACAAAAACGTATTTTTCCAGTTAATCAGGAGATCAAAACTTATGATCCGGACAATGACCAACATTAGAAAGCATTTTCGTAAAGCTACATCGAAAATTGGCCAATCGGAGAGAAGCCTTTAATTATATAGTGTATGTATATAGTGCAATTTGTAGATAATATGAACCGATGTTTGGCACACACATCCTCTGTGTGTGTGTGCGAGATATGTATGCAAAACATTGGCAATCAGATTTTTAATAAAAGTATTTCAGTTTGCATATAACGTTTGCACGTTTCTTGGGGGAAAGAAATAACTTGGGAAAATCTTTATTATATTTGAAACCAGGACTACCTTGCATCGGTTCAACTGTCTAGTCACAGAACTGTACCGTGCTACCACATCCAATTGTTCAACGAAAAGTCGTAAGGCTGAAATCGAGTTATCTCCACAAAATAAACTTGGCCAAGAATCTTGATCTCCTGTTAGTGAAATCGGGCCTTAGAGATCATCATTTATAAGATTTAATACTTGCCACAAGCTATCCTGTCCTATCTAAAACACCACGATTATTTTACAGATACTGGGGCGGTATACGTTTTGCTGACGCTGAATTTGAACAGCACCTCTATAACCACCGTATTCATGACATTCATACCCATACCGCCCTGCAAACATACGAGTCGACTTTAGAATACGTCAGAATCTACGGGGCAGGCATTCTACACAATGAGAAATCATCTGCTGTACAAAGTATCATCCGAAGCCCTAAGATCCAATATATGGAAATAAAAGACTCTGCGTCCCATGGTATCGATTTGATAGCACCCGCAAACACAATGAATTTGCTCCATAATAAAGTTCAAGACAACTTAGGAGTTGGAATCAACATAGTGACTCTATCAGGAGAAGGCAGAGAAGCTGAAGAGTCAAGTTTCTCTCCACTTAAAGGCCTACACATTCCCTACAATCTCTTCAGTCTTATCGATATTTGCGACACTCATAAAGAAATAGTTGTTGAGGAACGTGTTTTGTTGTACTACAAATACGATAACCACCCGGTAAATTGCATCAAGATCTTCAGGAGCTTGTATAATATCAAGCCTTTAGCTTTGAGACTGCTTCAATTCGATCTATTCAACTCAACAGCCACGAAGTATAGCATTCCGGACTTCCTGCAAATGTACGATGGCGATATCTACAATATTTCTTCTGTGGTGATTGATACAGTAACTATGACATCTGGCAATGACAGAAAGTTCTTTAGGACTACTAGGCCCAGCCTTAGCGTGAAGTTGTTTGCAAATGGAGCCTCAAACGAACATGGATTCATCGCAGAAGTGGTCACTTTGCCCATATCTGCCATAGGATTCAGTAAGTACAGCGCAGTCCTTGAATCACTCAATTTACGTTTATACAGAATTTTCCCTAACTCAAGTATCGTACTGAGTGGTATTAGCGTAAATGACAACACTGGCCTGGCGCTGTTTGTCCAGCGGTGTTTGCGTTACTGGGGAGTAGAGAAGATCTCGAATTGGTAATACAGCTTTTGTTCATCCGACCCTATGGCCGTATAGGATTTTACACTCTGGGTAGAAGATAGTTACTCAGCTTTCGTTCGTTATCCTTCCTGAGACCACCCCTTGACCATGCTGATGAGTTGGCCAAATAGCACCAAACACCTGTCCATGGTTGGTCGTCTGTGCTCGGACAAATAAAAACTATATTACTAGTTTGTTCAACGGCGAGTAGGCCATATCTACTATAGCTCCAGAATCGGCGGCATCTAGCGGCCACAGTGGTGACCCGGCTGACAATGCGAGCTGGGATACAGTTCCAACAGACAGCTTGCTGTTTTCACTTTCGCAGTGTCGATTCCGATAACAGATGTCACTTCGTCTTATTTTGATAGAATATCTAGAGCTCTGTTGATATGTGGACAATACCCAACCAGTGTTGCCATGTATGCTCCCTATGATGCTGCAGTTGTGTAATCAGTGGTAACATGGCATATTGGCATCTATGATGCCTTGAATCATTTGTTGCAAATTTGATGAGTACTATTAGTTTTTTTAAATTTTTATAGATCGTGACGTTCAACACAATATATCAAGCTCTGTGATAAACAACAATGGCCAAAGTGGACTGCTTTACATGGGATCTGGTGAAGTGAATCCAATTGTGACGATAGAGAAAAACCAGTTTAGAAATAACTGCAGAAAACTGTATGGCAACTTCACTACCTGCAAATCGGCCGTTGAGATGGATGTGCAGAATACCCAAACTGTTTACTTCAGGGTAGGTTGTTTAACCAACACTATTTTTTTCCAGATAAAAATAAAACGTGAAGAGATGTTCGGACGATATCAATTATATGAGTTCAAAATCAAAATTAGCGAACTATAGATGAAATGTTGGCGCCAATGAATTTTATAGGAAACTGATTTTCTTATATTTCAGAATAATCTGGTGGATCAAAATCAAGGAGGTCTATATATCAAAGCCGACTCTCGTGGTTCAGCGACGTCTTTAAGAGGCTGGATCCACAACAATCTCTTTGTGAACAACACTAACCTTCCTACACTGTACATCGAAGGTCGAAAATCTTCCCCGTACCAAGAAGTTACCATTTACAGAAACTATTTCACAAGAAACTACGCCCAATACCACAATAACATCATTTTGAGACAAGTGGTGTCAAATTTTACTCATAACTATGTGAAGAGAAACGTTGGCTTGCAAAACTTGGAGGTGTCTGGTTTTGATGGTGTTAGGTTGAATATCTATCAGACCACTACACATAACGGATTTTACAAGTGAGTACCCCTTCTCCAACAGAAGTTTTGAGAATAAACTACGTAAAAGTTCAAAAATATTTTTCATCAGTTGAATCAGCCGAATCAATTGAATCTTGATAAAGGCAGTTTGTTGAGTTCTTGGTCAACGAGTATAAGAATGATTGAAATACTTTTCCAAAGGTGCTCAACGTCAACATATGAGATCTGTAAATTAAGTGATGAGACAGGTAACGTAGCATTCAATCTGGCAACATTGGAGGCGCCGGGCTAGGGGGGAGCAGGAGAGCATTTGATCCGCATCCGCCTTCACTACAAGTTTGAACTCGCTCGAGCCAGTTGGTTCTTCGTTACGTTTTTTTTTTGTGAAACAGTTTTTTCTATTGTGTTCTAAAAATGAGTGGCGTAAATTACAAGCCACGGTTTCAGACTGTGCAACGGAAACAGGCCTACGGAGATAGTTTTTTGTTGAGCCCAGGTTTTTCGGTCGCTTAAGGCATTTTCGGAAGGGAATGAGTCGATTGAAGATGGACCACGAAGCGGAAGGTCTTCATCTTTAAGAACCGATGAAAGTATGAACTTGTGGGTACAGATCGTCGGTTGGTAGTTGGAATGATCAAGGAAGAGCTAAATTTGACTCACACAACCGTTCATCAGGTCAAGAACAACTGGGTGTTGCATCACGATAATCCTCCTTGTCACACAGCAATGTCAATAAACGAGTTTTTTGCCAGTAAAACCATTCATGTGGCTCCTAAGCCCCCCTAGTCGCCTGACAAATTCCTGTGACTTTTATCCCTCCCCGAAGTTGAAAAATCACCTCAGCCAGCTGAAGGCTATTCCAGTAAAGGAGTTCCAGCACTGCTATGAGGAGTGGAAGAACCCTCTCCAGTGCTGTGTGGCTTGAGAAGGAAGTGATTTTGAGGGTGACAATATGAAATTGTAGTTAAATTTTGAATGCACAAAATTAAAAAAACCGGTTCCATCATTTAATTTATAGATTTCGTACGTGAATATAGGCACTCTGTTGAAATCGCTCCGGTACTGTGAAATATCTTTAAGCTACCAGTTGATACAAGACAAACATACGAAGATAAAAGAGCCAGTTTAGTATTTGGTGTTGGGATGCTACTTTTCGACATTGAAAAATTAGATTAGTTTTTGTCAAAAATTCACTTCATAATTATCATTGAAATCAACTTTGTTTATTTAGGTTATTCTATTGTCATAAAATAAAAGAACTTAGATGGTCAGCTTGATTTAGAAATTGACTTTGATCTACAGTATGATTTTCCAAATGTTTCCTGGAATCGTATATTTCATAAGTGTGTGAATGTATAGCTATTTTTGTAACCCTATTTCAAATGAACTTGTTTATTGTATAATATCTTCAACAAAGCCAATAAGTAAAAGTGAAGTTACTGCTGGTTGGTGGTGAGAGCAGCTTTATAGCTGATACCCGCCAGGTAAAATAAAGGCCTATTATTATTACTTACAAGAAATAGAATCACGTTCACAAAAAAGTTCGATATTCTACCACTTTATTTTTATAACGCAACCCACAATTTGATTTAACAACATTTGCTTCGGTTTTAGTCTAAAAATTGACCTTCAGCCGGACCCTAGTTATAGGTAATATTCCACAGTACACGTATATTTTACCATTAGAAAACGGCATTAGCCTTCGACTTTGTGCAAAACGAAACTCGGAACAAGCTTCTTGAAGCTATTTTTGTTTCTTACAGCAACTATGCAACTAAGTGGGACAGCAGGTCAACAATCGTTGCCGGAACAGCTGGACAGCATTACGTCGACAACATATTCTTTGATCCTGACAACGACTATGAGATGATCACTGTTAACAGATCACTGTGAGTATACCCTTAATCAAATATTTACTAATCATTTTTACTATGAAATAAATTCATGATAAAATATGAACTTGTTTTAATCAGTTTTCCGTCAAGCATTATCAACTTTCAATATTGCTTCCTCATTTTCTATTTGCTGCTATACAGAAGATTCATATACCAGTCGTAAGCAGTTAGACGTCTTACAGAATGGACTTTTTCAAATTCCAACATTTATTTTGTACAGATTATAGGCACATCTTAGTTACATCCATGCCATATTTCTTTTTATTGGCAAACCGTACATAAATTATCTGTAATCATACACTAGCTTAGGTACTTTTGGACACAATTTTAATGCAGATTTCTTTTGTTATGCACAGGTTTGAGTTTAACAGGTAAGACATGTGTCTCGTATTGTGGTTGTCTTTATTCTCATACTAAATCCACCACTCATTTGGTACAATCACCGTCTTTATAACCCAAATCTTTTGGGGCTTTGCTATTAGATTTTGGTTGATGGGCTTACAATGTTGTATAGTGTGTAGATATGAGGGCAAACTGAAGCGATAGCTTTTTATATTATTTTGTACACATCTCTAAACTTATCAACTCTTGCCATTAATTTTCTGACTGATGAAAACTAGTAATGTGCTGTTCCATTTAACATAACATAAAATAGTTTTCCTTTTACTTCCCAAGCCATCTGTCGGTCTGATTTTGAAGCGATATTACTATTAGGTCAAGGACGAAGAAGCTTTGTAGTTTTCGAAAATCGGTCCAGTGACAGAAGAGAAAAAGTCCAAAACTGAAAAAATAGTGTTTCCCATGATGTGGCTGCGGTACTACGTCTGAACAGATTAGGTATCAGGGAGAGGTGACGTTGTCAGATGGACTAATGATAGGGCAGGGAAATCATGTCAATGGACTTATTGTATAGACCTGTTTGACTCACTTCTCAGAGGGTCTAGTTTGTGCTGAACATAATCCTTTATGAACTGATATCGACGTTGCGTTCAAGTGCCATTTTTTGAATATCGAATAGAATTTATATAACCAGAAAACGATAATTTTATATTTAACCTTTGTAAACGAAAGAACTGCAAATCGTGTATATGCTTCTTTTTTATTTGCCTTTGTAATTTTTTTTGTAGATTCATCGTTTTGCTGGCTTTTCATATTGTATTATTAATTCAATAAGCCAAAGCTTTTCTAGATAATATTTTATTTATTATTATTATTCACCAGTGGCCATTTGTGTATTAGTATATAGATAAAGCTAAAAAATTAGACAAAGACAATAAGGCTAGTTCTGGAAATGTCTCGGAGTATCAAGACACAAGTCTCAGATAGCTCTATTAGGGAAAAAAATCTAAGCTATCAGCTGTTCCTTTCATTGATAACATCACAAACGTACGCTTTATATGGCCAATAACTAAGTTTTCTCCTTGTACATATATTACCCACCGGATGTGGTGGATCTTTTCCTTCCTACTCTAACATGATGTGAAGGGCTTCAATGCTTAATCTGTGTAGCACAATCTCACCTCTATCCTCAATAATAATTATATCTCTTTACCTAGCACATTTTCGTTGTGGGATACCAAAATCGACGCAGCGCACAATTACTGGGGTGTCAATATTTCTTTGGCAGTTAGAGGAAGAATAAAAGACCTAACAGATGACATAAGGCTACTGGAGGTGATCCATGAACCGTTCTATATGAACAACATGTCCATTTTGAATGGAAAATGTCCACCAGGATGGGACCCAGTGGGAGAGACTTGTTATATGTACGTTGGAGCACCTATGACCTTCTGGGATGCCAAGGCCTTCTGTCATGTAAGCATCTTTGTATTTAGAAAACAAGCAGTTGTCGAATAAACTTGAGGTAAAACAAATATTTGAATGATCATTTACTAAGAGTTTTATTTTTCCAGGCTGACAATGCTTCAATGCCCTACCTCTTAGGCAACATAAATCACCTGCCAATTTACGAATTTCTTAGAAAACAACATCAGTGGTACCAGTATTCAGATAAAGTATGGGTCCAACACATTGACAGAATCAACGAGTGCACCATTTTCGCTTATCAGACAGTTGAAGTTGAGGACTGCAACAGGCTTAGTCCTTTCATATGCGAAATAGGTAGGTACATATTAAATCCCCATACTTGTGCTGAAACTACTCGCCAATATCCTGTGACAGGGTTTCCATATTGGGGAGTTTTGCTTCTCTTGGGGAATTTTTGGAGGATATAATGTCCTTTGGATCACACGTATCGTGTATAGAAAGCCCTTCGATTCAAACCTTCCCCTGGAGGATTTTTTTGAAAAAGTAGCAAATCTGATGGATTTTTCTGCTTGTTCTGGGGAAAGGCTGTCCGACTCATCTGGTAACGCTGTGCTGCGAAAACACTTGTACTATTCAATCACAATGTGTCGAAAAACGATTTGTATTTGTCGAGAGTTGGAGTGGGTCATAGGAATAATTTGTTTATGACTTTTTTTTAATTTTTAGATCCAAAGGTCTCCATACGAATCCTGCCACTAGCCGACGACATAGTAACGATATCAGTAATAAGCAGTCTTTCACTAGCCATAATCCTGATTATCTTGGTGATAGCTTGTTGGTGGAGCAAATCAAAGTACAGGCAAGCTCAAAGACTAGAAAGGAGGAATAGTATCAGGCAGAGCCTGCATTCGTTGAGATCAGTCGGCTTGTCTCAAAGCAGTTTCGCCGATCCTGTATATAGGAAGAAAGCTGGACAACTGGTAAGTAATTTGTCGTATATCAAAATCAAGGGTCCACAAAGGGCACATCCCGCTTTTCAAAGATACTGGGAAAATGTCTGCGACGCCATGGTAGTTGCTGACCTTTCATAATGTCAATAAAGGCAACCCTCCTCCAACTATTTCTGTATTAATATACAGCTAATAAAAACAACTATACAAAAATCACAAGGTCACTTTACGACAAAAAAATCACAAATCACTTTCCATCACCCTTGTGTTTCTTCCTATTCAACTCCGCAACCAAATTATCGATCGAAACATTAATGATTTGGTTGTGCAGTTCCGAAGACAAAGTGCCCAAAACTTCCTTTTGTACCCATTGAACAAGATTCTTATGCATGATCCTTCTGTGCACCAAATCCACAGCCACGTGATAATTGAGTCTTTTCAGCACTTCTTTGTGCGCGTGTACCTGTCGTTTCCTATACTCGTCTTCTAACTAGAATTGAAAATTAGGAATTTGTTGTAGCGATAAACATTCGACTAACACTAGTCACCAATCCGAGTTAAGCAGGTTAAAAAGGTTACGCACATTGAAGGTCTCAAATAAAAAACTCCACGCGTTGTTACGTCAGTGGCTATAGACATGACGTTTGTATAACGAATGCGACGACGCTGTCTCGACATTACGGCCGCTAACTTAACCTCAATTTTCTCAATCGTTCCATGAAGCCAAATTTGACCATAATGAGAAACTATTCTCGGATGTAGAGAATCGAACCATTCATAGCAATGTAGATTGTCTAATCTAATTTTCCTTATAATTTTAGAGTTAGAGTTTTTTCCGCCATTTTGAAAAATGTGTTTGATCAAGAATCTCGAAAACCTATCCTATCTTAAAAATAAAATTGTCGTATAGTCAACAGGTTACGAGAAATGTATGGGTAAATGTACCTGTAATGATATTTTCGTTTATAATGGAAAAACTAGCAACCTAAGCGTCTAAAAACTCCTATCCTTTTTTGTGCAGAATACAATTTTTAAAAAGATCCTTTTTCTGACACCTTGATGGTTCTTCAAGTACAAAGAGCCAATGTCAAAAATTCATATACCAAACAGTCGAGCGGCATGCCCCGCACTCTATTATCTATGACCATTTTCTTACTACTACGCGCAGGTATGGAAAATTTATTATTTTCGAATATTTTGTCTTCACCATGAAAATTCAAGTCAGTTACTACCATCAGTCTGCCTTTTCGCCGTTTTGTCACTCCGCAACCAACGGTTTTAGTGGAAAGGGAGAGATGTCATAAAGCATTTTATACTACAATTCCTCTTCCATTAAAATTTTTCCAGTTTTTTAAAAAATATTACATCTTCCTTACTTGCACGTGGTAGTAAAAATATGTATTCACTTTAAAATGGCTTTCTTGGTCATAGATAATGATTATGAAGTGCGAATTTTTACATTTTTTATTTTTATTAATACTAGTGACGTTACTATAGTGGATACCAAATAAAATCCGATGCACGTCATAGGTGATGTCATTCATAAAAATCATGGTTACCAACAGTTGACTACATTCAATGTGACATTTCTACTTGAAGTTTAAATTTCCCCGTCTCGATTCGGTTGGTAGTGCCGTGCAGAGAAATGTGAGGTTGCCACTTCTCATTTGTTGACATCAGTTGCCATTGTCCTTTTGTCGTACTATTAGTTCTTTATTGTTTAGTTTGTGAGTTTTGCGCTATTTGAGCTTTGAATCGTTGCCTTGCCAATTAAAAGTTGTTCTTTTCAGAACAAAAGTTACTGTGAAGTGGTATAAAGTATCCAAAATGCCAAAACAACTTAACAGTCGGTGTAAAGAGCTCATATCAATTCTGGCAACAGCGCACAGCTCCAGATCGATGACGTGCATCGGGTTTTATTTGGTATCCACTATACCTGTCTTGCACAAGGTATAGATTTTTCCGATTTTTCCGACTCTTTAAAGCATATAATTTGAAAAGTATACGATTTTATATTTTTTTTATATTTTTCTGATAACTATTTTGACAAATGCTTCAGCCCTATAATGACGCCAAATTAACCTATTATTAGGAAGCAATAATCTAACGATACCACCAAAAACATTACTGTCGCCGAAATTGTACAAAATGTCCCTATTCATCGGGCTAATATCAAAAATGGACCAACGCGGACTCATCGACGAGATTGTTGTTCATAAAATTCGCGTTACAGGAATGTAATTTTTGTAAATAAGACAGCGCAAACCGTCATCTATCTTTATGTGACAGACCGACGTTAAAGCGATACTAAGTAGTTGAACCTCGATATGTCGCGTTAATGTACGACAGAAAGTTCTACAGTGTAGAAAGTTTTACCTGCAGCGCCACATTCTCTCTTTTAGCTGCAATCAACATCAACTGTCCATCTGCTTGAAATTGGTGGAGAACTTCTTCCTCTATTTGTTCGTGCAAAATCCTTTTAGCATCTTTCCGACCTTTGTTCCACTCTGCCTCATAGTCTGCAATCTGCTTGTCTAGAAATCGCGCCACATCGGGTCCCAGATATTTCACTGTTGCCCAACATATGATGGCCATCGATAAACCTAGGTAGTAGTTGTGTTCCAATACGTACTTTTCTTTACTCACCAAGTAGGTGCCAAATGTAACTAGAATATCATAAGCAAACTTCGATATCTCCGTCGCTACTTCATATAATTGTATCGGATTTGGAGAGATTGGAATAAAAACTCCGCAGGGATCAAATCTTGACCCAATGCTCATCACATTATTTATGTGATTCTGTTAATTGTAACAAACTTCTTTCTGTATGCCGAGAACTTGAAAATTTTCATACCTATTACAAGTATGGAGGACTGTCATATCTTACAGATGGAATTGGATAATTTCATATTTGGTGTCAAGTAACAAACTTGGTTTGAATGTAAAAAAGTGTAATGTAGTAAGTTTTACCAGAAGGAAAAGTCCGTTTGTCTTCGTTTACCCTATAGGCGATGTGGTACTTTCTTGTTAACAGAAAACTAAAGATCTGGGAGTTGTTTTTGACTGAATTTTGTTTTTTGTTCATGTTTCAGTGCCGCATCAAAGGCGTATGGATCCGTAGTGATAAAATGTCGGTCTTTCTCTAATCTTAAGGCTCTTGCAACAATGTGTTTGACTTTTATCCGTTCAAAACTAAATATGCGTCAATTATTTAGTATCCGATACAGGAGTGCTAGCTGCCCAAATGCAAGATCAAATGCAAACAATGCATAAAAAAATATAACAAATTCTTATATATATATATATATACATATATTAATTATTCTTGCCAATTGCTGGAACCTACATTTTAGTGAACTAATGTTAAACAATTGAATTTTGATATAGTTATTATAGATGAGTATTTTTACACAATAGTAGACTAACTTAATCATCAGACTGTAAGACTAGAGTACTTGTCATTAGGAATTGTTCATTTTTATAAAAAAAATTCACTTCATTTGATTTCTTCGGGCTTGAGAGAACGACGACAGCTCTTTCGAGAAAGTGAGATGGATCGTAAAAAGTGAGTCGCCAGCATCCCTGGTATCCCCATTACACCAAACATAAAATTGCGATTGAGAAAGTGCAACGACGCTTTTTGAAACTGCTCGCTTACAAGACTGCGACACCTATCCTCCTAGGAGCCCTCCTATAAGCATCTTACTTTTATATTTGAGTTAGAAAGTCTGGATCTAAGACGCAAATATAATTCTTTAAAAATTTTATATAAACTCTTGCATAATAACTTAAACGTCAGCGTAATTTTATCTAGTATTACTTTCTTTGTGCCTTGTTTGATAAGCAGAAATACCAAAATCTTCCATTGTGAGAGAGCTAGAACTAATTTGCTTCTAAAGTCGACGGTATTTGTATGAAAATTTTAATCAATTTCTGCTGTCTGTGATATACATTTTGACAGTATCTCAAAAACATTGAATTGTGGTCGTTTGTTCTTGGACAGAGAAATCACAGAAATGAGCTATCCTTTTCTTAATGTCTAGCATTTAAGTTTCATTATATGAATCTTTATTGTAAATGCCTGCTTTATATTTTTTCTAGAGGTTGAACGTTGATGCTCGACATAATGTCAAAAATCGGATAATATTTTTTTTGTAATCTGTTGTACTTTTCGATAATCCAAGTATTAATTATATTTTACATCCATTGATTTGTTTTTTTTTTCATTTAATTTGGCTTTAAAGTATGCCATGTAATAGGGAGACTGTGGGCAATAAAGACTATTATTATTATATGAACATAGGAATCCACTTGCACAATGAACACTCATTTCCATTTGGAATCTATTTAAGACTTATGATTCCTTGATAAAAAAGCTGTATCAATGAAATTGTCTAAAGGCTGGACTCCTGCTCTTGATGTATCAGTTCCACACATTAAAATACTGTATCGAATTATTCAGTCTCTTCCGTCCTCTTGACAGAATCCTAGTATAATTCGGTATGGGATTCAAACACTTTAATATCTTACTAATAAAAGTCCAAAATCCAGTGTATCCAGTCTTGGGAACGAAAAACGTCCACCATTCCACAGGAAAGCATGCAAAAAGCACCTCTCCAGGCGATCCTCTAGTGGGTCTCCCTCCTACCGATTTGGTTGGGCCAGAAATGTCGCTGCTTGATGATGATGGCCCGCCTTTTCCGGGAGGGGCCTTCCCATCAGGGGCTTTTGTCACGACTTTTGTTGGTTTTACGTAATCTGGGATACATGCAAGGTCAGACTTACGACCTTTTCTGGTCTGTGATACGTTCAAACCTGTTGAGGTCAGCACTACCTATAAAGATGGTTAGGGCTTGAACTTGAATTTATTTTAGATCTTTAATAATAGGTTTATATGTTTTGATAAGACGAGTTAAAATTAGTACTCCTACAGTTTCAAAATAATTTAATTTCAATTTCGTAAGACCTAATAGCCAATACCTCTGGATATGGTCTACAGTAACCTCACAACCTAGAATGATTTCTTTCACAGAATCTGTCCATGTCGATGCTCAAGAAGTGCGGTAGTAAAAATGTAAGAAAACAAACCATAACTTGATACCCTCACCCTTCCATCTTTTGAAATCTTTTCGCACTCCTTGGAGAGTCTGCTCGTAACTGACGCATCCCGCTCTCTCTCAGTGATTGTGAATAATTGCTTCTCACTTTCGTACGCTATGCGTTCTATTTCAGCTGTCGTTTTTTCTTTCACGTCCACCAAACGAATCTTTTCTTCCGGCAGTACTTTTGGCTTAACTTTTTCTTTCAGAAATGATCCTGCATTCACTTCTTTGGGAACTGATGATGTATCTTTTATAACTGGTACAAATTTTTCTCTTGGTTTCGGTATGAAAATTTTTTGTAAAGTGAACTGTAGTTTATCGAGCAGTTTGAATCTTGGTGACATTTTTGATGTTACGTAAGTTTACAAATAACAAATGATAAGTGGAGACAACAATTGTTCACGGAGTGTTTAAAAGTATACAGAAAAATGTGTCATTGAGAAAAACGTCTCATATATCAGAAAATTGCAGAAATCATAATTGTCGTATCTTCTGTTTTCTTCTGCACGCGTCTGAGTCGCTCGTACTTACAACATGTTTGGTTTTAGAATGGCGTATTTTTCATTATTACTAGTTCAACCAAATATCAATATGAACAGGCATATCTTATTGAAAAGTTCCCACATTATTTATTTAAGAATTATAAAAGTAATTTTGACCAAAGCATCTTGTAACATTGATAAAGTGCATTGTTTCCTCATAATTATAAAGGACACGAATTCTATGTGAGTTGTGGAGAAATCATATGCAGGGTGTTGTTTATTCATTTGAAAACTCAACACTGTTGGGAACAAGACTACTGCATCCTCACGTTGCCCGATACCATTATTAGACTACGTATTTTACGAACGACAAATGACAAAACACGCCCACTAAAGCTGACATAGTAATAGCACATAGTAATAATGTGGAGTTTTCCACGCGTCATTAACATGTTAACATACTGTGACGCAGATTAGACTTCCGTCAGCCTCTATTCCTTGAATCGAGGGAGCAGAATCACTGAGAGAAAGTGGGTGTTGTTTCTTGCGTTTTAGTTTCGCCATCGCTCATTAACCTTATATCTAAAGTAGACTTTTTTACACCGAAACAGCCGCGCAGGCAAAAGCCTAAATGCCAGGGCACCGCGGCTGCTATGAGGAGCTTAAATAAACTTTGTTAATCCGATTTTTGAACTACCTAAGTTTAGTAGAACTGGGAAAAGCCTCCTCATGTAGATTATTCCTCAATCTCGACACCCTAGGGACAAAGGAGCGGTTGTATCGGCCTGTTCTGGATGTACGAAGTTCGACACGGTTAGGATGGGAGCTCGAAGTCACACGCGGGTGTGTCTGGCAGACAAAGCCTTTTGGCGAAGCGGTAGAAAAGAGCTAGATCGCCATCGGTCCCTGCCGGTGCGACAGGGTCCCGAAACTGTCCGTTATAAAATATCATTGATCAGTTGAACAGACCTCCTCTGAACGGCATCGTTCATGGGATAATGTGGTCAGGGCGGCAGCACCACAAACATGTGAGCAATACTCGAGGATAGGGCTTATCTGGGCCTTGTACACAGTGAGGAGGTCTTGAGAGGAAAAATACTTCTTAGCCCAAAACAAAGCCTAGCAACAGCTGATGTTATTGGCGAGTACAATACTGTGTTTCGGAATAATTAAAGTGTAAAGGATTGTTGCATCCCCAAGCGGTGACGGTGTAGAGTGCTGTCATCTGCAAAGCTGTGGGTTGGATTGATCGCACAGGTAAGGAGGTCGTTTATATGCAAAAAGGACAATGACGGAGCCTAAAGCGATCCCTGAGGAGCACCCGCGTTGACGTTGAGGAAGGAAGAGGAGAACCCATCAATTACGATGGATATCTTGCGACCAGAGAGAAAGTCAGATACCTATCTGCAAAGCTTCTCTGGGAGGCCATAGGATGGGAGTTTGCATAGGAGGGCAGCAAGCCACAGCTGATTGCACCTCACCATAAGACTGGATGCGTCTATTCCACAATTTCTTTTTATAAATAATAAATAACCCAGAAACATTTTGCCGAAAATGGATGTATTCACAGACTTGTTTAACAAATCAACAGCTATCAGAAATTGGGATTATGTCCCGGAAAGCATTCCCTATACAGCGGTCTATTCTACTGCGCTCAGAAATCGAGGAGATCCCATATTAGAAAAAATAACGTTTCTTTTCCTGTCAATTACAGTTTCACATCAAATGCATGCTCAAATCCTATCGGTATCCAGATCAAAAGTCAAATTCTGCCATCCTTTAAAAATGAATGTAATCTATCTATTTCAGCTATAAGAAATTCAATGTTGCTTAAGTAGAGAAAAATGTCTCTTTTCCGATCACGTGAATTCTACGTTATACCGACGCGAAAAATATCTTCACACCGAATTTACCTGTTCTAAATTCCTATATCTCGTACTATCCGTGTTTAGACAGCTATACTGAAAACCTAATTCAAATCATCCAAAATAACGGTGTTCCTCTTTATTTTTGGACTCCGCAAATTTAATCATGTATCAGCAAAATATGCAATACTCAATTGGTTGAAAATAAATGACTAGGTTAAATAAACTACTACATCCATAAATCATTAGCTCCGTTTAAACCGGCTGACTTGCGAAAAAAAATTCATTTAACAATGATATTCATTCTAGACCAGTTTCTTCTTTACCGCAATAATTGTGTAAACTTTTCTACTTTGTGGCGTACATTGCTTCGGAAAGTATGCCAATTTTTCGCTTTATTGTAATAATTCATTACTAAAGATTTTGTTAATTAAATTTGTTGAGAATAAGATTTCATTATTATTAACATCTGTTAGTGACTTTTATGGCTAAATGTAAAAGTAGCAAACGCTAAATTTCGCCATTTAAGCCTTACCTTAGCTGCATCACAATGTTATTATAAATAAAATAAAGACGCCTATTATTATTATTTTCCAGAGTACGAGATCAACAGACACATTAACAAAAAGAATGGTAGCTAACGGCTCTTTAGACTCGATGGAAAAATCTGCATACGGCTCCTCAATCGACGAAAGCCAATCGTATGACGTGTATGCTGCTCACAACCCTAACCCAACAGCATTCGCTTTCGTAGAAACAATAGAGTACCACAAATCCCCGCAAAAGTATGAGAACCACTATGCTAAGCCGGACAACTTCAACTTGGCATACAAGAACGAGGGATTCAGAGAAAACTCCACCTTCGCCACGAACTCAAGGGCTGAGAGTGAGTTAGAGGAGGAGGTGCCTATCATGCACACAGAAAGCAGCGGGTTGTCATACCCGCCTAGTGAGTACTACAACAATGATACTTTGCCATTGAGGAGCGAGAAGTCCGATTCCACCTTGGAGATGAAAAAAGGTAAGGAATTCATTGTTGAGGAACGCCTACCTTTACCTTTATAGAGCATATTGTCTACAAAACTTATACAGAAGTGTTTTCAGAATGTTGTAAGGAAAATTTAAGGTCAGATTCCGCACGTAAAAATACGTTGATGGTTCATTAATCATTGGCCCGAAAATTCCTCTTTCCATGATAGAACATTTTGAAGGACCAGAGTGATTGGCTCTTTAAGAGCCCAAAACTCGCAATTTTGGCATTTTTGTCCAAAATTCACCCATTTTCAAATATTCGACTTATCACACTCGTAAAAAAAATCAGGGAGCAAGAAAAAAAACAAATTTTTACGTGATTTTTGAGAAGCTGTATTCTAGTGAAACATGGTCGTATCTACTTAAAAAAAGCATTTAGATACTTTAAGATTCTAGTTTTCAGGCTTCTTAGCCGAAACATTTTAGGAGAAACGCTACTCATGAGATCTTAAAAACAGGATATTGAAGTTGAATAAACGGGGTATCTGATCCATCTGATGGCCTGACAGAAAAAAATATTTGCAAGCCGCGCATGGACTAAAAAGAAGGCAAAAATTTCGCATATTTTTTTCTTACGCTGTTAGAATTGCAAGAGAACCGTTGTTCCTAAATTTGTTTTTGAAGCAAGCCTGAAAATTAGAATCTAGAAGCTTAAAAATGCTTTTTTCAGTCTAGATATGACCATCATTTTTCACCAAAATACAGCCTGTCAAAAATCAATTTTCTAGCTGCCTTAATTTTTTTAGTAGTATATTTTTACATTAGCGCATGGTCGCAACACTTACACTTACAAATCTTTAATAACAGGCACAGAATATACAGGGTGAAACGGTGCAGTGATACAGGGTCACGAAATTATAATTTTGAAATTTAAAAAAGTATATCTTTGGAGTGGATTAAGATACTGATTTAAAATTTTGTACATATACTACTGATGTCATAACCAATACATTCAATGATTTTCGTACCTTGGACGATACTACTGGCGTGGAAATTGGGAAATTTTGTCCGATACTGGAGAAAAAAGAAAACGATTTCTACGCCTGTGACCTTTTTGGAACATATATTGCATTTTTGAATGAGGTATTCAATTTTACATGAATCGCCTTTCTTGAGAAATGTTTGCCGTACTAGTCCTTTTTGAAAAAAATTTGGTTGTATATTTGATGTACAATCAGTAATGAAAAACTTATAGTTAATGAAATTTGACATTGGAAATTTTCCTAACTTGACATGGCATTATTTGAACAATGGTCATGTTTATTCAACCTCGTCTGTATCGCAGAAATTTACAACACCCTATATCTCGGGACCTATGCTTATGATGAATTTTATGGATATTTTTGAATATACTTTCTACCCTAGATATATTTCCACGTTTTTCTGAAATACTCTGTATAAAAATAAGTGTTGCTCTACTGCGCTCACATTAAAAATAAAAGTTGAAGTCTTATTATAATTGCATATTGCTTTGTTTGAGCTTTTGTTTTTTAACTCCGTTGAGAAAAGATTCTCTTGTAGATGTTCATTTTATTTATGAAAAAAATGCCAGCGTGATTACAATTTTTTAACAACGATAAACAGTTTCACGTTCTTGTGAATTAAATACTTTTTTGCGAAAACGATGCACCTGAACTAATACGCTCCATGAGGAATTTTTTAGGTAGAATCAACTGAGATAATCATACTATTTTTTGCAAAGTGGCCGACTGTTTTTCGTTAAACATAGAGACTTGCCGGCCATTGATTTTACTTAGAAAAAACAATGTTGTACAATGCAACATTTAATTTGCATTTTTTTATGAAAATAGCGTCTTGTTATTGACTGGATTCTCTAGAAGAAGTATTAACCTCTTGAGAATTTGCTGGTGCGCAATGTGGAAGTTCCGAAAATTATAACGCTGTCAGCGTCATTCTTTGTAATATGTTTGATTTTTAAACATTTAGAATCTTAATATTAACCTCATTTCGCTTGCAGGCATTGACGAATTCAACAGGACCAACTCAAACAGAGGCCTTCCTAGCGCGAATTCTACTTTCATACAAGAACTCAGAAGCAGGTTACCGCAAAAACCACCCACGCCCCCAAAATCTTCACCCACTTACTCAGACCAACTGCATGATCTCAACTATTCACCGGATTTCAACATTGTGGCGCTACCGCCTGCTACGGATAGACCTCAATCCGCGAATATTCTAGAGACAGACTTCGATGAGCCTGTACCAAAGCCAAAACCTAGAGCTAAAAGTGAAGTGCTTCTAGAGACGAATTTTGATTATGTGCCTAGTGACAGTCATCATGAAGTGGGGTTGCCTATTTCAGATAGTAGTAGGAGTAAGAGTCAGCCGTTAGAGACAGCTATGTAATAAGTTGATACGAAATGTTTTCAAAATATGTTAAGTGAGATGAGGCTGTACTCTCATATCTTAATGGTTTTTGAACAGTTACACTTGTGCATTTTGATATTAACATTTATTATGCTGAGCTTCTGTGAAAATCATGAACTCTTCCATCCAGTTAAAGCTATAGTATTCATATGATGTTTGTGAATTTCAGCATCAGCTTCAGTCAGATTCCTTATGTGTATGAAATAGCATGCCATCAAATGACATCACTTTCAGATGAAATACAGCTAGCTAAAATATTTTGTGCTTTTTTGGTGTACAAACTGGCACTGATTTCCCTTATTATTCAAAAGTTTCATCTATTTAATTTGCACAGTTCCAGGCAAAGCAAATAATATGAACACTTGATTTTTAAATGTTAATAACAGTTAAGCATATAATAGCATTATTATTGTTGAATCAAAAACAAAAGTTGATTAAAGACACGTACCCATTTACATCACATATTTTTTACAGATATCATATATTGATCAAAAAAATGCAGCATAATAACGATTAAAATCTCTGTCTACACTAATATATAGTTAGGATTATTTTAGGGTTGTATAATTTAAAAAGGAAGTGGTATATGCCATTTTTGATTTATGATTCGATAATATTTGTTTTATAAAGATTGAAATCATCTATTACTGTTACTATCAAGTGATAATAAATCCGTCAAAAATGTTAAGAATATCCAAGAATACTATATAGATAAATGCTATAATGCTGCCCATATTATTTCTCTGCTGTGTAGAAATAAAAAATATTTTAAAAGTTTTAAACAAAGCTATCTTGTTTTCATATTAAGACACTACACACCAGGTAAGATATATTGTGATACTAGAGAAAGTCTATAAATATACACTTTCTATATATTTATCATATGCATATGCTCACGTTTTTAAAAAGCAGCTATCAACAAAAAGTAACTTTATAAAGTATATTTAAAAATACACTGAGGCATAAGGTTCTACTTATAAAAATATTAAGATTTGTTTCAATAGGAATATTAAAAGGTTTAGTTAATTTTTCTGTATATATCCAAAGACATTTTTACATTTTTACATGTTGTATCATTAGTTATGGTTGTTAAAGATGTACATATTTTATTTTAAACAAAATGTGGGATTTGAAGTACTACTAGTTATAGAAATATGTTAGTGAAATTGTAATTTTAAATATTTAGAATGTATGTTATACAATGGTGTTCAAATTGCACTTAATTGTTAGCGTTTTTTTTAATCTATTATTTGACTGATGATGGAATGGATAGAATGGCCTTGAACAAAAGTTATCTATAGATATGATATTTTTGTACATATAATGTCTTAAATCTTAAGATCTCAAATAATATTAAAAATAATTTTACATATTTAAGTAGACTTTTTTTGCCCAATCTGAACACAATTTCAGCAATTCTGATACACTGGTAGAATGTAATACCTTCATGATTTATTTTTATTTTATCCCAATTTCCCGTGTGTAGTGGTGGTGGTCACATTAATAGAAAATATTGGAAGTCTTAGTCAAAAAGCAGGTACCACTGAAGCAGTGTCCAGACAAACAAGAGAATATATATATATAAAATATCCCAAACATGCTCATATTTTTAAAGAACAAAAATATTTGTCACTGTTTAATGGTAATATATTACTTAAAACAACTTGACAATGCATTGTCACCACATATCTGTATTTGTTGCTCAAGTGTTAACCATCTTCTGCTGCTTCTTATCTAGTTTCAGCTCTAAGTAAAATTGATATTTCAACTGTTTTTGTACCTTTGTGGGACTTTGAACATAGGTCCATGTCCAGGTACAATAAAATCAGCAATCTGCAATATTTTATTCCTGTTTTTAATTTGCAGTTCTTCAGAGTCGCTTCCTGCAGATTTCCACAAGTATTCATTCTCTAAATCCTCAAATTTTTCAAATAGATCACCAGTTACAGCAATAATTCCATTTTGAGAATTTAAGATAACTGAAAAATGATTATGATCAAATATTGTAATGCCATTCTCATGTGGGATAAGTAGACTTTGATATAATGTAAAAATTGGATTACTAAAGTTTTCTATTCATTTTGTATCATTGTTGATTATGATTTTTCTAAGAGAACATGGAATTTTAAAGTCCCTATCATTTGGTTAAGTATGAATGGCCATGGGCCAGACTTTGCCATTTGTAACTTTGCTGTATGTATTTATTACAATAAAGTGATTGAACTCAATTAAATTGTTTGTAAACTTACCTGTGACATCTTGCATAGTATGTCCAGGAGTTGCTATAACCTTAATTTTATCACTTATAACATACTCTTCACCAGCTTGGAAGCAAGGTTCTGTGAAATACTGGTCTTTATGTGAAATACTAAACCCAACAATATGCTTGGCATTCTTAAACAAGTGGTTGCACCCAATGTGATCTGAATGTCCATGTGTGCAGACCACATATTCTATGTCTTTGCAGTCTACAGATTCAGCCTGAAGAGCTTTAAGGATCTTTTCGTCATCCCAAGCAGTCAGTGTATCAATAATTACATTTGGGGGCCCTTTTACTAATACACATGAACAATTTGCACGGTATATGTTGTCTTTAAGTTCTGAGTAACCATCAAAAAGGACTTTCACTTCCATAGCTCCTTGATATGCTACTTAGTTTATGATGGAATTAAATAATATTCACATAAATACGTCGTGAACTGTGAAAGAAAAATATAAAAGAATCAAAGTGTAAATATAAACAAACCCCTTCAATTATCACATTGACACGGAACACAAATAATAGGAAGAAATGCATATCTGTGAATTTGAAGCAAACATAACGCGGTTTTATAAAAAGCTCACGTGACCCAGACAATCCTTTTTATTGGTCAATTTATCAAGAATGGCATCCTTCAAACCTGCAGTTGATTCGGAAATTCAAGCTCGTAATCCGGTTCACATCTAAATAGTTTTATGTTTGAAGGAATGTTGACGTTATTCAAAAAGTGTGGTTATTGTATGTTTACCGCCAAATTTACTCGGTTCTTTGTCAGAAAAATTCAAATTACATCCACTGTATTATTATTTGAATTGGAGCTGTTTATTTTACAGGAGCAAAATGGTTAACAAACCGATCAATAGAATGTACGTTCTTAAAAGAGGTAAGTGAACCACATTACTTGATATCTGCGTATTTTAATACAATTCTTAACAGATGGAAGGAAAGAAGAAATCCTACTGGACAAAATCACATCCAGAATAAAGAAACTTTGCTATGGCCTAGATATGGATTATGTGGAGCCAGTCTCAATTATGTTGAAAGTGGTTAATGCCATACATCCTGGAATAACCACTGTGGAACTAGATACTCTTGCCGCAGAAACAGCTGCATCTGTGAACGATCATCCTGATTATGCCACACTAGCTGCAAGAATTGCTATTTCAAATTTGCAAAAAGAAACCAAGAAACAATTTAGTGGTAAGTACATCTTACAAGATTTTTTCACCCTTTCTTGAAGGTATATACCACAACTGTTGAAAAACATTGGTAGCCAGCCAAATTATGTTTAGTTCCACCTGAATCATTGCACAAATGAGCTGCTTTCCACTGTATGAATGATGACATATAAGTCACTCAGTAAGGCAAAATATTGCATAATCAGTATTTACTGTCTTAGTCTTTAGTAATTTAGTATTTATTGACCAGATAAAGCATCAGTAATTATTATTATTATTATTATCATAATGGTAGGTATAAATCCAAATACTGATGGTATGGTTCTTACTAGATACTGACTGTGTGATATTTGCATAATGTTTAAGAGTCTGTCAAATCCTGTGGTAGTCATATACCCTTAACTACATATTTTTGGATTGTCCTATCATCCCAATATAATTATTGGTTCATTGTGTTGCTCTGCACACTATGGCAGTTGAGGATTGTATCACTCTTTGGGACTGTGTAACTTTTGAACCAAAAGCACTGGAAACTTTCTCAAAAAGAAGTATAAAAAATATCAATTTTAATCCAAGACTATTTTTTGAATAAAAATGTACTATCAACCATTTATTATTAATTTTCTTATAGAGGTTATCGATGATCTGTACAACTGCTATGATCGTCAGTCTAAGAAACACAACCCTATTATCTCAAAAGAACATCATGACATCATCATGCAAAATGCTGACCGTTTGAACTCTTGTATAATCTATGATAGAGACTTCTACTTTGGGTATTTTGGATTCAAAGTCCTAGAGCAGCAGTTTCTTAAACGGATCAATGGAAAAATTGTTGAAAGACCTCAGCATATGCTCATGAGGGTTGCAGTAGGTAAGTGATAAGCACAAATTGCATATATCCACTTCTAAAGCATTAAAATATGTGTTGTCACTTTAAACAGATTTAAGCACAAATATTCCTTTGAGTCCAATACAACTTCATAGATAATTTGAGGATCTCTTTACAGGAATTCATGGAGAAGATATAGACTCGGCCATAGAAACCTACAACCTGCTATCAGAACATTTTTATATTCATACGTCTCCCACATTACATTCAGCTGCAATGCTGAAAGCTCAGTTAATATCTACTTTTATAGTAATGATGCCTGATGACAGCATTGATGGAATATTTGAATGTATTTCCAGATGTGGGATGATCTCTAAATATGCTGGAAACATTGGGCTCAACATCCATAATATCAGGGCTAAAGGTATGGCTTGTACTAGCTACACATAAGAATGATGTATTAGTACAACAAATAGGGTGAATGTGCCAGCGGTTGCACAGTTGAGACAAAAGTGGAATACAAAGTGTAATTATGAATTTTGTGTTTAAGATAACTCAACTAATGCTTTTGGAGGTGATCTTATATGTTGTTAACTTTTTGAGAACAAAACATACATTGCCAATAGATATTCCTGTAATTTTATAAAAAATATTAACCAAAAAGTTGTTATTTTGCAAGTACATGGACAGGTGCTACTAGTCTACTGGTAGTTTCCAATTGTCAGACAGCATTTGATTGGCGAGTGTTGAACAGAACTGTATTTAAAAATAGTAGAATAGGAATTTCAAATCAGCTGTCATTAAGACTTTGAGGAAAAGAAATTAAACACACTCATACTGGGTCCATTTAATATGGATATTTTAATTGAAAATACAAAGTAGAGGTAAAAATGAATTATTTCCTCCATTCCAGTCCTGCACTATCGACTTTGAACTACCATACTGTTTGCATATTTCAAGCAATTTGCAACATTTCTCACAGCTTTGACTGTCTCCTTTACCCTGCCTTCACTAGATATACAGAATTTATCTTTTTCTTGACATCAATACCTGAATGAAGTGGAAATGTGGCCAGTTATTGGGATGCTATGAAAATTCATTCATTCCAGTAGTCGGACGCAATATCACTGGCCATAATCCACATTATTTATCTTTTGCTGTCTGTTCACTGTATCGGGCTTCATATTTTAGTTTATTTACATCCAAGAAAAAAATTTGATAATTTGTATGTTTAAAAAGAAAAAGATAATTGATAACTACCATGCAAAACAAGCGTCCGAATATTGGATTTTGACTAGTATGATGATCCAGTCAGTGGCCAATCGAACTTGACATCAAAATGTTAAAATAATATATTTTAGTTCGTGAATTTTGAATGTCTTGTTCATATGTAACAAGAACAGTATTTATGTATTGTCAACTGACGATTCTACTTGCGTTTAAAGTTTATGTTACTCACTACACAAATGACGCACTAATACTGTTGTCAATATGACAACTGTGGATGTGAAATTTAAGTGTTTTTGCAGGTCTTGGCTTTACAACTGTTATCTTGTCAAACAAAGAAACTCATATTTCCAAACTTCTTCAAGCGAACTTGTGAAATCAAGAGAAAAATCTGGTATTGAGTGGGATTGAACCCACAACTCCTCAATCTGCTGACATTAGACTACCGTTTAGTTGTGGCTTAGGTGTATGATGGCATAACCTAAATGGCAGACAGGCCGGGTCGGTTTGGAATAGTCGAGTTATAGATTCGAGTCCCCCTAAAACCAAGATTCTTTTCTTGCGTTTTTCAACTCTAAATGGAAACTTTTACAAACAAACATTTATGAGACTTGAATTTTTACATAATTACCTGTAACTTATATTATTAGGTACCTATATTGCTGGTACAAATGGTGTTTCCAATGGTGTAGTACCAATGCTTAGAGTCTTCAACAACATGGCTCTATATGCGAAACAGTATGACACCGGGAGACATGCATCAGTGGCTGTTTATTTAGAACCCTGGCATGCTGACATATTTGAATTCTTAAATTTGGGGAAGCCGACCGGCAAGGATGAAATCAGGTTTGTATCTGATTAAAATACCAAAGAAATTTATAATAACAAGAATAAAATATCAAATATATCTCTGGATTGCCGGTATTTACAAAGTGATGCTTAACTAGAAAATAGATATATGTATTTTAACAGTTATTTGAATGAATTATTAAATATTTCCTGACAAAGCTCAGCCAGATTGTATTTTAATTTTGTAATTTTTTCTGTTTTTAAAAGGGTTAAGTGGAAGAATAGCCGACGGCTAAACTTCGGCCTAATAAAGACCAGTTATTATTGTTATTTCTCCTGCAGTTATATTTCATAGTTTACACAGGGTTTTCAGTGGGAAAGTTCACTTTTTGATTTGAGAAAAAAAATACAAACTTAATTGAAAGAAAATATTTATTACTATCAACATTTTCGTAAAATCGGCGGGTTTTATTTCTTAATCATCATTCCTTCCAAATGTTTGCCATCCCTTCTAATGGCGTGCGCAAATTCTGAAACACTCTCTAGCAGAGTTCCGGAGTGATGTTTATATCTTGTCGCATGTTGCCTTTAAGCTCCTTCCTCCAGTGTTCGTGGATTATTGGAATATACTTTTGTGACCTAGGAGGCCAGTGAATGTCTCCAAACTTCGATATAACTTTTTGAGGATAAAGTGCTTTCACTGTGTCCATCGATTCTCTGGAAGTATGGGCAGTGGCCCCATCCTGTTGAAACCATGTGTTTCTGTTAAATCGACGTTCTGTTCTTACAATAGAAGCACAAAAAGTGATCATGTCCTTGTATCGCTTGGAATTGACTGACAATGCATGACCGTTTTCATCTTCAAAGAAATACGGCCCAATAATACCGCTAGAGGATATGGCGCACCAAACAGTCACCTTTGGACTATGTAGCTGTTGTTGATGTTTCTCTTTTAGGTTCGTTGGTGCCCAATATCTGCAATTTTGCTTGTTCACATAACCGTCTGAGTGAAAGTGGGCCTCGTCACTGAAAACAACGTTCTGCGCTGCGTAGGAAAAAGATTCAACATCCCTTCAGCACAAGATTTCCGTAATACGTCATCACTTTCCTTTAAAGCATGGACTGATTGGATTTTATAAGTCTGAAAACCCATTTTTTTTTTCTTCATTAGGCCATGCAGTGTTGACCTAGGGATTCCCAAAGCAGCGGAATGCTTCCGTAAAGAATGCCGAGGATTTGCAATGATTAGAGCCTGTTTCACGGAATTTCTTAATCCACTTTTTCAATAGGTTCTTGCTTCGGGCATCTCTTGGTCAACGAATGCTGTATCGTGAACAAAATTTATGAAGAGCAGCTGCGTACGAATCACCACTCTTAAAGTAAGCCCCGATAGCAAAAGCACGTTCCATTGTGACTATTTAACCCGCACGCCAAACGCGTCGACCAAGACCTCTCCCCGCTTCCTCGCGTATACGGTTGCCACGTAATCCAAATTTGAAGTGTGAACTTTCCCACTGGAACTTAATATCTATCATTGTCTATATTAAATATCTAAAGAATTTTTGGGTTCATGAATTGTTAACTCATTTTAGGGCGAGGGACTTATCATATGCTCTCTGGGTGCCGGATTTATTTATGAAAAGGGTGGAAAGTAGTGGAGTTTGGTCACTGATGTGCCCACATCAATCTCAAGGCTTGGCTGACCACTATGGTGACGAATTTGAAGAATTATATGAAAGGTAGGTGCAACTATATCTTCCCTTGTTGAGAAACCCTGAAAAAACATGTTTTGTATCGACTTTTTGAGTTAAAGAATTACGTAAATGCTCTTATCACATCCAGAGAATTATTGTTGTACACACAAAAATGGTGATGTTATCGTGTTTCTTTGTTTTTTTCTAAAATTTCTTCGACCAAAATAAGTTTAATTATTACTATTTTTTTACAGGTACGAATCAGAAGGTAGATTTATAAAACAAATCCCGGCTCAGGAACTGTGGAAAGCCATCATAGTATCCCAAGTAGAAACTGGTGGTCCATATATCCTGTACAAAGATGCTTGTAACAGGAAAAACAACCAAAAGAACCTAGGTACCATTCGATCTGCGAACTTGAGCACTGAAACTGTGTTGTTCTCATCGCCAGAAGAAATACCTGCTTGCAGTCAAGCCAGCATTGCAGTGCCAAAGTTTGTGAATGTGGCCAAACGGAGTTTTGACTTTGAAAAGTTGATGGAGGTTACAAGAGCTGTGGTGAGAAACTTGGATAAGATTATCGACGTTAGTTACTATGCAATGCCTCAAGAGAAAAGTTCTAATTTAAAGCACAGGCCTATTGGCATCGGAATACAAGGTAAGAGTTCAAGGATTTTGTCTATGAGTAATCCAAAGAAAACCACTTTCATTCCATTTCTGCCGCGCCCTGAATATGGTAAATGATTATCTGATGAACGCCACAAAACCTACTATGGAATATCTGAAAATTATTCTTCCATTTGAAGTTTTTGCGCGATTACTGTTTAAATTTTGAGGGATATGTATGGCATATAAAATTTGCAGTATAGCAAACATTTGCCATACATAATATATTATCTCAAGTGATGCTTTCAAGCAATGACTAAATTATTACTTTAAAAAGCATCTCGCGCAATATCTACTTGAATGTTTCAAAAATCAATCCTAGTAATTTACTAAAAGAAGACTCCATGTATATGGATAAAACAATGAGATGCAAATAGAAGTAAAAATATCAAGCATAGTTGAGTAGATATGATTTGTGGAACTTCCACCAAAAATGTTTTTGGTTTGTTTGGTGTTTTGTTCACTTCAAATATACTACGCTGTGATATACTTCACGTATTATTTATTGTGATTCTGATTACATTTTTGATCTTAATTCATGGTTGAATCAAAATACTAAATAAAATCAATCCCATTCACATTAATCCAAAACGAATGACCCCTACTTTAAACTGCTTCCACGCGAGCAGGGCCGCGGGTTTACTAATGAAATAAAGTCTAAATGAATTTTGCTAGTTTCACATGGCCAATCCCAAAGTTCTTTTCCATTACAGGTCTGGCTGATACCTTTATTCTCCTACGAATGCCTTTTGACAGTCCCGAGGCAGCTCATTTGGATAGACAAATCTTTGAGACCATCTACTTTGCAGCTTTAACAGCGAGCTGTGACTTGGCCGAGGTCCATGGACCTTATGAGTCCTACAAGGGCAGTCCTGCTAGCAAAGGAAATTTGCAGTTTGACATGTGGGAGGTGACACCTACTTTCAACTATGATTGGAAATTACTGAAAGAAAGAATAGCTAAACATGGATTGAGAAACTCCTTGCTGGTATCGCAAATGCCTTGTAAGACTGGAGCTGAAATATTGGGCCATAATCCTTCTGTAGAGCCATACCAGACGTTCATTTCTGGTAAAGGAGATTTGCAAGTGATTAATCCTCATCTATTGCGCGACTTGACTGAGCGGGATATGTGGGACGATAATATTAAATCTGAGATTTTAGCGAGTAGAGGATCAATACAAGGAATTGCTAGAGTCCCAGATGAACTCAAAGCCATATACAGAACGGTGTGGGAGATTCCTCAGAAATCCATCCTGATGATGGCAGCTGATAGAGCCCCATTTATTGATCAAAGCCAAAGCATAAACATACATATAGAGAATCCATCATATGGCATTTTATCGTCCATGCATTTCTACGGCTGGAAGAAAGGTCTGAAGACTGGCTTGTATCATCTGACGACTAAATCTGGTATCAAGGTAGCCCAACCAACAGTTGCTAAGGAGAAAACAGCAGTGAAAGAAGAAGATTTGGCAGAAATTAAGAGGAAACAGGATGAAGAGGAAGAAAAGAATTTGGCTAGTTTAGTTTGTTCTTTGAAAAATCCGGAAGCTTGCGATATGTGTGGTGCCTGAAGCGATTGATTAAAAGACTTTATATTTCAAGTAATATTTATAAGTGAACAACAATCAAGGAATATTCATATTTACAACAAATGTTTTGTTTCTACTTGTGTGAGTATCTCTTGTATTTTGTTCTGTGTTACATTGTTTTAAAAATTTGTATAAACACCACAAAAAGACATTACATAATTGTATAACCAAAAATTTGTTTTTGTGATCCTATAAACATTTTTATATCCATGGAAATATTACGGGTATTTCAAAAGTCAAATGCAAACTTCCATCATGTTGCTTCCCAGAGAAGCTTTGCTGACTCTCTGGCCGCAAGATATCCGTCGTAAAACTGACGGGTTCTACTCTTTATCACACAATGTCAACACGTATGTTCCCCAGGGCTCTGACATTGTTTCTCTTGCATATCAACGAGCTTCTTTTATGTACGATTAATTCGATCCACAGCTTTGCTGATGGCAGTGCTCTACATGCAGGAATTCAGTGATAAGCTGATCTCTGACCTAGAAAAAAGAAAATTAAAAGCGACTTCCTTTGTGACAAAAAACCTGTAGGTTGTCACTGCTCGAGGACGCAACAACCTGGTACATTTTAAGGCTTCAAAAACACAGTATTTCTGTACATTGACTAGCAAGAAGTGCCATAGCAGCTGCCGTTTCTATCGCTATGTCAACGGGCTTTGCTCCTCAGAGCCCTCCTCCATGATACCGCCGCGCGATGTGCCTGCCAGATAGACCCACCTGACCACGGGTCCCCGTTATAACAGTGCCGAACTTACATCCAGAACCTGCCGCCTTCTGCCGCTCTCCTGCGTCCCTAGATTATTGAGACTGTGGACCAATATGCCTTAGGAGGCTGTTCCCAGTTCTACTAACACTTGGGCAATTCAAAAATCGGATTAATAGAAATTCTTCAAGCTCGTCATGCCATCCGCGGTGCCCTGGTATTTAGGTTTCTGCCACGCTGCTGCTTCGGTATAACAAAAAGTGCCATATTCAAATATCTACTATTTTTAATAGTTATAATGCATGCTATTATAAAAATGCCATTCCTATTAGTGCAGTAATTAGACAATATTTAAACTTTTGGAAAATGATTTCAATGAACATTAAATATTCCTCAAATAAGATGTGAAATCTCGGAATCCAATCACTTGGAAGATTTCGCAACAATACATGTGAGGTTCTATCAGGTGCGTTAAGGAAATGCAGGTATCTTCATATGAATTCTGGGGAATATGATTTGAACGACTAGAATAAGAGTAGTGTTGCTGGTATTTTTTCTTTATAATGTTTAATTTTGCATCTCCCTGAAAATAATTGAATTTTCCGGATATGATCGATCCTGCCAAGCTGTATGGCAATGAACGTAACCAAGCATATTTTCCGTTGTTCGCCATAGACGGTGTGCTAATGCATAGAAACAGATGCATCACAAAGAATGCAGTCTAGTTCTAACGTCAGTGTTCACTTTCAATCGTATCGTAAAGTTTCGTAATAAACTCACTCCGTGACATGTTTGCGCCTTGCAGTGCACCGACATTGTTAGGGAGACTAGACAGTATTAAAAATAACACGGGTCGTCAATAGGCTCCCTAAGTATTTCCCAAAATTACGATCCAGAATGTGATCTTATTTCTGCCATGGCGGATAGGCATTGATCACATGTATACAGACAACAAACAACCCTTTCTTATCTGACGGTTTCCGTTTGGCATGGAATGTACGGTCACGTTCTAATGGTATCCAGAGTAAAAAAGTTTGTATGATACCTTGCGGCGCCGGCGGGACATACGCAGGAGATTTTAATGGGTTCTTTGCTTGCTTGAAAAATTTACCTGTTTGTCAAATTTTATATATTATAAATTAATACTTCTGTTTCAGCTACTAAAAATGCAATGTATTCTGTTGATCTGATCTGACACAAAATAGTAAGCTCCATATGCAAAAAAATACAATTATGTTATGTTCCAAAAGTCATATGACCAAAAGAGGATATTAAGTCCCTGGAAAACCAGTTGAGCCTACTTGTCAAAAATAACTGTCAATTAATCGTGCCACAAAGCCCTCTGCTACAAAGAAAATGATTCGTGTCCAATCAAGACAAGTTGTTACTAGTTTTCCAAAATAATATTTTCCAGAAAATAATATGACCGCTCTATACTTTGTGGAGGAGACATTTTTTGATAAATCTCCAAACAAAATTTACTTCCTTTCGTACAGCACCATTTTTTAGAGTCGAACACAAATTTAGTCAGCTCCATCTAGTTTTCTCGTTTAATGTCTATATTCAGCACCCAGCCAATCACAGACCGCTTGTCCCTTGCATCTCTTTTGTCATCAATGGGTTACGGACGAGTCCATTACGCCACTTGGGGAGGAGAAGTATCCACTTTCATTCATTTCTTAATTGGAATTTCTAAAATTTTAGGGACGAGTATGGGGTGTTTCCGCATTCTGTGATATACCTGATATTATGAAATGGTATAATTATTGGTAAAATGAGAGGAAGTAGGGTTTTGAGATGACATAAAATATAAAATACCCTGTGAGTAAATGTAGACTGGTCCCAAGGAGTAAGTGCACTGGACGTTGCCAGATGGTGTGAGCCTGCTTACATCTACCCTAATTGATTATTCGAACAGAATAATCTGTTAGGCCCAGTTTACAGCTGCTGTAATGTGATATGGCAATCTTGTATTTTTTGGTCAAGATTTCAATCATAGTTCGTCTGCCGATAATATTGATTATTAATTCTCGTGCTGTATGTTTCTGTCTGTTAACTAATTTTTCTAAAGAATGACATTTCACACATGTCAATTTAAAATTTGCTAGAGTTATCTAAAATGCTAAAGTTTCAAACTGGGCGCATAACCCATTAAATAAAAAACAAAACCGAATTGGAGCAGGTGACAATCAATCAAGTATGAGAGCACTATACAAATTTTGGTTGGCTGAACTTTTAGGGTCCTATGCGGAAGTTTGCACAATTTAGTTTGCAACGTTCTAAAATATACGTATGAATACGTCCCAGAAGTGAGACATTTGGAGCATTCCAAAATGTGCCAAGAGGTATGTTTTGCAAGGGACATTAAGGGTTCGAAAATCGTTGCCGCAATGTTAACGAAACCCAACGAACCAAAATGCTTATACGACTGGTGCGGTTTTTTATAAATCATTTAACCATAAACCAAGCTTGATAATAATTATTTTGCGTAAGTTATTTTCAGAACAATTCAATTTTCTGAATTTCAAGTTGTTTGTTGTCAATCTGTTTATTTGTTGTAATTGATGATATTTTATAGAGGAAGATTCTTTAAGCGCAGACTGTTCGCAATTTTTCGTAAAGTACAGTGAAATCGTGTATCGAGAATCACAGCCGAGTATTTTTCGAAAAAGCGTCAGAAGCCATATTTTTGATCACGGAATAGCATAATAAAATCTCTTTTCTTGATAGTCTATCGTATCACCGGGGGCGTAACAACCGCCGTAACAATGATACGTGGCTCCCAGCTTATAGGGACCGCGACGTGTAAAAGAAACAATGTGTAAAGTGTTATCTACAATTTCACGTAGGCCTTTTATTTCTTTTGTGAAAAACGTTTACCCCGTATTTTACCTTCAATTTAAAATTAACATCGCACAATAATTGTGTCCCGACATATTTTTGTATGGGGCTCCTCTCAGGAGCATGCTACGCCACTGCGAATAACATTTAATAAAATAAACCTCTATCAGATTTTCCCGATCAAACATTTCGTTTCCAGTCCGTGTTCTAAGATACATTTCCAATATGAATTATAATGTATGTGTGTGATTCTTCATTTTTTATTCAAGCTCTGAGTTACTACAGCTGTGCACATGATCTAGACGTAATAGGTGGATGGTTACTCATATGGAATCTGTTATGAAAAAATACTTATGTCCTAGAATATTGCACGAATAACAGTTTTTTTCCGTAAAGGGTCGGTGGAGGTAGAACCGATATAAAATGAATTTGAGCAATTTATTATTGCAGAGAGCAAAACATGTTCTATATCACATAAAGATCTAAGTTAAGTTTGTTTTTGCATGTTTCGAAGCTGCAAGGACAGATGAAATGTATTTATTGTAGGATATAGAATATGAAATAATTAATGGTAGATAGGTACACTGGCGGATTTAAAGAGTTTTCAAGAAATGGTATACAGGGTGTTTTAAATTCGACCCCCACCCTCGAAAACTGTAACAGATACAAAGTTGCTCAAATGAGGTCAAAGTTGCGTATTTAGGTAATCAACAAAGTGCCGCTTAGTAAGTTTCGAAATTCAAAGTACTTCCGAAGAGAAATGGAAAAGACAGAATTTTCCCAAAATCGATTTATTTTTTCTGGCTTTAATTGCACATTAATTCGCATTTTTTCCATCTACAATGTGGCGTAATTATAATTCCAATATGACGCTTCCTCTCTTGTCCTCCTGCATCAACTTTATTTTTTCTTGTGGACGCCACATTGGATTTTTGCACAGATGAATAGAGTTTTTTTAGTTTTGATTGCAAAAATGTAACATGTCATACACTGACCTTGCCAAGCCTTAGTTATATCAGAATTTCCAGGTAGGCCTTGAAATTATAAGATTTTATTTGTTTCGTGCACCAGACCTCAACTTAGCATTGAACAAAGCACAAAGTTGGAAGACTAACAAGAGAAATAAATCGCGCAGCGACCAATGCACAGGGAAGGGTCCAGGCTTTGCCTGCAAAATAACGAACATTTTGAACATCTATGATTTACCTCTGCTTATTTATGATTATTATTGTTATAACAATCAATAAAATGTTCATGTTGTGTTCAGGTTTCACCATACCATTTTATTTCTTTATAATTTTCATCGTACAACCAATTCAGGGCCGACTAAGGAAATACATAACTGAATTTAGGAATTACAATATAGCGCCCATATGAAAAAACAATGTTGGTGATGGAAGTCGAAAACTAATGTCGAATTAAAAATTTGACTACGCCATCTTGTAGAGGAGAATAATTAACAATGGCAACATGCAATTTATTTTGGGATACATCGGGTATGCGAAACAAATGACAATCTGATAATTCCCAGGCATACCTGGGAAATTTTCCTTTTTTCTTTGAATTACCTAAGGTTAATTAAAGGTTAACAATGCATGACGCATTATATACTTTTGGGATCAGAATTAAAAACTCTATGCATCTGTGTAAAAATCGAATATGGCGCCCATAAGAAAGGATAAAGTTGATGCTGGAGACGAACGGTCATATTGAAATTCTAATTATGCTATCTTATAGAGGAAAAAAAGTGGCAATGTTAACTTCGAAGATATTTTGAAATCCCACTACAAATAAAGTCAGGAAAAAAATTAAAACGATCTTGTGAAAATTCAGTTTTTTCGGTCTCTCTCCGGAAGTACTTTGAATTTCGAAACTTTCTAAGCGGCAGTTTGTTGATTACCTAAATACGCAACTTTTCCCCCATTTACTAGCTACTTATAATCACTTACACTTTCCAAGATCCCAATGATGAATGTCGAATTTGAAACACCTTGTATAGTGCTGAATCTTACTGTAAAAAATACCTTGCTAGACCTGAATCGTTAGACGTAGTGCTTAACCATGCAACCGCCACCCCCCACCCACTATTCATTTTTTAATATCCAGTACTATCCGTCATTATCCGTCAGAGCGGTCCGGTGGACCTTCGCTCTTAGTTAAAGTCTCGTCGGTCTGTTAGTCTGTCAGGTCTGGCTACCCAGATACCAAACATGTTTAAGGGGAAAAGGGAAAGAAGGAAACAAAGGAAGGAAGAAATAGAGCAAAGAAAAGAAGTAAATCATTTGAAATAGCTTAAGCATTACTGCTTTGACTACTCGAAATATTTTGTAACTCCAAAAAATAATTTTCATCGGTTTTGTATACTGAAATAATTTTGGCTGGTCTGAATTTACAATTTAATTTTGATCACAGTGCGAGGCGCGGCCTGGAATGTTTGCGAACTTGCTCGACTGTGTAGTCTACTGAATCACGCAACAGAGCGTTGCTGTGCGATTCCGCTTGATTATAACGCCGCCGCGCCTGTTGTTTTACGTAATCCCTTAGATATGGGATATCAAGATCTCTGTGAATAGACTCATTTGACACGTACCAAGGGGCGTTAGTAATTGTGCGTAGGGTTCTGTTTTGCAGGTCTTGCAGTCTCTACATGTGCGTCTTGGCAAGAAAACACCAAGCCGCGCATGCGTAGGTAATTGCGGGTCTTTGACCATTTTATACAACAGAATCTTGTTGATCAAACTTAATTTTGAATATCTGCACAACAGATAATAAAGCTGCCGAAAGGTAATTTGGAATTTTGTTTTGAAAATATCAGTATGTTTCTGCCAGGTCAACCCCTTGTCAATGATGACTCCAAGATACCTGAAAGATGATAAATGCAGGTTGTCTATTGTACTTAGATATTCAATGGCTGCGGACAGATCGCCTGCAATGCCTGAGTGGCGCTAATCAGGCGACTCATTATTTGTTGAAGGGACCTAAGCGCAGTTGCTAGGTCCACATTCTGCGTGTTCAAAGTGGGTTGAACAGAGGGAGTAGCCGAAGATGTTGAGACGGCTGCTTCCGCGTATGACTTGCGTCTTTGCGCTAGACTTCCAGATTTCCCCTGGGGGTGAATCTGCAAGTGGGACTGTTAGCGGGATGCGCCTCTCCACAGTTCGCACACTTTCGCTCCTCTTGTCCTGTGAGGGGGCATAAATGTGTCATGTGGTCGGAAGCACATTTTAAACATTTGGGGGCGCATGACCATACCTTTGGCAGCGGTGACACTTCCCAATAAGTCTAGAGTTCTTTTGAACTTCAACTCTGATTGCTAGACCCAGCAGCTCATGTTCATTGAACAGCTGCTGGGACTTTTCAATCTTGGGCAGTATCACGACCACCAAAGGCATGTGTGCGCCGCCACTGCGTTTGAGTCGGATAATGTGGAGAGGAGTTTATCCCCTCTGTTCTAATTCCCCTTTGATCTCCTGTTCCGAAAACATTGCGGGTATGCCTCTGACTACCGCGTGAATATTTCGTTCTGAAGGAAGAGGGAACGTATGATGGGGCACGTCCTCCTCCCTGAACAGGCGAACGATTCTTCGGTAGTCATCCTCAGTTTTCGGCAAAATCCTGATTCCCGCATCAACGGCATCTGCGCGTTCTATCTTAATGCCTAAGCTTATAAAGGTGTAGTTTAGATGTCGCCACTTGGTCGCATCACGCAAAACAATGGGCGTGATTCGCCCCTGGCGGGGTGCTGTGCTGATCAACTCACCAGCAACGTGAGATTGTTGAGATAATGCACCGTCAGTCGATGCAGTAGCCAGAGATTGAGAAGATGTGGTCGCTGCATCGACCGTCATAGGACAAGTAACAGAAGAAGTTGATACGTTTAATGAAGCAGAAGGTTTTGAGGGGACTGTCAACTTGAATTTTGATTTTGCTTTTGGAAGAGGTGGGAAGTCATCCGTCTTGTCGGTTTTGTTCGTTTTGTCGATGCGTCTTTTCCTAGACTTGGCCTGGATGAATCCGTCATTCTGTATTTCATCGTCGGTCGATGTCACGTCAGTTAAATTTTCGAGAGGTCTTTTTAAATTGACAGCCTTGTCAGATTTAGAATTAAAATTTGCATTATTGATTAATTGTGTTACCTGGGTGGTCAGGCAGTCTATTTTACTGTTTTGGTCCCTAACTGTCTCAGTCAACTCCTTTATTTGTTGGGCCTGGCTTTCGATGATCAGGGTCTGGCGCTGGATGGTTCTGTCCTTTTCGTCTGCTACAGCTGATGTCATCAATTCCTTTGATTTCATGGTAATTTCTGTTCTCTCCTTCTGGCTGGGCCCATTCATCATCGGGGACGCTGGAGATCATTACTTTGACCTCCAGAGTCTATCTCCATGTTTTTAAATCGGATTTTCTATTGAAAAAACTTTCACGAGCAAAAATATAGTGCCGCTGTTCAAAGATTTTTGAAGAAAGATGATTGATGATTCAGCTGCCACATCAACTGTTCACGGAGTATAGGATAGAATTTTAAACTTCTGATTTCTCTTTGGATCGTGAATCATGACTAGACGAAAGCGATATTATTCAAAATCGTTAGTTTTGTCCAGGTTCTTCATGATGCGGCAAACTGCACGATGACATATCGTTCCTTTGGAGCAAGCAATTTTATGTGCACTTAATAATTAAGACTTTTAAATAAATTTTCAAATCCATGCACTTGAGTTCTGCCACAGTAGTAAAAATATCATAAGTAAATTTTGTTATGTGTATCAAACAATCATAAGTTTAATAGGTTAATGTATTCGAACGACTCAGCGGGTAAAATGCTTAAACCTGGCCTGAAATTTATTGCGCCTGATATAGATACCGTCCAAGAAGAGCCCTACGTGGGATCCTTGCAGACTACCTGTTCGCGGAAATCGTGGCCGCACAATCTGGCTTCTCTGCCGTCGCGTAAGCGCAGCTGACTATAGTATTGTAGTAGACGAGTAGTAGTAAGACCGGGTTGATTCTGACGTGACATACGACCACCAGAAAACCCCACGGATCGTCGGCCAGTTTGTGATGCTACCCCCGCAAAGTTTGTGATCAGTGCCGCTGTGACCTCATTTTCGCGTAAGCTCCGTACAATCCCGGCCGACAAGCTGGCGGCCAAAAAGCAAAACATGCTGAAATTCCTCACTCACAAACTCAGGACTCATTCCATAAATGAAGATAATTTCATAGATAAGGTGAGTGTTCCAACATCTGGAACCTGGAATGTGTCCACACCTATCACGTTTAACCCCAGTGAAGGTCACTACGGGTATGAATGTTGTGCGATGTGTGAAAAATGGCTGCTTTAGACTGTCATTCAAACAAAGAAACTGCTGCGATACTTCGATATACAGGCCTAGTTTTCTCTCAAAATCACCTCGAAACTATTTCGGGACCTTTGCCACTGAACATTTGGATTTATCCCATCGCAAAATCGATTAAAATGATAAAATAGATTACTAACGTCAGGTTTCGTGCTTGCCGAGCTTCCGTATATAATACCGGCACGTACATACATCACATAATTATTATTTAACCGAGTAATAAAGTTGCAAAATCAAGTTAAACGTACAAGCTGGCTCAGACATTGATGAACAACTATATTATGCTTGGTGTACATTCCATATTCAACTCTTCTTTTTAAAATATATGATATTAAAAATATACTTTCATCATTACCTATATTAACTATATAGGTATTTATCATTGAATGGCATAGTAGAGAGTTACAATGTTTAAGCTCCAGCCTTTAAATCAATAAAGCTTATCATTAATAAACAATGACATCATACAATATATAGTACATATGCAATTGTTTTTGTATTGAATTTTCTAAATGGTTCATTAACTTAAAATTAGTGATTCAGAAGTGGGACCTAACATTTAGATGTTATGTTGTACAGGGTTAAAATAGTATAATATATACTTGTCTAACAACCAATGGCCAATGATATAATGAATGTGCTAGCATTAGTACCATTTGAGTTTTGTCTTAACTGAGTAATACTAATTTGCACTGTTCTTATCCTTTCTCATATAAAATCATCGATTTTATGTGTGGTTAAAGCTACATTACTGTCAGCAACAGTCATTCTGAATGGATCATTGAACTGACATTTTTATTGAATTACTTGTCATTGTAATAATTACTTGATCGAATGAACATTGTCTTAAAATATACTCCTAGTGCAGAATTAGTATATTTATTCAGTAACAAAACAACCCCAAGACATCTGGTTTCACCAAATCAGAATACAAATGTTGATACTGATGGCATCAATTGGGACTCTCGACAAAAAATCAGATTTGCCGAATGTTTTTTGCGAGTGTTGGCATCGTCACAGGAATATCAAAACTGAATTAAACCTCGGTTTCTCCAGATAAATCCAAACAACTTTAAGTAAGGTGTTAAATTTTAGGCTTAGGTGTGAGGGTAACGATCGCTTTTGCGAGAAAAGTAAGGCGATATCGCTTTGCTTTCGTGAGACGGTGTAATACCAAAAGTTCCTCTTCATTGTTCTTCATTAGATTCGCCATGAATTTTGCATCCTCTATCCCTTGTTGCTTCCTGAGTGGGAACACTTCTTACATATCCATGTTATCTAAATACCAATTAACCTACCTTCAAGAAACCTAAATAACTGAATGGTTTGTAAGCAAAGATATATTTCTCATCATCTTTAATAGCTCTAAGATGTCAAATTATGTTTCTGTTACCGTTACCCTCATTCATATACCAATCTAGGAGTATGTGGTGTGGTGTGGTGTATATGATGTGGCCATATCGTAAAATTGACCATTCTATGAAATGGCTGCATTCCATGAAATGTATGTGCATTGACTAGATCAATAACAACAAATCGTTTAACAATATGATCAACTAATCCTGTAGCTACTTCATGAAATGGCCAAGCATGCTTGGCTAAGTCCTGAAATATTTACACGATAGAGGGGCTGGTAACGCTTTTTGTTTAAATTTCAACACGGCAGTTGTTAATAAAAAGTTGCTTATCGAAGTACCTATGAGGAAGAAAGTGAGATTAAAAGACTTTGTCGTTTACGACAAAAAGGTACTCGAATTCACGTGTACGTCAAAAAGCTCGGTACGTGGTTCACAGGTTAGTACTTCACTCTTAAATTACATCATAATTCATTTATTGGAAGTCAAAATCACGTGCTAGCTAAAATATTGCGTTTGTCTATTGGACAATAAGACAATATTCTTCTACATATATGTAAAATGTATCGTAATATTTCATTTTAGTTTATACGTCAAATAAAACAGAGTAGGGTGACCACACAGGGTAATAACCTAATAACTTAAGGCGGCTCCGACGCAGTGAGTTTCAAACCATTTACAAGGGTTCAGCTGCTTCAAAACTGACACTCCATTTTTCAATATTTGTGAATGAAATTCATACAGTATGTTGAGAAGATAATTGCCCAGGCTGCTATAGGAGCACTTTTTGAAATTTTGTTTTTGCACAAATTTTATGATGGGTTGAACTGCGCACTTTTTCTGTTCAACTTCGCGATTTTTTTAAAAAGAACCTAGTGAAAAAAAAATAAAAGTGACTCTATAGCACCCTGTGGGGTTTTGTTTTCAGCACTCTGTGAAAATTTCATCCAAAAATATCAAAAAATAAAGCGTCAATTTCGAAGCGCGCAAACCTCAGCTTCGTGCTGCCAAACCAAGCGTTGCGGCGCAATGTAAGGACTAAGAAAGGACGTAATCAGATAATTTGGTGGCCCTATTTCATATAATACCGCATAGATAAGTCGTTCTGCAAATAGGTACTCATAATCGCGATCGCTGATACTCCTCGATTTTAAAGCCGTTACTAGTATGCCAAAGCTTTGTAGGTTTGACACCAACTGCCAACAGATCTGCAACTACCGACAGTAGGGAAGAATAAATTCGGATGTCACTCCAGTCATAACCCGTGAAATGTACCCATTTCGCCGTTACCTTTTGTGTTCTGCAGTTCGTGATGTTTTTCTGGATATAAGCAGGCCATAATTGCCTAGAGTGCTATCAGAGCTTTTTACAAAATTTTGTCTTTGCGCAAGAATTATGGTGGGTTGAAATGCTCACTATTTGTGCTCAACTTCTTGATATTTTAAACAGATCCTAGTGGATAAAATCGAAAAAGTGGATCGCTGGCACCCTGTGGACTTTGTTTTTAGCACGCTGCAAGAGTTTTATTTGGAAATAATAAAAAGTAAGCTGTTTCGTCCTATCAGTCCAAGCGACGCGACGGTGCGTTCCGACTAAGAAAAAATGTATTCAAATAATTTTATATCTTTCCTAAAATAAATTCAAGAACTCAAATTAAAATTCGTTTATTCATGTCAATAAACACAATTATGTTCATAAGGGTCCTGTGGTAGATGGTAACAATTGAACGAGGGTCATAAAAATATCTTATGCTGTCAAAATAAGAGGAAACAGTTAGGTAGTTTTTGCAAAGCAATAAACAGGTAGGCTTTACCTGGGTTAAGTACATGTCTTGTCTACTGTAATAGGTAGATGGAGGTGATGCTGCCAGAAATGGATGTGTGCGATCAATAAACAAACCACAAGATTGAAGTGCCGTGTCCAATGATTTTTGTATTGCCTTTTTTTATTGCCTTACTAGAAAACTCTGTTGGGTATATGATGGAGTTTACTAGAACTTTACAGCTTGTTGTCTGCCTTCTTCTACAAACTTCACCAAATCGAGACGCTGGCAACCTTATCCTCCGATGAAGACGCCACAAAGCACAGTCCTGTGATTTGGTGACTTGTTTGATATGCAAAATCTCGTCGTCACTTTTTCTAAGTTTCCCTAAAAATTCTTGCTTAGCAACCTCCAAATCAATGTCGTTCATATCAGGTTTTTGACAGAATTCGCCATAAAACTATTATATATTTTCCTTGGAATTGCTATCCGAATTGTTAGTTATTTTTATATCAACTTTTCTTGGTCTGAGTTTCTTTCCAAGATTCTTGCGTTTGAGTCTTTGTTCCATCTTAGTGATAAGCGAGGTTGGACTAAGCTTAGAAGCAAATGTATTTGGATCACATAGACAGGCCGCTCGGTATTGTGGCTCACTACAGCTGCAGCACATCTTCCATGGTATGACCTCTTCTTGCAATAATTTATTCGCTTACCCCAATGTATTTTGCGATTATAGAGTAGAACTGCTCCACACTATTGTTGTCCTCATCATGAATTAAACTCACTGAATTCGTAATTAAAATTGTCGCATATGACCTTTTATTGTCCATTATCAACCTTGATAAAAAATTCACTCAAGAACAATCACACCAACAAGAGTACAACACAACAATTCAACAACACAATATCGATCGTAACAAGGGTAGAACAATACTAAATGATCACTAGCTGAGTACCAAAATAGGAAACGATTTAGAGGCTAGATCGCTAATCGAAATCCGATTCTGTTATTATAAAAATTTACTTCGGTAGGCACCCGCAGTCATCCTCTTTTAAAGTAGCGCCGAACACCGTCTAAGACCAGCCCACAATCGTTTCGTTTTCACCCCCCCGGTACCTCAGCAGATGGTGCTCGTGATTGTAGGAGCCCCGTTAATTTGGGATATCTGATATATGTGTATTCCAATATTTTGTTGTGGCAAATAATAAGTTCTACTCAAAATGGTTGTCGTAGGTACTTAAAAAACAATAACCGAGTTCATAACAAATTCTGGATTTCATGTGGACACCCTTTTTACGATATGGTCAAATTTAGTTGGAAATTTCATGCAATGCGGCTATATCATGAAATGGTCAATTCTACGATATGGTCACGACATATATACCTATATTAGCACCATTTTATCAAGAATTTGCATAAGCAGTGATTCAATTTACAATTTCTTTAATGCGGACGTTTCTAGCTATTTTTTTACAATATGCAAACAAATATATGGTCTTCGGTTTTAGTTCTACAACTAGTTCAAGGATTACTGCAGTTTGCAATAATTTATTTGATTGATACGCTAAATCAAGTAGGGATTCAGTAGGTACACTATTACATATCTCAAATGACTAGAATCCTGAATATGAATGAATAATGAAATAAGAAGATATAGTTTCGTGATTTTAAAACGTTTGCATATTACAATCTCCTCATTATTGACATAATAACTAGTTAATTCAACGTATCATTGTAGCCGCGCGATTTTTAGATATAACCCCATTGTAACTAAGGAAAATCATAAGGATATCAACAGTGTAGTTTGATAATAATTATACATCCTACTTTATATATGCAATATAGTGTTGACTTAACTCTTGTCTGTCATATGATCATTTCTCAGTACCGTTTTCCCTGAATTACTGACGATGAATTAGTCTCAAAACTGTTAGATTCTGAAACATATCTTAAAGGTGATTGCAACTTGAAACAGGATGGATTTAACAGCTTTTGTAAGAACAATACATAGCACGGCTGCGACTTTAGGATTTTGTATGGAATGCCCAGCACAGATATCTTGCAGCAATTACAACATAAAAAGAGATTATTAGATATATTCAGCTCAGGTTTCTGTTGGTGTCCATTGTGGTCCATAGCTTTTGTGTCATAGTATCAGTTCCTAAGTCAGCCAGGTCTGCTAACCCTAAAGAAAGCAATAATAACATAAACACATATACATAACTAAGGAAAAAAATACATTTTGCATCTGTAGTAAGTATAGTACTTGTGTAACAAACAGCAAGCCTCATTTTTAGTATGTTTTCGGAAACTTTGCAAAGACATTGATTTCAAACTATTTGCTGATTATAAAATAGAGCTCCGTTATATGTAAATCCTCTTTGGAATTGTGTGGAGTGGTTCAAATATTATAAAGATCTCTAACACCCCTGTCACGGACTTGGAGATTAAAACGCAATTTGACTTTTAGATATTCGGGCTTTGATGACAACAGAATTTTGTGAACTAAAACTAAGAACTTATGTTTAATTAGATTATCTAACATAACTCAGTTCAGTTCCCTTTATTTTTCACTAACGTTATCTTGTTTACGTAAACCAAAAATAAAACGTTCAGTTATTTTGGTTGATTTGAAGCCAATTTTTTGTCAACTGATCCAAACACGGGTAATAAACAACATCACAGTAACTGAGAATTGACAACCAAAGATTCATAATTCAGCAAGCATCAAATGGAGTAAAGAGCTCTAAATGGGAGGTAAGTCTTTTTCATCAAATTAGCTATCTGGTTACGAAATCTTAATTTGTTGTCAATTTCTACGCCTAAAATCTTCGCTGTTTCAGTATGCCGAAAAGTTATACCATCAATAGATAATTGAAAAGAGTCTTCAACGATTTTTATTTTCTGTTTTATCGGGATGAATATCTAGATTATGATCCACAGAAAATTGATGTACCCGAGGCGTTGAAATGGTAAATTATTTGCGTATCATCAGCATATTTTTGTATTTCTGAATTCTCGACTGTTGTATGCAGTTCAAATGATATTAAAAAAAGCACAGGGCCCAAAATTGATCCTTGTGGAACACCTGATGGTATAGTCGCAATATTAGATTGAATGTTATTAATAGAGACACATTGCGTATGACCTAATAAGTAGCTCCGGAAAAATCTACTGCAATATCATCAAAGCCTAACTACCTCAACTTGGCACATAAAAGTTTATGATTAGTTCGGTCGAATGCTTTCGAATAGTCAATTTATACAACTGCCGCGGTTAACTTACATATAGTGATGTTTCCCCAAATCGTCTCCAAATGAAACACATATTCAAAGCATTGGTATAGGAGTTAACATAATATCGTCTATCATAAAGTGAATAAATCCCGCCGGCAAGACGCCAAACATCTGTGTGTCTATCTACACACATGAACACATGTACTAAGAATTCATGTGCCGATACAAAAACTGCAACGGGTAACGACAGACCAGTGTTTTCGGCATATTGGATACCAACACAGTACATGAGACTCCACGACTCAAACAGATGTCAGTTCTTGTCAGTGATCATATATGATTTTGTATAAAGCAACCAATTTTACTCGACACTCGGAAGGTATCATTTACTCATGGAGTTTCGGTTGTTGGTATGAACTGCAGATATACGAATTGAATCCATGCGATTTGCAATGTACGACAGTTAAATGAATATTTGTCGCGCGTAATGCATGCACTTCACTATCGGCGATGATCGTGTAGTCGTTCATAATAGGCAGGATAATCGAGCAAGCATCCACATGAGCGTCCGTAGTAGTACAGGGTTTGTCCGGAAAGTAATAGGACTGAGTCGATTTAAAAAAAATTATTGAGCCAATCGTTACGATTCTTTAAAAACTTTCAAAATAGGCTCCTTCTGCGTCGATGCAGCGCTGCCAGCGCGATTTTCAAGCATTGAAGGCGTCACGCAAGGCATTCTCCGGAATAGCCTTGAGAGCCACGGTGCATGCTGCTTGTATCCCCTCTGCCGTCTCACAATGCTTGCCTTTCATCGGCCTTTTCAGGCGAGGAAACAAAGAAAAGTCCAGGGGGGGGGGCACATCTGGGCTGTAGGGCGGCTGCGGAAGCGTTGGGATGCCGGCCTTGGTCAGGTAGCTGTTCATAAGAAAGGCGGTGTGAGCCGGGGCGTTGTCGTGGTGCAACTTCATCAGCGACCTCTTCCCGGCCCTCCAAAAAGGCCTGGTGCCACCGAAACACACCACTTCTTGCTAAAGCAACACCTGGGCAAGCCTGCTTGATCATATCAAACGTCTCTGCATATTCGGCTTGCACCACTCACAGAACTCTCCAAGTGCTCGGAGACAACTGACCAGCCGCTCACTCGTTAGCTAGGAACGCCCTCTACCGAATCCAGTCGGTGCGCGCAGGCTCCGAAGTACAGTCATGGCGGAAGAAAATGAGTCCTATTACTTTTCGGACAAACCCTATATGTCAAACGGCAAGCATCAATATGACACGGCGATTCCCTTTGATGCGTGTTAAAAAAATCGACAACTCACGGGTCAAAGGCGATCATAGACGATGTTCGGCAAGTACAGCCGAATATACCCTATACACGATCGGGCTCGCGCATAATCGTTTGTAATCGCCGATTGTGAAGAGAAGCCATAAAGTTTATGCCTAGAATATTTAAACAAAAGTTTCTGAGGTGTAGCTTTTTAAAAAGACAAATCGTCTTAGTTTTTTGGTTGATATAATGTATTAGAAGTGCAAAGATAATCTTTCGAAACAATCTTCTGACAGCCACATATCTCGACTAAAATAACCTGAAGTGAGCTTTTCGCAAGTTGCAAATCTGAAGACAGCCCATCACGCTTGGCAACTTCGCATACCCATTGTCTATCAACTTCCGTACGATATTGGAATAGGTCGGCAACGTTGCGTAATGATTCCTCTCTCTTCCCGCCCTGCTGTCGTTCCATCTTATCGTAGTATTTTTGGCTACGTTCACTAGCGTTTCACGGAATTCGATCGACAATTATTACAGGAATATTAAGCGAATTTCTGAGAAGTTACATAGATACATTCACCGACGAGAGGTGGGCATACACGTATACTCTTGGACAAAATTAAAGAACGACGACAATTATCCACCCATTAAACCCAAGTTTATTCTTATTTATATAATACATTTTTCTTAAAAAAAATACAAGGGTACAGTCAACCCTAATTACTATTTTGATGAGGACCTGGCTTATGTTGACTCTGAATACATCGGCAGATTGTGACTTATTGAGTAAAACGTCAGAAAAGCCTATAGGATGATGTCTAATTGGGTCAATCCGTCTATCTTGGTGGAGAATTCATGTCATCAGAGCGTGAATAACGTACAGCGTCGACCTTTTGGTATCGCGCGTCATCCACGTTCATATCGCCCAGTTTGGGCCAAAAGAAATTGATTCATGGTGATGGCCTCACCAATGTTGTTTCCTAAAAAGTATTGACCAGTACCAGACCAAATAAATATTTTGGTTTGCATTATCACCTAAAGACGCAGAATTGTAGAACGATATCAAGCCACAATTCACTCAAAGTCAACATATCAGTAGACCAAGCCGCATTGTGTATCCCATACAACATCATTCTGTTTCAATTGATGGTCGAGTCGGAGTCCAGATCACCGAGGACCTGATCTGGCACGAACACATCTCGTCAATAGTGGCCACATGACCTCCTCACTCTATACAAGGCCCATATAAGACCCAGCCTCGGGTATTGCTCACATGTTTGGGGTGCTGCTGCACCGACTACATTATCCATGGCCGATGCTGTTTAGAGGAGGGGTGTCCAACTGATCGATGACTCTTGTCTAACAGTCTCTGGACCCTTTCGCACTGGAGGGCCGTCGGCGTTGTGCCTGTCAGACAGACCCGCCCGACTTCGGCCTCCCATCCTGACCGTGTCGAATTTCGTACATCCAGAACTAGCGTATGCTACCGCTCCTTTGTCCCTGGGGTGTCGAGATTGCCGAATAATCTACAAGATGAGGCCTTTCCCAGTTCTACTAACCTTCGGCAGTTCAAAAATCGGATTGACAAAGGGGATCCTCATAGCAACCGCGGTGCACTGGCATTTAGGCCTTTGCCTGCGCGGCTGATTCGGCGTAAAAAAAATAGAAATAATATAAACGTATGATAGACCTGCCTGGAAATAGTTTCTAGATTGATTGCTCAGTGGCAAACAAAAATATTTATTCAAAGGAGTAGAAGAAAGGTAATGAGATGAGAACAAACTATTATAGTCATTGTTACATGGCTTTTATTTGCTAGATAAATGAAAAAACCCGGACCTTCAGAAGAATCTCATGTTGAACTTTTTACTAGCGAAAATACGGATAAAATAGTAGTATATACGTGAATAAAGAAAGTAGAACATTTAAGAGACATCCATTGGGAAGCTAAGAATCCCAAAATACACCAGAAACACATTCAAAAACAACTTTTAAGATCTAGAATGACCGACCTAAGGAACCAATTTTGGGAATAGCAATATCAGTGTTTGGTATGAAGTTTGGTTAATGCCTGCACTTACACGTAAATATTGTTGATTATATCGATACTCATCTTTATAGGCTGATGAAGATCACGATTCTGGAACTGAATCGGACGAAGAAATTGATGGACCTGATATGCCGTCATCGGGTAAGTTCAGTCTTTACGAACACTTTTTTTTCTGGAATCTGCTTGTATTAGCCTCATTTGTTGAAAGGATAAACAGTTGATTCCTATTTCGAATAACCTAGTATTTAGTATAAAGGAACATGCATTATAATTTGAAAATATGGAGAGGTATGTACCCATTCATACAATTTTTATTGTTGCCTCTATCTTTCGATGAGCACGTTGTGCTAGCTATGATTAATTATTAATTCCAAACAGCCAATTTTGTTGTATCCTGGTAGGTATCTACCTGTATGTTCCGGATCAAGTGAACTTAAGCATTGAGTTTAAACACATCGATTAAAAATTAACCTCAAACTTAACCAACTGATTGGTATCAGTTGATAATTTATTGCGTTGGAACGATAAACCTTATTGTGGATTCTCATATCGTTCAAGTCATTTACATTGTAAAGCTAATTGTTCAGTAATTTCACAAAGTGATGCTTGTTTTATATGACATGAAAGCTTTTATTATTTAATTTGAGATAATTTTCAAACACAATTATACGTATAAATAAGTTCGTATTTATAATGTAGTCTTTTTCATAAGTAAAACAATCTATAATCTTTTTGAAAATTACGCCATTCCCTCTCTTTGGCCTCCTAAGGCCACTGACTGACCAGCAAAGTGATGCAGAAATTGATCAATAGTAAATCGGGTAAAGTTTATATATTAGCAATCTAATATCAAGTCAAGTACTTTTTGCGCCTGTCTGTGAAGGATTTGAAAATTAACGTAACTGTGACATAGTTGATAATTTTTGTAATATACTAATTTAATTGCAAATAATTGAAGTAACAATTAACCAGATTTTAAACGACCCTCCTATATTATAATGCGTATTTTTAAGTTGTGCCTGTTATCAACAATATATAGGGTGATTCACAAGTCGTGACCAAAAATGAAACATCATACACAGGACCGTATTTTAAGGGGGGGTCTTCTATGTAACATTTTTTCCTCGAGGCCTTCATCAAAAAAATATGTGAAGTTAAAAATATTTGTTTTAAGATCTTCAAAGCCGCCAACTGGAAAGAACTAAAATTTGGTATGTGAATTTAGCTAAGTATTCTCCACATTCAAAAGTCTTTACTTAAAATTAACGTGCACCAGTGGTGCAATGTCTGCAACCCGGCGACGAAGTGCAACGGACAAATTTTTGTGAGTGGTTACTGCAAATGCATAATCAAAATTCAGTTTTTATTGATTTGGTTTTGTGGTCAGATGAATCGCTTTTTACACGAGGAAGTCGTTAAAAAATCCCCGTTCTGAAAGAATCCACTCGTTTCAACACATTTTCTATAAATGTCTGGTGCGACATTTTCAATGGCCAACTGTTTATGCACGTATTGTGACAACGTTTAAATGCAAACTGATACTTAGCTTTTCTAGAAAATTACATAGAAAATGTTTTAGATGACGTTGCGTTAGCAACGAGAATACGAATGTGGTATCAGCACGACCGTGCCCCACCGCATGTTCGTCGTTACATAACCGCATGGTTAAATAATCAGTTTAGACAACGATGGCTTGGCCTTAAAATGCGGTCCTATGTATGATGTTTCATTTTTGGTCATCATCATTATTTTTTGTTCATTGCCAAAAACATTCAAATTAGTGGTTGAACTTTTTTTGAAGTATAATTTTTATTTGTTTTTATATATATAGAAAACCTTTGTATACGAAAATTCATTTTCATAGATGGCGCTGCGTGACTAAAAAAACTCTTGATTCACCGCTGGTCTTGCACCGGTCCTGATTTTTCTTCGTACCGATTTTGCCATTGAATCTACCTAATTTCAGTACCTACCTATTTCGTGTTTTTTGGCTTGGCAACGCTGTTCGCGTGTATCATTTGAGATGGCAGTATACTCGATGTCTCGCGATATTGCTCCATTTCCTAGGTGATTATTTGCATTAAAATATAAAATACGGGGCTCATCGGTTGTACAAATAAATATCTCTGTAGGTCTGAAGTAGAACAAAAGTATAATTTTCCAGCAAGTGTCAAATAGTTTAAAAATTCATGACCCAAGTCAAGTAGATCAATAGAAAAATCAATTCGAGTTAAGCTCTAACGTTTCAAGAAATTTTATTTTCAACTAGTTTATAAACTATTAAGCTGCTTAAGTTGATGAATCTCTAATCGCGTTGTTAAACTCAAAGTTTAAACATAACTTGGAGGAAAATTTTCAAAAGATCTGGTGTATCTGCGATCTAGGTCAGAACCAGTGTCGGGTAAATCGGATGTCTAGTTCTCGAATATGATGTATGGAATTCGAAATCAGCGTTCCAAACTATCCCAGTATTTAGTACAACAAACTGCTAAAATCAACAAAGATGCTCTTCTGAAGAATATACATACCATACGTAACAGCGGAAAATAGGCTTATTTTTCAAAGATACAAAAAATTGTGACAGACAGATCACCTCATCGAAATGAGACAAAGCCAACGCGCGGGTATCCCGGCATATTCAAAAAGATGCCGCGTCAGCATGGTCTTCTGATATGTTTTGCTGCTTTTTTCTTATTCGATTCCCGAGTATAGATGGGGTCTACTAACAAACTTCAATGATATAATTTATTCAACATTCTAGTTACAGTAAGTTTTAAGCGTTAATAGTGATAAGTAAAATATCAGTCATGCATAATTTCAAATTTTTGGTGGGCTTAAGAGCCCCCTAAACAATTTTTTTGAGAAAAGGTTGATAAACGCCGAAAAAAGTTTTGAATTCTAAAAAAAATTTCCTTCAAAGGCGTTTTGAGTACGTCAAAAAAATATGGAAAGACGTGACTTAGAAACGCCACGACAGGTTCGTTTTCCAAAACCTACAAAGCTTTTAAGTTCTTGGCATGGTAGTAAGCTGTTATAAATATTCGAAATAGATAGGGGGGCCAATGATTAGCGACACATTAATCAAATTCAAGCGAATAACCAAATGCAAATGGTATTTACCATTTTGGATTGGTATTTACCGATCCGTTCAAGCGAGTGTGGTTACAACTTTGGTTATAAGACCCGTGACGTCATGAATCAGCTGTTATATGTCATAGTTATCACCGTAAAATTGTGGTATTTACCCAACTCGGGAGTAGTTTTATATTTCTGGTTATTACTTGAAATGTGACAAGTTAGAATTTTGGCTAGTGTTGGATATTTTTGTTGTCTTCAGCTTCATTTTTTAGAAAATTGATACAGGCTAACTTTAGTTGTAGCATAAAGTAGAGCACCTTATTAGACATACTCATTACTGTTGTTGGCGACACTTTAAATCTAGTTCCTATGCTTAACAAAGTATCATGTGTTGCCATATACCACAAGAATATTAAAATATGGCCATATAAACTCACTGGACAATGTCCACCTGTATAAGGTTTTGCTAAGATCTTTTTTCATCTCTTTATCCTATCATTTCTGCTAAATCAATAAATGTTTTCTTTAACATACGGCAAAGTTTAGAGAATTGAGGGTTATCATAGCTACAAAGGCATGGTACCATCGTTCAAAAATTTTCCTGAAAAAAAATGTCTCCCATTAATATTATGAAAGGTTTCTTTTTTAATCTTTCTGTACACTGTTCTAGACGAAAAAGCACCGATTATTAAATAATAATAAAAATAATCAGAAATTATATACGCGCTTTGCTAAAATAAACAACTTGCAACCAAACCGTGGTTAAAACCAAGACGTTCAAGCGATTCGAGTAACTGACATCATCAACCCGTGTGTCATCTTAAACCATATTATAACCGCGGTACATAATACAGAAATTTTGGTTATTCGCTTGGATTTGATTATAGACCGACAAAAATGATTTTTACTTCCTATGCCAAAATTGGCGAAGAAGTATTGTATTCGCGAAAAAACTCGAAATTGACATATTATGTTTTTTGCTTTGGTTTTTGAAAATCGGTATAGCTTAAATAGCTTAAACTTCGTATACTGACGTTTCAGAGACTCATTTTCTGAATTTTTTTGTTGAGGTTGACACTTGGGAGTTGTAGGGGTTTTTAAACGTAACATCTCTAGTATCAGTCAAAGACGTTCCGTCATCAAGAAGCTTCTGATCTCGGTCACAAAGGGAAAATTAAATGATAAGAGTCCGATGTATAATAATAATAATAATTCCAAATAGCTGGGCAATCGTTGGCGTTGCGTGCACATCGTCGTGGATACCACTGCCAACTGGCCTGTGGTGGTGTTGTCACTGACACGCCGCTACAGGAGAAATATTTATATATTTCAGCAATATTTGGATACCAGGAGTACGTACGACTTTATAATTTCGTCAAGTAGATTGACTCAGTACTTATGACGCATTGATATACAACAGACACGGTCTGACAAACCGACAAAATACGAAACTCTGACTTGTGTGATGCAGATATCTGACTCATCCCTATTCTTTGAAACCTCCAACGAAGGTGTAGGAAGTATATGGTCAATCTACTTGACGCCAATATGTAATGTATAATGATTCAACGGAACATTCAAAAAACAATTAGTCGATTTCGAAGTATTTAGCGATTATAACTAAACTTCATAACTGAACAAAGATGCAATTCCGTATTGAATTTTAATAAAATTCCCCCCAGCCATGATAATTCGTAATCGGATTTCATGACAGGCTGCATCAGAGCTAGCGATGCAGTTTTTAAAAAACCGCCAGCCGCTGCCTGCCGTGCACTGGCAGTTCTTTGTTCTACCTACTCTGTGGCACCTCTTCTCTCCCGTTCTGATCGATACACGTCACGCAGCTTCAAGCTCTTCAGCTTCAACCGCCTGTACAGCGGACACTGGAAAAGTGGAAAAAACGAAAAGCTACCATGGATTGCATGGGTGAATTCATATTTAACACTGTGTCTGTTATTTTCATACGAGAATTGCTCTAAAAAAGTAAAATCAAAATATTTACGTATTTCCTTGGCGCACAAAATTAGTAGAACTGGGATAAGCCTCCTCTTTTAGATTGTTCCACAATCTCGATACCTTAGATACGATTAGGATGGGAGACCCAATGAGGCTGGTCTGTCCGGCATTAACATCGGACGGCGGCATCATGGAAAAGAGCTCTAAGGAGCAAAGTCGATTGGCGTAGCGGTAGAAGAGAGCTAGATCGCCGAGCGCCCGTCAATGCGAAAGGGTATCGGGACTGTCCGTTAGAGAACAGTCATCGATCAGTCGGACAGCCCTTCTCTGAACAGCATGGAGAATGGATAATGTAGTCAGGGTGACAGCACACCAAACATGTGAGCAGTACTAGAGACTGGGTCTTATCTGGGCCTTGTATATAGTGGGGAGGTCATGTGGAGAAAAGTACTTCTGAACAAGTAGTTTAGCTTTTTCCCAGCAGCTGCTGCTATTGACGTGACGTGTTCGTGGCAGATTAAGTCCTTGGTTATCTGGACTCGGCCATCCATCGAAACCGGATGAGCGTTAGGAGGTTTTTGTTCAAGGTACAGTACTGTGGTTTGAAAGCATTGAACTGTACAGGAGTTGCGTCCCCAAGCAGTGATAACCTCCAGGTCTCTCGTCAGAGAGAAAGTCGCTGCTGGTCTTATTTTATCCAGCCGACCTGCAGAGATCGGTTTGTAACTCTGAATTCATGCATGTCATTTGCAAAGCTGTGGATTGGATTTATCGTACAGGAAAGGAGGTCGTTGATATGTAAGAGGAACAATGTCGGAACCAAGATCGCTCCCTGGGGAACGCCAGAGTTGACGTTGTGGGATGAAGAGGAGAACCTCTCAATTACAATGGATATGGTGCGACCAGAGAGAAAATCAGCCAACCATCTGCAAACCTTCTCTGAGAGGCCATAGGATGAAAGTATCAAGAGCAATGACATGAGCTTCACTGGATGAGTTTACTCCACAATTCAAACATACTGCGTGCTGCAAATTAAGCCGTAACTTTCGAGGTAGTCCAGAAGCATGCACCTCTCCATCACCTTACTTAGAACAGAAAGCAGAGCTATAGGCCTGTCGATGTAAGGGTCGGTCTTCGATTCCTTTTTTAAGATGGGTTGGGCATGATCAAATTTCCAGTTTTCTAGGAAGGTGCCGGATTCATATCTGGAAGAGACGCGAAAGAAATGGAATAAGCTCCGCTGCACACCTCTTCAATACAACCGCACTAATCAAGTCCAGATCAGAAGCTTTGTTGATGTCGAGCGACAAGAAGAGTCGTCTTACGGTCTTATACCTGAATGTTCCCGCATAGTGTAGGGAACCCTTTGAATTGACGTCACTCGGACGTTGGTGGAGTGGCAGCAAAGATTTTGGCAAGCACTTCCGGATTAGCATTTGAGCCGGTTACAATCGTTCCATCCTGGGTCATACTCTGTGAGCAGTTACTTTCAATCTGCTTGGACAGCGTGCAAAAAACCGACTGCCTTTGCGCTGCGACATTACCCTGTGCCTAATTTTTTTATCGTGCTGATCTTTGGCATTGCAGACCGCTTCTCTATATGTATTTATTTCTGGACTCGACGTCGGTTTGTCTGTTCTCCACAGTGGGGCTTTGTAAGAAGATTCTGTGTGCCTTAATCTTCTGCTGACCAGCAGTGTACCACGATTTGTTGACCCAGTCGCTGGACCCTGGTTTAGGCACTTTCGCTGTATAAGGGATGTATTCCTCCATCCCAACGTGGGTATTTTCTGTTATTGATGAACAGGCAGCCGACGTATCCGCGTCAGCTAAGTAATCATATGTCCAAGGAAAGGTGGAGAAAAAGTCTCTGAACCCCTATGTCCATAATGCTTACATACTTATTCAAGATCTTCAGCTCTCTGTAGCTGCCCTGGCAAAAAGTCACGGATTGCATAGCTGCTTTCATATCTCACACTATGTTTGGCACTTTCATAGGATTGTTATTATTTTTGAACAGTACACTAAGCCGAAGCAAGACGCGAAGATATGTTAACTGCACAGACGTTTACCATTTGCGTAAAACTTCGCGTGGCTTCAGCGCACAAGTTCTCATTTGTCGTTTCTCTTCTCTTCGCATCTCTTTCGCCCAATGGGCGAGCACGTTAAAAATATTCGCCTGTTCCCATAGATTCAATATTTCTAGCTATGTATTTGAAAATACGGAGGAGGATCAGTTTTATCCTTGTGAAAAATTGAATGAAAAAGTGTCAAAACATCAGATTTAGTTGGTTGATTTTCAGAAATTTTTGTGGGTTGGTTTATCTGACCATTTATTTTCTTCTCATACGTGATCTTGCGTGACGTGACAGTAATGTGTTTCCGCCTTTCCCCTTTATCTTTTTTTGTGATTCGCAAAAATTGGCATGCTATTTATCTTAGTAACCCCAAAAACTCGATAAAGCTAGATCATCCCTCATGAAGTATAAACGATTAAATTATCTTTTTTATCTCTGCGAGGCTAACTTGTGTGGCAAATAATCCTTTATGAGCTGATGACAGCGCTGCGTGGGAAGTGCGGATTCAACCTACTCGACGCTATGTTTTATCAATCAAACTTAAAAATTAGCTGATATATTTTTGTGGGCTTAGATCAATACAAGTTGAAGAACATTGCCTTGTTTCTAGTTTTCTAGGACGAAATGTCATGTTTATTTCGAAGCTTATTCTAATGGTGTCACGTTTTTTTTTCATTGCGGGTCCAACAAAGCACCGTTACTGACCGCTGTGCCTAATTGAGCAGTAGCATTTCTCTCCCTACGTAAATGCCAAATTATATTCTGCCAATTTCATTGTATCATTTTAATAACTGAACTTTATATTCAGAAATATTTTAGAAGATTGAAAAATGATTAATTTTGAGTACCTCCTGATGTAGCTTCTGTTCCTGAGTAGACCAATAAACGACTTCCCTTGGATACTCGTAGAGCAGTCCAAACCAATTCGGTAGGGTTATTATTAAAAACGACAAAATGTCAACTTGCTGAATGCTTAGTTCCCAGTGTACAGATGTTCATTCCACTATTACTCACTATGAGCGCTGTGAGCGTCACCCTAGCGTCATCTATGGAGGAAAGAGTCAACGACATGCCAGCGTGCTTTGTTGGTTGCAGAATGTCGAGATACTCTGTAGAGTATCTCTGAGAAGATCTGAGAAAGAAAATAGGTTGAGTAGCAAGATCGCATCTGGATTATGTGTTGATTGTTTGTATTGGTCTGCATATGAATTAAATCAGTGATATTTGCTACGTGAGAAAGTTATTACTGATTATGCTTCCCATGAAGTATATCTTTTAGCTGTACTCGATGAACTCATCTAACTATTCGCATTGTTCTTTATGAAAAGTTATAAATTACGATTTTACCCGTTTTTTGCGATTTCAAAATTTTTTAGAAGCAATAAGGGAAATTGCCACCGCGGCAGCGTTGTGTGTAATCAAGCCACATCACAGAAAAATTAGGAATGACGCATCACGATCACACACATTTTCGCAGTACCTACCACACATCTAGACGTTGAGTTGTATTTTCTACTTGACATCGCAAAATAAATTTCTATAAAATTTAAATGATTGGAAAAAAATAATGCTATAGTATACACTTACAGCTTAGACATAAAATAGTGCCATCTCTGTAGCAGTTGTTACATCACATCAAAGTCAAACATAGATAGATGAAGCGTTATGACAGCTACAGAATGAGTGCACATCAAGTGAACAGCAGCTAGTTCAAAGTTGACATCTTTTATAAAAAAACCTATATAGTATCAAAAAACCCGGATTAAGTAAAGTATATGTAAAATGAGCTTGAAGCCTTATGTAAAATAGAATATTTTGTGTTAGTATACATACCTCGTTTGAGAAGGCCACTATTGGTCTCATACATTTTATTGCTCGAGCCCACCTCTCAAACTAGGCACGTACTTACTAGGCACAAGCTTTGTAAGATGAATTTTACTTGCGTTTCCATTGCTTTAAGAAACTGATGCTTCTAATAATTATGTATCACATTTGACCAAAATCGTTTCTTTTTGCCCTTACAAAAATTTCTCAATTAGAGTTTTATTATTTTGTATAGTACTGTACACAGAAACTGATGAAAACGAGTAATCCCAGAACTGCAGAGACCAGCAGAGAGTGCGAGTTCTTTGTCTCTGCCACCTTTTGCTTGCCAGCAGGCCCGAGTGATCGATATGCCACGATTCAGGCCGCCCCGCTCAGGAAAATGTATTTACACCTTTGTATGATTCAAGTCGGACAGAGATGGAACTGCATGATCGCTTATTAATTACTCACTTCGAATGTTCATTATATATTTCTGTTGATTGGTGGGCGAAATCCTGGGTTCATTATAATTATTGTTCGGTGCTTTTAGCTGTAAGCCGATTTATTGGGTTTGAGGTGTTTGTAAGGTAGTGGATACAGCAGTTATAAAGGGTGATTCACAAGTCGTGGTAAATAAAATGTGGCATGTGGATTTACCTAAGTATTGTCCACAGTCAAAAGTCTTTACTTAAAATTAACGTGCACCAGTGGCGGAGATACAGGGGATTAGTGACATTATTTTTCCAAATAAAAATAGTACGCCACTGTTTCTTTGAAACGCACCATTTTTCGACCTTTACCTTCAATTTGCTACAAATAATAACTCTTGAGTTTTTTCTAGAGTGCACTGCTTTCGTAAAAATAAAATAAATTAGATAATTCATGAAGAGCCGAGATACCGAAAAGCCCAAATTTGATCGATCGTTCAGCTACCAAATTTGTTCCATTTATAACACCCTTCCGGTACAATATAAAACTCTGAGCATCTCAAGTTTCGAAACTCAATTAAAAAAATATCTCTTATCCCAGCAGTAGTAACCATGTTTCAGGAAAATATTGATACAAGTTTATGTTTCTTTTATAGTAGATGTATTAATGTAAGCACTGCATATATATTTAGTAATTGTAATGTGTGAAATAAGTAGGTCTCATTCACCTTACAGACTTTTTATAGCGGGTTAAGTGGAAGAGCAGCTACAGCTGAACTTCGCCCGTATTTGGCTATTTTTTATATACTCAGTCTATTTGGAAATAAAGACGTTTATTATTATTATTATTATTATACAATTAGTTTCAAAATAAAATAGGAGGCCTTGATCAATTTGACGTTTCTTGGGAAATATTTTGTCAAAGTTATGTATTATACGGTTGTTATCGTTACTACTACCATTTTTTTTTTAAGTCAAAAGTTTCTTTTTTCCATTTTTGAGTGTTGTGAAATGGAATTCCCTAACAGACGCCAACCTATCCCAAAGGTTTTTACGCGTTCATTTCTGAGACTACGGCAATATGGAATTGCCAAACTTCCAGGAACTAGAAGTGATTAATTTGGCGTTGGATGATCCTTGTACAAGTACTAGGCGGAATGCAGCCCAGTTCAGTTACCATGTTCAAAAAGTCTTGCAGTGGATAATTTTGAGTCGGGAAGTTTTAAATCCTTACCATCGGCAAAATGTGCAATGTCTGCATCCCGGCGACGAAGTGCAACGGTGAAATTTTTGTGAGTGGTTACTGCAAATGCATAATCAAAATGCAGATTTTATTGATTTCGTTTTGTGGTCAGATGAATCGCTTTTTAGAAGGAGTGGAACCTTTAATTCTCATAATGAACATATTTGATCGTTAGAAAATCCCCGTTCTATAAGAATCCGCTCGTTTTAACACAGATTTTCTAGAAATGTCTGGTGCGGCATTTTTAATGGTCAACTGTTTATGCACGTATTGCCACAACGTTTAAATGCAAACTCATACTTGGCTTTTCTAGAGAATTACATAGAAAATGTGTTAGATGTTGTTTCGTTAGCAACGAGAGTAAGAATGTGGTATCAGAATGACGGTGCCCCACCGCATGTTCGTTGTGACAAAACCGTATGGTTAAATAAACATTTTAGACAACAATGGTTTGGCAGAAACAATGTACATTGGCCTGTCCTGATTTGAACCCCCTGGATTTCTTTTTGTGGGGCGCTTTTAAATAAGCGTAACTGTTAAGCAGTTATAAGAAAGAATAGATAATGCGTTTCATCAAATTCAAGCCACAACAAATTTTGCGGGAAGACAAGCACGTTTTTCTGTATTAAAAAGATGCCGAAAACAAAGCACTCTAGGAAAAACACAAAAATTGCGCGCTTAAAAAAACAGGAGCGTACTATTTTATATTGGGAAAATAATGCCACTAATCCCCTGTATCTCCGCCACTAGTGCACGTCAACTTTAAGTAAAGAGTTTTGAATGTGGACAATACTTAGATAAATCCACATATCAAATTTTAATTCATTCCAGTTGACGGTTTTGAAGATATTCAAAAAATGTTTTTTATTTTTAAACTTCAACACCCCGTATCTTTTTAATGATGCTCTCACCCTCGCATTTGAATCTTGCTCCATGTTTAATGGACTGACGTACAAAATAGAGCTTCAGTCACGATTGAAATTGTATTGATTTTTACAAATATGGTAAAAAACATTCTCAATCGCTACTTGAAACTAAATAAAGCAAGTCAATAAGTTTTTGAAACTCTCCTCCATGATTCCTTATTTCATAAGGTTCAGTTCAGTATTAGTTCAACTACAACCAATTTAGTCTGCTTCACTAAATTTGTCTCTGGAGTACTATTGTAGATGCCAACGGACAAGTAGATGTCATTTACACCGATTTTAGTAAAACCTTTGGCAAACTTGATCTCAACATCTTACCAACTAAATTGGACAATGCTGGCGTATCTCCTAGCTTACTGTCACTATTTAGATAATATTTTTCAGACAGGAGGCAATATATTGAGTACGAAAGAGCAAACCCAAAGCAAATATTTCCAACTCCAGGTGTGCCTCAAGGCTCATGCGGCCCTCTGATTTTCATCATTCCTATTAATGACATTGTTAATAATACCGATTGTTTCCATCTGATTTATGCATGTGACTTTAAGATTTTATGTCATACTCGAGAAAGGTGGTTCCCATTCAATTCAATTATGAAGACGATAATGATCCTTTGCAGAGAGGACATGAGCATTAAGACCTAGGTATGGTCTTTAGCAATTCTCTAAGCTGAATAATAATAATTATAAGTAAATAACCAAGAGGGACATAAACAGCGAAGTTTAGCCAAGGCTGCTCTTGCACTTAACTGTTTACGTCAGTTAAATTAGATGTTCAGAACAAGAACGAAAGCAATAATAATATAACCACGAATACCTAACTGAGAACAAAAATACACATTTTAATAAACTTTGCAAAGATGATTTCAAACTATTTGCTAACTTATTATAAAATAGCGATTTTCTCTTGCATTTCTGAACAAAACAGTCCATGTTATTTACGATTGCCCATCTTTTACATTACTGTTGAAGTTCAATACCACAAAATTCTTTACAAGAAAAACACGTACCTTTTACCTCCCTACCCCACGAACTTACTTATATTGCACTCACCTGTACTCAATGTGTTCATGTTATAATATTAAGTCCTGAGTATATGTGTGCCGCTGTATACAATCATCTACGTTACGATATTGAAACCTTAGTTGCCACTAAATCTTTTAAAAAACCTGAGCAAGCATTTTTGGTCGAAAAATGCTATTATTCTGTTAATGACTTCGTATAGATTTTGTCGTAGTTTGTTTCATTGCGCATAATATTATCTTGTAATAATTACTGTAACCAGTATTTTGACGTTTCATGTCCGCGAGGCTGACATGAATAAACGTTATTATTATTATTACTACTACTTTGATATACCTATGCATCAAGCAAACATGTAAAAATGTGTCTTGGTGTGTATTGCATTACTTTGTTATCTTGCTATATGTGTATCCCACCAGTAATTGTTATATTTGTTGGTGGTGTGTAAATAAATAAATTAAGTACTATATGACACTACCTCACCGCACTAGACTCAACTGTTTGATTTCATGTATCACGAGCAGTTCCTTTAATAAAATTCTATACATACATATATGTCCAGTTTTATCACATCTGGCATTGTTCCGTAAATCCCAGTTGTTCACTTTCATAATGGTAAAAAGCAATAGCTCTATCTGAAGATCTCAAGATATTGTCAATCCGAAAGCTCTGCGTGAGGGAATACGAAAGTAGCGTGCGTGCCAACGTGTTAAGATGTTTGAAAGAGCTTTATATTTAGAACACAAGAGCACGGGAGAGAACAGCCGGTTGGTATGTGTGAATCAGGATCGTTAAAATTCCATTGGCTTCCGTATGAACTGGGTTAATAGGGATATTATGAATGTTGCAGGATATTTACGAGGTGGATGTATCCCTACTGTTTTTTTAACTTTCGTATAGTTGAGTAAAAACCACAAACGGATGGATCATACAGTATATCTGATTTCTACAACAGAAATGAGAGAAGTTTGACTACAGTGGGATTTGAACCCGAAAGTAACTATCATTTCTGTAATTTTATAGGGTAGCTCAAATTAGGTTTACGATAGTCAACAACCAAATATTAAAGACTCTTGACAACAGCTAATAGTTCAGAGATTCAGACACGGCTTTTCCCGATTGAAAGGGGAAACTTTCTATTACTTATAATCGACTTGACGCTTATCTGCAAAAAATATCGTTACGACACTTCGTGCTTTAGGTGACCATAATAATGAGATGCAAATATACTAGTAATAAATTGTAGTAATATGGCGCAGCTTTTTTCTAAGCTCTTGTTTATTTTTATAATGGAATGATATATATACTCATATTCATATTTAAAATTGTTACTGAGGGTCTAGTTCTTGGCCTCCCTTTTTCTCTTCTTCCTTGCTTGTGCATTACTAATTCCAAACTCTGCCCTTGAATGGAGTGGTTTCAGAGTCGTAGAATGAGAGTATGCCTTCCAACAGTGAAACAATTTTTTGGAATGTCATATCAATTTTGATTGCAATCACCCAATCACAGAGTAATGATTTGGATACAATTACTATACAGCATGTTTCCTAATTTAATGTCAGTAAATAAGAAGGCGATCTTTGTCTTCATTTTAAGAATACACATGAACATATGTCGTAAACGTATTCAGTTTTAAGATACAGGGTGATAAAATTTTCAAAAATCAATCATTTATTATCAAGATCTCAATTTACATATTTTAATGAAATTTGACGTACATGTACTATGTATCGAGATGTATTTTTAATGTGTTGTTGGCAGACAATGAGCCGTATTCAAAAAAGAGAAGCATATCCTCGGAAGCATAAGGTAAAAGTATAAGATCTTGCTTCGGAGAAAAAGGTAGAAGTATGAGCATATCCTTGTTTTCATATTCATAATGATTACCTTATACTCGCGAGGATATCCTCCAAGAAGAAGTAAAAGGTTGACTGGTATTTGTATCTTGAGCGACATGTCCTGACTTGTTCCAGCTTGTAATTGACGTGGGAGTTCGTTCACCCAGCATCACTGAGAGTTCTACTCCAGAGCTTACACAGACCGTTCCGTATTTTTCCTGGATACAGTTTTTTATCAAATTAATTAGCATGTCATCCTGAAGTGATGAGGAAACTGTAGAAAATAATGGCAATGACCTGCAGTTCATCGCAGATGAAATTTCCATTGCTCCCATTATTTTGCAAAAGTCCAAAAGTTCCAAAAATAAAAATGAGAAAGGACTATGCCTTGAAGAAGATGTTGAAAAAATACGAATCAACATTCGTTAAACCATTAGATACTAAAGCCTTATTAAAAAAAAAATCAACAACATGAAATCAAAATTGAAGAAAAAAACAGATCTAAAAAAACTGGTAATAAAGCAATTAAATTGTTAGATTGGGAAAGAAAGTTGCTGAAAGCTATGGAAGGTGACTGTAATCCTTCAATTGGGAAAATTAGAGGTGCCATTCAGGTTGGTAGTGTTCAAGAAGAAGGAAGTGAACTATATACCGAGCGCAGTGAGCAAACAGTCAGTATTACAGCGCCAGCAATTCAGAAGACATTGCCACCAAAAAGAAAATTAGCAACAGAGAAATACGGCATGGCTCAATACCATAACCGTCATCGCCAAGTACTACAGCATTTGCTTTATCAATTAGTTGTGATCTAGTCTGTGAGTTTTTCAATATTCTGGAATCATGCACTGATCCAGGCCAACTGACATCAACACTTGTGAACATCTCTCTGGCCTCACAAGTGTCTTGCCCATTTAAAGTAGGTATCCCTTTTCGGTTGATATACTCATCTCCATGACGATTTGGTTTTAGGATTCCTATATGTGTACAATAAATTACACCAATTGCTGTCGGAAATTTATACATGCTTTGCCATATCCGCTTGGCCTCCATCAGGTCATGGTTGGTAGTTGGAAACTTGATCCATTCGTTCGACTGTGCAACTATGCTACTCACAACTCTATCCACAGTCCGGGATACCGTTGCTTGACTAACACCAAGTTCCTGACCAATACCTTGTTGATATCCAGAGTCACCGAGATAACGTAGACATATCTTCATTTCATGAATACATGAAAGTGTTCCTCCTCGCGTTTCCTCATTCTCAACTAAAAATCGGTCCGCAAGCCATTGTACATTTGCTTCGTCGAACCGATATAATTTTTTGAAGTCAGGACCAAGTGAACGTAAATGAGGTTTGTACGTTTTAACATCCCTAACATCCACAATTTTCGCCATCATCGTTTGACTACCTTTCATTACGAAGTTGAGTCTGCTCCTGACCATACTCGATTTTTTGAAGGATATGCTCCCTATGCCAAGTATAAGGTGAAGATTATGAATATCCTTTTACTTATGTCACTGCTTTGAAGGATATGCTTATACTCAAAAACCAAAGCATTTACTTCAAATTATTATAAATACTATCTGGAGGATATCCTTTGTTTTATGAATACGGCTCATTGACTGTACGACACTAATTTCTCTTGAAATAAAAATTATTCTTGAGACCCCCAATCATTTCTAAGCTAATTTTATCACCTAATTTTTTCAATTCGATGCACAGATCTCGCTTAAAAAAGACAAAAACCGTTTCTCTGCATAATAATAAATATCGTAAATATGACAATATCACCATGCAGAGATATAATTTTTATTTTTTCAGATGAAAAAACTTTAAATCTAAATCAAATCTGCTCGTAAATGAATTCAGATACCATTTTTTGTTCTTTTTATGAAAAGTCAGTGGAGTGCCAAATGATTTATTTTTTAAACTTTTACCACCCTGTATCTCAAAAATTAAGACCTTTAGGACATACGTATGTTCTTATAAAGTTTTCTTCTTAAAATGGACGCTCCCTCAAATCCTGACATCAATTAGTAAACACCTTATATACTTGATGGGAAAATCAGCCACTAATCAAAAAGTTAGCCAAATTTGTTTCTGGATTTTGTAACTTACAACGCATTTAAGTAGAAGTGAATTTCATGTCTGAAAAAAAAATATTTACGAAAACAGGAGGTTTGCAGTCATTTAAGAAATATGATTTGCGGTTCATCACACCATCACATAACATTCTACATTGTTTACACAGTGCTTTTCAAAAGTGCTTATTTTTTAAACTTGTCAAGCTGAAATTCAGGGTTATGAAATTGATACATTTTAGCGTGAAAATGACAGATGGACATTTCAATATGGCGACAAGGCGCCATCATTGATAATTTTTGTCAATAGAATGGGGGATCATGTGATACCTTCTTCCAAGAAATTCATAATCCTAGACTATACAATGGTAGGCTGTGAACCTGAGCGTTTTTTGTAAAGTTAGGCGTTTACAACTGAAAAACCAAATATTAAATTGCTATGGTATGTTATCTCAATCTTCTTCTGTTGGATTTATCCTAATATGTAACAAAATATGGAACATTTCATTAAAAAAATGGCAGAATCATCTCTTTTTAAACGGAGTATCCTATATTTTGATGCTCATTCAGACGCTTCAAAAAAAAGAAAATACGGTTGATATGAAATATCAATTATAACGTTTTAGGGACTGGTTGTTTAGCTATAACCAATTCAACGTACAAAAACGCTCAAATTTGGCAGCTCTACACTCCGTGATTTATAAATATAGCAAATTTATACTCTATTGTTCTTGGAATCTTTAGCTGTGATTTTTAAGGTTAAATTCTAGTAGTATTCATGCATCAATTTTAGTTCAGGTTGCTGGTTTTAAACTTCACATTTTTGGCATTTCTACTTAAACGGTTAGATTCATCAGGCTATCTAGATACATTCCGAGTTTATTCTCTATCGGTTGACTTCCTTCACTGGACGTTTTGAGCTGAACGCTCCCCTGAATTTCACCTTGGTAACTTGATCTGTTCAAAAAAATAAAGTGTGGGGCGGCTTTTTGAAAAGCATTGTATAATTGGGGGAGCATCAGGCCAAATTAACATGATTAACAGTATTTAGTCTTCAAGCCAAATGCGATCTTATGGCAAGAAGTAACGCGTTTGGTGCCCCATTTTCATCCTCGGTCGGTTTTGCCTTAAGATTTTTACCTATTTGGATGGGCGAGCTTTGGAGATTTTTTCAGCAGGCTCTCGTATATTTTGCCCAACTTTTCCAATACAACTGAGTTACAGGGTCACAGTTCTGCTGTCCCGGTTTCCTACTGCATATAACAAACATATTAAAAATGTAGTTCTTCATGTTCAGGCTACATGAACTCAGTCTAGCATCCCCAGGTTCCGGATTTATGTGTCGTTAGGAGAAATTAGCAGCTTGGAGAGGGCTGGAAAGCACAGAGGCAGCTACAAACGACCTGTCGTAGAGGTCATGACCTCCTCTGCCAGTGCGCTTACTAGCCAGAGAAATCCATATTTAGATAAGGTGATAAGTTTGACAAGCATGGAAGGAGCCTAGGGGTTGAAAAAAGCTATATTAGGAATTTCGAACCAAGTGAAAACATCTTCTTTATCAGAAGCAGGGTTTATGGGATGAACTGGGCTAATACAACCCGACCAAAGATGCTAGGATCAGAAAAAGATGTGTTTTAAAGTGGCAAAAATGCCAGGTATACCCATCGTAAACGGTTCTCTGGAGAAAGGGCGAATGTTTGTGTTTTTAGTTTTTTTTTATATTATTCCAAGAGAAAAGCTTTCAACCTGAAATGAAAGATAAGCTGAACATTTGTAAGGGCCTTTCTTTTACGTTCTGTGTCTGTGTGCCTCCAGTGATTCAAGATCAAACTTCCCAAAATATTTTAATTATTTTGTTTCCTTTGCACTAAAAATTGAGGAGTATACAATTATTTATCATTTCGTTATTTAGCAATATACCATTAGCCGTTTCCGAGATAGAGCGCCAAGAGTGTGAGCCGCTTACTCGTATTTATGATAACGCGCTTCGCCTTCGGAAGGTGCCAAGTGGGATTCGTAAGTAATTTGTCTATAAAACAAGACTGATACACAAAATTGCTCCGACCCACTGGAGCAACTGTTGGAGAACGAAGCAAAAAATATCAAACAAGTTTCAAGGCAAAATATATATTAGCGAATGTTTGATTATAAAGCTTTCTTCCCAAATATTTATTTTCTTTTACAAGGTATCAGTAGCTGTCGGCATTGTTTCAATGTATTTTGACAGTGTTTTGTAATTTGGTATTTCCATGTAATGGCTCTGTGTGGTACAGGATTGATTTGAATGTATATTAACAGAGAATAGAAAACTTTTTTGTAGTTTATAGTAGTAACTTATTCTTATTCGGGGCTTCAACTACATAAAAAAGCGAAAAACAAATACCCAGATACGATCCTGTTTGCGAAAGAGAAATCGCGAATTTATATGGAAAGCCCCCAACTTTCCACGGAAAGTTGGCAGTGCAATGGCGAGTCAACGGATGCAATACCGTGAAATATCTTTTTTAATAATGTACTTACTGACCTTAACACTTTGTCGTTTATCTTGGTCTGTTTGCAACGCTGCCCGAGAACTATTTTCTAATGGGACTTTGTGCACATACGACAGATAACACAAGTTATTTGACTATAGAACTGTAATGTAAGGGCACAACAGTACAAAAAGGATTTAAGCATTTATTTGAAATTGATTCTTGTTTTCAAAAAAATCCAATAGTTTAGTAAATATACCTGAATATGTTTGATCTTCTTTATCTGATTCTAAATTTTCACGTATGTAAAAATCCAAGTGAAACATATTTTGCCATTTTACAACTGAAAGATTTTCTAAATGAAAAAGCTTTAATAAATGTATATTTTGCACTGGCTCATAGCTATGTATATCTCTTATTTTTGATGTGGGAAAAATATTCTGAAATTGATAACAGTATATATTGCCCAATTGTCAGATTAATTTTTGGAATGAAGCCACTTGATTCCTGTAGAGAAAATTTTAAATCCCAAGAAAATCTGTGTCTACATTTGAAAATGTGTAACTTATGTTAAGAGATATAATAACACTAGAAATAAAATTTTAAAAGTCATTCATACACATGCTACATGCTATTTCAAAAAACCACTCCACTATAACTGCCTCAAATTATACAATAAATTACCAGTTCAAATGTACAGCAAATCAGTAATTATTTTTCATGAGAATTCAAGATCAAAATTATCAGTAAATATATTTTATAACATAACTTCATGTATGTTACTATACATTTTATTTATATTGTTTTATATGTTTTACCTTATGCACAATTATATATCAGAGTGATTAGTGAAGAGTAAAAAAGTAAATATCAACTGAAAGTAAGTCATGGCTGCATTTTGGCATCAAAACTTCAAAATTTAAGATGTCGTGTTTAGATACTCCTAATTTGCCAAAAATTACCGGAAATTACGTTTTTCAGATATAAAGAATCCAATAGAATGCTCAAAGATAATCGTGCTCTTCACAAATCTACTTTTATCTAAATCTAGAATTGTACATGTAGGAAAATTTGCGATTTTACGTTCTAAAATATTTTCATCACTTAGCCAATAACCTTCGGTTAAAAAGCAATTTCAAGAATTATTTCTCAGTTGCAATTGGGTTATTAAAGTATAGCTTTGACTTAGCTGCAGTGTACCATTGTTATAGGTTTTTTATTGCTAGGTTCAGCCTTTCTATCCACATATTCATGCATGCAAATCGTTAGTCTACTTTTACCACAAATTACTCTGTAATACATTCATTCACTGCGATAGAAACTCGTTACGTATTGAATTCTGTCTGTTTTAATAGAGGAAACTCATGTATAGGACGGTTGAGACACCTCTTTTTTGGGCTGAACTCCATTTTTCAAAGTGAAGGGTATTCAGGTTGAAGGAAGACATTTTGAACAATTGTTGTGATGATATCATGTACAAAAGGCAAAAATTAAATGCATTAAATGCTATTTAGGCAAGTTTGATCCCACAGTTCTGAAACACCCTGTATATGATTAAATGATACAAAAAAAATAAATTTTTGACTAAAGTCATAAAAATAAGTATATTAAACCTATACATATTTGAAATTAGAACAAGTCATACTTTGTCCGATAGCACTGTTCTGAAACAAAATACATTATGTGAAAACCTTATATTTGACTCTACAGCTTTTGCATATACCTTTTTTTCTAAATCAATTTATACCGGAACACCCCGTACATTTTCATTAAGTTCTTCTGTCTGTTCGGTAAGACTGATGACATTTTCACGAAAGGTTACTTTTATGAAAAGGACCTAAAATCTTTGTGGATTTTGAAAATCAAACCACTAACGACGGAATTGTGAGTAAAAATAGTGTGTTTGTGTTTTAAGTGCACACAAATTTTATCATTTTTAAATCTTAAACATTTTGCAACGTCTTTATGATCGTTTTAAGACTTCGAAATTGGACAAAATAGTCATGTTTCACTTATCGTCAGTAATATTTAATTTTTTCGTATATCTACTTGATATGTTGAATAGACGTATTAATACGTACGAAGTATCGAGTCATTTTTACCCGACTCCATTTTTTCCTGCACGAAGACAAAGCCTGAATACCGTTATAAATACTGGTCAATCGCGTCAGCTCAGTTGTCAAAAAGTTAATAAAGTAGGTGGACGTATTAATTTTGAACAGATTACAATTATTACACGTATATCTCCTGACAGATGGTTCGATGAATATGTCTGCATCTTTTGACTGATAGGAGCGCATAGATCAAACATACAGTGTGGCATAATTAAATAGAATAAATTCCAATTCGTTATCTTATCTGCTAATTACTACGTTTATTTATGAAAAGATATATTATGAATGACTGAAACCATTTTCAAGACTTACAATACTCAATTTTGGCTTTACGTGTATGAATAAATAAGTGAGTAAAAATCTAGTAGTATACGAAACGGAGTTATAAATGACATGTTACAAAATACACTGCTAAAAAAATTAAGGGAGCAAGGAAAAATCCAAATTTTGCGGTGATTTTTGACAGGCTGTATTTTGGTGAAAAATGGTCGTATCTGAACTTCAAAAGAGGTATTTTGAAGTTAAAGATTCTAGTTTTTAGGCTTTTTGGCCTAAACATTTTAGGAACAACGGTTTTCATGCAATTCATGCAAACAGATAGCGCAAGGAAAATGTATTGCAACATGTTTGCCTTCTTTTTAGACAATGAACATTTTTTTCTTCTGTTGAGCCATCATATGGATTAGATAGCTCGTTCATTCAGCTTCAATATTCCTGTTTCCAAAACTAGATACGTTCTGTAATCAGTGATCGTACAGAGAGTGTAAGGGTATTTCCGAAAACTGGAAAAAATCGCCTTATAAGATTGGACCGAAAAACGACCGCATTTTTGTCAAAATGCTAATGAGAAGGCTAATATTTTTAGGTTTTGTTTTATACCTCAATAAACCTCTAATAATCCTGCACGACTTCAGATCGATCCATTGTATGGTTTCTCCGGCCTGATTGGTCAAAATTTGAAAATGATGCAAATTGAGTGTCGGATCTTACTCATTTCGGTCGGACGAAACACTGAATATTTTTCAGATCCGCCCCTGGTTAGTAGTTTGTTTTTTTGGAATACTCCATGAATAACAGAATAAAATTCTTCCAGTTGCTATTTTTAAAATTGAAGGTGCTACAGATATCCAGTAGTGAGACCAAAACAAGAAAAAACAGTTTACAGGATGTTTTGAAACCGTACAATGAATCGATCTGCCGTCGTGTTGGGTTATTAGGGGTACACTGAGGAATAAAAACACGGAATAACATTATCCTTCACATTAGCAGTCCCAAAAATGCGGTGGCTTTTTTAAAACAAGGCAAAAAGTAACTTTTTGGCTTTCTTGAAATCAATACTAGGGAAACAAGAAAAAAATCCTCAAAGATTGCAATTAAATCTTATAGGAGATTTATTCCAGTTTTCAGAAATACTCTTATATTCTACGGGTGATCACTTATTACCGAGATACCTGTGGTCGTTGACAAAGGATCCTTTTTCATTTAGTCATTACATAAGATCCGTTGCTCCTAAAACTTTTCAGCTGCAAAACCTAAACACTAGAATCGTAAAGCTTCAAAATGCTTGTTTTGAAGTCAACTTGTCAAAATCACTGAAAGATTTTGATTTTTTCTCGCTTCCTTAATTTTTTTGAGTAGTGTATAATACTGAATGACTGGCCTATAATTCTCGATTCAATTTACTAGCAATTTAGCGAATCAGAGGCGATTGCGTAACAATTATAATTCAGTAGCATTACTTCCTATTATAACCTCGACCCAGAAAAAGCAATTTTTGTTTCTTCTTGCTTTATCTATACCATTCAACGTTGGTGCATTGACCCCATCTCAGTGGTAACAGAAAAACTTAATACCTCATTTTCTGTCTGTTATTTTACTGAAATTTTATTATTATTAAATGTTAAAGCTGGTACCCCTCAATTCTAACACATTTTAAACTTGGAATATGTGAGTTAGCGGCCGGTTTCACCACATTTTGGACTTACAAAAGCTATAGCTTCGTCCGTGGCCACGGCAGATAAACAAGAATTAAAATCGATCAAAGTTTATCCCATTTGTAATTCATTTACTCACAAATTTTTATTAGGGTGACTTCGAAGTTGAATCATTTATTTTAACAGTGAGTAGATCTGATCAAAAGAAATGTTTTTTTCCTTTAACATTTTTCTGGTAAAATTAGAGTAACAAAGTTATAGCCCTTTAGAAGTTTGGTACCGCCCTGTCTCAATAATAATATTATCTGCTCGTGTTTGGCAACAACGGATATAATCCGCCTTATCGGTTCATTGCATCGGAAACAAAAAAGCGAAAGAATTTGAAACGCGTATCACGATGTTTTTACTACAATTTTATTCAGTTGTATTCAGTCAATGTGTCAGTCGGTAACGCGTGAGTGAATAGTGGTGTTTGTTGCGTGGCTCAATCGAAATAAAAAATGGCACATGTTTACGAAAATGCTGAACTTGTGGACATGATTCTTATTTACGGGTGGGGGATGGGGAGTCTTTACAAAATGCTGCCGCGGCATCACGGATTTATGCGGATCGGTTTCCCAATCGAGTGCAACCAACCCCTCGTGCCTTTGTTAATGTAGTACAAAGGGCTCGTGAATCAGGTGACTTGAGACCTCACAGGGGAGGGCATGCCGGTGCTCCAAGACCGCACGATCAAATACAGGTCCGCACTGAAATACTTGTCTGGAGGGTACTTTATAAAACAAGGTAACATTTTTTTTTAATTTTTTTTACACACAAAATTAATGACTCAACTTCAAAGTCACCCTGTATGTAATTAATGAAAAGGTTTATGAACGCCAATCAGTAATTCATTGCTATTTCTGTGGCTGAATCATAGTATACTTCAGCATTCTCCGTGCATTTCCTTATTTAGAGAATCGAGTGTGAGTCTGAATAGCGCAGCGCTCGACATACTATAATAACGTTCACCATAAAATGATTATTGTTATTCGAAGCTGTTAACTTTTTGTTTATGATGATTCGAACGTCTTGATCTCGATGGCGAGCCATTTTATGTCTGCTCGAACAATGGCCGTGATTTTATAGTTACTATGATTAATTTTTCACCATGACTAACGCTCTCCAGCGATCGATCACGATTCCACGTGAGAGACGTGTCGTTCACTCGAGAGAACAATCATAAATTCTACGGGCACCTACAGAACAAGTTTGGAAAATGAAAAATTTAAAACAAGCTTACAAAGTAATCATAACCCAATAGGATTGTTTGCATTTAAATAGTATTACGGTCATTACACTGACTTCGTGTGCTGATTGTGAATATCTTTATTAAGTCTGGAGCTTCGTTGGTCCTGCAGAATTTAAGATTGATGTGCCAATACATCCTGGAACATACTATAGGAGTGATGATACAGTACTTGATTACGAAAGGAGAAGCATTATAGAAAAACTCCTTTCTAATGCTTACTTAAAATCTAAAACGCCAACAAACTACATTATATCCACAACTTCTTGTATGGTTATCGAATTTGACGGATATGCTCCGCACATAAAACGTCGCTAAAGTTGCTGACCTAAAACCTAATCTTACATATTTGTCTCTTGACGTATATTAGTGTTGAAAAAATCCTAGTTTTATAGGCTATTGAAGAGCAGAGTCGGTACAACTGCGTCGTTCATAATAATGTTCGTCGTTTACACTACTTTGACAAGGATCAGAGGTATGAACGCTTGGAGAAGTCTGAACCCCCTAACGCTGAAAAAAAATCCTATTTATTTTTGACTTGAATGACTTGAATTACACTGGACAACAAATTTTAGTTTTTTAATTGTATCTTGTGGGAAAAGTGCACTTCTTTGTTAATTTTGGGGCGCTGAATCCAAAAATGACAATGAAATAAAAAAATTAGTTGCGGTTTAGAAAAAAAACTTTTTATTTTTAAGGATATATTAAAAAAAGTAACAAGATTCATATACTTATAAGAATCACTATATGCGCTGTCTTTTTGCTGTTCTTTTATGCATCGTTTCTGGAGCATCTCTACCAAGAGTCCAACAGTAGTCTGCAAGCATGGAAGGATTCCACTTTCCCTGGTACCTTTTTTCCATTGTTGAAATATCCTGATGAAAACGTTCGCCGTGCTCATCACTTACGGCTCCGCAATTGTCAGGAAAAAAGTCCAGGTGTGAGTGTAGGAAATGTATCTTAAGAGACATATTACAGCCCATCTTTTGATACGATGACAGCATATTTTTGACAAGGGTTTTATAGTTGTCAGCTTTTCTATTTCCCAAGAAATTAGTGACCACCAGACTGAAATCATTCCAAGCAGTTTTTTCAATACCTGTTAAAGTGTTTTCAAACTGTGTATCTTTTAAAATATTTCGAATCTGTGGCCCAACAAAAATACCTTCTTTAACCTTTGACTCACTTAGTCTTGGAAATTTCTGACGCAGGTATTGAAAAGCTGACCCATCTCTATCTAATGCCTTGACAAAGTTTTTCATTAGGCCCAACTTGATATGCAGTGGTGGTAATAAAATTTTTTTCGAATCTACTAATGGCATATGCTGTACATTTTTTTGACCTGGCTCTAGGAATTGACGAACAGTCCCGTTTTGTCTGGTGTAATGAAGTGCCTTTGCCCGACTGTCCCATTCACACAAAAAACAGCAAAACTTTGTGTAGCCTAGCTGCAGCCCAAGTAAAAGTGCAACAACTTTCAAATCGCCACAAATATGCCATTGGTGCTCATCGTATTTTATGCATGTCAATAGGTACTTCATATTGTCATATGATTCTTTCAGGTGAACTGCATACCCTACAGGAAGAGATGGTAAAATATCCAATATGCAATAACACTGCCTTTAAACTCAATGTTGAACTGTCTATAAACAATCTCCATTCTTCTGGGTTATAGTTTATATTTAAAGCCGCCAGTAAGCCGTTAATGTTACTGCAGAAAACCAAGTTATTCTCCATATTGAAAAATGGTTTGTGACGTTTACGAAAAACACATACCGAAACATCGTCTTCTAACAAGTTCCACTGCTGCAGTCTTGATCCAAGTAACTCTGCCTTACATTTTGGAAGTTCTAAATCTCTTACAAGATCATTTAATTCTGACTGTGTTATTTTGTGCGGTTGGTGGCATGACGTGCTCGGTATAAAATCAGGATCTCTTGACGTTGATGGCATATCTTCTTCCTGACGAATCACTCGATCGCCATGATCTGATTCGTTTTCTGATTCGCAAGTGTAGGATTCTGGGGGTTTTGGAATAGGATTTTCGTCACTGTGAGGCACAGGTCTCATCGCAGATGGTATGTTTGGGTAGTTAATAACCGATTTTTTTTTCTTGGACATACCTGTGGCTTGTCCAACACAAGGTACCATGCAAAAGTAACAATCATTAATATGATTTGTAGGCTCTCTCCAAACCATTGGGACAGCAAAGCGCATAGACCGTTTTTTGCCATTTAACCAGCTCCTCAGACTTGAAGCACATGTATTACAGCAGATGATGGGGTGCCCACTGTTTGTCTTGATCACCTAGTTTACAACCGAAATAAAGCTGATATGCCTTTGCTATTAGTGGAGTAATAGACCGTCTCTGAGACGCAAAAGTCACATCACCACACACGTAACAAAACTGATCTGGATTGTTTACACACTTTCGAGACATCTTGCATGAACGCTGTCAGCCAGCTGAGGAAAAAATGGCTAATATAAAACAATATAGTGTACACGTATGTATAACGTAACACAATCATGCCGATTACATCATCTTTCCTTGCCGAATATAAAAATGTAGTACGTGCATTCTTGTGAATTACAGTATATTAACACTGTCACAGCAGGAACACATATAATTACCGTATCTCTAAAACTTGAACTAATATTGAAAAAATAATTTTCATTCCGGTTTTAGCACATTAAAAATAGTAATATTTTGTTGATTTTATTTAGGATATTTTTTGGCTGTTGATGAGTGTCATTTGCAAAATTTTTAGAATATAATATCAGAAGTGGGATAGAACTCACTCATCTTGCCGACCTGCGTGGGTTTTGATTTCGTGCGTATTTTGTCAAAAAGTATCTTACATAACTTAACTTGGCATTTTCGGTGTGCCCTCTAGTTGTCGCAGTCGTTTAAAAAGTAATTACTCCTCTGAATGTTGCCGTGCCCAAAATTATTTGAACAAATTTCATAAATTGCTTTTTTCGCTCCGGTTAAAGTTTTTTGAATTTCCATTGGGAACAAAAAAGATTCTCGTAAACTTTTCTCTAAAATTCATGGTATTAACGAGATATAAGTGATTTGATATTTGAAAAAGTGCAAAAATGCCGTTTTTGGATCCCGGAAAACAATATGAAAAAACGAAAAATCAAGTTCGCTCACAATGAATAAATTCAACGTGAGCGCGCGCTTGGTTAATAATTAAAAACAAAGGTTTACAGTACCCCCTAAAATGCTGGTATTTTGCTAATCGAAGAATATTTGGGAACTTTGGTAATGCTAAAATTTTCGTTTCTTTATACTGTTTTTCGGGGTCGAAAATAGCATATTTTACACTTCTTCACAGGTATATTAAATGGCTTATATCTTGAAAACTATGACCTTTATCGAAGAACGTTTTTTGTTCAGGATAACCTAAAAAACCTTATTTGTTTGCTTTCTATATGCATTCGAGAGAAATTGACATGTTATTCCGAGATCATGTATAAACAAAAATGAAATGATCGATGGAATTATTTCCCATACGACTGATTTGGTCAATTTTCCTTATTTTTCTGTCATAAATTAGGTTTGGAAATAAACCGAATATAATTTAATTGATGATAGAATTGCAAAGAGCGGTTCAATTATCATGCATCGGGTCTTCTAACCGATATAATTTTATGAATATTATAGCCAACACACATCATATTTTCGAATCAGTTTTGTATATCACTACTTTAGTTTAATTGGTTGTTTTTTACAGCGTCCGACTACAGTAGGGTCTGCAGTATTTCCCCTGCAGACACAGGGTGTTCATTGGAATCCCCGGCTCCAGAAGTTACTACAGGGACGTGTTGCGGGGAGCAGCATGATGCACATAGTTCGGAAGAAGAACTTGAGGTGATTTAAAAAAATTGAAATGTTTTAATGTTTAACGTGGCTTAAACTCCAACAATTTTTTTCACGCAATATTTGTATACTGCTTCAAAAATACGATATCTTCATCGAAGTTTCTACAAAGTTTAGATACTATGTTTAATCTGTCAATACCCACGAATTCGAATACATTAGATGGAGCTATTCTTGCACTGTTTGTCGCCAAAATGGCGTATTCTTAATGCACACTTTTGACTCGTTTGTGTCTACAAATGTCTACCAAAGTGACAGCGTTGTATAAACATAATAATTACCAATGGAAACATCTTCCTTCATTACGCTTTTGCCGCTCTTTGCAAATTATGTAAGAAGTCATCTAACACCACAATTATCTGCAAACAGTCGCACTAAAAATGTATATATCAATTCAATGACGTAAATGTCAAAAAATTCATCCATGTCAAGTGATCCTCACTACAGACTAAGAGAATAAGGAGGCAAGTAAATCCCTGACTGGCTCCTTCTACCTACTTTGAATTCTTGGTTCATTTTAGGATTTCCACACTACAGCCCTAAAATATCTGAGGACATACGTCCAAGAACACCTTTTTCATGTACCGGTAGGGTAATTTCAAAACTATACGGTTGATGAGTATGGCAAAGATTACTTTTGGATAGCAAGCAAGTCCGAAAACGCAGCTGGCAAGCTTAATAGTAATAAACTTTCTGCATTTTTAATTATACAGAAAAAAAAATGAAATTTGTAGTAATGGAAGCCTATAATTTGAAAAGTACACGACTTGGTTTTTTTTTTATTTTTCTCTGATAACTATTATGACTTAGCCTATTCACACTCTATATTTCATATGATTGGATTATACAGGGTGGGGCAAAAGTCGCGAAGGGATTTGAAAAATTAATAACTTTTTTAAATTTTAATTTTAATTTTTTTCCCTAACACAAAACTAAAATGCAATGTTTGGAGTTTGTTTACAATTTAAGTGTGAAAGATTACATCACGCAAATGACCGCCATTTTCAGCCTCGCAAAGTGCAGCTCTTGCAAGAGCATTTTCCATTACCCGAGTCAGAATATCTGGCCCCAAAGCACTTACTTCTGCTCGAATATTATCTTTTAGTTGCTGCAGGGTTGTGGGTTTATTAATATACACTTTTCCTTTCAGATATCCCCAAAGGAAATAATCAGGGGCTGTTAAGTCCGGCGAGCGGGCGGGCCAATTGAATCCTGAATTTCTCGAAATTAAACGTTCGCCAAAAATCTGCCTTAGAAGGTGCATAGTGGCTCGAGCAGTATGCGCAGTGGCTCCATCTTGTTGGAAAGTCATCGTTTGATTGTCAGCAAGAGCTGGTCTTAAGAAATTTTGAATCATATCACGATATCGGTCGCCATCTACAGATACAGCATTCCCATCGTGGTCTTCGAAGAAGAATGGTCCAATAATTCGTTGAGACGTAACTGCGCACCATACTGTACATTTAAGCGGATGTAATTGCCTTTGATGAACCACCCTTGGGTTCTCGGTACCCCATATTCTGCAGTTCTGCTTATTTACGAAGCCATTCAAATGAAAATGCACTTCATCGCTCATGATCAGAGAATGAATAAATTCATTATCTTCTCGAGCCATTCTTTGCAAGCGAACTGCATAAGTTAGTCGTTCTTGAAAATCTGCTGGTTTTAGTTCTTGCACTAGCTGCACTTTATATGGAAACAGATGTAAATTTCCTCTTAATATTCTGCGTAAAGACCTTTGAGACATCTGCAGCTCAGCAGAACGTCTTCGGGTTGAGGTTTCCGGATTCTCCTGAACACTCTCCTGAACGCGTTGAATGTTCCCTTCATTTCTTGCGGAACGTGGCCTTCCGCTTCGTGGGAGATCCATAACTGTGCCTTGTTGCTGAAATCGTGCCACTAAGCGTCGAATCATTGATTCAGAGGGCGAATTCCGCAAATTGAAATGACGACGATATGCTCGTTGAGTTTGAATTATTGAATGGTGATATTCAAAATAAAATTCTATAAGTTTGGTTCGTTGATTGAGGTTGTAACGCTCCATAATTAATCTCCAGGATTTATTTTACACGGTCCTGAAAAAAAAAATGAAAACAAAATAAATTTAAAAAAGTTATTAATTTTTCAAATCCCTTCGTGACTTTTGCCCCACCCTGTATATCAAAGCATGCATGACCCGTAATTATAGCTTCATTGCCTGTTTCTTGCTCTCAGAGATGGAATTTTGTTATGTTTAGGTGATCAACGGCAAGGAGAGTTCTCTCCATAGGACTTTACCAAATAAGGGTTGTAAAGGAACCGGAGTGGGACGGGGAGGAGGAAGGCCTTTAAGGGCAGCATCTGTAGGGTTAGCCGAAAAGAGGAAATGGTCTCAGGTTGTGGAAGCGTACGGTGGTAGGAGGTAAGTACTAACATTATTACTGTAATCAGATACACGGAGAAATAAAAGCAGCATCGACGACAACATACGTTTTGGTGCAGCATATGGCTGATTTCAAAACTCGTCAAACTTGAAAAATTGTGAAACACTACTCATTCAAAGGGTCAAAAGTATCAATCAGATATTTTTACAAATAACTACAGTATATTCAGTTAAGAGATAGACCGGACATAAACAAGACCACGTGATCATCGAACGCTGTAACATTCGGCAGGGACGTATTAAGAGTCACGCAGTACATATTTTAGATAGTAGATGCTGCTTTGCGTAACTTTGTAGTAAATTAGCACAATTCGATGTGTATACGATTGGTGATAGATATAGGATCATGTGGGGGTGGGGTAAGAAATATATAATGATGTAAATATACATAAGGGTTTCAAAATTTTCGCTTCGATTTCCAGCTTCGGATGCCGCCTGATGTTTGGTGAAATACAGTCGAATATAATATCAAAATGGCGTTTAAATTAGCCTAAATTAAAAATAATCGTATATCTCTTAAAATTGCTTTTAGAATATTGATTAGTATATTTTTTGATTTCTAGGTAAATATGTAACCAAATTAAAACGTTCAAAACGTAAAAAAATGTGCATGGTTGAACATTGTCAGAAAGTAGATTCTTGAATAGGTTTTGCCAAAATGGGTTCAAAAATGTCAATAATTAATTAAAAAATACAGTAGCTTTATAATTACTTATAACTTACCAAATTTGATGAACGACATCTTTTATTGGAAAGATGAGCTTGATGAGCTTTCATCATCGCTACTGCCTGAAGCACCAACGTCAATAATGAATGGCTCGACTTGTTCCTCTAAAATATTGTCCAGTTCCCACATTCTCTTTTCAACTTTGTCTTTCACGTGCTTAATACAGTTTTCCCATTTTTGCGCTGTTATTAATTCTAGTGCTTCTTTGAAAAGTCCTTTGAGGTCACAAAATTTAAAAGTTGTATTGTGCTTAGCTATATAATTTTTAACCTCTGCCCATATGAGCTCAATGGGATTGAGCTCGCAATGGTATAGAGGTAAACGGAGCACAGTTTTATTTTGACTTGCTGCCATTTCGTCAATGGCGTATTTTTGATATTCCGCCTTGTGATCCTTGACAATTCTTAATAATTGTACTTTCAGCATTGCTTCTTCAAAGTTGATATTTTTCGAGCGGAGCCAATTTTGAACATCAACTTTCCTTGAAGCCGTTGTTGGGACCTTCTCCATTCTTCGAGAACGATAAGGCGCATTATCCAACACAATTACTGCGTTTTCCTCTAAGTTCGGTAAAATTTTTGAAAACCACTGTTCAAACGATTCGCCATTCATTTCCTCGTGGTAATCTCCAGTTTTCTTAGACTCAAAGCACCACAGACCGTCAACAACAAATCCATCCTCACTGCCAATATGGCAGATAATGAGCCTTTTCCCTTTACCTGGAGATCGAAGTACTAACTGGTGTAGATTTATTTCAATAAGCGAACCTTTTTCAAATGTTTTCATCACATTCAGCGAAAAAACCTTGAGACATGAGTATCAGATTGCTATAATTGGGATTATTTAGTCATATTGAAAGAAAGAATATTGAACGTCGTATGATTACTCAGCGCTTCACAATTTAATTTAAAGTTATAAACCTTTAAAAAATGAATGATCAGGAACCTGAAATACGCGCAAATATTAATATTAACAAATTATAACTTTATAAAGCTTAAAGTATGAATTAAAATGATTAGAAATATTAGGAACGGTACACAATATAAAACTTAGTAACTTTTTTTAAGTTTATAATATTCGACATATTTTAAGATTATATTAAAAAATTATTGAAATATCGAAAACACATAAAAACATGGCTTAAAAAAGTTCTAACAAATGAAAATGACAATAAAACATCCACGCATTTTATCGAAAGTTATAAAAGTTTTGTTACTTGTAATATGTTTTATCTGCCCCCTGGAATTAATGTGTAGAACCTTGTTCCCAAGGTTTGAAAAACATCCGATTGTTGTCTATTACTCGTATTTACCTGCTGGATTTTTTAATCCGGTGGACAGTCCATCTAGAAAGGCCCTCCTGGATGAAGTTACAGAATCATCAACCCATACTTTACTTGTAGTGTGTCCTGCGTTTACCCACGTTTCATCAAGGTAATAAATCTTCCTGTTTTGATTTCTATATTTCCCAATTTTTGTTAAATAATCCCTCCTCCATAGCACAATTTCTTCTCTATTCAGTAGTAAACTATTACGACCCCGTTTTTTCCATTTGAAATTTAAATGCTTCAGTAACGCATGGAAAGTTGATCGTTTGAAATTTGGCAACGTTGTATCTCCATTTACCTCCTGCAGTACTTTATCTATAGTAGGTATTTCATTCCTAAAGAAGAATTCATGCACTTTCCTCCTAATCGCATGCTTATCAGCTTCATCCAATGATTTAATAATGCTTTTGCGATGTTTACTGGTCATTGGCTCAGAAAAGGTGTGATTTTTTTTGTATTGTCTTAACACATTAAACACTGATGCGCGACACACCCCAACTTTGTGAGAAACCTTCACAACAATTTCTTTGATGGTTGATGCCTCGTTCTCCTCGCGCTCGATCTTATATATATTCAAAATGACCTCTTTCATTTCTGCACTCAGGTGTCTTTTTTTAGAGCGTTTCCTAGGTGGACTACAGGAGTTTACAACTTCATCGGCAGTATCTGTACTACTGGGCATTTTGCGCAAGCAGTTGATAACAATAACAACCAATAACAAGGTATAACAATAACAACGACAAACTCAACAACTTAATAAGATAACAAACGAAAACGTCCAAAGAAATATCAAATTGCAATGATGCACACGACATACGTAACACGTCTGAACCTGAATGTGACTCTGCCTTGAAACGACTGCTCTGCCGCTCGGCATAGGCATTTAATTGCGAATTGACCAATGAGGGCTCCTGTTTTACGTCGAGACGGCGGCGTTAGCGTGAAAATCACCCGAACCTTTTGTTTACATCCGGTCTATCTCTTATCTGAATATACTGTAAAAGAATCTCAAAGGATGAAAGAAATAATTGATGAGATGGCTTATGTCACAGGATTTACAAAGTTGAAACCGTTTTAGAGAAAAAGAATTTTAGTCATAGAGAGTCGATTATAACATCACTAGAAATATGCATATCTACGTCACGATGGGTAGTGAATGATACATTGCAAAATATAAATAGACACTTTTTCTCTGAATAATAGAAATATCCAATAAAAAATGTATCTTCATCGACATGTGACCTAATTTTCATATATCTTCAGAAATATTGCATACGTCACATTATTGGATTTATTTTATTTATCAATGCAAATCTGGGTTCAAGCTGATCTTGTGCAAAATAGGGAAAACGAATATTCTGTTACTAGTCGGCATTTGGCCTATTCGGCTAGGTTTTTTAATGTTAGGTGTTCATGTGGATATTTTGAACTATTCGGCCGAATACCAAATCATCAAACAAAATCACACATTTGTAACTACTCAAAAACGAACAAGGACTACAATTAAATCATAGAATTAATTAGAAGTGATTTGTGATGAATTTCAAATTTTTTTTCAGCATTTGCTAACAGCAATTAATTCCGCTTTTCCTCATAAACTATACCCGTTTCTAAAAAAATCTCTGCATACAGCTCTACCTGGAATAACGATTTTGACAATATCTGTCAGTTTTTGGTATTGCACGTTTGCTGACCATCTTTTGTAAGAGTCTGATGTCCGATCTAGGCGAGCCATTTTTTAGATAAAAATAGCACTTTTCTTTTCCCCATCCCCAACTTTGGCCATATTTTCTGTAGCGGCTTCCTAAAAGCAACTGCAGGAATGGTCGTGCCTTTCTACGATTTTATCATTTTCATCGACATTTCTTGAGAGACAGGTCGTAACCTGTCATGCGCGTAATGTGAAACTAGAAATGGTAATCGGTGTCAAATATTCGGCGCTTCGGCCACTAGTGTTTCCAGATAAAATCGTTGCATCTGAAATGATATACAGGGTGTTTCAGAACTAAGGGATCAAACTTCTAGGGGTTATTTAGTGTAACAGTAGAAAACATTTGAGTATAGGGAGCCATATCCGGAAAAGTATCACTACGGCCCTAAGACGCGTTAAAATTTAGAAAGACAGTGAATTAATTGCCTAAATAGAATTTAATGCATTTAATTTTTGCCTTTTGTACATGATATCATCACAACAATTGTTCAAAATGTCTTCCTCCAACCTGAATACACCGATTTAAACGTCGCACATTATGATTTCGGCGGACTTGACTAACAATTTGATACTCGTTTTCAATGATTTCAAATGCTGCTGTAATTCGTCCAATTAAGTATTGCTCTATGTCTATTGGAGTTTCGTAAACCAAAGACTTTACATGTCCTCACAGGAACGGTGTATTCAGGTTGGAGGAAGACATTTTGAACAATTGTTGTGATGATATCATGTACAAAAGGCAAACATTAAATGCATGAAATCCTATTTAGACAATTCATCATCTTTCTAAATTTTAACGCGTCTTAGGGCCCTAGTGCCGTAGTGACACTTTTCCGGATATGGGTCCATATACTCAAATGTTTTCTACTGTTACACTGAATAACCCCTACAAGTTTGATCCCATAGTTCTGAAACCCCCTGTATATCTAACAATGCAAAGAGCAGTACCAGGAAAATCAAAGAGCTCAGTGGTTCGAAACATGTGTTATAAGCTTTCTTTTTTCGCATTACGGTTATGTTAATGCATATCTTTGAATTACATATAGTGCGAAACGCAAATTTTTCCGTACCTAGGCAACCTAAATATTGGATACTGCGATAGTTTCTTGAACTCATCACTATTCACAGAATCGGCAAAGGTAGCGTTTTCTTTTGATAAAACTGATCCAGTTTCAGTGTTTCTGCTCTGGTTCCCAAAAGAACATAAAACATCTCTCATTTCGGGTCTCGTGCTATCGTGTGACAATGAAAAAATTCATTTCGTTGAACATTCCCGTGTACTATGGCAAATTTTAGAATGAAAGAGAAAACTATGCAAGAACTGTCTGTAAAAAGACAAAGCTATAAGTGGAAGTTGTAAGGTGTGGCATTGTTAACAGTTAACACCACTATCACGAGGTACTTCAGGTCATGCGACATTTATCCGTTGAGTGCAGAACTAGTTCGAACTGGGTACCAGAAAAACATGAATCTATACTTACACTGGTTTTGAAAACTAACATCAAGTATGCATCAGATCAATACTAGTTTCACCAAAAGAAAACGCTATTGGCAGACTTGACGAAATCGTCAGGGAACATGGTGTATGTAACGGTGGCCAGTTATTGGTTCAGAGAATGGCCGAAACAAATGGGAAGCCACAAACTGGCGAATGCATTTTACAGATGTTAGAAAGGACATCATGATGGACAAGCCACAAGCCAAACTCCGTTGGCACATCGCGTGTGAAAGAGAGTGTCATAGAGTAAACAGATTGGATGACTCTCAAAAGATAACAAAAAAAAATCAGTCATACGTAATGCTAAAGTTTAGCAAGGAACATTAATATATCTTTTATAGGTTTTTGTTGTTATATACCTTTTTTGTAGGTATACCCCAGAAAACGAAGAAAATATGTCACATTATGGTAATCTAAGTCCATCGTCGCCATGTCTGCCATATTTGAAATGCTATGGAGAAGATGGAGTTTATTTAGAACACTCAGGGTCTTCAGATGACGAGGTAAGTTATTTATATTGCTAACCAACATCTAGAACCATACATGCTTTACCTTTTTAAGAAGAGCTCAAATTAAATCGCGAATGATATTCACTTGAATCATTAAATACATTTTTGAAGCTTGTCCATAAAAACCACTCGTATTTTGCTTTTTACTTTTACTTACCACGCCTACTGGCGGAGAAGTATTGTGATCGCGGAATTTTTCGAAAATGAGATATGTTTTTTGGATGTTATACATATGTATTATGACATCTACATCTCGAAAAACTATGTCACTCATTTCCGTTGGTCTGTCTGTCTGTCCGCTAATCTTATAGCCGCCCAGAGCTTGAGAAGTACCGCTCGAATTTCGATTAAAAGCTTTGTAGTTTTTGAAAATTGGTCAAGTGGTGGCGGAGAAAAAGGCCAAAAACAAAAAAATTAAATCGTTTTTTGATGTTTTAGACAATCCTGATCATTTTCGAAAAAATTTCCGTAGGGGTTCTTGATTGCGGGTAGGGGTTGTAGGAGCTGGGGGAGGATACAGTTCAATTTTTGACGTTGGTTTATTTATACGCCTCCAACCCCGGCAATTCTATTCACATATTAGGCATATTTCACTCATCATTTACCCTTAAAACTCGTGGTCCCCCGATGGACAAGCATCGTCATCGGTGGTCGTACGTCACAGTCGGCAATCACTTCCATACTACTGTCAGCTGCGTAAACTGCACATGGTGTGCAAGGCCAATATCGTCATTCACGCGGGATTGATCATCGCACCGATCATCTGCACCTACAGCAATTCCTCTCGGTGGGAGGAGGAAGGTCATTCAGTTATACTTTTTGTCAGAAGGGCCAACTTGTGCAAAACATAATCCTGAACTGACAGCGTAGCGTGCGAAGTACAGAGTCAACTTACATGACGCCACTTTTTAGTTTCCAACATAATAACGTTGATGTAAGGATTATTGTCAACGCTGTTGGTTGTAGCGTGGGGGCTGATGATAGGTCAAGTCAATGTGTGTGAAATATTGGGTGATCTGAAATCAACTTTTTTCTTTTAGGTCCATTTACTAACGACAACAGTGACACCTACCTCATCGGCCTCGGCCACCCCAGTACGATTTCGTACCTCTCCGCCCCTGTCAGCTGTCAAACCATCAGCTGCTTCAAGAGGTAAGGGGAGGACGGCGAGCCCTCCACCTGCCAAACTGGCACACTTGGAGGCATCTCCAAGGAAAAGGACAAGGAGGCACCACATGAGCTTGGCAGAGGGAGAGATAGAGCAGCAACAAAGGCCGTATTTGGATTTTGAGAAAATGCAACAGGTAGGATTTTTTTCGACTTATGATTTATTTCATAACTTAATTCAGGCCTCAGATAAAGTATGAATCGGGTACTTTGGTTGAAAGGCTCCCGGGAAGGTTAAAAATCATGAGCTATAATAGCGCTTGCGCAGATTCAGATATTACCTTGAATAGATCCGGGTCTTCTTACAATGCCTAAAATCTTCTTAAATTGTTCCTGACCTCAGGTTGGAATAAAAAATCTGTTTGGATTGCCTTAGATACCCTTCAACTGGGATAGAAAATCTCTTTGAAATCCCTCGGATCCCATGAATTGCCTCGGTTCTTCTTTAATTCCAAGAGATTTAATTCGATCGATGAGGTATCTTCAATTGTTTTCAGATAAATCTGGATTACCTCCGACATCCTAGTATTGTCTTTAAAAAGTAAGTCCCAGTGCTCTGAAGCTTTTTGGACCTACTTATATTGCCTGAATCTCCTTACTGAGATAGACAATCTTCTCGTGGCAGCGTCTTTTTTTTATTGTTTATTGGCTTCAGGGCATAAAAATCATGACAGTTTTCTAGTTTATTGAAGTTACTCGACAATTTTTGGTAGGATGGCCAACGGACAACTCAAAGAGCTTCCTCGTACTGAGCTTTCTACAGCAGTTTCAATAGGAATATATTAATAATAAACCACTTTTTTCAGGCGAAGTTTAGCTTAGGCATATGTTATACAGATTTTACTACAAAGTTATTCGTGGGCATGGTTACTAATATACAAAATGGCAATATACCGGTGTATTAAACATGGTCTAGCTTTAGCTTTTTTAAAGCCGACTATTCCTCATACATAACCCATATGTATAATCGAAATGCGATTACCGGAATAACCTGTTACCCTTTGCGCGATAATAGCCAATTTTCTCAACTGCTCATTGCACGCTATACTTTCGGCACGATATTGAACCATATAGTCTAGTAAAAATAGTGAAAACCCGTTACAACTGAAAAGCAAATAAATCAATATATCAGTTTGGAGATATTTATTTTATCAAAAATTAATTTTAACAAAAAAATTGAAAATTTCATAATATTCGAAAAATTGGATGAAGAAACTTGTACTCCCTACGTATTAATACAGATAGAGATTTATTTTCGTATACAAACGTAATAAAAATATGCATGTGTAAAACTGAAAATAGAGGGTGGCCCAAAATCCACGCAAGTTTTGGATTAACTGGAAAACAAAGTTTTTAATCTTGAGATTTTTTTTTTCGATTGAAAAGTAAAGTACACAGGATAGGTTAATATAACTCCTGGAACTTACCTTGTGGTTTTCATGTTCATAGGACTCCATCATCTGGCAGAATCAAACCACATATACAGTAATGGACAAAAATATATAGACAAATATGAATATTTACCTAAATACCTTTAGAAAACGAATTCATACTTCATTGCTCCATAAACAAATGCGTTATTAGTAGAAAAATTAAATTCCTTGTTTTTACATTATCTGCAATGAACACAAGACAAGTCTGAATATAAGCACTTTTTTATGAGGGATAAAGCTATGTAGACAAATTCTTTTCAACATTAGTTTAGTACAGTTTCGTGTCAGAAGAGGATTAGGTTGTGTTCATCAGGTATTGTGGAATAAGTTGAGTGATTTTAAGACCATGCCGCGTGGTCCAGAAATTTCTTTCGATGTTGAAACTACGATCATTGAGTTATATAAAGATGGTCAACGTCAAGTCGACATTGCCAAAAATTTGAAGCTGAAGCGTAAAGCAGTTTGGGCAATATTGAAAAAAATATAAACAAAAAGGTATCTTGGAAGCCTCTAAGAGAAGTGGTCGGCCTAGAAAACTAAATGCTAGATCAGTTAGATTAATAAAAGTAATTTCGTCCAAAGATCCGTTTAAAACCCCCAAGACAAATAAAACCCGAAATCGAGACAAAAAGGATTGCCAGTGTTTCTACGAAAACTGTAAGTAAAAGATTAAATGATTTGAAGTTATTTGCACGTCGCCCGAGTAAGAAGCCGCTAATCTCGAGGAAAAACCGTAAGGACCGATTACAATTTGCACGGTTGCATCTTGATGGAGCATCTGTGACTGGAAGAGGGTATGTTTCAGTGACGAATCAAAGTTCAATATGTTTGGATCAGATGGTGTTCATTACGTCCGACGTCCTAGTGGACAAAGATTGAACCCCAAGTACACTTTGCCCACTGTCTGTTATGGTCTGTTATGGTTTGGGGGTGCTTTTCGGGGTTTGGGATGGGACCTTGGCATAGAATAGATGGCATTATGGATAAGTTTGTATACACAGACATACTAAAGCATGTCATATTACCCTATATGGAAGACAATATGCCCTTAAGATCAATCTTCCAGCAAGATAATGACCCGAAGCACACTTCAAATCTCGCAAAGAAATTCTTTCTGGATTAAAAAGTCTCCCGATATAAACCCCATTGAAAATCTATGGGAATACTTAGATAAGCAAATACGAGATAAAAATTATTCAAACAAGGATGAACTTTTTGCCGCTTAGAGCAAAAGTGGAGACAGATTGATGAATGTTATATCAAGAAACTTCTACAATCTGCGCCGAGACGATGCCAAACGGTGATTGATAATAATGGTTATGCTACAAAATATTAACACAAACAGTTCGTTTTCTATAATTCAGTGAACTTTGCTTCTTTTTTCTATAATTGTTTTGCATTGTCTATATATTTTTGTCCATAGTTCCAGTTTTTTGCAATTAATTTTTTATTGAAGGGAGTCTAATGAATTTATTTATGTATAAGTGAGTATTATGCTATAACGAATCATGTATACAGGTTGGTGTATTAATAAAACAAGTTAAAAAAGAAATACAGCACAATATTAATTTAACTATATACTTTTGTCCATTACTGTATGTGGTTTGATTCGGCCAAACAATGGAGTCCTATACACAGGATAGGGTTATGTATGGAAGAACATATCAGGTGAACGAGCTTCTCGGCTTTGCTGGCACACACGCACTGTTTTGTTGAACTTTTACATGACTACTCATATTTTACATGAATATTTGACTGAATTTCGTTGAGGCTGTATCGAATTGCCTCTTCCAATGTACGTTTGTATGTTGGCTTGTTAGCATAAACCTTAACATCATAAAAAGAAATCCCATAAATTACATGATCTAGGGACTCATTTCAGTAACAAACAAGAGGGTGCCCGTCCAGGAAAAGTCTCATGCAGCAATTGAATTATTTCACGGGCTGCACCACCCGTTATCTCGATCTATATTATCAGATTTAAGCAGAAAGAAGTCACAGTAATTCGTCGTTGAAGAGGGAAATACAACGATGCATTCAACAAAACTCGGCCGTAAATTTATGCAAAATGTGATACCTTATACGTAACCCTGTTTAATTTTGATACACAGTCAAGAAACAAGAATCTAAAGCGGCAACACCTCTTTTCTGTTCCAAATCTTGTGGGAATTTCTGCATCCTTCATGAGTTTGTAAACATTTCAGACTCGCAAAAAATGTACGCCGAAAGAGTTGAAATTTTTTCGAACTGAAGAAAAAAAAACTTACTTGATCTTTTTCCAAATACTATTAAAATCGGTGCTTCAGATACTGAAAGTAAGCAGTGAGAAAAATAGTATATACAAAGATGTAACAACGCTCTGGCATTGCAGAATCAAGTAAGGTATAACGACTTGCTTGCCTGCCGATAACAGGTGCAATGAAGAGCGCCCAAATGCAGCATTTGAAACCATGCTGGACCTCCCACCGAAACAATATGTAATATTGGGGACACAAGAATGGCTACCAGTCACAGCCAATGGGAATATATGAAGACATAACCAAATAAGGAAACATGTTGAAGTGACATACTCGATGCGAGGAAAGACCACATAGTTCCCACATTTGTGTTCAAAAAGAACTTGGAGACCAAAATAGGAGATCGAACGAAACACGAAAAGCACATCTGCAAGGGGAAATTACCTGGTATATTGACATGTCAAAAACTGAGCAGGGAACAGGAGCATATATATATATATGGGAACAGCTGCAATCCTGAGCACAATATACACCTCTGTATTTCAGGCAGAAGTGTATGCAATCTTGCACTGTACAAGAGTAAATAATGAGCGAGCAATTAAAGGATCACCGTATACACTGACAGTCAGTCATCACCCATAGCCTTAAGAAGTCCTAGAGTGACATCTGCACTGATCTGGGAATGCCAATAAGAACTGAACTCACTGGCGGGTGCCAGAACTTTCAGGTAAACGGGAAATGAAAGGGCGAATGAGCTCGCAATGAAAGGATCATCCTCACCCTATACAGGCTCAGAACCAGTCTTGGAGGTACCAACAAGCACAATAAGGGACCAAGCCAAAGAGACCAGCACAAGGAACATTGGCATTTGTGACTGGATGTAGGCATGAGAAAAAATTCATCTCGGTACCATGTCCAATCAAGACTGCGAAACTGCTCTCAATGAGTAGAAACCAACTCCGTGCAGTTACTGGGCTTCTAACAGGATACAATGGCCTGAAAGAACACCTGAGCAAAATAGGACTGTATGATGCACACAATGCGATAAGGGGACAGAAATCAGCCCCTTATGTGAGTACGAGTCGCTGGATCACAAAATACAACTCTTCGGGAAATCAAAACTTGAACCGAGGGAATTTGGAACAATACTGGCAGGAAAACTATACCAACTGGTTTAGAACACTAGACTGCTGGATTGGGTACTGTAAACTCGAGGATCAAGGCACAATCAGCCCTAGAGGCTGCAGAGCCATCGGGGACTTTGGCCGAACGGCTACCGGAAAGGGGAAAAATCAATAGAGCACCAAAAACTGGAATTCAGAAATTTCAAATTTCCGTCGCTTTTGTTTCTGGTTTGCGTAGCTTCTTCCGCTTATCCTGTTTCGAAAGCCTACCAAGTATGTAAAGGCCGGTTCTGTCTGTTCCACATCTACCCCAACCTGACTTGTTGATTGCTTTAAAATTATCGATTCGGCCCACGTGGCAGGCATGACCCATCCATTGAAATATTAAAATATTTTGCAGGATTGTGGAGGGAAATGGGTTAGTTAAACTATAAATACATTCGGGCGGTGTCCACGCTGTCTACCAGGAAGGTTTAATATATGCATGGGATTAATCAGTGTACGATTTTGATTCAATGAAATACCTATAACAAATAAGCAGAATAAAACAATACATTTTAGAAAAAAAAACAGCTTTCATTTAGTTGTACATAAAATGGTTTCTGTCTATGAGATTCGCCTCAAGATCAAAACCACAGTGGACATAAAAGATCAAAATATTTGTAGTAAGAATTTGTTATGTGGTTGGCAACATTGAGTACTGACAGATAATCCATTGATGTAAACTCCACAAAACATAATCAGGATGACCGTGAAGAAATCCATCTGAATAATTTCGTTTAGAAATTGATGTAAAACGGGTATTATGTTTCCCTCATCAAGCCCTTTCATTCGGTACCTTTAATATAGGGAGGGGTGACTATGGAAATTAAAAATCGCCATTTTGCAGTGGCCACCGATTCGGGCGGAAAGAAAAAATGGAATCATGTAGATTGACTTTTTGATTTTGGTATACGAAAATTCTTAATGCAGTTAGTGAACCCAGTGAAAATTTGTGACCAGTGATCAGAAAGAATTTTCTCTACGTCCAAGAATTATCAGCTACTCGAAAGATGGCAACAAAGTTTGGGGACGTTGTGAAGTTTTCACTTTTCCGGTCATAGCTCCGCCGCCACTAATTCGACCTTCAAAATCTGACAAGCGCGTTTGTCCTTTGCGTGATAACTGGAAAACATCGATAAACGATGCTTCGAAATTTAAAAAATCCGTTTTATCTGCTCCTAAAAATGATCTGAAAATATAAAGCTTTCATGTCGTTGTCCGATTTCGTTTTTGAAGTTGTTCGTAATTACTGCGTCAATGGACGTAGGAAGTGAAAGGCAAAACGCATCACACCAACAGTTTTATTTGACAAATTTGGTACATCCTTCCTATTACTCGAACACATACCATAAAAGTTATAGAAAACTAAAAAATCCTATATACAGGGTGTTTCAAAAAGACGTGCCATTATTTCTAAGATAGAAAGTACATCAAAAAATAACAAAAGAAGTTTCTATAAATATGGGTCCAAAGATGCTCCCCTACCGAGATACACGGTGATGAAGTTTTATTTACGAAATTTTGAAAAATATATATCTAAGGAGAGGGTAAAGATACTGAGTTAGGATTTTGAATGCTCAGTGAGCACATCATCAGCAATAAACACGCAGAGTCTCCCGGCCCACACTAATCGTAAGGGACGAAACTGTGGTAACTGGACCCCTTATACTAAATATTAGTGCATTTTATACAATACTATTCAGTTTTTTTATAAATTTTGTCTCTTAAGGATTTTTTGCCAGATTATTCCTTTTAAACATATTTAGGTTTAAATATTTTAGGTAAAATCCTAAAAAGGTTTACCCTCCCCTATTCCGCAAACATTGGAAAGCTTGATATTGGGAACATTATATGGCATGTGAAGCAAGCTATAACAACATTAACTGAATAAATATGCCTGTCTATCAGTATCATAGAAGCTTACCATTCAATAGCTTGTTTTCTGGTTTTCATGGTTTACTTCTCCCGGTATTACCCATGTTAGATTCTTCTGCTTGTCTAATTTCACAACTAGTAATTATTGTGGAACTAATCAATTTGAGAAAATGCTTATTATTTTACATCTGAAACTAGCTGCCTTTTTTTAGAAATTCTTATATCAGCTCAACAAAGATATCACACATATTTAAATAGTAGACATTTTCATGGTTTTTCGGATTTTAAAGCGGTCAACTTCATAGCAAAGTTACTAAAGTCCTTATTTAGTCAGAATGATCCAAAACAATCTAAAAAATATGTTCTTCTTAAAAAAAATTTCAAACAAATCTGCATCGTATAATATTGAAAAACGACACATGGCATCGATAAAATTAATCGTGTTTAACCGTCTGATAATAATTAAAACCACATAGCATGGTAGCTACGTGACAAAACATTTTAATCTAAAAGTAAATGATACGAAACTGTCTATAGAGTATTTTTTCGCGGATATTCCCCAGTTGTGATCGAATCTCCTTGGCCTTCACCTTGACTCTTTCGTAAATTAACCTCGATGGCATTGGCATAGCAGTCTGGTCAGCTGAGTTGAATACAAAACCGACGACATGTGATGACATAATTGTATTTTTTATTTAATTCCATACCTATTATCCGGTCGTGTGTATACATAAGCAGCTGGTTACGACATATTATTTTATGTTTATATTTTTTCTCTTGTATGCAGAATATTGTTGTGAAAGAATATTTACTTTTCACAAGGCGAGGGATAATCGCGAATATTTCTATTTCGAGATATGTTCATTAAAAATGTTGTGCTGCTACTTTGAGTCAAATTGAAACGCGTTCTTCCTACCTGAAAAATTAAACTCGACAAAAGTGGTATGTACACTAAAATATCTTGGATATTCGCTATTCCAGAGAATGCCTTCCGTGAAGCCTTCAGTGCTTGGAAATCGTGCTGGCAGCGCTGCATCGACGCAGAAGGAGCCTATTTTGAAAGTTTTTAAAGAATTGTAACGATTGGCTCAATAATTTTTTTTAAATCGACTTAGTCCTATTACTTTCCGGACAAACCCTGTATATATATATATATAATATACTTTTTTGAGAGGGAAAATATTAATATAAGAAACTCATTTTGTTAAATTACTATTTGAAGTTCCGCAAACATTCAAGATTCAACTCTTAAACTACACCGTTACTTGATTAAAGAAAAATACCTGATTAATTTTCTCACTACGCGGTAGGACTTTTCAAACCGAATCCCGGCAGAGATTTGCACCTGTACTTTTTCGACTGGAAAACTAAAAATAAAAGGACCGGCGGAAAGCAGGGTCGTGACTGCGTTTTTTGTTTTATCATTTGCGAGGTAAAAAGTCAGTGCAGTCGGTAGATTTTTGGGAAAGGTTTATGTCAGCAACGATATCCTTGTAGAGCAAAACTGAGGTTAAAATACGGTGTTTTATTACTTTTCGAGAAACTGTATGTATTATTTAACGTCTCCTTGATTTAAAAGTTGCTGCCCGGGTCAGTCTCTTGATAAACAACAAGAGAAAAAATGCTGTACTTAATAAGTCTCACCTTGAAAGACGAGTTTAATTTTGTGACGGAACATTTAATGGCACGAAAAATCTGGAAGTATAAATTACCTTGTCTAACTGAACTTTTGAACTCCAAGCTACGCCAACTTTTTTGTTGGTTATCCTATTCCCTCGTTTTCAAAGATTGACCTCCTGATCGAAAGTCCACAATTTTATTTGGCGTGCAGAAATCCTTGATATGGAATTCTTTTTGTTCTTCTTGGATCCCAGATATTACAGATATAACCTACCCACAATTTCCTATTACACTAATTCTTTACTAGCAATCATTTGCTCCCGTTTTCCGTTATGCATACCACGCCAATGCGGCCGTCCTCGCAGTATTTTTTCGCTCTTTTTTATCATTACCGAAAGCTGAAGAGACCGAAGCGAGTGTTTCACAGAGTCTCTTGTAGCCCGCTATGCTATGCACCTCTTAAAATCTATTTCAAAGCAGCAGCCCCGAAAAACTGCTTAAAATTCACGGCAAAGAACACCCTTAAAGACAGTAATTATTCTCATATATTTTTCGAGGGAAGGTTTTTCATTTGTGCAGCCTGTTAGTCTAGTTAGTCTAGCCCCATAGATATGAATTTCGAAAAACTCAAAAATGAGCACCACAAAAATCCGGAACATTTCTCTTACTCTCTGTAATGGATGTACCGCATTTTAAAATTTCGGTTTTTTTTTAAATTACATTCAAAATATTTTTCCAGTTGTATCTTCCATAAACAGTTGCGTGTTAATCTTTTTAGAATTTTGTATTCTATTACGCGAGGTCGAATTTTGATGAAATTTTGAAATAAGGTTACTAACATGCCAAGGACGAAAAAGCTTTGTACGTTTTGAAAATCGGTCTAAACGTGGCAAGATTATGAGCAGAATTCGAAAAATGTTAGACGTCAAACTACGTTTTTTGAGTTTTGGAGTTTAGATCACAGAAAATGCTTAGCATATCGATAAAAATTGAAATCAGCCATTTCTCATGTTTAGTTTGTTACTAATGGCTCTTAGGCATTGTTCTCACTAAAAACAACCCGATAGCATTTCGATTTTGAGCTTAGAGTTGCGTTGCTTTTGCGTTCTGACTGAAAGTAACTACTAAGTGACTGGCAGCCTCGTTTGTAGAAAAATGTCTCACACCAGATATGACCTTACTAGCAAGAATAGAAAATATAAATATGCTATTTTTATTCTTAAAAAAATGAAAAAAATTGTATAAGCAACGTATTTCAGAAATAAAATGTATCTAGATCAATTAGCAATATATGTGGTATTTTTTATTTTCCAAAAACTCAAGTATAATGCGCAATGACTATCTGCGGAAAGTAACACCTTGAACATATTATACCTAGGAATCAAGTCTGGTGATCAATACTACACTATTTACTTGCTTGTAGCTCTTCTTGTATCAAGTGAAGCTCTGCTGGAAGGTTTTCAATACTCTCTGCTCCAAATAACTAACTTAAGGGCATAAAATCGCAATAAAGATATAAATTTATGAGATTATTAATGCATTTCGAAACGTTAGATGACAACTTTCATCAATCCAAACTGAATAGCGATGGTATTGAAAGCAAAAAGTTGAGCAACTGGTCGGGTTGCCGTCGCTTTGGTAAAAACGTTCGTATATGAATACGAGGGTTGAACCAGAAATGAGGTGCCCATCGATTTTAAACATATAGAACATTGTTCATCATTATAGAAATGTACTTCATGCTTTATTTTCCTACATAATCCCCATTGCCTAATGCCATAGAGCTCCTCTACCAACCCATTTAGGAAACGTTTTACGTCATCTAATTACTTGACATTATGTAGGTTTTCCAACAAGACGTCAACTTGTAACTAACTGTCGAACATTCATGTTCACTTGTAGCAAGCGCGGAATGAACACAATCGCCTACTTAGTCAACAAGTTTTATAGGTTTTTTGACATTATATAGGTTTTTTACGTAATAACCATGCCGAAAGTTTTGGCCACTCAACTTTAAATTAGTTTGCAAAATTTTTCTAAATTTAAAAAATTAAAGTTAAGGTCCATCCCTTTCTTTTCAACTGTCGAGCAGCATCTAAATCCTTTTAATCTGATTTCATGGTTTGTATAGGGATTATTAAAAAACAATGTTTTCAATTTGTCAAAAAATGCATTTTTCCTTCCATGATAACTTGTTAACAAATAATATTAGTACAGCTCTGAAATTGTATGACAAAATGCCATTTTATAGTAGAATTGAGCGGGAGATTACAGTTATTCTATCATTTTACTCTTCGAAAAATCTTTGATTTTCTTGACACCTTATTTTACAGCACAGTTTTCAACAAAAGCATTTTTTTTAAGAGAAATTTATAAGAAAAAAGTAACCACATGCCTAATTCTTCCATAAAAGTGGAATATTCGCATCACATTTTAGATATATACTATTATTTATCAAGTTTCGATTGAAAAAACTGCAAAAATGCATTTTTGACAAAAAAGAAACTAATAACATAGTTTTTCAGTCATCGTTATATACACACACCACGAAAAGTATTAAGCATATTCCTTCAAACGGGCTGTTGAAAAAAAGGACATGTGACGTTAAAGGAACAGTTGAGTGGCCAATATTTTCCGAGCGATGATGAAGCCAAAGAGGAGGTAAACGTTTCCTCAATGGGTTGACAGTGGAGATCTATGATATTGGGATACAAACATTGGAATACCGTCTACAAATATACGTATACGTGACTTGATTACACACAACGCGGCCGCAGAGGTGATTTCTCGTAATTCTTCTCTGCGTCATTCCTATTTTTGTGTGATGTGACTTGATTACACACACAACGTGACCGCAGTGCTGATTTCTCATAATGCTTCTCAAAATTTTTGAAAACGCAAAACACTGGGGAAACTTGTAATTCATAACTTTGAACATAACCTTTCTTCAGAAAGGACAACACAAATAACAGCTAATATACTTCACGGTATAATAATATTCTCACATCTTCTCAGAGATACATGCTCTACGACTATCTCGGCATTCTGCAGCCAACAAAGCACACTGGCATGTCATTGGGTGATTCCTCCATAGATGACGCTAAGGTAACGCTCACAGCTATCTAGTCAGAAAGTTGACATTTTGACGGTTGCGGTCACCAGTTGCTTTCGATGAGAACAGTCCTTTACAATTTTCGTATACCAAAAATATGAAATCGTACTGAGATAATTCGCTTAACTCATTTTTTATTGTTCCAGCTGAAAAGCCGTAGTAGCAACACAATTGGTTCCGGAGGAGGAGTGACAGCCTGGAGACACACCGGCGACCACGCTGGGGAGCTCAGCGTGTTCTGTTGGTGAGGGGAGGAGTCAGGGCAGCCAACAGATTCCCAAAGGTTGCCCTGTAAGGCAGCACCGCTGGCCGGTAGCATGCCGTCCCTTTGTTGCCAAGAGTTGGACCATCAGCAGCCATCCACGTCTTCTGACCCATCGTAGGACATTGTCTATACTTTGGAGTACACACAAAGACAGAAGCCATGGATCGCTACTGACCGATTTTGGAACCTTCGAAGTCCATACGGAGTACTTCAGAGGACCTGATAAAATAAGTCTCGGAATTGGGGTACGATAGTTTACATTTCGGGGGGTCAGTAAACATGTTGTCACAATTGTGACTACAACTTGGATTCACTGTTTATGTAGAAAAGAACATGTCCATCAAAAACAACGCGGGTGTGTTTGGTACGTCTAGTCAGGCAGTAAATCGAATTTTCCATAATCTCAGTACAAAAAAAGTTGAAAAAAAAGGGAATCGAAATCACATAATCTTACGAAAATTAAAGATGCGAGCTATATAAGTAAATTGTGCTTTGAAACAATAGTAAAAACCTCTCATTCGAGGTTCATAAACGTACTGGTGATTCCTAACAGGGATGGAACGGTACCGTACTCGATTGGTTGCTTATTTGACTAACGAGAACATATAACCTCCCAGTATATCATTCTGAAATTACTGTAATTGGGCTCGTTCACAAAAATTGATTTTTGCAAGTCTACAGAAAGACATTCGGTATTCCTCGCCCTAAGTAGTAAAAATAGCGTTCGCACGTTTTAAATATCAGAAACATATACTTCTGTTACCGCGCCATCTCCCATTATTTGATGATGTCATTATTATTTTTTGGCCCATTGGCCAATAAGAGTTCGCGAATTTGAATGTTAGTGTTCGATTTCACGATGAGAGAATGAGATTTGAATACACTTCAGTAAACTTGTTAACGAGTAAACTGTTGCGATATCGGTAGCTATCAGTGGCGCATATATAAATTCAGTTCAACGAAGGGGACCCATAGGTATCTGATTGGTAGTCACAACTGCGGGCGTAGATAGTCAGGGCCAGAACCTAACCACCCCTCAGTCTATGCCAATATGCTAATACGAGCTATAGACCTAATTTAGAATTTATTTTATATACATATGTATATCTCTGGATACGTTAAAGTTAGGCTCCATAAAGATGTCTTTTGGGCCGGTTGAGAAGCATAACAACGAAAGACAAAAGATAATAATGACAACAGCACGTTTCAACGAGTTACCGCCGCTAAAGCTTATTTTATCAAAAATTTAACTGGATATTCTCTTCCAGCTGCATAAACGAAAAAAGATGGACGGGCCCACTAAAAATCTTTTTTGATTGAACTCGGCTGTACCAATCTTTTTGGGTAATCACCAAAAGCGAGCTGTCCTTTATTTTTCAAATGAGGAAAGAAGAATATAGTAAACATTTTTGATCTTTCCTAACCATATTTTTGCAGAAATCGAACATTGATGATTCATACATTTGGATCATTTGAAACACAAATATGATTCTATTAAACTTTATGATCAGGAGCGACTAAGCATTTGTCAGATAAGCAGCTTTTTCAGTAATAACATAACTCAATTTCAGGTATTTCAATGTAAAAATAACTAATAATATAAATACTTAGCTGTAGAGAAGTAAAATCTTCATACAAATTTTAGAAGTCTGTACTGATGTATTTTTAAGAATGCCGTAATTCTATTGTTAAAAATTAAATGTAAATCTGCCTGAAAATACTGCCTGTATTTTGAATAAAAATATATAATGCTCCAATAATAATCATTCGTTGTTTGTCGTTAAAGGCAAATCCGAAATCGGGAAATGATAAAAAAATAATTTTTCTGGCTCCTAGTTATACCACAGCTTAGATAACAATTTTTTAAATCTGTAAAATAGAATATCAGATTTCAAACAAACCTACTAACCAATACACTAATCAAAACAATATAAATGTCAAATAACAAATACTGAACGAGTAAAAGTGCTATATGGGGATAATAGAAGAAGTGTCAGTAGAATCACTAGAGACATTTTAACAAATTTCCAAAGACTACTTTTTATAATGTGTGACAAGTGAGTGTTTTATAATAATATGAACAAGTGAAGCGGGAAGAGTTATATTGTGTGTTTTTGTGATGTTAAGTGCATAAACTTAGGTGTTAGCGGGACCGTGTTTTTGTAGATGGTTGAGAATTGGAAATCTTGATTTGAATTTATACCAATACTGAAATAGTTTTAAAAAACTGCAATGAGGGTGAGCTGTTCGTAAGGTTGATTCACCTTTAGAATTGCGACCCAATCATCTAAATGCAAGACAGACAAATCAGAAATTTTCATAAAACTATAGTGGTTATTCAATCCAAACGGGGCATTTTGTATAAATAGAAATCTGCATTCCATAGGTGAGGAACTATAGTGCTTGAGAAGGGTATAAAACAATATTAAGTTCCAAATAGCACACATTAATGTTGAATAAAACCCACCCAAAACTACGAAATTATGAACATCAAAATGGAAAAGTGATTGGAATTTAGATACATGTTGAGCTTGAACCTAAAAATTCAAATCAAGCGTCCACAAATCTCTATATTTTGCATGATTGTGAAACATTTAATTTTTTATTACATAGTGCAAATACATTAATATAAGAATAATTTTTTATGTAATCTTGAAAGTATGCCCATTTTTGTATAAAATAATGAACACGCTACTAACACAAGATTCAGCATATGCATTAAGTTTTAAAAAGTACAGACCACTGCATTTTTAAATATTTTTAAGATTCTAGATACTACATACTTTTGTAGCATACCCTCATTTTTTGTACCTGAGTGATTATTTTCTAACACAGTACAAGACTATGATGAGAGTATATTGGGGATCTACCATACTAAAACTAATTCGAGCATCGAATATTGAATCCAGATTTAGTTCCTCACGTTGAAGGGGTACATATTTCCAAGGTAGATGGAGCAACATGTTTTGGAAACATGTGTAGTGATTGGTATTGCTTCAATTGATTAGTTCAGATTTATATCATGTTCTAACTAAACTAACCCAGAGTTATATTTACCCCTCACTTTTACAATTGTGTAATAGTGAAAAAGTGGTCAAACTCTGAAGATGTCATTTGCAATAGGACAATACTCGATTTAACATACATATGTTTTCATCTGAAAATTCTCAATTTAAATTTATTTTACTCATAGCTCGTTTCATTTTTTTAAGCAAAATACTGAGATAATTTTGGACCTTTTACTCAATAAGCATGAACGTATATGTTATCTCCACATATCTAGTATTATTTGACATATTTTGTACAATAATATTGATGCGCTATTGATCAAAATATACGTTGAAACATAAAAAAACATGGCTAAACGTATTTCATAGCATAGTATTCAATATTCGAGCGTAGAAATGAAAACACTTATCAAAACTGTAAACTTTGCTGAGTCTTCGACTTAGAACTATCAAAGAGGTGTTGTCAGAATCTTAACAAGGATTTCCCCCCAAAAATTCTTGGTCTTGGTCTTCCAACTCATGCATCAACAGCACTAACTTGGTCCAACGCGTTTTAGTTCACTATGAAACACGCCATTGTGAGTTGAATAAGTAAAAGATACTGGTTTTTGGAGAACCTGATAAGGCATGTCTACTGTGTTCTGGGTTCAGTATGACAAGAATATTGTTTTTATCTAATATTTTATCATTTGTGTTTGTTTGTAAGATTCCCTAGACTCTAGGTATCTGATTAAATGGAAATTTAACAGAAATCCTTAAAAAATCTTGATGATGTTTCACCCATAGGTACCTTTAATATACCTTATGATAGCAGCACAGATTTCATGCTCAGTAAAATGTACTACTCTGAACTCTTAGGTGAAGACTCAGCTTAAACTAGACTTGATTCATTTGCTTTTTAATTGTTGAAGGATCACATTGTATGAGGTGGTTGTATATCTGTCTTTGAAATGAGTAATATAAAAACCAGTGATATACTGTAAGTATTTTTTCAGTATAATGGAGCCTGGTGCAGTTTTGAGGTAATATGTTTATAAATATTTGTGATATCTTTAAATATAGTCATATAGAAATTTGCGTATGTTTATGCAGGAGATCGTCACATCATTCATAACAACAGAGTGGTCTTACTACGAGTACAAGAGTAGCATGCCTAAAGTATCTTTAATAGGACTATTTTTTCGAGGCTACGTATAGTTATGCTATCCTGAAATTTTTTATTTGTGGTGTGGTATCTAAATCGCGGACCAAGGGTACAAACTTCTGCTCGATGCTAAATGTTATAATAGAGATAAGCAGGAAAAATTTGGACACTATCTGAATCCTTGTATAGGATCATCAAACTCTGTAAAGTTGTAAATTTCTGTTAATAATTTGATGTGATGACCATCCTGCAACAATATGGTAAATTTCAATGAAAATATATGGGCTGTTGATTTTTGTAATTGTTAAGGGTTTTATTTTGCCATTTCCTAATAACAACAAATAGTATGCATATAGCGGAACAGGGTTTTAGGTACTTCATTGTCAATCAACGTTTATGTTATCATTCTCATCGCTTTCTAGTGCATGTCATTATTAAGATTAAGATATGGCGGAATAATCTCTAAACACTTGTTCATGTAGTAGGAAGGGCATACTTTAGAACTGCAGAGGTTTTATAGAATGTCAAAAAATGGTTTATCAACTTTTTTTGGGATAATTGCAAGAAAAGGGTTGTAACATTTACTTCCAAACTATACAACTGTGGATGAATTTATAAAACTTCGGATCTCATTTTTTTAAATATGTGTTATGAAGGCGGGTGAAATTTCCCGAATCGGAAAATATCCACATTTTAAAAGTGCTGAAGGCAGATTAATGCTTTAGCTGACAAGAAAACTGCTAACATACGGACATTTCTGATCAAACGGAAGTTTTGACCTGTCCGCTATTTACGTGATATTTTTTATTTCATCATAATATAGTTTCACATTTATGTAGAATAGTCCAACATGATAAACAAGAAATAACCTATCGGATTAACAATATTTTGGACGTCACTTCTCACTGATTCTAAATTCTAAATCGATGTATAGTTGGTGATCTTTATTACTTTCATAACAAATCAAAGGACTATTTAACAAGATGTGAATTTCAGATAATGCTCTGTGATTGAATCAGCATTACGATTTTTTGTCTATTATTTTACCTGATAGAAATATTGACCTTCATTTGAAACTAGAAACAACACAGATGAATCTTTACGTTGTTCCTGAATTCAAAGAAGATCGAAAAGTTAAATGTAACTCTTATTAATAATTTTTTCCTTTGCTTGAGGCCTGTGAATTTTATGTGCAAAGGTATGTTGTGATTGATGAAAAGAAGGTGATTTCACATTCATTTTTAAGTATAATCACGCCCTATCTAATATTTCTATATGCCTATCTATCGCACATCTATAAAATTAGTTGCAATACATCAGAGTGTTAAGTTTTAACTGATTTTTTATCTTTAAAAATATGAATCCAATAAATATTTTGTATCATGATTTTGCATTTTGATTTATGTTTTGTGTTGGTCCGTGTATAACCAGAATATGTTGACCAATGGTATAACGCAAAAATTCTCACTCAAAGATATATATAAGAGAAAAAAGATCATGCGGAGAAAGGTATATAATAAAAAGTGGGAAAATAATGTGCAAAATCCGCAATAAAGGAGGAAAGAGAAGAAGATCCTTGTAGATCCTTTGGGCTTCAAGTACCACAGTAAGTGGCTATAATCGGCCGCGTGGTTGTGGTTAGATGTCTCCTTAAAAATTCGAGGTCTTCTAGCCATTTATACTACAATGTGTAGGTTGGCTTTTGTTGTGGACTCCGTGTGTCGTTTTTTTCCCACTCCATATTCGTTTCCTTAGGTTACACCCGTATCCGGATGTGTGGGCATGTGTTTCTACTTTTGTAGTTTCATATGTGCATTCATTTCGGGCCTGATGAAGCCAACCAGCAGAAATACGTATCACTCGGGTTACCTTCCTATTTTCTGTTCGAATCCACTTTCCTCCTTTTTGCGGATTTTAGCAATTATTTTCCTACTTTTTATTATATATATATGATTAACTTGACTGCTTGAATTTTAATTTTGATGGAATGAGTTATAAATATATAGGTATATGTATATATAAACTTATTCAATTCAAATTCAAGCAGTCAAGTTGGTGATGAATGAGTCGATAAAAATCTCTTGCCATTAAAACTACAAGTTAATATCGCTGAAGGCCTTCAGTAGAAGAAAAATAATATAATTTGCCATCAAGTATGAAGTAGTTTGAAAATGCTTGACCCTAATTCAAGTGAAATATTAAAGAAAAATCAAGCCAAACATTAACTTTCCAAGAATTTTATTTTGGAGTCAAGAAGTTTATAAAAATATTAAGCTACTTGACTTCATGAATCCCTAGCCTAGTTCTGACTGCTGTTGACGTTCATCAAATAAGTTTAATTGAATTTTCTGGAAAACAAACGTTGCTAGTATTATTCGCATCACTTAACGTTTATCACTGAGAATGACGCGAGGAGCGAGTTTTCAGGAATACAGTTCCCCAAGAGTTAAAAGAAGCCCAGTTTCTCCCAGTTATTCTACTCACTCATTTTAAGAATTGACCCCCCAGTCACAGAAAACTTTCCGATGTGTCCCGTAACATGTGCTGCGTGAACTTTATCGTTAGTGCACTACAAAATGAATCTGTGTGTATCAAGTAATAATATCTAGATATTTCCTCTCAAACAAAATCATTTATCTTTTTTGTCATTCCTCCTTTTTTTTCTTCACACTGTGTTATTTCTGGGCAATTAGCAACCACGATGAATAGTAGTACATGCTGCGGTATAGCTGATTACTCTCAATGTTTGCTTATAAATACTGCTCTTAGTAGCCCGACAAAGAAAAGTCACATGCCAATATGTCAGGTGAACGCGAATGGTATATTTTTGGCAATTTTTTTCACGTAGATTTTGATAGGATGAATCATTTCTTGTAGGAATGTTTGTTAATTTTTATCCGACATTTCAAAATCATCCATTTCATTACTCCGTCATGTAAAAAAGTACTTCGTCCTGCCAAGAAACATCTGAGAAGATAAAAGAATAATACTCCTGGATCTTGTTACTCCATTTTTATCCGATTTTTTTATTCACCAATTAGAACCCTCAGGTCTCTCCAAATCGCCAAAAAGGTGCATTTCTTGAACTTTTTCGAAAATGCCTCATAATATACTTAGTCTATTTGGAGTAAATCTTGGATTGGAATCAGTCATAGCAAATAACGCTGCGAGGTTTAAGACATATCAAAGTACTGGTAGATATTTCAGTGCGCCACTGGTTTTCCGCAATATCATGGACAATGATCAAATCTGTAGCGGTCAAGCAAATTCCTAAATACGAGGTCTGTAAATTAAGTGATGAGACTGATAAAGTAGCGTTCGATCTGGCAACACTGGAGTCGCCGGACTTGGAGGGGAGACAGGGGAATATGTGATCCGCCTTCAGTACAAGTTTGAACTCGCTGGAGTCATTTGGTTGTCTGTAGCGGTTTTTTCGGTGGAACAGTTTTTTCTATTGTGTTCTAAAAATAAATGACATCAACTTCAAGGACTCCAAGCAATGGTGCGCTATCAGGTTAAGATTTAGACTTGGGTACATTACAACGAAAACACTTGCTTAACGGCCCTACGGAGATAGTGTTTTGTCAAGAGCCCAGATTTTGGGATAAGGCATTTCCAGTCGATTAAAGATGAACCACAAAGCGGAAGGTCTTCATCTTCAAAAACTATGAAAATATCGTCAGAATCCGGGATCTTGTGCGTTCAGATCGTAGCGTCGGTGACAGTCAGAACGATCGAGGAAGAGTTACATTTGACCCACACACCACCGTTCATCCAAAAGTTACTAAAACCTCCATGGAAAATCTAAAAATTGAAAAAAAATGGATGTTTCCATTTAAAAATCTGAAGGGTAACACAATATCTTATTTTTGGATCACCCTGTATTGTACGGCCATAGACGAAAAGACGTCCCTCTAGAAATCAAAATTGACGTGTCCGAGCGTTTTTCCCAAAATATACCAGGTGGGTCATAAAGGGGGGGCGCGACATTTTCGTTGGGCCACCCTGTATAGTAACGCCACTTTTATTAATTCAGGTTTGTGTAGTGGCACCGCATCTGTGTACACCATACAGGAATACGCCATGATGCACCTCATTTATGGGGAATGTAGATTCAATGCTAATGCTGCAGCTGAGCTTTATCGTGAGAAGTACCCAAATGTAGCTCGACATCCCGATCAGCAAGTTTTTGTGAATGTGTGCCGTTAACACTCTGAGGGACGATTCCCAAATCAAGCACATGATGAAGGAAGAACTTCCTTTCCTCACGACGACGTCGTATTACAAGCAGTCGACGAAGACCCGTGTACTTCAGTATGTCAAATATAAGCAAGCACGGGAGTGCCTAAAAGTACAGCCCAACGAATCTTGCGCAAGAACGAGCTCCATCTGTACCACGTACATCGAGTACAAAACCTCTACAACCCCGGGATTATCTTCCAAAGATCCGCGATTTTTATAGAAAATTTTACGGACCGCTGAGTCGACATTTACATGAATCTGTACACAACTTACACGAGTGGCATGTAGAAAATCCACATTTGATGAGACAAGATTGATCACAGTATCGTCTTAGAGTAAACATGTGGACCGAGATTCTAAATGGGATAATCATTGTACCCTACTATTCGTCATTGTCTGTCAGAGCGGTCCGTAGGACCTTTGCTCTTGGTTGAAGTCTTGTAAGTCAGTAGGTCTGTCAGGTCTGGTTGCCCAGATACCAAACAAAGTCAGGGAGAAAGAAGGGAAGAAGAAAGGACGGAAGGAAGGAGGGAGAGCAAAGAAAAAGAAGTGCATCCATGTGAGGGGTGCCTTGGCATTGCTAGTTAGTATTCGGCAATTTTAAATTGATCCTAAAATTAATTTTGGGATTGGTTGTTGAAGAAAAATTATAATTTTGGTTGGACCTAAAGTCGCACGATTTAATTTTGTTCACAGTGCGAGTCGCGGCCTTGTGTGCTTGCGAACTTGCTCGACTGTGTAGTCTACTGACTCGTGCAACAAAGTGTTGTTATGCGATTCTGCTTGACTGTAACGTAGCTGCGCTTGTTGTTTGATGTAGTCCCTTAGGCAAGGGATGTCAAGGTCTCTGTGAAGGGTATCTTTGGAAACATACGATGGGGCGTTAGTGATTGTACGCAAGGTTCTGTTCTGCAAAACCTGCAGGCCACGCAAATGCATTTTGGAGAGAAAACACCAAGCCGCACTTGCGTAAGTGATCGCTGGTCTAATAACCATCTTGTGTAGCCGAACTTTGTTGATCAAACTTAATTTTGATGTTCTACATAGCATAGGGTAGAGTTGCCGAAAAGAGATTTGGAATTTAGTTTTTAACGCTTCAGTGTGCTTCTGCCAGGTTATCCCCTTGTCAAGAGTGACACCGAGATACTTAGCAGAGCTTTCCCATGGCACCCGAGCTCCATTCACTGAAACCTCAGACGGGGCGCCGCTACGTTTTTTAGTACAATAGATTGCCTGCGTTTTCGAATGTTAATTTTGATCAGCCACCGATTCGCCCATTCCAATACCTCGTCCACTGCACTTTGTAGCCTGTCGTGAACTAGATCCCCAGAGCACGACTGGGCCACCAGGGCAGTGTCATCAGCATAGAGATAGGTTTCGCAGCTGCTGGGGCAAGGGACGTCATGAATAAAAAGTGAATAAAGGACTGGTCCAAGAACCGAACCCTGAGGGACACCGGCTTTGATGGGCCGTGTTGTCGACAGAACGTTATTAATTTTGATCCGAAATTTCCTACCCTCGAGAAAGGATTTCAAAAGTTTTAGGAGCCAGAAGGGGAAGCCCTTATGGATCAATTTGTAGAAAAGGCCCTTGTGCCACACCTTGTCAAATGCCTTTGAGACATCCAGTAGCAAGATGCCAGTACTTTCGTTACGGGTGAACCCCCTGGTTACTCGTTCAACAAGCCTTATGGCCTGTAGCTCCGTACTATGCTCAGACCGAAAGCCAAATTGCACGTCAGGAATCACATTGTGGTCTGCCGAGAAATGTTCAAGGTGACGTAGACTCACCTTCTCAGCGAGTTTAGAAGGAGCTGATAGTAGACTAATGGGGCGGTAATCCTGGGGGAATATCGAACCCACCTTCTTTGGAATCATTATGACATCAGCGGTCTTCCACGCCGTTGGGAAGTGCTGGGTCCTTAGCATGGCATTGATTATTGATACGAGATAAGTTAAGGACTTCCGCGAAAGTAGCTTCAGCGCCTTATTAGTGATTCGATCCTCTCCAGGTGCTTTACGCACCTTGAGGTCTTTAATATGACCTTGGAGCTCTGCTGGTGTGCAATGCGGAGTCTCAGGAGATTCCGCTGATGTGCAGTGCAACTCTTCAATTGAGGAATCTTCTGAAGATTCCTCTGAGGAAAAATCACTAAGGGAGGCACTACTGCCACTGACGCCGTTGGCCCTAAAATATCTCCTGACGGATCTTACAATATGTTGCTCCTCGTCGAGGTCATTATCAAGGTCATAGTTGGGAGAGAACTGACTTTCCATTGCATCAGCGAAAACCTCGACCCTTTCCTCTGTCCTACAGACTAAGCCCCTAGGACCGTGGATGTGCGGGAGTTGTTCTCGCTTTCCGTTTCTGAGCGACTTTGCAACTTTCCAGAGAGGAATACTTGAGTCAAGCATCCCCGACAGAATGTCGCTCCATTGCTCATTACGGAATTCATGAAGAGCATTTCTCACTTCATGAACAGGATTAGTTGCTCTGTGAATGTCATCTGGGTGACAAGACCTCTTCACTTGCTTAATTGCAGCTCTTTTGTCAGAAATTTTCTGATGAATGTCTGCAGGGAGAATCATTGTACCCTTTGAGCTGTCAGATTTCTGGAATGGCGACATTTATTTAGACATTTTTACAAAATCATTTACCAAATTTATTGGAAGACGTGCCACTAAGCATTTACAGGCTTGTGGTACCAGCAAGAAGACTCTCCTGCGTTCTATGCCCGTTCAGTTAGAAGATTATCTTGAAGCAGAATACCCGAGCAGATGGATAGTGCGGCCTGGTACAATTTCGTGGCCAATCCGTTCACCTGACTTAAATCCACTCGATTTTTTGGGGAGCAGCGAAAGAAAAGTTTACTCAAATCCAGTCGAATATTTAGCTGAGCTACGGGACAAAATAACGGAAATAGCTGAATTTGTTAATAACGGAAGATTCGCCCGTATCATTTTTAAGAAGATGTCAAGCTTGCATTACAGCTGAATGAACGCAGTTTGAACATTTATTGAGAATATAATACATTCACGAATAAATAAAAGTAGCGTTACTATATGTCTTGCTCTCTCGCAGCATAGAATGACACTCTGTCCAAGGCAAAATTGAAATTTGTAGTAATGGGAACTAAAAGATCATCACAAGGGTGTAGATTTTTCCGATTTTTTTAAAACCTATAATTTGGAAAGTACACGTCTTAGATTCTTTTCATATTTTTCTAATAACTATTATGACTTGGCCGATCTCCCTTTTCGGCTTGACGTCGACTTCTGGTACACCCTGTATTTCACTCACCATTATCACCGTACCCGTACATCATAGCAAATACCCCAAAAAGAAGAAACACATGCATCTTCAGCTTACCTTGGGACTTGAAGAAAATACAAAACCATAACATTTAAAAATTAAATTCAGTGGGCAATGACTGATTTAGAGAGGCAGTCTGTCATTTTTTACAGCATAGATTATATTATTAGCTACAAAAATGTATTTGAACAAATGATTTAACTTTTATTATAATTGATGTGTCACTGCACTTACCCCCACATGGACCATACGAATCTTCCCAACAAACTGGCTTCATCACCAAGAAAATGTTCATTGTCCCGTATTTTCAAAACCGCAACATGTTAGTCTGCTAACAATAATTTCGATCACTTACATTATCCGAATAAGTGCAATTCCTATTTTGCAAAATTTTGTTTAATAACAACACAACAACGGCTTGAAAACTGACCGACGAACGCTATGCCCGAATTATGACATTCCACCTATACGCGCACAAAACAGTGGAAGCCTACCGCGATAACCAAAAAATTAAAATAATCAGAATAATACATTGAGGGCGGGGTACAGAAGCAACGATGGTACCTTCTTGTAGTTTTGTTGCTGTTTATTAGTGCGGGACGATTAGATAAAAACAACGAAAAACAAATATTGTCAAGTTGTAATTTTGCTTTGACTGAGTACAGACGAGTCTTGGCATACGTCGCCGTCATTAGAATAATCGATGTGAATTTGATAATTGTTGCATAATTTGACAAATAGAACATGATAATTGTAGCAATATCCAGATATCACTTCTGCTGGAATAAATATTATCATCTAATCGGAAGACCGAACTCTATCTGGTTTTCCAAAATTAAAAATGGTAGATGGTGAAATAATTGCTGGAACAAGTACATAATTGAAAAATACAATTAGCCTGACTACATGAAAAGAATGAATTTTTGATTGTGCTAGCACCTATATCAGGACGAATCTAAGGACATACCTCAAATGCCAGAATCTATCGAGCCGTTTGGGATGTAGCCTGTGAAATATAAATTTCAAGATTGGAATTTAATATCCGCCATTTTGATTTCACGAAATTTTGGTATACTCGGTGTCACCCGTACTGCCAAGATAAATCTAGAAACACCTCGTATGTTAAAACTACACTCTTAAAAATGGCGTCAAATAGGCATAGCCTTTCTTTCCCTGCTCTGCCGGTAGTGCACCTGAAAACGTCGCCTCTCCTCGATACTTAGCCCCGTCAGACGTGGAAACGCGGTCAGAGCATAGGAAACACTATGCTGTTATAATAATAACTTATTGTTATAAGGTTTACAGTGATATTCATAGACAACGTCAACATGTGAATAAATAAACACTTTGATGGCACAATTTCACACTTAAAAGCATTATTGCCACACGAACAGACAAAAACATTACACCCAAAAAACTATTGACAATTAAAATATGCATTCAGTGAATAAAAGGCCTTTTCTCTTAAATAAACTTTCAATGTTTTTTTTTTTTTGAAGCCGTATGTATTGGTGCAGTCTCCTATATGTACGGGCAAAGCATTTAACAATTGTGCACCGTTATAGTATGGGCTTTGCTCATATAACCTAGTTTTATGAAGAGGCACACTCAAGTTTTTACAGTTTCTAGTGATCATATTATTGTAATAATAACTGTTTTTCCTGTATTTATCCAGGTTTAGTTTTGTATCAGTACATATACTCAGTGTGTAGATATATACACCATGTGTCAATATTTTTAACTTTTTGGAGTAACCTCTGCAAGATGTTACCTGGGGTAATTTTAATGCTGCTCAATTAGTTTCTTGCATAACATATAACCAGCTCGACTAATTATTGTCTTACTTGATTCGATTTTGCGCAATAGTTTTCCTTCTCCGCTATCGAAATAAGAAAGGTCCTTAGTTACGATGGATGTTACGTAAGGTTATATTTTCCTTGGCGCTGTTGCCGGAATGTGTAAGCTGGATAAGCTCAATTAAAATAAGTTCAAGTTATAAAATATATTGGTGAAAATATGATATAAATATGAGTTTTAGATCATAGATAAAAGTAAATGCAAGAAGGCAGTTTTCTAAATAAATTGAATAAACCTGATTTTTGTTATACGGTGAGGTTCAAATTTGGCTGACTTCGTAATGTGTACGAGCAATATGTCATTCGGGTTGCTAGGCAACAAGGTACTTCTGTCTCTTTCTAACACACTCATTGCACGCTTCTCGCGTTTCTCTCGTACGAATTACGACATCAGTGGTATATGGATTTCACTGTATATTCATTGTGGCATCGAAGCAGTTTTTGTAGTTCTGCTAATTTTGTGGTCATTGTCCTGTGGTTCTATATGATTCTTAGCCAAGAGATTATTTGAAGGTTTCAAAGATTGTGAATTTCGCCAATTTGCAATTTGAAAATATGTGGAGTGGAATCTTCGTTGAAAAATCGGGAAACTATTGTCCTAATATGTTATCTAGAAACGTCACAAAACTTATTTGATCAGGCTAATTAGCTAAATGTGAACCCTGTTGTAAAATATTGCAACAGTTAATTGGTTATTTCAAGAAATCATTCATTTTTGGCCGAAAAGTGCATAAGGGCAAGTATGAAATAGTAGCCAAAACTTAATTAAGGCTTTTGTAGTGATTAAGATCTATAAAATCTTCAAGAATGCTCAAGCTATCCGGCGACGTAACTGCTGCAACGAATTAGACATACAGGGTAATTTTTTAGTATCTAATTGGACAATACCTCCTACCTACGCGACTTGGAATATACCGCTCCCTACCGACATGACAACAGAAATACGCCACTTCAAGGGAGAAGTTTTGATATAGCCGGGGATATACCATGTTATGCTAATTCCGGAAATAATTTCTCTTTTTCGATATGTATTCGTTGTTTTTTTACAATTTCGTGAGATTGCCAAAAATAGTTTTATGGAATATGTTGAATGATTTGAAAAACAAATTTGTCATGTTGACACGATTGTGATATCCTAAACGGTAAGAAATACGGGTCGGTTGAATAGCAAAGTTGCGTATTTATATATTTTATAAAATGTATTTGAAAATTTTTGACGGTTCCAGTATCTCCAGAGATACACGGAAAAGGGGACCAATTTGGACAAAATCGTATCTATTTTTTTCTGAATTTAATTGAGAACAACTGCACATTGACATTGCCACTTTGTTTGTTCAAGCACAATTGCAGAAGTAGTAAAAAACTAATATTTTAAACATTGTTCATATCAGGAATAAAATTCAGACATTCATCAAGAGATATGCCTAGATTTTTTACAGTTCCACATACCTTTATAATTTCACTATCTAATCATAGTCTAATATTTCTTAATTTGATTTCCTAATTTTTTAGGAGAAAATGTAATTGCTTTTGATTTTTCTGGATTTTATCTAAGATTCTGAATTTTTACATATGTACTTGTCGATAGATCTCAAATTTTCATTAATTTGAGCTTCAGTCATTATTATAATGTCAGTAGTAGTAGTAGTAGTAGAAAGATTTATTTAGCACATTTGGCTACATAAACAGAATAATTGTAAACAACATAGAACTAGTAAATTCAGGCCATATGGTGTATGATGTAAATGCTGGGCAACCTATAATTGTAGATTTAACAAGTGATTTCTAAATTTTAATTTAAATTTTGTCAAAGTTTTCTGGTCTTTTATCTCTGAGTATAATTTATTATATTCAATCAACCCTTGATGGAATACAGATTTGTAGCATATGTTATACTTTTTGGTCATTAAATGGAAGTCATCTTTATTTCTGGTATTATGTAAATGATGGTCGACATTTGATGATGTTAAATTAGTTAGACTTGATGGAAATATATTATTTTTTACTTTATAAATGAATATCATTACAAGATATTTGATAAAATTGTTTACATTGAGCCATTTTAATTTGCTAAGCATTTGCGTAATTGGAGTATATTTATCTTTATTTAGTATTATTCTCATGCACTTATTTTGTAAAATTTGCAGTCTTTCAAAAATGGAATTATTTGCTAAATATAGAAGAGTCGAACAGTACAAGAAATTTGCAAGAATGATGGTATTATAGATAATTTTAAACTCGCGATAAATATCCCACTTATTTATAACTTTTTCATAATGAATATCAAAAATTAATCGAGAGTCAACAAAAACCCCCAGGTATTTAAAATTTTCTATGAATTCAATATCTTCACCATTAATATTCAGTTGAACATTTGTACATTGCTTTTTTTCCGATTAACAAGGCTTTCGTTTTACTTGTATTTAATTTTAGTCTGTTAGATGCTAACCATTTTGGGACAAGTTTCAAGTCTTCATTTATATAAGAGATATCAGTCTGAATATTTTTAGTACTTATATAAATCATAGTGTCATCGGCGAAAATCTGAATTTTGCATTTTTTGACTATGGCAGGTAAATCATTTATGTATAAAATAAAATAAATATTACAATTACTGTATAACCGTGTGTCACCAGCAAAAAACTGAATGTTGTAGTGTTCTACAACGTGATCAAGATCCGAGACATATAAAATCATGATAATTTTGACTAAACAAAATATGTATTGCCAAGCAGTAGATCCTGATTATCATTCGATTTCCGGGCAGCCTGTATATATAATTTTGTCGAAATACAAGATATTCTCAAAACCTGCATTTATAAGACTGAATACGGCTCTGGCCAGTCTGACTCAGCCCATCACGCCTGATATTTTTACGTCTATAGCACCTGAAAAATGAATGCGGTATATTATTTTTGAAAAAAAGAAGAATTTCCAGATGATTGTATTTCCCCAATCTCATGCGATATCTATTCTCATATTCATATATATCTGCAATATGAACTGTTGGTGACGAAGAGCGGTTTGCCAGGCGCTCCGAGCCTGAAATTGCCCTTCGCAGGGAAGAAACCTGTCTCTTTCTTCAAACAGGACCTCAAAGGGTACGAACCTCCTCTTGACATAATGCTAGGATTTGATTTCCTGTACAGTCGGATACATTTAGGCTGTTGAAGGAAGTCTTTAACTTCTTTCTGTTTCTTCCTGTAAAAAAGGTTGAAAATAACTAAGTAATTTGTCATTTTGCTATTGCTATTGCTATTTTCCACAAAAACATGTATACGAACACTTGCGCGAAATTCTGTCTTGGGGGCATAAATACAAGGAAGCAAACTGAAAATTCTGAAAAAGTACTTCGAAAACCATTAAACGGTGAATAATTTTATTACGAACAAATTATTTAGCTTACATCCAATTTAGCCAAGTGGTTATTCGATGATTAGAAGCATTTCTAGAGGGCTTCTTTCGGAAAACGCTTTAGCTAATCTGACGTAGCTCCTTAAATTTTGGAAATGGTTCCGAAACGCTTTTCTTTCAGCACCGTTTTTATTCTTGCCAAATGCCAGATACGTATATGATGCTAAATCCGGAGAATATGCCAGATGTGGATAGTTTTTTTTACAAAAACTCGCGAATCAGTAGCGATGTGTGGCACGGTGCATTGAGCGATGAAGGAGGAAACTGTTGGCCCATTTTTCGAGTCTCTTTTTTCGCACATCGTCATCATCCCTTGTAATATTTTGATCTTACAGTCATCTCCCTTGGAACAAATTCTGGTCATACGTTTTCAAAGAAATAATAAGCATGACCTTAATGTTTGACTTTGAGTGACCGATATGAGATCTTTGCTTCTTTTTTATTTTTCTATATATTATTATAGTTTTATTTGCATATAGAAGTCTTAGTCTGATATTATTAGACCATAGCTAACATGCTCCTGGAAACTGATATCTTCATCTAAATATAAACCTAAATTCTTTGTGTAATGGAAAAATGTAAGTAAAGTATTATTGATGAATATGTTTAATTTTGATACGCGAAAAGCACGCTTTTTCTTAGAGCAAAAAGGTAAAGCTGTCGATTTGGATGCGACAAGTCGTAACTTGTGTTTTGTGGTGTATGTAGTACATTGTAAATCTAGATAAATAAAGTTGTTAGCCATGTGGTAATTGTTCGAATAGAAACTATAGAAAACTTGAATATCATCAGTATAAGATTGACTTGAACAGTGTTGAAGAGGATTAGCGAGTATATAAGAGTAACAACATAGGCCCTAATATGGACCTCTGAAGCATGCCAAAACAAATATGCCTTTTTTCTGAATTTTTATTTTGTATCACTGCATATTGGTGTCGTTCATTTAGATAACATTCCATCCATTTCAGAGCCAAAACGTCAACACCAGTGTATTTACATTTAGAAAAAGCTTATGATACAGAGTGTCAAAAGCCTTACTAACGTCTAATAAGACTAATGCAGTTGCTTTTCATTACAAGCACGCGCCAGAGCGGTAGTCGTACTGTGCCCTTTTCCAAAAACAGATTGGTTTTCAGGAAAAATGCTTTTATTTAAATAAATACTAATTCAACTGCATGTAAACAATTTTTTCAGGAATTTTGAATAAAACGGGCGGTAGGCGAATAGGTCTGAGATCACCAGGTAGTTGAGGATTGGGAATCTTTGCACTAATGCTTCCTTCCAGGCCCATGGAAAAACACCGCGCTCTAAACACGTGTTCACTGACTCATTCTCGCTTTTCAATCGCTCATACCACGTGTAAGGTCTTCAGAGTGACCGTATTATCATCATATACTGATGTCATGAGTTTCTCTGGCAACTTAAAACACTATTATTTTTGTTGTTCGAAATCTGTGAGGCAAGACAAATACAACAACTACGACCTCACTCTTTGAGCTCTGGAAGCTAATAGACAAGTCGCATCTTGCTCAAATTTACTACAGAGTATCTCATTGAAACTGAAGATCAAACGTATAACTTTAAATGGGTGTAGATACAACAGTTCCTGATATACAAATTGTTTTACCCCTATGTTATTTTATATAAAAAACCGCATTCCATTTCACTTGTTCTCGATAAAGTTCTTATTTCTCCTTGTCATGAATCACTCTTCAATAAACTAGTAAGTAGTAACCTCCCGCAAAATCGGCAATAGAATGTGAACGATAATTGGAGTTTTAAACACAATTCAAACTCATATTTTACCAAGAAGTCTATATATACTTAGTCCCGGAAGTAACGAAACAAACGAACAAGGTTTTGAGGCTCCGATTGTTCAGTCCGATTTAAATCCCTAGTCGAAATCGATTTCCCTAAAACCTTTTGGGTAAAGTTTTTCTTATAGAAACTGTAATGATTTTCGTTATTACCTGTGAATAATAAAAGAATCTTTATGTCTCAAAAGCCTATTTTCATCTGTATCATCTTCCACGCCTCTCACGTCAACTTTCTCTGGCGTTAAATTCGCAGAACTATCTTCTGTACTATCAACACATTTCTTCGTGGAGTCTACGTATATTTCTTTTATTTCGGGCTCTTCTTTCTTCCGGTGTTTTCTTTCTTTTCTTGAGGATTTCTTCTTTTTTGTATGTTTCTCCTTTTGCTTGGGTGGTTCTTTGTCGGTTCTCGTTTCAGAGGTGCTTTTATCATCACTTGCTGGAACAGAATTTAAAAATGAAATAAAACGACAATATATTGTCAAAAGTGTCAATTGTATTTCTTTATGCCATGGCTGCTATGAGCATCCCAAAGAAATTCTGTTAATCCGGTTTTTGAACTGTCTAAGGTTAGCTGAACTGGAAAAAGCAGTCGCTGCTAGACTAATTTTTTCCAGGTTACCGGCAAAGATCGGTTTGTCGCTCTAAATTTCTACATGCAGAGTGCTGTCATCAGCAAAGCTGTGGATTGGATTGGTCGTACAAGAAAGGAGGTCGTTGACGTGTACGGGGAACAGTGTCGGTGCCAAAACCGATCGCTGGGGGACACCCACATTGACGTTATGGGATCAAGAAGAGAACCCGTCATTTACGACGGATATCGGCCAGAGAGAAATTCAGCCAAAGCAAAGCTTCTCTGGGAGGCCATACAATGGAAATTTGCATAAGTGGGCAGCGTGCCACAGCTGAACGAACGCCGTATGACTGGATGAGTTTATTCCACAATGGCGTGACGTAAGCCAGGAGGTCCCCTGTTGATTGCTGGTGCCGGAAACCATACTGCCTGTCGCTAATCAATCCGTCACGTTCGAGGTAGTCCAGATGCTCGCGACTTATGCATCTCACATAAACCTTACTCATAACAGAAAGCAGACATAAAGTCCTGTAGTTGTAAGGTCTTAGATCCCTTTTTTGGGTTGGTTTGGACATGAGCAAATTTCCAGTTTTCTGGGAAGGTGCCGTATTCGTAAGATATCTGGAAGAGACACGAAAGAACTGGAGCAAGCTCCTCTGCACACCTCTTCAACACAACGGCAGGAATAAAGCCCGGACCATTTGAATCCACGCCACGGGCGTTAGGGGGGAACACCATGGTGGAGTTGGCAGCAAAGACCTTGGCAGTCACTTCCGTCTTACAATCGACAATGTACATGAATGAGCTCATTATTGGAACCAAAGGGTCGTACAATACAAGAGTTTTATTTAAAAAACATAGCAGACGCTCGATAACGTAAACTCGGGATAATGAAAACTTGCGCTAATGTAAACACAAACTTCGTTCTATAGGATCAAACGGAACGCGCGATAACGTAAACAATGTGTACGCTCGATAACGTAAACAACTCTCGGCGCACGGAAACAGCGCGACGGTAAAATGCTGAAGCCTCGATGATTTATGTCGGGCGTCGGAGAGTCCCCGATTTATGATGTAGAGTGTAGGGGATACACCTCTGCGATAAAATACGACAAACTCGGTCAGTCGTATGATCCTTTAGGATACGTTTATACGTACGTATGTATTTCATTTTTGAACTTAAGTGAATACATTGCACGCATTAATATATTTTACGACTATGGCATCCACATCCTATAAAAGAAAGTGTTTAAAGTTGAGTGAGAAAGTGAAAGTCATAGACGAAGTTGCACTAGGTGCGGGAGTGACACAGTTATCAAAAAAATATGGAGTATCGAAAGCAACAATCTGTAAAATTAAGCGTATGAAAACTCAAATTTTACAAAGAACGTGCAATACATTTGGAGGTCCGGGAAAAAGAAAAACTGTAAAAAATGCGAAGGCACCTAAAATGGAAAATTCCCTGTATAAGTGGTTTTTAAAACAACGGGAAAATCATGTCCCAGTTAGTGGCGAAGTACTTAAACAGAGAGCGAGACTGTTAAATGAAAAACTGAAAGAAACTGAAAATTTCGTATCTAGTGATAGCTGGCTACAACGATTCAAAACAAGATATGGAATTCGACTGATGTCTATATCTGGTGAAAAATTATCAGCACAACCACAATTAGTGCAACCATTCAAAGAAAAATTGATGAAAACAATTACCGAGCTACATTTAAGAATGGAACAAATTTACAACGCAGATGAAAGTGGCCTTTATTGGAAAATGTTACCAGAGAAAACCTATGCTGCATCATTTGAAAAATCTGCCCCGGGAAGAAAGCCGGAGAAACAACGAATAACGTTTCTAGCCTGCACTAATGCTAATGGTTCACACAAAATAAAGCAACTGGTAATTGGGAAAGCAACAAATCCGCGCTCATTTAAAAATGTCTATATCCCTGTTGATTATGACTGTATTCAAAAACCGCTTGGATGACTAGCAGTATATTCCTGAAATGGTTCCACAGGTGCTTTGTCCCTCAGGTATGACAATCAATTATCACAAATGCTCTATTCATAATTTGAAGATGTGTTTTCAATGTGTAGGTAAAAGGTTTCCTAAAACAACAGAAGCTTCCAATAAAAGCGTTGTTACTATTGGATAATGCACCAAGTCATCCTCCCGAGGAGCAGGGATGGGTCAATTTTCGTCATGTACATGCCGCCCAACGTAACACCGTCAATTCAACCGATGGACCAGAATATAATAAGACTCACCAAACTATACTATAGGAAGTTTCTACTTTCGTCTGTCTTATCAAAGAATCCTGAAAACTTATCTGAGGCTTTCAAAAGTAACATTACGAGAAGCTGTTTTAGATTTACATATGGCCTGGAATGAATTTAACCAGCAAACTATTCAAAAATGTTGGAACAATCTCTTTTGTACCAATAATGAAGATGATGAAGAAGACGATGTCCCCTTAAGCGTAATTAGAGAACGTTTGCGATCCAATAATGATAATGTTATTAGTGTGTCATTGGATGTTGTTGATTTATTGAAAACAGTGAATCCCAACATTGTTTGTACTCCTGCTGATATTAATTTATGGAACGAAGATAAGCAGACGAATGATGCTGATAAGGAGGAGGATATGGACAGTGAGGATGATGAGACCGATCCCATTGAAGTCAGAAGTGAAGTGACTGACGCGCAAGCTATACAAGTTTTTAACTAAGCTTTAGATTGGGATGAAAGAAAAGAAGTTTCATACACGGATATTTTAGTTCTTCGTAAATTACGGGCGCAGGCATTGGAAGACAATGCTAAGCGCAAATTTACGCAGACAAAAATTGTTAATTATTTTTATTCTAATTAAAAAAATACTTATCGCTGTTAGAATATTTGTTTATTTTGTTATAAATAGTATGTATTAAACGTTTCTTTTAATAAATCAAATATTATATAAATCACGTTCGCTAATGTAAACATTTCTATAATGTGAACCACACTTGGATTAAATTAGTTTACATTATCGAGCGTCTGCATATGGTTTGATTCGATTACCTATAATCTCCTTTTCAGATGGAAAAATATATTCTGTTTGGATCTCCTGATCATTTTTAGATATATGGTGAGCATCTTTGGAGCCATCAGAACCGACATTTTTTTTATTCTCCTCTTCGTCTCTCTCTGGATCTTCATTAGCGTTAACCTCATGGTAAGTTTTCTCAGCATGCATCTGTCTGTTGTTTTTGCACATCTTGAGATCTCTTCCATGGTATGAATCTGCGCTTTTCTGGTGGTGATGATGATGGTAGCATGTTTCCTGTAGTACGCTGGATGACGTGTCATAATCACATCTAGCAGGAAATTATGTTGTAAAGGTAACTAAAGTTCTCTCATAACGATTGGTCAATAATGAAATGAAATAAGAACACTTCTGTGAGATATTGTCAAGATTCTTGTTTATATCCGAGAGTTATATTGAGATAGTCTACAGCTTCAGGTGGTAATGAATCCAAAAATAGTTGTTTGGCATAGACGGGCGAACGTCAGTATTACTCCAAAACAAAGTTGGTGAGAACATGCCATTGTTGATCGTCTATCCTCTGAACATGATGGGAAAAGAATTGAGGGACAACGAACCCTCAAGCTCAAAGAAATGCCAGGTATTATCAACGTACATGAGGGCGCCCCCGACATGATTTTGGGTAACAGAATGGTTTTGGAAATACCGCTATATACTACCTGACCAATCGGTGAATAAAATCAGGTAGATGATATAAGCACACATCCGTACAGCAAACGGGATGCGTGGATAATGCCGTACTTATTTCACTTTTGTGACTGGATGTAAGATGACGTACTAGTCATAGGAATATGCAGAAATGCATTTTATTTATGGATTGTGCAATGAAAATGCTCGACGTACCTACTGCCGAAGAATATCGAAACCGATATCCCCGTAGAGAAACTTTTCCAGACCATTTATTTGTGTACATAGTGCCTATGCAGCAGGAGATATGCCTGGGAGACCATTAAGAACAGGAAGCCCGAGGATCAGCGTAGAAGCTGAATATGTGGTACTACAGTTAACTGAAAATGAGCTTTCTAGCAGCGTGCGCAATGTTTCACGGAATGCTGGTGTAGCTAATCCGAATTCCGCACAGAAATATTATTATTATTAAATCGGCTGCACCAGTTTCACATTAAACATGTGCAGGCTGTTCTTACAGAGAGCCCGCCGGTCTTGCAGACGGATGCTCCAACAATACAGAAGTGACAGTTCATTAAAAGAGTCTTATGGATGGACGAAGCTTATTTTGGAAGAACAGGAACTCACTTCGAACATCTATAAATATCACCGCAACATATTTTATAAAAAAAAGAATGACCTCTATGGTATAGAGGGAATAAAACTCCAGCATCACATTCATGGAATCAAAAAATCACATTCAGGATTCACGGTCTTCTATTTGAACTACATAAGGCTGGTAATTGTGCTTACAGAATTAAGTAATGCTGCTCTGTCTCAGTAACGCTTTTAGCACCCAAAAAAATGTCAAGGCCGCCATACCTTGGAAGGATTAGATCTAGAATTTATTCAGGTTTGAAGATTTATTGTTACATGAGTGTTTGCTCATCCTATTTGGAAGGAATAAGATCAACTATCGCTGTTAAAGGGATAAGTTTAAAAAATGGTAATTTCCGGATATAGAGGGTAGCTGCAGTATTTTGTCTACTTTGCGCAAAACTTACTTAGGATATTTGATTAACCAATAGGTATTTTGTAAGGCCATAGTACGGAGAAGTTTTTCATCACTATGGACACTTTATCTGGCAACTAATTTTTTGTAAGGCCTCGATGAACATGCTGTAATATTTTTGACAACAGACAAAATTGCAGATTAGCCGATTGCTGTACCTACATTCAGTCATGGCTTTTTTCCAGCGGCAAATTGATTTGAGAACATATTATCTTGTGAATCTGATTGAAAAACACCAAAGGACAGCTTCAGAAAAAGATAGTAGTCTCACAAGTAGGGAATTTCAAATTCTTAAAAATGGTGACAACTCAAAAACCGTATAATCGGATAAGCACATTTATTTTTTCTGATTGCAAATGACCTCTCCTATTACGCCCTTTCGTTTACTTCATGACTTTTGGGACACCCTGTGTATCCAGACAACGAACGAAACTAACCTATTTAAATATTTGAATAAAGTCTCATGGGTATCTCCATGAGCCACATTTTTACTCGTCTTAAAGGTATTTTTAGGCTTCCACGTGGCCCAATAGTTCTCCTCCAGTTTGTCCAGCATCACTTTAGGATTCGTTCTGGGATTCCTGCTCTGATGCGAGGTTTCTTGAATAGTGTTCGGCATTTTTTCATATTTGTGGACATAAATGGGGCTTTTTCTATCCGTGTAATGATTTGAGGTATTTATTAATCTTCGAAAGCTGTCTTGACAGTACACATAGTTCGGTTTCTCATTAGATAAATGCCTCTGGGCTGTAGTATATGCAGAACATTCCTAAAAACATTGTACAGTGCGGGACAGTGAAAAGGACAATAATTATGATTTGAAATAACTATCATGATTAGGTAGGTTCACTTAGGCACGATAAATCTTTGATCTCTGCATATCAAACTAGACAGGGTGTTTTCAAAGTTGAGTTATTTATTTTAACTGCTTGTAGGACTCATCAAAAAGGAGTTGATATACCAAAAATCACGTATATAAAAATTGCATAATAAAAGAAATAGCAAGAGATTGAAAATTAAAAAAAATAAGAATGTTAGTATACAGATTTTTTGGTATTCTCGACCACTGCCATGTAAAATCTTAGCGTTTTTTGTTTCCTATTCTTATCGTTTACCTAAATTTGAAAAACTTTTTTGTGTTTTTATGGTTTTTAGTACGTGGCTTTGGTTCGATCAGTTGTATCAGTCTTTTAATAGTGCGTATACTTTTATTTGTCTGATTATTTTGTGCAAAAAAGGGCCCATGTGTACGAAATCAATGAACTAGTGGACATAATACTAACATACGGAGAGTGCCAATAAAATGCAGCTGCAGCATGCAAGTTCGTTTACAAAAAGAGTTCCTTTAAGAAATCATCACAGGATATTTAAAAGAACAACAAGGTTACGCTAGAAGACACAGCTCAATCTGAAATTTTACAAATTGAGGAAGACATTTTAGAAATGGTCGAAGACGACCCAACAATGAGTACTACAGCCATAGCAGCTCAAGTTGAAGTTTCTCATAATAAAGTGTGGAAGACAATACGACAAGAACAGTGTTATCCTTGTCATTATCAACGGGTACAAGCATTATAACCTGAACATCATCCTAGAAGAGTTGCATTTCGCCAGTGGTTTTTAGTACAGTTCGGCAGAAATGAAGATTTTACGAAATTAATTTTGTGTACAGACGAGGCCACACTTACACGAAATGAAGTGCACAATTTCCACAACAATCATGTTTGTGCAGTAGAAAATCCATATGCTGTGAAAAGAACTCATTTTCAATATAGATTATCATTAAATGTTTGGCTGGCGTGGTAAATGGCGTGCTTTATTGACCCTACTTTTTCCAGCTCGACTGACCGGTGAAATTTATTTAAATGTTCTTCGACACAATCTGCCACAAGTATTAGATGTTCCGCTAAATGTGATACAGAATATGTGGTTCCTAAATGATGGGGCTACACCACACTTTAGACGAAAAGTTCACGGACATCTAAATAATTAGTTTCCGAATAGATGGATAAGGCGCAATGGACCCATTTCTTGGCCTGCTCGCTCCCGGGATTTAACGCCGCTGTGGGGCTATTTGAAAGAGATGTGGTGTATCATGATGGAGCAGTTAATACTCTGGAAGAACTTCAACAGCTAACTGAAAATGCTTGTGATTCAATTCGTGGATACCAGGATTTCATTTCAACTTTCTAAAGAGTCGTGGATTCGCCGATCAGGATATTGCGTTAATCGGACACATAGGACAATTTTGAACAGTTTTTGTAAAAACCTTACCATTTAACTTGATGATTTTTTAAAATAATTTTCAATAATGTAAACTAACTCTCTTATTATGCTACTTTTATATAGGTGATTTTTTGTATATCAACTTCTTTTGACCAGTTGTACAACCTATTAAGATAAATGACTCAACTTAGAAAGCAAATGTACTATTTCTGTTTCCATGCCAGATGCAGGGAAAGTATCTGTGCCTTATTATGTCTGACGGATGCATAGTATCACCGAGACTATCTGCTTCTCAATAATAGAAAGTCATTCACTGACACCAAATATGCAACAATTCACAACCATTCAACGCATACAGCGATTTTATTTCCACCGCCTCTGAAAGTCCCTTTTTTAGGGATAAATGTAACACTTTTAAAATTCGATAATTTGATTTATAGCCGACTTTCGAAAAATTTTAGATATTACTTTTTTGCTGAAATTGATCAGGTGCTAAATCGGCAATATACAGACTGATGGTCTTGACTTTCATAATACACGTGATAGTAAAAAATTGGTAATCCCCACGTGAAATTATGAACGAGGTATCTAAATTGAGTGGTGAGACTGAACACTGGAGGGTATGGAAGGAAGACAGGGGAACATGTGATCCGACTTCATTACAAGTCTGAACTCGCTCGACTCATTTGGTTGTCCGTAGCGATTTTTAACAGTGTTTTCTATTGTTTTTTAAAAATGAGTGACATCAATTTCGAGCACCGGTGTGCTATCAGGTTTTTCTTCCGACTTGGGCACAGTGCAACAAAAAATCTTGCTAAACTTCAGAAGGCTTACGGAGATAGTGTTTTGTCAAAAGCCCAGAATCTAGAGAGTCGATTGAAGATGAACCACGAAGCGGAAGGCCTTCATCTTCAAGAACCGATGAAAATATCGACAGAATCCGGGATCTTGTGCATTCAGAGCGTCGGCTGACAGTCGGAGAAGAGTTAAATTTGACTCACTCACCCTTCATCAGATCAAGATCAACTGGATGTTGCATCACGATAATGTCACACAGCAATATGTCAGTAAACAAGTTTTTGGCCAATGAAAACATTCATGTGTCTCATCAGCCTCCTTATTCGCTTGACTTGATGACTTGAGTTCTTTTTTTTCTTTCCGAAGTTGAAAAAAACTTATATTGGGCAGTCGAAAACATTCAAAAGGCATTAAAAATTGAAGAGGGGGGGGTGGCAGTGACCCTAACCGTGTACAATTTTTTAATAGAAAATAAAAAAAAACGCCGGATTTTTGGATTCTCTATGAGAATTACGCGATGTTAAAACTTAAGCGACGATTTGTCAAAATTATTTAAGAAAAACCTAATTCCAACGACGTCTCCTTCAGTAGTCTGTTTCTCCGGAATCAAGAGGTATTTCCCAAAGAAGATCACATATATGTAGTTTCAGAATAGTCTTCCATTGAATTCTTGCCCCATGTTTGGGAATTACCCTGTACATGACTAAACTGAGACGATACCATCATGATAAGTTACAAATGTAAGTGTCAATGCATGAACTACTATATATATATATACAGGGTGACTTTGAAGTTGAGTCATTAATTTTCAGATAATGATTGTAGAAGGAAGATAAACCAAAATATGTGTGTAAAAATAAAAAAAATTTTTTACCTTGTTTTATAAAGTATCCTCCCGACAAGTATTTCAGTGCGGACCTGTATTTGATCGTGAGGTCCCCTGTGAGGTCTTAAGTCACCTGATTCACAAGCCCGTTGTACTACATTAACAAAGGCACGAGGGGTTGGTTGCACTCGATTGGGAAACCGATCCGCATAAACATGTGCCATTTTTTATTTCGTTTGAGCCACGCAACACATACCACTATTCACTGACACTAACTGTATACAAATGAATGAGATACCTGTAAAAACATCGTTCCAAATTCTTTCGCTTTTTTGTTTCCGATGCGATGAACCGATACGGCGGATTATATCCATTGTCGCCAAACACGACCACATAATATTGTTATTGAGACAGGGCGGTACTCAAACTTCCAAAGGGCTATAACTTTGTTACTTTAATTTTACCAGGAAAATGGTAAAGGAAAAAAACATTTCTTTTGATCAGATCTACTCACTGTTAAAATAAATGACTCAACTTCGAAGTCACCCTGTATATATACATATATATACAGGGTGACTTTGAAGTTGAGTCATTAATTTTCAGATAATGATTGTAGAAGGAAGATAAACCAAAATATGTGTGTAAAAATAAAAAAAAAAATAAAAAAAAAATGTTACCTTGTTTAATAAAGTATCCTCCCGACAAGTATTTCAGTGCGGACCTGTATTTGATCGTGCGGTCTTGGAGCAGCATGCCCTCACCTGTGAGGTCTTAAGTCACCTGATTCACGAGCCCTTTGCACTACATTAACAAAGGCACGAGGGGTTGGTTGCACTCGATTGGGAAACCGATTCGCATAAATCCGTGATGCATCCGGGAGCATTTTGTAAAGACTGCCCCCCCCGTAAATAAGAATCATGTCCACAAGTTCAGCATTTTCGTAAACATGTGCCATTTTTTATTTCGTTTGAGCCACGCAACACACTACTATTCACTTACGCGTTATCGACTGACGAAAAACATCGTGATAAACGTTTCAAATTCTTTCGCTTTTTTGTTTCCGATGCGATGAACCGGTCAAGCGGATTATATCCGTTGTCGCCAAACACGAGCATATAATAGGCAGGGCGGTACTCAAACTTCCAAAGGGCTATAACTTTGTTACTTTAATTTTACCAGAAAAATGGTAAAGGAAAAAAACATTTCTTTTGATCAGATCTACTCACTGTTAAAATAAATGACTCAATTTCGAAGTCACCCTGTATATATATATTTAACAAATTTGCTCACAGCGTTAAAGGCTCGCGCGAAATGTTTTTTACTTATATTCCTGTTCAAATGTCTGAATTTTCAATTATCTACCTTAATCACAAAAACACATGAGGCTGCTCCCAATAATGGATAGGCAATGCTACCAAGCCGAAAAACGCAGAGTCACTAGTTTATTTATATTTGTGTAAAGCTTAACGTATAGGCAACCAGACTTACGCAACCCTCATATTTGTACGCCATCATTGATGCGCTTAGAAATTGATCAGGGTTTCCAGGTGTGGTAATTTTTAACCAAATCTGGTCATTTTTTACCCGTTTGCATCCATTACATATTTGCAAAAAGTATTTTATTGAATTTATAAAAAAGATTCGCAACTCATAAATATTAGTCGTCAAACTAGATTTGCCCAAGGGTGTCATGACCTCCATGATCCCCCCGGGATCCGCGCTTGGTGTCTCTTGGTTAAAGCATAGTTGTATTTATGAAAACAATGAACATTTCTATGAATGATTACTCCTCTAAATGCGACTCAATTTCTGATTATCATCCTTTTGTTTTGTTCACGGTGCGATGCTACGTACTTACATATTCGTCTGGATAGTACTGCAAAGGTTTTTTGCTGTGATTTTGTAAATCTCGGCAAGAAGGATCGTCCATCGCATGCATCCACTAAGAATTGAGAAATGTACTGGAATCTTGTTTTCTGCTTCGCTCGCGTCAAAAGTCGTGACAGAAGTCATGAAGACAGTAGATTTTGATAAGGTATTCAGCATGCATATATGAGCGCCCACGATTACGTATGTCTAAGCAAGAGAAGTTAATAATAATAATAATAATAATAATAACAGTCGTCTTTATTTAGAAACAAACTGATTGGCGAAGTTTAGCATTCGCTACTCTTACACATAACTACTAAGTTAGTGATTGGTAACACAATACAGGAATGTATGTCGTACCTTAAAAAACAACAGACACGAACAAGATCAGAAAATAAGTATATTATATGATGATAGCACATGTGAGTGCCCGAAATTCATGATGCCGGAGTCGCGGCGCGCCTCCGTCGGGTTCTAATCGACGGTGTGACGTCACAGCGAGAAGCAGTCGTGACGATGACTTATGTGCCTCTATTCTTGACTTTAATAGAAAATCACACTCCCCTCTTTTTCTATTCGCCCGGTTTTTTATCGTTTCGATAATACCAACGACGATAATACTCTATTCTTGAAAGGACTCGATAGGAAGGGGAAAAGAAATCAAAACATGGTTGCCAGATTTGAGTAAACGTGTTAAACCAATCAAGATGGAGATAATTTTGACAGTCAAAAACCAACCAATGCTTTTGGTCAAGATTTCCTCCTTATAATTTTATCTATGGAGCCGAACACTTAAAGAAACGCATTACAAACGGACAAAATGATTGAATTTCTCAGAGAGCACCCCCAAATGCACCAGGGAAAATTCAATCATAGATTAAATGATACTATTATAGAATGACCAAAACTTAATATCTACTCTTGCATTTGTTTTAATCGAAAGTGCAGAAGCTCGTGGGGGTGGTTGTATGAATGGAGTCAATATCTCCAGCAATTCATACACCAAATCTTTGGTCAACCTAAACATCTGTACAAATTTTCGATCCGAAATTATGAAAGGATCTCGGTACCCAAAAATATCTCTCCCAATGTCCCATTCCTCAACTGCCTTCTCTACATATCGTTCCAATATTTAATATATTGATTGAAATTAACCATTTTTTGCAACATGTTTAGCAGGAACGCCAATAACAATGCCAAACACGTCAATTTTTAGACTATATAGCGCTATTTTCTACTAGTTTTTTCAGTTTTTCTTGGTTGGTACCTAGAGAAATCGCGACTCCCTAAAGTGAATTCATTTCTATCACTTTTCGGTAGAATTGATTTCAAGAATACTGCATTTCTTGGCTACACCCACTTTTTGCCACTTTCTCTCACAATTTCTACTCCCTCAAACTCAAGAATAGAGGTCCTGAACCCTATAACCTAAAAATTGCGTGTTTGGCATTGTTAGTGTCGTTCCTGCTAAACATATTGCAAAAAATGGATAATTTCGATCAATTGATATTATTAACGAGGATGTAGAGGAGGCAGTTGAGGAATGGGAGATTGGGACAGATATTCTTGGGCACCGAGATCCTTTCATAATTTCGAGTCGAAAATTTTTACAGATGTTTAGGTTGACCAAAGATTTGGTGTTTGAATTGCTGGAGATATTGACTCCATTCATACAACCACCCCCACGAGCTTCTGCACTTTCGATCAAAACAAAGATTAGATATCAAGTTTTAGTCATTCTAGTATCAGTATCCTTCAATCTATGATTGAATTTTCCCTGGTGCATTTGGGGGTGCTCTCGGAGAAATTCCAATCATTTTGTCATTCGTTTCTAATGTGTTTTTTTTTTAAGTTTTCGGCTCCATAGATAAAATTATAAGTAGAAAATCTTAACCAAAATCCTTGGTTAGCATTTGACTGTCAAAATTATCTCCATTTTGATTGGTAACCTGGCAACCCTGTGTCATGATTTCCTTTCTCCTTTCTATCGAGTCATTTCAAGAATATAGTATTTTCGAATCGATAGAAAACCGGGGGAATTGAAAAGGAGAGGGACTGTGATTTTCTATTAAAGACAAGAATAGGGGCACTGGTCGAGATCATGCTAGCACAGTAAATTTCCCAACAACAAATCATGTTAGTAGCGTCACGTCGTGGCGTATGCCGACGCCTCTGGATATAAATTCCACGTTTCGGAACTGTCGTCGCGGATTGAGGTTGATTCTCACTATACATTCCGTTTCCATTCCATATCAGTTTCGTAAACGTTCAGTACAATTTTATTGTATACACAGTATACCTTACGGATAATGTGCATACACACGCAATAGCCTGCTGGGAAGGCGAATATTTAATTTCAATAATTTACGGAACGGTTACGGAATAGAAACGAAATGTATAGTGAGAATCAACCTTTAAGAAGAGAGATAGAACTCTCGTGAGGAACGTACAGCATGCAGAAGAGGCAAAGCCCTGTGCTGTGCCTCGGTTGGTCAGACGACGAAAATTTGCCATGCTGAATGCACCGACTTCATTTGAGGTGGGGGCATTTAGATGGCACTAACGAGCAGGCCGACTGACGACATCGACATTTGTCGGGGTGGTCAGGAGGCATCTCAAGGAAGAACACAAATATACCGAAGAGCCCAAAAGCCGTCCTGTGACCTCAGGTCAAGGTCCCACCGATGAAACCACAAATAGTGGATGACTCGTAAAACCTAAATGGAATTATTAGCTTACACCACTTTTCGGCGGGTCAACATTCCGAGGGGGGACCACGCGAAACTTTAAAGGGCAAAATTAGTGGGCGGAGGTTGTGTCCGAGGAACATCTGTTACCGGATCGTCCAGCCCACGCGCCGCCACGGCCGGATAGAGTGAAGGTATCTGGACCGGAGTGGTGGTGGTGGGATCGCTTAGGAATCGCGTGTTCCTGTCGAAGGCAATATTTGGAACTCCCAGTCAAGTGCTAAAAGGATCAGCTCTTCCGAGAGTACGAGAATAGTATACCGACTCCGGAACTGAAAAGAGTAGTGACATTTTGTGGTGACGACCGCTCCACGGTGGCTGATGTATCATACGCTAACCCGCACCGCTTTTGCTCGTTTGCTGAAACACACCCGCTTAGTGCACGTTCATTAGAAAAGCTAGCACGACATATTTATACCACGATATTTTTACTTTTGCTTGCATTTAAAGAACTTATTGCATTACCTGTACGAGCTTTTGATTACAAATTTTCTTTAGTGTAGACCTTACGAAGCAATATATGAGTACTATAGCTTTCGCTCGACCGACCACAGATGGCCAACCATGGACAGCTTTTTCTTGATATTTGACAACTACAAAGGGTACTATAAAAGTTTTGCAATATGAAATAACTAACGGACGCATGAGGCTGCATGTTGAGACATGTCCTTGAGTAAATAGTATTCGCCAGCAGCACGTCTGTTGATTTAGTTGTTCATTCGTATCGACGGTGTAAAGACTGTAAAGTGCGGACTATGGCATCGTGGTCACGTGGTGAGATACGAGCAGTTTTACGGTATAACTTTACGAGTGGTTTAAGCATAGATCAGTGCTTAGAAGAAATGACGCTTGCATTAAAGAATGATTTTCCTCACCATATGACTATATTCCGGTGGTACAGAGGATTCCAAAGGGGCAATTTCACTCTGAAGGACGCTGAGAGGGAAGGAAGGCTTCGAGTGTCAATATCAGAGGAAAGCATTACTGCTGTGAGGAAAATGGTTGACGAAGACCGGAGACTGACAGACCAACAGATAGAGGAGACCTTACACCTTCATGCACCAGCAATTCATTCAATTCTGCATGACCATTTACACGTAAGGAAGCTTTGTTTTCTCTGGGTACCGTATAGTCTGACGGAAGAAAATGTTTGATAAGGGGCGATCTCGGTATGTGAACAGCATCGTGACAGGTGACGAGATTTTGCTCTATTATTAGGATGTGCCGACCAAGGCTCAAAACAAGGTTTGGGTCTTTGATGGTGAGGACACACCCGTAGCTGTAAGAAAATCCCGATCTGCAAAAGAAATGGTAGCTGTATTTTTTCAAATCTAGCGTGATTGTGGAGCGTGTCGTTTTGGACACACAGAAGACAGTCACAGCTAATTGGTATAGGGAACAGTACCTGCCTAGTCATAGTCTATAAAAACCTTCGGCCAAAGACAAAATGGACACTTGGTACCTCCACCACAACAACAGCTCTCACCGCGCCAAACCCTTCACCGAGTATTTGACCACTACTGGACTGAAACATATTGATCACCCCCTTCGAGTCCTCTCTGCGAAACATATTGATCATCCCCTTAGAGTCCTCCCTGCGACTTTGCACTAGTTCCGCTTGTGAAAATGAAGCTAAAAGGAAAACGGTTTTCTAGCGATGATGACCTTTTGAGGGCTTGGGATGAGTGTGCCGCACTCCCGGGTAAAATTTGGCAGAGCTGGTTTAAGGATTGGAGAAGTGTACGAGTATTGAATGTGGTGGAAATTACTTTGAACGAAGTGAATAAATAAAGCTGTATTGCAAAACTTTTATAGTACCCTTTGTATTCAGCATCGTGTAGGCTTGGTCCCGATGGACGATGACATCGAACGAAAGCTGAACAACTTTTTCTATTCAGAGGTTAAGGTCTATCGAAATAAGACAGCACAAAGTATTCTTGTTCAATGGCGGATAGCCAGTATGTACTATAGTGCCGGAATTGACGCCATCTAGCGGCCACAGTGGTGACCCTCTTAGCAATACGAACTGGCATACAGTTCCAGTTTCGCATTTTCTGGTTGTGCATCATATTATGTTCTGGAAAGTCTTGGAATTTGAGACCTTTTACAAGTTCCAACAAAATAAGCATGATACTTATCAGTGTTGTGTCGTTTGATCAAAGATGTGCGGTCCGGAAAAATGATTGAGATTTTCCTGATAATGGAAGTGATGGAAAAACCAAATGGTATAAAAATTTATTGCAGATAAAATAGGTGTTTTTTAGAAACTCAGAATAAAGTAAAACAAAGTAATCGTTATAAGTGTTAAGATGTCAGTATACTGTATGTGGGCCAAGCGACAAGCTCGAAAAAAAATAATCGCAAGGATCATTTTCGATCACCTTCTGTAACCTTTGTTTCCAATAACATGACAGATCTTACCTTTTGACGCTTCGGATATCTCTGAGAACTGTGTTTGTTGACTCGTGATCAAATTCAGAATAAACATCTCATCTGAAAAATTATTTTGTTAAATGAAACAAAGGACAATACACTTAATGTTGCTTTATTTTTCTCATGAATTTCATACACGTTACATAAACAGCATTCATAAAAATAATTGCAAAACCGTAAAACTAATAACGTTCAAAACAATCACATTCTTGAATGCAATTCTGTTTTGAAAAAAAATACTTAACTATATTCTACAAAAAATAAGTCTATGAAATATTCTATCATTCTCCGATTTATACCAATAAAATTTGAAAATAGTTACAAATACGCAATACAATGATGCTTGTTCATGTATCTGTCAAGTTACCACCAGCTTTATATAAAAGAACATTCACAAAAAAAATTCAGATACTATTAATATGCAAAATATATATACAAATGCGCACTATAAGGTCTTATCACTTGTCTATCAAGGTACCACGAACTTTTTTTATGTCTTGAATTCTCCCCTGTTCCTGCTTCCTTTTCGTCATCCCTTTCCTCTCCAACTGCTTTTCTATTATGCGGGCGTTGTTAGCATAGCTGTCAGCGACTTCTCTCTGAAACATTTCAAGATATACCTCAATAACTGGGATTATGATTTGAATATGGAGCAGTAAGAGACCACTCTATCACAACTCTAATATCTCAGTCTATAATAAATATCTTTCAATTCCCTTGATTGAGTTTTCAGTTTCTTTTTGATAAAATTATATTGTTTTTTCTCAATCTTCTCTCCAATTATTGGATATCCTGAAAATGCCGAAAAGGATGTTGAAACTCGTAAATACAGGGTGGCCGATATGTAACCGATATAATACGTACATTTTTTCCATCTTAATTTTTTATTGAAAATTAGAAATTATGTATGACAAATAATATCAGACAAATGTCCGCCTATAGAAGCCGCGCAAACCTAAGCCCTCTTGACTACATTTTCCATCACTTTTTGGTAGGTTTCAGGAGGAATATTTTCAATCGCTTCCGTAATATTGTTCTTCCGCTGCTCTACAGGATTTGGTTTGTTGGCATAAACCCTATTTTTCAAAAATTCCCATGAAGTGACTTTGGTGGCCAGTTGACCTCACCAAATCGAGAAATTAAACGTCCCGGAAATATTGCTCGCAAAAGATTAATTGTTCGCTAGCTGTGTGACAAGTTGCTCCGTCCTGCTGGAACCACATGTTGTGCAGGTTAAATTGTTGGATTTGAGGAGTCAGAAAGTTTTGCACCATTATGACGGTAGCGCTCGCCAGTGACAGTAGTAAGGGAATTACCTGCAGCGCCTTCAAAGAAGTAAAGTCCAATGACACGTCCATACCACACACCACACCAAACTGTCACTCGACGAGGATGTAGTGGTCGTTGATGGATGACACGAAGGTCTAATGCTCAGATACGACAATCCTGCTTATTAACAAATCCGTTCATATCGAAGTGCGCTTCATCGCTCATTATCAGTTGTTGGTAAAAATAGTTCTTGGGTTAACAGAATTTTGTATGGCCGCAAATGCAAATCTTAGTGCGACGAATACGCAGTTCTTGAGAACGATGTCTGGTAGACGTCTCAGGGCGCTCCACTACACTTTTACGAACACGGCCCGACCTTGGCAAGTCTTTAACTTCACCAGTTTGTTCAAATTTCCGCACCAACTGACAAATGGTGTTGACACTGGGCACATTATTTCGACCTAAAGCTTACCGTAGATTCCGAATCGTTGCAAAAATCTGCTCATTATTTAAGTAAAACGTTTTAACAATACGGGCGCATTGTAGGATCGTGTAGCACTCCATGATGAATTGGACACAAGGGCTTCAAAGAACTATTTCGGCGCCACCTACTGAAATGCGTGTATCAAAAATGGCGCGCAATTTAAATCAGTCAGTTATATATTTTCCACCCTGTATAAGTATTAGTTATTCACTAGGTTTATTGTCAAAATTTGTCAAAATATCTTTGCGCAAAATTTTCTGAAAATTGCCAGGCATAAAAAATGTTATGAGAAGAAACTTATAAAAACGTGAATCTGATGGTGTAAAAATATATGGCGCCTTCTATTTAAAGTTATTGAAAAATGCAACTTTTGCGACACTCTGATAAAGTTGACATACATGATCATCCTCTTTCCAAAATTCAGCGAAATACTATGCAAAATGACAAGAGCCAAAGCCTTCAAGCATAGGCATTTCTTCAGACAAATGATAAAATAAATAAACAAATAATGATGATTAAAACTCTACAATGTATTATATCAACATTCTTGTATTCGAAAGGTCTTTCCAAACATACAATATAATATAGGGTGTTCAATTTTATTGTGACACTAAATTGTGCAACACCCTATATATTTCCAAATAATTTAGAAAAACACACCAATGAGATGCCAATCTTGCTGCTCAAAACGTTTTTGAATGTCTTTTATAGTTTTTCTATTGAACAACTTTCCATCTTCCTATATGTTGTAAATGTTTAAAGACGAGCAAGTTTTAGTAAAATGGTGCAGGCAAGCATACCCACAGGGGCTAAGGCACCAAACTTTAACACCCTGTATCTCTAATAGAAATCATCTCTGGGCTTTACGCCCATTGGTACATTGGAATAACATGAACTATCACTATACAAATTTTCTTTAAAATTGACAGGTATGGGGGGTCAAATTCCATATACTTTGTGTCTGGTACTTTGTCATTTGGTTCAGTTTTTACACAGAAAAAACTCCATGGGCCCAAAGCTTCTATAATTTAGATAATTCCCTTGAAATATTTTTCCATAATTATTGTGCGTATTTTTTTTTGTCTGAGGTTACATAACTCACAGCTTCAATTTCATCTTCCTCTTCGTCAATAGTAGAAACTGTAACTGAACTGAATTTTCCCATGTTCTTCGTATGCTTTGTGACCATAATCTTCTTTGGTTTCTCAACTGCAACTTGATTATAAATATTGCTGATTGGACCTTCTCGTGAGCTTTTTATCAAAGAGCCATTTACTGAAATGTAAAATAACTTATCAACAAACTAGACACCTACGAGGCCTTTTTTTTCAGCTGTTTGAATGTTTTTGAGTTCCCTTGAGGTGATTTTTCAACTTTGGAAAGAGAAAAAAGTCACAAGAACTCAAGTCAGGCGAATAAGGAGGCTTTGGAGCCATAGAAATGTTCTTACTGGCTCGAAACTCGTTTATTGACATTGCTGCGTGACAAGGAGCACTACTGTGATGCAACACCCAGTTGTTCTTGATTTGATGAACGATGGTGCGAGTCAGGTTTAACTGTTCCTCAATCATTCTGACTGTCAGCTGACGATCTGAATACACGAGATCACGGATTCTGTCGATATTTTGATCGATTCATGAAGATAAAGGCTTTCGTGGTTCATCTTCTGAAAATGCCTTAAACCACCGAAAAATCTAGGCTTTTGACAAAACACATCTCCATAGGCCTGCTGAAGTTTAGCAAGAGTTTCCGTTGCATTGTGCCCAAGTCTGACGCAAAACCTGATAGCACATGGTGCTTGAAATCCATGTGACTCATTTTTTGAACACAATATCAGAAACTGTTTTATAAAAAAAAGCTACGGACAACCAAATGACTCGAACGAGGTTAAACTTGTACTGAAGACGGATCACATGTTCCCCTCTCTGCCCTCCAAGCCCTTCATCTCCAGTCTTGCCTGATCGAACGCTACTTTGCCGATCTCATCACGTAATTCACAAGGTTCGTATAACCATGGACAACTCTATACCAATATACCAACAGATTTTTTGTCTTTTATTTTGAGATATTTCTTACCAATAAAACTGACTGAAGAACTGGGATCATGTTTATAGTACAGAAGTAATCCGCATTTTTTACATTTAAGTCGATGTTGTCTTTCAATCCCATCTGCTCTCTTAATATGTACTGTTTCATCTAAATCACAAGTTATCTTATGTGCATGATTTGCACCATCCAAAACTCTGGCTCCATCCCTTTTGCGAAGTGGCAGTTTTTCTATCGAACAGTCTATAAAACAAGTTTGTATCATTTATCTATATTTTACTTATGAAAGCAATATGATTTCCAACAGCGAGCTTCTAACCAGGAAGTCTATTACCGATCCTTCGCATTCGTGTGAATTGCTCATAAAAATGCGAGCGGTCCGATAAAATTCATATTCTTGAGCACATATTCCAAAGAAATCGAACTGCGATTGAATAAAAGAAATATTTTATGAAGTCATAATAACTATCTCCTTTAATAAACACTCAATCAATCTGAATAAACTATTTGCAGTGCTTTTGGCGTTTTTTCCCACCACGTATGTTCTATAATAGACATTCACACGAGAAGCTTGACGTATACCATTTTAAGAAATCGTTTGAAGGATTCGAGAAATACCATCCTTGGATCTGAGCTACATATTATGTTTATAATCTTAAAACTGACCTAGATAGATACTACTTACCCAAAATTAAAGTCATTTGTCCGCAGATACAATAGTAAATATGTAATGGTTTTTCATCGCCATATTCCTCCTGGTCTTTGATGTCTGAACAAGCTATACTCCGAGAAACTATTTTAGGCATTCTGGACAGCAATAGTGAACACACTCAAAATAATGACCTCTGGGGAAGATATCTCTGCCTAGAACCAATAATATAAAAGGTAACATACCTGTTCAATATCAACCTGAAAATAAAATGAATGCACTGATAACCGTGAAAACACGTTCGTATAGCGTATCGAACATGAGAACCAAATTAATTACCCTAGTTTTTGATGGCATGTAGGTAGAAGAAAGCTCGATCACAGACATCTCGTCGGTTTACGCCATTATTATCACTTTGAAACTAGTTGTCATTGTAGTAGCTGTGTGTGTTGCCTGAACGTTAACTTGAGCTATGTGTTGTTGCTTTAATGTAATCTGCGCTTCAGAGATGGCATTAGCGAGAACCATTTATAACTTCTATGGCCTAAGCAATTTTGTCTATACCATTGCCGGAATGATGTTCATTGTGCCATTCCTTCCTAGGTTGCGTTCACAGAGAGTAGATGCGACTAGCTAGTACACAAGTGACAAGTATGGCGATCAGGTCACTATCATAGCGATTATTTTACATAATACTGGTACCGAACACTACGCTGCGCTGAGTTATATCTGGTCTCTGCCTGGGCCTTGTAAGTCGGGAGGTTAGATATCAGAAAGTACTTCCTAGTCCTAAAAAATTATCTCGACTTCTTCCCAGCAGCTACCACGATAGACGAAATACATGTGTGACAAGTTATGCTCCAACATGCTACATCGAATGGTGTCCTGGCAAAGCTCGGCAGTGGTAACCTGCACGTGTCTGGATGCCTGCATACAAAGTGATGTCACCCACAAAGATATGGACTGGATTGCGGATTATACATGGAGGTTAAGTCAGCAAACTATCTGCAAAACCTCGTCAGGAAGCCACGAGACGGAGATCTGCCATTAAACTTTAAACAATGTAGCTGTTGATGAACGTCTGTTATTTGTGCTTGTCAGCCAGTAGCGAAGGAATGGAGAACAAGACGCTGTAAAAGAGCAGAGTGATACTCTCCCAGAGCTTCATTGCCTAGCAGCTGTGCCGCCTTGCCATCCCGCATCTGGTGCATTAGAAGCCAACATGATTTAAATAGATGTAGGGCCAATGCCGAGCTAGCAAGCCGGGGATCGCGGGTTCGAATCTACGCCTCGAAAGTTATTTCCTGGCCATTGATATTGTGTTGTGTATTTTACGCAAGTGGTGCAATATTAACTGGTACGCCTCATCGCTGGAGCTAGTTTATTATATCAGTTACCAGTAGATGGCTCGTGGGGTAGTGAAGTGTTGGTACTGCAGGGTAGGCCAAAAGGGTCAAAGGTAGCCTAGTTGCCAGGCTTCGCCTCGCACCACTATTACTACATTGGTGGATCTTTAGAATATTCTTCTTCAGTATATTCCTTGAAAAAAAGCATCGCGTATTACATTAGGCGGAACGTCCTGAGTCCGCATTGTATGTCAACATAGTTTCGTAATAATGGTCACTGATCAATATAATGCTCAGGCCTCAATATCTTCCTATGGCATGCAGAGTGCCACAGTCGGATGTCGATCTAGGGAGAGCTTGGGGGGTATAGCCCGCCACAGCGAGAGAAAACAGACTAGCAATCGGATGACATCAGTTTTCGTTCGAAATACACTGTTTACCCCTTGGCGTCTTTTACGCTTTACGTCAAAGTTTCTAGATCTGACAATGACTAGATTTAACACATAACAAAGCGATTCATCACCGATGTTATCTTGTCTTACGTACCCAAAGATACAACTGACAAGAACGACGTATGGTCTTCCTTAGAAAATGAGACGATAATTTTTTCCAAGATGATAGAAGGGTAGACATAACCTTTTGCAAACGAGGTATAAAAAGGATCAAAGGTGACCTAGTTGCCAGGCTTCGCCTCCCCACCACTACTACTACATTAGTGGATCTTCGGAAAATTCTTCTTCAGAAAATTCCTTGAAACAAGCATCGCGTACTTCATCAGGCGAAACCTCCTGGGACCGCAATGTACATCAACAGAGTTTCGCGATTACATCAAAAAGCCTCTGCTGACTTCGTAATAATTGTCACTGATCAATAAATGCTCAGGCCTGAATATCTTTCCATGGCATGCATAAGCCAGAGTCAGATGCCGATCTAGGGAGGGCTTGGGGCCCGCCACAATAAGAGAAAGAAAACAGATAGTGGGATGACATTAGCTTTTCGTTCAAAGTCCACTGGCGTCTTTTACGCTTTACGTCATAGTTCCTAGATCTTGCCCCACATATCCCAAAGAACGACGTGTGGTCTTCCTTAGAAAATAAGATGATGATTTTTATCTTTTTTTTCTTAGCTGGTTTTTCCAAGATGTGACATTCTGCAAACAAGGTCTGCAAAAAGTGTCAAAGCAATAATGGTACCAACACAATAGCAGTTTTAATCAATCCACCTATTCAAATAAAAGGCTTCTTGAAATTCTTTGACTTACTTCATGAGATATTTTAAAAATTAAGGATACAAATATTGGTTTTTGATAATTGAAAATCCTTTAATTTTCACTTATCTCAATAGTGCCAACATACAAAACAACTGGAAGTTACTAAAACATCCTTTGACTTTATTTTCTATTACTTGTAAGATATATTATAGTACCGAGCGCCCTCAACGCATTACTGTTCGCTTAAAATCCGATTAACTTTCGACATACTTAAATTATAATACCAGTGAGGACACTGTGCATTCATTAAAATGATTCAAATCCTTATTCATTGATACATTGCAAAAATAACCACTTACGACCAAATGAATGCACATGCACGTGTATGTTATATACACCTTGCTCCAAAACATATTGCATTCAAAAGCTTACTGAGTGCTCAGCAGTAGGCATTGGTCTATATTTCAGGCCCAATAACCGTCTAAGCAGTAGAAAGGGCTTTCTGCATCTCCATGGTAGATGATCAGGCAGATAACAGCTCTGCTTTACTCAAATTGGAGAGTCTTTTGCTACAGAAGTCTGAAAGAAGAAAAACAAGTGGATGTTGTTTCCAAAAAAAAAATCAATATCAGTAAATTACCTCATACCTCATTGAAGAATTACCAGTTAGTTGACATGATGTCTGTTGAGAGTTCCAGGTACCTTGATGAGGGTGATTTAGATTTCAACCCTAAACAATTTTGTCAAGGTCGATTATGACGTCCTTGACTATTTGCAGATTTACTTGCACCGGTCTGACCAGACCACGTTGCAACACTGCATCCTCTTAATGTGATTAAAAGGGATTCATATCTTTAGCACTACTCTTTCCATACTTTGTAGTGCTGGAATCTTTCTTCGTTAATGTACACGCAGGGGTATTTCCACTTCCAAAGTTGCTGCCAGGTTTAACAGCAGCAGAATTTCTAGGCATATATGGTGAACCCATTCCACACTTGGTAGTGCTGAAGTATTCCATCTGTGATGTAACCCAAGGGTTATTTCCACTTCCAAAGTAGCCACCAGGTATAAAAGCAGCAGTACTTCCAGGCATATATGGTAAAGAACTCATTCCATAGTTGGAATTGCTAAAGTATTTCATTTGTGATGTACCCCCAGGGTTATTTCCACTTCCAAAGTAGCCACCAGGTATAAAAGTGGCAGAATTTACAGGCATATATGGTAAAGAACTCATTCCATACTTGGTAGTGCTGGCAAATCCCATCTGTGATGCACTCCCAGGGATATTTCCAATATTAGCGTTGCTACAAGATATAACAGCAGCAGAGTTCCTAGGCATATGTGGAGAACTTTTTTCAAACTTCATAGTGTAAGAATCCTTCATCAATAATGTACCCTCAGGGGTACTGACATCTTTGGAGTTGCTACCAGTTGTAGAATTTATAGACATATTGGATGAAGTTTCATCACTTAAGTCTATGGTTTCTTCTACCATAGACTTCAGGTGGAACTGAACTTTATCATAACCAAAATAAAGCCTGAAGCTCTCTCTTGTTAGAGTTTGCAGTGACATTTCATCAATTGCAAAAGTCCATATTTGTCCTGGACCTGAAATTATGTGATCCAGTACAATCCATGTCTGAGTATCCAGACCATCATTCATCCTTTCCAGTCGTTTTAACACATCTTGTGCTATAAGGTGTTCACCCTCTGCATCATCATGAAGGAAAGCCTCGCAGACATGAGGATTTGGTAGGTCTTTGCCTTTTACAAATTCTAACATTCCATATGACTGTAGGTTTTTAGTCACACCTTCTAAACTGTTTAGACTGGCCTCATCTGCACAGGTTATTTGTAACCAACCATATCTCAGAATGCAATGCATCTTCTCTTGTGGTATGTTATCAGGAATATATGTAACAGCTTCCACTACTGCCTCTTTAAGGGTTAATAACTGGTCTCTAGTGAAAATGGATGTTGGATATTCTGGGTGAAGTAATCCTGCTACATATAAAGATTTTAGATCCTTTCTGGATTTCATATTTGGTATAAAAGTACTACTACTAGAACTGGCCAACGCAGCTGAAGGGTGCTTTTGCCACTTATTGAGAATTTGCCCAAAAGAATTATCTGTTAAAAGCAATGATTTGGAGTTCCCAACTTTAAAGTTGGATTTGTTCAATGAATATTCTATTGCTTGACCATCATTATTAGACCATCTTGTTCCCTTCTTGATGTTTTGTTTGGAAATACTACTATCTGAAGGTGATGTAGAATGGTACTTGACTTGACTAGCTCTTGGATTGCTAGATCCAGATAACTCCATTGAAGAATTTTTTTGTCCTGTGCTCTTCATTTGAGCTTTGTCTTTCAATACCTTTTCCTTAGTAGTCTTGTATGGGACACCACAAGCTACTAATTTTTTTAAATCTATTTGCGTTGATCCAGTTAATTTAACCTCCTCACATTCTTTAAATGTGAGAACATCATTACTTTGCATATGTGACTTTGGAGATTTTACAGGTAAGTAAATTTTATCTTTAGGGTTCTTAATTGCTGAAGCACCAAATTTGAAATTTGGAGATTGGTGAGAATGTTCACCAATTGCTAGATTACTTCTTTTCGAATTACTCTCCCTATAGTCTGAATTATCTTTTTTAAAAGTTCTTTTACACCCTCTTGCTACTGTGGTTGTTTTAAATTTTAAATTATCATTAAATTTCCATGGGTGTGTTTGGTCACCCATTATAGACCTCTTAGTCTCTCCTATCCAAGCACTACTTTCTGCAAATGACCTAGAATGGATAAAAGGTGCTTTATATTCCTTAATGTGTACTGAACTACCAGCTCTCCAATCACCTTTTCTGTTAGGTATATCTTTTGAATTCTGAATTCTACCTGTCCCAGACATATATCTCCATTTCTTGATGTCTGAACCTGTTGCTTCATCCATTTCTTCTTGCTTCTTCTTTTTAGCACTAGACAAATTATTTGTCTTGAGGTTCTCTGACTTATGCACATGTTTGTAGCTTTTTGAACCTCTTCGTGAAACTTCAGCTGATAAAGAAGAGTTTGCATTCATCTGTCGTTCCTCAGCTTCTTCCTTTTCTTCTTCATATGCCATCTGAACAGCAAACTCATAAGGGATTCCACTGTTTAAGATTCTCCTTAGGCGCCTTCTTCTTGCCCCAGATAATTTTGTCTTATCTTCAACCTCTCCGCCTGAAGGTTTTGCAATGTTTTGGTTAGGTCCTTGACTACTATCCATGTTATTTGTTATCTTATCCTTTTTCTCCATGTTGTACCTTAACAGTACTACTTTCTAGTTAAAGATACTATGTATGAGGATCTATCTACCATCTGTTGTGTAATGGAAATGTGAACGATACAAGAGTAGTTTCTCAGTTATTTTTTACCTTTTCTGATACCTTTGGTTGGTGAGATGAAGTTTACGGCAGTAGGTAATGTACAGCAAGGTTAGAGCGGCACTGCATAGTATCAGCAATGGTTTAGATTTTCTCAATTGTTGTAAATTATTTCAATTAATATAACTCAGAAAATAAGGTTTACGTTTTTGTTTACCTTGTTAATCTCAAAAAGGTCAGTAATGAGGATGAGTAGAATAAAAACGTGATGCCAATGTAAAAAGTCAAGACAGTCGACAGTAGTGACAGACTGACAGAACCGAAGTCAAAGTCAGTTGCCATTTTAAGCTGGGTCACAACCTCACAACATTGGTCCACTGAGGCAACAGTGAACAGCATGTGGCATGCTAGTTGTTTCTTAGTGTTGCTTCTTGTTGACGTTCGACAGTGGTGCCCAAAATTCTATAATTGCCGCATGCGAATTTTGTTCCTCTATGTGGCATGCGCTTTGTCGTACATGAGTGAGGCATGCGTCTTCACGATTCAATTCAGGCGAATGTTGGAGAAGAAGTATATATCCCCTTCTTACAGTGCGATGAGCCACTCTTTTTTTCTACGTAATTTTTTTCGTTCCCGAGGGGACGCCGAACGCAAATTCTTATTTTTTTTAATTCCCAATACCGAACAGTTGTATTTTCCTATTTAATAAATAAGTCTACATACTATGTTTGCCTCATCATCCTACAAGACCTGACCTTATATTTACCTGACAATTCCTGTAATTTATCCTGCTTTGGTCACGCATCTTTATATTTTTCCGATTTGTTGTTCTATAATTCACTCCAATGATGGTAATATTCAATTAAACATCATGTATGTTTTCTCATTGGTCCACTCCATTTTGTTGCCTGCTCCAAGTCACACCAATCCGACCGGGTTTGGGTAGCCGGCGACACTGATCAACACGAGGATTCATGTCACATATTTTTTGTCGTTTTGTGTTGCCTCTATGGAAAGACAGTGTGCCGCCAATGCTGTATACTACATGTTGCCCAAAAGTTGCCTCAGTGGAATTGCGCCATAATACACAAAGAGACGTAGTTAGCGGTCCACGTGATTAGCGGATTCCTGTGTTCATTCCTTTCATTCATTGATCCTACCCCCACTTCTTAATTCTTCAATATACAGATACGTCAAACAATCATGTAAAAAAACATTTAACTTTTAGCTTTTGTAAACATTCAAATATTCAAAAAAGCTTTTGCCACCCATAGCTTGAAGAAATGGAATAGTATTTGTGGTTGTATATCCTTGAATTATATATTGAACAAACTCCCACTTCTATTCTAATAAAACAGGCAAGTTTGATTTTTATATATACTGCCAGGAAAGGAAAAAATGTCTTTTCATACATAAAATTTTGTGATTCCAGGGTTTTTGCAATACGTGAAAATGTGGCAAGTGGCGGCCGAACAGAAATTTAACATGGACACACACAAGCTTATCGCAGAAACTCAATTACACAAGTTTACATTGTTTCTGGAAGACGTTAATCATAATATCATATCACAGAAGAAATCGTTCACAAATACAAACAAAATAGACTCCCAACTAATATGGCTTAATGAACAGCTTCATTCAAGTGAATCTATTTTTCATCTCACAAACTCTGACAATAAAAAACTGTGGCAAATAATTGCTTGTTTTGCAACTATATGCAATGAGATAAGCTGTTTGAGCAAGGAAGCAAATTGTTTGTATATACAATTTCTTTCCAACAAAGAAGCAACTGACAAACCTGATCCAGCCTTTATTGGGCAGATGTTGAAACTATTACAACAAACTCAATTTTTTGTTGTAAGGATCAGAGAAGTGGTTGTTTTAGCATTGAAGCAATTATGCATGGTTTTAGATAAAAGTAACAATACATGGAGGTCTTATAATGTCTTTAGTTCTTTAGGTGATCTCTTAATATGTTTGTTAAAATTTGATGCTCTTCTAGAATCACAAACTTTGAAGCAACAGTGGCTTATGTATAGTAAAATTATAAAAAATGCTACTCATAGTAAACGGTTTGATAAAAACAAATTGGTAGCATTTAGTAAAACTTTACTTTTAATTGAGTCACAATTGTTGATGGGCTCAACATTAAAGGATACACTAGAACATTGCTTGGAAAATAAAGATCTGTATCTAAAAATCAAAAGTTGCGCTTTGAGTAGCGAAATATCATCTTACGTTGATATGCTGTTGACTGAATTAGAATCATCTGAAAGTGTCAAAATGGAAGTCTGGTGGAAAATGAATATTTTCTTAGCATTCCATAGTACCATTTTTGGCAATACAGATAAAAAGGTAATAAAAAGGGCCTTAGAAGTGAACAAAAAACGTTCTAGCTGTACACTCATTGGAAATCATGTCTGGTATCCTGAACAATTTTTATTGAAACATGCTGTCTCATTTGAAAAGCTCATAGATGAGAAAACAATAGAAAACTATAGGTTAAGTCAGATAACATTAAAGTCCAAAGGATTTTATAAAGATTTGAATCATTTGTGTTACCAATCATGTTACTTATTGATAGAAATGGAAAAAATTGTGAAAATGTCTACTGCAAATTTAAAATCCAAAGAACTCCAAACTGCTGTCACATTAATAAGAGAGGCAATCAAATTGGTAGATAAAATTAACTTGTTGCTAAAATGGGTATTAAATCTAAAAACTGACAAAAAACTGTCCATAACTAAAACTGAAATTTTAACTGCTTGTAAACTCATTGAAGTCCTCAAATGTTTCAGTTTCTTCTTATTTGGAAACATGGTAAAATTCTCACATATACTGTTGATGGTGACTCAACATTTATCATACAAAGCACTAACAATGCTACATGCTATTAAAAAAAATATCACACAAGAAAAATCTTATAAAGAGCATCAGTTGGATGTGTTATCAGCTTTTAATATATGTGAGCAGGTTTTGAAAAAATGTTGTACCCCACAGAGCTTGCTTGTTGCAAATTTAGCTCTGTCTGTATGTGGTTCAAGCAGTAGTCTGTTAGAAATCAGGTATACTCTACAAGAACTGGAAACTGTTATGAATTTTACAAAATTGTTGAGGTCTGTTAGTAATTGTTCTTTCTTATACTGGCATCAAGGTTATATGATTCCAATATATTTTGAAAAGATAAAGTCTTCAAAAACAGATTACTCTAGATACTATCTCATTGTTAGTGCCCTCAATGATTGCCTTGAGGTAAACAGGAATAAGACAACTATAATTGTTAATAAAATGATTACAGAAGAATTCTACAAGACCTTTGCACAAATAATCGAGGGAAATTTGAGATTGCAGACTCACTTGCATTTGCACTTACCACCCATTGATCCTTTTGAAAATTATTACCCACTAAACTTGGGCAAGGACAACCCTGTTCTATTAGGAAATCTTTACAAGAGTATGAAACACAAAATTGAACATCATTTAAGTGAAACTTTTTACAATTTAACATCTGTTGTACTACATGACTGGAAAACGTATGGAGAGATGAGGAAACTAGCTTCCTTGGAATACAGTCTAGACACTGTAGATGACACTCTTCCTATGCAAACTCTTGAGCAAGGTCTAGATGTATTGGAAATAATGCGTAACATCAGTGTATTTGTCAATATATACAATTATAATCTCAACAGTCAAGTTTTTATAGAAAAATCAAGTAATAACAAACATCTTAATTCCATTGGTATATCCCATGTTGCTAATTCTATAAGGACTCACGGGGTTGGTATCATGAATACTACAGTCAATTTCGTGTACCAGTATTTGAGAAGTCAGTTTTACATCTTTAGTCAGTTTATTTTCGATGAACACATCAAATCACGTTTGATAAAGGATATAAGATTCTTCAACGAATGCCGAGCATCCTTAAATCAGATGTACCCCTATGAGAGAGCCGAAAAATTCAATATTGGCATAAAAAAACTTGGTTTGAATCAGAAAGGGGAAAGTTATTTGGATTTATTTAGAAAGGTGATAACACAAATTGGTAATGCGATGGGATATGTCAGACTTATCAGATCTGGAGGCAGGAGATGTTTAGCAGAAAACACTTGCTTTATTCCGGAGTTGAAAAGGGTGAAAATCCTTGCAGAGACCATCGAAAGTGATGAAATGCCTGTCTTGTCCAAAAAGGCGGCCACAAGCGTATTGGATAACCTCAACACATATTTGTACAACATGAAAGACTCGACGGAGTATTTCAGTTTATTGGTTCGGGTTTTTGAACCTGTCTTGAGAGATGGTAACAACTTGCATCTAAAGAACTTTTTTATTATCGTTCCACCACTTACAATAAATTATATAGAACATTCCTTGAACTGCAAGGAAAAATTGAACAAAAGGTACAATGAGTGCACCTTCACAGATGATGGGTTTGCTCTTGGCTTAGCCTACATTATAGAGTTGTTGAACCAAGAAAAGAAATTTAACTCACTGCATTGGTTTCACTCCGTTCATAGAAAGTTGCTAAACGATCGCAACAAAATCAGTGAACAAATCAATGCTGCAGATACTCATGAAACCAAACTGATGCAGACATTGACACTGACTGAAAAGAAAATTTCTATGTATGAAAATGAATTTAAACTTTTATATTATAGTTATAATAGTGCAAGATTGTTCTTTCAAAGTTGAATATGTGATATATTAATGCTTCGTTACTACTTATGGAATATGTTTTCAGATATCTATGTGTATGCATTTTTTATATTGTTAATAAAAATCTATTATTCTAAATGTTTTTTATAACCATATGGAACATGATTATACTTGCTCCTAGACAAAAGTTTTTAGTAAGCAGTTTAACATTTTTGCTGCTAGCTTCTATGATACACAGTAACCCGGATGCGGTAATGTGTTTTTCTAAAATTTTAATTAATTAGGCTTTATAATTGTCAAAGTAGTAAACTCAAGCATATATATATATATATATATATATAAGGTAAGGTGGGGCAAGTGCTGCCCAAAAAATTAAAAGTTCAAAATCGAGATCACAGAACAAATACTTAAAATGTTTTATGGATGATGCATTTTAACCAGAGAGTAGCCTATAGTGTTCTCTACAAAACTGAATATTTTAGATTGAATTAGAAAATTTACAATTTACCAAAAATGTTGTTTTTTTATTAGGATGACAATTGCTGCTCTTGCCCCATACATTCGGGGCAAGAGCGTAAAATCCATTCCTGTAGTTAAGTTTTCCTACGAAATCAAAACGAGGCAAGAGCAATCATCTTTATATTATGGATAATTGGTTAGACACGAAAAATAAATGTTATCCTGGTCAGAAGTTGAGTGATGATCTTAGAAAGGGACTGATACCTTTTTGAAATGATACAAAAATACATTATCGATGCATAACACTCTTGTTTTTATTTAAGTAATAAGAATTTATCGTCACTTATGTATTTAAATTGCCAAAGTAACAAACAGTTTTACATTACGTATAAATCCCAGCTTTAACAAAACCACTTCGAAGTATTTCAGGATTTGTTTCTCTCCATATATCTCCAATAAGTTTTGAAAAAATATTCTTCGGCATCTTAATACCCACGTTCTTACGCTGCCATTCTACTAGTTTAGTTTTTAGGGATTTGGAAACACTTAAATCAAGTGGTTGTAAAATATAACTGGTAGATATGTGGGGGAAGTTTTAAAATTGTTATCTGGTTGTCGATAGCAATTCTAACAACTTCTACACTTAAATGAGTCGCATGACCATCGTAAATTACTAAGACTGGTCTTTCTGGAGGCAAACACTTAACGAAACTTTTTTCAAAATAGTTTTTAAAAACTGTGCTTTCCATCCATCCGTTGGCAGTTGCTGCATATGTCATTTCGGGAAACTCGCTACCAGGGGGTGCAAGCCACTGATCCCAGACGTGCTTGCCCTTGAAAATTATTAAGGGAGGCGCCTTTTCTCCGCTTGCGCTGCAGCACATTAAGACACTGGTATTCTGTTTTCCAGGCCCACTTGTTGTCCGTGTAGCTGGAAGTCCCCGTTGCCCAACGATTTTCGTTTTTGAAGGGTCTGAGCAAAAACTGCTCTCATCTAAGTTCCATATCTGAGATGGTTTATCCTCTAATCCAAGTTCTTTGATTGTATTTTCTAATAAATCGAAGTACTGGTAGACTAAAAACGGAACAACATTCTTTTTTCGGGCAAATTCGACGCTTTGAGGTGTTTTAATAGAAAGCTTGTGACGACGTTTAAAATTTAAAAACCAGTCTTCACCTGGTTTGTCATTTTTAAACTGCGTTTTAATTTTATTCGTTTTAACGTAATCTTCCACTATCCCGAGCAATTCCTTTCTGGTTAGACCGAATCCCCACTTCTCCATACAGCGGATACAATCTGCCAGACACGTCTCCTCTTCAAAACTGAGATCTGTCCTTCTACCATAGGTTGAACTTTTCTGACCTCTGCGCCCTTTTACATGGTCCGAAAGTGTATTTTTTGGAATATGATACATCAAGCTAGCTCTGTAAATACTCATTTGTCCACTCTTTACAATGTTTACAGCAGTCCTTAGATCTTCTTTTGAATATCCGTATCCTCTCTGAGATTTGCGAATATAATTGCGAACCATAATTTAATTCTGAAACAGAGGGAATATTTCAAAAATACTGTTGGGGCAAGTGCGTTTTATAGACTGCACTTGCCCCTTTAAAATAGGCCGCTCTAGCCCCTGTATAAAAAAATCTCAGGGCAAGTGCAGCCTATCAACAAAAACTTGTTTTATTGAAAATAAAAGCAAAAATATCGTTATCACTAGGAAAATGATAGAACAATAAAAGTGTACTTACCATAAATCAAAACTGTAACTCAAAAGATGGCCTTGATATTGACGGATGTATTAAACGTAACCTACTTGTTGCTGGACAATAATGGCGAATAAAATTTCGCGTGTTTGTCATGAACATAATACCGGTCGCTGATCTCTTCTGTTATTTTACAAAGTTGAGATAAATTGGGTAGATGAACGATCCATAGATGGTAGCACAACTGACTGATATCCGGGAAATTTAAACGCAAAAGCTGCACTTGCCCCGTAAATGCTCTTACCCCACCTTACCTTATATATATATATATATACCGGGTGCGCCAGAGAAACTTACTTATTTGAAAAAATTCCCGCGCGGTGAGCTGGGCGGGTAGAGGGGCGAGAGGCGGCGCATCTGCAGGGGGAAGTTCCCAAGTTTATTTCTCGCTCCAGTCAGTTGCCATCATGCTCTGGTCTAGAGAACAGCGGGCCTTCGCAGTCGAGAGCTTCTTTTCTAACGGTCGCTCAGTTGTTGCTACGCAACGTGCCTTCCGCGCTCGCTTTGAAATTCCTCCTCACAGACTCGTTCCTGGCCGTAATTCGATTCTGTCGTGTGTTGACTCATTTCGGGAGTGTGGAAGTGTCGCTAAACCCAGAAATGGACTTCAACGGACCATCAGAACTCCGGAAAATGTCGAAAGAGTGAGGCAGTCAGTTGTGCGTTCTCCCCGGCGTTCGGCTCGCAAACACGCAGCTGCTATGGGAATTTCTGACACTACTGTTCGACGAATTCTCCATGAAGACCTCCATTTTCATCCCTATAAATTGGCTGTTGTTCAAGAATTAACTGAAAGCGATTTTGTTGCCCGTCAAAATGCATGTGAAATGCTGGTTGACAACCTGCCTGAAGACGCGGTCGTTTTTTTCAGTGACGAGGCTCACTTCCACATTTCCGGCTGCGTCAACAAGCAAAACATGCGTTATTGGTCTGGTGTGAATCCACGTGAGCTTCACCACCTTAACTGTGAGCGAGTTACGCGCAGTTACCGTGAATGGAGCTCGTTACAGGAACATGATCGAGGAATTTTTTCTTCCGAGACTCGAAGAAATGAACGTTAGGAACGTGTGGTTTCAGCAAGATGGAGCCACAGCACACACCGCACGAGACTCGATGAATTTGTTGCGACAACATTTCCCCGACCGCCTCATCTCTCTCAGAGGCGATCTCCAATGGCCGGCACGATCTCCAGATTTGACTCCCTGCGATTTCTTTTTATGGGGTTATTTGAAATCTCTGGTTTATGTCGATCGACCACGGACCATAGCACACCTCAAGAACAACATTCGCGACGCCATTGCCAACATACCGATTGATATGCTGCAAAGAGTGGATACGAATTTCAAAAATCGACTTCATCAGTGTATGCGCAATGGAGGTCGCCATTTATCCGATGTCATTTTCAAGACTACATGAAAAAAAAATTGGGATATTGTATTCTCCAATAAAAAAAAAAATAAAACAATAATTGAAGTAATTTTGTTTTTATTGACCTTTCAAATAAGTAAGTTTCTCTGGCGCACCCTGTATATATAGCATGTGTGTCATTATCTTTTTTCTGTTGGAAAGGTTATACCAAGACAATTTTATTAAAACGTAGCAAAAAACATTTTAAAGCCAAATTTATAAAAATAAACGATCAGATATCACGCAAGCGTAACATCAACAGTGAAAGTGTTTAGATTTTAGATTATATACAGGGTTATCCAAATTAAGTGTCCACCATTAGTAACTTTGTTATTAGTGAAAATACAAAGTTGTTTGAATTAGCAAACTAGTAGCATTTTTAACGCTGGTAAAAATGAGAAATAAAAAAAAAACAATTGAGAGTCGTTATTTTGATTTTTTTCAGTAAAATAACATTTTTTAAATGGAAACCCCTGTATATTATATTTTTTTCTGTTAAAGCATCAAATTTTAAACAAAAAAGTTCATAATGACTTTTCCGCTAAAGTCAAAAATAAAGTCAAAATAACGATAAATATTTTTAATTATTTGCAGTATTATAATATTAAGACGGCTATGAAAACAACATGGCGTTCGCGATTTGACAGCATTAAGATAAGCGACAAATTGTTAAACTGGACATACTCGCAACTAGAAGGCTTTGGAAAACAATGATAAAATCAAATAATGTCAAACATTAGTGTAAATACTTGTTTATAAGCTTTATTGTGTCATTAATTTAAAGAAAAATGTTCTCCCATGAAGAAAAGTGTGATATGTTAGAATGCTATTTAGTGTGCAGAAAATCCTCCTTGAGAGCAAGAGAATACTACAGTGAATTATATCCCGCTCGCATTCAACCGTATGAACGATATTTTCTGAGACTTTAGGGGCAACGAAAATGTTTTTGCTAAAACAAGGGCAAAAAAAGAATTCATAATAAGCGAGGCCACGGAAATTGCAGTTATTGGATATTTTGAAGCTTATCGTGAGAATTCAATAGCAGATATTCTCAAGGACTCTAATTTCAGTTATGGTACTGTTCAAAGGATTTTAAAAAAATACAAATTTATTCCGTATAAGTACCGACCAGTTCAAACGCTTTTGGCAGGGGATCCAGAGAGAAGACTTGTTTTTTGCCATTGGTATCTTAGCTTCTGTCGCCAAAATGTAAATAACTTTCGTTACCTTTTATGGACAGATGAATCAAATTTTTCAAATTCTGGAATGTTTAATAGAAAAAACCACCATTATTGGTCAAGAGAAAATCTTTTGTTAGTACATCCAAGAGGCCCACAAGTCCGTTTCAGTTTCAACGTTTGGTGCGGTATAATTGGTTCAAAAATTGTTGGCCCGTTCTTTTATGAGGGAACCCTAACTGGTGAAAGATATGTGGAATTTATGTCAGAAATTCTGACTAATTTCTTAGACGAATTGGATCTTATAAGTAGACATCATCTGCATTTTCAGCAAGATGGCGCACCTGCCCACAACTCCAGAGGTACTTATCATTTTCTAAGTACTACTTTTAATGATCAGTGGATAGGAACAAATGGCCCAATACAGTGGCCTCCCAGATCACCAGATCTAAACCCACTTGATTACTTCTTGTGGGGTTACTTAAAGAACCAAATTTACAAGCGAAGGTACAATAACCTTGACGCGTTAAAGACTGCAGTTAGGGAAAAGATAACCCAGATAGATGGTAGGACCATACTTAAGACAGTTCGAGCAGTTGAAAAACGTGCCCAAAAATGTATTGAAGAACAAGGTGGTGTTTTCGAGCATCTTCTTTAAAAAAAATTGTTATTGTATTTTGTAAGATTATAAGTTGATGTTGAAAATAAAGTTTGTCGATACAATTTAATTGTTTCAGATTGGAGGCCATAACTTCAACAATTTGTAACCTAGGAGAAAAGTTATTGTAAGCTTTTTTGTTTAAAATTTGATGCTTTAACAGAAAAAAATATAATATACAGGGGTTTCTATTTAAAAAAATGTTATTTTACTGAAAAAAATCAAAATAACGACTCTCAATTGTTTTTTTTTATTTCTCATTTTTACCAGCGTTAAAAATGCTACTAGTTTGCTAATTCAAACAACGTTGTATTTTCACTAATAACAAAGTTACTAATGGTGGACACTTAATTTGGATAACCCTGTATAACACGTGCAGATGCATTATACAACACTTATTTGACATGCAATTTATAAAAGTTTTGAGAATCTTTATAACAAAACCTATAATGTAACACCCGAAACTTAAGCTCTACAATGAAACAAATGAAATCTGATAATGTCAAGGCCTACCTAGGAAATTCTATTTTTCTGGAATATATAAGGTTTGGCATTGAGTGTATAAAATATTACATTTTTGAAATCAATTAAAAACTATTCATCTGCGTAAAAAGAAAAAATAAAGTTGTTGCTGGAGTGCAAGAGACGAAACGTCATATTGGGATTCTAATTATGCCATCTTGCAGAGTCGAAAAAGTGGCTATGTTATTATGCAATTTATTTTGAAATCGCATTACAATTGAAGTCGGGAAAAAATTAGAACGATTTTGGGAAAATTTATTTTTTCCCGTCTCTTTCTGGAAGTACTTTGAATTTCGAAACTTACTAAGCGGCATTTTGTTGATTTCCTAAATACGCAACTTGCCCTCCTTTAAGCGACTTCGTATCTCTTAGTCTCCGAGATTCCACTGCTGAAGGACAAATTTGAAACACCCTGTGCAGTCAAAAATAGCTAGATTTTAATATTGCAACTCAAGACTTGCGCATCTGTTATAAACGACCACGGTTCACTTTTTTTCTAGGTATGTCTGATAAATTTTTGAAATAATACGAAATTGCCGAAACTAACAAAACCGGTCTGAAAGAATTTCTTGAACTGAGTCCGGGCGTCGGCCAACTTTAAATCCTAGAAAAACGTCGGTCGTCCGGTATGCGACGTTGCAACTATTGTATCAGTTTTTGCAGACTTCTTACACGGGCTTTTCGGTAGCGCTATATTTTTAGTGTTTTCGAAGGGAAAACTCGGTCGTGCGTTGGAAAATGTATTTGGATTACGGGAAGAATAGCGAAAAATTTCAGAGATACGGCGGTACAAAAATGGCAGGAAAATGAGTCCAATTTTATTTTGACTTAGTTTTGCTGTATGGGCTTAAATTTTTGATAATGTTCTTTTCGAATCGAGTGTGCACGAGATGAGGATACGTTTAATGAAAAATATAAATCTGATATGTCAAACAATCGTTGGGTCACAGTTTGGGGTATCTACACTGGGGTGGGCGTTCAACAGTAAAATAGCGCTAAATAATCTCGGATCTTTTCCCAGGCGGACCGAACATCGACAATAGGCAACTTTTTGTCAAGGCATTTAATAGCGCCCCACCCTTTTTGAAGAAATATCATTTAGTAAGGAGAAGAAGTGTCATGTGAGATATCGTGTTTTTTTTTAACCATACATGTTACATACATTATGGAAAATCATGTCACTCATTACCGTTGGTCTGTCGATCCGTTAATCATTGATCCCTTTATAACTTGGAAAATAGTGCTTGGGTTTTGACTCAACGTTACAACTATGTCAAGGATTAAAAATCGTTGTAGTTTTGAAAACGATCCAGGAGCTAAGGGCAATAAACGAAAACAATTAAAAACAAAACGTCTTGACTTTTCAGAGTCTCATTTACGAAAGATTGAATGACGGGAAATATTTTGAGGGTGACGGTTGCAGGAAGTGAGGGAGGTTGTGTTTAATTTTAATCCTTGAAATTGAGATCCTTTGAGAACTGTCGAGAGCGTTGCGTGGGAACTGTAGTCAACCTACTTGACGAAGTACAGATAAACGACAATATATTTTATGTTTGTATATGATCTTCCGGGTTGAGCGCATCCACAACAGCGAGTATATTTAGTAAACAACAACTTGAGAAATAAGAAAAACAGGCACCGGCGGCATTAGAACCCGCATCTCTTCCATTTTGTTGAGCCGACATAACAGCACCAGCTGCCAACCAACTTTTAGAGGTAAATTCAATAATACCCACGCCACTGTTCCCTTGTTCTTTCAAGCTGTTCAGTTCCCCACCTAGCGACGTTCAAGTGAAACAAACCGGATAGGTAAGGTACCTTCAATCGCTTTCTAGTTGCAGTACGCCGACTCGTGGGCACTTACCACCGTACCTCCGTGCGAGGACAGTGATCTGTATACGATTTTTTGGATGGGCGCAACAGCAAGTATGTTTAGTAAACAACTTGAGAAATACTAGAGCTAGAAAGCTACTGGGGGATACCTTACCAATACGGTTACCTTCACTTGAACGCCGCGAGATGAGGTACTAAGGCAGCTTAAGAGAATAAAGGAACAATAATAATGTCTTTATTTTTTAGTTAAAAGAAAAACAACAAAAAAAACTCATTTGATGAGGGAGGCGGCATTCAACATAGTTGCTCTTCCATGAAACCCCCAATATCGTGGGTAGAATTGAATTTGCCTCTAAAGGCGCAATTCCACCGAGGCAACATGTCGATCCTAAAAGTTGATTGGCAACTGGTGCTGTAGACTAATCAGTTAGGTCGCGTTCGATTTCTGCCGGCGCTCAATTTTCCTATTTCTCAAATTGTTGTTTACAAAATATTTTATGATTATCTGAAAAAATATAGTTATTGGCATTAATTTGTACTTTGGATAAAGCTACTATTGTGGTGGCTGAAACGGCAGTAAAAAATCAAAGGCATGTGGTTCCAGTTTAGAGGAGTCTGTAGAATAAATCTTAATCTATACAGATCTATCTGCTAGTAAACTTGAATAAAAGACATTATCACGTTTTAAATTTTATTATTCAAAACAAGTTAACAATAATGTGAAATATGTATGAACTTTTATAAACACCTAGGAAACCATTATTAATAAAAATTAAACTTGTAACCTCCAAAAAACATCTCAGCCTAATGGCCTCATAGTAAAAGCATTGAGTTAACATAAAATCATAGTTGTACAAGTGCAGTCAAATAACTATCTGTTAATTAAACAATATAAATATATGTATATGAATACAATTACTAGATATTGTATTGAATGATCCAGAATAAGTTTAGTAAACATAAAATATATTGAAAACTTCAAGCTTTTAAAATAAATATCCGAACATAATTTACAGTTGACATAAATTTCCAAAGTTACTGATGAAGATATTCAAAGCAATGGGTTTATTCGACAAAATAAGTTTCCTATGCTACTATTGGTCACGCGAGTGTAATTAAGTCTGAAAATAAAGGCTATTTACATATGATATTTGTCCCCGAAGGTGTTAAAATCTGCATCGATCATATTGGGTCAAATCATCTTAGCCAAATTTTCAGACTGATGGGTCGCCCCTAGAGGCCCCTAACCTCAAAAATGTGTTTTTACCGAAAAATATTTGCAGGCGCAATTTTACTATTACCGAAATTACATTGTTATATCCTTCATAACCGTGATTTTTTATAGACTTGTGGAACTTATTGGTGGAGAAAAAAAAATATTTTTTTTTATTTGAACTGTCCACTGTTTATCAGTTCCATTAACAAAATCATGAATTTTTGTGTAGAAGATCGCAAAAAATCGGAAAAAACACATTTTCACCGATTTTTGACATTGTAGGATATCATAGGTTGGCTAACTTAATAACTCCTATATGAATTTTTTGTCCATTCTCTTAGGTTCCACAATCAAAATTTTTGTTTCCCGAATAAATGCGAAAATAGGAAAAACCGCGTTTTCGCTGATTTTCTTCAATTTTTGATGCTTTTGCACAGGAAAGAAATAGGCTAACTTAGTAACCGATTGCATATACATACTTTTTTACGTTCTTGTCACTTCCGTTCTTAAAGTACTGATTTGTTGTCCGGAAAATTGGCAAAAATCGGAAAAACCTCGTATTCAACGAATTTTCCAACTTTACTTATTTTTGGAATATGATATCGTAACGTGGCTTTTGGTCTCATTATCAAAATTGTGAGTTCTTGTCCAAAAACTTGGAAAATAGGAAAAATTGCAATTTCGCTAATATTCTACAGTTTTTAGCATTTGATCAGGAAAGGAATACTTGGCGAACACAGTAACCTGCTGTATCATTTGAATTAATCTAGGTTCTTTTCAGCTCTGTTGATGATTTATTTTCCGAAGAATCACCATAAATCGAAAAAAAAATGCATTTTTCAAATTTCATACAGTTTTAGAGTAGGACATCATAAGTTCCTTAACTCAAAAATCCAATACTCATATGTGTATCACTGAACTCTTTCTGGTTTCATTGGCAAAATTGTGACTTGTTGCTATATTGCAAAATATGAAAAACCGCATTGTCGCAGATCTCCTTCGATTTTTAACGTTTTAGCTCAGGTAGGAAATGCAGGATAACAAACTGTATGGATATATTTTTACGTTCTTGGCAGTTTTCGAGTCAACTTAGTTGTAATAACCTACCGTAAATATCGAGATAAACCAGTGAAATTGAAGGATATAAAAAATACAGTGTCACTGCCAAGTATTCCTTTCAATGGCAAAAACTTCTAAATTGAAGAAAACCTGCGTAAATGCAGTTTTATTTTCCCAATTTTCTGGGAGACGAATTTTGACTATAGAACCTACAATAATAGATCAAAATACCTGTATTTGTCAGGTTTTTAAGTTAGTCAACTTATGATATCATACATTCAGTGTCAAAAGTTGGAGAAAAATGGTGAAAATGCGGTTTTTCAGATTTTTGTCGATTTTCCGGGCAAAAATTAATGGTTTTGTTAGTGGGTTTTTAAGCTTGCAAAATTTTCATAACCTAACCAAACATAAAAAAAAATCGAAATTTGTTTCTTGAACATATAGGTAAATCTATATAAACAGTGTTTATTTTGGATATAACAATGGTGATTTTTTCAGAATTTTCTGAGCAAAATTGCGCCTGTAAAAAACTATTTTCGGAAAAACACGTTTGTGAGGTTAGAGATCGCTGAGGGCGACCTATCGATCTTAGAATTTGGCTAAGGTGATTAGACCCAAAAAACCTTTCTTTGGATTATTTCATATTTGGATACCTTTGGGTGTCATTTTCATATGTAATTTCGCCTATAGCTTCTGTGTACTATCAAAAAAAGTTGGACTCTACTTATGGGATTATCCTCTATTATATTATTTGAAATAGAAAAATAGAGGGCATAGAAGCTCTCGAGAGAATGTTAAAAGTACCATTGCTAAAAGTTTCTCATACGGTCGGCTAACTTAACTCTTCACACAAAGGACATGGGGTTATCTTTGCCCAACAAATTTACAACATCAATCCTCTGTTTTTTGCAGAGGTCATCCATATCGATCGATTTGTTTTCGTACAGTTTCTTCGCCTTATCGGCCGCCAAGTGGGCGTAGTATGTAGGAGCAGGGTAACTGACAGCCCTTGTGCATCGACTATACATGTGGCAGAGATAGTAGGCAAGTTCTTCAATGTCGTCATAGCTCAGTTTCGCATCGTCGTAAATGGTGCAGTACTTCGTAGGTCTGGCGGTACCTTTAATGGCTTGGTGGGAGGCCAAGTAAAAGTCTTTCAGGTTTACCGACGTGGGGTGCGTGATGCCCGTATCCACGCATGTACCTGAAGCACAAGTTGTTTACTAGACAATTTTTAAAAAAAGTACCATCAAGTAACTACGACTCGAATGATTTTCATTAAAAGACAGATTTAATAATCGATAAATCAAACCCTTAATTTGTGTCGCTCATCCCTATGTTAAAACCTAGCTGGACCGATTTTCATCCAATATAGCTAAGAACCATCTTGACAGACAAATGATCAAAAAACCGCACTCAAATTGGATCATCCATTGAGAGCTACAATACTACAGACAAAGACATACATGGTATAGTTATAACACCCCTTGTTTATTATTAGAGGTTGAAAAGTACAGTGTCAATGCAAGATTTGGTCGGTGTACATATACAAAAATAGTTGAGGCAGTTTTTTGTAACCATTAAAATAACAATGAATACTGCTTATGGGGCAAAACCTGCCATTCCAGATCGAATAAGTTTATTTGTTGTTAGTTATTCATACTCATTTGCATCCAATTCAAGGTTTGCCATGATAATAACTTACTGTCAAAATTTCATCAAAATCTAAGCAAATAACTATTACCTATTGCATAAAAATGTCAACACTGGATTAGGGATGTTAGGGTTAGTATGTCATTGGCAACGCAAATGATTCAATGCCTTTTTATGGATCTGAACTTGAACGAGGTCTGTAAATTAAGTGGTGAGACTGGCAACGTAGCGTTCGACCTGGCGACACTCTAGACGGCCGGGCTTGGAGAGGTGACAGGGGAACATGTGATCCGTTTACAAGTTCGAACTCGCTCGAGTCATTTGGTCGTCTGTAGCGATTTTGTTGTGAAATAGTTTTTTTCTATTGTCTTCTAAAAATGAGTGACATCAATTTCAAGCTGATAGCAGGTTTTGCTTCATACTTGGACACAGTGCAACAGAAACTCTTACCCTTGATTTTTCGTTGGTTTAAGGTGTTTTCAAAAGGGGAGAATCGATTGAAGATGAACCCCGAAGCGATCAATCAATCAATTCGGGATCTTGTGCGTTCAGATCATTGGTTGACAGAATGGTCGGGGAATAGTCAAATTTGACTCACTCCACCGTTCATCAGATCAAGAACAATTGAGTGTCGCATCACGATAATGCTCCTTGTCACACAGCATAGTCAATAAACGAATTTTTGGCCAGTAAAAATATTCCTGTGGCTCTTCAGCCTCCTTATCGGCCTGACTCGAGTCCTTGCAACTTTTTTCTCTTCCCGAATTTAAAAAATCGCCTCAAGGAAATTCATTTTGGGACAGTCGACAATGCTATGAGGAGTGGAAGAACTGTCTTTAACGCTGTGTGACTTCAGAAGGAAGTTATTCTGAGGGTGATAATATGAAATTGTAATTATATTTGAATAAAAAAGTTAAAAAAAATCAGTATCATCACTTAATTTACAGACCTCGTATATCGTAAAGTGCTTGAAGTATTAATAAAAAATTACTGAATTATACAGCATAGTTCAATAGTTACTCAAGAAAGACTGATATTCATATTATTTTGTTAAACCTAACATACTGCGTTTTACGCGAATCCGGAAGACGGCTGCATATTAAGAATAATAACAATTACAAAATAGTGTGGCCGCAAGTGCGACACATTCAAATGACATAATTATAACGTTGTTCTGAAAGTTGGAAAAAACAAACTAAGTGGCCATAAGAACTTCAAACACTGCCCTGTCACATGTTGCTTACAAGTAGTGTTCGAAATTGCCGTCGTTCGATTCAAAAGCACGATTTTCTAAGCTTCTTCCACAATGTGTAACATTCGGGGATGTATAGGTCTTCGTAACTCCTATAGTATTATGCTATTTCTTTTTTTTTCAAATCTGATCTATAGATAAACAGCTCGGATTGTCCGCACCGTACATAGCGCGCAGCGCCTGTGTACGACACATGCGCGTTCGACGTAACTGCGCGGCTGTTTCGGTATAAACAAATTATAAATTTCGAATAGGTATGTGCCTAATACCTGCAGCTGGAAATACGCAATTATCCGCCTGGCAAACTTTTTGTTATTACTCGTGTATTGGAACGCTCACAGAAACGTACACACACATACTGCAATAGGAAATTATGATGCTCGATACATCTTTCCATTAAGAGTTTGAACTTCATGAGGTCACTTTTGTCCTGTATCTTCATGTTGTAAGCTGCCAATATTACTTTATTCAATAATCATCTTCGTTAACGTATAAATTGCTAATGTTTACAAGAACAATAACGTGTATAGGACTCCTAACTAAAAACACACTATGTATATTGAACTAATGAACCATGCTTTCCACTCAACAATTGTTTACCTGGTTCCACATTGTTTCCTGGATATTCTACGTTGAAGAAACGTGTATGATGGCGTTTCTGAACCACGATGAAAGTGATTTTTGGCTGATATTTCGGACCAGGCATCTTAGCACAGCACTGTTTAATAGCATTAACCTCAGCTTTTTTAATGTCTTCAAACTGCCCTTCAGAAACGCCATCTCTGAAGAATATGATGTGATCCGGTTTGAATTGCTTGTTGTTCTTCCTGAAAATTATGTTCGAATGATAGTTACAACATTAAGCTGCACACCCCATAAGGCAAAGCGACACCAAGAGAGTCGGGGAGAAATATTTCATTGCATGCGTCAAATGTGACGCGACGCTTTGCTCTAGAGGGTTGGCTTTCATTTGATTAATGGTAACGGTAAAGGAATCCAGCGCTTTTCTCTTATCTTTGCTTCTCTTGCTCTCAATGGGCACGCACGATTATAGTAATAAAGTACAGTACAGTACAGTCCATTCACATCAAGTGAAAAACGGTGAGAAGTTCGACAAAATGTCATCCTCAAGTAAAATGATTCTTGAAAATTCTTTAGCCTCTTTATAAAAATACGCTAGGTATTAAACAGTCTGTTTTTTATAGGATATTTTTCTGTATGTACCAAATAAGTGAATACAATTAATATATTAGACTAATTAAAATTAAAATTGTATCTCAGACTGTGCTTATATACTAAGTGACATATAAAATGCAACATCCAGAATTATTTATTCAATTTTGATACAGACTTGTGAACATAATTGCTATCATGGAAGTTTACGCTGATAAAATGTTGAAGAAATTCCAAGCCGTCCTTTTTTTTGTAAAGGCTCCTTTGTAATATCAGGATCCGAACAATATGAACATGTTTACTTAGTATTCAGTGATTCTTCTGCATCGCTAATCGGGTAAATCGAAAAGACAGGATCGTTATTTGAGGCAACTAGCACTTAGAGATCGATTTTCCACAACAAGGGCAGTTGCGAACCAGTGGTTTGTTGCTGTCGGAATGGCAATAACAACGAGGTCAGTTTATCGCCGAATAAGGTCTTTTGGACTTTTTTCATACCGTCCCCATCTTGTACTACCTCTGACCTCATAGCATCGTCGGCAAGATTGGTATGGAGTAGGGAGAGACTTGAATGGAATATGGAATGGAACTCGGTCGTGTTCAGTGATGAGTCCAGATTCTGTTTGGGCACACATGATGGCCGTGCAAGAGTAAGGAGACGTGGTGAAAGATATTCCATCGAACGGCATATTCATCGCACTGTGTGTGTTATGGTATGGGGTACCATTGCTGACGGCAGCAGGTCACGATTAGTGTTCATTCGAGGTAGTATGACTTCCCAGCTATATATGGGGTTGTCCAAAACGGACGCAGGAAAGTAAACGCATATTAAAACAAGAAAGATTGATATTCAAATCAAGTTGGGTACTTTATTTTGAAGGTTCATTTATACCATTTATGTATGAAAAATAATATCGCTCAAATGTTCACCACGACTGGATTTACAGACGTCCACGCGATGGTCGAAATTTTCAATGACATTTTGCAACATGGTCGGTTCTATGGCATTTATCTCGGCAATGATGTTGTTTTTGAGTTCTTGGAGGGTGGCTGGTTTGTTGACGTAGACTTTGCTTTTCAAATATCCCCATAAAAAGAAGTCCAAGGGAGTCAAATCGCACGATCTTGGTGGCCATGGCACATTTCCTCTGCGCGAAATCACGCGATCACCGAAGAAGGACTGCAATCGATGGATATTGACGTAGGTTGTGTGGCATGTTGCACCGTCTTGTTGGAAATAAACATCGTCCATATCCATTCCTTCAAGTTGCGGCAAAAAATAGTCCTGTATCATCACGTGATATCGCTGAGAATTGACGGTAACGGCGTCCCCGACCGCATTTTCGAAAAAGTAAGGTCCGATGATGCCTTTTGACCACAATGCACACCACACAGTCACTTTTTGAGGATGCATCGGCTGCTCTTGATACTCACGGGGATTTTCGTTCGCCCAGATGCGGCAGTTTTGCTTGTTTACCGTCCCATTCAAAGTGAAATGCGCTTCGTCGCTGAACATGATTTTTGATGAAAAATTGGCATCAATTTGGCGGTGTTCAAGGAGCCAATCTGAGAACGTTCGGCACGAAAAATGGTCGGCCCGACGCAGCTCTTGCGTCAATTGGATCTTGTAGGCGTGTACATTCAAATCCTTGTGGAGAATGCGGAGCAAACTGGTTCTCAAAATGCCCAATTCTTGGGATTGACGCGTTTTTGATTGTTTCGGATCGTCTCTCACACTCTCCTTCACAACAGCAATATTTTCCGGTGTGCGAACGCTCCTTGGCCGGCCAGAGCCTGGCAGATTTGCCACAGAACCGGTTGCCTCGAATTTACGCACCAGACGACCGATGGTTGTTTCGTTTGGGCGGTTGTTGCGACCGAAATGTTCACGAAGCGCGCGAAACGTGTTTTTTTATTTTTGCACCATTTTTGTAGTGCTCTTGAATAACTTTAATGCGGTCTTCAATCGAATACGACTCCATAGCGATCAATGGTAAACATTCAACTAACAAAATGACATGTCGGTGACAGAAAACAAAGATGGCGTCTATGTCAAATTGACGTTTACTTTCCTGCGTCCCTATTGGACAACCCTTTATCCACGAAGTTTTACAACCACATCCGCTTCCCCTTTTGTAAACATTGCAAGATCCACTTTTTCAGCAGGACAATGCACGATCTCATGCGCACGTGTTAGTTTAGACTTTTTAAAAGCGTCCGGAGTAAATCTGCTTCAGTGACCTCGTCGATCTCCAGACCCTTCCCCCATCGAACACGTATGGGACATGATGGGAAGAAGGTGGCAAAATTCACCGCACCCTCCACAAACATTGGAGGCTCTACGAAACCCTATGCAGATGGCCTGGGATACCATACACCAAGAAGACATCAATCACATAATCCAATCAATGCCACGCCTTAACGAATGTTGGCCGACAGAGCAGCTTCAAAACATTATTAACATTAAGGTGTGATATCTCAGCTATTTTGCGAAATTTCGAGTTAAAGTTTTAATCACTTTCTATTTATCAGTAGACCTAAAACTTGTAAAAGAATGCTCAAAATTATAGCACTCCTAGTTTGTGATGCATTTTCCATGTAATTTAGTATATAAAAGTATACGAGTTAAATATTCGAAAATGGGTGATTTTTTGGTAAAAATGTCAAAATTGCGTAATTGTAGTTTTTGAAGATTAAAAAGGTACTAAGATAAAGAGAAAAATGTTGATAAAAATTAACAAATGCTCTGAGTGCGTAAATTTCATAAATGCGATCAACTTGAAATTTAGTCACTTATATGTTCAGGTCCAAAAAACCTCCTTATGACCCTGATCTTTTGAGGTTGTAGAATAATGGACGAAATCAACTGGCTAAAATATTCTTAATATTGTTGCCCCAGAAGTAGATTCCAACACGCTCTTTTTAAATGGAACACCCAGTATATTATTTAATCATTACACGAAATCCTAGATATATTTTACGTATAAGATCTTAAATCTACGTCTAATCGTTTTTGAAATACCTCAAATTTCACGCAAAAGAAGTAATTTTTTTCAATGGAAACCACCTTTTTATCGTAAAAAAATCAGGTTTATTTCGTTTAAGTTTATCGAGTTTAAAGTTTCCAAAATATTTGGAAATATTGATTTTGCTATTGTTAAAATGGTATACTCTGAATATGCACAAAAATCAAAATGTCTAATTGCAACATTTCATGAACATCCAACTAAAAACACGATGTGATACCTACAGGTAAAAATATACAAGGTGCCTTTTCAATATGTCTTCGAGTCCCACGATCGTTTCCATAGCAGGAGCTTGCAACTGACAGACTGTGTTGTACTGGAAGAAATCCAGATCGTGAGATGCCGTAACAGCTGCGTAACTGGGCACATTTTTGTTTGCGGCTGTAGGATGAGTGACATCCGCTCCCATCACCATCACATTACCCTAAAATAAAAAATCGGTTCATATAACATTATGTTCGGCTGAGTTGGGCCTAGTCATAAAAAGACAACTACGAAAAAGGGAATTAAAGGAACCAAGTCATTCAAATAGGCCTATGTAATATGTTCCAAGTCCCCACACACTTGACAACGTTGCTATCACTCAAGAATGTTGAGTAAATCTCGCCAGAACTGCGTCCAGTTTCGTTGTACTCGACGCGGGTATTTCATCTAAAGACTAAGGCTGAAAAACATTCGATTATATATTAAATTTAGTCAGGTGTAAATTAACAGAAACTTGGATCAATTTTAATCACACAATTTATCCAAAATGTACCGATTATGGTGGTTTTGGTCTTTTTGATCCCACAAAGAGGGCCTCACATAAGCAAAATCAATTAAATTTCGACAATCCATCTTTAAAATTGTAGAGCAACAAAGCGGCGAAAACGAAATATTTTGAGTGGATCTCGCCGCATTTGATTTTACGCGTTTGATTTCGCCGCTATCCTCGTCGCTCTACTCTGTTTTCAGGACATATGTACGGAGAAATTATTTGTGAAAGATGTCTGATAGGTGTCTTATTGGGGTTAGAATCGTATACTAACGCCAAAAAATAATTGAGATACAACCTGCTCCAGTCCCTCTAACTCCCTTCCCCTCAAAAACATTTCCAAAGTGAGAGGGAGACTCTGAAATGCCAAAAAAACGATGCTTGAACATTTGTTTTTTCTTTCTTTATGCCCATATCTATACCGTCACTGGATCGATAATCAAAACCTACGAAACTGTTTCGTTCTGGACACAGTAGTAACTCTTTCGGTTCAAAAAACATATTTCGTTTTTCGCGATTATACGTATACTATAAAGAAAAAATCTTAAACACATGATTTGATTGGCCAGGCAAACATGGGGGATTCTCGACATGAAGACCTCAGTATAAGTTTCAGATGTTACATTGATATCACGTTCCAAAATGGAGTGATGCAGGCAAACATATGCTTCTTAATCAATGATACATACCTTTAAAAATGAAGGTCTCTGTGATAATTTATGATTTGTGCCATTGAGTTTAGCATTGACCTTCAGAAGTATGTTTGTCACAACACTACCAGGTATTGGATCTCTCCGTATCGTTTTCGTCAACAAGCATTGTGTAAGGCAACCAACATTCAGTTCAGCCTCTTGTTTAACCATACCGTAGAAGTTAGTTCGATCATTAAGAATCACGATGATAAGTTCGTACTGTTGCTCTTTTTTCTCCTTTAGATAATTTTGAACATCTCGAGTCATGGTACGTGTGTCTTTCAAAAATTTGAATGTATCAGGCTTTTGGATGTCCATTCCCAAATTTCTGCCAGAATTCATGATCTGAAATAAAAAAATAAATAAAGGCAACCACAACGCGACTCAGCATATTATTTAAATAAAAGCCTTTACGCCAAATAGATGGCGACACGACCAATTGAACAAGGGTCGGTGTGCCCAGCAACTGATAAAAGATGTCATCTGACACTTCATCTTAGGTTTCGATCGTTTCGTAAAAAAAAAACTTGGAATCGGATAAAAGTATTTCTATGTCGCACTTTTGTGCTCTTTAAACTGATTCAGTTGGAACACTAGTGTTGACAACCTTCCAGGAGAGGGTTACAGTTGCTACAAGAGTGACAATCAATTTAATAAATCTGCTATGTATTGGGAGTTTTTTGGTAAATACAAAATACTAGATTAACTGATCTGGCTAGATTTTATTTATGAAATATGTTATACGAATTTTCTTTCAATCAGATCATTCAAGAACAAAAATAGTCTATTTATATTCCTCCTTATTCGTAAGCATTTAGTTAGTGACTTTTTCCAGAACCTCAAAACAAGGCGCCCTGTTGCAGTTCCTCCAGGAATGAACACAAAGGCAATTGGAAAGCCACTCAACTAGAGTCGAAATTGAGTTGCTTTCGAATTTGCCTCATGAGGTTTTCCAGACATACCATTATAATAGATAATATAACAACATTAAACATATACCTGTATAAATAACACATACTATGGATACATTACAACTAAATCGTTATTTTCATTGGGAATTCATCAAGGAAAAGTGTTAGATTTTGTATGAAGTAGCTGTCATTTGAGATGAAAAAGAAACGGAAAGAAAAAATTTCAAAAGTAATGCTCAACTCATTGTAGAGAATTCAGTCGGCTTCAACTTAGTGTAACAATGTGGATGAGCAAGATCAACTCGCAAGAAAAAATAATTAGACTAAAAATTTAGATAGCACAACCAACACATAAAATTAAATATCTGGAAACATTTCAAAGAACAGCAATCAAATGTACCTACCTCGGTCTCCAAATCTTTGATTTTTTGGGGAAAGACATCAGCATCCAAGGACAATACTACCCATTTCTTAAGCGTTTTGGGTTTTAAAAACTTTTTGGATCTTATATCCCAAGCACCTCTATTAGGCATCACTTCGCTATTCTGGTAGGTTAACCTAGGAGGGTCTAATACTCTCGCATTCACCAGCTCAAAATCTTCGCTTATGCTGATTCCAAACTCTTTCAGGTATGGATTGTCTCTGAAAAAAATAGGCAAAAAATTATGAAACATAAAAGTTGAGGGTATAGTAAAATTTCTTTAAAAGCCTGTAGGTATTGAAAATATGATCCAAAACCCTTTATAAAACATAAATGGAATTTGATTTCCGCTTCATCTATAAGCTCCACCTACAATTTTACCCCTCAAAAAAGTCTACGAAAATGACATTAAAAATGTCATCTGTTGATCATATATATGTATGTACGAGCCCCTTCCCACTTTAGTTGGCCCACTTCAAGATGTGTACCAAAATATGCCTTTATAAACTAAACATGACGAAACTATTTACTTCTAAAACAATTTATTTTCTCAAAAACATTTTAGATACACTCTAGTCGTAAAAATACATACAATTTGAAATCACTTAGACCTATAACTATTAGAACATCTGAACAAATAAACACTGTGCGAACAAATGCGCGAAGTTAACAAAGCAACAATTGAAAGATTACCGTTGGGTAACATCACCTTTATTATTTTTACGGCTGAAATTCATTGGGGCATAGTGTTAACCAAGTTTTAGCAAAAATTTGGTGTAAACCAATCTCATATTTCTTGAGGCTTTTGTCTCAGTTCGGTGATTGTACGAGCAGGATGTTGTAGAACCTTTTTCATCTCGTGCCACAAAGTTTCAATAGGTGACAGATCTGGACTGCTATAAACCCATTTCAAAAGCGGTACATTATTTTCTTCCATCCATTTTATAGCCTTTTTTGAGGTATGGCACGCTCACCATCTTGCTGAAACACAAAATCTTGGCCGGATGTCAAACATTGTTCCATCACTGGTAAAAGCGATTCTTCTAAAATTGCCAAATATCTGTTTGTATCCACATTTCCATCAATAAAATGAAGTTTTCCTACTCCTTTTGATGACATACTGTCCCAGACCATAATGGATGCTGGAAATTTCACTTTTCTCTTCAGACAGTCAACATGGAATGCTTCATTTTTTTGCGAATAACTCTACTGCGACTGTCACCAACACAAATTTCGAATCGGGCCTCATCACTCCATTGTATTGCACACCATTGTTGAGGTGTCCATTGTCTATGTTCTTTAGCCCATCTAAGCCGATTTTTCTTTTGCAGTGGAGTTAATAGTGGCTTTTCTTTGGCCTATAAACAAGTTGTGCAACTTTAGGGTTTTTGCTTCACTTTTTTTTTATAAGAAAACTTACCTTGCAAGTGCTAAATCCCAGTTTGTGGGCCTCTCTATGAGTTGTGGACCTCGAAATTCTCCTTCCAACAGCGTCACTCCACAGAGCACTTAGTTGTAAATAATTGGCACGCCTGTTTTTTACGATTATTCTTCTTAATGCTCTTCGGTCGGCATTTGTGATATTACTTTTTTTCACATATTGTGGCTTAATATTAACTGGACCAGTTACGTTCTATCTTCTAACAATATTTCTCACACCGTACCGCGATAAGTCTAATAAAGTTGCAATTTCTGAGTTTGATTTCCCAGAATTAAAAAATTTAATTATCAGTAACCGAATTTTCTCACTAATAACCTTTCCTCTACCCATTTTGAAAACCTTAACTATCCAAAACTATTTTAAACGTATTCTGACAGCTGTGATTAATAAAAACAATTGTCAAGGCTTTTATTTTTCACAGCCACCTATGCTTTATAGACTTATTTTGCATTGAAATGAAAATAGGTTGATATGCTGTAATTGCATCATGTGTTATTTTTATGCTGCAAATTTGATTAGGGAGTGATAAAGTTAGTGTTTTCTACTACATATTATTAAAATATTCATTGTTAATATTTTAAACCTATAACACCCTGCTACATTTGTATTATTTGTGTTTGATAAGAAAAAACTAAGATTTCAATAGTAGGGCCAACTGAAGTGGGAAGGGGCTCGAATATGGTGTCATTGAACTGATTAAAAAACAATATTTTTTGTCTTCGCTAAAATTCAACGGACATGTTCTCAAAATCTACAAAGCTTTTTCGTTCTGTAAAGATCATGAAAGGTCAAGATAGTGAGTTGATAACTCCAAGGATTTGGGCGTATTATTCGATTCAAAGCTTTCATTTGTTGACCACATTATAACAATAATAGCTAAGCACATGAAAATCTTATTTTTGTTATCAGAAACAGTAGACACTTCAATAACACTAGCACATTAATTTTACATTTTAATGCATTTGTCATATCTATTTTAGAATATTGTTCTATTATCTCACACCCGGCCTATGATATACATTGTAAGAAATAACATTCAGAGAATGTGAAGTGAAGTACCTATGGTTCAAGGATGATCGATTGCACCCTGAAAGACGCATGCAATGATATACTTCTGAGTTTAAGATAATCTATCTAGTTCAGTGAAACGTAGAAATCTCTCTCTCCCTCTCTCTAAATTTTTATGTAATTTGTTAAATGGGACTATTGATTGTGGTTTTCTTTTACATAGGATCTCCCTAAGTGTTTCCGATTTAAGTACTCGTCATGATAGTAACATTTCATTTTATTTACCTGTTTCGCGAACAAATTTATTGTTATTTTCGCCACTTTATGTTATGTGTAATATTTGTGAGGGTGTAAGTGAACTTGATGTTTTCAGTTCCACCAAAAACAATCTTGGGGTTTTCTAACTGTTGCATGAGTTATATTTTTGTCTGTTTCCTATCACGTACCATCTACAGTTTACAGACAGTGTATGGGTTCTAAATAAATAAATAAATCCGATCCAATCTCGAATTCTATAATACTTTCACTTTTATTGAAAAAAGGAGGCTCCAATATGTTTTATTCAATGTTAATTATTTCTTTGAAATCCACATGGAGAAATGAATGACATCAACTTTTGTGATGTCAGTATCAAACGTAAATCTATCATTCTAGCTTTACAATTTTCGTGCTTAATAAAGAAAACGTTGGAAGTATTACCGGTAGCCTGCATTTTGCAGCTGTTCTACAATTCTCTTCCTTCTATCGTCAGGAGGTGTTGCAGTCAGCGTAATCATTGCTCTGATTATTTCTGAGTTCTCTTGTGTTGATCTCCTAGCAGACTGTCCCCTTTTCAACGAACATAATTCAATAGGGATCAAGATCGGGTGTTCTCTCTGTTTGCTGCCCACCTATAGAAAAAAATATATTTTAGGAAAATCAATGTGAATGTTTTGTTGTGAAATATAGTTTTTTTCCGGCAGCGGTACTACGTATCTTGAAAAGTGATATTACATCGTTTTGTCAATGTTACAGAGATACCGGGAAGATCCCCGTTTTTTAGAGAAAATTTTGTGGACTGATGAGTCGTCGTTTAAAAATCTGAATCTACACAACTTACACCAGTGGTATGCATAAAATCCACATTTGATGAGACAAGATAGATCACAGTATCGTTTCACAGTAAACATGTGGACAGTGCTTCTAAATCTGTGAATCATTTTACCCTTTGAGCTGCCAAACTTCTGAATGGCAAGATTTATTTAGACCTTTCACAAAATCATTTACCAAATTTATTGGTAGACGTGCCGCCACTAAGCATTTATAGAGACTCGTAGTACCAGCAAGACGGCTGCCGGGTGCACTATGCCCGTTTAGTTAGAGATTATCTTGTTGCGGAAGTCCCGAGCAGATGAATAGGGTGCTCTGGTACAATTTCGTGGCCAGCCCGTTCAAAGAAAAAGTGTACTCAAAGCCAATCGAAAATTTAGCTGAGCTACGGAACAGAATGACGGAAGCAGCTGAATTTGTTGATAATTGGAGATTGGCCCGTCTGATAACCCGTACATTTTTAAGATATCAAGCTTGCATTGCTGCTGAAGGAAGGCAGTTTGAACATTTATTGTGAATTTAAAATAAAGATATTAATTTGATTATATGCCTCTAACCCTGTTTAACCTGTTAAAACAACATAAGTCGATAACAGTTTTGGTAAACTGGAGTTTTCGAAATTTCTATCTTTTGGAACGCAAATACTAGATTTAGATCAAAACAGTACTTGAATCTGATTTATTTGTCATGAGCACAGTTTTTATTCAAATTATGGGGCCAGGTTTTGCGCTGATCGATTCTATTATTGCGGAGCGGAGAAATATACAGCAAATTCTCATGGATGACGCTACGGCACCTCATTTCATCTCGGATATTCTTGTGGACATGAGAATGCAGTATTAGGTACATTTACGTAGAATACGTTAATCCATGATTCAACCTAACTTAACCAAACTTAGTAACATCCTTAGGTCAAGTTAGATTGAGTTGCGTTAGGTTAAGTGACTTTATAAACCAGACATTAAAAAATACTCTAACTTTTTAACTTTAGCAGGTCCTATATAAATTTTTGTATGTATACAGGGTGGAATAATCATTTACTCGAAATAAGACAACTATCATTAGAATCAACCCCTGTAAAATGGTTGGGACTGTATTATAGATTTCAGTCCGCAAATGAAGGCCCAGTCACCATGGAGACAACTTGATGGCGACGATTCAAGCTGTGCAGTATATGTCGTCTACTTGCCACTGAACAGAATAATAAACTTGCTCTGCATTTACTTAACGTTACGAGCCCCACGGTGCTTTGCTCATTGGGACCAAATTTCACGTCGCGACAATAAACCGCCCTCTTTATATCCTAGCTACATAAATAAATTGAGGAAAGTGCCCTGAACTGGACCCCATTGGTTCTGCATCGACCTCACTGTTTCGACCGCCATCGTGTGTTTTCGCACGGAGAAAAGTTATTGCGCAGTGCTGCAATTGTCATTATTATTCCTATACATACATATTTTTTTAAACGGCAAGAGAGTAAGTTGGTCTCTCTCATTCCGTTAATTAATTTTGGTTGAAATTTTATCTAATAGTAGTATAAATAGTAGTATAAACCGGACCCCTTTGAGTTGCCTAAATTCACTTCGTTTGAAATCTCTTTTCATGTTCGAAAAATATAATGGAAAAACAAAAATGAGATGGGGTCTGTCTAAAGGCTGTATCGTCAGCTCCTAAAATTGTAGGACGCCTTTATGGCCTCCTTGATTTTCATAGTTTTCTACTGTTCCGTGTCAGCGGTCTATTTTGAGGTTATGTTACAAATATCCATTAGCATCAAATTATTCAAGCTTTTGATTTAAATCATCTGTTATATAGCCTGAAATTTCCTTCGATTCAGAAAGAAAATATAGCCTCACAATAGGAGAGCGCTGACGTTGACACGGAATAGTAGAGCTCTAGTAAATATCCCAGCCTGTCTGAAGGATAGAAAATAGCATGGAAATCAAGTAGGCTATAAAGGCGTCCTACAATTGTAGGAATGACTGACGATACGGCCCTTGGGGTCGTATCTTTGTAGGACGCCTTTATGGTCTCCTCCATCTTCATAGTTTTATGTTCCGTGTCAACGCTCTATTTAGAGGTTATGTTCCAAATATTGATTTGCAAGCAAATTGTTCATGCTTTTGATTTGTCTCATCAATTATATCAGCCTGAAATTTCTTACAATTCAAAAAGAAAACATAGCCTCACAATAGGAGAGCGCTGACGCTGACACGGAACAGTAGAAATGTAGAAATACCCCAGCCTTTCTTAAGAAGAGAAATGACTTGAAAATCAAGGAGGCCATAAAAGCGTCCTACAATATTGTAGGAACGACTTTATGGCCTCATTGGTTTTCATAGCTTTCTACTGTTTCGTGTCAGCGCTCTATTTTGAGGTTACGTCACAAGTATCTATCTGCATCAAATTCTTTATACTTTTGATTTATAAGCCTGAAATTTCATACAATTCAAAAAGAAAACATAACTTCACAATAGGAGAGCGCTGACGCTGACATGGAACAGTAGAAATTTAGAAATAGCCCGGCCTTTCTGATCGAGAGAAAATACTATTACAATCAAGGAGGCCATAAAAAGGCACCCCACAATTGTAGGAACGACTGACGATATGGTCCTAAAGCTACTGATGCCCTTCACATGACGAAGATGGGGTGAAGGAAAGCAGGGAACAAATAATGACGTATACGTCTCCAACTTTTGCTGCTAAAGCATTGAAAACAATGTATCTATATATATATATATATATATATATATATATATATATATAACTTGAGACGTGGTCATTGTCGTCTAAACCAGTTAGGTGAAAAATTAAAGCTTCCGCCTTTTGTTGGGTACTTCGACAAAATTTAAGCAAAGAGGACTCTCTTTATACTTTTTTTAATTCTCTCTAGCTTTCAATGGACTTTGCCATCATCATCAGGAGCTGCAATTACAATGATAACAGTAGCAACAAAAGTGTAAAATGAATTTAAATTGAACCAACTTATAGTAGTATGTGAGGATGTTGCTAATTGTTGTTTTCGTATAGGATGAGGGAAACGTCCAGTAACATGGTGAGAGCTGGATACATGGTACAATGGTTAAAATTATATAAAATATGATAAGACAAGTTAAAGACAGATTAAAAATTATTTAGAAAACATTAGAGCATTACGTCGTGAAGCCACTTGATGATTGCACAAAATGGTGGTCATGGAATAATGAGTGAGATGAAAATTTGACAGAAGGCCGAAGGTTGTCAATGTCTGTGTTGAAAGATGGAACGAATTGTGGGCGTGTGCCAAAACGTTGCTAAATCACTTCAGATGATGTGATTTTCAGAATGTTATGTAAGAAGTTGTTAAACCGACCAGAGGCAGTTGAATAAACTATTTTTAATTAATGGGAATTTTAAATTAACAATTATTAATAAATCGTGAGAAGAGAATTATTAAATTTTGAGTGGAATGAAATTTGTTGGTGGAATCGGCCAAAACACAGATTATATTTATGGTTGTGAAAAGTCGAAATTTGGGGAGATATGTAAGTTCTCTAATTTTTTGCAGTTTAGCAAATATGAGTAAATGACACTCAGTTGTTTAATATCTGTCTTTTTGTTGATACAGTTGTTATTCATGAAAATGTGGGACATTTCCAGGAATAAACGTTTGGAAAGGTGTTTTTCTTTATCAAGAACTTTGATACTTGTGTAATTCATAGAATGCCCTGTTGTGTTAACATGAGATGCTAGAGCGCATCTTTCAGGATAAAGCCTAGCATCACTTTTGTGTGATGTAATCCTTCCTTTAAGAGATCTGGAGGTCTGACCTATGTATATTTGGTTGCAGTTGTTGCAATTGATGGAGTAGACTGTGTTAGTTAAGCTAAGCAGCGGAACTTTGTCTCATTTTTGAAAAAATGCGGTTTATAGTGAGGACGGATTTGCAAGCAATTCGAAGTTCAAAGGACTGCACAATCTGATCAGCTTAGGGGTCAGTTCCTTCATATAGGGCAGGACAGCAAAACCAGGTCTGGAGTCTGGGTTGGTGCTTGTACTGTTTGGATTGATGCTATTATTGGGAATTACATCAGTTCCGTTATTATTAGGGGTTGTGTGACTATTACCTGCATCACCAGAGTTCGGCAAAATATTGGAAGGTGAACTAAATAAGATCTTGTTAATCAGACACTTCGGATAACCATTATTGATGAACAGTTTTGATAGTTTATGTAAATTTGAGGTGTGGAAAGTATTATCTGAGATGCTGATTACCCTTGTTTTCATCTGTTTTACCAAATTGATTTTAATCCCTAGCTTATGGTATGACCTAAAATTGAGAAACCGACCTGAGGCCATAGGTTTCTGGTACCAGTCTACCAATAAATTGTTGTTGTTGGTGCGGATGAGTCTTGTGTCTAGAAAGGGGACAGACAGGTTCTCATCTTCTTTTTCAATGGTAAATTGGATGTAGGGGTCATAGCTGTTGAATTTTCTGACAATACCATCCAGACCTATGGAGGGGAGGCATAAAATAATGTCATCTACGTATTTTTTAAGAAGAAGAGGTTATAGGGTAGTGTCGGAATAACAGTGTCAAGCAGATCATCCATGACATATTCTGCCAAAATTGGTGATAGAACAGCGTCGAAAACTTCATCATCATCAGCAGCAAAGGTTGGCGAAAAGAAGAAGAAATCCGCGACCGGCTCAAAGAAGAGCGGAACCGTAGCTAAGAGGGCTAGCGGTGCGAAATCTGCGAAGAAGGCATCTCCGAAGGCTAAGAAACCGGCGGTGGCCGGTGGTGCGGCCGAGAAGAAAGCTTCTCCAGCTAAGACAAAGAAAAGTGGGAAATCGGCGACGTCGGCTAAAGCTTCTTCTGCTGCACCTTCTGCAGCGCTCGCAAAAAAATCTCCTTCGAAGGCGAAGAAATCCAGCAAGGGAGCTCCGACCAAGAAGCCAAAAGCACCAAAACCGAAAACAGCGAAGGCTGCAACATCGCCAAAAAGGAAGGCCGCTTCTCCCAAAAAGAAGAAATAAAAAAAAATTTAGACGTGTTGCAACGTCGTAGATTACAGACAGTTGATAAAACTTCATTCCATATTCAATTCCCTCCAAAGTGACATAATTTCTTCCACTTCTCCCTTAATTTTCGATAATTTCAAATATAGACAACTCAGACATTACAATAAAATCTTTCATAACATAAAAAACTCTAATACTCGTAAGTTTGACAGATTGTTGAATGACACCAAAAAAACCTTACTCAACACTCAACAAAATTGGATAAAAAATCTCAGTAATGTTGACATCCCTCATGACATATTAAAATTTCTTTCCTTAGGGCCTAAGTTCAGTGTAGAGCCGATTGTTAACAATGACATTCCAATTAGATCAATCCTAGCTGATGTAGACACAATAGCATCCTCCATAAGTGATGACACTGAAAGAAACATTTCCACTAACCTCATCACTATTATCATAGTAACAATCTTAATAAAAAGCATTCCTTTTATCACAACCTTTTAAACAAAACTAGAACATTTCTAAAACAACACTCTGAACTTATGGTTACAAGATCTGGCAAAGGCAATGTTACAGTGATAATGCTTAAACAACACTATTTAGATCTTTGCAACAATCTCATCAAGTTGAAAAGAAAAGTAATGACATTGTTAAGGAACTTCTCAGCACTGGACAAATAACCCAAGAACAAAAAAGAACTTTGACCACTTATAACTCTGTCCCTCCCAAATTCAATGCACTTCCGAAAATTCACAAACCCGTACTCTCAGTAAGACCTATAGTTGCATCAATAGGTTCAGCCACCCAGGCTTTGTCTTCATTAATATCGACAACACTAAAATCAGCACATGCAGATAATGATTACTACATCAAAGACTCATTTGAGGTCTCTCGTCAGTTCAACAGATTGACAATACCAGCCGATCATATTATCGCCAGTCTTGATGTGGTGTCGCTATTCAGCAATATCTATCTGGATGCATGTACAAGAACTATTAATAAACACTGGAATGAGATCAGTCAACACTGCAACATATCTCTAGAATCTTTCACCAACATTATAACATTCCTTTTTCATAGCAAATATTTCTCTTTCAACAACAAAATATAGTCTCAAACACATGGTTGTCCTATGGGATCTGTTCTATCACCAATTTTGGCAGAATATGTCATGGATGATCTGCTTGACACTGTTATTCCGACACTACCCTATAACCTCTTCTTCATAAAAAAATACGTAGATGACATTATTTTATGCCTCCCCTCCATACGTCTGGATGGTATTGTCAGAGAATTCAACAGCTATGACCCCTACATCCAATTTACCATTGAAAAAGAAGATGAGAACCTGTCTGTCCCCTTTCTAGACACAAGACTCATCCGCACCAACAACAACAATTTATTGGTAGACTGGTACCAGAAACCTATGGCCTCAGGTCGGTTTCTCAATTTTAGGTCATACCATAAGCTAGGGATTAAAATCAATTTGGTAAAACAGACGAAAACAAGGGTAATCAGCATCTCAGATAATACTTTCCACACCTCAAATTTACATAAACTATCAAAACTGTTCATCAATAATGGTTATCCGAAGTGTCTGATTAACAAGATCTTATTTAGTTCACCTTCCAATATTTTGCCGAACTCTGGTGATGCAGGTAATAGTCACACAACCCCTAATAATAACGGAACTGATGTAATTCCCAATAATAGCATCAATCCAAACAGTACAAGCACCAACCCAGACTCCAGACCTGGTTTTGCTGTCCTGCCCTATATCAAGGAACTGACCCCTAAGCTGATCAGATTGTGCAGTCCTTTGAACTTCGAATTGCTTGCAAATCCGTCCTCACTATAAACCGCATTTTTTCAAAAATGAGACAAAGTCCCGCTGCTTAGCTTAACTAACACAGTCTACGCCATCAATTGCAACAACTGCAACCAAATATACATAGGTCAGACCTCCAGATCTCTTAAAGGAAGGATTACATCACACAAAAGTGATGCTAGGCTTTATCCTGAAAGATGCGCTCTAGCATCTCATGTTAACACAACAGGGCATTCTATGAATTACACAAATATCAAAGTTCTTGATAAAGAAAAACACCTTTCCAAACGTTTATTCCTGGAAATGTCCCACATTTTCATGAATAACAACTGTATCAACAAAAAGACAGATATTAAACAACTGAGTGTCATTTACTCATATTTGCTAAACTGCGAAAAATTAGAGAACTTACATATCTCCCCAAATTTCCACTTTTCACAACCATAAATATAATCTGTGTTTTGACCGATTCCACCAACAAATTTCATTCCACTCAAAATCTAATAATTCTCTTCTCACGATTTATTAATAATTGTTAATTTAAAATTCACATTAATTAAAAATAGTTTATTCAACTGCCTCTGGTCGGTTTAACAATTTCTTACATAACATTCTGAAAATCACATCATCTGAAGTGATTTAGCAACGTTTTGGCACACGCCCACAATTCGTTCCATCTTTCAACACAGACATTGACAACCTTCGGCCTTCTGTCAAAGGTTCATCTCACTCATTATTCCATGACCACCATTTTGTGCAATCATCAAGTGGCTTCACGACGTAATGCTCTAATGTTTTCTAAATAATTTTTAATCTGTCTTTAACTTGTCTTGTCATATTTTATATAATTTTAACCATTGTACCATGTATCCAGCTCTCACCATGTTACTGGACGTTTCCCTCATCCTATACGAAAACAACAATTAGCAACATCCTCACATACTACTGTAAGTTGATTTCAATTTAAATTCATTTCACACTTTTGTTGCTACTGTTATCATTGTAATTGCAGCTCCTGATGATGATGGCAAAGTCCATTGAAAGCTAGAGAGAATTAAAAAAAGTATAAAGAGTCCTCTTTGCTTAAATTTTGTCGAAGTACCCAACAAAAGGCGGAAGCTTTAATTTTTCACCTATATATATATATATATATATATATATATATATATATATATATATATATATATATATATATATATGCGATTCATAGTTATTGTCGATGATAACTAGTTAAATGAAAGACTTGTCTTTGGGGATATCGACAAATTAAGCAAAGTGTACCCTTCTAACTTACAAATACTCAAGCTTTTGACAGGCTATGCTGTCCTCTTCAGGAGCTAAAAATAAGGTTGAAAAATAGTAAATAACAAACCATGCTCAATTGATTATCAAATAATTACTTACTTCATCAATGAGATTGGTGGTTAGATGTATAAAATTGTGTTTGGGAACACATGGCTAGATGGCAAAAAACTGGATTCACGCGGAACCTTTTTTAGCAAAGGTGGAGAACATAATTATGTTTTAATAATGAAATATGTGTCGATTGGGACAAACATTCTTGATTAAATGAAATCTCTTGAAACTTCACTGATTCACAACATCTTGGGCTAACCTAGAATTGTTGGTGTGTACGAGAGGTTAGGGTTTTTACTTAACATCAACCAATTTTGCCAAGTTGTAACTCTCAACAGCAAAAATATAGTTTGGAAAAAATGTTTCCAGAATTAGTCTGAAATCTATCATGTTTTGCACATAAACTAACGCTCCTCTTAATAAGGTAAGACAAGTATTTCATTTAACTATATATATATATATATATATATATATATATATATATATATATATATATATACATATACCACGTAGTAGATCAATAATAGAAACTTGATGATTGACAATTTCAGTAGAAATCCGTAAATTTTATTAAATCAACGTTTATAGAAATGTTTTTTCCCTACCAATTTTCAACTACAATTTATGAACCTGTAAATGAGTTAACATCTCAAAGTAAACGTATGTACGTTTTTGAAACATGGTTTTTCATATTTTTTAAATCGATAGCAAAATGCTCCGATTTTCGGAACTTAATCAACACTTACCCAAAGTAATGGAAGATCAGGATACTTGATATCATATTTTTTAAATGAATAGCAAAATGCTCCGATTTTCGGAACTTAATCAACACTTACCCAAAGTAATGGAAGATCAGGATACTTGATATCATATTGTTTTTCTTTTTTGAAATACTGCAGCACAGTCATCTTCGTGTCAGGAATGATCTCCAATTTCGCTGGTCCTTTAAAACCATTCACTGAATAACAAACTGTATGGCTGTGCACTTTATATTCCACTTTTTTGTCAAGTATCACTTCCAAGACATCCTTCTTATTATACTCGTCCAATTTGCGAGGGGTGTCCTTCATCCAGCAGATAGTTTTTATCAGTTCTAACAACGGGCCGCCAATAACAAATGCTTTATGAATGACGTCAATGTTGATCATGGGCCCACGACTTGTTAGCGACATAGCCTGATGGAACCCTCGGAACAGTTCTGTACCACAAGCTAGATATGTCTATAAAAATGTTAATGTTTCACATTAATGGAAGTCAAAATCATACATTAAATTACTGAGAAGCGGTTTTTTCGAGAATACTGTTATATACAGGGTGTCTCAATGAAACTGAAAAGTAATTTTGTGACAAAGTGTTGCCGTGTATCTGTACCATTTAGACAAGATTTTACTAAGCCAAAACCACGTCACAAGTTCAACCAATTAGAAGGCATCTTTGAAGTAATGGATCTAATGAATATGGTCGATTTCTTGTAAAATATCCCTCAAACTATAGAAAAATTATATGATTTATATTAAGATGCACCCCTAATTTCCATATTAAATCAAGAAATACGCCATAAATCGCTTGCTTTAACTACAAAACTTATTTGTTCATTTGCGTCCGGACATTTGCATTTTATTGGAAATAACAAGGTATCACAGGGACTGTACAAAATTCTACTTGATAAATTCTTTGAGGACATTAATAAAATCACAGAATGCTTATTCTTTAACAAACTTCTCGCGCCCTCTAATGGGCAATAGAACAACTACATCTAGCCTTGCCACCGTCACCGCGGTCGTGTAGTCGTCCTACCGACCAGTAGAGTGCGCGACATCTTCCTGTTAACAGTAACTAATTGGTTATTTACTCGATATTTGTTAAAGAATAAGCATTCTGTAATTTTATTTGTCTTCAAAGAATTTAGTAAGCAAAATTTTGTACAGCAACAGTGAGATACTGTTATTTAAAATAAAATGCCCAGTAATTGTGTAAATCTACTATATCCGGTTTGATCCAGGTTTACAGTAGGCCACAAAATCTTTTTGACTGAAGGAATTTGCGTCAACTCTTGTTTTTGTCCGGGCACAAATTAATGAAAAATAGTGTTTGTAGCTGAATCATGCGATATATGAAGTATTTCTTGATTTAATATGAGAATTAGGAGCCCATCTTACAAAAATAGTATATTTTATCTCTAGTATGAGAAATATTTTACAAGAAATCGACCAAATTCATCAGACTCGTAGTATCCAAATGGTAGCGGATGACCCGCGTACTTGAATTTCGTGTACTTTACGCTTGATAGGTTTATGTTTTATGTCACTGAAATATTTAAATTCAGACTTCATGTGCATATTATGAAATTTTGGGGCTGGTCCATTGTAAAATGTAGTAAATCTGTCATTGTTTTGAGAAATATTCTTTGATAAAGTCAAGTAATAAGGTCTTTTATAGCGTGTTTAGAGCTATTTTAAAACAATTGAAGGAATTAAATGTAGATTAGCATTTATGTTATAATTAAGATGCAAAAATGCATCTGTCCTATGCCTAGAATAGCGTTGAATGTGAAGATCTCACTTGAATGCACTGCTCCTACATTTTAGTGTGATGTAAAACTCTCATATAATATTTGTTATATCTTATTAAAAGGTACTGCTTTTCAGATGAACAGCCCAGGAAGCAAACCTTCATTTAACTAGTATCATTAATCAGTGATAAATACTTTGTTGCATTTACACCACTCAAATAAATGATGCACATAATCAAAATAATTTCATTTATTATTTGCAACCATTTTGTTGCAGGAATCAATGGAAAGTATATATGCCGAACGAGGATATATATTTCTTTCGGTATTTCTCTACTGGCAAGCAGACTTTGTTATTGGTGGAACAGTGCGTATGATAGGGAAATATAAATGTTATTTGTTCCCTAAAAGTGATCACCCTGTGTACTGCAAATTTTTTGTATTCCACTAGTCTCAAGTATGTACCCTTAAACATTGCGAAGTACTGGGTTAGTGTAGCTAATATTCTGTGTAATGGGTCTGCAAATGTAGACTTTTTCAGACATATGTTCATTAGTATAGTTCTTTTCACTGTTTTTGGTGGTTACGTCATCAATCCTATTCGAAATAAGTAAACAAACCGACTGATTGAACCATGTTCAAGATCTTCAAGAGAAGTGCACACTGGGCAAACGGCAGGGGTATTACATATCTTGAAAAGAAACATTGTCGTTTAATGTGCACTCGTTGTGTTGCTGTACGTGTCATGTGATGGCATTATTTAAGGTCTAAGCTGTAAGATGTATGCTATAAATTGAAGGAAACTACAGTGCATAGGTGCACAGTTGTGGTGCATAGTGAGGATTTGTGTGCTAATAATGTGTTGGTGATAATTGCATTGGTCTCTTGTCACACACTTACTTGAGATGTATGCAAAGCTAGAAATTAGTTGCGCATCCTCTTTTCTTATTAATCCTATAAATTGCATATGTAGATATGCTGAATTTCACAAAAGAGAGAGATAAAAAAGACAATCCCTGGTTGGTGAAGTATATTCTAACTAACAGGTGAGAAAATATGCTACAGACAGCAATATTTATGAATGGTGAAAAGGTTATTACAATTTACATTTTTTATTTCCAGTCATTTGAATTTTATAGAAATTTATTTTGCGATGTCAAGAAAATACAAATAAGCGCTCAGATGACGCACTGCGGAAATGTTTTGTGTGTGATACATATGTATTTTTTAAAATAAAGCCTTAGATATAGGTTTGAACATAACCTCTCATCAGAAAGGACAACACATGAATAATCCGTCAGACACAGCTTATAGATATACTTCATGGGCAGCACATTCAGTAATAATGTTCTCACATAGCAAATATGACACTATTTTATACACATGCAGACCAATACACACAATCACTATACAATCATCGAAAGGCGATCTTGCTACTCAACCAATTTTCTTTCTGTCTTCTCAGAGATATACTTTTACAGACTATCTTGCTATCAGGCTGCAACAAACAAAGCATGCTGGCGGACTGAGTTGCAGCATGCTCGTTGAGTTATTCCTCCATAGGTGACACTATGGGTGATGCTCAGAGCACTCACAGCGAGCACTAGCTTAATGAACTATTTGCACACTAGAAGCTATCTGTCATTAAGTTGACATTTTGTCGTTTTTTTACATTATATAGGTTTTTTTGTGTAATAACCCAGCGGATCTTAAACGTAACTGGTCTTGCACACATGGTTTGGTTAACAATTCAATAATTTTTGTAAACACTATCGATATTGATCGTGAATTGTATTTTCAGGTCCTGCTGTTTTATATATAAAATCAATAAAAGGTAAACTCAAAATGGCATGTCAAGTGGGTTGTCACATTGACAGTGACAAGCATAGATTAGAAATACTCATAAGTTGGCGACAAAATTTTCGAGGTGGCGAGAAGACGAAACTAAAGAACGTATGTCAGAGCTTACATAAACAACCGTCCGCGCACCGAGGTAGATTGCATATGTATGTATGAGGGAGATAGATATATAAAAGTGATGCTGGTAGTTTTAGTGTGACCTGCCAAAAACCGTGAAATGAACTATATATCTTCTCATTTTTTCAAATACGTTATAATAAAGCATGGCTCCGTTTAAGAAAATATATTTTTATGTTACAAAGCTATGCCATGTCCTGTATTATATTTGTACAAGTACATAGTTTAAGAATAGGTACTTATAACATAGCAGTGTAATGAAAACAGTTTTTGAATAACTTATGTTTTAGTCTCATAAAACCACTTTTCATTTAGACATTCTGTCTGTATTTAACCATCTTCTCGGAGTATACGTTAATCAATAATTTAACTAAAACCAAATAAAAATGCTATACCATTTCTGGGGGTGGAGAATAGAAGTTCCTTCCGACGTTGATCAGTTCCAAATATGGCCGGGCACGTAGAACGACACCAAGCAGTTGACAAACGCTCTGAATTTGTGTCAAATCCCTGCAGCTTGCGTAGTTTTGCAAAATTGAGAGATCGAACTGTCGCGCCTAAAATAGTTTTAGGTTAATTCCTGATCTTTGCAATCAACAATGATGAAATTGAATGGTGGGATTGATAAAATGGCTATTTTCTCTATGTTTTAATGTCTTTAGACTATTGAAATTAGACAAAGACATCGAGTAAAATGAAGAAAATATCAAAATTTGTAGATCAATTTTTATAAGTGCTCAAAGAATAGCTATTTTTGCTGAACGCTATCGTATAAAGGTTCTTACAATGTATTGGGTTGGAGGAAAACTTGTATGGATTTGAAATTACATCTCCCCAACATTTTATATTTGTCACACTGTCTCTTGCTTAAATTTCGAGGGCTCTAGGTTTGAAGAATACGACGGGTACTGTACCACTTCCCAACTAAAGCTATGGAATTTATTTTTTGTGTCCATATTAACACTTGCCATGAGAAACTGATTTGATCACGTGGAAGATATGCGTCGGCGATGGGATCTCAGAAGGACTCTGCCTTTTGAGGTACTTCCGCAGAGTTAAACTCTAAAAGCTACTAACTTTTCTTTTGATACATTTAACACAGTAATGCATGACAAGTAGTCAGCATTGGTAAACAAAAAAACTGTATAAGTAAGTTGAATGAGTCATGGAAGGCCATGCTCACAAAAGAGTTATTACTCCTATATTTACTGGATAAATGAAACAAATGAATTATTAAGTGACACTTGGATCTTTATGTGATTAATAAAATATTCTTCTTTGTCGCAGAGTTAATCATTATTTGTTTAATTCAAGTTTTATTAAATCCTTCCGAACGTAGCTGCAAGGCAAGGCTTCAGACAACGTCGATATAATAAATCAGTCGTTTAACTTACGACGAGTTAAGTAAAATATCTGCTTATAATTACTTAAACTACATATAAAAGTCTTTCATAGAAATAAAATATCAGTTACATAAAAAATACTCATGAACATTACTTGAACTCTATCGTAAACTAAACCTGGTGCTTTGGTGCGTCCAACCAAAGACTGCCAACCATGGTCACCTGTTTTGGCAACTTATCGGCTTGGTCTCTGCGACAACGAACGAAAGGTCTATCGAAATAAGACTGTATTTGTCAAAATATTTTCGAAATAATTTTAATGACTTTTATATCTAGAACAAATAAGTTGCCAATGACCTTCATAATTTTGGTTAAAAAGCAAATTAAACTGACCAAAACTGCCTTTATTATACAGGGTGGTTGACATACTGAAAATCACCTATATAAAAGTTGCATAATAAAAGAAACAGTAAAAGTGTAAAAGATTAAACATTTAAAAAAACAACATTATACAGATTTTTTGATATTCTCGAACACTGCCGTGTAAAATCTTAGTGTTTTTTTGTTTACTACTCTTATCGTTTATCTATATTTGGCAAGCTTTTTGTGTTATCGTCTGGTTTTCAGTACAAGACTTTGGTTCGATCAGTTGTATCGGTCTTTTAATAGTTTCATTTGTTTGATTATTTTGTGCGAAAAAATAGCCCATGTATATGAAAACAATGAACTAGTGGACATAATACTAACATACAAAATGCAGCCGCAGCATGCAGGTTGTATGCGGAAAGGTTTCCTTTAAGAAATCATCCGGCATGTTTGTAAATTTAGTTACGAGACTTTGTGACACAGGATATTTGAAAGAACAACGAGGAGGTCACGCTGGGAGACTTGCTCAACCTTAAATGTTACAAATTGATGAAGACATTTTAGAAATGGTCGAAGACAACCCAACAATGAGTACTAGAGCCATAGCAGCTTAAGATGGGATTTGTCATGGTAAAGCGCAGAAGACAAAACTACAAGAGCAGTATTATCCATACCATTATCAACGGGTACAAGCATTACAACCTGAAGATCATCCTACAAGTGTTGCATTTTGCGAGTGCAGAAATGAAGAATTTATGAAATTATTTTTGTGTACAGACGAGGCCACATTTACACGAAATGGAGTGCACAATTTCCATAACAATCATATTTGGGCAGTAGAAAATCCGCATGCTGTAAAAAGGACTCATTTACAACATAGATTTTCATTAAATGTTTGGGCTGGTATGGTAAATGGCATGGTTACTGGACCCTACTTTTTTTCACCTTGACTGACCCGTGAAATTTATTTATATTTTCCTCGACCCAATCTGCCACTATTATTATAAGATGTTCCTCTATGAGTGAGACAGAATATGTGGGTCCTACATGATGGGGCTCCACCATATTTTAGACAAGAAGTTCATGAACATCTAAATAATGAGTTTCCGAATAGAATGGAGAGGGCGCAACTGACTCATTTCTTGACCTGTTCGCTCCCCGGACAGCGCACTGAAAATGCTTGTGATTTAATTTGGCGGGAAAGGCTGATATAGCAATACTGTCGAGCTTTTCTGCTTGTGTGAGTGGTTATAAAAGCACTGTGAAAAAAATGTAGCACTCAAAATATTCCCCAAACCTAGAAGCTATCCGATTTTTATTTGTTTGGCAATCTGCAGACCAGTCTTGATATTCGACTTAGCTGAGGCTATCCATAATTAACTCTTCTTTTTGTTAAATAAGGGTTGCTGGAGCAAGCAGTATTGTGACAAATCCACTATATTGTAGAGAGATTATAGAATTAAATGGTTAATATATTGAATAGGGTCTGTTTGCTTTCCGCCCCTGCCATCATGGACGTAGACAGTGTTGTTTCATGTCTTTTGGCAATCATCAGTAGGGTAAAGGGTCTATTGAAAAACTCAATATTGATGTGCGAAAAATTAAAACATTGTAGGTGACATCACCTATGAGTAGCACCAATTGTGGTTGTAGTCACCCTTATTTGCTGCAGCAGGAAACTACAGAGTCCCATTATGATACCATATCACGACCCGATAGCGTTAAGCAAAATATAATATTGTTTCAAAGACTTAAAAGCGGATACACAATATTTCCTCGACGATATTCCAATTTTTTTTTCATCTAGATAACTGTCTATACAACTAGCCCAGTACACCAATATCTCGTTGAATAATGTCTTACCAGTTTTATAGATATTTTGAAAACGACTGGTTTAGAATCGGGTAAGCCGTCTATATTTAGCGAGACTTCTCCAGAACTCTCTGGAAGTGTCTTCAGTGAGTACAAATTTTTATTCCCATCAAAAGCAGGATAACAATTGGGATAATAAGCACATCGAAATGCCTCCATAGCTTTGCTCAATGACCTTTTCAATCTATCTGGATTGATGACCACGTCATAATGGTAGCAAATGGATTTATAAAGATTCGGTGAAAACTTTACAGGTAAATAGTTCGTTTCTACGATTGTTGGTCTGCCTTTTTTACCATTAGGTGGATCATTGGGTTTGTTCTTTATGCTGTCCAGACTCCTACCTGGTGGCCCTTGAATAAAAATAAAGTACTAGTGTTACAATTACTTTTCACCAGTAACAAGTGATAACATGCTTTTTTTATTGCTATATATCTACTACCCAGAACTGTATTATGCCAGTTTTTGCAATTGTAGTCAATTTCACTCCAGACGAAAATTTGATACATGCTTACTATTATGAGCAAGATAGAAGCATGGTAATTTGCCAAAATCTAGCCAGTGATGTAGAGTTATGCTGACAAAACAAAAAAATTATGGCATTCTTTTAAATATACATATTTATACTTTTTTGGGTTGGTTTATCATTAGGATGGTGGGTTTTAGGGGGTAAATCTACTTTTCAGCCATAGTTCTAGGTCATATATTTTTTTTTATATACTTCAACTACCACGAAGGCCGAAGGCATAAATACCTGTTGTGTCCCATGGGGTTATAAGGGGGATACAGAAAAAAGGTGGGGCAGAGTCTGAGTATGTATGAAAATACATACAATAGTAAAATGAAAAATATGATCAGGTAATAAACAATGTGATCCATAATAAAATACCAATCTCTCATATACATATAGAATACAAAAAATGATACCACTTGTTTATATAACAAAATTCCCTATAGGTCTCTCTTACGAAGCTACAAGCCTTTAAATAACGCTACTAAAAATCGGTTTTTCTTAAATAACGAATTTCGACAAGTATTTTTCTCGATACTGGTCCACATAACGATGTCAAACAAGAGTACATTTTGTCAGTTTGAAGATCAAGCTTACCAAACAATATTGAGGGTGTACAATTTTTTTCTGTCCCTGGAGATCTGAATCAGTTAATTGTTTTCCATGGGCACAATCATATGAAACTCCAACTAGTTACTAAGGTGTTATTTTTTATAGGAACCTGTATTATATTTTTTTGTGTACTATATGCATACAAGAGATTGACATGATATTATGGGACACTCTGCACCTTTGATAATAGTTCATGTTTGAGCATCTTTGATATTTTGTTTGGTCCTACAATTTGAAACTATGTGGATGATGATCAATTTACTTCTATATCTCTTCTATATATCTCTCATATTATACAGGGTGTTTGGTGCATCGTTTGCCAAATTGAAATGGTGGACAGGGGAGGTCTTTTTCTATCACCCCAGGTCCCTCAAAAATTTCAAAATGTAATACACAAAGTGAAATAAAAAAAAATAAAGAGTATGTCCACCTAATGATTAATTTATCTTAATGGGTGATGTTGTACCAATCTTACAAAATCAACATTACTTGCCAGCATCATGTAGTTTTTTATGTATAAACTCATAAAGGGTTACAAAAAAAGTTGAAACAATTTCTTGAATTTGCAAATTTTGTGTACAGGGTCAAATTTTTTCGGTCGGATAATAACAATGAATTTTTGTTTCTGTTGTGTAATTTACAAGTACAAGGTAACTCAGGCAAAAACTTTTGTCTCCCTCGTACACAGCGGAGCAGTATCATCTGTCTCTCTCTTTTACTAGTTGAGCGGCTAACCGACAGGGACGACGTGGGTCCATTTTTCCATCGAGGTTCGTCCCAGCTGGCTGCCTAACGTTTTTGTAACTTCTACGTAGTGCCGCGACCTGTGACTGTTGTTGTTTTGTCAGTTTTCGTTGAGTTATGTTTTGATGATGGCTGCATTTACAAATAAAGAGTATGTGGACATGTTGTTGTTGTACGGAGAAGCCAACTGTGTTGCACGAGCAGCGCAAAGAATCTACGAAGAGCGCTATCCTAACAGGCGTGTACCTACTCGCCACACATTCCAAAACACTTACCGACGCTTACGAGAAACCGGTACTGTGAGCAATAATGTACCAAGAGGTGCGACACAATGTTGACACCGATGAGAGGATTTTGGCACTTGTCGAGGAAGATCCTACTCAAAGCATCCGAAATGTAGCTTCATCACTGGAAATTTCAATTTGGAAAGTGAGGAAAGTACTTCGCCAGAATAATAAACATGCCTTCCACTACACTCCTGTACAAGGTTCGTAATTTTTTTATCACACTTACAACTGTTTGCAATGAAAACTTCTTATCACTTTTATTTAGAATGTAGCGGTGGCAAACTAATGTTACCCGTATTTTTTTTTTATTGCAGGTCTTGAAAACAATGACTTCGACAACCGAGTCCGGTTTTGTCGTTTCTTGCTGCACACAGACGTTGACGATCCGGACTTTTTGACAAGTATTCTGTGGGCGGATGAGTCCAAATTCACCAAGGAAGGGATACTAAATTTGCACAATCTGCACCATTGGGCTTCAAAAGATCAGAGCCCAAGAGTGAAGAGACCAAGCTCTTTTCAGAGAAGATTCAGTGTGAATGCTTGGGCAGGAGTAATAGGCAATCATGTGATTGGGCCACATTATTTGCCAGATCGTCTTAACGGAGATAATTATCTACATTTTCTGCAAAATAAGTTGCCCGAATTGATAAATGAGGTGCCAATTTTCAATGGCGACAGAAGAATTGTGTTCCAACATGATGGCTGTCCTGCACACTGGAGGCTAATTGTGCGGGAACATCTAAATGAGGTTTTTCCGAATGCGTGGATTGGACGGGATGGTCCTATTCCATAGCCGGCACGCTCCCCAGACCTCCATTGGATTTTTGCATCTGGGGACGTGCAAAAGCACTCGTCTACGCGACAGAAGTTTGAACAAGGGAGGAGTTGATCCGAAGAATAGAAGAGGCGCTTGGTACGATGCGGTAAGAAATTCGCCTACGTACGACAACTGTCGAGATAAGACAAAGGTGTCATGCGTGCATACGCAATGCGAACAATATTTGTGAAACAGAAAAAATAATAAATAATTGAAATTTGATTTTACACGTTTTTTTATTTTCCTTCCCCTGTACATAAAATTTGCAAATTCAATAAGTTAGTTTTGTGACTTGTGGCATACCGTTAGAATCGGGATAAACTCGAGTAGGTTTTAAAAGAATTCTAAGAACGTGAACGCTTTTAGTTTTTTTTACAGAAATTCAAAAATGAGACTTACATTTTTTATTCTTCTTTGTAACCCTTTGTGAGTTTATAAATAAAAAACTAAATGCTGCTGGCAAGTAATGTTGATTTTGTAAGATGGTACACCACCCATTAAGATAAATTAATCATTAGGTGGACATACTCTTTATTTTTTATTTCACTTTGTGTATTACATTTTGGAGTTTTTACAAAAAAAAAATTAAAAAATCTAGAAAACTAATTCCGTTGGGCTAAAAACTGTTTGAGGGACCTGGGGTGGTAGAAAAAGACCTCATCTGTCCGCCATTTCAATTTGGCAAAGGATGCACTAAACACCCTGTATATACAAATGCACATAGAATAGGTTTTTAGCTTCCAAAACGAGTTCCTGATTTGAGACAGCATCATTGTTAATTGAGGCAACATGGTGCTCCACATGAACTATACTGCCACCCTACTTCAACTCAATCACAAGTACATGATCAGTTACAAAACAATTTCAAACAATATCTGCACTAAGCTTGTTTTTCCCAAACAGGGTCATATTTAATGTTACTGATGCTCGAAAATTGAACATATGATTTAATTATCTAGATATCTAGAACATACAGGAAAAGATCCACAATAGTACAAACAGCAGAAATCATAACATACATTCAAGTTCAAAATAAATGCAACAACCAAAATTTTGGTAACGTCATAACTTTTTTACTTTTATCTACAGATTATTGATTTTTTCAGAAGGCGGTAGGTACACTCATTGGCCTTAATATCGACCCCTGCAAGGAAGACTATTGTAACTCAGTTTTGGTTGAACTGAGATACAGGCGTTAGAAGATTTTCTGATGAATTTTATTGTCAGAAAAATGACGATCTCATCAAAAATATGTTGCACATTGCAGTTATTCTTGTATATAGAAAGTTATAAATGGTATTACAATAAAAACCTAGCGAAAATGACAATTTTTTTAATAAATTTTGTTGACTTACTACAGTTTTCGTAGGATCAATTAAAGAAAAAAGTACACTTGCTCTAGACTTAGTAGGATATTTATTGAAATATTACAGTATTTTTCAAAGAAATGGTTGAACAAAACCTCTTTAATCCCACTCTGTGTCACTCAAATGATATTTATCTTCGTGTTTTCCACCATCATCGTTCTCAACTTCTGTTTTTTCAGCACTGTTGATATTATGTCGTCTTTGTATTTTTTTTATCTTCCTTGGCTTTTAGAGAAAAATGACAAGCAGGTAGGCCTCATGGATGCTAGGAAGACTGTTTGCTTTTGATTTACATAGGCCTAATAAACCATTTAATTTTCTAGCATCTACTGGAAGCAAGTTGTGTACAGCAAAAGTAGTTACAGAAGCATACTGTTTTGCGGTCTCATTCTATGATAATCAATGTTACTATCGTGAGATCATCAGCATAGTCACACCTATATTTTATTTCACGAGGCATTTATCTATTTTCAACTTTTCTTCACAATCGTCTTTGTTCCAATTTTCCGACTTTACCTTTTATATCAAACTAATGGATCCACGTCCAACCGCAGACAGGGCTCTTTAGCCCTCCATCAGTACGATATAGGTCTGTATCAGGTCCAGACTTGGAGATGAGAGAATGAAAAGCAAAGACATGAGTGTCGTCTTAGCAAAACTGAGGACCGTAGTAGTTGAGTTCTCTTTTAAACTCTTTTATTTCACAGGCATGAGAGAAACAGACTGGTGCGACAGGTCCCAATGCATAACGTGTAGAAGAGGAGCTGTGTTGAACATTTTTGTTGTGTTAAAAGAATTCATCACTATTTATGAACCAAACTCGCCTGAATTTAACGGTTCAGCAACTGCACTTAGCTTCTTTGCATCTGCCAGAATTACTTTGGTTCTTGAATTCATTTTAGTTCGCTTTGAAAACTGCTTTTTTCATACATCTAATACTTGAAACGTTTTCGCTATTAATCACCGTAACTTCAAACTTTGACGCGAAAATCATAGTAAGTCAGACAGTAGGTCTAACAATAAGTTAGGCATTCCGTGATTTTTTGCATCGAAGACTAAGGTAACTCAATTTGATGTAGTTTTCGCGGGAGCAACCGTCACTATTATACTTACTATATGACGTAGAAGATTTACTGGTTGCCTATAGTTGCATGACTGAGATACCATATTCTTCCACCAAAAAGAACCCGATAAAGTCTATCGATACCATATAGTAAGTCAAAAGCAAACATTTTTGAGTTACTATAGTCTTCGTTGCAGTGGTCGATATGTAGACATGAGTTCTTGATTTTAGCTAAAGTTTGACCTGTTGTACAGGGTAAATCAAAATGACGTCTGATTACTCCAACTTTCAGTCACTTTGTGGTGTGAATCCAGTTGCCAATCATACAGCAACGCTTTCCATTATTAAGAACCGCATTTCCCCTATAATCTGGTTTTTTATTCACGTCAATATATACATTTTTAGAGACAAATTGACATTTAAACGCCACTTTTCCTTCCACCTTTCATAACTTTCTTTAGTTCCCATATGAATTCAAAAAGTTTTTCACCAAATTGTACAGAAATCTATCGCCTTTATGTGGTAAGTTCTCATTTTTTAAATCGCCATTGATATCGTTTATCTACAGTGGTGAAGAAAATGAAAACTTTTGACTTAATTTAAGAACAATAATAATTTCACACTCTACCCTTTTGACATACAGTGTCAGCGCAATAGCGATATCTTCCATATCCTCCAATATTGTGTTCCTGAAAATTCTAGTGAGAATTGTTCTTTTGGAACAAAATAATTGATCAAAGTTTTGCTTGTTGCATCTATTTTGAACCTGAGTGTATCTCACCTGTGGAATAACCCTATTACAAACCTTGGAATACAAAATTAATAAAAACTAGTCATGCCAAAAGCATTGAATCTCTGAGGACTATTTTGGTGAATGGTGGTATAAGGGGGTAAAGGGAAGAGGGAGAGGAGTTGGGGGAAGCATCTATTTATGGTGAAATTAACTTTTCCTTTCTAACATACCTTAATGTGTATTACTTTTTTTATAAAAAAATTCTCGTTTCAAGTGTCTCATCAAAATATAAATAACTACTTACCACTATACCCCCCTCTTCCACGTCCGCCGCCGCCGCCACCATGGTATTCTCCTCCCCCTCTACCGCGACCTCCCCCACCACCTCGATATTCCCCCCCGCCTCCTCCTCTTCCTCCCCCACCCCGGTATTCTCCACCTCCTCCTCTACCACCTCCCCCGCGGTATTCACCACCTCCCCCACGATATTCTCCCCCTCCTCTACCCCCTCCACCGCGATATTCTCCCCCTCCTCCCCCTCTTCCACCCCCACCTCCTCCACGGTATTCTCCTCCTCCTCCACCTCTGCCCCCTCCTCCTCTTCCACCTCCACCATGGTATTCCCCTCCTCCTCCACCTCTGCCCCCACCTCTGCCGCCTCCTCCGCGATCGCTACCCCCACCGCCTCTTCCACCACCTGAAACAGACACATTATAATGAGTTTAATCAATCATGTATATAGTGAAGAAAGAGAAAGGACCTTGAAGTAGAAAGAAAATGAATATGATTAATTAATAATAGTAAGAAACAAAATATAGCTATATCATGTAATGTTCACACAAATATATATCAAATGAAAGAGAAAGGGGAAAAAGTCAAAGATGTGACCTACAGCACTTCTTACTTCCCGAAATCTACAACATAAGATAAAACTCCCTCTCCTATTCGCATTTTGTTTATTGGTGCTTTAGACAGAAAAGTTGTCTGTGCCCTCTTGCAGAAAAAAGAAACTTTATATTTGGATGTCAATCTCCATACCAGGAAATCGATTTGCAAAAAAACAGGACAGTTGATGTTGAGATGTAGTAATTTGTATAAAACTTTGATCAAGGGCTGCTCTATAGGCTTCACCAAAGAAGGGACAACAGATCTGTTTAATAATAATTAGTAGTCCTATCCTCTTGGAGGTTAGACACCATCACTCCAATAGCATAGATATTTCAGAAATTTTTTTGCACTTTTTCAATATTATTTTTGTAGAGTTCATAGATAGGGTTCCAAATAATTGCAACATGTCCTAATTTACTTATAACAAGGACTGAAAATAAGTTAGTAAGCATTGTAAGATTGAAATTTCTACAATTTCTGATAATAAAGCCATATGTGCAATACACACTACTTATAATTTCACTGATGTAGTTAAAAGGTTAGCTGACAATCGAAATACATGCCCAAATCATTGAAAGTTTCACACTTTCCCACTACAGAATCATTTATTTTGTATGGATAAGTTACAAAAAATTGTTATAGCATAACTGATGGGAGCAATTGGGCTATATTTTCAATATTTTCAAAATAGTGGTACTGTTGGTTGTACCCAAAGTGGATACTTGTTTATTTGAATAAAAACCCCTGAATACCATATAATTTTTAGATTTTTCAAGATTTCAAACACATTATTTATTGTAACAGTAGAAAACATTTGAGTATAGGGACCCATATCCGGAAAAGTGTCACTATGGCACTACGGCCCTAAGACGCGTTAAAATTTAGAAGGATGATGAATTGCCTAAATAGGATTTAATGCATTTAATTTTTGCCTTTTGTAGATGATATCATCACAACAATTGTTCAAAATGTCTTCCTCCAACCTGAATACACTGATTTAAACGTCGCACATGATTTCGGTGGACTTGACTCGTTTTCAATGACTTCAAATGCTGCTGTAATTCGTCCAATTAAGTCTTGCTCTGTTTCTACTGGAGTTTTGTAAACCAAAGACTTTACATATCCCCACAGGAATGGTGTATTCAGGTTGGAGGAAGACATTTTGAATCATTGTTGACTTGGGGCCATAGTGCTGTAGTGACACTTTTCCAGATATGGGTCCCTATACTCAAATGTTTAATACTGTTACACTGAATAACCCCTACAAGTTTGATCCCATAGTTCTGAAGCACCCTGTATATGTCTTTATTGCATCATTACCATCACAACATAACTTTAAAAAGTGTGATGCAAATGGTCATTGGCCAGTCTACTCAACCAATATCTGGAAAATATAAAAGTCAATATTAAGTATATACTATAAACTATAATAATGTCTGTTACTGTATAATTGATAAAGTAACAAATGCTTCTTAAACTCTTGTCTTACTGTGTGCATAAAATATATCAAGATTAAGTGCTACCAAAATTTCTGTGTTATTGGGTGTTTAAAATATTTTGTTTTCATAGAAACTTGAATTTATGTTGGTATAATATTTAGCAGCATTATATGAGTCAGAATTCTGAAACTTCGGTGTGGGATATCTTGTTCTGGATAACGAGCTCATATACCTTAAATTTAAATCATGAATGCTTGTTCTAAATGTTAGCTTGTTCAATAAACCTAGTGGTGAATGAGTGGTTATAATAAATTTTATAAATGACCAAAAAAATTTACAGGTTATCAATTTTGACCCATCCCAAATCTTTGATTGGGTCAGTTACATGATCATATTTTCTTATATTATTAGTTAAGGGGCAACAACAATTTTAAATTTTTTGTAGTCTATAAGCAAACATTTGAACCAAGCAAGGATAAATATGTTATGATTCCATATAAAATTTTGGAAATAATTAATGTTTCATATAATTCCTTTTTGTTTTAGAACTGAGAAAGTGCCTGTTGGTATATAACAATCTCAGCCTAAAATAACATGTTTTGATGATACTTATAGCATGGGAGCTACCTGAGTAGATATTTCATATTTAGATATCAAGTAATACAGGGTGATCAAAACACAAAATGAGTTTTAATTCAAAAATAAAAGCCTAAAATGTATCTCTTTTCAAATACAACGTGCTAGTACTACGCTTAAGAAATATAGTTGATATTGTGTTAGGTTATCTACTTTGCCAAGTGGTAGTTTTCAAAATATTGTAAATACTGGTGTTTCTATTGTTAAAATGCTACACATGCTTTCACTATCTGTAAATCTCAATTGGTCATGATGAGCCTACATGACTATTGAAAATATGACATGATTCTGTCACTATTTCAAGGTCATCAGATCAACTGAGATTATCCATGTTATAAACTGCAGTTCAGGATTTTTGCAAAAGATAAAGTATTTGAATCATGGGTAGCCAGTGCTTGTCCTTTTGAAAAAAGTAATACTAGAATACTACTATTCTGTTGAATAATTTTACAATGAGGTCAAGATTTTTGGTCCTCAAATAATGAGTAAAATGAAGTTGCAATATACAAGATTATTATTATATATAAATATTATTAATTAGGGGTTCAAGTATGGTAACTTTTGTCCCACCATATGAGTATACTTGCTGATATAGCAACATTCACACATTTGTATTCATTTTTTTTGTTTTGAGGTCTGGATATGTCTGAACCAGAACATCCATTATTGTACAAAATCAAGCTATTAATAGAATATTAGTCATAAAATAGGCTACGTGTAATTCCCCCAGTTAAGATAAGGTCCATATTCAAAATGAGATTGCACTATATATAAAGTACACGATACACAAAATACATATGATCATGTATCATTACCATTTGTATTGTTAGCTTAATAATTATCTTCTCCATTATTATTATTACCAGCAAATACATAGGGGTTCCCCTATTATAGTACTCACCTCGTCCTCTACCTCTATCCATTTTCAAGTTAAAAATGAGTGTTTAACTTAGCACCAAACGTGTATCCAATGTTAATAACTCAGGCACGAATGTTTGTTATTGTCTTCTTAGTCTCTATCTCTAAAATTTGAGGTTTTTATCACAACTTATTGTATTCTTTTTTACACGCAAGTTTTCCAATACTGCTTATACTCTAAAAAGCACAAAACAGTGAACACCAGAACAGCACAAAATTGACAAAACATAAATCAAATCCAAGCGGATAACCAAAATTTCCGTATTATGTACCGCGGTTATAATATGGTTCAAGATGACACACGGGATGATGACGTCAATTACTCGAATCGCTTGAACGCGTTGGTTTTAACCGCGGTTTGTGGCAAGTTGTTTTAGAAAAGCGCGTATATAATTTCTGATTATTTTTATTATCACTTAATAATCGGTGCTTTTTCGTCTACAACGGCGTATGGAAAGTTGAAAAAAATAAAACTTTCATAATATTAATGGGAGGAATGTTTTTTTTTTCAGAAAAAAATTTTTATTGATGGAACCATGGCTTTGTAGCTATGATAGCTTTCAATTCTCTAAACTTCTCCGCATGTCAAAGAAAATATTTATTGATTTAGCAGAAATGATGAAAAAGCGATGAAAAAAGATATTAACAAAACCGTATACAGGTGGACATCATCCAGTGAGTTTATAAGGCCATATTTTAATATTCTTGTGGTATATGGCTATACAGGATACTTTGTTAAGCGTAGGAACTAGATTTAAAGTATCCACAACAACAGTAATGATTATAAATAATAAGGTGATCTCTTATGCTAAAACTGAAATCAGCCTGTATCAAGTTTCCCAAAAATGAAGCTGAAGTACAATAAAAATATTCAATACCCGGCAAAATTCTAACTTGTCACATGTCAAATAATAACCAGAAATATAAAACTACTCCCGAGTTAGGTAAATACCACAATTTTGCGCTGATAACTATGACATATAACAGCTGATTCATGACGTCATGGATCTTATAACCAAACTGATAACCACACTCGCTTGAACGGATCGGTAAATACCAATCCAACATGGTTAATACCATTTCCATTTGGTTATCCGCTTGAATTTGATTATAAATACTCGTGATATACACAAGAACGAACCTAACCATATATAAATATAAATAGCTGTGATGGTATACGTGAGATGACGAGTATAGTGACTATTGTGGGAGATGCGGAAGTTCAGGAGACTCGGTCATGAGCCGTTTTACACACAAGAGAATTACTCCGAAAATTATGGTCATAATTATGCCGAAAATTTTTGCAGTCGTATTACACGTAAAAGAATTCTTGTGAAAATTTTCATGGTAAAAATATAAAACCCGTTCTATATTATATGCGCGAGAATCGGCGCAGAGGGTTATTTCCGTGCATGTCAATATCAAATGTCAACGACAACAACAACAACATAACCTCACTTAACATTTGTGGGAGTGGTCCTGTTTGAGTCGTACGAAGGAGCGTTTATTGTTATTGTTTATTCATAATGTCGTGGAATCGGGAAGAATTTACAATGTTGTTGGAGGAGTACCAAAAATGGCCAAACCTGTACAAGGTGAAGTCACCCAATTACAAAAACAGAAATTTGCGGCGTCAGGGGCTGGATGCGATAGTCCAAGCATTGAGAAGTTTTATAATATTAACCAAGATCTCGATTTCAAAAATAAATTTAAATTATCGACGTCTGTTGTCTTTCCGATTATATTGGACGTCATACCCGTTAAGGTTATGTCCATTTGAAAATATAACTCTAATGCGCAGGCGTATCATATGAATTACTCCGAAATTTTGTTTGCTTGTGTCATACAGGTTGTGGAGAAAATCTTCAATATTTTTTCCATGCAAATTTTCAGCATAATTATGACCATAATTTTCGGAGTAATTCTCTTGTGTGTAAAACGGCTCATAAGCCATAAAGTGCTACAGGTAGGCTGTGAACATATATCGGCATGATGTCGATGGTAAATTATTTAAAATTGCATGTCTCGATTCAGTCTCTTTATAATCCTTGTAGTTGGCACCGTTGTAAGTGTCCGAAAGTTTTTTTTCTATTGAAAAGGACATGGTAATAAAGCCCTAAGCTTTATGAAGCAAAATTCTACCAATCTAGGCACTAAATTAAAGACCCAGAACTGAGCAATTAATTAAAAGTGACTACCTTATTTACAAAGAAATATGAATTACATTAGTGTTTTCTATATTGTTTCAGAATTATCAACAAGCAATTCAACTAAGTGAGACACCTGTATTTTGCAACACACAACATATATTTGGAATAAGTCTATCTATATTTTCAAGTAGGTAATACAATTTTTATACCATCGTCAACAGCACATGATTATTTTTTGAAATTAAATATATTTTGTTCTTCATAATTAGTGTAGGATTTTATTATTCTGAACCTGTTTTTAGCAAAACTGCTGAAAGAGATATTACCCTTATTGAGGATATTTTATGAATATATGTTCTGGAAATAATCTTTCAATATCGGACATATCATTATTAGCAATTTCAAATTATGAACAAACGAAACCCGCGACACATTTCTGGCATTCCTTATTCCAGGCGCATTCTCGGCATTCTTGCGATAGATCCTCCAGATCTCCAGGCAAGTAGGCGGCACAACCATCTGACAAACGTCAACGGTGCTGCTATTGTTTATCGTGCAGCTGGCAATTCTTCAGTCTCATGTGTTTTGTGCCTAACCTCAGAAACCATAGAACTCATAGAATAGACCAACAACGATCACGAAATAGGTGGCACTCAGAATTTATATGAATTTGGATCAAGAAGGAGAGAGCAAGGAAGGTTGTAAGTCTATTCCACAAAAATATGCACGCATAAAGTAGTAATCGCCGACAATAAGACCGTTGTTAATAATAATACGTGTATATATTTTGTGATAGTAATTATCCTCCCGTTTGGAAGCACGTGTTAAAATGTTCGAAAACAAAAGAATATGAGTTTGGAGATACAGTTTTTGGTCATTGTCGGTATATTTGTTATAATATCTTCCATAATTGTTGATAAATCATTTAAGAAAATATAATAAAAATGCTTGTTATTTACAAACACTTATGTGATAAACAACTCTGTTATCCTTTTTGCATTGCGCAATAAAACTCATTTGTTTCGATACCTTTTATTGTGATCAGAAAAGAAACATACAAATACAAAGTACCTACCTATAGTCTCAATTACTTAAAAAATACTTGTGGATATGGATTACTCTAATGTAGCGTATTAACGCAAACAACTGGTAAGACCACTCTTATACGTAATCTCAATAAAGTATACCTGGCCAAACTTTAATGGGTGTGATAATAAGAAAATTTCATATAAACATAGACTTTCTTTTTAAGTTATAGGATATTAGACTTTCTCGAAAATGCACTTTAAAAAAATGTTTTTAACTTTTCAGACGGTACATTGTTAATTGTTGTGGAAATTTAACAGATAGGTATTTAAGACGTATTTAAAACCATTCAAAAAAAACTTTATTGAAACCACGAATTATCAAGGCCATGAAAATTGACAGATTCAAGTCCGTTCAATTTTTTCCTTTTAGGGTTTGGGTCTTATTGATACGTTTTTATGCTGTTTTGTACCTACTGAACTTCAAAAGATTTAAACAAAATCGTCTAAGGCGTTATCAAGATTTTTACAAAAAAAACAATTTAAAACAGGATTTTAGAAAAGGAAGGTACGATTCCAATATAACAAATTCATTTACTTCGATGTCTACAACATTTTTCCGCGGGACAAATTGATGCACATGTCGTGGCACATGTTGCGCACGGCAGTCACTTGGTGGTTTTTGTCCTGGCTCTTGTACCTCGGCCTGCGAACGTTTTTTTATAATCACACAAATAATCATCCGCTGAAGACTGACCGGCACGGGTATTATGTATTATTGAAAGGTGACATTATGTTGGTCTTTTTTGACATTATATTGGTTTTTTTACAAGATGTTAACTTAACACTAGCTGATGATCACCTTTTAAACTCGTTTTGTAGTTGCATGTGTTGCCTAAATGTCATAAGGCTTCAGTTATCAATGTCTGGCTGTGATCTGATGTAAAATCTGCCTCAGATATGGCATTACTGGAGGTAACGGCAATGCAAAGGTGCATAGTGAGGATTTGTGTGCTATTAATATGGGTTAATGATAATTCCATTGGACACTTGTCTCAAAGCTAGACATTAGTTGCGCATCCACATTTTCTTATCCATTCTTGAAATTACGACGAAATGTCATCTTGCAGACTAGGTAGTTTTTAGTGTGCAAATAGTTCACTCCACGTTTGCTCGCTATGATCGCTGTTCGCTGACGTTTAAGCAACACGTACAGCTACAAAACGAGTTCACAGCTTATGCTAAGTTAACATCTTGTAGAAAAACCTACGTTGTGTCACAAGAAACCTCCGAACTGACACAAAAAACGACAAAATGTCACTTTTCAAGTGACATAATGTCTGAGTAGGTATTTCACAAGCGCGGATCCAAGGGGGGGTCATGACCCCCTTGGGGGAATCTAATTTGACCAGTAATAACTACGACTTTCGAATTTATTCGATAAAGTCAATAAAATAAATACTTTTTGTAAATATGTGATGGATACAAACGGAAAAAACACCAGATTTGGTGAAAAATCATGTCACCTAGCAGCCCTGATCAATTTGTAATCATCGATCGATGAATAAGAGGGTTGCTTAAATCTGGTTGCCTACAAGTTCAGCTTAACGCAAGTATAAATAAAATAGTGACTCTAGTTACACGTTGTGCATTATTGGAAATTAAGCCTCATGTATTCTGTGATCAAGGTAGTTAATTGAACATGCAGACATTCGAACAGAAATATAAGAAAAAACCTTTTCGCGGGCGCCTTTAACGGTGTGAGAATTTGATAAAAATACTTTTTTACGGGCAAAATTAGAGAAAAGCGGTTTCATTTGATTGAAAGGTAAGTAGTAAGCATCATAGTTATCTAATCGTAAGAGGTAAACATATATATATATACTTCTTCATATTTTTGACACTTTTTATTTGTAACTTAGCATGATGGTATTGTCTTAGCTTAGTCATGTACAGGGTGTTTCCTAAACATAGGGCAAGAATTTAATAGATGACTCTTGGGACTATTCCGAAACTATTGTATTTGATCCTCTCGATTTGCGAACACCTCTCGATTCCGGAGAAACAGGCCCCTGAAGGTGAACTGTTGGCAATAATTTTCACATATTTATCGTCGTTTTAGTTTAAACATCGCGTGACTCAAAAAATGGCGCCATCAAGACATGCATGTCTTTCGATAAGGAATCCAAAGATCCACCGTTTTTTGCCCTTTACAGTCTTGAGTTACGCTGAGTTAGAACCTAGGCGACGGTATAACTCCACGAAAACTATTAACTCATTTAGTTCGCCAGCGACATACTAGCCATAAACGCAATACTCGTATATTGCTAATTTTTTACACCTTTGTATAATAATACTAAAAAATAATATTTTTAGAAATTGGAACGTGCGTCGATAGTGACTGCACTCCTCAGAAGCATTTCCTGTGTACTATAGTACACCCCGCGTCATCATACTCCTGCTTGGATATCCACATCTGCTGGAAGGTGGTGAGGCTGGCCAAAATGCTGCCCCCGATCCAGACGGAGTACTTTCTTTCAGGGGGCGCAATGATCTTGATCTTCATGGATGCAGGTGCTAGTTGCGCTACCTCACGTTGGATGCGGTCTGCCGTACCCGGGAACATCGTTGAGCCACCTGATAGTACTGTGTTGGCATATAGTTCCTTCCGGATGTCCATATCCGAGCGCATTATGGATAAGTATGTGGTTTCTGCTATACCAGGCGTTTCTAGGCCTGGAAATGAAGGAAATACTCATTTCTGTATTTATACTATTACAATATTTGCGTATTTATTAGTCTGTGTTGCTACTTCCTAGCTTCCTTACGTTGGCCATAAAGGACCTATGGTATATTCCGATATTTGTTCAAGATGGGTTAATAGCCTCAAAGGATGTCCAAAGATTCCAGCAATATTTGAGTTAAGTCGAAACAGTTTTTTTATCAATTCATAAAGTACAGAGGATCGTGTTATGTATGACCTGGCAAATTAGGTAAATAATATTTGTATATGGAGGTGCTTTCTTTAGGTCTGTGGAGCCAGCCGAGATAATTTTGTTAAAAAACGATGAGCGATACGAATTTTCCATCGTTTTACCACGTTTTTCTACCAACAGTTTTCGTTTTCCACCATCGGCTTCAAAAATTTGAATATAAAAAATTTTGGGCTAATTTCATGAATCCCAAATTTCGTTTCTCCGCCTTTACTTTACGAGAAAAACGTTAAAAAAACAACCAAGGACATCTCTTTAGTTAGCCCAGAATCAGTCAAATCTTTAAGAAAAATGAGCACACATGGATTTCCTATTGTTTTACCATAGTTTTGCAACCAAATGATTTCCACCATTTAATAACGAAAAAATGAGATATGATTTTTAGGGGTCATTTGGGGTTAGCCTAGAAATTTCTGATAGGAATCCCCACGAATTAGTTTCTTTACAGCCTAAGACTTGTTTATTATCCTACTATCTACTTTTTTTCACCACAAAACAACTTCTTCCACCTGACTAATATGGAAAATTGAAAACAAGAAGTTAGGGTCACACGTAGATAGCTTGCATTTACTCAAACTTTTGTATACCTATCCAGGCTACGTGGCAATCATCACTTAAATTTTCCAACAGAAATTTTCGGTTTTCCACCTTTGGTTAATGAGAAAAATTGAAAATAACAAATTGAGATCACACGTAAATAGCCTCAATAAACCCAAACTCCTCGGAATATTTCCAGTCTACGGGTAATCATTGCTAATCGTTTTTCCATTCTATCAGTTCGATTTTCCACCAAGAGTTTCCATTTTTCCACCTTTGACTAATGAGAAAAAATGACAATAACGAATCAAGGTCACAGGTAGATAGCTCGAAACTAACCTCTAAGCTTATTCAGGCTACGTACAAACCATTATGAATCGTTTTTCCAACCTATCACTTCGTTTTTGCTTCAAATGTTTTCATTTTTACACGTTTGGTTAGTTAAAATTAAACATAGGAAGTTAGGATTACATGTGCATAGCCCGCATTTGCTCATACTTATGTACACATATCCAGGCTACGTGGAAATCATCACAAATGGTTTTTTCATTATATCACCTGGTTTTTTCACCATAAATTTTTGGTTTTCCACATTTGGTTAACAAGAAAAATTGAAAATAATAAACCAAGATCACACGTAGATAACCTGAGGTAATTCAACCTTCTCTAAACTTCTCCAGGTACGTGGAAATCATCACGAATCGTTTTTTCGTCATATTGCGCCGGTTTTACAATACATTTTTTTGTTTTTCCTTTTTGGTTAAAAACAAATAATATATTGAGGAGTCGCGATTTTATGTAGCCTGAACTTACTTAAATGTTTGTGTAGTTTTCTAGGCTACATGGAAATCGTTCCGTTTTGTATCTCCATTCTTCACCTTGCTTTCCCAAAAAACTTTCCTTTTCCACCATGGGTTAATAAACAAGTATTAAGTTGCGATTGAATGGGTGCAGCCCGATTTTGCTTAAATTCTTTGCAGGGTTTTCCAGGGTACGTAGAAATCGTGTTAAGTTGTGTTACCATCCCATCTCCTTGATTTTCCAACAAAAACCTTTGTTTTCCACCTTTGATTAATTGCAAAATTCAAAAATAGTAAGTGAGGTTTACATGTACCTGGCTTGCATGAGCTTAAATTTCTGTAAAATTTTCTGGATTACGTGGAGATTTACACGAATCGTTATTTCATCATATTCCCTAGTGTTACTACTAAAGATAATCGTTTTTTCACATTTGGTCAATCAGAGATATTTTGAATTAGGTCACACTTACTCATACATTTATAAAATCATCTCGCCTACGTGGAAATTCTCACGAACCGTTTTTTCATTGTATCTATCACCTTGTTTTCTCACCAAACATGCTCGTTTTTCCACCATTAGTTAACGAGAAAAATTTAAAATAAGAGAGAGGTCACATGTGGTAGTTCTTTTTAACGGTAGGCATTTTGAACTTCTGTGTCTCTTCGCGGTAGGTAATTTGCACTTGTGTTTATATTTATTTTTTATGTGTTTTATTACTTGATAAAAATTCGACTAACCATTTCTGCCTCAACGCAGTCCCGTTTTTCCTGATTTCCATGAAATGTATACCAAGCGGATATGACATTTTCTTTCCATGCATGTACTTATAGGTGTATATATATACACCTTAGGAAAAACCATTGTTATACATGGGAAATCATTTCTTGGCAACAGCGCATCGGCTTGTCTACTTTCATCGCTATTCGTACATATTTCCTACCGTTAACCGCAGACCTGTATCACGAATGAGAATAGATACGCTGTGTTGCCAATTTGAGTAGAGCTTCCCGAATTGTGGGGAATTTAGAGTTAAGTGTTGATCCATTCAAGCTTTTAATCAGCATGGCCTAGACGTTAGAACTTCATAAAGATAACATTGAAGCTGAATGCTGCTGGAGTATAGTGTTTCGAATATTCAAAGCGGAGCGGGACACTATACTCGTTCAATGGGTCATCAAGCCACAGTCTTTTCATCAAAGAAATTATTTTACGAAAATGCGTTATATTTTTACGATTTTGTCGTCACCAAATCTGTGTTTCTCAAAATGTACGTCTATTGTAGAATTTTCAGCAAACTAAGCAAGAAACGTGATCTAGTATTTACTCAACATTACGGATTTCTCGAAATATATTAAAAAATGTGACCTAGATACCTAACTGCCCCAAGCTCTTTAAATATAACACCTTAAACCAGGGTTACCAGGTGCTCAGTCACGTTGATTGTCATGTTGTGCTGCGCAACTCAGCAAACAATCTGGCGTAATAAACGTTAGGAATCATCAGGTATTGCCAGATTCCCGAATACCGGGCACCATAGTAACCGTTATAGTTGTCCTTCAAAGTTGTCAAATCGCCCCTATGGCGCAAATTCGCCACACCAGGCAACTGTGCTATAAACAAACCCTGTTTATCACTACTATTTGATAGTCATATGGTAGTTGTAGCCCTATCTAGCGGTCCATGATTTCTCTCAATACTGTTGTATCTCTACTGGCAACAAGAATAGGGATTACAAAATCATTTATACAACAATATACAAACATGAAAAATATGATTTGAACCATGAAACATTAATACAATTTTAATAGTTTGAACTTTTTTCATTTTTGGAATACTCTTATGTGGAATCCGCAGCTATTTTTCCCGAAATTTGGGTAGACTTAGATTTCTTAGAAATATGACATATTGGTATCGGCAACTCTGCGAATGGGAGAAACAAATCGCATTTGTTGAGCACATCCGTCTAAGCGGTAGGCGCCAGCGCCCGTTCTGCCATCTCTCTCTTTTATCACTCTTCTACTTTACCCCGTTGTCCGTCACACTCCGACGCTGCCAGATAAGATCCTACAATCGAGTGTCTTTCACGCACCTACATACTTTTGTATATTTCCATCTCTCTTCCTCATCATAATGTATAATAATGGTTTTTCCCATACTGTATATATATATATATATATATATATATATATAAATCTGGATCACGTGCAGTTGAAGCCGTCAGAAATTCCTAAGCGAACCTCAAATGACCCCGACAAATCATTTATTTTTTCGTTATTCAAAGGTAGGAAAAACATGGTAAAACGATGGAAAATCCATGTGTGCTCATTTTTTTTAAATCTGGTGATTCTGGGCTAACCATACGTTCCTTGGTTATTTTTTCGAATTTTTTCCTAACCTAAAAATGGAAAAACGAAAAATGTTTTTGGAAGAACGTGGTAACACGATGAAGAAAAGATGTTTAATGATCTTTATAAATAATCTGGAAAATCTAGGCTACTCGTACGTGAACTTAGCCCAGAATTTTTATTTGCAAATTTGTTAAGCTACTGGTGGAAAACATTTTTGTGGAAAAACGTGGTAAAACAATGGAAAATAGTATGGCACATCGTTTTTGAACAGCACAGAATTTTCTGGCCTGCGTTCTTTGGCGCCATTTCCCAGTACCAATTAACAGCGATACATCCTGTCGTTTAGATGAATAGGAATTTAGACGCTTCCTCTTTACATCTGCAGTGTTGAGAGCCTTGAACAGCAATTGGTGCAGTTAGGAGCTGTCTCCTGATTAACAGTTATGGGATTACCTATCAGTGCAGGCTGGAACATGGCTTCTGGACAGCGGAACCTCTCGCTGCCCAAAGTGATGATCTGTCCATCTGGAAGCTCGTACGATTTCTCTATGCAGTTCGTAGTGCGTGCAATGGCCATCTCCTGGTCAAACTCCTGTGCTACGTAGCAAATCTTCTCCTTCAGGTCTCTGATGATCTCTCGTTCGGCACTAGTGGTGAAGCTGTAACCGCGTTCAGTCAGCAGCTTCATGAGGTAGTCCGTGAGATCGCGACCTGCCAGATCTAGCCGGATTATGGCGTGTGGTAGGGCGTAACCTAGCAAATGCGATGACATTGTGGGTTTGCTCTATATAATTCGTTGCAAGAAAGCTTATTTATTTGAATCAAAAAAAATGAACCTTTTTCAATTATAAGCTTCCATTGCCTGACATATATGTTTAGACTTCTTTTTCAGTTATGTTCCGCCCGACGACGTGTGGAATCTACTACAATGGTTATGTCTTATAACAGAGAAGAGAGGGTATGTCGAATGTAACAACTTACAACCACCACTCTCAAGGGTGTACGGAGCTCAAAACAGAAGGGGAGAATAATTAAATAAATTTTTGGTTTGGTTTCTTGAAAGCAACACTTGAGATAGTATATGACATACAGCCACACATAGTATTATAGAATATGGAGAAGAATATGTACCTACTTTGTTCTAGAATGATTTGAAAAGCAAAGTTGTCATATTTTCACCGATAAGAGCTCCATTGAATAGTTGCAAAGTTGCGTATTTATATATTTTAGAAAATGTATTTGCGAAATTTTGTCGCTACCAATATCTCCAGAGATACACGGAAAAGGGAACGAATTTTCTCAAAATCGTTTATAATTTTTTCTGAATTTATTTTGGATAACATTTCAAAATAAACCGCACATTGACATTGCCACTTTTTGATTTCAAATATTATAGCATCTCATACATTCTTATAAAAAAAATGTTTGCTGAGTAAGCCTTGAAATTATCATATAACCATTTATTTCATAGAATATCAATGATGATGACGTATTGATATAAAACTTCAAGTGCCTAACTTCATATAGTTGGTTTAAACTCATCGAATGAGGAACTACATAATGTAACTGATTTATATGATTTTACGGTAATAATAAAGACATCGCAAAGGGTATAATTTAATAAAAGCTGAGAGCTAAAACGTCATATCGAAATTCTAATTAGGCCACCGTGTAGAAAAGAAAAAGTGGTAATGTTATTATATACTTTGTTTGAGATTTGTAGACAATGTGGATGTTTGTAAAAGTTTTGTTTCGGACTAAAGCCATGAAAAAATAAAAACGACTTAGATTGAATTCGGAAATACCTTGAATTTACATACTGTCCAACTTCCATTTTTTATTTACCTAAGCAACTCGCCCCCATAAAGCCGCGTCGTTCAAGCGAATCTCATAAGATCATTATTTGTTATCCGCCAATTTATTTATCATGAGATGTGATGTATATTGACCGTGTAGCCTGGTGGTACGGACCATAGTAAATACTGATCGTGTGACATTCGTTTTACAGTTGAAATATACGTAAAATATATATGGTATTAGCAAAATTAAGTTTATAACTAACATAGATTTCCACTAATCCTAGAAATTTCTCATTTAGTAGATACTGATTCAGCTTTAGGAGAACCCTGAATGAATAATTTAATTTTTGTAAAAAATGTTCTTTTCATTTAATTGTTACCGATCTAGGGAAAAGGAGGGGCAGCTGACTCCCGTTGCCCCCTGGATACGCCCTTGGCCACTCGACTCTTGTTATCAGTTGTATGTACATAAGACCAGCAAGAAAAATGTACACCGCGCTGTTGTTCAACGTATTTCCCAACAAGTGTCCCTTGATGAAGTTTTGTGTGTTAGTTCGTCCAAAATTTTAAGCTAATTATTCTTACAATCTACAACTGCCTTCCTTGATTATTAAAATAAGTCTATAATTGTAGTCACCGTTCTTGGCGGGTCAAAGTAAGACTACCCTTTATATCTAGTATCTCCATCTCCCTCATACATACACGTGCAACGTAACCCTGTGTGTAAACGTTTGTTCGATGAGTTCAAGGAAATATATTTTTTAGTTTTGTGTCTCCGTCTCGAAAACTTTGTCGTTATGTATAACCTTCAATCATATTTGTCAGAGTGATAACACTCGAGTTGTCCTGTTATCAATTTTCAATATGAAATTGTACAATACCCGGAAATACGATCACTGGAGAAGCTCGAAGCTCGTGCTTTTATTAGAGTATTACCAGGAAGATAATGAAAACAGCGGTCCCCTGTTACCCAGACATGCAAGACCGATGATGTAAGTGATGCCGTCAAAACAGAAATTAGGAATGCTTTCTACGATATGAGAAGAAAAGGACAACATATCACGACCTCTGCGCTCAATCAAGAGCTTAAAAAAAGGTATATATACAACGCCTCCGATTCAAGTTTAAGGCGTGCGGTTTTTTCTACAAGACAGAAAATAACCGCCGACTTTTGTGTGAAGAATCAGACATTGTTTCCAAGCGTATCTATTTTATGAGACATTATATGAGAAGCATTACAAGAGCCATCTCTAGTAATCATGGATAATGCCTCTTATCATAGTGCCTTAACCGAAAAAAATGCCCGATTCCACTTGGAGTAAAATGTGTGAAACATACCGAGGACTTTATTAAAAACCACTGGGATAATCATCAAGTGTTTAATAGGGAAGATACTTATATAATCATTTACTTGAGAGAAAGTTCAGATGACTCTGGTGAAGAAATCCAATAAGTCATACTTTTATTGAAACAATTTTGAAAATTTATAATTCTTAATTTTCTATGCGCGCACCTTTATGTAGATTGCTAAATATTTTGATAGATATGGAAGTGTTATAAGCTTGATGTTTATTAATGCGACATAGATTTAAAAGCTCGAGTTTAAGAGCATCATCATCAAAATGTATTTTTTGTCTAGCAGTAATTTATTTAGTCGCATTTCACTCCGGCAAGAATTGAGCATTTTTATTATTGGTTATTCTATAGCTCTCATAAGCTTGTCACATATCCACATCCAATGTTAAATTTTCCATCAAGTTAGCAAATAGATGTTTTATTTTGTATTATATTGTAAATTCCGTATGTATTTTTTATTTCAAATTTAAAAAACATCAAATGGTGTGTCATACTCTACCAAAGTTCATGTAATAGATTACAAGATTTTTGAGAATTACGATTAGTAAATAATTTTGAATCGGTTTCCCTCAGTTAGGAAAATTAAGATCCGCCCATGGTACGGAGACTCGATCTGTTTACTTATTTCATACGACGTTGATGACGTAAGCGCCAAGAACGGTGAGTACAACTATAGCAAAGTGCAAAGCGATAAATCAAACGCAGTTGAAGCACAGTTGCGGTAGTCTACAAGAAAGATTTTGCCAACGGGGTTCTGGGACTGTAAAGGTACATGGATCGATTTTCTTCGAATGATTTAAGCACTTCTAAGCTCTATTATTTCTTGTAATGTTCGTGGTATCTATCAAATAGCGCATCATCTCGAGCAAAAGTGTGCTAACAACACCAGATCCCAAACCGTAACAATAAAAAAACAAAGTATTCACTGGACTGCCCTAAACTGAATCCAAATTCAAGATGAGATGTAAATAATAACAGTTAGCGCGTGATCTCTCGGTAACAGGTGGGGACAACGCCTCTTATTGGTCAATTCGCCATTAAATTTCAAGTGGTCGCCTGGCGAAATAATGCGCGGGGCAGAGGCAGGGCAGGCAGAGTTGCACTCGGCCACCGTCCGTCGCGTGTATCACTGCGTGCTCGTGTTTTCGTATTCACCTTGCTTGGTTGTTGCTGTTGTTGTTGTTAAGTGTATTTGAGTAATTTGTTAAGTTTCTGTTTCTGTTAAATACTGTCATCTTTGTTTTACAACACGTTGGTGGTAGTCCATCATTCGGAGGTAGCCCTGAATGCGGCCCTGTACGCCGTCCTTGCTTTTGGCAATCACGCATCCATACATGAGGAAAAAAGCGGAGAAGACCTTCGAGAAAGCTCAGGACCACCCGAACGAGCAGCTACGATTCCTCATGGACTACGATCCGGACGAGAGGCCTCGCAACCGCAGAACCAGGTACCAAGGTCCCAGTTGGCACCCGCTAACTGGAACCTTGACTAGGAGACTAGGAGAACCCGCAGTTGCCCCCCCCCCCACGGCGTGGATGCAGAGGACCAGGAACCACCGGGACCAGGACCCACCGGGACCAGGACCAACCAGGACCAGGACCCGCCACGACCAGGACCCACCAGGACCAGGACCCTTCAGGATCAGGACCAGGAACAATATATAGGTAAGAGGACTTGAAACTCTTGATTTTTCGAAAACAAGAGTTTCAAGAGAACCTAGCAGACCCTCTATCGATGATCGCTTAACGACATCGATAGAATGTGCGAGGTAAAGGGAACCAACCCGGCGTTCCCAGAGACTGAAACACATGAGGAGACGTTGTAGCAGACCGCAGGTCACGCACAACACATGGCCTACCGAGACGCTGATGAGTCGGGCCACGCGGAGGTTAGGGTTTAGTGGGTATTAGGTGGTCTCCTCAAGACAACCTGGAGTCCCACACACGCCGTAGCTCGGGCTATGGTATGGTGCGTAAACGCATTCCCCCCTCACCAAAAAAAAAAAAAATACACTATAGATATCCCACCTTACGGCCCAGATCTGTCGCTATATGCAACCCCCACACATTTGTAGCTCTTAAAGAAGCCCATGGTAGGTGACTGTTCTCACAGAAAGCAACGCGGACCACAACTCTACAGCAACTCTACACATATATTTAAACACAGGCGTTTACGACATTGTTCCTAGGAGTACCAGAAGTTACTTTGTTATGTCAATTTTGGATTTATAAAAAATAGTACAAATGTTGATTAATCTGACTAGATAGTACTTGTGAAATACGTTGCTTAAGTATATGATTTTCTTTTAGTCATGGTTTTTAAGATTAAAATAATCTCTTTATATTCTGCATTTTTGCTACTGTGTAAACCGTGACTTTTCCACATCCTCAAAGCCAGGCTGCCAATTTATTGTCATTTTCACAACTATCCATTGCGGTAGGATAACAACTGATTATCTAGTGATATTTCAAAATTCCCCATATCGACAAATGACATAATTTTGACGTCAACGCCAGGTACGCAGAGTTGTGTTTTGGTTTTCCATACAGTGCATATTTATTTTGTAGTTGCTAACAACTCTTTTATTTAGAAAAGTTCATTTGCATACAAAAAAAGTTATACAAATAAGTTTTACACCCGATCTATTAAAGCCAAAACGTTGGCTATAACTAGAGATGAATACAAAAATGTCACTTGCTGATCAGCTGTTCACCTCAGTAGACGTCAAAACATGATGGATATTCATGAAATAGGGCTTAGTTGCTTTCAGTGAGAACACAAAGCAACGCAACTCAAGTCGAAATCGGGTTGAAACAGCACATTACAACAAACAAGGAGCTGTTTATGATGTGGTGTTGAAAGCTGTTACAACGTTAAAAAAAGTATGTAGATAAAAAGTATATAGAAAAATAACAAAAATGAACTAGAGTCGATTAAATTTTCCTACAACCTTGCTACTATGCCAGGGACAAAAAAGTTTTTGATAATCGGTCTAGTGGCAACGCACTGATGTGTGACCTAAAGCTTCAATTCGTATGTTATTTGGATTCTGTATGGGTGTAACTTCAAATCTTTTGTTAAAATCCGCTGTGTAGTGGCATAAGTGCGATCGATGACGAATCGAGGTTATTGGATTTTCGGCCACACTTTCGGCAACAATAGCAACTCGACGACATCTACGAGCACGCCTAGAGGTTGCGGTGTTAGCGACGGATCCCGTTTGCTCGAATTTTTGCACCAAATTCCAAACTGTCCTCTCACAAGGTTGATTTTGTGCGACAAAAAATTCACGTAAAGCACGAAATCTATGCTTCCTTGATCGGCCGTTTTCATTATAGGCTTGGATAATTTTAACACGTTGTTCGGGCGTATATTGCTTCATGACTGTTTTGTTTATATTTTGACGTTAGAAATGGCACGTTGTCGTTGACAAATTCAGTGGTGTTTCAAAAAAATATTATTTGTAATGTGGAAACTCAACTTGAATCACTCATTATTGAGCGTTATAATTGGAGTGTAATTCAATGATGTTATTCCGTGATGTAAGTATTTATCAAGAGCTATTACAATCAGTTATCAAGCATTGTTTATAAAATGTTTTACACCGTAGCTCCAAAGAGATGAGGCTCCCATGCACGGATACGCTTATTGCTGCAATCGGAGGAAACTTTTTTTCATGAAGAGTCCAAATAGTGCATTACTGCTTCTGACAAAACGTATGTCTTTTTGGTGTCATTGCACTACATGGAAAACTGTACTAGAAGGCGTGGAAAGTTATAGTCAATCTTCTTGACGCCACTTTATTTATCTTATGCCTGAATTTGAAAGGCTGCACCCATATTTTTTGATCATCCTGCGGATATAATCTACCTTCATAAATGGGTACAGTGTGTGAAACTCCATCTCCAGAATCCATAACAATTCCAGTCGTTCTACCGCTGGCATACAGAGACAACACAGCCTGTATGGCGACATACATGGCAGGGCAGTTGAAGGTTTCAAACATAATTTGCGTCATTTTTTCTCTGTTGGTTTTTGGGTTCAGTGGTGCCTCCGTTAATAGTACTGGATGATCCTCTGGGGATACCTAGAATAAAGTATAAATAAGTATGTGTAATGGCTGCTTTAGTTGTTTAGTATTCATCCATGATTTTGTTATTTTGGGAAGTGCATTTGGTGTAGGTATTTGGCGAATTACGCGACTAATGCTGATTTCTGGTTATTACTCAAACGTAGTCTCATATTCATGTAGGTACTCGTAGACGTAACCGTAAATGAAGAAGTCCAGAGATCAGTGGCGGATTTGCCAACAGGCCCTGTAGGCCCGGACCTAGGGCGGCAAAATATTAGGAGCGGCCAATCGTGACAAAAAATTCACTGATGATATCAAGAAGTATCTGAGTACCTAAATATCCTAAAGACTCGCTCACATTATGACGGGCGGCACTGCACTGCATCATATAAAAATAATCTTACTAAATTACTTTCTACATTTTATGTATAAAATATAGATATGTATATCAATGGTATAATGTAATGTTTACTAAAATGTTGTCCAATAGGGACGCAGGAAAGTAAACGTCAATTTGACATAGACGCCATCTTTGTTTTCTGTCACCGACATGTCATTTTGTTAGTTGAATTTTTACCATTGATCGCTATGGAGTCGTATTCGATTGAAGACCGCATTAAAGTTATTCAAGAGCACTACAAAAATGGTGCAAAAATAAAAAACACGTTTCGCGCGCTTCGTGAACATTTCGGTCGCAACACCCGCCCAAACGAAACAACCATCGGTCGTCTGGTGCGTAAATTCGAGGCAACAGGTTCTGTGGCAAATCTGCCAGGCTCTGGCCGGCCAAGGAGCGTCGCACACCGGAAAATATTGCTGTTGTGAAGGAGAGTGTGAGAGACGATCCGAAACAATCAACAACGCGTCGATCCCAAGAATTGGGCATTTCGAGAACCAGTTTGCTCCGCATTCTCCACAAGGATTTGAATGTACACGCCTACAAGATCCAATTGACGCAAGAGCTGCGTCGGGCCGACCATTTTTCGCGCCGAACGTTCTCAGATTGGCTCCTTGAACACCGCCAAATTGATGCCAATTTTTCATCAAAAATCATGTTCAGCGACGAAGCGCATTTCACTTTGAATGGGACGGTAAACAAGCAAAACTGCCGCATCTGGGCCGAACGAAAATCCCCGTGAGTTTCAAGAGCAGCCGATGCATCCTCAAAAAGTGACTGTGTGGTGTGCATTATGGTCAAAAGGCATCATCGGACCTTACTTTTTCGAAAATGCGGCCAGGGACGCCGTTACCGTCAATTCTGAGCGATATCACGTGATGATAGAGGACTATTTTTTGCCGCAACTTGAAGGAATGGATATGGACGATGTTTATTTCCAACAAGACGGTGCAACATGCCACACAACCAACGTCAATATCCATCGATTGCAGTCCTTCTTCGGTGATCGCGTGATTTCGCGCAGAGGAAATGTGCCATGGCCACCAAGATCGTGCGATTTGACTCCCTTGGACTTCTTTTTATGGGGATATTTGAAAAGCAAAGTATACGTCAACAAACCAACCACCCTCCAAGAACTCAAAAACAACATCATTGCCGAGATAAATGCCATAGAACCGGCCATGTTGCAAAATATCATTGAAAATTTCGACCATCGCGTGGACGTCTGTAAATCCAGTCATGGTGAACATTTGAGAGATATTATTTTTCATACATAAATGGTATAAATGAACCTTCAAAATAAAGTAGTACCCAACTTGATTTGAATATCAATCTTTCTTGTTTTAATATGCGTTTACTTTCCTGCGTCCGTTTTGGACAACCCCATATAACGTATTTTCGTACATTTAAGTAAATTTCTGAATCAATTTGTATCAAAGTTGGCAGTAAAGTAAATTATGTAGGTTATATAATGAGTACTGACAAAGCGGCCTCGGGCCTAGGGCGGCCAAGACTGCAAATCCGCCACTGCCAGAGATCTAACATCACACGATCTAAGCGGCAAATTTATCGGTCCGAAAGTAAAAATTGCTGTTACTAGAATTCCAGTAAATTGTGTGTTATCCTGGCGCGTTAGCGGTCGCCAAATACCAGTCGAAATGCACAAATGCGTCATCAAACATAGGAATTAAAGAATGGATCCCATTGATCACACTAATAGTTGACATTTGAAATAAATAATGTTTAAAAATCGATGTCAATAATGCCTCTTTTCTTCGATGATAAAGATCACCTAATAAAGCTTATTGTTATTGATTTTTTTTTCTTTTTATTAAAGTACATCTAAATGAATCGCCCGTTATAGATAAGCAAATAGTTCAATAAAAATTAGGTTTCTGACAATTAAACAAATTGGGTTTTAGCATAATAATAATGGCAGAGCAGATAATGGGCACCCTAAAGCGATATTCAATAGACAATCAGCAAAGACGTAATTTGGAAAGGAGACCTCAATGATGGATCATGAAAGTAACCTGTTAATTTACGATACCACATATAAAGTTGTCGTCACCGTCCTTAACGGGTCAAAGTAAGACTACCATCAGTATCCCTTTATATATCTCCATCTCCCTCATACATACACATGCAACCTACCCCTGTGTGTAAATGTTTGTTCGGCAAGCTCAAAAGACATACGTTTTTTAGTTGTGTCTCCGTCTCGAAAACTTACTTACGTTACGTATGAGTGCCCATCAATCATATTTGTCAGAGTGATAACTTACTTCGGCGTGCAATTCGGGTTGCCCTGTTATCAATCTTAAATATAAAATTGTACAATGCCCGAAAATACGATCAATGGAGAAGGCCGACAGCTCGTGCCAAATTTATTAGAGTATTTTCAGGAAGAGAATGAAAACAGCGGTCCCCTGTTACCCACTTCATGCGTACTGGAGAGAGTAGCAGATGCGCTGAAGATTAGTCTCCGCAGTGTTCCGCCCATGGTACGGAAACTCGATCTGCTTACTTATTTCATAGGACGCTGATGACGTAACCGCTAAGAACGGTGACTACAACTATACCTACGTCCACATTCTATAATTTATTAATCACAGAAACTTACTGGGTATGTTCATTTTACATGTACTTGCTATTTTAGTGCATTGATTGTACCCAATAGATATAGTATTATGGCCTAATATTCATTTAAGAAATTTGTGTTATAAGTCAATATTTACCCTGAGTTCATTGTAAAATGTGTGATGCCATATTTTCTCCATATCGTCCCAGTTATTGATGATACCGTGCTCAATGGGATATTTCACTGTTAGGACACCTCGTTTGGTCTGAGCTTCATCACCGACATAGGAGTCCTTCTGCCCCATACCGACCATAACTCCCTAAAATTATATTAATATGGTCGGGTACCTTCTACCTGACGATAGCCAACCATATAATTATGTATACCGGCGCAGTCCAAAAAATGATCTGGCAGATACTAGCACCATGTATGAGACAGTAGCAGAACCGAACACTCCTTAAAAAAATGGCGTCAAGTGGGTTGACTCTGCACTTCCTATGAAACGCTGGCGCCGTAATCAGTTGATAAAGGATTAAGTTCAGCGCAATTTAAATCCTCTGAGAAAAAAGTCATTCACGGTCATGTACAACAAAGAAATTGAACGTATTAAGTCAGTCAAACAGGCCCATACAATTAGTCCTTAGATATTATTTCCCTGTCATACTGGTAGCTACCGATCATGTAGACAACGTTGTCCCTTTCCTCATCTGTTATACGTACAGCAAAGGTTAAATGTGGAAAGTTTTAGAGGAAGCTTAGTGGAAACCCTACGATGTGTAAAAGATGGCTAATAGGTGCATCGAATTGCGAAGGCTGGGAGCGTATAAATATATTAAGATAAAAACATTTCATATACCCTCTCCCACCCCCCAAATTTCAACCCTACAAAAGTTTTTTCTGAAAAGGGTCAAGACCCTCTAAAACGTCAAAAAACGTTTTTAGCGATTTTCACTTTTTTGAGTTTTCAGCCTTTTTCTTCGTAGCCACTGGATCGATTTTCAAAAACTACAAAACTTTTGCGTCCTTGACATAGTAGTAACAGTACTTCTCAACCATGTCACGGAAATGAGTGACATGGTTTTTCGTGATGTACATGTCATATACCTGTAACATTAAAGAAGCATATATGACACTGGTATCAGATCCTCTTTTGAACGCCGGAATACAGTACGGCTGGCTATCTTCAGGTAAAATACGTTAACCAATGGTTAAACGCAGGAGAAATCGTAACCTGTCACGCTTTATTTTAAAAGCATCCACGGACAACGACATTTTGATTCTGATCAAATATCTTATCGTGCAAATCCAAAACGCTTGAACATGGAGATCCAAGATGAATTTTAAATATAGGATAGTTCGTATTGGCTTTTCTAGAATTGGTGCAAGACTTCCATAATGTAACGAGAACACCGTTTTTACTATCCAAATTGTAATTTATTACTATTACACTAATTTATGACAATGTATAACCATGTTGACTGGACTACGGCATTCCTCGTCGTTTGACTGATTCGACTGGACCGTAACTAACTGCTTCCGTCATCTGGTCGGATATTTATCTCCTTAACGACATGTCGAGAAATGTTCGACCGTTTTCCAGGTTAAGTCGTGAACTTCCATGGAAGTAGTCTAGATAGCAGCAGGTGCTTCCAGACGGATCTAAATTAACCCTATTTCACGAGTATCCATCACGCTTTGACGTCTACTGAGGTGAACAGCTGATCAACAAGTGATATATTTGTTATTTTGCAACGTTGGCAACGATGAATCGGGCGTAAATCTAGTAAAACTTGTTTGCAGCCTTTTGTTTTTTGAATGCAAATGAACTTTTCTAAATAAAGAAGCTGTTAGCAAGTACAAAATGAATCTGTAGAGTACACAAAAACGTAATAAAATACAGCTACCTGGCGTTGATGGATCGATTACAATTCTGTGTCCTTTGCCGATATGGAGAATTTTGAAATATTATTAGATAATCAGCTGCAATTGGATACTTCTGAAAAAGACAACATTCTTGAATCTCGACCTAACCCTGTTTAGACAGTGCCGCAAGCACTCATACATGGTGACGTAACTGGTTGCCTAATCGTCGACTCTGCAAGGTGACTCGCCGCTCAAGGTCCCAGCTATACGAGGGCGTTACAGTATCATAAACTTTGGATTGAGCATGTTTTAAATACAGGTAATACCACACTAGAATCACTCTGGCTAATTTTTGAATTTTATACGCACGCTGAGCAGCACTTGTTCTAGAGAGCGCCAATATAACCTGAGCTGCCGACGTTCTCGCTTCAGCAAGAAGCAGCAACACCTTATTCATCGTTTAAGTGCTGGATTGTATTATGACTATAACGGATTCTGTATGTGCATGACTGTTTTGAGTCCGAACAAGGGCCTTAAAAATACTGCTATGTCAATGATAGGAAACCTTAAATGCTTTCACCAATAAAGTCACAGGAACAACTAAAAAGAGTAAATTTGGGAACGTCAATAAATTTGAAATAGGTGGAATGTGTTTGGAGTTATTTTTTTACGCACTACAAAAGTTCATACGGGTCAACACCTAAAAAGTGAGAATATTTGTTATTTGACTTTCTGATTATTTCGGGTCATAGTAGAAATATAGGTTGTTTAAAAATTCTAAAACCAGGCATGCGTTCTAAGATTACATATATCGCTTACAACGCTTAGAATGTCTGTGTAGCTAAAATGTGTTTGAGCTGCACTTGATCAATTCGAGTGTAAATACGTAACAGTAATTAATAGCAACCTACTTGGTTCCACTTTTCTCTATTCAATTCTCGAGAAAAAATTGAAATTTCGTCGTTTTGCAAAATTATATAGCTATAAATAAAGTGTGCGACTATGTCCGCGGTAGCGAGTCAATCAGTCTACTAATTTATTTCCTTATTTCCAACAAGCAATGTTTGACCATCAGAGGCTATAATACAGTCCTCCACACAAATTCTTGATATGATGTTGCCTTGCTATGATCTGCTCTGATCTGCTATGCTACATATGACCGTTCTGGATTATCAGAAATTCATTTTTGGAGAGAACCGATAGGTCCGAAGTTGTACGGAGTACGCGTCGATTTACCGCCGCTTGACGCTGTATACGGCAATGCGCGCAATCCGCGTTAACCGATCGCTTATGTGTAGGAAGCTGAAAATTGTACTACAGTATATTCAGATAAGAGATAGACCGGATGTAAACAAAAGGTTCGGGTGATTTTCACGCTAACGCCGCCGTCTCGACGTAAAACAGGAGCCCTCATTGGTCAATTCGCAATTAAATGCCTATGCCGAGCGGCAGAGCAGTCGTATCAAGGCAGAGTCACATTCAGGTTCAGACGTGTTACGTATGTCGTGTGCATCATTGCAATTTGATATTTCTTTGGGCGTTTTCGTTTGTTATCTTATTAAGTTGTTGAGTTTGTCGTTGTTATTGTTATACCTTGTTATTGATTGTTATTGTTCAACAATAAACTGCTTGCGCAAAATGCCCAGTAGTACAGATACTGCCGATGAAGTTTTAAACTCCTGTAGTCCACCTAGGAAACGCTCTAAAAAAAGACACCTGAGTGCAGAAATGAAAGAGGTCATTTTGAATATATATAAGATCGAGCGCGAGGAGAACGAGGCATCAACCATCAAAGAAATTGTTGTGAAGGTTTCTCACAAAGTTGGGGTGTGTCGCGCATCAGTGTTTAATGTGTTAAGACAATACAAAAAAAATCACACCTTTTCTGAGCCAATGACCAGTAAACATCGCAAAAGTATTGTTAAATCATTGGATGAAGCTGATAAGCATGCGATTAGGAGGAAAGTGCATGAATTCTTCTTTAGGAATGAAATACCTACTATAGATAAAGTACTGCAGGAGGTAAATGGAGATACAACGTTGCCAAATTTCAAACGATCAACTTTCCATGCGTTACTGAAGCATTTAAATTTCAAATGGAAAAAACGGGGTCGTAACAGTTTACTACTGGATAGAGAAGAAATTGTGCTATGGAGGAGGGATTATTTAACAAAAATTGGGAAATATAGAAATCAAAACAGGAAGATTTATTACCTTGATGAAACGTGAGTAAATGGGTAAACGCAGGACACACTACAAGTAAAGTATGGGTTGATGATTCTGTAACTTCATCCAGGAAGGCCTTTCTAGATGGACTGTCCACCGGATTAAAAAATCCAGCAGGTAAATACGAGTAATAGACAACAATCGGATGTTTTTCAAACCTTGGGAACAAGGTTCTAAACATTAATTCCAGGGGGCAGATAAAACATATTACAAGTAACAAAACTTTTATAACTTTCGATAAAATGCGTGGATGTTTTATTGTCATTTTCATTTGTTAGAACTTTTTTAAGCCATGTTTTTATGTGTTTTCGATATTTCAATAATTTTTTAATATAATCTTAAAATATGTCGAATATTATAAACTTAAAAAAAGTTACTAAGTTTTATATTGTGTACCGTTCCTAATATTTCTAATCATTTTAATTCATACTTTAAGCTTTATGAAGTTATAATTTGTTAATATTAATATTTGCGCGTATTTCAGGTTACTGATCATTCATTTTTTAAAGGTTTATAACTTTAAAAATTAAATTGTGAAGCGCTGAGTAATCATACGACGTTCAAAATTCTTTCTTTCAATATGACTAAATAATCCCAATTATAGCAATCTGATACTCATGTCTCAATGTTTTTTCGCTGAATGTGATGAAAACATTTGAAAAAGGTTCGCTTATTGAAATAAATCTACACCAGTTAGTACTTCGATTTCCAGGTAAAGGGAAAAGGCTCATTATCTGCCATATTGGCAGTGAGGATGGATTTGTTGTTGACGGTCTGTGGTGCTTTGAGTCTAAGGAAACTGGAGATTACCACGAGGAAATAAATGGCGAATCGTTTGAACAGTGGTTTTCAAAAATTTTACCGAACTTAGAGGAAAACGCAGTAATTGTGTTGGATAATGCGCCTTATCATTCTCGAAGAATGGAGAAGGTCCCAACAACGGCTTCAAGGAAAGTTGATGTTCAAAATTGGCTCCGCTCGAAAAATATCAACTTTGAAGAAGCAATGCTGAAAGTACAATTATTAAGAATTGTCAAGGATCACAAGGCGGAATATCAAAAATACGCCATTGACGAAATGGCAGCAAGTCAAAATAAATCTGTGCTCCGTTTACCTCCATACCATTGCGAGCTCAATCCCATTGAGCTCATATGGGCAGAGGTTAAAAATTATATAGCTAAGCACAATACAACTTTTAAATCTTGTGACCTCAAAGGACTTTTCAAAGAAGCACTAGCATTAATAATAGCGCAAAAATGGGAAAACTGTATTAAGCACGTGAAAGACAAAGTTGAAAAGAGAATGTGGGAACTGGACAATATTTTAGAGGAACAAGTCGAGCCATTCATTATTGACGTTGGTGCTTCAGGCAGTAGCGATGATGAAAGCTCATCAAGCTCATCTTTCCAATAAAAGATGTCGTTCATCAAATTCGGTAAGTTATAAGTAATTATAAAGCTACTGTATTTTTTAATTAATTATTGACATTTTTGAACTCATTTTGGCAAAACCTATTCAAGAATCTACTTTCTGACAATGTTCAACCATGCACATTTTTTTACGTTTTGAATTACACAATTTGGTTACATATTTACCTAGAAATCAAAAAATATAGTAATCAATATTCTAAAAGCAATTTTAAGAGATATACGATTATTTTTAATTTAGGCTAATTTAAACGCCATTTTGAGATTATATTCGACTGTATTTCACCAAACATCAGGCGGCATCCGAAGCTGGAAATCGAAGCGAAAATTTTGAAACCCTTATGTATATTTACATCATTATATATTTCTTACCACCCCCACATGATCCTATATCCATCACCAATCGTATACACATCGAATTGTGCTAATTTACTACAAAGTTACGCAAAGCAGCATCTACTATCTAAAATATGTACTGCGTGACTCTTAATACGTCCCTGCCGAATGTTACAGCGTTCGATGATCACGTGGTCTTGTTTATGTCCGGTCTATCTCTTATCTGAATATACTGTAGTGAATTTGCCTGAGTGTAGCTTCTGGGTTAATAAGTCTGTGGTAATACCTACTTACACTATTAGATGATTTACCAATTTTTCGTAAACGGCCTGAAAATGGTGATCTTTTACCTACTTTCTAGTGATAGTCCACACTTTATAGAATGTATGGAATGTTTATATTGTCCCATGACAGAAATTTCTCTGCAGTTCATTGTCGTGCCTGAGACCAGACCTAGACCATGCTAATGAGTTGCCAAATAACACGAAATGGATAACCATGGTTGGCTGTCTGTGGTCAGACGAATGAAAGCTTCATTACTATAGTTTATGATATTTTTGCGAAATATTTACAGTTCTTGTCATAATCGAATGTATAGAAATGTTTAAAAAACTGTTACTATGAATCTTGAGGGGGGATTAAAACGCTACTCGACGATTTGAAAATCTACCGCTCCGTTTTTTAAATTCGTAGCTTCCATAGTATTGTTGTCTTCCCATATTATTTCATTTGGTAAACAAAAAGAGTTACAGAAATATTTAGAAGACTTGCATGAAACATTTGCAGCTTTAAAACATTACTGCATAATTGGAAGAGAATCTTTTTTTATTTTTAAAATACTTAGCAATAAAGCTGAAAAATCCACAGTTTCTGTCATATTCGGACGCTCCCTATGAAAGCTGAGTGCTAGTCACGTACAGTCCGATTTCATTGCTACCAGTCGCGTTATGTCTTGTTATCCTGCCGGCAGTTGTGGAGAACTTCGACCTCTGACTGTCGTGCTGGTAATACGCTCAAATCATTTATTTACCTGATACCTTGGCCTTCCGACCACACTAGCGAACACAGCCCTAGGTGCGTCGTCTCCAGCAAATCCTGCTTTGCACATCCCAGAACCATTGTCGACAACCAGGGCAGAAACGTCCTCCTCGCACATTTCTTAAACTTACAAAAAGGATCCATAATTATCATCTATCAATCAACGTGCATGTTTACGTATAGGTATTCGTGATATTCAATTTCTCATCTGATCAAGATCGAAGAACTGTTACATCCGGAACATTTTTTCTTGCGAGAATACTTAGTTAAACAGATACTAATGTAAGCATTGAATGTGTAGTGTAAACTCAGATTATACATGTTTCGTGATAATTAGTTAACTGATAATCATATTTCGGCAGCTTTCTATTGTAATTTTTGGGCTAATTGACTAGACATTTCATAAATCAGCGATCATATACAGATAATTATTTTTAGTTGATAAGAATTTCAGAACTTGGCTAGATTTCAGAGCTTGGTGCCATGTGTCTACGTTTTTTGAAGATTCAAAAGTGATTACCGTCGATTTGACTTGCATGAAGTTTAGTTTTCTACTTCTCTGTGGGCATTTTCAACCATATCTCACTACATAAATGTGAGGATCTGAGCACTGATATTTAGTCCATGAAGGGAGAACTAAATTTTCCACCGATGGTGATAAAATCAACACATCCTGAGTTATTGTTACATTTGGCGGCAGCGAGCGGTCGAAAATGTAACAAATACCATTACGCAATACTTTGTGTTTTTATAATTTGATCATCACTGCCTGCGTGTACGCAGGTGAAAACCATTTCGAAGCAAGACGACACTCCCTACTGAACTTAGCGCTAGATGGGTACTGACCAAAAGCATTCATATATTTTTGATCATGGAGGTGTTGCCGAGTGTACCAATGATGCAATGTTTGCAGAATTAGTTGCATTTCTGACCTTTCACTGCGACCTAAAATGAAACGCCGTTAAGACCGATCCGGAATTGATCCTAAACCATTAAAAAATGTGTACTCTCAAAATAAAACCATTATTTGGACGGGAGAATGAACTAACGCATATTTTCAACATGCATCTCTTTCTAACATATGTATCTATACACTTCTCTCTCGTACACCTTGAACTCAAGCCATAAGACAAATTTGGTTCTCAGTGTATATTAGGTCTGTGAATTAAGCAATAAGTATGGCAACCTAGCGTTCGATCTCGCAAAACTGGAGGCACCGGGATTGGAGGGGAGACAGGGGAACATGAGATTCGCCTTCAGTACAAGTTTAAAGTCGCTTTTTTGTGGAACAGTTTTCCTGTTGTGTTCTAAAATGAGTAACATCAATTTCGCGCAAGGGTGTGCTATGAGGTTTTGCTTCTGACAAGCGTAGTGCAACTTAAACTCTTGCTAAGCTTCAGCAGACCTATGGCGATAGTTTTGTCAAGAGCCCAGGTTTTTCGGTGGTTTAAATCATTTTCACAAAGGAGAGAGTCGATTGAAGATGAACCACGAAATCGAAGGCCTTCATATCTTCAAGAACCGATGAAAACATCGAAAGAATCCGGGATCTTGTGCGTTCAGATCATCGGTTAACCGCCACAATCATCGGGAAAGTTGACTTTGAGTCACACCAATGTTCATCAGAGCAAGAACAAGTGGGTGTTGCATTACGATAATGCTCCTTGTCACATAGCAATGTCAATAAACGAGGTATTGACCAGTAAAAACATTCCTGTGGCTCCTCAGACTCCTCATTCGCATGACTTGAGTCCCTGTGACTTTTTTATCTTCCCGAAGTTGAAAAGTCACCTCAAGGAAACTCTTTTTCTGACACTCGAGAACATTCAACCGGATGTAACCGACCAGCTGAAGGCGATTCCAGGATCGGATTTCCAGCACTGCTATGAGGAGAGGAAGAACCGTCTCCAGCAATGAGTGGCTTCAGAAGGAAGTTATTTCGAGGGTGATAATATAAAACTTAGTCTCGTCACTTGATTTACATATGCCACGCATAAACAATTCTGCGGGTTCACAACAATGGGAATAAAGTACAGATTGGTCTAAAAGATCTGGAACAGAATATATTGTTTTTGTCAATAATATTATACATGGTATTTCATCGTTCAGGGGTATGAAACTTTCATTATTTTTAAAAATAATAATCTAAAAAAATAATACTGATATATCACTATGCTATATTTTATAATACATTTGTATACATCACACCATAGTGCATACCTATTCATTTTCAGAAGACAGAAATTTAGAAAATTTTTCGACAACGTACGTGGATCAAATGAGTTAGGATTTTAAAACAAAATGTCTCTAGCTTACTCTACATGAACCGCAGTTATGGAAAAGAGAAGTAACTAGGTGTTCCATTGACGAGTTGTATAACAAGTATAAGTAGCCTTAACATTACGGAGTATTGCTAGAAAGTTCCTCCGTCCGATAAACTATAATTTTTTTTCGAAATGTGTTTGCGCAGTAATAATTCTGCTTTCTCGAGAAATGTTTTCGATGTCGCGGGTTAATTAAACACCCTGTAACTGACGTCTTCCATATCCCACAACAATGCGCTTTGCACGATAAGCTGCAGACATAAGTCTACAAATTCAACCACACTTCATTCATGCATACCTTGGAAAAACAATATAAAGCATACCTTTATATATATGTTTCATTGGTATCCAGCTCAACGATTATACATTATTATTATTACTGAAAATTGCCATAAGATTCAATCAAGAATTTTGCGCAGTAATAATGCTGCTTCCACGAGAAAGGTTTGCGATGTAGCTGGTTAGCTGACGACCCTGTAACTTTTATCTCTCATATCCCACAACAATGCACTTCACACACGATAAACTATAGGCACAAGTTTACAAATCCAACTATATGTACAGGGTTATTACAAAAGAATCATCGGGTTTTAAAAATTTATATTTCGGAGAGTATTGCAAATATAATATCAAATGACATATCACTAGAAAAGGAAAATGTTCGAGTTTAAAGCACGTGCTTGCGAACGCTGCTTTACCTCCCTAGGTAGCGCCACGAGCTCAGTATACAAAATGGCGACCAATGGCGACTATGCAGCAGAATCGTTTTGTGTGTTAGAGTACGCGCGATGTTTATCGGTTGTTACAGTGCAACGTACATTCCGACGGCGGTATGGAACTGATTCTCCAGGTCATCAGAGCATTCTACGATGGTATCGACAATTCAAGAAGACAGGTTCCATTAATTACTAAACGTAAAAGTACCGGAAGACCACGAGTTCCTGACGAAATGGTGGACGCAGTTAGACAAAGTTTCTCGTTCTCCGCGACAGTCCACTAGCAGAGCAGGAACTGAACTTGGTATTCCCCAGCCAACCGTATGGAAAATTTTGCGGAAACGATTGCGATTCAAACCGTACCGTTACAGATGCTACAAAGCTTACGACCTGAAGACCACGTAAAGCGACTTGATTTTTCTTCTATCATGCAGGAGGCAATGGAAGACGACGAATTTGCTAACTGTTTGGTATTCAGCGACGAAGCGACATTTCATTTAAGTGGAAGGGTGAACCGTCATCACATTCGGATATGGGGCACGGAAAATCCTCATATGATTGTGCAACATGAAAGGGATTCTCCAAAATTGGATGTCTTCTGTGCAATATCCAAAAATAAAGTGTACGGTCCTTTTTTCTTTCATGAAAACACTGTGAACGGTTCATCCTACCTAGATATGTTGCATTTGTGGTTATTTCCGCAACTTACAGAAGATTCTAACAACTTCATATTCCAACAAGATGGAGCTCCGCCTCACTGGCATCATGAGGTGCGTCGGTATTTAAACGAGGCACTGCCTCACCGTTGGATTGGCCGAGGTACTGCACAAGATTTGGTATTGTTCGCGTGGCCTCCCAGGTCTCCCGACCTTACACCATGCGATTTTTATCTTTGGGGTTACATTAAAGATATGGATTACATACCACCTCTGCCAACAACATTGGGTCAACTCCGGGAACGCATTACTACTGCTATTAACAATATCGATCGAGACACATTGCAGCGTGTATGGGCCGAAGTGGACTATCGTTTGGACATATGTCGTGTGACGCAAGGAGCCCACATCGAACATTTGTAATAACATGCTTAAAATCTCGAATATTTTACCTTTCCATTGACATGTCACTTACTGTTATATCTGTAATACCTTCAGAAATATATATTTTTAAAACGCGATGATTCTTTTGTAATAACCCTGTATTTCTTTGTTGCATAACTTTAAGATCCAATAGAACTTTTAAAATTAATGCATACAGTCTATATAAACATGGGTCGAAAAATGCGTGGCTTCCGAAATACAGGGTGTTTAAATTTACTTTCTAAAATAGTTTTTTTTAAATATTTCGAACAATATTTGATGTATAACAGTGAAAATTGGTATACAAGGGTTTTTTGGTACGACAAAACGAACCATGTGCATAGTTTTACTTTAGCCGCTAGAGGGCGCTCTCTACTGTACCTGTAGTGTATTGAAATGACCGAAAAAAAATTCTAAGTGCAATTTTTTGCTTTTTGAATAAAAAAACTGATTCTTCGCACTTTTCAACATAAAAAAGCTCTCTTGTGAATTTTCGTTATTGTTAGCCGTTTTTTATGATAAAATAACGTTAAAAAATCAGTATCTCGATAATTTTTATTTATATTTGATATTTATTTTTGAAATTGAAAGCAGAATAAGGTTAAACGTCAATTAGTTGACAGTTAGTTTTGTTGTCTGTTGAAACCTGAAACGTTTTTTTGCAATTGTGAATGCACGAAATTTAGTTTCTTTTACCTGTTTTTTTTTTGTAAGTTTTATAAAAATGCCATTTTTATTCTCCAATCAAGAGTTAACGGATATTCATTTTGTGTATGGCTTTGTAAATGGAAACGCAGCAGAAGCAGCCAGAGAATACGCACGAAGATTTCGAATCAGACGACATCCAACTCGCTCAGTATTTATAAAAGTGCATCGCCAAATAATTGAAAATAGTTTTGGAAATCTCCAAAGGGATCAAAACATAAATGTTCGTCAGCGCAGAATGACTCGTATAATTCTGCGTGAGTTTGATAGAGATCCGACCACAAGTGTTAGGAGAGTTTCTGGTGCCTTGGAAATTTCATCAAGCCATGTTCACCATGTTCTTAGAAATGACCATAGACGTCCTTACCATTTGCAACCTGTGCAAAGACTACAGCCAGGGGACGGAGAACGAAGAATCACATTTTGTCAGTGGATTCTTGATAGAACTGATAATAATAGGGAGTTTTTAAGTAACGTTTTATGGACCGATGAGTCATGCTTCACTAGACGTGGAGTGGTAAATTTTCATAATCAACATATTTGGTCGCATGAAAATCCGCGTGCAGTTCGGGAAAGAAATTTTCCGCATGAATTTAGTGTGAACGTGTGGATTGGTATCTACCGTAGTCGACTATTTGGACCCTACCTTTTGCCTGCAAGGTTAAATGCTGCGACTTTCTTGGAATTTTTAAAGGCTGAACATGCAAATATGTGGGATGATGTTATGTTAGATTTAAGAAGATTGGCCTGGTTCCAGCTTGATGGTTGTCCAGCTCATTATTCGAGAATAGTTAGAAACTGGCTGGACGAAAATTATCCAGAAAGATGGATCGGCCGTGTAGGACCAGTCGCCTGGCCTCCACGATCCTCTGACCTAAATCCATTAGATTTCTTTGTGTGCGGATTTCTAAAAGAAAAAGTGTACCAGACTCCCGTAACCACAAGAGATATGCTAATAGACAGAATCAGGAATGCATGTGATGAAATAAGGCCTTATTTGAATAATGCTATACCACGTTCGATCATTCGTAGATGTGAATTGTGTATTGAACAATTAGGTTTACATTTCGAGCAACTACTTTAGATTTTGTATGTTTCTCCTAACTATCCAATAGCATTTTAGTTGTAAATAATTAATTTAATTTGTTAAAAATAATATTGGAAAATTAAACAAATTAATATTATTTGGAGTTAGGAATTATTGCTGTGTTTAAAAACACAATCTAAACGATCATCTCAATTACTTATAATGCCCAAATCGAAAATGTAAAAAAAAATTATTTTCCCGTAAATAATTGAAAATGCATCGAACCTTAAAAATCGGAATATCTCAAAAACGGCTAACTATAACGAAAACTTACAGGAGAGCTTTTTTATGCAGAAAAGTGCGAGGAATCAGTTTTTTTATTCAAAAAGCAAAAATTGCACTAAGAAAAATTTTTCGCTCATTTTAATACACTACAGGTACAGTAGAGAGCGCCCTCTAGCGGCTACAGTAAAACTATGCCCATGGTTCGTTTTGTTGTACCAGGAAACCCTTGTATACCAATTTTCACTGTTATGCATAAAATATTGGTCGAAATATTTAAAAAAAAACTATTTTAAAAAGTAAATTTAAACACCCTGTATTTCGGAAGCCACGCATTTTTCGACCCATGTTTATATAGACTTTATGCATTAATTTTAAAATTTCTATCGAATCTTAAAGTTATGCAACAATAAACTGAAACACCCTGTATATCGAATCGCAAATAATTTTCGAACGGTTTCAATTTTTCAAATTAGACGATTATTATAGGTGGTAAACGATGTCATTATCCTGAGCTATATCATCCCGTGGATTTTGATAAGACGACTAAAATCTATTCAAATCGCACTTTTTATCATCAGATCACACGAATTAGCTATCCCGTACCCAAAAATTGTAAGTACATAGTATATTATAATGATTTTAGGAATAACTATAGGAACAAGGAAGCAAGTGCTTTTCAAGTGGTAATCCGTGAGTATTCAATCCATACGAATATTTTTCCTACAAGTAAACACTAAATAATTTTAAAGCTAATTGATGTTTCACAAAATAGAAACGACTCAGGTTATTTTAAAAAACATTTTTCGGTTTTTAAAATATCAAGAATAATCACTGAAAAGTTTCTTAAACTTACCAAATATGTCCAAAGCACCAGCTAGCACAAATTCCTCGGGCACTGAACATGAACTGAAGATGAATATAATGAAATACTATATAACCGCACGAGCTGAAGATACACCGCTCTATTTAATCAGAATACATTGGCAACGTTCACTGATTTTCGGTCCGTTAAAAATGTTTTTTCCACTGTTATTAAAGAGGTAGACACCTTAGTTTGCTTGCACCGTAGATACTCGGGCAATTAATTACAGCAAATGATTATCCTCGTCTTATATACATATATATGTGCAGTGATGAATGAACGGTGCAAAAAAACTCCTGAAGAATTCATTAGGACTAATTAACTTGCCTTTTCTTTTAGAAAATCGCATCGCTTCGTATTATGACGTGTCTTTATATCTCTATCTGAATTCAAATGTATGTGCATATGTATGATTTGAAAACAGAAAGTATGACTACGGATAGTCAGTGTTCTGTTAGGTCGCTACGAATTTGGCATGGTGTCTTAGAAAAGAACAAGTATAAACTTCAAATTAACCCTCCGCCAGGCGCGCTTTTAAAAATCACAAGAGCGGGCGCGCTACGGCACTACATGCCGCAAGAAGAAAAACGCACGGATTAATATCAAAACATCCAAATTTATTTAATAATACAGTTTAAAAAAATCGTAGTTCTAAAAAAATATATGAAATCCTGTATTCTAAAATATTACGAAAATAAAATGTAAATGAAAGTCAAGTCTAACAAAACAAACATTATTTTTAACAAAAACAAAAAAATCCATTATTTCTTCCTAATCTTCTTAATCTTCTACTTCAGTAAGCATACAATTTTGACAGGTAACGGTCTAAGGCCCGTATCGTCAGTCGTCCCTACAATTGTAGGGCGCCTTTATGGCCTCCTTGATTGTCATAGTTTTCTACTTCTCCCTGTCAGCGCTCTATTTTGAGGTTATCTCACAAACATCTATTTGAATCAAATTGTGCTTGCTTTTGAGTTATATCATGTTTTATCAGCCTGAAATTTCCTACAATTTAAAAAGAAAACATATCTTCACAATAGGAGAGCGCTGACGCTGACACGGGTCAAGTGTAATCTAGAAATTGAAGATATGTTTTCTTTTTAAATTGTAGGAAATTTCAGGCTGATAAAACATGATATAACTCAAAAGCAAGCACAATTTGATGCAAATAGATGTTTGTGACATAACCTCAAAATATAGCGCTGACACGGGGAAGTAGAAAACTATGACAATCAAGGAGGCCATAAAGGTGCCCTACAATTGTGGTTCTGTTGTTCTTTTTAGAGCTGCAAATATGGCACCGTCCATTGGAATTTCTGGTAAATGCTACCTCAGTCTCAGGCACTGTACGATATTTTGAAAGAAATGCTGTTATATCCTTGGGAAGCGCTGAATTTTTAGCTCGATCTTTTAGATGATCCGCAAACAGCTCAAAAGCTAATTCGGTTAGAAAAATACGTGTTCTAGGAGGATCTGCCAAAGGCTTAGTATGATTATAGACAATTTCAGAATTTATTCCAGCAATGTCAAGCATTCGATTAAAACTTGTAAGGGGCCATATCTTCTAGTAATTCTTTGTGTTGTGTGAGATGCACATTTCTGGTCCACGGTATCAACGCCACATTTTGTTCTATTGTAGTCCAAAATGATCTGTGGCTTTTTAGTGGTGTCATCAATTTCACCTGCATCTTGCATTGTTGACAATAAGACTACCGCCTTATTCTTTTTGCTTGCATAAGAGGTTAGAGTCATATTATCTTGAAACCCGAATAAAGTGGTTCCTACTTGACGTGTAGTATTTGGTAGAAAATCGGGTGGAATTTCTTTTTTGTTTTTTTTTTTCATGGTACCAATTAACGTCAGTCCATTCTGAAGGAGATATTCGGCTAACGGATATAACTAGTATAGTAATTTGAGCATAGTAGACGGGTAAGGAGATTTAGCCAATATTTATTTTCAAAAACTTAATATAGTGGAAAGACGGCATGAAGTGCCGATAGCGCGCTCGCCGGAGGGTTAAGAAAACGATTTCAAATGGTTGAAGAGATTTTCTTACATCATAGCTGAGAACACTCTCATAAGTTGTCTCTGAGACAAAAAGAGAAAAAGGAAATACGCTTCATATGATTGGGAGTTACTATGCCGCGGACAAATAACACCTCAGTTTTGTGATCAAGGATTGAAAACAATTATTGCATTAATAAACATTTTTTGAGAACACTATCTAATTGAACCTCAGGTGGTAATCGTTATATACTAAGTAATACTTACTTAAGGAGGCGAGCATCAAACAAGGAGATTCAAAACTGATTTAAAATGTTGCTCAATATATATGAAATTCGTGGTAAAATTGGTTCCATACATACGAATTTAATATAACTGAATAGCGTCTGTATTGAAAATATAATCTGATTATTCGTATGCAGAATGCCTACTTGTCTATATTTTCAGCAATATACTAATTTAGTTTTGAATCCTCACCGCCCTAATAGTTATTGAAAAGTGCCATTGCGTTTGCGTTTTTTGGTTTCCTGAAATTTTAACTACTATGGTAAGGACCAAAAAAGTTTACAGTTATCGAGAGGATGTCTTGTGGCAGCGTAATTTAGGTAAAATCAATCAGGCTAATCAAATATATGTATTAAGTGCGTAATTTAAAATTATAAACGTCCATTATGGTCGTTAGGACATTTTATAGCATCCGCCATATTGGAATCAAAATGGCGGCAGTTAACCAAACGGTTGTACAATATTTTAGGTCAATTGGTCAAGGTTAACTGGTTCAACATTCAGTTCCAGTTCCAGACTAACATACTGACATATAGACAGATCAAGTTGGATAAAAACTTGTAAAAACAAGAAGAGAGATTGCGAAAAACACCTTATGCATTTTTTTTTTCGTACGGAGAGGCCCCATAGACTCTACATCCAGCATAGGAAATGGCAGGACCTCTGAAGAAGCTTGCCACTCGTGCTAGCGAAACGTTAGGAAGAAATTCCAACCTACGACGGCCTTTAGACCCGAATCAAGACAGCAGTTTATTGTCGTTTAGGTTTACTACAGTAAAGGTCCGTCAATATGTGTGGTTCTATTGGCCACACAAGCACGAGGGCTTATCATCAATACTTATGTAATACTATAGCTAAAAATACGCATTTATCCATTTGATCACACTACCTATACAAAAATATGTTATATCTACTGTAGATATTTTAAGTTCAAGCTCCAATGTGTACATTTTCACTTTTTTGTTGATTTGTGTTTATTGGCGACTATATTCATGAATTTTTATTGTTTTTGTATCAAGACCTACGAAGATTATTATTATTACCACCATTATTGTGGTCGCCATATGATGGGACCGCGTTTTTATCCTCCTGTTTGTTCTAGTCTTCTTGGTCCGACTGTAATCCTGCTTCTTTCATACTTTTCCATGATCAACTTGTCAACTCTACTGATAAGTGTCAATGTACTGTCAAGTTTTTATTTTTAAAATAAAATCTGGAAATTATTGGAAATACATACGCATAATCCAAAATAGGTCCCAAACTAAATTCACAGTTCAAGCCTTTTATAAAAATGGTAAGTCAGTAAAATGACATTTTCTGAGATGTTTTTTTATATACGTACATATGGGATGTAGGCAAGTTTCTTATTTCAGAATGGTGTTATATTGGCCGGTCTTGGCCTGGCGGCTGTGGGATTCGCTGGTAGATACGCCCTTCGGCAGATGCCACAGGCAGCCAAACAATTCAATGATGCGATTAAGAGCCTGCCTAAGTTTGATGCTGCCAATTCAAAGTACTACAAAGGTGGATTTGATCCCAAAATGAATCGTAGGGAAGCCTCAATGATCTTGGGTAAGTTCCTTATTTGAATCATTATGAAACCCTTTTAAACCACCAAATCCCTATATCTGTACCCCAGAGCCAGACTAGGTTAAATCCATTTTTGTCAAAAATGAGTTTAATATGTTAAACTTATAATAATATTGTGAATTTTCATTTGCTACATGCAGCATCCATCTATCTTTAATAATAAGGAAGTTACAACTTTTTAACTCATATCAAGTCATATTCAATACAATGCAAATATTTCATTTATAATTATCTCAAAACTACTTATTTGGACTTAACCTAGTCTGGCTCTGAGGTACAGATATATCATTTCATTATTAATATACCTGATTTACAATTACTGTCTGTAGCGAGATTAATCTGTAAGAATATTTTTGTGTGAATCCTTGCTGCTGTATTTTGCTTTTGCAAAACATTGTGATATTCAACTTTTCAGAATATTTTTTTTATGAATGGTGTATTTGAATATTTATACATAAATTACAAATTTTATATTATGATTTTTTTCATCAGGAGTGAGTCCCTCAGCCAACAAGCAAAAGATCAAGGAAGCTTTCAAAAAAGTTATGGCAGCCAACCATCCTGATAGAGGAGGCTCTCCTTACATTGCTTCCAAAATCAATGAGGCCAAAGATTTCTTGGAGAAAAATAAATAGTTTTTCTCAATGACAGCCTCTTCTAGAAATGTGATAAATGTAGTTTTGTAAAATGAAACATTTGGTGAACAAATTATTTTACAAATTTTATTTGTAAAACAGTAAACAATAAGACTAGATAAATGTATAAAGCTGTATATAAATTTCTTTATAATATTTATAATTATATATAAATAAATAGATCATTTGCCTTGATCAGGTGCATTACTTTTTATACTTTTCTCTTAATTTCTGGATGGAATTTTTAGATAAGTTCCCAGAGAGCTTGAACACATCCTAAAAACAAAAATGGTGGTAAGTACACATTCTTTGTCATAAAGATCCGATTTTTTTTATCAATAATGACAGTTTAATTCAGAACATGGATTAATAAACTTACTTTCATAAATTGATGGCAATCTATCACAGCCTCACTACTTCTCATTGCTTTGAAGCACATCATTAGTTCACCAAGCTCTGTAGCTCCCAAAATTTCTGGTTTGTGCAGTCTGATGAGTGTAATAGCTACCCTAAAAATAATTTTAGATCCTTCATAGAATAGACAATCCCAAATCCTGTACACTGTTTCAGTCGGCAATACTTCTGCAAATATGCATATGAACCACTTTGTGGTTCCCATTGCCCATGGCATGCCTAAAAAATAAATGTAGTTACTCTTTGGATGACTGTGGAACTGTAGAAGCTGATGAGGGTTACAGTTGAAGAGAAAATATGGAAGGATTATCCTTGTCTATATTTTCATATTCAATACTTGGCATACCTATGGCTTTTATGTGTCTAGAAACTACAGGCTCATATTTACTTATGAGGTCATCTAGTACATCAAGGTCAGTCAATAAACCAGTCATTGTACTTATGTAATATTGAGGTAGAATTTGGTCAACTATAGCTTTAAGTAACCAAAATGAGGACTCTTCATCTTTGGTTGCTAGTAGTAGTAAACCTAGAAAATAGGAATAAGCTAATAAACAACATGGCTGCCTGCAGGAAAGGGGTGCCCCTGAAAATTGAGTTGGACCTTAAAATTTGGGTATTTAGCATTTGTTTGTGTACTATTTTGTGGATTTTTGGAATTTGATTTCCTCCCCCGAGAATATTTGTTACTCCCTCCTCAAAGCTTTAGGGATAGGTACACTTTCACAGAAAATTCTGGCAAGCACCCATGCAAACATTCTAACATGTTTATCATCAAATGTTTAAAATTAGATAAATATAGTTTATAGTTACCTGTAATATAATTAAGCCCTTGGCAGTAACCTACTTCTTTATTTTGGTGTGCAAATGTAGCTAAAACTCCAAATAGCATTTCTGGTAATGCTTCATTGCTAATAAAATATATATTATCTGGAAAATGTTAAAGAAAAATTAAGTTTCTGTTGGTAATCTGAAGCTCATATTGGCAAATAAAATAATATACTGCAATAAGCTGCTATAGCTAATGACTGTAATTTTCATTTCATAAAAATCTAATTGAATGTTTACCTGGAAATGTACGTGGTAAATCAATCTTAATAGTTTCAATGATGGCTTTATTGTGGATTTGTTTTTTCATATAACTATATGAATATTGGCTATTTTGTTTTATTTTATCAGCTCCAGATATTCTCATCCATACATCTGTTCGTCGATCTATAGGTATTCCTTTTCTGATAAATCTCTTTAGGACAGATGTATTTCTAAAAATATTGTTCTCTAATGCATTCCATCTTTGAGCTCTCCGAGTCAGAACTCTCATATAATCTGACATAAATGCATCATATGATTCATAGTTGAAATTTTCTGAACGTTCAAAGCCATACTCATCCACCTTGCTAATAAAATGATACTATTATTATATGTGGGCACAAGAAAGTTTTTACTTAATTACCTGTAACTGGACTTAGCCATTGTTATGGATTTAAATTGGAAATTGACCTAGTATACAGTTTCATTAATAAAAAACTACAATGGTAATAAAATACCACTTAAGAATTCATTACAATATCAATTGAAAAGCTAAATTGAATATTCTTCATTTTACCTTACTCTGAGTAATCAAAATTTCAGTCACATTATTTGCTTTAAAAAAATTAGAAATTACTGGAAAACCCAAAATAAACACCACACCAGAAACTGAACACAAAAATTGTGAAAAGATCAAATTTCACAGTGACACGGCACTCAAATATCTGAGAACAGAGAAAGCAAGGTATTGACAGAAAGTGATGTGATGTGACCGTGACCCACGGCCCACGGGGAGTCAACACGAGTCAACTCATATGGGGAATGGGAAACAGTGCGGTGTTGCCGGACACAACCTGACAACACTGTAAGAATGCAGAAAAAATGGCGGCAGCAGTGTATATGTTTTGTGCTCCATACGGAAGGACACAAAACACTGTAGAAGTGGGAGCTGCACGTTAAACAACGGTAACACCGTTGACGTTGTGTCAGATGGTTGCACCGACTACTTGCCTGGAGATCTGGAGGATCTATCGAAGGAATTCAAAGAATGCGCCGGGAGATTAGGAATGTGCCGCGGATTTAGTTTGTTTACAATTTAAAATATGCTGAAAGTGATATTTCCCATATTGAAGAAATATTTTATGAGCATAGACGCATAAAATATCCTCAATAAAGGAAATACCTAATTCAGCAGTTTTGCTGGAAACCAATTTTAGGATAATAAAAAATAAATGCGCAATAAAATTTTCATTAAATAGTTAAATATTAATAATAAGTAATAATTTATCATCACAGTACATTGACAATATATAAAAGTATTTTTAGACATCCGGAGCTTTCTCTATATTATTAAGTAAATAAGTGATGTTTCAAAAAAAAAATACAAATTATACGTTAGTGGCATAAAAAACGATAAAAACGGACCCTCAGTAATCAAAGGAAGTGTTTAGCAAGCACTACCTATTGTTAATCCATCATGAGGTATATTTATCACTTAAACGTAAACATTCATACTAAAACTATAAAAAATAAATCTCTGTCATTAAATAAATAACTAAAATGAAAATATAATCTGAGAAAACATTATTTTTTATAGTGTAAAAATGATGAAAATATTCTTCAAAGAAGGAGTCACAGTTAAAACTAAACAAGGCATTCCTCATACTTAAAACCAAAAGCTCCTGATAGCTTTAACATTACAGGGAGTAACAAAATAAATAATTATTCTTCGTCCAACTGCTCCCTCCCAAGGATGCTGCAACTATGAAACAAAAAAAAAATATATTGTTTAGGTATAATATCACAGTAGTATTTGGTTACTGAAAGTAGATAGAAAATTCAATGACTGATGAGTGCTGGACTACATAAAAAAGCATTACCTGACTTTAACTGTCTTGAATTTCTTATTTGTTGATATATGACTATTAGTAGTTTCACCACTCCTTTTCAAAGAATTTCTCTTTACATATTGCTGCTGACAAGAGCTGTAATTTTGAAGGATGCAGGAATACTTCCATTTAAATTTAACTTCCAGCTGGTCTTCTCTACCATGTTGCTCTAAAAAAGGTGTGCTGAAATTATTAATAACTACTGTTTTTAAGGCAGCAACAACTGATGACAGGTGGGATTTGTATTGAAGGTACGATGCTGTCTTACTTGACCAAATAAATTTTACAGGGAATCTTTCTCAAACAAAGATATTTCAAGTCTTTCTCCTTAAGATCTCTCCATAGTTGAAGTAGTTTGATTTGTCAACCCCAGCGACAATGGAAATTTGGAGAGCCTTGAACAAACATTCCTGTGGACTTTATACATAATTGATTCCTTAGGGCTCAATTCCTTCTTTGATGTACCACATTTTGTTAATATGCCAGAGCCCTTCTCTAACAAAAAAGAATATCTATCTAAATAATTAGATTCTGTTCTAGAACCGCTTCCACTGATTTCAATGTTTTGATCTTCCAGAATAACACTGGAATTTTCATTTTGCTCAGAAGGGGTTGGAATTGTGGTAGCGTCTCCCTGGGACCTGGTTTAGTAGGATGACTATTATTTGAATTTGAAACTGTATTGGGGGACACTGGTATGGCTAGATATCTGTGACGTGAAGGATCTTGCGGATTACTACTTGAAAAATGATCCTCACACACTTAATAATAGGAACCTTTACGAGTGAGAGATATCTTACAAGTTGCCTTCCATGCAGCAACAGTTCTTTCATCTTTTGGTAAACAATGGAATACTTTATTTTTGTATATACAATATTTTCGAACAATGTGGAAATATGAATTTTTGCAAGAAGAATATTTACATGTATACTTTAAAGTAACGATGTACGAAGAGGTAACCCCAAATCCAGACATGACTGACTTACAAAAGAAAAACAAGCTTATTGAAGTATGCAATCTTAAGTATTCCTGCACACAATCACAAGTGTTTTACATTGGAAAATATATGACAAAGGTTATTGTTACTATTATTATATGAAGATTATGAATGATAATTTCTCGATTGGGAATTAAATCAATAATTAAAAATTTAATGTTTGGCTGACCCAATTCAAAACACAGATTGAAAACAAAATGGAAATTCCCAGGGAAAGTCAAACTGTCGTTTGTCAAAAAACAAACTCTGATGGTAAGAAAGTGTCCTAGATTTTGCCTGGAGATTTATGTGTTTTGTGCCTGGAGAGAGTGACCTTGGTGTTGACAGTTCGCCCTTAAGACGTTTCACCCCCCTGTGGAAGGAATAGTTTCCGTTGTGAAGTAGAACTTCCGTCTTCCGTGTATATGTATATGTTTTGTGGTAGAACTGTTGAGAGTATTTCATTGTGCTTTATAATCGAGCACTTTCCCATATGTACACTCTGAAACCAGAAAAAGCTGTGGCAGAAGTATATCTCGGTAACAATAGAAAAAGAAAATAGAGAATACTCATTCCAGTAGCGGTGAACCATTTTCTTTTTAGACAACCACTAGCATGTCCTCAGAAGCAGAGTCTTTAACCAAAGAGCAGAAACAATTTCTTGATGAATGTAAATTGGAGTTTTCTGATCGTTTCACCTCTTCAGATCTTGCTTACATGAAAATATACGAATCTGGCATTCCTACACCACCTGTGTTTTATCCATGGAATAACAGAAGGTTCAACAATAGAGAACGACCAGGATCAAGTAGAAATGATCAGTATAGGAACAGACACTCACCCAATCAGCAAAGTTATTATAGGGGAACTGAAAGAGATAGAAGACAAAATGATAGATATTATAGACCATACAACTGAAGATTATTATTAAGTGAGAAGTAGGCATTCAATATACAGATTGTATAGTGGTTAATATTACTTTATGCTAGCAGATAAGGCTATAGAAGCAATATTTTTGAGAAAACATTTTGACATAAAAGTAAAATAAAATGTCTGATAACACTTAAGTAGCAAAAACTAGTATTGAAATTAGGGACACATTTTATTTGATCTATATTTTATATGACAATATTTTTCCAGTAAAAACTATATATTAAAAAATGTTTGCATGCCCACTGAAGAAATATTTATAAACGTTTTTACAAATATATGTTTCCACTGTCAGAATTGTTTTTTATTAATAAATAATTACTGCCTATTAATTGAAACTATATTTTTAAAAATCAAATGAGTTATTAATTTTTATCTACATTTACTAAGAATCGTTTATATAACATTATACTAGAGTTGCAGTATTAGAGAGATTTGCAAAATAGATAACATGATAATGTATTAAAATAATGCTCATGGCCTGAGTAAAGTAAATAAAGAGAATATAGATAAAATTTATTTGTACTTGGTAAATAATTTAAATAGTTTACATTGGATTATAGAAAAATAGGTTCTTTTTTTACTTTGTGATATAAAAACCAATATATCCCAAACAAGAAACTAGGTGGGCTCTTGATGTTTTCGCCACTGATGTACTTCTTTATATCATCTATACTCATATCTATAACATCAATGATTTCATCATCCACACCTCCTCCTGATGACACCTTCATTTCATCTGTGACTTCACAATAATAACAAACTTGTTTTGAACCACTGGTGCCTACACCAGATCTGTATGACCCAATTTTGACCAAATTTGTTACTGGAACATCATAACCACATTCTTCAAGTATTTCTTCTTTTGCTATTTCAATTTCTGCGATTGCTTTATCTACAATCCCAGCACATAGCTCCAATGTGATTCCAATTTCTGGTGGATACTTTTGTGTGTCAACTGTAGCCCCTACTTTTCTGTCTTCTTCAGCTAAACATCCAAAATAGACTGCAGGTCGGAACTGTTTCACCAAGACTAGTACATTCCTTGTGATGTTGTATATAACAATCGCTACACTGTCATGGACAGACAATATGTCCCAGGTTCTATTTGTTCCGTTTTGAGTAAAATGCATTGTAAGTGGCTTGATGTATTTGGACTGTTCCAAAGACTTTATAACAATATTTGATACCTTATCCATTATCACCAGCAAAACTCGTATCAGTTACAGTAAGTATAAGAAAGCTACTGAAATAAACTTGAATAAAACACCTTATTTAATGAGGGAAATTATCACAACTTTGGGATATTGGGATTACCGAAAGATTACAAGATAAGCATGTCAAAACAATAATTGTCAAAACATGCATACCATGGCAGAGGCAAAGGTTAAAATTTGCAATTTGCAACTTTGCAAGACCACCAGCAACGTTGCCACACTTAAGAAATACACCAAACACTTGAGATTTGTCAAATCAAACTGTACAGAATGGAAACAGGGCGTGGTTTCAAGTGGTCTTCAAGTAAGTAAGCATCCTTGTGTTCATTTGGTCAATCTGACATTCCTTGATATGCCGCTCACAATTCCCAACCATGGAAATAAGGTGTGGTTTAGTGAACAAATGGCCTGAACGTGATGAATCATTCTGTCCTTGATTGGTTGACGTTCGTCAAAACTCACGTCACGAAAAGCGGAATTAGATATCACTTGTCATACGTCAAACTTAGGGTGTTGATGCTACTTTGTGGGTCTTTTGTTGGTATCTTTTGAATTAAAATGAAGAAAGTGAGAAGTGAAGGGAAATGAAAAGGGAAGCCTATTTATCAAGTTTATTTGGTAAAACAAATGAAGCTGAAAAACAAAAAATCGACGGAGTTCACTAGATGTGGTTTTTTGCAAGCAAAGGTTTGCTGTGGAAAATAAGACGATTTAAAATAAACTGGAACCGAAGCCGTATATTTACGTCGTTGTATGTATTGATCTACAAATAGGTTATGTTTCCAACTTTCATTAGCATCCTAGGTGTGTTTACAGTTTTTAACGTTTTATCTACATTCTATTGAGCCTAATAGATTCTATAGGTGTAATAACAATTCAATATTATTTAAGATATACAGTCATGGTGGGAGGTACCAAGCATAGCTCACTTCTGTTCACTGTTTCGAACAGCTTTTAATCTCTTGGACTTCGACATAGAGGTAAGTTAATATTGTAAGCATACTGTAGTTATGGTCACTAATATCATGAAAAACAAGCCTTGTAAGTTTATGGTTTCACTTAAGTTTTATATGGCTGCTACGTATTGATAAAGTTCCATAATATCTGTAGGTATGAAAGCATTTACATGTGAGAAAAGTGCTAAATTGTAGCACATATCTATGTTACATTAGCCTTTTGAAAGCATAATAGTAATATAATAATGTTTATTTGTAAAATATAATTATTCGCGAACAAAACAAATAAACATAGAGTGCCTGCAGTTAGTTGCATGTTCAGTAAAATGGGATATTGAAATATCATTTATGAAATACTTCATAAGATGCATGACACTATAATAAAAAAGGAAAATTATGATCTATAGACTCAAATCTAGACCACAAATGATTGTCTTTTATTAGAAATACAATAGGTCAAAAGAATTTATTTTTTATCACATTTTTAAAAAATGCTTCTTTGATTATCTCACATCTTTTATATAGGTAGTTTTGTAACCTGAATTTTTAATGTGATTCAAAAAGGTAAGTGTATGGTTAACCCAGTTTAATTTATCTAATATTTGAAAACCAACTAAATTGAAAGTGTAGTGACCTTCAACATAAGAAATTTTATCTTATAAGACATGCTATGACAACAATTATAATTGGTTGAAAAGTAATAGTAATGTCATATTGATTGTAAATATTTTTTTTTAGAGTGGCTTTGATGCCCAAATATTAAAAATGATCAGTTTAACCATTAATTTTCCTGTGTCCTCTTACAACTGATACCTATCACTAGAGGCAATCCATTGATGTCCTTTAGATTATTTTAATGCATAATTAATACTGTTACCAGGAACTCGTGCACATGATCTGCTTTAGACACAAAACACTACACAAGTTCAAATGGTTTGGACCTCTATAATCATCAAAAAGCATGTAGTTCTTCAGCAGCTGAAGGCTGGCCTAATAAGTACTTACCCTACAAAAGAAAAATGAAAATTTTTGAAAAGTGGCAATTAAACTCTCAACATGCACTTGACCCAGCAATGGTCCAACTTCTTTCTTCGCCAAATGGGGCCCTTTCTTCTGCAATTCGGCGTGAAATTGGCCCAATAATTTGGCATAGGAGAGCTCTGTGACTGTTAGGTCCTTCAGATAGTCAGTGTAGATCACACTTTGTGACAATATTCCCTTTCTTCAGAGCATGTTTCCTGGGTGAAGTTCACTGTTTCGACTCTTCCTTGGTGTCTGGTGTGTGCCAGTGGGCCCATGTTTCGTCGACAGTCACAAAACGACGCAGAAACTCCTTAGGATTGGCAGCCACTTTTGGGGCACCGAGTCGTGGCTCATCAAAAACCAACGTGCGACCACGTTGAAACTCGTTAAACCAAGGAAGGAGAAGAGTCACCGTACACTGCATCCAGGCGCTTTTTGATTTCGCTGCGCGACTTTCCTTGCAAACACAGGAATCGAATCACCGACCGCCGATATTACTTTTTTTACATTTTTCTAAAATCCGTGGACACGTTCGCTTCCCCACGCAGTCACAACAAAACTATGAGTCAGATTCGGTTGAAATTTTGACAGTAACCGTCTACGAGAATAAATTTTCTCTTGCGATAGTGGCGCCATCGGGCGATGAGGCTAAGTACCTATCGGACCGCCCTGGTACATGGAGCTTTTCTTCATGCGTGGCCGCTACTTGTTTGATCTCGTCAATAACCATCAAATTGCGAATTAATCTCTATATTTATATGAAACAGCCCCATAATTGGAAACTATAGAGCCACACTGGTTTTAAAATCGGATTATAGGTCATGCTTTTATTATTGAATGCATGGTGTCAAGGGTCATGCCTAAATATTTGGTAATTGGTTCCACTGGTATGATGGTGCTGTTAATGCTTATTTGAGGAGGACTTATCAATATTTGTTTTATAAAGCAAATGTGGATTGATTTCAATTCGGTCTCTTTGATCTTCCACCTCTGGGTCCGTTTCACTAAATTATTGGTAGCAGTCTGTACTTTACTAACAGAACTTAGTAGATCTTTGCCAGTTGCAATCAATTTGCAAATACTGCAACTGTTACATTGGTCATAGCAGGAATATCTGGACCTAGATCACTGAGGTACTCCAGCATTGATATCCAGACGATCAGGATACCCATATTCTTGCTCAACTCTGAAGGTCCTATATTGTAAATATTGAGTATTTTTTCTGAATATAAAAAATTACATTAATAACAAATTGACCGAAAATCATCCTTTATTGCGCTAGCTTATTAAGCTAAATTCTGAATCATTTATCTGGCTATTTATTTTATAAGCTGTTGAATTACAGTATTGTTCACTGGTATGCACTTTTCCATTATTCATACACTATTTATTATTGGACTTAATATTGTCCAATATTGTGTTGGGCGCTGGGGAAATTATTGCAAATTATTTTTCACTAGGTGCATTGCTTGTGCACCAAGAAATTTTATGGTGCATGACTAGTCAAAATGTCAGAAGGGTTCTCAGTTTAGACTATTTCTTTAATGTCTATGTCATGCTTCTATATCTTCCTTGAAATTTGTAGACTGTAATGGGTAGTGGAAGCAAAAACATATCTAATAAGTTCGTAATTCAAATAAATTTTCCAAGAATTGATAAATAATTATTATTCCTGGGATATAATCGGCTTTTTTATTTCTCTGTAGTAGAAACGCCTATTTGACTGGTTTTACTGACTGTTTTTTATTTACGCCATCTCCTATCCCGAATATTACTTTTAAAATAGGAAAATGGTCAATTCAGTATTTAAAGATGGATTTCCCATGCATAAGTCTCATACTCATTCATAAATAATAAAAGGGAAGCTTTTGTGAACTTGTCAAAAATTTTACAACCATTTTGTTTTGATAGTATTGAAAACATCTCTGAATGTCAAATGTTTTCCAATTGTGACAGACAGTTTTCTCTTGCCTAATATTTCATGCAAGACATGACCCACTGCAGTCTTTTGAGATGCCTTTTGACAGTAACCGTCTACGAGAATGTATACTTCTCTAGCGATATTGTGGCCATCGTGCGGTGATGTTAAGTACTTATCGGACAGCCCTCGTATATGCTCGACATTTTAGATCTTAATTTTTATATTGAAGGTAGAAAACTTCATCCTCCATGCTGCCTGATTTAAAAAAGGCCAATAAAATAGCTGTCACGTCAGAGCCCTCATAGACACAGAAATTAAAGTTGCGACGGCACCTATTCAAATTTGGGAAACACATATGTTAACGCTAACGTATTTTGCCTGAAAATAGACAAAATGATATACTGTATTCTGTCGCTCAAAAAGGGATTTGTAAGATCCAACCACGATATGTGAGAATTTTTAAATATATTTTTAAAAGAGTTAGAATGTTTGGTTCTGCTACTGTGTAATAGATGGCGCTAGGATCTTTCAAATCCATTTTTGGACGCCGGTGTGTTCAAAAGAAAAATAAATGAAACAAGGCAATTCGTATAGCATTGAATTGAAGTTTAAACAGCTGCCATAGCTAGTCCATGCGTCTACAGTGTTTTTTTACATGAAAAACGTGTAATTCCCACTATATAAAAGGTAAACTATGCTAATACCGTAAAAATACAAACTCACAGCAGAGGACAGTCTACATTTAGAAAAAAAAATCATCCAAATCAAGCGTCTGACTCCGGTTAAGATTTGCAAAGATATAAGATTTTTTAACGGTGCATTAGTATTTCTTGCACATCGCATCTACAATTCTTTGATTCACACAAGTTGTGTCTGTGTGTGAGTAATTCAATGCTTGGCAAAACCGGATACTAGGTAAAATACTACGAGAACTGGGGACAAACCAAGTACTCGGTGTATCCCTAAAAAAACAACCCGGCTCAAAAAATGATAAATGTAGCAATGGTCGCAATTTAACCAGACGAGTGTCGGTTTTTATTAAAAAAAGATCTTAACAGCTCCGACCGATAGTTGCTATGCACTCTTGTAGTGTTCGATTCTGGTAATAGATAGCGCCTTGCACTGTTTTATTTCGTTAGATCTCATATGTTGAACATAGGACAATTGCTATGCTTTCGTTAGTTGTCCCAGAGTCTAAGCCATGCTGAAGAGTATGCAAAAAGTACGAAATAGCTGTATAGTAGAATTAGTTTATTCCACACCGATTAACAATGGTGCGGGGGTTTCTAGCGTTGCATGGTTACAAAAATGCCAATAGACCGACAGGCAGACCCAGTATGACAAAGTAACGGAAATGAATGACATCTATTTGTGTTATTGAGATATTTTGCAACAAAAAACCTGTTAACTGAAGTTTGAATATTTTCGCGAATGTGATACTTTCATCGTTTATGGAGTCAAATAAATAGACTTTGTACTTCCCATGCATTCATATGGTTTAATTACACGTATCGAGTAGTGGCGGGTCACCTGGATACTACGAGACCCTTCCCACTTCAGTTGGCCCAACTATTGAAATCTTAGTTTTTTTCTTATCAAACACAAATAATAAAAATGGAGCAGGGTGTTATAGGTTTAAAATATCAACAATGAATATTTTGATAATATATTGTAGAAAACACCCAACTTTATCACTCCATAATCAAATTTGCAGCATAAAAATAACACATGTTGCAATTACAGCATATCAACCTATTTTCATTTCAATGCAAAATAAGTCTATAACGGTGGCTGTGAAAAATAAAAACCAAGACAATTGTTTTTATTAATCACAGCTGTCAGAATACGTTTAAAATAGTTTTGGGTAGTTAAGGTTTTCAAAATGGGTAGAGGAAAGGTTATTAGTGAGAAAATTCGGTTACTGATAATTAAATTTTTTAATTCTGGGAAATCAAACTCAGAAATTGCAACTTTGTTGGACATATCGCGGTACAGTGTGAGAAATATTGTTAGAAGATATAATGTAACTGGTTCAGTTAATATTAAGCCACGATATGTGAAAAAAAGTAATATCACAAATGCCGACATAAGAGCATTAAGAAGAATAATCGTGAAAAACAGGCGTGCCAATTATTTACAATCAAGTGCTCTGTGGAGTGACGCTGTTGGCCCACAAACTGGGATTTAGCACTTGCAAGGTAAGTTGTCTTATAAAAGAAGTGAAGTCAAAACCCTAAAGTTGCACAACTTGTTTATAGGCCAAAGAAAAGCCACTATTAACTCCACTGCAAAAGAAAAATCGGCTTAGATGGGCTAAAGAACATAGACAATGCACACTTCAACAATGGTGTGCAATACAATGGAGTGATGTGATGAGTTATGATGATGAGTTATTCACAAAAAAATGAAGCATTCCATGTTGACTGTCTGAAGAGAAAAGTGAAATTTCCAGCATCCATTATGGTCTGGGGCAGTATGTCATCAAAATGAGTAGGAAAACTTCATTGTATTGATGGAAATATGGATACAAACAAATATTTGGCAATTTTAGAAGAATCGCTTTTACCAGTGATGGAAGAATGTTTGACATCCGGCCAAGATTTTGTGTTTCAGCAAGATGGTGCAGCGTGCCATACCTCAAAAAATATAATGAAGTTTTCCTACTCTACGCGTTGATGACATACTGCCCCAGACCATAATGGATGCTGGAAATTTCACTTGTCTCTTCAGACAGTCAACATGGAATGCTTCATTTTTTTGCGAATAACTCTACTGCGACTGTTACAACTAAGTCTAACAAAGTTGTAATTTCTGAGTTTGATTTCCCAGAATTAAAAAATTTAATTATTAGTAACCGAATTCTCTCACTAATAACCTTTCCTCTACCCATTTTGAAAACCTTAACTACCCAAAACTATTTTAAACGTATTCTGACAGTTGTGATAAATAAAAACAATTGTCATGGCTTTTATTTTTCACAGCTACCTATGCGTTATAGACTTATTTTGAATTGAATTGAAAATAGGTTGATATGCCGTAATTGCAACATGTGTTATTTTTATGCTGCAAATTTGATTATGGAGTGATAAAGTTGGTGTTTTCTACTATACGAGTACTTGACCGAGAGAATGACTAAGGTCTGCCTGTCGGTTGTCTGTTCCCTATATAATTCCGAAGGTACCTCTGATGAGATTTTGGCTTGTACTATGATAAAAACGAAAAAGCTTTGTTGGTCTTGAAAGTTGACTCACTGGCAGCGGAGCTACGGAAGAAAAACAAAAATCAATAAAACATCGTGTTTCGACGTTTCTGCTACCTCTGCTATTGTTTCGAAATTTTATGGATTGGTTGAAAGTTGGGGGGTTTGGAGTTGTAGGGGGTGAACGATTGTAAATGTTACATGCTTGGCATTAGAAAAAGACGTTCCGTTATTAATAAGACTCTAAGATTACACATTTTTTACATAGATCTACTACTGAAACAAAAAATGATAAATAATTTCATACACATAGCTAATCAGGTTTCGCTTAGAAATTTGCGAATTTAAACGCGTGGTAATCATAAAGTTTGTCCTTTTTCTCAAATATTAATCGAGACAAGTAGATTTTTTGTATCACAAACACCTCATGACATATTTATTTATTGGAGTATATGTATATCTAATGAATATTTAACACCAAAATAATGCTTTGAAGTGTAATGTCTACTTTTCCTTTTAACGCTTCTGGACCTGACTCAAAAACAACATTTCAGGACTTGGAGGAGGCGCTTCTAACTGACGGAACCGAAGAAACCTCGTGGCTGCAAGAGCTCATTGTCAGATTGCTGAGCGGTTGTCTTCCCAACAATGAAATATCCACGTTTAACTATCAGATGTTCTTGAGGCGTCTGTTCCGTCAAAAATGTCAGGAACACGACACGTACAATCCGTTCAACACAGACATTGACTTTCAATTATTACCATTACGTACCAAGGTTGATATACTGCAAGCACTGTGTGATTTTCGACTGGATGCCGAAGACGTGCTTGATCAACTGAAGAATTTGGAGGCTGACAGTCTGAGAGTTGAGCCATTGGGGTATGAAATTTATTGATAACACTGCGATACAAAAAATAGTCTGTGGCATTAATTTTGATATTGATTTTTATAAACACTGGCATTAAACGTGCAGGCGTACAAGGTCTGTAAATTAAGTGATGAGACTGATTTTTTTTATTCAAATATAATTACAGTATATTCAGATAAGAGATAGACCGGACATAAACAAGACCACGTGATCATCGAACGCTGTAACATTCGGCAGGGACGTATTAAGAGTCACGCAGTACATATTTTAGATAGTAGATGCTGCTTTGCGTAACTTTGTAGTAAATTAGCACAATTCGATGTGTATACGATTGGTGATGGATATAGGATCATGTGGGGGTGGGGTAAGAAATATATAATGATGTAAATATACATAAGGGTTTCAAAATTTTCGCTTCGATTTCCAGCTTCGGATGCCGCCTGATGTTTGGTGAAATACAGTCGAATATAATCTCAAAATAGCCTAAATTAAAAATAATCGTATATCTCTTAAAATTGCTTTTAGAATATTGATTAGTATATTTTTTGATTTCTAGGTAAATATGTAACCAAATTAAAACGTTCAAAACGTAAAAAAATGTGCATGGTTGAACATTGTCAGAAAGTAGATTCTTGAATAGGTTTTGCCAAAATGGGTTCAAAAATGTCAATAATTAATTAAAAAATACAGTAGCTTTATAATTACTTATAACTTACCGAATTTGATGAACGACATCTTTTATTGGAAAGATGAGCTTGATGAGCTTTCATCATCACTACTGCCTGAAGCACCAACGTCAATAATGAATGGCTCGACTTGTTCCTCTAAAATATTGTCCCGTTCCCACATTCTCTTTTCAACTTTGTCTTTCACATGCTTAATACAGTTTTCCCATTTTTGCGCTGTTATTAATTCTAGTGCTTCTTTGAAAAGTCCTTTGAGGTCACAAAATTTAAAAGTTGTATTGTGCTTAGCTATATAATTTTAACCTCTGCCCATATGAGCTCAATGGGATTGAGCTCGCAATGGTATGGAGGTAAACGGAGCACAGTTTTATTTTGACTTGCTGCCATTTCGTCAATGGCGTATTTTTGATATTCCGCCTTGTGATCCTTGACAATTCTTAATAATTGTACTTTCAGCATTGCTTCTTCAAAGTAGATATTTTTCGAGCGGAGCCAATTTTGAACATCAACTTTCCTTGAAGCCGTTGTTGGGACCTTCTCCATTCTTCGAGAATGATAAGGCGCATTATCCAACACAATTACTGCGTTTTCCTCTAAGTTCGGTAAAATTTTTGAAAACCACTGTTCAAACGATTCGCCATTCATTTCCTCGTGGTAATCTCCAGTTTTCTTAGACTCAAAGCACCACAGACCGTCAACAACAAATCCACCCTCACTGCCAATATGGCAGATAATGAGCCTTTTCCCTTTACCTGGAAATCGAAGTACTAACTGGTGTAGATTTATTTCAATAAGCGAACCTTTTTCAAATGTTTTCATCACATTCAGCGAAAAAACATTGAGACATGAGTATCAGATTGCTATAATTGGGATTATTTAGTCATATTGAAAGAAAGAATATTGAACGTCGTATGATTACTCAGCGCTTCACAATTTAATTTAAAGTTATAAACCTTTAAAAAATGAATGATCAGGAACCTGAAATACGCGCAAATATTAATATTAACAAATTATAACTTTATAAAGCTTAAAGTATGAATTAAAATGATTAGAAATATTAGGAAGGGTACACAATATAAAACTTAGTAACTTTTTTTAAGTTTATAATATTCGACATATTTTAAGATTATATTAAAAAATTATTGAAATATCGAAAACACATAAAAACATGGCTTAAAAAAGTTCTAACAAATGAAAATGACAATAAAACATCCACGCATTTTATCGAAAGTTATAAAAGTTTTGTTACTTGTAATATGTTTTATCTGCCCCCTGGAATTAATGTTTAGAACCTTGTTCCCAAGGTTTGAAAAACATCCGATTGTTGTCTATTACTCGTATTTACCTGCTGGATTTTTTAATCCGGTGGACAGTCCATCTAGAAAGGCCCTCCTGGATGAAGTTACAGAATCATCAACCCATACTTTACTTGTAGTGTGTCCTGCGTTTACCCACGTTTCATCAAGGTAATAAATCTTCCTGTTTTGATTTCTATATTTCCCAATTTTTGTTAAATAATCCCTCCTCCATAACACAATTTCTTCTCTATCCAGTAGTAAACTATTACGACCCCGTTTTTTCCATTTGAAATTTAAATGCTTCAGTAACGCATGGAAAGTTGATCGTTTGAAATTTGGCAACGTTGTATCTCCATTTACCTCCTGCAGTACTTTATCTATAGTAGGTATTTCATTCCTAAAGAAGAATTCATGCACTTTCCTCCTAATCGCATGCTTATCAGCTTCATCCAATGATTTAACAATACTTTTGCGATGTTTACTGGTCATTGGCTCAGAAAAGGTGTGATTTTTTTTGTATTGTCTTAACACATTAGACACTGATGCGCGACACACCCCAACTTTGTGAGAAACCTTCACAACAATTTCTTTGATGGTTGATGCCTCGTTCTCCTCGCGCTCGATCTTATATACGAGTATATTCAAAATGACCTCTTTCATTTCAGTTCTCAGGTGTCTTTTTTTAGAGCGTTTCCTAGGTGGACTACAGGAGTTTACAACTTCATCGGCAGTATCTGTACTACTGGGCATTTTGCGCAAGCAATTGTTAACAATAACAATCTATAACAAGGTATAACAATAACAACGACAAACTCAACAACTTAATAAGATAACAAACGAAAACTTCCAAAGAAATATCAAATTGCAATGATGCACACGACATACGTAACACGTCTGAACCTGAATGTGACTCTGCCTTGATACGACTGCTCTGCCGCTCGGCATAGGCATTTAATTGCGAATTGACCAATGAGGGCTCCGTTTTACGTCGAGACGGCGGCGTTAGCGTGAAAATCACCCGAACCTTTTGTTTACATCCGGTCTATCTCTTATCTGAATATACTTTAGAATTTCATATTGTTACCCTCAAAATAACTTCCTGTTGAAGCTACACAGTTCAGACGGTTCTTCCACTTCTCATAGAAGTGCTGGAACTTCGATGCGGGAATAGCCTTCAGCTGATCGGTTACAGCCGTTTGAATGTTTTGAAGTGGTTTTTCAACTTCGGGAAGAGAAAAAAGCCACAAGACTCAAGTCAGGCGAATAAGGAGGCTGAGGAGCCACAGGAATGTTTTTACTGGCCAAAAACTCGTTTATTGAAAATGCGACAAGAAGCATTATCGTGATGCCTTCCGCTTCTTGCTTCATTCTCATGACTCTCTCTCTCCTTTCTGAAAATACCTTAAACCACTGAAAAACCTATGATCTTGACAAAATACTATCTCTTTAGCCCTGCTGAAGTTTAGCAAGAGTTTTCATTGCACCGTGCCCAAATCTGAAGCAAAATCTGATAGCACACCGTTGCTCGAAACTAATGTCAATGTCAAATGGCTCGAGCGAGTTCATACTTGTACTGAAGGCGGACGCTTCCAGTGTTGCCAGATCGAACGCTACGTTGCCAGTCTTAATCACTTAATTTACAGACCTCGCATGTATGTATGTATGAGGGAGAGGGATGTATGAAAGTAATTCTTGCAGTTTTACTGTGACCCACAAAAAACTTTGAAAATGCCTCTGTGCATTTCGTTTTTTTTTATTGGCTGGTTCTTGAGATAAACGAAACAACGTAAGAAATCAATGAAATTATTTAAACTATCTTGCTGAAGCTGTATTAGTTATACTGGAGAACAGCCATTTTGAACCATGGTAGGTTGAGGTCAATTCTCTAAAGACTAGTATGCAGAACACTAAAAAAAAATGTCAAATGGCTCTAGTTTTCGAGATACAATACAGTGTTGAAGTTTCATGTGCGTTGCATTACTTTTAAACAAAATATTTAACAAAACTTCAATTATCATGCATACTACATAGGGTAGTGCCAAATTAATGCGCACCAAATATACTCGTATAGTACATCCTGAGGGGCAAAATAGGTCTAGTAAGAATGTGTCCTTTTAAAAAAGTTCCTGAAAGCATTTGTTCCTTTGTATTATACAAGCTAAGAACACTTTTGGACATGTCCTGTCGAAAGTAAATTACATTTTAGATAACCCATAAAACGTGCGCGATATGTTGGTATCATGATATCAGTTTTGCTATGTTTTTCTAGATTTATCAACGACAACAAAAAATAACGATTTGAGGCTGATTTGAGCGTTGAGCATATGAATTTTGAACGCGTATACCTAGCAAATTGGATTAATTCCTTTAAGAGGTATAAATTCAATAATTGTTTTGTTTATGCGTCACAAGTCTGTTGTATCGAAATATTTGCTTGTTAATCAACAATTTAATAGAGTATTGTCTGATTATTTCCATATATTACGAATGATAAAATTCCTGATCCAAAATTTCTCCTTCCTAAACCTTTCGTGTTTTGCATTGTTTGTAATTTTCTTGGATACGGGAAAATGATGCATATTCTTCTGCTGATACATAATTCAGAAGATATGCGCCAAGAATTTGAGAAGACCATTTCCTAAACTTCAACTAGGACTAGATTAACTTCTGTCCTTCTGGAGTCAGTAGTTTATGATTCCAGAACCGATTTTACAAAAGCCTACACCTAGGAGTGCGAAACGTAACAAATAAAAACTGTCACTAATCTTTGCTTCACTATATTTATTAGATCTGACACTTCGTACCGATTCTCTACATAAATATTTTTTAAACTTTATTCTCTAGGTATGATAGTAACGATTCTGCCTACTGGTACTTTTATGGAACACGCCTGTACAGGGAGGATTTCCATACTAAAGGCAACAAAAAGAAATCTGTTTGGCAAGTTATTTGTTTTACTGAAGACGATTGGTTTCAATTAACCAAGAAATTCAAAAAGTCCTCGAGTAAAGCGGAACGTCAGTTGTATCAGACATTGAGCGAGAATTTCCTACCAGAACTTCCGAGGCTTTTCAGGGAGAAAGAAAATTTAGCGAGAAAGCGTTTGCTTGAGAATTTGCCTAGAAGGACTTCAACTCGATTAAAAAAACCGGTATGTATTTGTTTTCACATATTCCCGTTTGTTGATTTGATACATCTAGGCGATTTTGTTATTCATTTATGGTAAACAAACAGTTGTTGTATTTCTATCGACTTTATAGCTGTATGAGGTTATAGTCGAAATCATGAAAGATGACGATTACGTCATCATTTTAGTCTGTAGTAAAGACAAACGACAGCGATTTGTGAATATTTTTGGTGATGTTTCAGATATGTCAGACAGAGACAAACAGAATTTTATCGTCTAAACAGACTGTATTACTAAATTGCATGTATCCGACAAAGATAGACGATGTTTTCATGTTGCATGATCGATCATCTTTGAAAGATGAATAGTTGGGTTATGTTGTTTTCGAATAATATTTTGGTCTTTGTTGTTCCTGTCTTAAGGTTCTACTCATAATTGTTTTTTTTTTCAAAACAACAACCCCCTAAAATTATTATTAAGGTATCACCCAAAACCATGAAATAAAATGGAAATAAAAATAATCATAATCATAACCTAACTTCGCAAAATCATAATATAAATTTGCTGTCATTGTGTTCCTGACATTGTAATTTTATCATCGACGTACGTCCATTGATTACTTCAGTACAATTTATGGTATGACGTAATAGTCATCTTTCGTGATTTTGACTATATTTTGATCTGCTTTCATTTATTTGTCCCAGCTAGGTCGTGCTGATGATTTTCAGCATGCATGAAACAATACCTTACACGGTTAGTTGGATTGACAAAAGCATTACATATTAATTACAGTCATACAAAATTTGTAAGGGTATATAAATAAGGCATTTGCATCGTGCATTTACTGCATTTCGACATTCGCTTTCTTAGTGTGATCATCCTAATTGTGTTTTGTCTTACTTACTACTGAGTGAGAAAAATATTTCAAGTCTTGATACAGATATCTCAGCTTTTTCCCAGCGGCTGCCTCGATTGAGGAGACGTGTTCGTGCTAAGTGATGTTCTAGGTGTCGCGTCTATTTGCGGTAATAAGCATATCAGTGCTGACCTACGCGTGTTATGTCAAAAAAGGAAGTCATTATTGTATCGCTACCAGTCTTCTCCTCTCCAATTCATAGCTTGGATTGGCATTCTGAATGCCCGCATGCAAAGTACTGTCATCCGTGAGGCTGTGGATCAACAGCTTTACTGCACAGAAACAGTATTGGAGTCGACACATGGCGATCTAAAGAATAGAACACCGATTAAAATTAGTGAATTGTCTTACATTCATTTTGTTAATCCTCGCTCGAATTTTCATGAACTCAAAATTAGAGGATAAGGGAGATATGGTTATTGCGCTTACACTGTATTTTGAAAGTTTGCAGCGTGGAATTATTATACAGCATGTTCTTAAATTAAGTCAAAAGTTACACAACAAGTCAAGTAATGGGCTACAATCAAGAAATCAGATATGTAGATTAAATCCAATGAGTCTGCCTACAGCCTACCGGAAAAAAATCAATAAAATCGAGTCAAGAATAATGAAGTTATGACGATCCGAATTTGACCAAAATTTTGCCTGCGTTTATTTTGAACCTGATTGTATATTTTATCTGTATGATTTTTTCTATAATTTTTGAAAACACAGGTAACACGTTAATAGGTCTGAGATGTTTAAATTCAGTAGGATTTGAGATTTTAAGGACAGGTATAATTAAGGCAAGCTTCCACTGTTTAGGAGGATATTATTCTAATAAAAAATTTATTATGTGACTGATGTGAAAGAAATTTGTAGCAATATGTACTTACTTTGATTATAGTGCTAGATTGTCAATTCCTTAAATACCATTTTTATGTCATCGACAAACTATTTTTGTGATCCTAAAACTTTTCTTAAAACCTTTTTAACGAAAAATGCCTGGATGCAAACTTTTCGGGGTATTCGTGTATTTCATAGACATCTTGTAAATATATGTATATGCAGCTTCCACGATGAGTTCACGGACAACCTTACTGGGGTGTTAGTTGGCGTACACATTTTTACGTCTCTTCGTATTGTGGTTTAGACGTGATGCCGACAAACAGGAGACACATTCACATATATTTGAATTAAAATGTTGAATTAAAAATCTATTAGCAAAATAACTATTGCATTACTTTGAATATTGCATTTATTTCTGCGAAACTAGTCTCATTCAAAGATGTATGACCTATACTTTAAACTTCTTCCACGTGAGCGGAGCCGCTGCATATACTAGGGCGGTCCGATAAGTACTTAGAACAGAAAAACTAAATTTTGGAAAGTGGCGATTTATTTCTCAACATAGTCTTCTTTTAGCTCGATACACTTGGCCCAGCGTTGCTCCAACTGTTTTAACCCGTCTGAGAAATACGTTTTCTGAAGGTCTGCAAAGTAGGCCTCTATGGCGGGGATAACCTCCTCATTCGACTCACATTTCTGCCCAGCGGGTGACTTCTTTAAGTTTGTAAACAAAAGAAATCACACGGGGCCAGATCTGGAGAGTAAGGTGGATGGGGCAGCAGTTCGTAGCATTCGGATTGCGCTTAAACAGCGTCAAACACTGCAAGTAGTCTCACGGTTGCGCAGACAGCTTTCTCATGCCCAATATTTCATTCAGGATATGACCGCCGCGGTCTTTTGAGATGTATCTGTTGCCACGCCTGTTTTTATAAATAAGAGAAAATGGTGGGGTGATTCCTCTTTCCTTGTTTTAAACTAATTAATCAATTAATAAATTACTATAAATGAAATCTAAGGATCAGTCAAAGCAAAACAGCTGTCAAGTGGCGTGCAAATTTAGGCCCTAGCTCAATAAAGCGGAGTGTAGGGGGGGGGGAGGGTATTAAGGTCACAAATCCCCGAGATGTTAGTCGGAACTTGTTTTGCTTGACCACCACACAAAGAAAAGAATCTAACAGTAATGATGAAACCTAATTAACTATATACAGAGAGCCAAATAAAACAAGACATCTAAAGACGAATCACAATATATTGCCAAAACAAGCAGCACATATGGTCCACCACTGGAATATAAGTTAGAAGAAAAGATGTTATTAAAAACTATCTGACAAGAAAATTAATAGACCATAATAACTAACCCTGCAAAACATTTGCCATGGTACACGTACGAAGGCTTTACAAATATACGTCTTACAAATATTTCAGCGCTTAAACCTAAACTTATCTGGACAACAGTCTTATCTGGATAATGGTCTTCTTCCAGTTACAGTTCTAGGTACAGCTGAGATGTCCACAGCTTACAAATGCTCAGGTCAAAAAAACCAATAAAAATTTACAGTACAAAAAACACCCTAGAGAGAGAAAAAAGATTGTTTAAAATTCTACTCTCTACTCTATGTCTGAGACAGAACTACACATTTAAAAGACTCAAACTTGAAGAAAAATCCATATACATTCTCTGTTACTAGAAATTTACTTTTCTTTCTGCAAGGGCAAGAAAATATAAAAATATACCAAATTGATATACCCTCAGAAAGTTATTCCTTGTTCTACAATAAGTTATGGCAGCTCAAAATTAAAAATCATGATTAATGTAATGTAATAAGCCCAAAATACAGTGACATGTAGGCTCTACCCTATATTTGAATTAGTAAAATGCCAAACAAAATCAAGAACACTCAAAGAATTTCAGTCAGCAACAGTCAATATATCAATATCTATAAAATACCCAATTAAAATTGTATGTTACCTGTTCATCAGGGTTTTTATAAAGGGGAAGAGATGGCTTTCAACAAAATCGGCTGAAAAACAGCTACAAGGCAGCTACAAAACAAAGCTGGAGGAGTGTGGTTTTCCACTAACAGGAATCAGATATTCAACAAACTTCTCCAGGATAAGCATTAAAGGACATAGTGATGGTATACAAAAGAGAACTTACCGCTGGAGGTTAAAATCTATTACAAAATGGACGTGGTAGTACCCTAACCAACACGACTAAACGTAAGGTACAAGATAAAAGGGTACTATGTACTACATAAACTGGTGCTTGGGGCGTTAATATCCCAAAATCTGGAAGTTAACCCTAGAGTACGGGACATTCGTAAAATTTACGATCGACAATATTCGTCGTGGGTTTTCGTTCATTTTCGGTTAGCGTATCGGAATGAGACTCTCGATACCTTCCTATTTAGTTTTCGGCTAGACTTCGGTGTACGTAACATCGTGTATTTGTCAAGCGTAACGGAGATTTTGCACTTCCGTCGTAAATTTTACGATAGTCCCGTGTCACTGTTTGCTATTTTCGCGCAAGCTGATTTTTATTCTATTCTTTGAAAAGCGGTTTTGCTGACATTTATTTGTGAGGTAAGGTGTTTTCTATTTTTCATACTTATAGCGTTCTGAGTACATGTCTTTCCAGCGAAATGACTTCAAAACGGATCCTTATCTCAGGCAGAATTGGAAGAAGAAGTGAGAAAAATTATGGAGGGAGGAGACAGTGATCCAGATCCATTTGAGGATAGTGGCAGTGATTGGGAAGAAGATAATATTGAAGTAGAATCGATGAAGGGATCAGATGATTCAAATGATGAATTCTATTTGGACGAGAATGTTCCTATAAATGAACAAGAAACGACTACTTCGGCAGAGAAAAAGAATGATGACGGCCATGTGAACTCCGATGATCCCGTACATCAACCTCAACTTGAACCTTGTAAAACAAATCACTTTCTAGTTAAATCCAATATTTTGAGTTTGAAAGGAAATAATGGTCAGAGATGGACATCAACACAGCCCAGCAGAACTAAAAAAACTGCTTCAAGAAACCTCATCCATTTTGTGGCAGGCCCGAAAGGTGAAGCGAAGGAGTATGTGACACTGGAAGAATATTTTTTACATTTCTTCTCTGATCCTATTCTTGATATAATATTACTACACACTAATGAAGAAATTGTACGACAAAGGCAAAATTACACGGGTAACAACAATGTGTCACCTACCACTAAAGAAGAACTACAGGCGCTGTTTGCAATTTTGATACTCTCGGCTGCCAAGAAAGACAACCATCTATCTGCCAGACATATGTTTGATACGACGATTTCTGGTTCCTTCTATAGAGCCTGCATGAACTGTGACAGATTTATGTTCTTACTGAACTGTCTCAGATTTGATTCAAGAGAAACAAGACAGGAAAGAAAAATTAATGATCCTTTCACCCATATCCGTGAGTTATGGGATATTTTCATTGAAACTTGCAGATCATCATATACACCATCTTCTTACCTCACTATAGACGAACAGCTTTTGGGATTTCGTGGACGATGTCCATTCCGCATGTACATACCGAATAAACCTTCAAAGTATGGTATAAAAATTGTCATGCTATGTGACAACTCAACATGCTATATGGTTGATGCTAGTCCATATATAGGAAAAAGTACCAGAACGAATGGTTTGCCGCTTGCTACCTACTTTGTAAAGGAGCTTACAAAATCTGTCCATGGAAGTAACAGGAATATTACCATGGACAATTGGTTCACGTCCATCAGTTTGGCAGATGAACTACTCCAAGATCCTTACAAACTGACAATAATTGGAACACTAAGAAAAAATAAAAGGGAAATTCCTCCCGAACTGCTTGACATAAGGCAGCGAAACGTAAATACATCAATGTTCTGTTTTGATCAAGAAAAAGTATTACTTTCGTATGTGCCTAGAAAGCAGAAATTAGTACTGCTATTGTCTACGATGCATGAGGGTGCTGAAATTTCAAAACAAACAGGAAAACCAGCAATTGTTCAGAACTACAATGAAACTAAAGGGGGTGTCGACACATTCGACCAAATGTGTTCCAACATGAGCTGCAGCAGGAAAACTAGAAGATGGCCCCTGTGTGTGCTATATGGTATGGTGAATATAGCCAGCATCAACTCCTTTGTGATTTATACTTTTAATGCTTTATCAAGAGGAGAGAAACCCCTTGCTGAGCCATGGATGAGGCATAGATTATCGACTCCTACGTTGCGTCGAAATATAAGTCAAGATATTGCCCTTCTTCTCAATATTCGAAAAGATACAACACCTGAAATCCCTCTAGAAAAAAAGCGTAAAACGTGCTTTTTTTGCCCTTCTCAAAAGAGACGGATGACAACGACGTATTGTGGACAGTGTGGACATCCGATCTGTGGTGAGCATCGAGGAAATGTATGCAAGGAATGTAGTGTCAAATAATATATATTGACTTTTTATTGATATTTTGTTCTTGCATTTTATTGTAAAGTCCTTAGAAATATATCTTTTATTTTTCATGAGTTTTTTCATAAGAATTTTATTGTACAAGGCAAGTTTTATATTATCTTCGTATATTTTACGATAGTCCCGTATTAAAGTATTTTGAAACAAGTCCCGTAATCTAGGGTTAACGAAAAATAACGCACGCACACAACCAAAACTACAGCAGAAAGTAAAATGGCGCTGGACCGTCTGCGCACGCAACCCCCTAAACGAATGTTAACTAATTTGCCCTGAAGAAAACACGTTCGACAGAACATCGAAAGGAACAGATAAAAGCCGGTAAAGAAGGTATCTTGATAGAAAGGTAAACATTCATATATGGCTAGTACGTATAAACATCATAAGATGGCGCGCTGGTTGCCGATGGACAAATTCTAGGCAGAAACAAATCTGTCTACCAGGGACCAACAATATTTATGAGCAAATTTCTCAGATAGAAGAACGATTTTAATACAATATTGAGTCGCTGAGAATGACAGATATAATACATGAGAAATTCTACAATCAATAAACTATGGAATTTGACAAAAGAATCATTGAAAAAGGTTTGGCCTAGGAATCGGTACTCTATAATCAGTAAAGAGAAATTTAAATTACTCATAAGTGATCAAAACAGTAAAAAGAAAGGTTACGTCATTTTAGCACGTGACACTGTATCTCGCGCACCTTCAGTCGGCGGTCCGCCAATACGAGATCATGGTTTTTTTTCAGGTTATACTCCGTGGTAGCCGTTTTCGGGGCACCTGGGCGTGGCTAATCAAAAACCGACGTGCGACCACGTTGAAACTCGATAAACCAATTTTAGACGATCGCCATCGAAGGAGAAGAGTCACTGCCGACTTCCCTTCCCAGAACAGGAATCGAATTACCAACCGATATTGCTCTTTTTCCATTTTTTTTTAATCAGAAGACACACACGCGGTCAAAACAAAATTACGAGTGCGATTCGGATGAAATTTTGACAGTAGCCGTCTACGAGAATGTTCTATTCGATAGTAAATTTCTCTTGTGATAGTGGAGCTATCTGGCGGTGAGGCTACTTATCGTCCGCCCTCGTATTTACAGGAATTTAAAATTTCAGGAACCAGAAGCAACAACAGAAAAACCGAAAAAATCGTCCGAGGAAAAACGGGACGAAGAAGAAAAAGCCAAAAATAAAAAATTGGCGTCAAAAAGACAGGAAGCGTACGAACGCAGATTGAAATTGAAAGAGCAGAGTGAAGAAGAAAGTCAAAGTGAATCTTCGGTAGACCGGAATGAAATGGTTCGAACAAAGAGTCAGAAGTCCAAGAAAACTAGCAATGCCGACATCAAAGGTAAGGTTTAAGCACCTATTTACCTGCTATTGAATGTCATTTGTTGATGTTAGATTGAAAGTCGTATTTTATTTTCCGCCTCGTTAGGCAGGAAAGTATCGTAGTTGCGCAAGGTTTCGAATGTGGAATTTTTGTGCCGAGCGAATTTCAATGTTTTGCATGTAAAAAGTATATCGAGTATTTTTCCCTTTTTCAGTGAACAAAAAGTATCAAAAACCTGCCCACTAAGTTTAAGCATAAATCTTCATGTCAAGCTGTGTCTTGATAGGTTTTTCACGCCTCTTCCTTAGAATGTGATCCTTCAGCGGAAATACAGAAATTAGTCTTCTTTCAATGTGCAAATTTCAAATAATGATTAATATCTTGAATGTACGACGAAACAACTATGATAAACTGCATTAACATTGAGAGATGGATGCAATCTGGGTGTCACCATAACTTCTTTTTCGCGTCATTCAGTCGGTTCATCTCGTAGCGGAGCGTGGTCTCGTTCGAGCGGTGGGACTATAAAGTTTTGTCTTGACACAGTTCAGTCGCCATCATGCGCTGGAACAGTGAGGAGCATGCTTTTGCCGCAGTGGCATATTTTTCGAGCAGATGTTCTGGGATCACAATTCAGCGCGCCTTTCAGAATAGCTTTAATTTAGCCCCGTTGGCCGGACCCGAAATCAATTTCGGGGGTCACTACGTTCAGACAAACTGCAAATGCGACAAGACGAAGAACTATAGTCCCTCAGCCCATTAGCTCACCTGAAAACATTGAGGTAATGAGAGCTTCATTGTTGCGATCACAGAATTATTCATCATGAACTTCGATTCCATCCTTACAAGCTGGCAATTGTTCAGCAACTTTCTAAACGTGACTTCAATTCTCGGATGAACGCGTGTGAGTGCTTTCTCCAATTCTCTTCTCAGGAAGCAATTTTTTTTAATGGTGAAGCCCATTTTCATTTGTGTGGATCCATCAACAAACAAAACGTGCTACTGGGCTGACACCAATGCTCGGGGATTCCATCAAAGGCCTTTGCATTCACCGAAAGTCACAGTGTGGTGTGCAATTTTCTCGCCTGTTTCATTGAGGAAAATGAAGTCGCAATAACAGTGAATTCGAACTGGTATGTGAACATGTTACAGGAATTTTTTTCCACGGCTAGATGGGTTGGACTTATGTTACATTTGGTTCCAACAAGACGATGCAACAGTTCACACTTAAAGAGCATCGATCGATGTCTTGAGGGAACTCATTTAGGAGCGATTTGGTGTGGTCGGCTCGCTCTCTCGATTTGACCCCTTGTGATTTTTTTTCTGTGGAGTGGTTTGAAAACATTTGTTTATGTGAACCGTCCAAAACTCTACAAGAGTGGAACAACAACATCCAAGAATAATTTGATTTCTGTTACAAGGAAGGTGTTGGCGATGTGCATAAATCGCGAGCTTTTGGAGAACCTCGAACGTCACGGTTTAATTAGCGACATGCAGAATGGTTTCCAGGGATCCACAGGGGAACCTCCCAACTTACGTCACTCAGTCGTGAAGAAAACTCATCCAGTCTTCTGGTGAGGTTCATGTCGTTGCTCCTGATACCACGAACGCGTTCGATCAGCTGTGTCATCATTTTCCATCCTATGGACTCCCAGCAAAACTTTTCAAATGAGTGGTTGACTTTCTCTGTGCCTGCAAGATATCCATCGTATTGACGGGTTCTTCTCTTCATCCCACAACGTCAACGCGAAATCGCTCTTGGCTCCGACACTGTTCCTCTTACATATCAACCAACTCCTTCCCTGTACGATTAATCCAATCCACAGCTTTGCTGATGACAGCACTCTACATGCAGAAATTCAGAGCGATAAGTCGATCTCTGTTCAGAGGAGGGCTGTCAGACTGATCGATGACACTTCTCTAACAGACAGTCTCTGGACCCTTTCCCATCGGCGGGCAATCGGTGATCTAGCTCTATTCTACCGCTACACCAATGAGCTTTGCTCCTCAGAGCTCTCTTCTATGTTGGCGCCGCGCGATGTGCCTGCCAGACAGACCCGTCTGACTTCGGCCTCCCATCCTAACCGTGTCGAACTTCAACAATCCAGAACAAAGTTTTTTTAGGATTTTCCTAGCAGCTGCGGTGAACTGGCATTTAGGCTTCTACCTGCGCGGCTGCTTCGGTGTACGAAAATAACGCCTGATATGCTGGCAAGAGTCATGACAAAACTTCAAGCATGCATCAACATTAAAAAAAAAAACAGATAAAAATGTTTTGACATGGTTTAATCGAGTTTTGAAAAGGGAAGTTATGCTGCTGCACCCTGTATTTCAGCTATTAAAAAACTCTATTTATTTTTTTATTTATTTCAGGTAACACTGCAAAGTCGTCAAAACGACAAAAGAAGAGTGATAATCTTACGGATAACTTGGTATCCACACCATCAAAACCCACTACTGTGGGAAGACAAACGAATAATTCACTGTCGGCGGCAACAGGACAGATTCTCATACAGCCTCTCACAAATCCGGCAAAAAAAGTCAAAACGTCGCAAATGTGAGTGATTTTCTTTTCGTTCGTTTAGATTTGTATTTAACAATAGTAATGATCTTCATAGAAGTCCTAACTACTATTCTCACAAATCTTTTGATGTCACTTATGATCTCCATAGTGGCATCTAATGCTATAAATTCATGCTGTATGTATCTCAGGTTGCTTGTACTATAATACTAAATTCCATGAAATAAATAACCAGTTTACGTTAATTTGCATTAAATGAAATAGTAATATGTTTTATGTTTTCAATACGCATGCACAAATAAAATATAAAGACATTTTTAAAATATGAGGTTATTTCAAAAAATAGTTTTGAGAATTCCTGGGTATTGTAGTTTCCCAGTTAACAGACATTATTCAGTCGATTTATTTTTTTGTTGCTCCAAATGGTATAAAATAAGTATACAAGTATTTCTAAAGATAAGTAATATATTGTGCTAGTATTTCAGATTGTAAAATTCTAATCCTAGACATTAATGGTGTTCTTGTAAATTTAACTTTTTGAAAGTCTCACATCAGATGATTCACTGCAACTATAAGGTTACTCGATATGTTTTTATTTAATATTTGTTTAGAGGGTTTACCTGCCTCAAAAAATATTAGGCATATTTTGACGAGAAATCTCATATTATTGGTTATTATGTTTTACACTAAACCGTGTTTTTATTTTTATTTTTAAAAATCAACATTATCCAAGATAAATTCCGGTTTATAAAATATTTAGCAGTTTTGATTCCATATATAATTCAACTGTTGTCACTTGAATGCTTATTAGAACTCTCTGATCTGTGTAGTATGGATAAATCTCTAAATAAATAGTTCTGGAAAATACATAGTATTTTTGTTCAAACCTCACCAAATACAGAGTTACAGTATAACCCTGATTATCCTGAACACGACCACTTCTCATATAGAGTACAGATTAAGTCTAACATTGATAGTAGCGAAGAAAACGTTTATTGCGTGGTTTTTATTGTTGCTTCTTTGAAATCTATTGTTCAAAATTGAACTGAACACATATTCCGTTGGGTAAACAACCTAAGATTTTCTTTTATAAAAAAAAAACTTCCCTATAGATTTGTCTAGTGTTGTACTGCTGCTCCTTTCTCACGGTGAACCATTGCATATTATTTTATCTGGCCTTATACATTCTCAGTATACGTTTTGTGCGTGTAATTTTTATACTTGAGGCCTAAACACCCGAGGGTACCGTGGGGCTGTAGTGCTGTGGGGGGATACAGCAGAAAGGGGAACGTCGTCCGGACTCCAGCGAGGGAACATGTGTGCATGCGGCATGCACAACATATTCTCGTTCGGCAGTCAGAGGCCCTCTACCACCTACGGACAATCACCACATTCATAGCCAAAAGTAAAATTCTTTTAGGACCGAAGTCGAACCCTCGCAGTTCACGGCGACTGATTAGTAGAGACGTAGCATCTACCACTACAGCACCGCGCTGCCCGTGTCCTTGGGATATTTCATTTTTGGTTTTCAACAATAATAAGAATTTGTGTGGATGATTTGATATCTAAATATGTTTCGTTCTGTGCCTTGCGTAAAACCTTTCTCTGAAATGTATGAACAATTTATCGTTATTGCTAGGTAGATAACGAAGATGATGAGTATAACGTGTTGGGTTCTTAAGATGATTATACTGAATATGCTAGGTTTATTCTAGAGTAAAACAAAAAAAACAGCATAAATGCAATTTTTGTATTTTGAAATCATACGTAGACTTGTGTATTTTACGATGTAAATGATTAACGACAAATCAAGGGTTACCGAATGAACAGTAAATTAAGTGGTGAAACTGTTTTTTTTTAATTTTTTTAAACCAAATATAATTACAATTTTATATTGTCACCCTCAAAATAACTTCCTTCTGAAGCCACACAGCGCTGAAGATGGTTCTTCCACTCCTCATAGCAGTGCTGGAACTGGAATACTGGAATAGCCTTCAGCTGGTCGGTTACAGCCGTTTGAATGTTTTCAACTGTCCCAACATGAGTTCGCTTGTAATTTTTAAAACTTCTGGAAGAGAAAAAAGCCACAAGGACTCAAGTCAGTTGTTCTTGATCTGCGCAACGGTGCTGTGAGTCAAATTTAACTCTTCCCCATAATTCTGTCAACCAACGTTCAAGATCCCGGATTCTGTCGATATTTTCATCGGTTCTTGAAGATGAAGGTCTTCCGCTTCGTGGTTCAATCGACTCTCTCCCTTCTGGAAATGCCTTAAACCACTGAAAAACCTGGGCATTTGACAAAACACTATTCCGTAGGCCTGCTGAAGTTTACCTAGTTTTCGTTCCACTAAGTCCAAGTCCGAAGCAAAACCTGGCAGCACATCGTTGTTCGAAATTAATGTCCCTCAATTTTAGCACACAAAAAAATCGCTACAGACAACCAAATGACTCGAGCGAGTTCAAACTTGTACTGAAGGCGGATCACATGTTCTCCTGACTCCCCTTCAATCCTGGCGCCTCCAATCCTGGGTTATGAAATGAATCATATTAATAAATATCTACAAACGACCGTGACTGGTCAACCGGGGTTTTACTGTACTTTTCTTGCTATAATATTATGATCATTGCCGTTAAATCATATTTGAGCAGCCGTTTATTTTTCTAGTTTCCGTCAAACTGACGAAGACCTGCAGACAGGCATGCACAAAATCTTAGATTTTGTGAAAAATCACGAGGACGCATGGCCTTTCACAGACCCCGTGGAGGAAGAATATGCACCTAATTATTACTCGATAATAAGGAAACCGATGGATCTCCAGAGGATGGAAGATAGACTAGACGGTGGTTATTATAAGACATTCGCGAAATTTAGAGCTGATTTTCAGTTGATCGTTGATAACTGCAGACTCTACAACGGTGCTGAGAACGGTAAGAAGAATTTTTTGTTGTAAAGAAGAAGAATGTGCATTTATTTCGGGCTTCCATTTCGTTTATTATAAAGATTCGGATTGATATTGACTGGTACGTTTTGTCAGACCATGTCTGATCTAAGAAGCTGAAAAAGTTTTGTTAGGGAGTTTACCATATCCTGTATGCATGTTAATTTGCGATCTTCATTATAGCCTCATTTTTATAGGGGATAGAAAAATACGCAATGGTTCACCACATTGAAAGAATTTGGAAAATTATCACAGTTCATAAAATGTTTCATAATGAGGTTGTTATTTTATATGCCAGCCAGTCAAATTTGCAATTTTTCAACACTGCGAATCCCAAAACTTATCCTTTAGGTAAAAATTAAATTCCCAAATACTAGTTAACAAAGTCAAACCACCTCTCCAACCAACTCACTTCCTCTTCTTTACTTTACCATAAGTAACGCCAGAACTGATCTACAAAAACCACAATCTTTGATTAATATGGTTACCAGAAGATACCCAATTCAATTGAAAGTCGAAAGCAAGCATACATTACAACTAAATACTTGTCGACTACCGTCATGTGGTGTCAACGTTGCCATATCTCAGACAGTTGCAGCAGGTTGTGGGATTTCCTTTTCGGTCGTTGAGAATCTCTGTTGATGAACATTTTAGGAATAATCAATGGTGAGGTTAAAGGATGATCTTGGATTATAAGGTTAATGCTATGATTTAGAATAAACAATGTTTGGAAGTAAAAAGGAGTCTGTTTTTATTACTTCTCAGGCAGTGACTCTGAAACTGAAGTGGGCAGCGCCGCGAGTTTTCCGAAAAAAAAAATATGTGTGAATTATATGTTATGGGATGATCCAAGCACAAACAGGCCATGTTGTTTGCTAATGTTTATTGCAACATAATTCTGTAGAAGATAATTTTGCTTCCTACGCCACTAGGGAGGAAGTATAGTAATCGCGTAAAATTCCTAAAATGTCATATTAGTTTTTTTGATGTTATATGACATGTACATCATGAAAAACCATGTCACTCATTTACGTTGATCTATCCACTAATCCTTGGCTCATCTATAACTTGGAAAGTACTACTCTGATTTGGATAAAATTTTCACACAAGGTTGCTACTATGCCAGCGACGAAAAAGCTTTTTAGTTTTTGAAAATTTGTCCAGTCACGGCGGAGTTGTGAGCAGAAGAATCAAAATCACTCAATCATTTTTTGATGCTTTGGAGGCTCCTGATCATTTTCCGAAAAATTTTGAAAATTGAGGGTTGTGGGGGTGGGTGTATCTTCAATTGGTTGATATATTCATACGCCTCCAACCCCGGTAATTCTACGCACATTTTAGACATATCTCGCTCATCATAGATTTCCGCTTAAAATTACCCATAACACTTGATGATGGTCGACATATTTCCAACAGTCGCGTGTCGATTACGTATGTCGCGCTAGTTTATGCTGTACGGCTCATGCTACTGTGCAAGTCATTCATTATCCACGCGGGATTAGTCATAGCAACGATCATATGCGCCCGCAGGAATTATTCTCAGATGGTGTGGGAGGGTCATTCATCGGTAAAGGTAACTTTGTATGAAAACTTTTAGAAGAGCGAAGCGTATCATATTTTCTTATGGAGTCATATCCTAAAAACCCTCAAAAATTGTACTTGCAAATATGCAAATTTTAACTGTTTGACTGACGTGATCCGTTTAATTTTTCGTAATATACGTTTATAGCTAATTTTTTTTCCATAACATAATCCGTTTGTGATCATTGCGTGGGAAGTACGGAGTTAGCCTACTTGACACCACTTTAAAAAAATGTATTATCAAGGTCGTAGCTAAACTTAAATACGAAAATTAAAGGGGGGTGATCTCAATGAGAATTGATTGAAAATTGGGTCGCAACTAATAAAAGGTTGACCAAAGAATTACTGCGATTCTACTTGTCCATATGACTATAGCGATCAGGATAGTACGTGAACGTCCAAATAAAGTATTGGTTTGGACATGTTCTTGAAGAATATGTTAATCAATGCTTCAGTCAAAAGTGAAGGAACCAAGAACTGCTCTGAACCACCGACAATGAGGAATATAAATTTATTTGGACAGCCAGAGTTGGTTGTAGATGTCCATGTTTTTTTTTCCACTAAAACTGACCTTGATTATTAAAATGTCACCAATAATTCCGATAGGATTGTAAAGAGTTCAACAAAGTAGCCTTGTTTAACTAACCTGTGTTGTGACAACGTTAGCGGTGTCATACAAATACATAAATCATTCAGGCAGAATGACCAACTCAAAGTCAGTCTTTTCTCCACATGACCTTCTCACTCTTTTTAAGGCACAGATAAGACCTATCCTCGAGTACTGCTCACATGTTTTGGGTGCTGGCACCCCGCCTACATTATTCATGCTCGATGCTTCAGAGGAGGGTTGTCCAATTGATCCGATCGATGACGGATAGTCTCGAGACTTTTCGCACCGGCGGGCCCTCGGCGATCTAGCTCTCTTCCACCGCTACGCCAACGGGACAATCTACACTAAAAGGCTTTTTCCAATTCTACTAACCTTGAGCAGTTCATAAAATCGGATTATTAAAGTTTCTCAAGCTCCTCATAGCAGCCGAGGCTGCATCGGCGTAAAAAACATATCCAAACATATGTGCGACTCACGATTTCTACGGAATCATGTGAGGGAAGGCCAAAATAAATCTACAATTCTGTTTTTTTATCAGTTAGATATATGTTAGTGCATTTCAGAATATACAATAATGGTTGATAACTTACTGAAAGTATTCGAAAGGGCAACAGAAAAATACTTAGATCAAATCACGTCTTCGGACGATGAAATTGCAATCGATTTTTCGAACGTGGAAATCGAAAGGGGTTCGACGACCAAATCCGAAGAATCCACACGAAAACGGAAGCCAATGTTAGCGGCGCAAACAGACAAGAAGAGGGACAGATCTTCGTCCAGGGACTCTTTGGCTCGTTCTAAGACTGGCTCGGTAGAGTCTCTTGATAACATCAGTGTCAAATCGAAGAAATCGGAGAAGGCGTCCAAAAAACAGAAGAACAAAAACAATAAGACGAAGAAGAATAAGGTAACTAGTTTTTTAAAATGGCATAAAAGTTATTTCTGTATACTAAGTGACATATGAAATGCAACACCCAGAATTATTTATTGAATTTTGATAAAAACTGGTAAACATATTTGCTATCATGGAAGTATACGCTGATAAAATGTTGACATTCAGAGTAGTACTTTTTTTGTAAAGGCTTTTTTGTCATATCAGGATCCAAACAATATGAATATGTTTACTTAATATTCAGTGATTTTTCTGTTTTGGTTCCATTTGTTTCATTGCATTATCATGCCTAGAGTTCGCAGAGTTTCACTCAACTTTCCGCGTTTGAGAGGAGTCGGATAATCGGGTTACGTGAAGCCGGATTCTCTTTTAGAGAAATCGCTAATCGGGTGAATTGAAACGAAGCTATTGTAATGAGATGTTGTCAAGCGTGGTTCCAAGGAGACCGAAATTGACGAGTTAGAGGTATTGTACGTCAAAGACAGACTACAGAGCGACAGGATCGTTAGTTTGACGATTTTTTGAGTTTTTTGAGTGTTTGTGAAAAACGGTATTATCTAAATTGCTCCACTGTGCACTTGGGAGACCAATATAAATTTTGATAATCAAGATTTTTGTGTAAAAAAATGTAAACAAGTACTGAACTCTCATGGAAAATAGATTACATTTATAGAATTTCGCATAGCCTAAGCGTTTATTCTAAAAAAATTGTGTACAGCACTATCATTCTTCCTCATTTGTTATATTGTTCGACTATTTTGTTCACTGCAAATGAAACTGTATTTTCAAAATTACTAATATTACAACATAAAGCTATGAGAATCATCTTAAATAAAAATACATATACTAGAATAAATTTTATGCTGACAGAACTAGAGTGCCTCAGAATGATAATTCGGTAAAAACCAAAAAGGTAATTTTACAGGAGATGAAAATAACATGTTTAATAAAACTAGTTGTACTTTTACCTGCAAATTATTATTTAAATGCTTATTGAAAGTGTTTTGAAACGTTTTTTGAGCTCATATTTTTGTTTAATATTACTTATATTAGAAAAAAATAATAAATAAAAGACGGATATACCTAGTTGTCATTCTGTATTTACAAAATATCAAATTAGATTAACAATAACTTTTTTTATTCATCACTACTCTCGGATCAGTCGGTTTCACTTTCCTCCTGCGATTGCTCTGATGTTTCCAAAGAGTTATAAAATCCATGATATATTGCAAGAATGAAATCTTGAAGTTCCTTTAAGTTTTGAAGTTTTTTTGGGTTAACCTGAAGGGTTGTAGTGTAGAGTTGAGCCAGATTCCATTCCTTTAAAGCAAGTAAATCTGCGTTAGATTTAAATGCAATGAAAGTTTGGTTTAGACTTTCAATATTGTGGCATACAGAAACGGTGATTTTTTTATACTCATATTTAAAACTTTTGTATTTTGAGACGGTAAAGTTTTGTATGCTTTTTTTAAAAAAAGATTGGAAATATGAACGAAAGTCCCCTATCATCCTTGGCAGTACATTGACAACAGTAAAAGTTTTAGAGGTTCTTGCAACTTTTGAATACCATTCTTCCGGCAAGTAAAGGTATGTGACTTTGCGTTTTTCCTTTCCAATGAGAGCAAATTTGCGATCGCATGGTAGAAACGAATGACCTCTTTCAGGAAATCGATGGTAGATCATTTTAAATCTTCCAATGGCGACCGACGAAGCTAACATCTGAACAACAACCATGTTTTTATTTTGCCCAACACAGTTATCAGTGAATAAGTAGGTCTCAACCGAAGGATCAACAGCATTGTCTACATAATGTTTCAAAAAAGATACTGTCTCATTTGCACCTTTTTTTCCTTCGACTTCATTGTACATGTACATATAAGAATGGCCCGTTTTTGCCGAGTAAAAACACTGGTTATAAACCCAAAGCTGCCTTTTATAAAAAATATCACCTATTGGAAGTACAGGTACTGGCAAATTTTGTTGATGGTCAAAGCTAATAACATCCATTTTTTCGTCCGTTTTAGCTTGTTCACTGAACCGCTTAAGGTCGTCGTTAAAATTTCTGCGCTTTGGCTTGATGTAGAGAGTGTTCTTGATTCAACCGAGATTTTTCTTCTGGATTTTCCGCCGCATCTATTTGATTCTTGAATCTGTCACATGCATTGCAGACGTCCGTTTTAGGTTTTCCAAATGAAAGATTAAATTTGGTGTTAAATATGTGTAGATGAAAATCATAGTTGATTTTAAATTTTGTTTTGTTATCAGCCTTCCACTGTTGATATTTCTCTGGTTCGTACTTTTCCACGTACAGCTGATGCATTTTCATCACACTTAAGTCGGGCGAAAGAAACTTTCTTTGACTGCTATTTCTGGTGTAGTGCGAGATGCGAATAGGAAATGAATTTATATGTGATTCAATTTGTCGGATTAGAGCTTCTGGTTTTTTAAGTAACCTGGATCGTTCAGATAAACCCCTTTTGTCGGTCGGAGGAGCCGAGTTACTTTTTTTAGCTTGCCCAATTCGATCAATCCTACCAAACTTTATACCATAAAGCCCCGCTAAAGCTTTTTTGCAAACCATTAGTTCTCGTCCAGCTGCCAATATGATCTACAATACAAAATATTGTTAAATACCTACTATCAGTAAATAAGTATTTGCATAACAACTAACCTTATAATGAAAGGATGAGTTTCGTTTTGATGTTTTAATTAACTCAGCATCAGTTAAAATATCTTCAATCGGATGGCCCTTTCCATAAAGTCGCTTTTTCATAATATCTGGTCGCCTTCTAAATAAATGAAAAAAATTAAAAAATTACCTATTTGTTTCTTTTGTTACTTATATTCACGTACCTTGCAACAGGCCTCACTGTTATTAATCCAAAAAGATAGGAATCTTGCACATTTTTATCAGCCAAGTTGTTAAATTTATCAAGAATGTTTGCTTTTTCTTCGACTGAGATTTTACTTGTACATCTATTTTTGCAGTCACATTCATAACCCCGCCTTGCAGGCATATTTTTTCCCGATTTAGATGTGTACGCTAGTCCTTTATTGAGGTTAGATTTCCTTTGAACACTTTTCCAGAGATGTTTATTTTTTTTTTCTTTTTCTTGTTTTATTCTCCTCAACTTCATTATTACTATTAGCACTATCACTATAATCTGGGTCTAAATCATCCCTCATTACCTCGGTATCACTGTCACTAGACATCATGAAAATGCTAGCAAATAATAGTCAACCAGTGAAAAACAACAACGCAGTAACAAACACTCTAGAGACTTCACTTAGAATGAAAACGGTAAAAACCGGATATACCGAGTTTTCATTCTCAATGACAAAAATGGATATATATTTTCGCCATCTACTGGTAAAACTACTAAGCGGATATGTTCAATTCTCACTCTAATACGTGTATTAGTTCTACATGATTCGAATCGCGCAAAAATATCTCATGGAGAACCAGAATTCATAGTAGTGAAATTTTGTATAAAAATATGTAGTCTTGAAGACTTAATATATTTTGTGATATACTGTGTAATATGGATATTATGGACATTGTAGCATTAATGCTAAATAAATCTGAAACAACAACAACAACTAGCACTTAGAGATAGTTTTCCACAACAAGGTCAGTTGCGAACCAGTGGTTTGATGCTGTCCTAAGGACAATAATAGTGAGGACAGTTTATCGTCGAATGAGATCTTTTGGACTGTTTTCATACCGTCCCCATCTTGTACTACCTCTGACCCCACTACATCGTCGGCGACAATTGGTATGGAATAGGGAGAGATTTGAATGGAATATGGGATGGAACTCAGTCGTGTTCAGCGATGAGTCCAAATTCTGTTTGGGCACACATGATGGCCGTGCAAGAGTAAAGAGGAGACGTGGTGAAAGACAATATTCCATTGCACCGTGGGTGTTACGGTATGCGGTGCCATTGCGTCACGATTAGTGTACATTCGAGTTAGCAGGGCTGCCCAGCCCTATATCCACGACGTTTTACAACCACATCTGCTTCCTTTATTGGAAACATCGCAAGATCCACTTTTTCAGCAGGACAATGCACCACCTCATGTCGCACGCGTTAGTTTAGACTTTTTAGAAGCGTCCAGAGTAAATCTGCTTCAGTGGCCCCTTGATATCCAGACCTTTCTTCCCTATCGAACATGTATGGGACATGTTGGGAAGAAGGCTGCACAATTCACCGCACCCTCCACAAACATTGGAGGCTCTACGAAACCTTATTCAGATGGCCTGGGATACAATACACGAAGAAGACATCAACCACCTAATCCAGTCAATGTTGCGACGTCTTAACGAATGTGTAGCGAACAGAGGAGCTTCAACACATCATTAATATTAAGGTGGGATCTCTCAACTATTTCGCGAATTTTCGAGTTAAAATTTTGAACACTTTCTATTGATCAGTAGACCTAAAACTTTAAAAGCATGCTCAAAATTTCAGCACTCCTAGTCGGTGTTGCATTTTCTATGCCATTTAGTATATTTTCACAGAAAGCCTATGAATGTTCAATCGTAGTTATCTAATACTAGAGATCGATCGATACAGAATTTTTTACCATGTGGATAATAATATCAGTGTTATATGCGATTCGTCTTTTTCTGTACAACAGCAGCAAATCGGGTGTAAACACGATGGCTGTAGCACGTTGATATGTCAGAAAAGGATGCATACTAGAAAAACCCCTATCATGCTATCGTTTTGAAAACGTATTTCAAAACCTCTGCCTTCATTTTTTCTGTAACAGATATGCAAACCCCTAAAGCCTAAAGGAACATTCTCAAAATCGAAATTACCACTTCAAACGTGAAACGGGTAGTAGGAAAGAACTTTATGAAACCCTGTTTCCTAAAATTGCATTTGATGGACCTGGGGTTTTCTATTTCTTGCAAGCAGCTTCACACAGTCGCAGTCAGTTGCATCTTGATTTGTGTTGTGTCAAATTCTCGAAAAATGGCATCGTGAGGAAATATTTCGTCAAAATTTCCAATCCAATTTCCACTCTGACAAAGTTCTTAACGCTTTTTTTATCCTATGTAAAAAACAAAGGATGCAGTTCATGAGATTATATATTTATAGATTGTGTTTCTTAATTAACTTTTCGCCTACCGGTCGGCCCATTCGTACAAGGTCTGTAACTTAAGTGATTTTTTTATTTAAATATAATTTCAATTTTATATTATCACCCGCAAAATGACTTATTTCTGAAGCCATACAGCACTGGAGACGGTTCTTCCACTCCTCATAGCAGTGTTGGAACTCCGATACTGGAATAACATTCAGCTGGTCGGTTACAGCCGTTTGAATGTTTTCGACTGTCTGAAAATGAGTTCGCTTGTTGTGATTTTTCAACTTAGGGAAGAGTCATAAGGACGTAAGTCGGGTAAATAAGGAGGCTGAGGAGCCACTCGAATGTGTTTACTGACCAAAAACTTGTTGTCAATGCTGTGTGACAAGGAGCATTATCGTGATGCCACACCCAGTTGTTTTTGATGTGCTGAACGGTTCTGTGAGTCAAGCTTAACTCTTTCCCGATCATTCTGACTCAACCGACGATTTTAACGCACAATATCCCGGATTATGTCGATCTTTTCATCGGTTCTTGAAGTTGAAGACCTTCCGCTTCGTGGTTCATCTTCAGCCGACTCTCTTTCTTCTGGAAATGCCTTAAATCACCGGACAAACAGTAGCTCCGTAAGCCTGTTCAGCAAGAGTTTCCGTTGCAGTGTGCCCAAGACTGAGGCAAAACCTGATAGCACGCCGTTGCTTGAAATTGATATCACTCATTTTTAGAACACAATAGAAAAAACTGTTTCACAAAAAAAAACCAAATGACTCTAGCGATATTGGTATGCGTCGATCCATATCTAATACGAGGGATGTCTTTTAAGTTTTGCATACAGAAACATGCTAGACCGCGCGGATCGAACGTCAGTACTGAATCTTAACCACACTCTTTAGTAAACCTAAATTCAAAGTTTCACAACAATACGTGCAGTGTTCTCACTACAGTGAATTTTTAAGCGTCACCAAGTCATAAGAAGAATGTAACTCAACCGAGAACATTTTCGCGCCATAATTTATTACAACTTTCAGAGACAAAATTATCGCAACAAGGGTGCCTTGCTGAGTTACTGCCTGTTTTCGGCAACGAAGCGCCACATCAGTCGACAATTTCCCGTTGGTATGGAGAATTCAAACGTGGACGGGTGAGTCTTAGCAACGATCCCACGGTGGGTGCACCAAAAACGGCAGTCACCCAGGAAAACGTCGATGCTGTGCGCAAACTCATCATTGAAGATAGACATGTGACATATCGCGAGATTGAGGCATCCTTGAAGAATTAGGAGTGAGAAAATTAGTTTCTCGTTGGATACCCCATCTGTTGACTGAAGAGCAGAAAGCAGCCAGGGTTAATTGGTGTCCAAAAACGCTTGACCGTTTCAATTCCGAAAACTCAAAAAATGTGTACAACATTGTTAGTGGTAATTAATCGTGAATTTACTGTTATGAACAAGAAAATAAACGACAGTCGGCTGTTTGGGTGTTCCAAGGTGAAGAAAAGCCAACAAAAGTCATCCGTTCTCGAAGTGTTTCGAAAAAGATGGTCGCGACGTTTGTGTCAAAAGCGGGTCATATTGCAACAATTCCTCTTAATGAGCAAAGAACTGTTACTGCCGATTGGTATACCACCATTTGTTTGCCAAAAGTCATCACCGAGCTTCGAAAAATCAAACCCCGAAAGAAGAATCATCCTCCACCAAGACAATGCAAGCTCGCACACAGCCCAAAAAACAAGGCAGTATTTAACGGAAGAAAACGTGGAATTATTGAGCCACCCTCCATATAGTCCCGATCTAAGTCCTAACGATTTCTTTACTTTCTCGAAAATTAAAAACAGACTGCGTGGTCAAAGGGTCCAGTCACCAGAAGAAGCAGTTAACGCATTCATAAATGCCGTTTTGGATCTGCCAGCAAACGAGTGGAATAAGTGCTTCGAAAATTGGTTCGAGCGCATGCAGATGTGTATTAATCTTCGTAGAGAATACTTCGAAAAACAATAAAGCCATTTAAAACTACCTACCGTGTTGTTTTATTTCCATATGCAAAACTTAAAAGACATCCCTCGTATTATACAACAGCGCAACTCCCTGAAAATTACGATGAATTTATTTAGCAAATTTCGATGACCTTGAGAGCTCGGCACACGTTGCGAAACGCTGCCACGTGTAATCGTGTCGCGCAGCTGACGCTACGTAGTCGTCCGCGGGGTACACTTTTTATATGTATGTACAAGTCCGTTCTCCTCGGCCGTTGAAGCAAATCTGAACCAGCGGGACGTTCTGCACCATAAGACATATACGTTATGAGATTGTTTATCGTGAGTAACCCTTTTTACATTAGTGGATATGATGAGGTTCAGTATTTGGAAGTAAATTGTTGGTGACCCCTATTCTTGAAAACGAGGCAGTGGAATCACTGGTATCTCTTCCCTGGGGAATGATCCCAAATTTTGACGGTTGCTGACAATTGTCAAATATGTATGAGAATGCTTTAATTTATTCCAATTTTTGTTTAATCATTATTTTTAACCACAAAAGGTTTCACCGAAGAAAGAGTCGAAAAAAGAAAAATACGAAATAAAAGAAAAGGAAAAGAAAGCCAAACATGAAAGTAAAAAAGAAAAAGAGAAGCAGAAAGAAGGCAAGAAATCTAAAGGCCGTAAAAGTAAGTCGAACAAATCGAATAAAGAGAAGAAAAAGGAAGTGGCACATAAAAGTCCGAGCAGGTGTAGGAGTTCTAGTCAAAGTCCGACGAGAAGTAACGTCAGTAGTCCTCCTGCATCTTGGCCACCTTCCAGTCCTGAGAGCAGGTTCGATTTTACTCCTCATAGAACTTCGAAAAAACGACATTCTCAAGAAATGAGTGACACCGAAGAATCGCCGCCAAAAGGTAAGAACTTTGTATGTCATTTGTTGGTACCCTTACCAGAGCATAGCTTTGAACTAAGTTTACTCATACATGAAAATGTAGAAAATTCACATAGAACAAAACAGGGTGTTCCCCTGAACATTTTGTTTTTCGATGATTTTTGTAAAGCTGCTTCGTTTTGATGATAAAGGGGTAAAAGGGAAAAGAATATTTAATTTATATTATTTTATTATTAATATAAGATTGCTAGAGCGCAAGATTCTAGTTTTTCCTTCATTGACTACTGAACTGTTTCAAAACTAGCGTTTTTCTCCTTATGGAGTTTCTACTAAACGGTCAATATTTTTGTTGCAATATTTTGGTATAACTATGGGAACTATAACACATCCATCAAGGACATATTGCAGCATATGACCTGGCTATATCAGATATATCTGCAACCCAGAAAGCATGCTAACAAAGTGGGGATTGCACTTGTTTAGTCAAATATTGAAAGTTTTGCAATTGACACTATTGGATTGCTTCCGATACCTACTGTCGAGGAAATATTGTAATCCCGAAAAATTTCGAAAATGAAATATTGTTTTTTGGATGTTATATAACAGGGTTATCCAACTTAATGTGGCCCAAGGGCCACTTCAAAAAAAAATGCAGTTTGGAGGGCCGCATTATAAAATCTTTCTATACAACATTATTACTGAGTTTTAATAGGTATATGCATATTCGGTATTTGAGAGTAATTTATACTTGTGATGTATACATGACCCGTGAAGCGGGCCGCAAGAAAGGAGTTCGCGAGCCGTATGTTGGACAGGCCTGTTATATAACATCACGAAAAACCATGTCACTCATTTCCATCGGTCTGTCTGCCAGTCTGTTCGCTAACTATAACTTGCAAAGTCCTGTTTGGATTTTGATGAAATTTTCCGTCAACATTATTGTTATGCCAAGGACGAAAAATCTTTGTAGTTTTTGAAAATTTGCTCAGTGGCGGCGGAGCTAAGAGCAAAAAACGAAAAAATAAAAATCGCCAAACCTCGATTGTTAGGATTTTAGAGGCTCGTTAGCAGAAAAGTTTTTGAAGGGGAAGAAAATTCTGGTGTGAAGGCTGGGGGAGGGTATATCTCAACGTATATTTATACGCTTCCAACCCTGGTAATTATATGCACTTATTAGACATAAAAGGTATTTCACACATCATAGATCTCTTTGGGTTGACCGGCTTGTCACAATTTTTTCCATGAGTGTCATTATGTCACTGCCACGCTGCCGAGCTTGATGAGTGGCTTTATCGAGCAGTAAGGTATGGGAGTAGGCGCGATGCTGTCACTAGGTTTAGGGCAGGGAAAAGATGTCTATGGACTAATTGAATGGGCCTGTTTAACTTGTTTGTAAGACTTGATGAACTGGTGACAGCGTTACGTAAGAAGTGCAGAGCTAACCTACTTGACGCCATTTTTTACGTAGTAAGCACGCGGGTATTTGAAAATGATAATTACAAAGTATTTAAAACAGCTCTTCTTCAAATTTGACCCTAAAATTACTGTAACAATTAACAGTGATTTCATTGTATTTATTTTATGAATTTTTCAGAAAAGCTAAAGAAGTCCGGTGGTCATAAACACGTCACAGATAGCAGCGAAGTTTTAGCCTCGCCAAATAGCAAACAAAAAGGTGATAACGATTTGTTGCTGACGCCTCATTCGTTGTCACCGAAACCAAAAGACAAGCATAATAAATTAAGGGAAACGATTGAAAAATTGAAGGCTAAAAGCGAAATGAAATTGAAAGACGAATTTAATTTTGAGTTGGATCTTCCCAAGGAAAATAAAGACAAACCGAAGAAGGTTGAAAAAGAAGAAAAAAACAAGCAGAAGAAGAAAGACAAATCTCTAAAACCTAAAAAAGATGAAGAGGTAGATTTGGAGACCAACAGTACAATGGATAGTGTTCTTTCAGAAGGGAAAAAATCGAAGAAAAACAGTGGGGTAAGCGCTGTACCAAGTGCTGGTGGTGGTGTTCAAAAAATCGCGGCTCCTGTCGCTCCAGTACCATTGAATAAAAGTCTTCCAAACCTAGATGCCTTAAGTATGGCCACCGAGCAGACTCTGAAAGACATCAACAAATGGCTGGACGATACTCCGAAGTTCTCGGAATTCAATTCTGCCAGTAATTCTCCCTCCTATACTGGCTTGGATGACTTTGAAACCTTGATCGGCGCGAAAGTTGAGACGAGTCAGACGAAAAAAGTTGAGAAGCCGCCAACTGGAGCACCGACCGTAAAAAAAGAAGGAACGAAGGATAATAAAAAACGCTCTTTCAGAGATCCGTCAAAGTTGTTCAAACGGAGGGAGGTGCAGAGAACCATTGATAGGCTGCAACCGGGCAAAAGTAAAGGAAATCTGATATCAAATGTTCAAAGTACCAATAAAACTGATGAAATGTTTCCCTTGGGACCACTGTCAAAAATAAAGGATACGAAAAATTCGTTGATTGTTAAAACCGATAGTAATGCTCCTAAACTCAGTTTAGGGTCGGTTTTGGATAGTTTTGGCAAACACAAGTTTGTTGACGATCAGAAAAAAGAAGATGCGGATCAAGAACGACCTACCACTCCAAAATCAGATCCGACGTCAGAAGTAAAAATATCTGATCCCGAAGTGAACGAAGTAAGTATAAGTATTAAAATGCATTTAACATTTAACAAGTTTATTGTGGCGTTTATTTTACATAAATATCTGGTGACATTAGACCTTGAAGCTACATAACTTATCAACTGACATGTTTACTTCCCACATCAACAAGGAATGTGCACGTATTTCCTGTTGATTATTTACTTGAGTAAGTGGTCTGTAAATTGAGTGATGAGACTGATTTTTTTAATTTTTTTATTCAAATATAATTACAATTTTATATTGACACCCTCAAAATAATTTTCTTCTGAAGTCACTCACGACTCGTCATAGCAGTGCTGGAACCCCGATATTGGAATAGCCTTTAGCTAGTCAGTTACAGCCATTTGAACGTTTTCGACTCTCTCGAAATGAGTTTCCTTGAGGTGATTTTTTAACTTTGGGAAGAGAAAAAAGTCACAAGGCCTCAAGTCAGGCGATTAAGGAGGCTGAGGAGCCACAGGAATGTTTTTACAGGGCAGAAACTCTTTTATTGTCATTGCTGTGTTGCAAGAAGCATTATATGAGTCAAATTTAACTCTTCCCCGATGATTCCGACTGTCAACCGATAATCTGAACGCACAATATACCGGATTCTGTCGATATTTTCATAGGTTCTTGAAGACGAAGGAATTCCGCTTCGTGGTTCATCTTCATACGACTCGATCCCTTCTGAAAATGCCTTAAACCAACGAATAACCTGGGCTCCTGACATAACACTCTATATAGGCTTGCTGAAGTTTAGCAAGAGTTTCTGTTGCACTGTGCCCAAGTCCGAAGCAAAACCTTATAGCACACCGTTGCTCGAAATCGATGTCATTCAATCACAATAGGTAAAACTGTTCCACTGTCTCCCCTCCAAGCCCGCTGCCTACAGTGTTGCGAGATCGAACGCTACGTTGTCAGTCTCATCATTTAATTTACAGGCCTCGTAAAATATCGTAAACATATTTCATTCATGAAACTCATGGTTTGTCACTTTTTCTGTTTGGTTATTTGCTGTCAAGTTCTAAGATTATCCATCACGCTCTGGCGTCTACTGAGGTGAACAGCTGATCAGCAAGTGACATTTTTGTGAGTCTGCGACGTTGGCAATAATGAATCTGGTGTAAATCTAACAAAACTTGTTTGTTTACACTCGTGCTAAAACTTGCCTATAGCAATTTTTTGTATGCAAATGAACTTTTCTAAATAAAAGAGCTGTTAGCAAGTACAAAATGAATCTGTAGCGTACAAAAAACCAAAACAAAATACGGCTGTGAGTACCTGACGTTAACCGATCCGTCAGGATTATGTGTCCTGTGCCCATATGAGGAATTTTGAGATATTACTAGACAATCAGCTGACATTCTACCATGATGGGTACTCGTAAAATAGGGTATGTCTTTCTTATATTTTTCCGACGTTTCTTGGCGGTGAAATTATTCTGCTGGCCGCAGCATGTGCGCTGTCAAACGGCGTTGACATCTATGCTGAAAACGGGGCGTAACCCATTGCAATTAGATAGCTCTGGCGGATTCAGTGGTTTGAGAGTGATACGTTCCCGAACTGCTCCAGAAACAATGCTTGAGAATACAAGGTGCAGTGGAACAGTATCTCAACACGGTCACTGGAAAGCAGCTCAGTACTCTTTGGAACTGGATTAAACTGATAGGTTGATAATCAATGACAGCGATAAAGGATTGCCTGCTCACTTCGGTATCGTGACGTCATTAGGGTTGCGCTTAGATATTTTAAATTTGCCGCGTATTTTACCGTTTTTTTTTAAATTAATAACCGTCATTTTATAGTGCATAAACGGATATTTTCGAAACGTAATTTTATAGTGCATAAACGGATATTTTCGAAACACCCCTAAACTACGTCCATCGACGTTTATCAACTTTTTAATCTCTACGGTCAAAAAATTTAGGGGGTCAACAACTTTCACTCGTCACCATGCAATGTCGCTCTTTTACAATTTCTGCTCAAAGGTGCTACTAATAATACAAACAAATGAAGCTCGGTAATGATTGCTGTATCTTTACGGCTTATTGTCTTTGTTACTAGTATCCATTAAATGACACATAATTCTGACAGATCCGTTCAACGCCAGGTAGACAGCAGTATTTTGTATTGGTTTTTTGTTCATTTGCATAGACAAAAATTGCTATAGGCAAGTTTTAGCACATCAGTGTAAATTTAGTAAAACTTGAATGAAGCGGGTGTAATAGTGCCACCATTATGACTAATTCAAAGATGTCACTTGCTGATCCTGTTCACTTCGGTAGACATCAAAGCGTGATGGATACTCGTGAAATAGGGTTTGCATTATATTGGATTCTTCCGTTCTGAGCAGCATTCCATTGTATTTTTAGAAAATCATATAGAGGCAAAATAAAAGTAATAATTACGATCGATATTGTTGCTTTAATTCTCGAATCATCAAAATACTAATCAATTATATATTGAGTTATTGAGTCATTCAGTATTGGGTTATCTGAGAGTTTATTCAGCTCAAGAAGTAGTAACGTCATATTTTTCCCAATAGAAGCAGCAGACTGAAAGTGTCGTCATAGAAGCCACCGAAGCGAAATCGGAGCCAAACGAGAAGGAGCCGCAAGTGGTGAAAGACAGCTCCCCGATAGGTGGAGCCACTCCCAACCTGAGTGCCTGGTTCAGAGCTTTCGGCGCCCCTAAAATGGCAGCTCCAATCAAAAAGACGGACCTGAAGCCGGATGGTAAGGAAAACGAAAAATGCGAAGATATAAGCACTAAGAGTATGGAAGGACGTAAGGTGACGCTTCCCTTAGCATCGCCAAACACAGACATGCCTTTACATGGACAGCCGGTACCGAGACAGAGGAAGATTAGCACGGGCAGTAGCATGTCGGAAAGGTCATCTTTCAGTCAGGATATGGATTCGCCTCGTGTTGGAATGGACGAAAGAGGTAACAATTATTATACAGTGGACCCGCGGTAATCCGAAAAACTTTTTTTTGTAAGGCGAAGTCGGATTATCGAATTTTTCCGATTGTATAGTACTGCCTAAGACCCTCTACAGTCAGTAATTTTTGTCTTGAAAGTCGAAAGCAGTTACTTCTTGCTGAATTTTAGCCATACTCGCAACAGAATGTTTCTTTCATTTTCATCTTTCTTAGGAGGTAAATAGCAGTAATAACCGAGATCAATTCGATCTGCTGCTTAAATAATAATAATAATCATCTTTATTCATTGATGGCAAGGTACAAAACATATCAATTGCTACCCGGAAAAGGGCAAGGTTAGCTTTCACTCCTAGCGAAATAGCTGGTCTTCCACTTAACCCTACATAACGCTCTTAAATATCTTATATAAATTCAAGCTTATAATATGAAGATATAAGAACAAGGTAAGATATAAGAATAATATTCAATTATGAGCAGCACTTTCAAAACAATGTCGTTACTAATACGTATACAAGAAAGGAACTATTGACAGAATGCAAACAGCAAGAATACAATGAGAGATAGATGTTAATCATATACGTATATGAGCATATTGAGCTTCTACAAATAAGCCATTTAGATATTTACCATGATAGGTTACTAAAGAGAGATCTTAGAAGCCTGGAGTAGTATTTTCTGAAAGATTCTCGTAATCTAGATTTTAAACTTTGATGCAAGTTGGATGTGTGCAAATAGTTGAGTATCTTTTTAGGTGCATATCCAGCTCCATATCCGTCGCCACTGCACAGGTCTCCATCGGGTGCTTCGCCGATTATGGCTTCTCCACGTCCAGATATTTCTCCCAAGGCGTATCCTACCATTAACGGTCAAATACGCGTGGGTTTCTATCAGGACACTGTCTCGAACAAAAGTAGCCCGGATAAGTCATGCAGTCCACGAGAGACGCCGCAGTCGCCGTATGGGCACTATTCTGAGCACGTCTACACACCTAACACCACAGGTAATTTTTACGAATTTATTACAGCCTCTAGATATACCATGTATTTCAAGTTCGACTCAATGTTACGAATTTATAAAGTTTCGCAATTCCGAGTATTTCCGGTGATAGGCAAAAAAACAGAATTTTTGCAAAATCGTTTTTATTTTTTCTGACTTTATTTGAGGTGGGATTTCAAAATAAATTGCACGTTAACACCACCACTTTTTTCCTGTCCAAGATTGCATAATTAGAATTACACTATGATTCTTATTCGCTACATTTTTTCTTACGAACGCCATATTGGATTTTTCCACAAGTGAATAGAGTTTTCAATTCTGATTCTAAGAATGTACGAGTGCGGTCCAATAAGTAGTCTACGAGAGAAAAATGAAAATTTTGGAAAAGTGGCGATTTATTTTTCAACATAGTCTCATTTTAGCACGATACACTTGACCCAGCGATACTCCAACTTCTTTAACCTGTCAGAAAAATACGTTTTCTGGAGTTCTGCAGAGAAGGCTTCCGTGGTGGCGACAAGCACCTCATTTGACTCAAATTTCTACCCGGGTAGTGACTTTTTTGAGTTTGGAAACAAAAAGAAGTCGTACGGGGCCCAATCTGGAGAATACGGTGGATGCGGTAGAAGTTTGTGACCTCATTCGTAATTCGACCAATTTGGCCGTGGAGACGGCGTAGTAATCTTCCTATAGTGAACTCATACATTAAACAACAACCTAATGCTAAAAAAATTTTATATTATTCAAAAGCCGTATTGAAAACATTGAAAACAGTTCTACTTTGTGTAGCTGATTGAAAATTTTTGGAATAAACGGTTCGACGATGTAGCAGCTTCCTAAACAAATTTCATATCTGCCTTATCTAAACCGATGAATCTATGGCTGAGCTGTCCTGGAGAGCGCATGCATCCTGCTAAAATAACTCTTGTTATAATCGACAAATCAGCAAATTATCTGAATGTTTTTTAAACACGCGTCTCAAAAACTGAAGCACGTGTGCTTCAGCCGGATAAGCATTTTCAAAACCAACTATAAAAATAATAGTTTTTTGAAATAACATAGGTTTGACAATGTCAATATAGGATATACATTTTTTGGAATCGGAATGAAAAACTTTATTAACCTGTGCAAAAATCCAATATGGCGTCAACAAAAAATAAAGTTGATGATTAAGGATAAGTCAAATTGAAATTCTAAGGGCCGATTTCACCAACATTAATATTATGGACCAATTGGAAAATACCTTATCGAAATGCAATTTGACGGAAGCTGTCAAAGCTCTCAGAATATCAGTGATTTCTATTGAAATATTAAATAAAATCGTGAAAATTCGACTGTATTATAAACAAGACCACTTTTTGATTCCAACATGATGCTTTTGTACAGAAAAAACAGGACAACTTTCATGTATTTTGATATATGTTATAGGTTTACATTTAACAATCCGTTATCCCCCTCAGCGAATGAGAATGCGGCAAATAATAGCTCGATTTTCTAGCCGTTAAATTTGGCAGCAGATTTGGACGTTTGTTAATGCATGGCACTCTCGAATTTACCAACTTCAATATACTGAAAGTTATCATTACATACCCGTTGAATAGTGTGGATTTGTCTGTATTTTGCAAGAAAATAGAATATAAAATACATTCCATCCAATTCCTCATCTTCCTTTACGTCATAATAGTAATCATTTATTAATTTATGGGTTAATGAATTTCTTCAAAGCAATAAAAACATTATGTCCTCTCCATCCTAAAACACAGATAATATGTTTCACAAATAATGTCTTTTAAGTCCAAACATCATCAAAACTAGTAATGTTTATTGTTTGTGTTTTTGACTGGCGGTCGTTGACTGGTGGGGATATCTATCTGTCACTCGAGGGTTGCCAAGTCTAACGACAATCACATCCCGTGGTGGAGGGTGCGAAATGAATCTTTTACATTTGCTGGTTTTGCATTTTTTTCGTGAAAATTTACTAGGTATCATGATTATAAGCATCTTTGGTAGATTGTTCGATCCGGAATGGGAAAGATTTCCTATTTATGAAAATATTTTTGGTATCATCTAACCGTTGCAATCAGTGCACAAACACTGTGACATATGATTTATAGCACGTTATAGTACAGAAGATTTACCCCTACCCTTAAAGAAGAGGATCGAGTTTCCCTGGATCAGCGCTTTGCCTCATCCAGTCTTATTTTATTGTATTCAGAGTTAGTCAGTCTGTTTCGCGAATCAATCGAGACCGCGAAAGCAGTTTTCGTATCGACGAATTTACCGGAAAAACGGCCTACGGACTAAAGACTTTGGTGAGTGGGAGTTCGAGCGGAACCGGTCTATCGAAGACACCGTGTGCAGCTACCACCTACGAAGTCAGGGATTTGGACCACACATCGCCCAAATCTGCAAGCGGAACATTTTGGAGAAGGACCAGATCGCCCAACCAAGATCTTCCCCTTATAGTTAAGCAACCAAGTAAAGACAAAGAAAGAAACGTGATGCACTTGATCATCCTCGTATTAGCGTAAGTGCAACTATACATTTTAAATGTCTTTGGGAGATATTGCAGAGGCTATAGATAAGTTGACACTTTCAACAGACTCACCTATTTTAAGACCACCTAGATTAAATATTGAAAATATTCCAAGCATGTCTCAATTCAGACCAGAATTTTTAAATTGCGTCCCAGAGTTTGACGGAAATCCTAATGACTTAAATAGGTTTCTATCAGTGAGTGAAACATTAATTGCAAATTTTTATGATATACGGAACCCACATAATTTCCAAAATATCTATTTGCTAAATTCACTGATCTCGAAATTAAAAGGAAATGCTAAAGTGCTTGTGAATATCCAAAATATCACAAGTTGGGCAGATTTAAAAGACATTCTGACTAGGAATTTTTCTGATCAAAGAGATGAAACTTGTCTAAATCATGATTTGGTTATGTTGAGGCAAATGCCAAATGAAACGCCTCAAAAATTTTATAATAAGTGTCTTCATATTTTGAATCTGCTATGCAGCCATGTAAACGTACATGAACATTCTGAAGAAGCAAAAGTGTTAAAAAGAAATTTATATCAAGAATTAGCTCTGAAAACATTTTTGTGCGGACTACGAGAGCCCTTGGGTACAACAATTAGATGTATGAAACCCACATCTCTCAGCCAAGCTTTACAATTCGTTATATCTGAAGACAATGTCAGCTATTTCCAAAATTATAACAAAAATTTTGGAAAATCACAAAATGTGCCCCAGAATCAAACTTCCAGGCCAATGATAAGTCAAAATAGACCTTCATACTTTCAGCCTACTAATTATTCATTCAGTCAGCCGAACACTTCAACATTTCAACCTAGGTTCAATTCGACTTTTCCGACTGGACCTGTAAATTTACCAAGACCAGTTTATCGTCCTCAGAGATTTCTGACGAATTCTCAAGTTTTTAGACAAACACAGAATAACAGAAACGTTTTCAAACCTAACCCTAACCGTACTTTACCACAAACTACTCCAATGAGTACTTCTACTAGAATTTCTTTCAAACATGAACATAATTCGACAGCCCAGCAACAACCAAAACCAAATTGGATCGCTGAAGAGCTATTCAATACAGAGACAGAAAGCAATAACACCTATGAAGTTCCTGGTAACGAATCTTTTGTTTGCGATCAAACTGTAGCTGAACCACAAAATTCAGATACATATTTCACTGATCAGTATTGCGAGTATTATACACAAGATATTCCTGAAACTGATCACGTAGAACCACCTCAAAATTTTCAGAAGGACTCATTCATAGAACACAAGACCTAGCACCAGAAGTAATTTCACTTAACGCCAGCAATGCTAGCGAACTATCCTACATTCTTTTTCCCGAATATGGAATTAAAATGTTGATCGATTCTGGATCAACTAAGTCATTTATTGATCCCAGTATTGCTCGTAAATTTTTTCCAAATTTAATCAGAGATGATCCATTCGTTGTATCAACTGTTTTTCAAAAATCCGCTCACAAATATGCATCCATCCCGGCATCGAAAATTTTCAATCTCCCTAATCGTATAGATTTGAAGTTTTACCTATTTAAATTTCACAATATTTTCGATGGATTGATTGGATTAGATAATCTAAAATTATTGAGAGCCGATATTAATTTAAGCAAAGGAACTTTACATACGCCCTACGCCAAAATTAGACTAAAATTTCACCAGCTTTCTAATGACTTGAATTTGATAACCGTCGCACCTCGAACCGAACAAGTAATAAAAATCAAAACATCGATCGCCAATGGTGAAATCGTTATTCCTCATCAAAAATTTCATAATTGCGAGATACCTGAATGCCTTACGATAGCAAAAAATAATTTTGCGTTGACAACGATTTTGAATAACACTACTAAGCCTGTTACATTGAATTTTTCTCAGCCGATTTCAGTAGAATCATTTAATTTATCAGAAATGCCAGAAATTGATCTCAATTATTTAGACACGTCACAAAAATTTGACGTAGATTTGTCGAAAATCAGGATTGATCACCTAAATTCTGAAGAGAAATCAGAGATACTTCAACTTTGCAGAGAGTTTTCAGACATTTTTTACCAGGACGGAACTCCACTAACATTTACTAATAAAGTCAAACATCAAATAAAAACCAAAAACGAAAGGCCCATTTACACAAAATCGTATCGCTATCCATTTGTTCACAGAGGCGAAGTAAATAGCCAAATACAAAAAATGTTGGATTCCAATATAATACGTCCAAGTAGCTCAGGTTATAATTCACCTATCTGGGTCATTCCAAAGAAGCTAGACGCTTCGGGGAAGCAAAAATGGAGAGTTGTGATTGACTACCGAAGTTTAAATGAACAGACTATTGACGATAAATATCCATTACCCAATATCAACGACTTGCTAGACAAACTTGGCAGATGCCAGTATTTTACTACCCTTGACTTAGCGAGTGGTTTCCATCAAATCGAGATGGAGGAAACAGACATAGAAAAAACCGCCTTTAGTACCGAAAATGGGCATTGGGAGTTTCTCCGGATGCCTTTTGGCCTAAAAAACGCGCCCGCCACATTCCAACGCGTCATGGATAATATTTTAAGGGGGATACAAAACGAGAAATGTCTCGTATATCTCGACGACTTTATAATTTTTTCTACATCCCTTCAAGAACATATTGAAAATTTAAGGTCAGTTTTCCAACGACTCAGAACTTCAAAATTTAAAATACAGCTCGATAAATCAGAATTCCTTCGTAAAGAAGTAGCTTATCTCGGACATGTAGTCACACCAGACGGCGTTAAGCCAAATCCAGATGAAATTATTGCCATCCAAAAATTTCCGATTCCAAAAACGACTAAGCAGATTAAAAGCTTTCTCGGACTTATTGGTTACTATAGACGTTTTATTAAAGATTTTGCGAAACTCACAAAGCCTCTAACTAAATGTCTAAAAAAGGGAGCCAAAATTGAACACGATGCAGAATTTATTGACTGTTTCGAAAAATGTAAAAATGTTCTTATCAATGAACCGATACTCAAGTATCCAGACTTTTCTAAGCCATTTAACTTAACCACGGATGCGAGCAACGTAGCCCTTGGTTGTGTACTTTCACAAGGCCCTATAGGACAGGATCTTCCTATCGCCTATGCTTCGCGCACGCTTAATGATTCCGAACGAAATTATAGTACGATTGAGAAAGAATTACTAGCAATAGTCTGGGCGACTAAATACTTTAGACCCTATCTTTACGGGAGAAAATTCAATCTAATTACTGATCATATGCCCTTAAAATACTTATGGTCCCTTCGAGACCCTTCTTCAAAATTACTAAGATGGAAAATCAGGTTAGACGAGTATGATATGAATATCATCTATAAGAAAGGCAAACTGAATACAAATGCAGATGCCCTATCTCGTGTAGAGATCCATACAAAAGAAACCAGTTCATTTTGGAACGACTTAGATGATTTGATTCAAGAATGCGCAGGTACTCAACACCAAAACGTTAGGTTTGACCGACCAGTTCAGAAAGGCTCATCTGAATTAAGTACACCTACATTTAACTTTTCTACCCCAAAACAACCTGATACCGAATCTATGTTCGTAAACGTCGATAATGACGAAGACAGTCTTTTTATTCAACCCCTGGACGAAATTGTAGATATCATTGAACATGAACAAGTCAATCTAGAATATCAAAATAATCGTCCTGAAAATCCAGACGAAACTGTACATTCAAATGCGGACCAACACCCCATTCAGACAATTCCTATAGTTGATTACGCAGTTAATCAGGGAAATAATCAGATTATCATAAGTACAGTAAAACATTCACCTGCACCACCAAAAATTTCTATTTTATTTGAAAGCAAGCAACGAATTAACGTACAATTTTCAGAAAATGATTCTAACGATGATGTATTTAAATTTATTCGAGATTATATTGCTCCTAACGTCATTTATCACTTATACTTTGAAAATCCAGATATATATGAAAAATTTTCTGTTGTTCTACAAAGGATGTTTAAGTCCGATGCTTTGAAATTCAAAATGTGTAGAACCAAATTAGTTGACGTTACAGATAAAACTGATATCAAGGACATTATCCGGAATTACCACGAAAGCAAGTCGAATCATCGTGGAATTGAGGAAACGCATCAGAGAATAAAAGAAAAATATTTTTGGCCTAACTTGAAAAAATCAATCCAAACATTTATAAATGAATGTGAAATTTGTCAACAATGTAAATATGAGCGTCATCCGATAAAAATTGCGATGAATCTCACCCCCACTGCATCAAAACCTTTTGAAATCGTACATATCGATACTTTCACTTTTGAAGGTTCAAAATTTCTCACAGTTATAGACAGTTTTTCCAAATATGCTCAAACATATCAGATTACTTCGCTTTCAGGAACTGAAATTGCTGATAATCTGATATTATTCTTTTCTCATCATGGAATTCCTACCCGAATTATCGCAGATAATGGCACTGAATTCAAAAATACCGTTGTAACTGAACTTTTGTCACTTCACAAAATTAAGCTTCATTTTATTTCGCCAAATCATCCAGATTCTAATGGAGTCGTTGAACGATTTCATTCAACTATCACCGAACATTTAAGATTGTTGAACACAGAAGGCTTTCAGAAAACCCCTATAAAAATGAAAATGTTGTATGCCGTTTTAGCCTACAACCACACCTTACATTCTGTAACAAAATTAAAGCCTATAGATATAATCAATGGACATATTACGTCGAATGAACCATTCGATATCAAAATCGACCAATTACTCCTCAATGACTATACCAACAGCCACAAAGAGCGTACAAAACTATTGTATTCAAAAATAAATTCTGATCTCATTCAAAACAAAGAGAAAACGCTAGAACGCGTTAACAGAGATAGCGATAGTCCGACTATACTTGATAACCGAGAAACAGTATACGTCAAAAAGCATGTTAGAAAAAAGCACGCCAACAAATTCTCAAAGCCGTGTAGACTACAAAGTGTTAATACGGAGAAAAAGACCGTCGCGACGGACCAGCACGGAAAAGTGCATATAAGTAATTTGAAACGTCCGCTACGCAAACTTTATTCGTTTGACTAAGCCTCGAGCAATTAGATAAAAAACTATGTATGTAATCTACGTTTACTTTACTCTTAATTGCACGCTAAAAATAAAATTTTCTTTCGAATATATTATTTTACAGGTTCCCAGGAATCATAGGAATCCATGGTACGATAACGTTGAAGAATTTAGAAAATAACCTAGGGTTGATACCCATGAAATTAGGGACCGCCAAAATTACAAAAAATTGTCACTCAATACTGTATTTTTACGACGTCAATTTAATAATCACTGAAGTTAATGACCTTAAGAAAAAAAACTGAAAATGTTGCGACATTATCCAGGAAATATATTGAGCACTATAAACACTCAGCAAATTACCTCAATGTTTTGTATTTCTTAGAAAGAAAAGTAGATGGAAAGCTAAATGACATTTTTCCCTCTACTTACGAAACTGTTCCATCATTTTCTGTTAGAATAAAAAGGGGATTAATAAACGGCTTAGGTTCAATTTTCAAAGCAATCACAGGAAACCTGGATGCTTCAGATGGTGAAAAATTCGAGTCTCTAATAAGCGATTTGCAGAATGATCAAAACAAGTTATCAGAAGCTATCAATAGTCAGAATACCTTATCTGTCGAACTTATCGATAATTTCAATAAAACTGTAAGTCAGATTACTCATAACCAAAAGCTATTGGAAGCTAAAATAAATCAGCTTTCAACAGCCATGATTAACACACAAGCCTACATAGAAAATTGCATTTTCTTGAGAGATACAATCTCAGAGATCATGAATATCTATCATATCATAATTTCAGTGCTCCAGGATATAGAAAACTCACTTACTTTTGCAAAATTGGGAATTATGCACCCCAGTGTAATCAAACCAAAACATTTACTTCAAACACTAAATTCAGTGGCATTAAAACTATCCACAAAACAACTCCCTTTAGAAGTTACTTTGGATAATATCCCGATTTTTGAAAAGCTCATTAAAATCAGCTGTTATACAGTTGATAGAAAAATAACATACATTCTTCAAATTCCAATTGTTCATACATTCCAATTTGATTATTATCACTTATATTCAATTCCAACCTTTCATAAGGGTCTGTTCAAAGTAGTCATCCCTTCTGGAAAATATCTTGTAAAGAATGAGTTGTACTTCGCTTTTGCGGGAGACGCATGCACGGAAACGGTCGCAAAACAGTACGTTTGCAAAGAACTAGATTTAAGAAGAATCAAAGAATCCAATCCCTGTGAAGTTCAACTCCTGGTACAAAAAACTCCCACTACCTGCCGAGAAGTAGAAGCCGTAATCACAGAGCCAGTAATGAAGAAACTGCATGATTTCGGACAATGGATCTTGCTTATACCCAATGAAACCACCATTACATTAAGCTGTCAAGAAGGCCAAGAAACAGTCAAAGTTTTGGGATCCTACTTAGCCGAAATTCCAGTCGGTTGTACACTGGAACTAAATCAAGACCTGATCGCCAATCAAGAGCCTATATCGATTGGAAGTCAGCCTATTATTTTTCCAAACATAGATAGCAATACTTCAATTGCTACCAAGCCGAGTGACTTCAGCCTTCACCTAGACCAAATAGAATTTGATGAAGTTCACAAAGTAAAAAGAAGATTAATAGAAAATCGTGTTGACATCCATTCACATAAGGTGTCGCACATTCCCAGTTCTTGGACAATCCTGTTGTATGGAGTACTGCTGCTGCTACTTTGCTGTTTTGTCTACAAGAAGATCATTCCGAAGATTTTTACTAAGCCGAAGAAACCACAAAGAACCCCTATTGAAGAAGTTGATCTTTCCAATGTGCAACTTCCTCGTTAACCCTCGAAGTTGCATCTACAAGGGGAGGCGTTATAGTACAGAAGATTTACCCCTACCACTAAAGAAGAGGATCGAGTTTCCCTGGATCAGCGCTTTGCCTCATCCAGTCTTATTTTATTGTATTCAGAGTTAGTCAGTCTGTTGTTAGCGCTCATACTACATACATCAATAAAATTGTATTTTTGATAATCGAGAATAAATCTTTTTAAAAAGCAAGTAGACTGACTCGGTCAGATAATTAGCCTAACCCGCTGCCCTATCAATACAAATTTAACATACAGGTCGCCTAGCCGTGGGGATGCAGTGGTCGGGATGAATATCACGGCAGCAACTGATCATTTGGGCACGTCTGGTAACAACGTATGAAGTGAAACTCGCTAACTTCACAAATTTAAAGATTTTGTACAATTTCTTTGAAAATAATGAAAGATATCTGATTTGGCAGGGTAATGTCGCAGCCAAATGGCAGTCACTCTTTCTGACACAGTCCGGATCGAAAGATGACGATACTCGTGAAATGTATTGACACTTCTAAATATAGGATCCTATCGAACATCCCTACTGTCAAGATGTATAACCCAAGATACCGACGGAGCTATTTTGCGGTGTCATGGAAATAATTTTAAATTTTCATTTGCATTTTTTCAAGTGTTGTGCAATGATTTTGGGAAAAATGTCACGAATAGTTTTATAAAGCATAGTAGAGTATATTTCAACAGTTGGCGGAACTTACTCCACTGGGACCATTAGGGTGAAACGGGATATTAATGCACAATCTGGCAACCCTATCGCACCCTCACAAAATGGCCGCTGACAACCACACAAGTCACCGTGTTGTGATTGAATAGCATGGAATTAAACCTTCAGAGTATGTTTTGTGACTGGTACCAAGAGTTGACAGAGCCCACACATGTGTCACTCCTTGAAATGCAATAATCAGCTGTATTCAAATAACGTCTAATATAAATATAACCCAGAATATCTACTCAGTGAAAAAAGAAAAATATTGCAAATTTCTAGTTTTTCTTCAGGTTTTAGGTTTGCTGGTAGCTCTACGACATATATTTGGGTATTTCTTAATTGCTGTGAATATAGTGTGGATGTTTATTAAGATCCTGAACAACGAAAAATATTCAACTTTATGGATGTATGGATATTAAAAAACCAGAATGGTTTTGTGGGAATATCAATCTAAGGTGCCATAATGGTTCTGATGAACGGCAAGTAAATGAATGAATGTTTGGAAACGAGCAATATCTATGAACTTTTTGGTAGAGCCAGTCATCAAGTAGGTGCTTAATGGCTATCTGCAACAGGTTTATAGGAAAAAACACCCAGTAGATGATCTTGAATCAGTAAAATCGCATATCAGTTGAAGAATTATCATGAATAAAAGATCAACAATGGTAATTAAAACATGAATTTTATTCAAAAATCAAACATTTGTTTAAATTTTGACTGAATTATATGTAATTTCTTAATATTCAATAAGCTGGTGATGTTTCAATGACAAGATGTCATCTCATACTTTGACAATATTTTGTTTTCAACATTTCATAGCTATTAGTTGCTAAAATTTGTTGATTGGAACTTGAAGCTCATTCGCTGTATTTAACGGGCTGTTACCCTATAGGTGGAGAATAACGGACTGTTGTTGGTGAAATTGGCCCTAATTATGCCAACTTGTCGAAGAGAAAAAGGATGTAATTTCGAAATCCCATCTCAAATGAGGTCAAGAAAAAATAAAAAAGATTTTTGAAAAATTCTGTTTCTTTCGTCTGTGCCCGGAAATGCGAAACTTTATAACAACCATTTTCTTAGTTACCTAAACGCACAAGCTATCTCCCACCTTCATATCTCTTACCGTTTTTGAGATCCGAATGGTGAGAGTCGAATTTGAAACGCCCGATGTAATAAGTAAATCAACTTCCAAACCAGACTCATCTAGTATATCTTCACATGAGCGAATTGAATTTACCTACAAGTTAATGTGTTTGTTACAGGAAGCTCTCATTATAGTCATCCGAACTCTCCTCATTACTCTCAAGCGCCAGTCTACTCGAATACGAACCCTACACCACCATATAACTTGGAGTCCTATTACGATACCAGCAAATCATTGGCTGATCAATATCAGGTAAGAAAAATATCATGGTAATCGAGTTGAAGATCCTTGAAAAGTAACATGTTATTAAACTGAAATAAATATTGCTCTTTTAGATTATGGTTACATGCCTAGAGTTTTTGGCTTACAGAGAAGATGTGTTAAATGCATATCAAATTTAAAGTACACGGATCCTTGCCGGAATAATTCATTAAATTGAATATCATGACATTGCCTCGTCTATACATCTATGCTTGCATCATGCATGTTAAAGCTTACTATCACAATTGTACAACTCATCAAGTACTCATAATTACAAGAACAAAAACAAAGACCATTTGTTTTCAAATCGTCATCGCCTTTCCAAAACTAGATATGCTGTTAACTACCAAGGGTTAAAATTATACAACCTATTGCCAAATAAAATAAAACCCCTCGATTTTAAACAATTTGGCAAAACTGAAATGTTTCCTACTATCCTTTTTTTATGTAGAAGACCTCCTTAACTTTAATTTTATCAGCCTGGCATAATTTGAATTGTATTTAGTCTCTTTTATATTTTTTTAACCATCTCTATTTATTGTTCATCTGAATTTTAACTTCGGTTATTAACTTTTTTACCTTTTATAGCCACTTTGTGTTTTATGTTTGTCTTATTTACGTATTGTTTGTTGTTTTTACTTTTTATGTTCTACGTCAAGTGACCTGTGCAAACACATTTTTGTGTAATGCCACCAATAAATTATTATTATTACTACGTCAAAATATTCAATATTGTCGCTCGCAAAACTTGATAATATCACGGTTTCATTTCGTTGCATTGATTTAGTAGCAAAGCTTATGGTAGAAACTACCTTTTATCCTTTGCTTCAAATGATATCGTGAATTATTTTGTCTTCGCCAACCATCGACTACAAAAAATATTCATACATACACATATAAGGTGTTCCATGTAGCACTGCAGCGATCAATTACTCGAAAAGTTGTCGTTAGACAATTATGAAAACTTGAGATTATGATATAACTGACACGATGAATTCGACTAAAATATTTTCAGAATTATGGCATTTCCGGTAGTACCGGAAGTAGATGCCAACTTGCTTATTTTGAATGGAATGCCCTGTAAATTATTCAAATTTTGAAATCCACTCAATATTTTGAATACATTTCATCTATAACATCCTACACCAGGCCTCTCCAACTCAGGTGCCACCAGTGCAGCGCCGAGCACCGCTCGCATCACAGTGCTGCGGGGTGACTCCGTGAAGGTGTTGTGCTAACCGTAGCACCCTGCGAATAGAAATGACCCGGGAGCTGGTGGCATTGAGTATACCTTCATCGCGGATTCGACTAAATTTAGTAATAATATGTAGTTTTTAAGTAAATGAACAAGAAGAGCTCAGTAAAACGGGGGGGCGCATCCTGCCAGAAGTACCTGTCATACCGACTTAAAGATACAGCGTGACAAGAGAATTTCACCGTCCTCGCCGAATCCAATGAAGCCTACAAGGTTTGGTGGAAATTTTAGGTGCATTTGGAAAAACATGGTATGACAAACTGATTTCCGCCAGAAGTTTCTGTCGTACCGACTGAAAGCTATAGCAGGCAATGCAAATAGATAAAAATAATACTTCCTGTTTGTATGCTTCATGCGTGCATTTAAAAGTTCCTTTGAGTCTGTCAGTTTGACACCAGGCTTCTAGATGTTTGAAAGTATATGTAAAATGAATATGAAACGTCATGACCTTTGATATACGTATAGGTTATGGTAAACTCCTACCGTCACGTTGTATCTTCAAGTCAATATGACAGGTACTTTCATCGGCATACCAAGCCCTTTTTGTTCATTTACTTAAAAACTACATATTATTACTAAGTTTGGTCGAATCCGCGATAAGGTTTAATTATCGCCGGCTCCCAGCCCCAACGGAAAATGAGTGGAGTGACATTCGTATTGACATTTCAATTGGTCTGATCGAGTCAACGCGCGGGTGATAATTTCGACGTAAACACATTTATTCTTTGACGGCGTTTCGATTCAACAAGTTTTCTAATATTTGGTACAGTGGCTTGAGCAGTGGAAATTCCGAGTCTCGCATCTAAGGACACATCAGACAAAGACCTGTTTTTAGTTTTGTTCAAATTCATTAAAGAAAACATCTGCTTGCAGAAGTACGTTGTACCGAACATGGAGCAAGTGTCCAAGGCCGCCAGAATTTGGGAAAATCTTGCTGCTTAACACCTTGATAAAACGAAATTAATTTACTATTGTAGTGGTAGTATCTATCCTTAAGGATCGTATCGCATTGAAGCTTAATCAGCTCCATTCGGAACTGCTGCGGTTCTGTTTCGAAAAGCACTGAAGATGGCGTCGTAAAAATCTCATTTGCATAAACATCTCAACGTCAATGATTTAAAAAAAAAATCTTTAGCACTTTTGCGCAGCTTAACCAGCGCGTAACACAATAAAAGGGTATGTCACCGTAAGTTGCTTCCAGAACTTTTAAAAATACTTCAAACTGCCGTGGTTGAGACCTTGCTTTCTGCAGAAATTGACACATGTTATTACTACATCCATAATAGATTTGAAATTACGGAAGGTATAGTTGTTCCTGATTTAATATGCAGTGTACCGATGATATCGGAGGGAGCCCAGCGTCGCGTACTTTTATTTTCATTCACCCAGTAAAACCCTGTGCTTCCGATAGCATTGCTGGCGCTCCAACAGTAAAACACTACGCAAACTTTTGAGTAGTATACCCATGTCATGCATTGTGTATTCTACAGCATCAAAAATATCTTCTCCGGCCATTGTATCTTTGAGCGGGATAACGTATAGTAGTTCGTCGGTGATAGTAAAGACTACTTCAACACCTCTAACGAAAACAGCTAATTATGCTGTGTCAGAAAAATCTTTACTTTCATTGATAGCTATAGAATACTGCACAAAATGTTGTTCTAAATCTGGACCAAGTTCAAGTGTCCGACGAGAAATTGTTTGCTCGGACATACTAATTGTCTCAAAGTGCTTACAGATGGGTACAATATTTCTGCACACTCCACTAAGCATTCTTTGACAAGTGCACCATCAGTAAACGGTCTCCCACTTATTGCGATTTTCAAAGCAACAATATAACTTGCATTACGACACCATTAATAATAATCAACTACGACCAAATTAATAATTACCTCTTCAGAACTTAGAAGGGCTGGCCTCAATACCGTGTGACAAATTACACATGTTGCTTTTCCATCAGTATTTAAAAAAATAGGCTTCTTCCATTCAGGATTGAATGACATCGCTTAAAAAAAGATGCACGTTAAGACGCTAAAAAACCTAACCACTTTGTCTTGTCCTATTAAGAAATGGCCCGCGCCCGAGAGACAGCCGGCTAATATGTTTCTCTCTGTCGCAACGGCTGTGCGATTGAGGTGGAGGAGGAACGGCACCGGTGCCACTGGGTTCAGCACCGGAGCGCACCAGCACCAAGTGCTCGAGTTGGAGAGGCCTGTCCTATACCTAACTCTAACCGTTTTTCAGAGATTCAGATTTTGTGTAAAAGATGGTGCATTGATATGCAGGTCCATAAAAGACTATAAATGTTTCGTATATTTTTGTCATGCGTATGGGGGGGATAGAAGACGACTATTACACTTATCTAACGTCAAGTTTCGATGCATTTGTACCTGTATATTTTACTCGTATATAAATATATTCACGAATATATTTTTTAGTAGTCGGTGGCCTTAGCTAATAAAGTCGGTAGGACTCAAGTAATTTTGGTTCAGAAAACTATAACTTTTTTTTGTTTAGTCGAAGAGCCACAACTACTCAGCCAACTCCCCGGCAAGCAGCCATTCATCACCGGCCAGCCATCCCCACCAGTCACAGCATTCGCCAACTGTAGGGTGTTCTCCATTGGTTGTCGCTTCGAGTCCTGCTACTCCCGCTACACCTGCTACTCCAGCACCGCATTCGCCGAGGCCTTCACCAACCGCCTATCAGCAAACGCCAAATTCGCCACTAGTTGTTCCTCAGGTAACTTATTTCTCACAATTTTCACTATGAATGTAGGAATGTCGCTTTTTTAAATTGCCTATGATCAAAAAATGCCAATGCCTATTCACTTTGGAGGTTATCCTGAAGTAATACTGAAAACAATCATTATGGAATAGTCCACGCCACGCTGTGAACGCCATTTATGGATAAATTTCACAACAATAGCATAAATCACTGTGTGGTGTTTCCTTCTGACTATAGTAGCGCCATCTCTGAAGCAGATGATATGTTGAAGTTAAAGACATCGCATATTTGACATTTAAGCAGCACACAGCTATTACATGTGAATGATGATACACAGTAGAAATGAAGGCGATCACGAGTCATATTGTGTCTGTAAGGCAGCTGCCACTCGCTCTTGCACACACAAATTAATTGGGTGATAGATGACATTGTAGTTGTATCTTCAGGCACTACTATGTTTTATGTCGAATAATAATAATATTCTTTATTTAAGATATCTTTTTTTTGTTTGGGACGTATAATGTGTCAAAAGCCAGCAATCTAACAAGGAAAGTATTAGATAGATATTGTATATAAAATTCAAACATTACAGAAACTCAAAGAACAAATAAGTACATAGAAACGAACACGGCAATGTTCAGAACAGTGTATAAAATGAATAAAAGACATGTAGATATAACAAGATAGAATTATAGTAGAACTATAAAACACTTATTTAAAAATCACTGGTGTCGCAAATAAAATTATTTATGGAGTAATATGCTTGTTTGAGAAGCATTGTGTTAATTTCTTTTTTTATATAGATAGGTGCTTAATTTTTTAATTCATTCAGGCAATTTATTGTAGAGCTTTATGCCCGTGTAGTTAGGATCTGTTTACGTCTTAGCAAGTCTGTGAGCAGCAAATTGCATTCACTCAGTGACATTAGAAGTGTTATACCCAGAAAAAATAATTTCTTCAACTTGATTTTTTTCGCAATGAGGTAGTTTTACATCAAGAATGGAACGATAACATTCTCATGAAATTTTATTGACAAGTAATCAGAAAAAAATAATGTGTTGGGCGACCCCGCAGCTGAATACACTCCTGTATACGTCTAGGCATCGACAAAATGAGATGATCGATGTCTGGTTGTGGTAACTCATTCCAAGCAACTCAATACCTCGAGGATTAGCTGTGTCAGAGTCTATGGCGGATGGCGCAAAATGGATAGTCTCCTCCCCATCATATCCCACACATGTTCGATGGTATTTAATTTCGGTAAACGGGGTGCCACGGCAAAACATTAACGCCTGCTTCTTGAAGGTGTCATTTGTTCCATAACTGTCAACGGTGTTGACAGACGCTGTACTTGGTTTTTATTTAGCTTGATATTTCCCTGAAGTTTATAATAAACGGACATTATCCAGGAAGCCTATGTAAACCCTATTCCACGAGTATCCATCACGATTTTACTTCTACTGAGGTGTTCTGTCGATCAGCAAATGCCATTTTTGTATTAGTCGGTAACGCTGGCAATAATGAATCGGGTATACTTCTACTAAAACTTGCTTGTAGCGTTTTTTTTTGTATGCAAATGAACCTTCCTAACTAAAAGAGTTGTTAGTAAGTACAAAATGAATCTGTAGCGTAAAAAGAACCAAAACAAAATATGTGTGTAATTGGCGTTAACGGATCCGTCAGAATGCGTCCTTTGTCGATATGTGGGGGGAATCTTGAAATATTACTAAATAATGGACACTCGTGAAAAAGACAATAAACATCCATCCCAACTTCCAAACTCAAATTCACACAGCGGCAACGGCCAAACGTCGACGTCAAACCCTTTGAGGATCATCCTAGGCGTTTACGTCGTGATTTAAGGGCCGAAATTGGAGGATCATTAAATCCTCTAGATAAACGTATGGGATCAGCCTAAGAAAGTATGACCTTTTCAACTTTCTTGTTGTAAAAATCAAGTTGAATGTTGATATTTCAGGATTCTCCGGCAGTCCATTCCCAAGGTCCCTCCCCGGAAGTACATAGCCCAGCTTCCGTTCAGCCTGCCTCTCTGATAACGCAGCCGCAACAGTCGCCCAGCGTTCACTCACAGCATTCTGCAGACTCCCAGGACTTAGATGCCTATCCACAACAGCACCAAGATATAAGGGCGAAGTCGCCACCAATGCAGATACAACAGGTTAACCAAACCCCTATGTTCCCTGTTAAGAAGAGGATGTACTCTGATAATGAAATGCCAGGTAAAATGGACTTGGGATTCAAATACTTTACACACTTACGAGGTCTGTAAATTAAGTGATGAGACTGAATTTTTTTATTTTATCCAAACGTGAAACTTGAGTTGAATCTGTGTCTCCATACTTTTTTACAGTTCTGCTACCGTAGACTTTACATTTATTTATTTAGCAATATCCCGAAAACTCTTTCCTGGATGAAACAATTTTATGAATTAAACTGATTGCACCGTTTGCTGCTTTACCACGCGACATTTTAGAGCAAATTGATTCACAGAATTGATCCTTAAATCAGAACGTCAAATTGTAAACACTTTTTTGTTTCTATGGCCCGCTATTATTTTCTTTTTAATATTTATTTTATATTCCAATATCATATTACTTGAAAACAGTTTTCTTAATATCTTGTGCAAACTATTTCGAAGTCTTATTAAGGAAAAATAATTAATTTTTATCCTTACAAAAATAAACAAACTTTTTAGATAAAATTAGATAATGTCCGAACATTTTTGTGTTAGGGCTCGTATGAGATTTACAACACTGTCTCTTCCGAATCTTGATACCACATCATTTTTCCCTCGGTATGCCTATTTCTCAATAGTATTCACCATTTTGACAGGTCATCAGTATGATACTCAGCAGCAGACAAACCAATCAAAGAGTCAGGTGGAGACAAAAGACTACACACAACCAACGCCCGAACCGCAATCTCAACCGGCTCAAATGGAGCACTTGAGCAAAACATCTTACGCTCAATCACCCATTTTGCACCAGGAAGTTATAGGTACGAAGAGTCCATATCCTCAAGGGTTAACGACCAACGTTCCGGTGACTAGTCAGTATGCCACACCATTCTCTGGAGATTCCGGTTATCCATTGAACATACCCAGCACAAGAAACATAGCTTCCCAACAGACCAAGATCGATCTGTCAAAATATACGAATATGGGTTACACGGGACCGGATATCAACTATACCAGGTATTAAAATATAATCATGTAATTTCATGTTGATACTATTTTTCAGCTAACAGACATATTAGAATTTACATCATCCCCGAGCTACAAAATGAGATTTGGTGATCTCCGCGAGATAGCCAGCGGTATTGTCATGTTAGATCATAACGATTTATAATATAATAAACCTTTATTAAGAGCGAAAATGCTCTATTTTCTGTATGCGTTTATTAACTACTTTTTGTGGATAGCTTTCTACTAGGTATTCGGATAATTGGCAAAACTGCGAAGATGGTTCCGATAATTTTTTCACAATAGGGAGTATTTAAACTTGTCCGTCTTTCAGAATGTGTGGCATCGTTAAAAAAAATAATGTAAGAGGTTTGCCATTAATTAGTGAAACCTAATTAAGCCAACTAGTCCAATAAATTAATTAATTAGTTAAGACGATCACGACGAAATTCGCTAATTACGATGTCAGTCAGTATTATCACCAAGATAGACCAGAATTCGAGCCGACATTCCGACAATAACTTGAAGTTCATATTATTAATAATTTGAAGTGGTTGGAGCTGATTAACGGAAACCGTTAATAAAGTTTGTAATTAATTTATCGGTGGTAACGATTTGAGAAAAAGATGTATGGTATCTTACCTGTTTACTATTCTATGCTGAAGATTGGCGCGAACTAAGGTCAATTTACTTGGTTGATCTTACACTTAGTATTTAATTAATATGTGGAAACTGATCAGAATACTCTTTAAAAGATATAACATCACTTTTAATACTGTTCAAGACACTTGGATCTCGAGAGCATTTGAAATACATGGCTACGAAATGAAATAACAGTTTAACACGAGTTAAAGGAGACTCTCCATGATGAAAAAAATTACAGGATTTACTTAGAGAAAATATTGGGTTTTTCAGGTTAGTCACCCTGTATGCCAAACTATATCAACGATACTGGTTGTAATAGTTGATTAAAATTCAGACTTCAAAGCATTTGTTCATCGTTCATCGAATCTGGAAGAACATATGCATAAATTAGATAAGTTGTATAAAATCAAGAGCGTCTGGTAGTTTCTTTATCAAAAGTAGTAGTGAGGTATTGAATGATATGAACTTGAGCAATAATGAAATCCAAATTATAATACCAAAAATCTAAATAGCCACTGCAATTTTGTAGACCAGAAAGATATCGTGAATTTAAGCGTGAATGAACAGAAAACGTACGAGATTTTTTCACCCCATTCTCAGAATAGTTTCCCTTGGAAGTTTGTAAACTTTGTGGGTTATTGTAGTTCGGTCCACTTACACATGTTCTAACATCTATTTTAAAGAGCTTGCATTATGTATAGGTTATGCTTGTAAGATGTTTTTCATTATATGGCATCTGAGGCACACAGTCTCATATTAAAATTCATAATCATCAGTTAATATTTCAAGCCACGATACCTTCAACATGAATTCGACTTTCCTCTTTTCTTACAATTACTTTCGTTTCCAGATCGCTTCAACAACTCGCCCAACAAACCCAGACGACGATAAACTCTATGATCTCCCAAAAACCAGCATCGGTAGCGTCGACGACGATCTCTCAAGCTAGCAACGTTGCCAGATACGGCAACCCCTTGCAACAGATGACAAGTCAAAGGGCCCACTCGAATTTCGGAGCGAACCTGGATAGGCTGGCTCAAGTGCAAGACGTCCCTAGCGGCTACAAGCCGGACGCTGTTGCCAAGTCGAGTTACGGCGGCAACACTGCAGGGATGACGATGGAACAGCAACTGGCACTGGGTGCAAGTAGGGAATTGGCACATATCGTTGATAGGTTGAGTGGGGAGGAACGACTTATGGCAGGTACGCAATCAGTGTTAACATGTGAACTCTCTAGATTCTTATTTGTTAGCAGCAAAAAGATATAAGAATTCCTAAGTTACATATAATAAAAAAAGGTTAGTTAAATTGGAACAATGTTTAAACATACGAGGTATATAAATTAAGTGTTAAGATGATTTTTTTATTCAGATATAATTGCGATTTTATATTTTCACCCTCAAACTAACTTCCTTCTGAAGCCACATAGTGCTGGAGACGGTTCTTTCACTCCTCATAGCACTGCTGGAACTCGGATACTGGAATAGCTGGCCGGTCACAGCCATTTGAATGTTTTCACCCTTGAGGTGATTTTTCAGCTTCGGGAAGAGAAACACTCACAAAGACTCAAGTCAGGCGAATGAGGAGCCACATGAATGTTCTTACTGGCTCAAAACTCGTTCATTGACATTGCTGTGTGTCAAGGAGCATTATAGTGATGGAACACCTAGTTGTACTTGATCTGATGAACGGTGGGGTGAGTCAAATTTAGCTTTGCTTGATCATTCTGACTGTCCGCCGACTATCTGAACGCAAAAGATATCGGATTTTGTCGATATACTCTTCAGTTCATGAAGATAAAGCCGTCTGCTTCATGGTTTATCTTAAATGGGCTTTCTATCTTCTGAAAATGCCTTAAACCACCCAAGAACCTGGGTTCTTGACAAAACACTATCTCCGTAGGCCTGTTTAGCAAGATTTTCCGTTAAACTGTGCCCAAGTCTGAAGCAAAACCTGATAGCACACTTGCTTGAATTTGTCGCTCATTATTAGAACACAGAATTGTTTCGCAAAAAAAATCGTCTGCTTTAGCCCTACAGTGGACCTCCGGTAATCCGACAAACATTATGCAGGGCAGTGTCGGACTATCGAATTTGTCGGATTATAGAGCACTGCCTAAGACCCCTTATAGTCCGGAATTTTTTATAAAACAGTACCTTGTAATCCGACAAATTACATATCCAATGGTAAGATTATATATGTTATGTATATGTATTTAGTTTGAGGTACAAATCATACATAGTTTATGTATGTCGAATTTAGTAAATTAAATAACAATAGAGACCTTACGTTGTATTGTAAAATTAAGCATAAATGCACATACATATGTACCAAAATAATCAAGAATTATTAATCAAAATCATTAATGAATTTATCAAATTATGAATCTTGGAAATATTCATCAATTTTTTTTTTGTTTAGGGTTGTTATAACGCGAGATCAGAGCTTTGTCCCTCAGTCTTCTCAAAAGTAAAAGTTCGTTGTAGGATGTACCATTCTCTTCAGCCTATTGTAAACCTAGCTCAAAGACATTAATTGCGTCTTGTGCTGTGACTTGTGGAGCAGTTTCAATCACGTCGTCGTTATTTTCTTGATTGTTTGTTGTATAATTAGAAACCTCTTTTATAATCTCTTCGTCAGACATTTCATGAAAAACATTTTCCTCTGTATCCATTCCACGGCACCAGATTTCCAAATCTTCCGGACTTATCTGTGTTTCAGTAGCGACTTGTTCTATAACTTCCGAAGTAACACTGATTTAATAATAATTTATTGATGTTAATACACAGAAAGTGTTTACACAAGTCAATATATACTCATCGAACGCTTAGAAAAATCTACATCAAACATGAATAAAACAAGTTAAAAACAATGCAATGCTGCGTAACGCATAATTACCAAAAGCAAATTAAAAAAAAAACAATACAAAAATGTCATGAGATAAAAGAAGATCGCTAAGAAAAATATATGTATAATACAATTAACTATACACATACAGACAAACAAAACAATAACAACTGTACATAAGTTGGAGACAGAAATGAATAAATAAACATTTAAGGTATATCAGTAAAGTCATTTGCCAAATATTCGTCCGTGCTAAAGAATGCGTTTTTTATTAAATAATACTTTAGTTTCCTATGAAAAACACCAATATCCAATGTTTTTATATTGTTGGGTAGCACATTAAAAAATTTAATGCCATAAAAGTTTGTTCCAACTCTTGATTTCTCTAGACGGCAGCCATTATGGCAAATGTTGTTTCTATTTCGTGTTTCATATTTGTGGTTATCACTATGAGTGGGGAAGGTACTAATGTTACTTTTGATATATATGAGACAACTCAAAATATACGCGCATGGAAGGGTTAGTATGGCCAATTTAATGAATTCAGCCTTGCAGGGGTCTCTATATTTCAAACCAGAGATGTATCGTATACAACGCCTTTGCATGCCAAACACTTTTTGCATATGTGGAGAGTGTCCCCAGACCAAAATTGCATATGTCATTTTAGAGTGGAAATATGCATGATAAGCAGTTAATAAAACTTTATCAGATACTCTATCCTTTAGACTACGTATCAGATATATAACTCTGGACAAACGATCCACCACACAGCGAGTATGCACCTCCCATGTCAGAGTACAGTCAATATGAACGCCTAGCAATTTCACTGTTTGAGCAGATTCCAACTCATGACTGCGTAAGCTTAGTATTATAGACTGAGTTTTATCAGTGTTGAGCAATAGCATATTGGCAGCAAACCAATCCTCAAGGTTCGACTTACACAATGAACTAGTTTCGACAAGGGTGTTTACATATTTATTAGAATTTACCAAAGTAGTGTCATCAGCATATAAGAACAAAGCAGCATTGTGCGTATCTGACAGGCTATTGGGGATGTCATTAATGTATAATAAAAACAGCAGTGGTCCCAGTACGGAACCCTGAGGAACTCCATGGATCACTGATCTGGTATCAGAGTTACAGCCATTGAAATGTACTAGTTGTTTTCTGTCGGATAAGTAAGAGTCTAAAATTTTGATGCTAGAAGGATGAATGTGATAATAAGGTAATTTTTTTATTAAAATACTATGCTGCAGACAATCAAAAGCCTTAGATAAATCGAAAAGGTCCGCCTTGGTATGTAGATGGTTCTCAAATCCTTCGTTAACAAGATCTATAAGACAATTGATAGCTGTAGTAGTAGATCTGTTCCGTCTAAATCCAAACTGCTTGTCATTAAATAATTGACTTGACTCTAGATGAGAGGTTAGTTGATCTTTTAGCAGAATTTCAAAAATCTTAGCAAAGTATGAGATTAGAGAAATTGGTCGATGGTTGGAAAGCACATCACCCGATCCATTTTTAAGTATTGGAATGACTTTGGATATCTTGAGAATTTTAGGAAAAGTACTATTTCGAATACAAATATTAAAAAGTTTAGCGAGTGGAACGATAATCAGATTCATTATGGTCTTTATAATTTTTGAATTCAATTTATGTACATCTGTACTCTTAGAATTTTTTAGTGATGAAATCGCTGATCTGACTTGATTGTAGGATACTTCTTTGAACAAGAAAAGGTCGATGTTATCAGTATGAACCAAGTAGTCTAGTGCATCACGATTTGCTGGAGGAATATTGTCAATGAGCGTCTGGGCTATACTTGAGAAGTATGAATTGAATTCGTTAGCATTCAAGATGTTGCTTTTGTTCTGATTATTAGCTGGAACATTGGATCTAATAATATTCCACATTGCTAGCTGCTTGTTGCTCGAATTGTTTATATACAAGTCGTGTGCTTGTTTTTTGCTATTAGTGATAGCCTGTCGATATTGTGATCTATACTCGTTAACAGCTTGTTTGGTAACTATTTGTGGGTTAACCTTGTACCAATCCATCAGGAGCCTCAAACGGTCTCTCATAGCACGCAAATGACTGTCAAACCAATTTATTTTTCTTCCCCCTTTATTATCACTACCAAAGATACGTGATTTATATGGAAGGCATTTTTCAACTTTACTGCTGATTAGATGAATGAATGTTTCAAAGGCTTGCTCGATGTTATCATTTCCCCCGATGAATGACCAGTCAACCTTCTCAATTTCCATGTACAGATTGAAAAGACCCTCATCCGTAATTGGCCTAAAAGTAACTCTGTTGAACGTTCGTAAGTTCTTACTTTGCTCACATGTAAATTCAATTGCTAGGTGATCAGACAGATAGCTCTCAAAAACTGTGACACCGGAGGGCCTGTCTATGTTTGTGAATATATTGTCCAGACAGTTATGCCTCCTAGTACTGGTGCTGACTTTTTTATTCAATCCATAGCAGCGAAATAGACTTTCGACTTGGTGTGCTCGAGTGTCATTGGTGGTGAATTTCACATTAAAATCGCCTGCTATGACTATATCCCTCTCGTAATTTAAGCGATCAAGTGTAGTACATAACTTATTAAGAAATGTATCGAAATCGCTGTTAGGGCTTCTGTATAACGAAATAATTTGAATATTGTTAATATAAGAGCCTGCTATCTCAAAAGTCTGTTCTTCCTTTTCTACAAAAACTGAATCTGGCAAAGGCGCCGCAACAACGTTGGTTTTTATAAAGATTGCTACACCACCATGTGTTTTATTTTTTCTACAAAAGCTTGATACTGGTGTATAACCTATTAATTGATTAACAATGAATTCACCCTCAGACAACCAATGTTCATTTAAGCACAGCACATCATACTGATTGTCAAATCCTAACACTGCTAAATCATCTGATTTGTGACGCAAAGACTGTATGTTGAGGTGAAGAAGTTTGAAATTAAATTTAGAGATTCTTTCTTTATTGGGTACGAAAAAACTGAGAAGTAACTGAGCTATTGACAGATTTGTGGAACGTTGCTAGGAGTGGTGACTGTATCTGTTCATAACTTTTTCCAAGACGATTTAATAGTTGATGACGGTAACGCACGACTGACAAAGAGCAAAAAACCAAGTCTTTCATATTAAATTCTTTTAAAGTTTTTCCTATTGGTTGGTCTTTTGATACGGCTCTCAGAAGTAGGTTTTTCTTATAGTCTTGCTTGACAAACTGAATGATATTTTGGTCCATTGGTTGAATGAGTGCAGTGCAATTTGGTGGAAGAAACATCGCAGTGATGCATTTATCCTCAGTTGTTAGTTCTTCTTCAGACGGATGACCGGGAGAGTTATCAATAATAAGCAACAACGCTTTTTGAGGAAAATTATGATCTTTTAACCATTTTCTAACTTCAGGTACGAAGCATTCATCAAACCACTTTTTGAAAAGGTCTTTTGTCATCCATGCACTTTTTTGTCCGTAATAGTGTACAGGTAAATCAATGTTTTTGAATGCCCGTGGTTTATTACATTTTCCCAATGACCATCATCTTAAGCGCGTGTGTGCCCGCAGCGTTAGCACATGGTAGTATGGTTACACGCTCTTTACTTACTTTTCGTCCAGGTACGGATTTTTCGTTACAAGAAACGAAAGTTTTGTTAGGCATCACACGCCAAAAAAGCCCTGATTCATCTGCGTTGTACACCTGTGACGGGTCAAGATTTAAATCGTTCACCTTTTGCAAAAATCTTAATTTAAGGGGCTCTATGCAGGTGGCATCGTTAGCAAGTTTCTCTCCTGTGATAGTCATTAAATGTATGCCATGACGATTTTTAAAACGTTCTAGCCATCCTTTGCTGGCCAGAAAATCATCTTTTTTTGTTATTTCCTTATAAAAAACTTAGCTTTCATGGCCAACATGGGTCCTGAAATTGGTGAATGCCTATTTCTTTCCTGAAGAAACCACATGTACAAAGCTTCTTCCACTTCTGGATGTTCAGCTTTCTTCAGTGTCTGTCTCTTGCCTGGCACGCAGTCAGTAGTTGACACGAACTTCTTGATCTTCTCGTGGTTTCTTTTAATGTCATCAAATGTAGATCGGCCTACGCCGTATTCACTTGCTAAACTACTGAAAGTTTCATTCCAATTTAAGCGGTCTAAAATATCACATTTTTCTTTGTCAATGTTTTGTGCTTTCGCTTCTGAGTTTGTGATGACATTACTAGGTACTACGCTTAATACACAATGAATAAATAGTAAACAATGAACGCACGCTAGGCCGTACCGCTATCACCACTAGTCAAATTCAAACTAAGTAAAACAATGCTTACGCGTCGAGCACGATAGCGGTGGCGCGTACAAGTTGTAATCTGTTCAAACCTGCGTGATCTACATTAGCGAAGATTGTCAAATACGTATGTATGTAATACATATTCAATGACATGTCGGATTACAGGAGACGCCGGATTAGACAGGGGCCGGATTATCAGGGATCCACTGTCCTAGATTTCGCTAAAAAATTCCACAGAATTAACCAACAAGTCTTATTGTCTCTGTTGTGTTACGTCAACTTTTCCCAAGATGCTATACAGGGTGTTCCTTAATGATATGCGAATATTTCCAGATCGAACGCTATGTTGCAAGTCTCATCACTTAATTTACAGACCTCACATACTAGTACTACTATTAAAGTGTATTCTGGAATAAAAATATTTACAATAAAAAATATGGATTTAAAAACAACATTCTTCAAAAATCGTATTATTCATTACTTTAATGCTTTATTTGAATTCACTTCATTTAATTGTTGGCTGAGTTGAAAAATATCTTAAGGTAAGACTTCGCCATTTTGATTCTTTGCTTTTAAATTTTAGTACCTCAACACTCAAAATGAAAATTTTATTTGTAGAATTTGAATTGTATTATTATTATCCAGTGAACATTTCTGTGAAACAAAAAGCTTAATTGAATTCTTCGTGACCAAATTGCAGGACTCCAAACGTCATCCTCCTTCTACACAGACAAGGGTTTGGGTACCACGGGAAGTCACATGTTCAACAAACCAATTTCGACCAGCGCGTCTGCGCTGCCTATCTTCAGTCAGAGTGGAGGTATGGTTGCGGGTATGCAGTCCTACGGTCAAGCAGGACAGAGTACAGCTACCACGATGTATAATAGACAGATGGCTGAGTTGATGCAGCAACAACAGCAGCAGCAGCAGCAACAGAATGAGCAGCAGAAGGTTGTCCAGGAGAAAAAGAGCAAGAGGAAGAAATCGAATAAAAGTGGTAAGAATAAATATGCATAACTGAAAAGTATTGTTATTAAGAGACTTCCTTGGAAACAATGGTTATTAGATATCTTCTTGGAAACAGTAAAACAATAACGCTTCCTTGAGGTATGTTCAAGCGCGGATTTACATTTTAATTTCACAGTGGGCTGTAGCAGTTGTCATCGATGAAAGTTTTTTCTTTGCTGGCCGTATCTATTTAGCATTTTGATGGTTGGCAGTTCAAAAATTGGATTAACGAGGCGTTTTAAATTGCCTCATAGCAATCGCGTTGCCCCGGTATTTGGGATTCTGGCTACGCAATTGCTTCAGTATAAAAAAGAATGTTTGCCATTGTATGGCATCTGCATATAGGCTGCTGAAACATTGTGATGTCAAATTATATAAACAATCTCGGAGGCAATGTTCTTATAAACGATACTCAATAAAGCTATTATGTAAATAATATTTTTTACAGCAACCAGTGCTACCTCTACGAACCAACAACAGCAGCTCTCTACCTCCGCGCAACAACAAGCTCAGCAACAGGGCTTCCAATCGTACGCGGGCCTGAAGGGGCACCCAGCGGCCAGCGCGGAAGCCATTGCGTTGAAAACGTCCAGCGTAGTGCCGGGTAGTGCGTTCAACTTCGGTCCTACCACTGCGGGCTTAGCAGGACTATACGCAGCGGCAGAGAAGGATGCGTATCCGAATTTTCTGGACGAGTTCCGGGCGGCTGCTCCGAATTATTATATGGCTGCTGCGCAAGCTGCCAGGCACAGGTCAGAGAAAATACGTTTTTTTTAAATGGGTTATTATTAGTATTAGCACTAGAGCAGGGGAAAAAGTCCGATGACACTGTTGTGTCAAGTGTTTTTTTTTCTTTACAATGCACGAAACGTGCTACTCTATCTTCTTGTTTCTTATCCAATTTATTCTTGAATAAATTGACAGTTGTTACACCTCTGTTTCTTAACTGAGAGAGTTCCATGAGTATACCTCGTATTATATTGGAGATGAAGATTCTGACTCATATTGAGAGTACACGAGTAGCAGCCTCTGATGATCTTGAATGTCTCAATCAGGTCTCCCCGTAATCTTCGCTCAGCGAGTGTTGTCAAATTCATAGCCCTTAGGGGTTTTTCATATGACAATTTTCTAATATCTGGTGGAATTCGCGTTATTTTACGTAGCAGTCTTTCCAGTAGTTCGATGTATTTGATGAAATACACATTCCATACGCTGAGTGCATGTTCAAGTTTTGTTCGAATTTACCTCTTGTATAGCTTTTCTATCATTGCAGGAGAATGGTTTTAACAGCTTCAATCAAACATATAACTGAGTCGACTTTTTTAATTTATTTGGTAAAGTGGGCTTCCCATTTTAAATTATGTGCTATTATAACTCCTAGGTCTTTCTACCTGCCGATGCAGTTTAAATGAGGATTTGGATATGAAACCAATAAATGTGTTACGAGACATTGAACAATTATTGGAGACCATACTGCATAACTAATTAATGCAGTTTATAGAAAACAAAATTTTAGTGGAGGCCGAAGCAGGCTTTCGCAAAAAATATTCCACAGAAACGGCTTTCCAGTTGGTTACTGAGAATTGGAGAAGAACCATAGACTCGGAAGAAGTTGTCATAGCTGTATTTTTGAAGAGGGCATTCGAAACGATTGATAGAGATATTTTGTTTGGTAAATTGAAGGCATATGGTATATCAGGAAGTGTTTTAGATTGGTTTAAAAATTATTTGTCTAAAAGGATGCAAGTTACAAAAGTTAATAACACTAGTTCATCAAAAATTGAAAATACGTTAGGTGTTCCACAAGTCAGTATCCTGAAACCACTACTTTTTATTTTATACATAAACGCCTTAGTCAAAAAATGCAAAATTCAGGTTTTCGTCGATGACTCTTTGATTTATATAAGTACTAAAAATATTCAGATTGGTATCTTATATAAAGGAAGACTTGAAACTTGTTTCAAAATGGTCAGCATCTAACAGACTCAAATTAAATACAAGTAAAGCGAAAGATATGTCAATCGAAAAAAAAAAACAATGTACAAATGTTCAACTAGATATTGATGGTGAAGATGTTGAATTCATAGAAAATTTTAAATACCTTGTTGTTTTTGTTGACTCTCGATTGATTTTTTCATTAATTATGAAAAAGTTATAAGATTAGTAGTATTACCTATGATTCTTCCAAATTTCTTCTTCTGTTCAACTATTCTAAATTTACCAAATAATTTCATTTTTGACTGCAAATTTTACAAAACAAGTTCATGAGACTAATACCGAATAAAGATAAATACACTACAATTAGACAAATGCTTAGCAAATTAAAATTGCTCAATGTAAAAAAAAATATCAAATATTTTGTAATGATATTCATTTATAAATGTCAACCATCATTTACATAATACCAGAAATAAAGATGACTTCCTTTTAATGACCATAATGTATAACCGAACACCCCGACGACTTAGTAACCACGCATTTTTTGAAAAAAGGTTCTAAGAGGAGTTTTAGGCTAACAAAAGTAATTTGTCGATGATCTCTAAGGGCATTGACAAAATTAATTAACTGTTTGACAGGTCGACACCTGATAAGGTGCCAGCGGATAAACAGCAACAAAGTCGCACAGCAGTTGCTGCACACCAGAGTTCTACCGGACAGCCTTCAGCATCTGCAGCCGCATCGTATCCATCTTTCTTAGGAGCAACACCGGCACATCACCAGCCGACGAGGCCTGCGTATCCGCCCACGATTGGATCACCATTTATTTCAAACGCCCAGGTACAGTACCATTGCTCAATTCTTCAATTCTGCACTGTTGGTATGGATGTACGACGATCAAATTCACGTTTTCCACGTAACCAACCGTTTTATTCATTAGACATTTCATCTAAAATTTGCATACCTTCTGTTTAAGTTTAAAGTGGCGATTGCTTACAGGATTCTACCCTGAAAACTGTAAAATAATCAAAATACAAATAGATGGATTTGGAAAATTACAAACGAAAACATGGCGACAAGTAAGTTGATTCTACTTCTCACGCTACGTCGTGATCAGTCCGTAAGGTTTGGCATAAGTTAGCCCTTCTGAGAAAAAAGTTGCTACCACTGCATCCTTCGAGTAGGTTGTTTCAGCAGCCTCAAATAAATATATTTAACTGGCTGTAGGACTTACCTTTTGCATACAAGATGTTTTTTCCTCGTAAGAATCTCTCTCCCATTTCTGCAAAGGTTGACTATTAATTCTGTTATTCAAATGATAGATTTAATAACGTGAATTTTTTTTCTTGTTTTCGGCTATACCCCCATACTACTGTAGGGATTTTCGAGCACCAGATTAATTGTGTCTGGCTTTGAAGTGATATAATTGAATTCAAATACACAGAGCTGCAGTACGGAAGCGATTGCCAACTGTGACGCACTGACGAAGGGTAAATGTACGGGCTGGAGGCGTATAAATATGCCAGTGTAAGAAATTTGAGATGTACCTTGCCCCACCTCCTGCCCCGAACCTCAGTTATTAACCCCTATAAAAATTTGATCATGATCGTCAAAAAACGAAGTTTGTGCGACTTTTATTTTGTTTATTGTCCTTTTCTTCGCCGCCACTGGGCCGATTTACAAAGCTTTTGCATCCTTGCATAGTAGTAACATTGTGTAATTTTTTTTTTCGAATTCCGAGCCGTACTTCTCAAGTTGTAGGCATTTATAAGATTAGCTTATACGAGCCCCTTCCCACTTCAGTTGGCCCAACTATTGAAATCTTAGTTTTTTTCTTACCAAACACAAATAATATAAAAATTTAGCAGAGTGTTATAGGTTTAAAATATTAACAATGAATATTTTGATAATATATACAGCAGACGCTCGATAATGTAAACTAATTTAATCCAAGTGCGGTTCACATTATCGAAATGTTTACATTAGCGAACGTGATTTATATAATATTTGATTTATCAAAAGAAAAGTTTAATACGTACTATTTATAACAAAATAAACCAATATTCTAACAGCGTCTGCGTAAATTTGCGCCTAGCATTGTCTTCCAATGCCTGCGCCCGTAATTCACGAAGAACTAAAATATCCGTGTATGAAACTTCTTTTCTTTCACCCCAATCTAAAGCTTGGTTAAAAACTTGTATAGCTTGGTGCGTCAGTCACTACACTTCTGACTTCAATGGGATCGTTCTCATCATCCTCACTGTCCATATCCTCCTCCTTATCAGCATCATTCGTCTGCTTAACTTCGTTCCATAAATTAATATCAGCAGGAGTACAAACAATGTTGGGATTCACTGTTTTCAATAAATCAACAATATCGAATGACACACTAATAACATTATCATTATTGGATCGCAAACGTTCTCTAATTACGCTTAAGGGGACATCGTCTTTTTCATCATCTTCATTATTGGTACAAAAGAGATTGTTCCGACATTTTTGAATAGTTTGCTGGTTAAGTTCATTCCAGGCCATATGTAAATCTAAATCAGCTTCTCGTAATGTTACTTTTTTTAAAGCCTCAGATAAGTTTTCAGGATTCTTTGATAAGACAGACGAAAGTAGAAACTTCCTATAATATAATTTGGTGAGTCTTATTATATTCTGGTCCATCGGTTGAATTAACGGTGTTACGTTGGACGGCATGTACATGACGAAAATTGACCCATCCCTGCTCCTCAGTTGTTGCTCGGAGGATGACTTGGTGCATTATCCAATAGTAACAACGCTTTTATTGGAAGCTTCTGTTGTTTTATTAAACCTTTTACTTACAAATTGAAAACAGATCTTCAAATTATGAATAGAGCATTTGTGATAATTGATTGTCATACCTGAGGGACAAAGCACCTGTGGAACCATTTCAGGAATATACTGCTAGTCATCCAAGCGGTTTTTGAACAGTCATAATCAACAGGGATATTAACATGTTTAAATGAGCGCGGATTTGTTGCTTTCCCAATTACCAGTGGCTTTATTTTGTGTGAACCATTAGCATTAGTGCAGGCTAGAAACGTTATTCGTTGTTTCTCCGGCTTTCTTCCCGGGGCAGATTTTTCAAATGATGCAGCATAGGTTTTCTCTGGTAACATTTTCCAATAAAGGCCACTTTCATCTGCGTTGTAAATTTGTTCCATTCTTAAATGTAGCTCGGTAATTGTTTTCATCAATTTTTCTTTGAATGGTTGCACTAATTGTGGTTGTGCTGATAATTTTTCACCAGATATAGACAGCAGTCGAATTCCATATCTGGTTTTGAATCGTTGTAGCCAGCCATCACTAGCTACGAAATTTTCAGTTTCTTTCAGTTTTTCATTTAACAGTCTCGCTCTCTGTTTAAATACTTCGCCACTAACTGGGACATGATTTTCCCGTTGTTTTAAAAACCACTTATACAGGAAATTTTCCATTTTAGGTGCCTTCGCATTTTTTAAAGTTTTTCTTTTTCCCGGACCTCCAAATGTATTGCACGTTCTTTGTTAAAATTTGAGTTTTCATACGCTTAATTTTACAGATTGTTGCTTTCGATACTCCATATTTTTTTGCTAACTGTGTCACTCCCGCATCTAGTGCAACTTCGTCTATGATTTTCACTTTCTCACTCAACTTTAAACACTTTCTTTTATAGGATGTGGATGCCATAGTCGTAAAATATATTAACACGTGCAATGTATTCACTTAAGTTCAAAAATGAAATACATGCGTACGTATAAACGTATCCTAAACGATCATACGACTGACCGAGTTTGTCGTATTTTATCGCAGAGGTGAATCCCCCCCTACACTCTACATCATAAATCGGGGCTCCCCGACGCCCGAAATAAATCATCGAGGCTTCAGCATTTTACCGTCGCGCTGTTTCCGTGCGTCGAGAGTTGTTTACGTTATCGAGCGTACACATTGTTTACGTTATCGCGCGTTCCGTTTGATCCTATGGAACGAAGTTTGTGATTACATTAGCGCAAGTTTTCATTATCCCGTGTTTACGTTATCGAGCGTCTGCTGTAGTAGAAAACACCTTTATCACTCCCTAATCAAATTTTCAGCATAAAAATAACACATGTTGCAATTACAGCATATGAACCTATTTTCATTTCAATGCAAAATAAGTCAATAACGCATAGGTGGCTGTGAAAAATAAAAGCCATGACAATTGTTTTTATTAATCACAGCTGTCAGAATACGTTTAAAATAGTTTTGGGTAGTTAAAGTTTTCAAAATGGGTAGAGGAAAGGTTATTAGTGAGAAAATTCGGTTACTGATAATTAAATTTTTTAATTCTGGGAAATTAAACTCAGAAATTGCAACTTTGTTAGACTTATCGCGGTACAGTGTGAGAAATATTGTTAGAAGAAATAACGTAACTGGCTCAGTTAATATTAAGTCACGATATGTGAAAAAAAGTAATATCACAAATGCCGACCGAAGAGTATTAAGAATAATCGTGAAAAACAGGCGTGCCAATTATTTACAATTAAGTGCTCTGTGGAGTGACGCTGTTGAAATGAGAATTTCGAGGTCCACAACTCATAAAGAGACCCACAAACTGGGATTTAGCACTTGCAAGGAAGTTTTCTTATAAAAAAAGAGAAGTAAAAGTTGCACAACTTGTTTATAGGCCAAAAAAAAGCAACTATTAACTCCACTGCAAAAGAAAATTCGGCTTAGATGGGCTAAAGAACATAGACAATGGACACCTCAACAATGGTGTGCAATACAATGGAGTGATGAGGCCCGATTCGAAGTTTGTGTTGGTGACAGTCGCAGTAGAGTTATTCGCAAAAAAAATGAAGCATTCCATGTTGACTGTCTGAAGAGAAAAGTGAAATTTCCAGCATCCATTATGCTCTGGGGCAGTATATCATTAAAAGGAGTAGAAAAACTTCATTTTATTGATGGAAATGTGGATACAAACAAATATTTGGCAATTTTAGAAGAATCGCTTTTACCAGTGATGGAAGAATGTTTGACATCCGGCCAAGATTTTGTGTTTCAGCAAGATGGTGCAGCGTGCCATACCTCAAAAAAGGCTATGAAATGGATGGAAGAAAATAATGTACCACTTTTGAAATGGGTTTCTAGCAGTCCAGATCTGTCACCTATTGAAACTTTGTGGCACGAGATAAACAAGGTTCTACGACAACATCCTGCTCGTACAATCACCGAACTGAGGCAAAAGCTTCAAGAAATAGTGGATTGTTTTACACCAAATTTTTGTCAAAACTTGGTTAACACTATGCCCCAAAGAATTTCAGCCGTAATAAAAAATAAAGGTGATGTTACCCAATGGTAATCTTTCAATTGTTGCTTTGTTAACTTCGCGCATTTATTCGCACATTGTTTATTTGTTCAGATGTTCTATTAGTTATGGGTCTAAGTGATTTCAAATATGTATTTTTTACGACTAGAATGTATCTAAAATGTTTTTCAGAAAATAAATTGTTAGAAGTAAATAGTTTCGTCATGTTTAGTTTATAAAGGCATATTTTGGTACAAATCTCGAAGTGGGCCAACTGAAGTGGGAAGGGGCTCGTAGATGTCATATAACACCCAAACAACATATTATCTCATTTTCGAAAATTATCAAGATTACAATACTTCCTAGCCAATAGGCGTAGGACGTAAAAAGAAATATTTATAAACTGATTTAAAATTAAAATTTTGAGTTATTTTCTAGATTGAAGGTCGTACCAACAAAAGTAAAAAGCTTCCAAACTTCATTTTGAGCATTTGAACCGCATTCTACTTTGAACCGAAAAATTGCAGGTGGAATTGCCAAGACTGTACGCTGCCAAAAAACCTTCGGATGGCATAGCGCGGAAAGTGATTGCGTGGATTTTCGTAACAAAATAAGTGTTGTAAAATGATACATATTTATAATTCCAGGCCGCCCAACTGATGGATACTAGTTCTCCCCTATACCAACAATACATCCAAGCGGGTCTCCTGAACCAGGGGCTGCTGGGCCCACCTGGAGCATATCCACCAGGATATCATCCAGCTCTCAGCCTTCGGCAGCCCTACGACTCCATGACTAGACCATCCTGGCTATAATTGCAGTAATGGTGATCTCTAGCAAATAGGGAATTGGAAAAATAGCTATTGTACAAACCACAACACCAAGTTTCTAAAAACTGATTTTATACTATCTAAGAAAATCTGTACAGAAACAAAGGGGGTGGTACTGAGGGTTCTTATTTGGCTTCCAAAATCTTTTTCTTTTTGAATCATAAAATTAATGTTTGTAGTTTCATCTTATATTTAAAATTTAGAATACATATCCATTCTTACATTGTTTGGATAATCGTTGTTGAGATACGGTCATACAAAAAAATCATAACGGCAGGCGCGGATTAAAATTTCTAACAATACTTGTGTTTGTTTATAATGACAAAACAACTCAATCAGAAAATGTAATTATAACGGTTGCCAACAAATATACTGGTTGATTGTAGTTTCTGGACAACTTGTAAGTCAACAACAAAAAAGGAGTCCTGTCACCTTCATTTTATTTTGGATCCCACTGAAATAGTCAACAATTTAGTTGTTATACAGAGGATCCATAATGTTTTGAAATATTAAACATATCTTGCAGCTACTTAAGCATAACTAGATGTGAGAAATGGGAGTATAATCTTGATTTACAATTCCTGCAACAACCACATTACACCCCCAAACTTTTGCTCCCAGAAGTTTAGTTATACGGCGACATTAAATAACTATTTTTTCACCCGTTACTCATGAAAGTGTGTATTGATACAATTTGGTTTACCAAAGACTGTTATAGTGTATTTCTTCACAAAACAGTAGCTATACCTAGCAATTTATTATATTCTGTGATTTTTTTTACTTTTAAATGCTGAGTTATCATGAGTTGAATCTCGCTTTTACTATAATATTCTGTAATTGATGTATTTTGGCAATTTTCATTTAACTTCATTGCAAAAGAAGAATCACTATTTGATACGACTTTTAAAAGAGCATAAAATGCCAACGAATTAGAGAAGCGTTTTATACATTTTAAGTTTTTATCTTGTTTAAATGTTTTATCACGTTTATTACACATTCCTAAATTATGTGCAACCTTGAAATGTTTTTATAGTTTATAATTTACTTTGTAAGTTAAGTATTATGTATTAAGTACGTACATGTTTGTATGATGTGCTTAACTGATTAGTTTTTCGTTTTGTTAAGGTATGAAATGTTTTATATACATGGTGATTCAACAGAAAATAACGTGTTATTCGGACCTTGATTTGTTTTCATGTCAATGCTGTTTTGCCGTGTCTTGCTAAAATCGTATTGAATATTTGGATACCTCTTTGATTACTTGTTAAATAAAATGTATAGTGGCAAAACAAGCGCAAAAATATCTCACCTTCTGGTTTAAATTCCCTATACAGGTGCGTATTAGTTAACCTCATTTAGTAAAGGTGTTTCACTTGTTGAATTGAGGATTCCAGAAAGTATATTACCCAGACAAAAAACGAGTTTCACTTGAGCCGACGTGCCCTGTATTCAGGATTTTGTGCATTGGAGCAAACTACTATTAACTATTACTAAATATATAAACGTAAACAATTACGCCAAAATCCTGATTTTTTTATCCTTCTAGGATTACAGAAACATTTTTCTCTGTTTGTAGTTTGACCCGCATTGATTTACAAAGTATATTTATTGTTGAATCACGCCCCCGTATAATTATTGTATATTGGCGAAGTTCAAAAATAATTAATTTTAATAATCGAGGTTTGTGCAAAAATCATCGACAATAGGAAAAAAATCACCACAGGATATCAAACATAACTTATGACAAAAAATATATAAGCTTTAAATAATCAAATAATTGTACAAACATTTATTATCAATATTGTCATTACATATTCATTGAAAAGCTGTACATAAAATGTAAATGTAGACTATGTATTGTTGTACAATGAAGTAATAAATATTTAGTGATTTGTATCACTGATTTTCATTTTATCTTCACTAAAAGTATATACTAACCAATAATATCAAGGATATCAATTTCATGATAACATAAAGGCTGGAACGCTCTCATTTTCAGAATGTGTGCAATTACGAAATGTTGCTTGACTGAAGTTTACTAAATGACCAACAAAATAATAAAGAGTTGTGATTTTTGTCCAGTCCAAAATATTGAAATACATCAACAAATAAGTTTCCGAAAATATCATGTCAAAATCGAAAATAAAAAAATTACAATGTATGATGATAGGGCGCAGGTGTAGGAACGCTCATCAATGGAGAATTGATGTCAATATCCATCTCTGTTGGTATTTGTGTTTCCTCTTGAGAGGCGATCTTTTCCTGCAGTAACTTATACAGACTATGGACCTTCTCACTATGTTGATGCGTGGGCTGAAGGGCCTTCATTAGTGTTTGCAATCTGCTTACTGGAAGCTTGTGGTGCACATACCTGATAAAAAATTGTCAGATTTGATTATATCTACATTATTTCATACACTGAGGATCAAATTTGGCTAAGTAAAAGCACATATGTTAGAAAAAGATAGAAGCCGTTGATATTTGTATGTGGTCTATGCAGTTTTATGCGTAAGTATAGACTTTGGCAGTTGGCCACATGAGGGGCGTAGATATGGATTGCTTACCACTATGTACACACATCCCTTCTTACGCTTTCCCTATAATGGTTTCTGTGCATACAATAATTAGAGACTGGTAGATCACCATCATTACTAAAGCTCGCCTGTATTTGATCGAATATCAAATTGATATTTCAGGTGATGAGGCTTCAAGTTCAGGGGTAAAACAGAAAAATATACAGAATCTTAGAAGCAAGAATTGCATCATTGGTTCACATGACAACACCGCGTTTTGTACATTCCAAGGCAAGTGTCCAACAGTCCAGTGCTATTAGCGTTTCTTTATTTCCAACAAGTAGGTAGTTGAACACCGGTATGCCAACCACTCTCGTTAACGACTTCACAACAAACGCTGTATATTTACGTTCATGGCTGTCCAAATACGGTTTCTTTCAATGAGGATGTGTTAATGCTAATATGTAAAAAAACAACTGGTGTATGGTGTATTAAAGAGATCCCTTTTTATATGAAATTTTACTGTATGGGAGCTAGTATGAAATATGGAATATGACGTCAGTCATCTGTCCACCATCGGATCGGACAGTGACACGGATTCAATGAGTTCACATTTTAGTATCCCTACTACGTGTCACCATCATAGCTTTTAACAAATTAAACGTATATTGACTCTAAAGATCCCATGCCCTAGAAACTGCTTTTAAGGCAAATTTCAATGTATCTCTTGTATGAAGATGAATTGTGATGTGAAATCTCGAGCCCGACACGAATCTGCTGCCAAAAAGGTGGTTAGTATTTGAATTCACAAACTCCAAATAACCTTCGAGGTCATTCTCTAGGTCTCCTTTGAGTTACTCGACAAGTTACTTTTTAGATATCCTAAAAGCTTTCTTAAAACCTTCATTCCAAAAAATACTTGGTTGCCACGTTTTCGGCTGCGGATGCAGCTCATATGTGATTAGTTTTTCTTTTTAAAAAACATGTTAGAATTATTGATTGGCGGAAATCCTGCAGGGACGATTTTGAATCCTCAAGAATTTTAACAGTAGCTTGGGTTCACACTCACGAATTGGCAGTTTTTGTGTATAAAAATAAATTTTATCTCTCCAATAATAAAGAATCATACTACCGAATATATATAAAAGAATCATTTAAATTTCTTTCTAGCCAATAAATGTGTTTATGGCTTGGAACATTTCTCTGCATGTAGAGCTGTTTTTAATCTGTATCTTATAAAACATATATTTGAGCATATCTAGGGAATCTATGCTGATCAGGAACTAAATTGAAACTCCTATAATATTCTTAAGGGTTAGGATAAATAGAGAAATAATTGAAAATGTTGAATCAATTAAATATTTAGGTATATATATTGATCGTAAACTAAAGTTTGAGGATCACTATGAATACATTATTTCAAAAATTGCCAAGAAAATAGTTTATAATACAATTATTCTACCGCATTTACTATATTGTTCAACTATCTTGTTCACTGCCAATGAAGCTGTATTCTCAAAATTACAAGTCTTGCAAAATAAAGCTATGAGAATAATATTGAATAAAAATAAGTACACCAAAATAAAATGTTACAAGAATTACAGTGGTTGCAATAGTAATATAACTAGCAAATCAATATGTCAGAAAGGATTACTTGAATTTAATAAACTAAATAATGATATAAAGTCTACTAGTAATTTAAAGATATTTAAAATAAAATTAAAGGAATATTTCATGGACAATGAAAATTCTTAGAGATGCAATTTTCTTTTTCTGAATATCTGTATGTTATATAATTGTTTAGTTTTTTAGAAGAATGTAATAGTAGCAATTATGCTAAATAAATCTTAACAACAACAAATATATACATACCACAGCAATTTCAGCAGATGCCGAGTAACATTGTCTCGTGACAGGCCAGCTGAGAAAAACTCATCAAAAAGGGCTGTGCAGAAATCTTCTGCTTGAAATTCGTCAGCATTGTGTATGAGCAGGACAACCTATGAAAGAATTTCGCTTTGAAAATCGTTATTGTCGCTGTTTGACCAAACATGACATGGATAAATAATCCAGCGTTTCTCAACTTCCTCAAGTTTTCATTATTTTTTTTAATGGTATAATCTATATTTGATGGCACTTACAAATGAATGTAGAAAAGGATCCTCAAAAGCCCGATCATCCTTACAAATAGCTAAAACTGTGAGAATTCTAAGCAATCCAACCCTGTCTTTAGATTTTGCCACATGTAAGGTGTAATACATAGCCAGAATACTCGCTACAGAACTGTCCTGCAATACAATGAAGAAATGTGGAAAATTCCATTATTTTAATGATTGACCCTTTTACCTGTAGGTAACCCTCCACAGCATCTGGCAGAGGTCCAGAATGTTCAATAACAGTAATTGCTGCCTCCCTTTCATCATGTGGCAATTTGGCAGATAATACTCTTACTTGATCATCAACCATAAGTGACATCAGAGCAGGCAAGAACTTTGTCACCACTTGACTATCAAGTTTTGGTTCTTTGAAGTCCTGTGAATCAATCATCACCCAGGCACTTAGACCTAGTGCCAGCATTCTCAGCAACAAAATTAGAATTGTGTTGTCCTAAAAAATATAATCATAGTAAACATGTGTTTTTAACAGCAGAATGCACATGTTGCAGATAATCAAAGAAAATTGCTTACCCTTGGCATCCCTTCATTATGTATCAAATGTTGCAAAATTTTTATAGCAGATGAAGCTAAGAAATTTATAGCATAAGGATCACAGAGAGTCATCGAGAGGTCACCCAAGACTTGCTCTTGGCCACGTTTTACATTATCCAAAAATCCCTAAAGTAGTAAACATACAAATAAATGCATAATATGATAACTTCCATACTGCTGTACTTAGGTAAAAGGCAGTAAAGTTCATTTACTATATTTTTTAAATTTTGACGCCAATACATTTTTTTATGATTACAGTTAATATATCATTGTCAAATATTTCATATTAATTACATTTTCTAAGCATAACAGTTGCTTTTATCAACTGTACTTGTTTAGTTTTTTTATGTAATACTAATTATAATTTGAGAATAAGCACTTATTGCTATAAATAATTACTTTTGCTCTGAAAGAATACTTTTGAAAAACATTCTTTGTTTAACTTAACTAAAAAGAGGTGTTGTTAATTTAAATAACTATTTTTCTTGAATGTAATCATATGATTATTAAATTGAATTATTAGATGGTAAAAAGAAAATGCTGTTACTGCATTTTTCCTTGAAAAATTAATACACATTATGAAAACTCTAAAAAAAGGCAGTAAATTTATTTTTGCAATGTATATAATCACATGTTACTGCTTTTTGATTTAGAACAATTAAAGACAGAATCTCGTTTAATTTAGTCCTTTTCAACAATTATGATCCGAAATCACGTTTAAATGACTGTCTAAGTCATACAGCTTTGTAATATCCATTCACTTTTATTTTATCGGAATATCTAGCATGAAACAATCCAAAATTTTCTGACCTCAGTGTTTACCCTTTACTGTCATTTACCTAAGAATGACAGCATAACTATTTGGCCTGAGATATTTAAGCTTTAATATACCTTTAGTGAATATAGTAAATTCTCAACTATCCGGCTTGCCGCTGTCTGGACTCCGGCTTATCCGGCTCGTCCAAGACGAGACGCCGCTAAACATAATTTTTACGCAGCAAGCAAAAATAGCAGACTTTTTAAAAAAGTAACATATGTAGATTATTAAAATGTATTTAATATAATATACATATTATTATGTATGTACAATGTACTGTGTGCTGTACTATATACAGAAATGGACAAAAGTATATAGACGTATATGAATATTTACCTTTAGAAAACGAATTCATACTTCATTGCTCCATAAAAAAATGCGTTATTAGTAGAAAAACTAAATTCCTTGTTTTTACATTATCTGCAATGAACACGATACAAGTCTGAATATAAGCACTTTTTTATGAGGGACAAAAATATGTAGACAAATTCTTTTCAACATTAGTTTAGTACAGATTCGTGTCAGAAGAGGATTAGTTTGTGTTCATCAAGTATTTTGGAATAAGTTGAGTTATTTTGAGACCATGCCCCGTGGTCCAGAAATTTCTTTCGATGTGAAAACTAAGATCATTGAGTTATACAAAGATGGTTGACATTGCCAAATTTTGAAGCTAAAGCGTAAAGCAGTTTGGGCAATATTGAACAAATATAAACAAAAAGGTATCTTGGAAGCCTCTAAGAGAAGTGGTCGGCCTTGAAAAGTAAATGCTAGATCAGTTAGATTAATAAAAGTAATTTCGTCCAAAGATCCGTTTAAAACCCCAAGACAAATAAAAGCCGAAATCGAGACAAGACGTATTGTGCCAGTGTTTCTACGAAAACTACAAGTAAAAGATTAAATGATTTGAAGTTATTTGCACGTCGCCCGAGTAAGAAGCCGCTAATCGCGAGGAAAAACCGTAAGGACCGATTATAATTTGCGCGGTTGCATCTTGATTGGAGCATCTGTGACTGGAAGAGGGTATGTTTCAGTGACGAATCCAAGTTCAATATGTTTGGATCAGATAGTGTTCATTACGTTAAACGTCCTAGTGGACAAAGATTGAACACCAAGTACACTTTGCCCACTGTCAAACATGGAGGCGGGTCTGTTATGGTTTGGAGGTGCTTTTCGGGGTTTGGGATGGGACCTTTACATCGAATAGATGGCATTATGGATAAGTTTGTATACACAGACATACTAAAGCATGTCATGTTACCCTATATGAAAGACAATATGCCCTTAAGATCAATCTTCCAGCAAGATAATGACCCGAAGCACACTTCAAATCTCGCAAAGAAATTCTTTCTGGATGAAAAAATACCAGTTCTCAAATGACCTTCACAGTCGCCCGATATAAACCCCATTGAAAATCTATGGGAATAGTTAGATAAGCAAATACGAGATAAAAATTATTCAAACAAGGATGAACTTTTTGCCGTTTTAGAGTAAAAGTGGAGACAGATTGATGAATCTTATATCAAGAAACTTCTACAATCTATGCCGAGACGATGCCAGGCGGTGATTGATAATAATGGTTATGCCACAAAATATTAACACAAACATGGTTGGTTTTCTATAATTCAGTGAACTTTGCTTCTTTTTTCTATAATTTTTGCTTTGTCTATATATCTTTGTCCTTCATAGTTCCAGTTTTTTTCAATTAATTTTTTATTGAAGGGAGTCTAATGAATTTATTTATGTATAAGTGAGTATTATGCTATAACGAATTATGTATACAGGTTGGTGTATTAATACAAGTTAAATAATAAATAGAGCACAATATTAATTTGTGTATATACTTTTGTCCATTACTGTATATATATTTATGCATTTTCTCATACCTTAATAAGTACAAATGTAAGTTCTGAGTTAAAATACATTTATTTAATAATATTGCGAATGTATGGACATTGATTCAGCTACTCGGCTTTTTCATTATCCGGACTAGATGCCTGCCACATTAGGCCAGATAGTTGACAGTCTACTGTACTCAAATGCAGACGGCAAGTTCAAGAAAAAAGTGTTCAGCTATTAGATTGAAACAGTCATTCACCTTGACCTCCCATAGGCCTGGATTTTTAGTCAAAGTAAGCCATATATTGCAGTCAACTTTTTTTAAAGCCTTTATAGAATGGTAAAACAAATATTAAATAAAAGTACACACAAGAAACCTCCATAATTTTATACAAAAGCAAAATAAAACTCAGAGATGAACCAAAACTAGATCTTTATCCAAAGAAATGGTTTGATATGAGTTTGCTTGAGAAGTACAAATATATGATTTTGCACAGATATTCATCAACTGCTAGAATATAGAAATAACTACAATGGATATCATAGATGATAATACAAAAGCTAAAAACTATTCTCTAAAGTTAATTATTTGTGAACCCTCATTACCTGCAACTCTCTTGATCTTTTAATATCAACATTCTTCTCTCTAATACAGGCATCCAAGCACCAAGTGAATTTATGACATGGATCAATTGATATAATATCCTGAATTTCTAGATCATGAAGTGCCATTAGCAGTTCAGCTCTTAATGTACAATAGTGAATTATTCTTGTTCTTAAGAATAATGTTCGTAAGAACTGTAATACCATGTCATACAGCTTAACACTATTACCAATCATGTGAGCCAACTTTTTGACAACTTCGCCTTGTCTTCTGACCTACAAAAATCCTCTTACACCAACAATAAAAGAAAACTAGAGTGCTTTACCTTTGGTGAAGGACCAAAAAAATGATTATTGAGATTTGTGTGATCAAAAAGGACATTTTCCTTCTCACTAATATATTGACTAAGCAATGGTGAGACTTCATCACCAAAAAGAGACTGATTGTCTTTCCAAATCTGTCGTTTTACTTCAGTGTCTGTATCATTATATAGCTCTCTGTCTCTCACTAATACTCTTAAATAGTGGTCATCTATTTGAGGAATGTTTTTCAGAATAGCCATAACAATAGGCCTCAGTGCCTTTACTTTTATAACTGGAAAGCTCTTCACCAGTAGTTCTTTTAGCTTGTGATCTCTTTCTTTCCCTTCTTGTTTTCCAATTTCATTGATATGGTTTGTCAGTTTCTCTCTCAGAGCCTAAAAATGGTTCTCATGAACAAAATAAGCAATCTTCAAAATTGTGTCTTACCTCCACAACAGACATGTGGAAATCCAACCGTCGAACTCCATGTAGATCCAACAATGGCAACATAGGCCTAAGTGATGGCAGTAGAATGCCATTTGTTACCTTTGAGAAGAAACTTTAAATTCTAGCAGGACAATTTATGCTATAAGCTTACCTGAAACTCTTCTATTGCCTTCAAGGGGTCTGTACAACTTGTAAGTGCATGCTTTAGATAATTTGGACCGTGTACTTTTAAAGCTTCCAAAGGAAATTCGTTATTTCCTCTACTGCTGTGTGCCATTGTAGCTTATTTTGAACTTCTTAAAATTACATATTATTTTCATGAAATAGAAAGCCTCAAGTATGTAACCTTTACAGCTTTACTCCAAAAGTAGTTAAAACTATTTTTACTATTTGTAAGTGCATAAACATTAAACATTTGTTCTGTTTGTTGTGCTTGGTTTTTTTAAAGTGATGTCCTGTCATTAGGATAATGCGTCAAAACGTCAAACTCTGTTTCAAGTGCTGAGGGCGACACACAAAATATATACACTGACAAGATTCACCCAATGTTGCCGGGTTCAAAAAATAAAAATCACAAGAAATTTTGCTAAAAAAATCACTAATTGAATAAAAAATCATTAGATTTGTTATTGATATATTTTTTTAAATATAGAGGTAAATAATAAAACATTTTTTTAATATTTAAGGCTTTACTTTTGAAAACAAACAACAAAAACGTACATTGGAACAGACACTTAAAAGAAACCATAAATATAAACACCAAATATATTTGAAACCTTAAAAATGTAACAATAAACATGAAATTAAATATAACTTACTTAAAACTACATTAACCTAAACGAATTTAAAAAATAATGACTTTCTTTCGACTACATATATTATTATGTAAAAAGATTAATAAAACAAACAACAAAAACGTAAATTTACGTACAGACGTACTCTTAAAAGAAATACAAAACCATCAGACAGAAGTAACAAAACACCAAATATATGTCAAAGCTTAAAAACGTAACAATAAAAACGAAATTAAATATAACTTATTTTAAAACTACATTAAAATAATCAAATTTAATAAGAATGACATTCTCACGAGTACATATATTATTATTGTGTTTTTTATAATGTCCCTTGAAATTGGAAAATTAAAGCAGCTTTTATCTTTGGCATCAATTGGTCTTTTGCTGTGCAAAATTCGAATTCCTGTTGTAGCACCCAGTCGATTACGCAATTTGGTTTTGTTTAAATTAATGTAAAAAAATAATCTTTCCACACTTGCGCTACTGTGCATGCGGGACTATCATCCCCTTTCTTGATATTGCTTATGTTTTTCCAGAATTGAGTTCCACCAAGCGAAAAATCACATTCAGAAAACTTCAACTGCCTAAATTCTTTATCTAAATTGTTAATGTCTTTAACTATATTTGGAAACCTACTAGCCAGAGGACCTATGCTTTCAGTTGATGATATATTTGATGGGTGCAGAAAAGTTATTAGTTTGAGAATCTGTACTTTTCGGGAATTCAAGAGGAATCGCTTCCATATTTTTCTTACCGCTTCAATATAAAAATCCAGACATTTCAATCTGAAATTATGTTTGATATTTTTGGTAAAAAATGATTATTCTTATCTTCCAATAGTTTTGGACTCAAGTAAATTTTTTCCATTGGAAGAAAATGTTCTGGATTTCGATATTGAATATTAACTATATCTGTATTTCTTAAATAAGTATTCTGATTTTATGAAACAGCTTAACAAAAATTTAAACTCGTCATTAATCCGGGGGTAAAGGTTATGTACCTTGGGGGTTTCAGACTGGAATTCCAAATTCATATCCGTAAAAGTCCGTAATATAAATTGCAAAAAAGAAGATATAGTTTATTTAATTTATTATTGAGCATGTCATAGATTTCCGCTGCTCCTGAAGCTTCATCGAATGCATCAATTCTAAAATAATTCTCTAAAGCATCATGTTGCTCAATAATTCTAATGACAGCGGATATCAGTGACAGCCACCTGGTATGTGATGAATGCAATAATTTGTAGGGTTTGATGTTAAAAAATGTTTGAAATTCTTGAAATTCCGAAAATCTTTTAAAACTGCGATGCATATAATTGTATACGCTTCGTACCAACTTTTCTGCATCATCCGGTAATTTTTCGCAAGCAGAAGAGGCACAAAGAGCTAAAGAGTGGCATATACACTTCATGACATATGAATCCGGTATTTCACTAGTTAAAAGATTTTAAGCGAATGATGTGCTCTCATAGCATTTGCCTCATCTGCTGCAAATCCTACTAAATTATCTTTGTATGGTATTTTATTTTCGAAAAAAAAACATATAATGACATTGTATAAATTTTGGGCTGAAGGGTCTTTAACTAAAATATGGCCGAGAAAATGATTCTTTCTATTAAAATTTTTATTGTACCGGACAACAATTGCTAAATATTTTTCGGATGACAAATCTGTCGTTTCGTCAACTAATAATGAAAATTTATGGCAATTTAAGTGACTAATAAGATTTTCAAAACTTATTTTCCTTAATACATTGTTTATGATTGCCGTACATTTAGTTCGGCCTACAGACATTTCTTTCGCTGGGCTAGTCTCCATTCCAGATAAACAAATAGATTTTATTTATTTATTGCGATATTATGCTCTGCAATAAAAGCTGCAATTTTAATTTCATTTTGTTTTACTATATTATCAGAAGAAATTTGAAATACTTTTTTTGACAATGTTGGCTGCTTAACCATGATATTAAATTTTTTGATATGCTTTTTTGAATAACCATGTTTTGTAAGGCTCCTATGCCGCCTAAATAATCATAACTGCAAACCTTGCAGTGGAAAAAATAGCTTCCACGGGAACTTGGCTACACCCAGTTCTTAAAATTTTCATGCTGCTCCCACTCAGCCTTGCATTTTAGGGAATATATTTTTTCTTTTGAGGTTGGTTGGTCTGGATCTTACTGGATACTGAATTACCAGAATCAGAAGTGGAATCTAATTTATTTGTTGTACTAGGTCTCGTTTCGTCGGATTATTCTTGAACTGAAGTAGACTCTTAGCTTGGACCTGGTTGTGGAGATAATGGCCGAACTGTGTCATCTTTTTTCTGAATTACCAAAAATGTTTTCATTATTTTGGTATCTGATGGCTTGAAAAACAAAAAAAGATTTTAGCCTTTATTACAAACTAACGTTTGCCTCAATTAGGTATAGATTAGTATTTTTTATATTATTAACGTTATCTCATAAAATATTTTGTAAAATAAATTGTTTGTCCCAATTTGCGTGTAATTGCAGGGTATCTTGGATATTTTTAAAGATAGAACTTTAGAGTTTTTGGGAACCTTTGCCACTTTTTTGTGCAATATAATAATTAATGGGGGGCATAAATACAAGGTGCTCACATTTTATTTCACTCATATTATTGTTCATATTCAAAGTGCAAATACAGGATGTTCCATTATAAAAAAACTAAGTTAGGGTCATAGCTCTTGAACGACGCCTCTGATTTTTTTTCGAGCACGCCACTGAATACGAAGAAGTATCTATCTGAAGCAGTTTTCACTTTTTCTATCTTATACAGGGTGCGAGCTATGACAGTGCCCTAAAAAGTGAAATTTTTAATAATAATAATAATGAGTAATTTTCACTAAAGAATGAATATTAAGAATGAAACAAACACCCGTTGCGGCGCCTATATATAAAAATAATTTATGTGAATCCCCGAGAAACCTTATGTAAATCCCCGCGCCGAACAGGGTTCACCACTCGTCTAGATTAAGTTTTTTTTTAAAGGTTTATGTTGCAGTTTTCAACATTTGCAAGTTGAAAATGCACAGAATTACCTTAAAAACATTTAAGAAACGTATAAAGATGGAGATATTTTTGATTCGGCTACACTCCAGTAGATGGCGCTGCATATCGGTAGCCACCACAATGCCCACCATTTTGAATGACTACCTTGAGCTGCTGAAATTGAAATCTGAAATCCATTCAGTAAGCTCCAAAGCATGTAGGGAGGAGGGCGCTTTGTTTTTCAACAAGGCCAAATCTAATACGTAATATTAGAATATAATACACTAATCCAAACAAAGTAACCTTTTCATCAAAAAATGGGGGATTTTTAACGCCCCTCACGCCCTCACGGAGATTCAAGTTTCTTTATCTTTGTGGATGCGTTGCCAGGTTTTTTGCTTCCATTACTCCCGTGCCCCGAGAAGCTAGGATTGCTGAAAAAATGGATAAGAAATAAATTTTTCATGAACCTAAACGGAGCAGTTTTGATGTCTTTGGGTGGGTTTATGCAAAATGACGTTCTAGGTTTGTATTCAGGGTGACCCAGAAGTCGACGTCAAGCCGGAAACGGGATAGGACAAGTCATAAAATAGTTATAAGAAATATATAAAAAAAATTAAAGTCGTACACAAAACGAAATTTTCGAATTATAAGCTTTAAAAAAATCGGCAAAATCTACAACCTGTTATCTTTTAGTTCCCATCCTGAATACAGGAGAAATGTGGATACCTTGGGCTGCTGAAATCCGTTCACTAAGCCCCAATGTATGTAAGGAGGACGCTTTGTTTTTCTACAGAGCCAAATTAATACGTAATATTAGATATAATAAAATAATCCAAACAAAATACTGTTATCATCAAAAAGTAGGGATTTTTAAACTCCTTCCAGGAAAATTTAAGTTTCTTGATCTTTGAAGATGCGTTGCCAGTGAATGAATGAATGAATGAACGTTTATTCGCGATTACAATAATAATAATTTTACAATATTAACATTAATATTATTACAGCTGTACCTTATACCAGCTACTCGTCCTAATTACATAATATTAATTTCTACACTATTTTAAAGAATTTTTGATAAAACAATTTTCGGCAAATCTCAAAATTTTTAAGCTTTTGGGATTTTTTTTCAATAAAGCCAAATCTAATACGTAATGTTAGAATATAATAAAATAATCCAAAAATAATCCTTTTATCAAAAAATGGGGAGATTTTCAACCCCCCTCACGGAAAATAAGTTTCTTGATCTTTGAAAATGCGTTGCGTCTGTTTATAACTAAATATTAAATCATAATGTCAGATGACGGGGTTTCAAGTTCAGGGGTAAAACATTTTATAAACAAGAATGAACAAAAGGGGTTCCAGGATGATTGCAAAGGAGTTTGTAGAGCAACCAGTATGCTCATTGTACAAATTTTAATAACTGAGTAAATCTGTTGTCAGGAACAGATGCTTTCAAAATACCTGCTGTGTGCGCGCACAATACAATTTTTTTTCGTAGATGGCGCTACGCGACGCACAGACCCATTGCTGATCTTGCAAAGTCATTGTTGTAAGGGCACCGATTTTTTTCCTACCGATCAACGGAATTCGTCTATTTCGGTTTGGCAACACTGATCTCATATCCACGATCCACGCCCGTCATGACGAGTGACACATGCCATAACCTGTGAACATAACCTTAATTTCTGGGAAAAATAAAAAAACTGTTTAGCTAATTTTTGAGTCTGTGTCCTCTCTCATTATTCAACAAATTACATGGACATTGTTTTCGTAACACTAGTGAGCACAATACTAGCGAAGGTGTTCTAATATCTTTACACAATGAGGTATGCTCAGCTAGTTATAGGACCAGCAGGCAGTGGGAAATCCACCTACTGCAATGCTTTGGTACAACAAGGAGTTGACCTCAACAGGAACATAGAGGTTGTTAACTTGGATCCAGCTGCCGAATATTTTGATTACCAACCTGTAGTTGATATACGAGAACTGATCCATGTTCAAGACACTATGGAAGATGAAGAGCTACATTTTGGCCCCAATGGTGGTTTGGTGTTTTGTATAGAGTATCTTCTAGAAAATTCTGATTGGTTACATGATAAACTTGGTGACCAAGAAGATGACTATATACTGTTTGACTGTCCAGGACAAATAGAACTGTACACACATCTTACAGCAATGAAAAAGTTAGTGAAGCAACTTCAGGACTGGAACTTCAATGTATGTTCAGTGTTCTTGGTGGATGTTCAATTTATGACTGATGGTGCAAAGTTTTTATCAGGCACAATGGCAGCATTAACTGTGATGGTCAATTTAGAGATTCCTCATGTGAACATTCTTTCTAAAATGGATCTTTTGAGTGTTGGTGCGAGAAAACGCTTGGATAGATTTTTAGATCCCGATGCTCATGCTATACTAGGTGACATAGAGTTGAATGGTATGTCTGCATTTAATGAAAAACATCGTAATTTAACAGAAACTATTGGAAAACTAATTGAAAGTTACTCTTTAGTTAGATTTATACCTTTGAATTTGAAAGATCATGAGAGTATAGCTGATATACTTATAACAATTGATAATGTGATACAGTATGGTGAAGATCAAGATGTAAGATCTAAAGACTATGAGGAAGAAGACCCAGAAAATAGTGATTGAAGTAACTTTGCCTTATTTGTTTAACCCACAAGTATTTAAAGACCAAAAATCTACTTAGCAAAAAGTGTAATTGAATAAAAAAATGGACCTCTTTGCATTGATATAATAATTCCCAGTACCTAAAAGTGATCATACTGTAAAATATATTAAGATATGATGGAATAAATAAATAAGAAATATATCACTGTTTTAGCTCTTTTATTGCATCTAAAATCAATGGCACTATTTGTTTCCTTGAAAGTTTTACATTATTTTGTCTCAAACAAACTAAATCTGAATAATCTGTGTGTACTTCACAAAACATAAAATCAAACCCATTAAGCTTTTGACTATGATTGAACTTCTCTAACAGTGCATCTTTTAAACTAACAGAGGTTGGTTTAAAATATATTCCAAGATCCCTTTTAACATCTTTACTTGCGTCCATTCCAATAAGTACTATTAGATGAGCATTAAGTTCATCAGAAAGTGTCTTTATTGACTCATAACTATTTTCTAGTTTCAAGTAGTCTATCAGCAACATTGGTAAACCAGGAACTGGAACAGTTTCAATCAGTTTCAAGTCTTTGTTAAGCATTTGCTTTGGAGTTAAATGTGACACATCATTATGGGCTTGCCATAATCTCTGGTATACTGTTTTTCTCTCTTCTTGGAAGTCATACTTTCGTTCTAATTTGCAGGCAATGCTTATGTCCAATTCCTTTGCTCTGCCATTTTCAGGTAAAAGTGCAACTGTATCATAAACAATAACCTCTGAAATTTGAAATATTGGATTCACTACATTTGCTAATATTATGAAATAATAATATTGTTTTTATTCATAGAGTTATAGTGGCAGTTTATTATGGCAAACTTTAGCTAAAGCTATTCTTACATTTATCCATATGAAAACAAATTAAAGATGGTAATGACAAAAATTGAAATATCCATCAATGCATCCAAAATCCTAGAAACTTACAAACTACAGAAAGACAGAGTTGACCAATTGAAAAAAGAAGATCTGGTTACGAAAACTTTTAAAATCACATTCAATCACATTGGCATTATACAGGTCCTAAAAAAACCATCCCAGAACTATTCTGATCATGTTTCATCAGTTTCCTCAATTTTAATGCCACTTGTCATCGGTTGTCAGAATTTAAATGGTTCTGGAACAGTTAGCAGTTACCTGCAGAACCCAAAGGAAGCAAAAATGGGAAATCATAAATGACCCAATATGTTTTAACCAATGTACTTACCATAGAGTAACCAAGCCAATTCCTTGAAAAGAAAGTCTTGTTTATCTAGTTTTTCTGCAATTAATGTAGCACATGAGCCTACTTGTTCAATTTTTTGAAAAACATTATCCCATCTTGCTGTTGGGTCAATAGGCCTATGGTCAAATATTTGTTTAACAGTATCCTTCAGCATTTGATCCTTGCTAGCTAGCACATGATGATCCACTAGTGTAGTAGTTATACATTTTGATTTTTTTAAAAGATCTAAATCAAAATTATCTCTATAAAGAGTTATTGTCAGTATATCAGAATAATATTCACGTAGCTATAGTTGTTACCTATAAATTAGTGAATCTGGTGGAATGTTCAGCTCTTGTAACACAAAGCAGTTATCTGAGCGAAACAGAAAGTGTTCTTTCGTCACATTTTGTACAGCAATAACTAAGGCATTAGATGGTATATTAGAATCTCTGTTCTTATGTAGAAAATAAGCCAAAGCTATTGAACATACACATGAGTCCAGATCACAGGATTCATTGCCCATTACAATATGGATGTTTTTGAATGAGTCCTTCCCCTACGAACGTATTTTTAGAAACAAGTTAGGTGAGGATTATATTCTGGTATAACTACCAAGGAGTCTTTACTATGTCGTAAATAGTTTTTAAAATCTTCCAACTCCATTGCCTTTTTCAGGTTGAGTTGAGATAAAAATCAAAAGATAAAACTTGAAAAAGTGCCTCAACCTCTTCCCACTCTTGACGTCTTTCTCACAAAACTACAAAACATATACAGATTACAGAGTCTTACTACTTCAGACTTAGCAGTCAGGTCATCGACTCATCGACAGTCAACACTCCACGTCACTTGTACTGTTGTAAGTCTGGTTGCATAACAACGTCGCTGGTAAAAATGCTATCTTTATAGCTCAGGGATAATAGGCAAAGCGTACTTAAAAATTGATTCATTCTTATGAACAGCATGAGAATCACAGGAATAGATCCCACGTATTTTGATTGAATTGTGTTGTTTTTTCAATCATCAATTTGTTTTGGTTTGTTGATATAGTGTATGCATTATTGTCATTCACGCCTAATTACTACGATAATTTAGAGGTTTTGCGGTTCGCGGGATGATAAAACTTGAACAAATATGTATGTCTTGACCATATCGTAAAAGTGCTCATTTCATGATGTGATCAAACATTCTATGAAATGGTCGTAATTTATGAAATGTATTTTAACTATTGACCAGATCATGGTGTGTGTAGATTGACCAGATAATAAATCGTTTACTGAAGTGATCGAGTAAACGCGCGGCTGTTTTATGAGATGGTCACGCGTATTTGATAAAATCGTAAAATAGTGAAATACAGATACTCTAGGCCGTTAATAATAAAGTTATTTTTAGAAGTGAAAATCCGAATCATTCGTTACTAATTGGAGAAGAGAGTATAAATATGATGAAAAAACTACGACAAAAAGTATAACTATGAATTTTGTGCTCAAGATAACACAATTAATGGTCTTGGAGGTGATCCTATATGTTGTTAACTTCTCGCCGACAACAAATACGTTGCTCTTTACAGATGTACCTGTAATTTTATAAAAAAAATTTTAATCAAAAGGGTGCTATTTTGCCAGTACTCGGACGCACTCATACTGAGTCCATTTAATATAGATATTTTTACAAAAAAAACATGCATATACATATTTCAACCAATTTCCCAACATTTCTCACAGACTCGACTGTATCCTTTAGCTTGCCTTCACTATGTATGCAAAATTCATTGGTAGCCATTGCCGAATGAAGTGGAAATGTGAAATTTTATCTCACAGTCTCGTGAAAAAATGGCGGGAAAATGGAAGTGGATGCGATGCTATGAAAATTCGTTCATTCCAGTGATCCGACACAATATCACTGGCTATAATCCACATTATTTGTTATCTTTTGGTGTCCGTCCACTGGCTGGGGCTTTCAGTTGTATTTTGGTTTGTTTAAAATGTTGTTAGAATGACATACAGCAGGTATCATGATTAATTTATTTCGTAAATTTTGAATATCTTCTGCATATGTAACAAGAACAGTACTTATATATATTCACCTGACGATTCTACTTGCCTTTACAGTTTATGTCAATCACTACACAAATGACAAAAATTGAGGAATTGAATGCATGCTGTTTTTGACGCGCTAGAACAGTTTTCAATATGACAACTGTGGATGTGAGATTTTTGTAAACTGTCATAAATTAGCTGATATATCTGGTACCAATTGCCAGCAAGTATAGGATTTCAAATATTCAAGTTATTATCAACAATATAACATATGTCGGACTACTGGGTAGTGTCAGAGGTACTGACATATTCACCCTACTCGAGTACTATGGTGTTTTTTTGGTTTTATGGACACCCTATTTTACGGTATGACAACAGCCGTCGCTGCCAACCCCTGAGAATAATCATAAGCTCTGGGATTGTGATCTAACCAAAAGACACATCTCTGAATGAAATGACATTTGCAAGTTTTTATATGATTCAACCAGTGATGATTTGTATTGCTTTATGTCCAAGTTAGTTCCACATTCCGTATTAACTCAACTATTTCCAGAGCAGTAGGGTTGGTATGGAAAGCCCACTATAATTTCAATTGAAGCTATGCTGAAGATCAAAAACGGCTGAGATGCAAGTCAATTTATTGGTCCAAATTGTGTGTGTGGTACCTTCTGGATTCTGCATGTTGTTTTTGGACAGTAATATCGGCGCTCATGGGGGGTGTCAGGGGGACCATGGCCTCTCCTGAAAATCTGCTTATTTAGTAATGTTTTTGTGTACAACTTTGACGATTGCCTAGGATCTGTCCCCTCTGATAAGCTCCACCGAGAAAAAATTTCTGGAGATATCCTTGGACAATAATATTATTCGAATTGTCCTGGGGAATGAAAACATCTGGACCATAATTATTATTAGACATACATATAATAAATATATATTTATGTATTTGCAAGCTATGCTTTTCTGAACCTTTCCAGATTATTCACTAGATATCAGTGATCTCATAACAGCTTGTGTTACTGCCATTTCTTTAACGCACAAAAAAGCACTTATTCGTCAAGATAGCGCAAAATATAATTATAAGATCCCCATATCCCAGCAAATTTCTATATATAAAAGTATAGCAATGCAGATTGATATGTAGAGCTGGCAACGCTATGTGGCATTAATGTACAATTTGGCAATCATGGCGCACTCTCAAAAAATGGCGGTTGACAATGACATACGTCAATCGTGTTGTCCTTGAATATCATGGAATTTTACCTTTTTCAGCGTATTTGCTTTGTGTTTGAAATTAAACGGTCCCTTGCCAAGGTTGCCAGGCCTGGCTGGATTTTTCGCCAGAGTGGCAATTTGATGGCTTCAAATGACGACTAAAATGGATAGCTTGGTGATCGGCTACTTTAGTGATGCCCAGTATCCTGCGACTTGGCGATACCTGGCGATTCTTAACATTTCTGACGTCAATTAAGTTGTAATCACTTTTTGATTATATGTGTATACTGGGAAAACCAAATTTGTCTGAAGGCTTGAGTTTGTGTACGGAAGAGAACCGCGAGAAATGAGTATCAACAATTGTTAGAAAGAGACAGCAGCTGGGTAAAGAGTAAAGGTCATCACTACATTGATTAGCAACGGTGACGCAGAAGGTCGTGCAATCTGCCGCGTTACCAATATGTTACACCAGAAAATATTCGCACAGGCTTCAGGTTACATTACTGTCAAACCCAAGAAGCAGGTCTGTTCGAACAATTTATTTTAATATTCAGTTTTCATGTTGATTAGAATTATGTATTTTAATTTTGATGCGAATTAGTGATTTATTTTAGAATTAGCTGTGATTTCCACCGATGGTGATAAAATCAACACATCCTGAGTTATTGTTACATTTTGCGACAGCGTTGCGGTACTGACCAAAATCGTTCTTCTACGATAATGGAGATGGATACCTTGCCTTGGATTGTATGGGATTCGGAGTTGTCAAGCGAACCAATGATGCAATGTTGAAGGATTTGTGGCGATATTGACCTTTCATTTCGACCTAAAATGAAGTGCAGATTCGACACAGCTCACAATTCAAAAACGTGTACGCTTAAGATAAAACCATTATTCGGGAGTACAGAATAAACTAACGTTTATTTTTTACATCCATCTGAAATCAAGGAACTGGTGTACATATTGGGAACGCGGCAGATTGCTGCGTCAGCGTTGGTAGGCAATGTAGTGATGAGCATCGCTATCCAGCCGGTTTCTATCTCTTTCTAACATATATGTCTCTATACGCACTCCTTTCTCGTACACAATCAACTCAAGCCGTCAAACAAATTTAGTTTTCAGTGTAGATTAATGAAATATAAAACGAGGACCAGCGGAAGTTCTGTGTTCTAATGTGTCGCTATAAAATGCACGATTATTACCGTTTTAGTGTGATAAAAGGGAGAGAGAGAGAGAGAGAGAGATACCCCCCCCAAAAGGTCACTGGGGAAAGGTAAACATGCAGAAAATTATTGTCTCCCGCTCTTCAATTTTCAATAGTCGGTAACACCTCCACCCCGTTTTTCCGTTGTTACAAGAACATTCTCCCCCAGAAGCCCCCCATCTGAATCCGCCCCCTGGAATGAACTTATAGTAACGTTCAGATTACACGAGTCTAACAACCTTCCCTCCTTCCCTACTCCGGTGACAAATGCCATTACAACCTCTAACCTGGCGCTGTATGACTCCAAGTTAATTTTCACGTTGATGATTGGAGATTTTCTTATCAAAACTTGCGCGTGACTGAAAACCTGGCAACCCTGCCACTTGCGAATTGCCGCCAGCAGCCAGCACACCGCCACTACCGCCAGTGTGATTGCGCAAGTGCGTAGTTTTTGTGCATTGCTGTTACATTTTGAGGTGCTCTGATTTTGTTTAGCTGATTTCGTTTAATATCCCTTAAAATATTTTAGGTAAGGCTTCAATTTTATATGCTTGATTATAGTCGATGAAATATCTTGCGGTGGATTGAAAACCGTGTGCTCTAACATCCACCCATGGGCGATGGGATCGAGGGATTCCCATAGAAATATTCAAATATGGCGGAAGTGACAAAGTGTACTTGTTGCTTGAACATACAGTGTTATTAGATTAAATACGCAGAGTCGTTAGAAAGGAGTATTGAATTATAAGAATCCAATATATGATATTTATGTTTAGCTAGGAGTGTTAAAACAACTGTAACTGCTGTGTCAGCCTATTTTATGCTAAATATAAAGCTTATCAGCACACATTTTAAGTCCATGTATTCAGAGCCGACTTTATTTAGGGTGGAGCGAATGAGCGACCGCTCCAGGCATCGCGCTAACAAATGATTAAAAAGTTTTGGTTGCATGGAAATAATATAATAATATACGTGCCTAAAATATCTGTCTGATCACTCTCGCAATATGTTAAATTATTGATTAATTAAAAAACCCACGAACGAGATAATCGTGATCAAAAGATAGTATGTGCAAATAATATGAAGATTTTGTAATAATATGATTGATTATTCACTAAAAAAAATTCTTATTCGAGTTTAGACCATAGTCAATCATACTTCTTTCTTATCCCAATTCTTTACACAGAGTGAAATATTGCATACTTACATCAAAAATAAGAATAGACTCAACCCTCACAAATGAAAAAAACCACGTAAATAATTGGCGTATTTTTAGATGAAATGAATTCATCAAAAATGCTAAAAACACTTTTTTGCACGAGAATTTTAAAACAATTTCACTGTAGACCACTTTTTTAAAAAAAGGCCTTGCAAAAATGCTTAGCTCCAGGCCTCGCATCAGCTACTTTACAACAAAGTACCTAGTAGTATACCTGTATATTATCAAGACCTTTTGTGGAATATTCAAATCCTTTGAATGACTTTATATATTTTCATGGCATTTTTCACAGCTTTTTATTCGCATCAAAAAACACTTAGTTGATTTCAGTGTATAATAACATATAGAAAAACCGAGTATCGACACAGCACAATAGCATCCAGAGATCCTCAGGGATATTAGTATTACATGTGTTTCCATAACTACATTTCAAAATCAGAATTTTCGATATGTTTTAGAAACACTTCATTACAATATTATGAACCGATTACAATCAGTTTTCTCAACAATGGCTGCGTATAAGTACCCTGTATATGTATCTAGCCAGGTAGCCAGATGTTCAAGCCCTAATGAGCATATATTAGGAACAAGTGTATATTTTTATATATTTAAAAAAAAAAACAATTTTATTTCCACTTTTTATAGGTCTAAAGATATCAAGGATGTTCCACAACAGACAGAATCAAAATTCCGATGTCATAAAAACACCTGCAGATATAGATAGACTAGTAGCTGATATGAACAGATTGCAAGTACCCAAAGAACTTAAAAAGCTCATAGTTTATGTCTATGAAAGAAAAATATATGGCTCCCAGGATGCTATCTCCAGAGAGTACTTAAATTTTTGCCTTGCTAGCTACTTTATCTTAAAGACTGATCAGTATGAGAGTTTGCTTAGCGACCTGCAGCTTATGCCTATGCAGCGTTTTATTCAGAAAACTGTTGACCTTCTCTCCTTTAGGCCAGGTTTACATAAAGAGGTAAATAATGCATTAATCCATTGTATACAGGGTGTTACAGAATGTTGCCAGGATTTAATGGTGGGTTCATCACATAAAAATATGAAGAAAACTTCAAGGATATGTACATGTCACTCGTTTTTACATCAATCAGTTTCATTTTCTCAAAATCATATGATTCTGCTTGAAAGGTGTCCATTCATTGGTTGCTGAAAAAATGATGTCAAGTGGGTTGGCTCTGCACTTCCTACACAAAGCTGTCATCAGTTTATAGAGGATTAAGTTCAGCGCAATTTAAATCCTCTGAGAAAAAATTAATTACAAACACATACAACAGAGAAATTAAACATATTAAGTCAGTTAATTAGGTCCATACAATTAGTCCATAGACATTCTTTCTCTGACCTACTGGTATCGCTGCAGCGAGTTATCTTTAATTTCATGCAAAGTCCATATATACACACCAGGCAGTGAGCTGAAATAGGCAGGAGTACACAGATTGAAATATGGCTAATAAGTGCATTGAGTTACTGGGGTTGGGAGCGTATAAATATGCTAAGAGCAAAAACATTTCATATACCTTCCCCCACCCCTTATAACCCCCAACCCTCAAGAAAGAGTGGGCACAAACCTAATGGAAATCGGTTCTTGGTGAATCTTGTTCAAACTTTGAGAATAAGCTCTGCAGAGCATCCTGATCAACAGGCTGTTAACAATCCTATGAAGTGTGTCCATGATATACAGGGTGTCCCAATCATACGAGAACAGAGTATTGCTGCTAAATAAACACTATCAAGGAAAACTATTGGTTATTATACATGGAATTTCTAAAATACTCTCAATTAAACAGGGTGACCCAATTTTGCCCCACATCAAAAATTTTTTAAATGGAAGGCCGGATTGTTGATTACACACTCGGATAGAAGATTGATATAACCTAGTTAGGTGTTTTGAGTTATTGGGATATCCATATTTTATCGAGAAAAACACCAAAGTTCAACAACTGAAAAGAAAACATAGGTATTAGGAATTTCGCAGATTTGACCACAACCATAACCTTCAAGGTCATGTCAGAGTCAAGTTACTTCTGCTTGATAAGAAGCTTCATTTTTGATTATTATAAAGAGTGGAACATGGCCCAATAACTAATAATCAAAACGCATAAGTAGGTTATATCAATCTTCTTTTTTAAAAGGGCCTATCCGAGTGTATAATTAAAAGTAGAACCTTGCATTTAAAAAAAAATATATGTTTGATGTGGGGCAAAATTGGGACACCCTATATAATTATGAGTATTTTAGAAATATCATGTATATAATAACCCATAGTTTTCTTTGATAAGTTTTTATTTAGAAGCAGTACTCCATTCTCGCATACTTGATACACCTGTATATGATGGAAACGTTTTATAGGATTGCTAAGAGCCCATGAGAACTTTTGATCAGGATGCACTGGAGAGCTTGTTCCCAAAGTTTGAGCAAGAATCACCGGGGACCGATTTCCGTAAGGTTTGTGTCCCCTCCTTTTTTCGCAAATGATCAGGACCCTCTAAATCTAAAACGTCAGAAAACGAACTTTGACCGATATTAATTTATCTTTTTTGTTTTTTTACCTATTTATCCACCGCCACTCGTCCGATTTTCAAAAGATACAAAGCTTTTGCGTCCTTGGCATAGTAGTAAAAAGTTCATCGAAATCCAAGCGGTACTTCTAAAGTTATAAGAAGAGCGGACAAACCCACACACTAACGGACCGACAGAAGTGACATGTTTCGTGATGTACATGTCATATAACCTCCAAAAACATATCTCATTTTCGAAATTCTTCGCGATTACTATACTTTCCCGCCAAGTGGAAGTAAATATCGACTGCTCAATTACTGTTCTATAATAATCACAAACTGATGTACTGGTCAATAGAATAATTTTGTTTTTAGAGAGTAATATGTTTTTTGCAATACTGAAATAAGTGGCATACTGTTTTCCCCTAAATAAAGACACGTACTGGCATGAACACAACATGCTTTAGAAAACAATCTTGTATGATGTTAATGTGACCTTTGAAAGTGAATTTCTGTGTATCAAAACTCTTGTCAATATATCAGGTTATTTCCAAGAAATATAAGAGGGACTATCAAAGACAGTCAAGTGAAAAAACCTTATATTGTTTCATATGTCAATGAGCTGAAAATATCTTTTCACTTTTCCAGGCCACATTCTCATTACTGAATTTTTCAGTCAGGATTTAAGAATTTGAAAGTGCCTGTGGGCCAAATAGGTACTTTCACAATGACAAACAAATGAAAGGCAAAACATGATATATAATTTGTGAAAAATCTCATAGTAGTAGTTCTCTTGTTCTATCAAATCTTTGGGGAGGTATTCAAGCTAGATGTTGGAAAATAACTTCATTTTTCAACATTTTCTTGTTTCTAATCAGTTCAGGCTAAATTATTCTTTTTGCACCACTAATTTACTACATTATTACATTATATTTCGTAATATATCAGAATGAATGAAAAATATAAGTGATTTTGACAACAGCTCTTCATTTATGAATATCCAAATAATCGACACAATGGGTAATGTTCGGACCCGTCCTTATATTAACTCTTTTCACATTTTTCTGTGCTGAACCTGCCATTAAGTTTTCACGACAACACGTTGTAACATTCTGTATTTGGTCATCATTCCGTAGGTACTAGACTTCATTGAAATAAAATATGAAGCTTTTCCAAAGCAGGCCAGAGAGATAACTTTGCTATTGGATGATGTTGAAATAACTCCAGGGTTGACAGGGATTGCTGGTAATCTTTATGGCAATGTGGATGATGGTATATCCCATAACCATACCCCTGCAAAGTATGTCACACAAATCTGGATCAGATCACTAATAGGTCAGTATCAAGTACCTTTTGTGCATGAAACAGAGTTCAGAGTTCATTAAAATAACTATTTAAATTTAAAAGAATACCAAAATGGACAATTGTATAAAATACATATGTTATGGCAGATTTAGGGTTTACACATTGGATTAAAAAAATACCACACATTTTAGGCAACTTATTTTATAAATGTATCACCAGAAATGCGGACTTCAGTCTTTAAAGATTACGTCATCTGTACGCTTCCATTTTATTGTAGGCACTCAGTGAATCTGTTCCTCATATTTTTTATAACTTGCTGAAGCATAGCAGATTCGATTTTGTTTACTTTTCAAATCATTCTTTTAAGATAGCAATATTGTTTGGACCTCTGCCGTACATTTTTCTCCTGATCTTTCACAGGAAAAAGTTGGTGGGTGTCAAATCTGGTAATCGTGGTGGCCACGCAATATCACCAAAGAGATTTACAAGTGACGGTTCCATCCAGCTGAAACCTCGTCCATATAATTCCATATAAATGTTATCTAAGCATTTTCAAAACAAACCCAATTTGTTTTGGTGAGATTGCATGACAACGGCGATCACCTCATTTGTCTGGCAGGGACTTTATGCTGTGGGGAAGCATTAGCAAAATTCACTCCAAATACTAAAAAAGAAAGAATGCTTGGCGAAGAAAGCGACATTGAGAATGCTATTATGCTTCAGCGCGTTATGCTTAATATGATGAACAGGTTCCATGAGTGGCTTCAAGGAAATGTATTTTTCTAAAAATAATAGGCATATTTTTAATTCCACGTAGTAATTTCAAAATTTACCGTCGGACATTGGTGTATGAGGGTACATAAAGGCAGTTAGTATTTCATTTGGCTCTCAGTAATTGATAATGATATTACAATGACATTACTAGAGAAGGATAATTTTACTCAACCCTATCTTAAAACTTGCATTAGTGAGACAATCTATGCGCTATATAATTCTTGCTTTTACTTATTTAGCTTCAGATTGCTTCGATCTATTGGCCTACTATTTCACTAGCCAACATGCTACAGCAGAACAACTGAAAAACTATATTTTTGAATGCATCACTAAGTTACAAGCTATTAACCTAGATGTTGTTCTGGTGAATACAAAGCTGAAATCTAACTTTTGGGAATTGTCAGAGTTATTGGGAATAGGTCCCCAAAAACAAACTTTCAAGGTAAATACTTATGTTTGTTTTATGGTTATTGTTGCTACTATACTGGGTATTCAGAGTATTTTCGGAAATCGAAAAAATCGATTTTTCTTGAAAATCTTTTGTGTTCTACTGGCTTTGCTTGAGATGAGACCTGAAAGTAAATTGCATATAAACGTTGAAACCTTTTCTCTTCTACAGTGTGGCATACTTGAAATTTCAATATGACTTTCCGTTGTCATCATCCTGCATCCTCAAATTTTATTTATTGTTATGGGCGCCCTGTTGGAACTTTGCATAGTTTTTAATTTTGTTTACAAAAATGTATAATGTAAAACTATAATTATTAAAAAGCAGTGTTGATGAAATAGTCATTGGCATGCAGTTTATATTTCCGATTTTAATTTGTTCAAACATAATATGAATTAAACTAGTAATATAGCTTTCGTACATCAAAACATAGTCGGCTTAATCATCGCCAACGGTTTCGAGCCTTTTGGCAACTCATCAGCATGGTTGGTGTAGGTTTAGTCTCCGGTAGAACAATGAATAAAAGCTGAGCAACTACGCTCTACCGCAATATGCCAGTAAAAAGTGCCATCTATTGCTGTTTTCATTTTCGCAGTGGTCGATTCTGGTAATAGATGGCACTTTCCGCTCTTTTTTATTTCAAAGATATGGATTGGTCTTAACTCATCGAATGACGAGCAATATAATTGTAAGTTTTTCTTTCGCTCTTTTTATTTGATAGTAATAATAAATATTTTCATCATACATTTTTGGAATCAGAATAAAAAGTCCTGTTCTGTGCAAAAATCCAATATGAGGTCCAGCAAAATTAAAGCTGACGTATTTTTTAAATCCCACCTCAAATAAAGTTAGGAAAAAATGAAAAGTATGTTAAAATTCGTATCCCGGTATGCAATCCGATTTCCGAGATCCAAATTAATTAACGCATTCCACCTGAAGATAGTCAGCCATATGCTGTATTTCGACGTCCAAAATGGAACAAGTGGGTTTCCAAAAACAGAAATGCCATGATTTTGTTGCTATCTAGTACATTTAAAAGTGGTGAAACAGTATCAGGTAAGACTTGAGTCTGAAATTATAATGATATAGTATTATTTCGTGCATGAAAGAATTGTGTGCATCGGAGGAGAGATATTTTCACATAACTAAAAGTTATTTTTTGATTGTGCATTGCTGTGTTTGTGACAGAAAGAGTTTGGTATGTGAGTAGGCAAGAGCTAATTCAACAGCAGATGAGGTAGAAAGGGCTCAGAAAGTATAGTCACGAACGCTTGGGTTTATATACTACAACTATTTAAAACTGTAATGACTCATACGCGTGATCAACACGTGATCAGAGCTCGATCCCGGCTTCCTTCCAGTACAGCCGTATAGCGTACGACATATGTCGTTTCTGTGGCTTTGCGGTGGTCAACAGCACAGACAGAGATGGAAATAATGGCTGATTGTTCTCCGCCGGTAGAACCAATGAAATCAAAGACGCGCCTCGACCGGCAGACTCATAGGCGTCGGCAACGCATTGAAACGTGTTTCGTTGAGCGATCGCATATTGTGTGTTTTTATAAGAATTGTTGTGTGATTGTTATTGTTGTGGTTTCTGTGGTTACTGTTTTGGTTATACTTAACCATGGAGAGTACAAATGGCACGAGTGGAAGTACTGAAAGCCAGGGAACAAGTAGACGGCTTCGTAAAGCACTGAAGAGGGACGCGAAAGAAATCGTGCTCAACGTGTTCAATTATCTGAACAGAACTATGTCGCAGAGAGATGCACTCGCGCGTTGTGAAAGTATGACAGGCGTTCCAGAGTGGACCATTCGCAGGGTGGTGCATGAAAAGAAGAAAACTGGAGCTACTACTGATCCAAAGTTTAATTTGAAGGGACGAAAGGCCGTTAAATTGGATGACGATAGCAAAATGGCGTTAAGGCGAACCGTACATTCATTCTTCTTTAGGAATGAGATACCAACCCTCAAGGCTGTACATGCAGCGATCAAGGAAAATGAAATTATACCCCAAATGAGCGTCGAGGTAATGAGGAAACCCTGCACGAAATTAATTTTCGTTACGAAACGCGTAATCGGAAGTCAGTATTGATAGAGAGACCTGAAATAGTCGCCTGGGGTCAAAAATACCTACGCGAAATGATTGAATATAGGCGACAAAGCAGAAAAATCTATTATTTGGACGAGACATGGGTAAATGCAGGTCACACAGTTAAAAAAACCTGGATAGACAAAAACGTAGTGAGTAACCGACAAGCAAGCATTGAAGGTTTGTCAACAGGTCTTCGTGGACCCTCAGGGAAAGGTCAAAGATTGATCGTAACTCATATTGGTAGCGATAGTGGCTTTTTAGAAGAGTGTAACCTGATTTTCGTCTCTAAGAAATGAGGTGATTGCCATGACGAAATGAATGCCAGCTGCTTCGAGAGCTGGTGTCAAGGGGTGTTTCAGCGAGTTGAGCCCAACTCTGTGATCGTCATGGATAATGCTTCCTACCATAGTCGTCGAGCCGAACGTGTACCGACTATGGGATCTCGAAAAAGTGACATGCAGCAATGGTTGCGCGAAAAAGGAATCCCGTTTGACGATTCATGTGTGAAAGCGGAATTGTATGAAAAAATTAAACAGCACTAGCCTGCGAACATTAGTTACGTGACTGATGAGATGGCCCGTCAATGTGGTGTCACTGTGCTGCGGTTACCGCCCTACCACTGTGAACTGAACCCAATAGAGCTCATCTGGGCTCAAGTGAAGGGTTATATTGCGCCCCATAACACAACCTTCAAATTACCAGACGTTAAGGTTTTACTTGAGACTTCCATACAGCTAGTAACGCCCGAAGCTTGGCAGAATGCTATCCGTCATGTTGTGAAGGAAGAAATAAAAATGTGTCAGCTTGACCACCACATCGACACCATCATAGAGCCAGTTATAGTCAATTTCAACGAGGAAAGCGATAGCGACAGTTTATTACTGTCAGATGTAAGTGGAAGCGACGATGAATAAAGGTAATTTCCAAATGTTTGACTTACAATATGTTTCAAACCACTCTTTATTAAGCATGTGACAAATCTAGTTCACCCATGTTAAACATTCATACCCCGCCTATGAACAGCCGACTACTGGTAGTTAAGTGATGTTCACGTGAACATCGATGAGTCATTACAGTTTTAGATAGTTATAGTATAGTAGAAGCGGTAGTGGTAATTTCTGATACTGCAGGAGAGCGTTAAATGTCCACGGTTCAAATACCAATGTTTAAGTGGCAATATCTAAGAATCATAATTATTGCAATCAACAACCCAAATTACCCGTGTGGTACAGCTAATGGATATATTTCATGGGCAGCATATTCAATCATAATTTTCTCACATAGCAAATATCACTGATTTTATACACATGCAGACGAATACATACAATCATCCAGGTGTGCTATTGCTACTCTGCTACTCAACCACATATGTTCTCAGAGTATACTCTACAGACTATCTCGGCATTCTGCAACCAACAAAGCATGATAACTGACTTGTAGCTTGCAGCATGGTCATTGATCGTGCATAGGAAATCCTAGGAACAACTATGGAGGGAGGCAGTTTAGTGTCATGTTTAAGAATAAACTATTCTTTTTTTAAAGGAAAATGCAGTAATTTTTTATTACGTCTGAGGAAATTAACCCAATCCCATTTGGCTTGGCAATATCGCTGTTACAGAGGAAACTTTATGGGAACGTCAAATTACATAAATATGGTTGGCTATCTTCAGATGGAATACGTTAATCAATGCTGTTTTTTCGGTTCAGGTTTTGATTCGATTGATTCAATGTTCATCAATCAACCTTGTCACAATTAACACCACGACTGATCATTTTACAGGGTGGCCAACTAAGAATGCGAGGTACTGTATCTGGGAACCTATCCATCGTAGAGGCTTGCGACACCGATCTTTAAATTCGAGGATAATCTGAACCTTTTTTGTTTGACAATTTTTGTTGTATCTCTAAAAATAAAGTGGTGGGGGGGTATTCAAAGGTTTCCGTAAAAAGAGCTGTTCTTGGGTTATAAATGTTATAATATTTGAAGTTTTGTTAGTTTCACATGTGGCCGCTAGAGAGCTTTTTTCGACATTTCGACAGAAATGGATAATCTCAAAAAAACTCATTGGCATGATTTTTTTTGAACAAGTAGCCAAATGGTGCCTAAACAACTTCGCGAAAACCGCATCTCGTTATCTTCTTCCTAACTAAATATGTATGCCTAAGAATATTTTATTCGGAAATCCCTTAAATTTTTATTGGTTTATACTTTTTGTGGAATTTATTTTTATTATTAAGTTGTGGCCCTAAAAAGGACCGATTTAAAAAAAGAATGGTTTTTAATGCCCAAGTAAATGCTCGAAATGCTGACCATCACGCTCTATGCATTCCTGAAGGCTCTCATGGGTAGACAAAACTGCAGCTTCAATTTCGGCTCTCGGTATGTTACTTATTGCATTACGAATCCGGTTTTTCATTTCTTCTCTGGTTGTGGGTTGAGCCTGAAACACGATGTCCTTTAACCGTCCCCATAAATAAAAATCAAGACAAGTTAAGTCTGGAGATCGCTAAGGCCGAGGAAACAGACTTCCTCTTCCAATCCACCGCTGTTGAAATACTTCATTATGCTCTCGCACAATAATATCAAAATGTGCTGGGCAACCATCCAACCGCAAAAACAAGTTTTGCCGTGTTTCCAATGGCACATCTTGCAACAACAACGGTAAAATTGATCGTCCAAAAAGTCAAGAAAGACATTGCCATTTAGGGATTGCTCGAAACCATATGGCCCAATAATTCTGCCTTATAGTATGTCACACCATGCATCTAAATTCCAACGCCCCTGGTGCTGAACATCACACAACCAATGCGGTTTTTGTGCAGACCAATAATGCATATTATGCAGATTGACTCTCCCGTCACTGTTAAAAGGTGGCTTCATCGGTCCAAAGAATTTGTAATAAAAAATCTCTATTTTTGCGTATCATGCCTAAAATCTAATGGCAATAGTCCGACCTCCGATCAAAGTCTTCCTCTTTCAAGGCCTGATGCAGAACGACATGATATGGGTGCATTCGAAAAGTAATTAAAAAAAAAGTTAAATACAAATAAATCCCTATATTTTGATGGTCATTGGAACTTAACTATGGTCCTTCAAAATATATAGAACCGTTGGTCATGATATTCCCAACTCAGGGGATAATGCCCTTGTGCTAACATGAGGATTTCCTTCAATATATTCCACTATGCGGTCAATATTTTCTTGTGTTCTTTCAATTCTTTACCGTTGAAACGTAGGCCGAAAACTACCATTGGCTCGTCAGCTCGCCACTAATCGGGAAAAAATTCCCACAACGCAAAGACAGCTTCATCGATCGTAAAACGCATGTGGTAAGCACAAAAATTGCTCAAAGTAACGCGAAACTATTGACAACTATTGACAATTTGAGGATTATTTATGATTTGTGTAAAAAATGAAAATTTAAGGGATTACCTTATAAAATTTTGTTTGGCCTAAATTTTAGGTTAGGAACAAGATACCGATACCGATAGCGATGCGGTTTTGGCTAGCTCGTTTAGACATCATTTAGCTACTTTTTCATAAAAAAATCATACCAATGCGTTTAATTTTTTTGAGAAAATTAACAATTTCTGTCGGATGTCGAAAAAGCCCTCTAGCGGCCACATGGGAAACTAAAAAAACTTCAAATATTATAGCTTTTGTAGCTCAAGAATAGCTCTTTTCAACTCTCCCAAGTTCGTTAAAATCGGCCGTTTCGAAGATTCAGAGTGTTTTTTACGGAAACCTTTGACTACCCCCCAACACTTTATTTTTAGAGATGCAGCAAAAAATGTTAATCAGAAAAAAGTTCACCTTATCCTCGACTTTGAAGGTAATTTTTTTTTGTTAGGTTAATATAGCGGTATGCACAGAAAATCACTTTTTTAGATTCAAGATTGCAGTTACGCCCACCAGCAGTCATTTCAGAAACTTGAAAATATTTTTCTCTTGGACGTTCTAGTAAGAACTTTTTTGCTGCAATCCCCTACGGTGGATAGGTTTTCAGATGCAGTACCTCACATTCTTAGTTGGACACCCTGTACAATTTTTACATTACACGCAAGTTCAAGGTAAACAAAAATTAGTTACAAAACCCTATGCCAAAATAGAAAATCAAGATATTTAATACGACCCATACCATCAGTATGTACTGATAGCCCCGTCAGTGTCTGTTGATTACCGCACTGACGAGTCAAAGTATATACCGATCGTTTGACATTCCTGTATGTATATAAGTAAATATAATATGTATCAATTACTCATATAGTGTTATATATTACAGGTGGAAAACAAGGAAGTAGTTTTCATTTTCGATGCGCCTCACATGATGTGCGTGACACGTAACAACTTACAAAAGCACTATTTAAAGATGGAGGATGGAGGTACAACCTCCTGGGAACATATAAAAACGTTTTTTGTCAAGGAGTCTGGAAGCGGCCAGAAAAAGACACCACTGACCGCAGTTCACATCGAACCTCATAAGTTCGATCGTATCACACCAAGTTTAGCTATAGATGTGCTAAGCAACACTGTATACACTGAAATGAAATCGTATGTCGAATCTGGAAAATTACCCGAAGAAGCTTTGGCTACTGTACAATGCATCACTTTATTTGACAGGTTTGTGTGTACATATCTATCTGACTATTTGAATCTCGGAAACGGTAAGAGATACCAATGACGACAAATTAGAACTTGAAAAGTTTCACAGCTCCGAGTACATCTGGAGACGAATAAAGCCGAATTTTCCCTAAATTGGTTTTTATTTATTCTGGATTCTATTTGAGATGTGCTTACAAAATGAATTGCACATTAATATTGCTACCTGTTCTCTTCTACAATCGTGAACTTTATTTTTTCTTATGAACGTCATGATTTTTGCATAGGTGAATAGATTCTTAATTCTGGTTTAAAAAGTTTTTTTTGTTTTTAGAGTGGCTTTGATGCCCGTTGCGGTACGTAATTTCCAAGTAGATGGAAGTAGCTCCCGTGAACTTTCAACAGACCTGGCCTCGTGATGGTCTCCATATCCTGCATTGGTATTGCCTGAAGAACATCCAATGTCACGGCCTTACCCTTGCTGGACCATCCATTGGCTCGAGCTGCCGCCTTGAAGATCTGCAGATAGTTCGGCCTGCTCGTCTTGCCATCGAGTGTTGGAGGTATCAGCTTGGCTGAAGCCCCTACTGGCTCTTCCTGCGTCACGGAGCGCTCCAAATCGTTTGTTATCGTACGACGTCTTGGCCTGATTACTCGATGAACCTGTTTCTCAACTTTTCGTAGCTGCGCATCTTGCTCAGAAAAACTTCTGTTGGAGCTGCTCGTCTCCTTCTGTTCGACATCCTGCAGCTTCCCTTGTAGCTCTTCTTGAAGTTTCTCCGCAGCCTCAGATAACCCGATGGCGTATTCATATCTGAGGCCACAGATGATGTGGTCCATCTTTGAGAGAGTCTGATTCACCTTCAGCATCTGCGACAGGGCCTGGTTCTTCTCTCTCAGCATCTACGCTAGGGCACTCCTCCCTCAGCGTACTAGTAGTGTCGATCATCATCGGGGAAAAGGCCTGGTTCTCCTTCAGCATCTGCAATACATACCATAGTTCTCTTTCTGGAGGGCGCGGGTGGTGTCCAGTTTCTGGGAAATCGTCTGGCAGGCAGAAGCAGCTCGGCATCGACGGTGCCTCTGGAACCTCGAATTCGAAGGTCTCTGGATCTTACCTGCAGCTTTCTAAGAAGTTTTGAAGACGGTCCACCAGCATCGCCTTTGATTCCGCCGTCTCGTGCTTAGCCTCCTTTAGCCCCCCTTCAGACCACACAGCCTTTCACAGGCACCCGATGAAACGAAATGATCTCTAAAATGAACGTCCAAGGTTACTTAAAATAGTCACAGTCACTCCCGACACGCGCACAGTTCAGTTTCTAAAACAGTTCAGTAGCTTAAAACAGTTAAAGTCACTCTCACAGTTTAGTCTATAAAACTTTTTACTATTCAAGGTCTAATTCATTACTCAGACAATTCTAACTAATTTATGACAAGTTTATAACCATGTCGACTGGACTATCGCGTGTTGATCTGTTGCTGATTGATCCCCGACTGCCTATTCTGCCGTTGTAGCGCCTATTTATTTCAAATCAACCAATCCAGAAACTTCCAGATAGAACGCGGGCCTAATCGAAGCTCGCTAGATGACGTTAGATCGTTTTTCGATGACGGTAGATGCTGGGAGTGGAGGGTGAACGCGCTTGATGCAGGGTCGCGTAATTTTAGTTGCCTAAGCGTCAATATTGCGCCATCGTTCCTCAAAGTCCCAGGTTCGGTACACTATTTTGAATGTCGCTGAATGATCTGCTGTTATTTGTTGTCATGTTTTATGAGTAGAACTACAGTGGAATACACTATAACGTAAGCTATTTTTCAGGTTATTTGATGTGTTGAATTCAAAGTATGCAGTGGCTATTAATGAGTACGCTAGTGGTTACAAAGGAACAAAATGGCAGAAAGAATATCTAGAAAAGGCAATGAAATGCCTCGAAGCTTTAAAAGTCGTAGGTACCAAAGGCGAAGACAAAACTGGTGAAGTGAAATTTACCAAAGCTTGGTTGACCACCATAAGGGGTACTATGAAAGTTTGGGAGATCATTAAAGAGAAAGATCACCCATATTTGCTTACTAGGCACATGAACACCGAACCATTGGACGCATTCTTCAAGGCACCTAGAGTGTTTAACAGGAATCCAATAAACCCTTCTGAATATTTCCATTATTACTTTGCATCATTTCTTCGCACATATTTTTCAATGAAGCTTAATCTGGTGAAACACACAGATGCGGAAGAGTATGCGCGTGTGGTTTATAAAAGGATTCCGGCAGTTCGGCACAATTTGGACACTCCTCTCCAACGGATGGAACAGAGACCGACCAGTTGGGAATTTCTAGTAATCAAATCCCGTCTTCAGGCGGTGTGTGACGAGCTAGGCCTTAACCGCATACCTATATCGTTTTATTAGCGGGCTCTGTAAAATAATTAAATAAAGTGAACCTTTATGTTACATGAATCACTGTGTGTGGCTGATTCAGTTTCAGCGAAGAGAGGTGTCTCTCGTCTGTCGAGAATAGCTTTAGTGCCATACTATCTATCGTTAAACGTAAACATATGATTTTTTTTACTTTGTTCCATTGATTAACGTACGATTTTGTGTTCAAGTATTACGTATTTTCTTAGTATTCCTAGTATTATTATTATTATTATTATTATTATTACTATTATGTTTGTCGTTTTGATGATCACTTGGATGTAAGAAAGACATCACAAGCTTTCTGAAGTGTTATATCTCTTATACTGAATAAAAATATTTCCATATTTGCACTACTGATTTCACCGATGATTAAAATTCTGCATTCGGGTATGGATAATTTATACATTGCTTTCCAAAAAGCTCTTCAAAGTTATTTTTTGAAGTGGCCAAGTTAGCAAGCTTAAATTTGGGGTGATGAAATTGTCGGCGGCCTGTATTATTACTAAACATACCATCACCAATGACGTCTTGCCCTAAGCCATCACCGGTCAAAAGACCAGTTATGAACTTTTTGCATAGAAAATGAGCATATTATCTTATTGTCTTTGCGTATTTTTTTACGAATCATACACAACATTTGAAATTCGTTTTTACATGTTGTTTATTTTGCGTAATACCTATGGCAAGTATAAGCACTGTTAACTATAGTGATGAGCGATACTGTTATTTCCCAATCACATTGTTAATTGCGATTGTGACTCTTAGATATCAGTGATTTTAAAGCGAGACGTGATCACAACATTTGCAAAAAGTGCACATTGGGTATGTAAAAAGAATATAAGTGGCTGTGGCCGACAATGAGGATGTATAATAAAATTATGATACATAGCTAATAATAAATAAATATTTATTTTTAAAAACTGAACAAAATATATAAAATATGCGATTTTTGGTGATAAATAGGAAACGAAAATAAGAGACATTCTTATACAAACAAAAATAAATTAAAATAGTATTTCTGTTACTGCTTAATAATAATAACTAAAGATGAAAACAACAAATGTGAAAAATAGTAAAAAAATAATATAATAAAAGTAAACATATTAGGAACGCAAACACAACAGTCTTAGGCCCGTATCGTCAGTCGTCCCTACAATTGTAGGGCGCGTTTATGGCCTCCTTGATTGTCATACTCTTTTCTCTCCTTCAAAAATTTCTAGATTACACTCGTTCCGTGTCAGCATCAGCGCTCTCCTATTGTTAAGATATGTTTTCCTTTTAAATTGTAGGAAATTTCAGATTGAAAAAACATGATAAAACTCAAAAGCAAGCACAATTTGATGCAAATAGATGTTTGTGACATAACCTCAAAATAGAGCGCTGACACGGAGAAATAGAAAACTATGACAATCAAGGAGGCCATAAACGCGCCCTACAATTGTAGGGACGACTGACGATACGGGCCTTAGTCTCAGTCTTTGCTTATGGCTCCGCCACCACAGAAGAGGATCGCTTTTCGTGGTAATATTTCTTCCTCAAGTTATCTCTGAAGTTCAATTATTGCCCGTGACATAGATGTTCCTTTAGGTTGGGTTTGGGCCACAATTTTATCGAAGTCACTAAAAATATCTTCTTCTGCATGATCTTCTGGAGTTTCTTCGATAAGTTGTACTTCCGGTTTTTTCTGATTTTCGCGTGCCACTTCATTTATTTTTTTTACTATTATTTCGGTTACCGTCTTTTTTATGTCCTCGGCTACATAATGATTTCTAAATGCTAAATTTTTGAATCTGGGATCAAAATACGTGCTGACGGACAATGTTTGACTCTTCTCAATGTTACCAAGACGTTTTTGTAACTCTGTAAAAAACTTTTGTACAATATCAGTTAATGGTTGTGAATATTTTTTTTTAGTTAGTCTTTCAAAAATATTTATTAGTCCGTTACAGATTGGTATGACAAGAGCACCAGTACAATATTTTTCCCCACTCAACGTTTCAGTCGCTCTTTCAAAGTGTTTTAGTATTTGACATAATTCTTTTATAACTTGCCATTCCGCAGACGTAAGAGTAGGTAGCTGTTTATCAATAACGGCCAACGTACACTTAATAGCCTCTTCCAACTCAACAAATCTTTGTAACATGTGAAACAAACAATTCCATCTTGTTGGGACTTCTAAAATTAGCTTCAATTGATTTTTTCCCAGGTTTTCCAGATATTTCATGAGCTTGTTATTTGAAATGGTACTTTTTTTAAAGTGATTGACTATTTTCTCTGATTTTTTCTAAAACACTTAATATTTCATCATTCTTTATACCATCTTTGACAATTAGGTTAATAGTATGTGCAACACATCCCATATGTGTCCAGCCGATTTGCTGCAATGCCTTCTGTATATTTGGAGCATTATCTGCTACAGCAAAGATATCCCGATTTTCGATTTGCCAATCTCTTGTAACCCTTTTCAGATCTTCAGCGAGGTTCTCAGCTGTGTGACGCATGTCAGTTGCGGAACATTTCAGGAGTATCGACTTAAAATTGAATTCGCTGTCCAAAAAATGTGCTGTTACACCAACATAGCTAACGTTGTTAATTGATGTCCAGGCATCTGTTGTATACAAAACGTTCTGCCAGTATTTATTATTGTTTTGGTATTAGTGAGACATTCTTCATATAAGGCAGGGATCAGAGTTTTAGAAATGATATGTCTACTTGGCAGCTCATATGAGGGATTCAATGCTAATACGAATTCTCTGAATCCAATATCATCTACTACTGAAAAAGGTTGAAGGTCTTTAATAAATAAGCCAAGCAAGTTTTTATCTAAATTGTCTTTGCTTCTAACAGATATTTTTGGAGGTACACGGAAATAATTGTCGACCCTGGTTTGATCTTGATGTGACTTATTTGTTCAACTAAAGCCGTTCGACCTTCCACGGAATTAAGTGATGAAACTTCTGAAGTAGATGGACGATCGTTATCAATACTTTCTTTATTCTAAAATAAAGCATATAGGTAAGTAATATGTATTTTTTATTATTGAATAATGACAGTGTTGCAATACCTGGCCATTTTCTTTATGTTGGGCTACCACTGTTGACCTCTTACTTTCCAAAAAAGTGATTGTGACCGTAGGATGTTTCTTTTGTAAGTGCTTTTTTAAATTTGACGAGCTCGTCTTATATGAAAGTTTTGATTTACACATAGTGCATATTGCATGACCTTCGTCTATCCGATCAAAAAATTTCCATATTTCGCTCGTTTTCTTTTTAGCCGAGACGGAGGCCATTATTTTTTTACATATGCGTAGATGACGTAACTCCTAAAATTATACTCAAACTGGAAACTTTTAGTAATTAAAGATGGATCAGATGATGCAATTTACATATTCTATAAAATGTTACTGTTAATCACATATCGATCTATTAAACTTTCCAGTGCCAGTATTTTAAATCGCCGAGTAGCAACTAGCAACCAACCAACCAAAGAGAACGAAGACCACAGTGTCAACAAGCTTGAATTTCGTTTATCGCCATAAGAATAACAAGGGAAATTAAGCGTGCCGCGCCTTAAGGAATCTCTGTCTCACTCTCACCGTCTCCCACCCAGCGGCAGGGTGCGAGATTGTGGTTTGTGGGGTGTGTCTGTGATCGAGTCAAACTTTAGGCCCGTATCGTCAGTCGTCCATACAATTGTAGGGCGTGTTTATGGCCTCCTTGATTGTCATAGTCATTGCCATTGTCATTTCGAAGCAGGACGACACTATCGCCAATGAGCGATAGATGGGTACTGACGAAACTCGATCATCTGTGATCCTGGCGGTGGATATCTTGCCTTGGAATGTACGAGATACGGTGTTGCCAAGCGAACCGATGGTGTAATGTCGCAGAATTTGTGGCGATCCTGACCTTTGATTTCGACCTAAAATGAAGCGCCGTTAGGACTGATCTGCAATCGATCCTTCACAGATTCTTCACAATTCAAAAAAGTGTAGGCTCAAAATAAAACCATCATTTGGGCATAGAGAGTAAAATAACGCATATTTTTAACGTTCATCTTAAATCCAGCCGGCTTCTATATCTTTCTAGCATATGTGTCTATTATCAAATTCAAGCGGATAACCAAATGAAAATGGTATTTACCATTTTGGGTTAGTATTTACCGATCCGTTCAAGCGAGTGTGGTTATCAGTTTGGTTATAAGATCCGTGACGTCATGAATCAGCTGTTATATGTCACAGTTATCACCGCAAAATTGTGGTATTTACCCAACTCGAGAGTAGTTTTATATTTCTGGTTATTATTTGAAACGTGACAAGTTAGAATTTTGCCTGGTATTGCATATTGTTATTGTACTTCAGCTTCATTTTTGGGAAACTTGATACAGGCTGACTTCAGTGTTAGCATAAAGTGGAGCACCTTATTAGTTATACTCATTACTGTTGTTGGGAACACTTTCAATCTAGTTCCTATGTTTAACAAAGTATCCTGTGTAGCCACATACCACAAGAGTATTAAAATATGGCCATTTAACTCACTGGATGATGTCCACCTGTATAGGGTTTTGCTAATATGTGTTTTCATCGTTTTTTCATTATTTCTGCTAAATCAATAAATGTTTTCTTTGACATGCGGAAAACTTTAGAGAATTGAAAGTTATCATAGCTACAAAACCATCGTTCCATCATTAAACAAATTTTTCTGAAAAAAAAAAACATTTCTCCCATGAATATTATGAAAGGTTTCTTATTTAAACTTTCCATACACCGTTGTATACAAAAAAGCACCGATTATTAAGTGATAATAAAAATAATCAGAGATTATATACGCACTTTTCTAAAATAAACAACTTGCAACGAAACCGCGGTTAAAACCAACGCGTTTAAGCGATTCGTATAACTGACGTCATCAACCCGTATATCATCTTGAACCATATTATAACCGCGGCACATAACACAGAAATTTTGGTTATTCGCTTGGATTTGATTTATAAGTCTAAACACACTTCTCTCTCGTACACATCGAAATCGAGCCGTCAGTCAAAAGTATAGTAATCTAACCAGGGTAGAGATGATCGATATATCGGTACCGGCGACCTTTCCCGGTGACTTGAATGGTCGCCGTTAGTCCCGGCGACCGGATTCTCCATGAAGCAGCGACCCAGATCGCTGTTTGGAAGTATCGGTATCGGTAACCACTGATCGGTAGCTGTAGCGCTGTTTCGGTCGCGGTCGCTGCCAGGAAGCATATACACATCGTGTTCGCGATCATCGCGCGGGAAGTACAAGGTCGCTACAGCGTAGCCTAACCTAGTTTGTTAGTTTTTATTGTTATTGTTGTGAGTTCCTGTTTCATAGAAAAATGTTTCGTTTATTAAGCAACGTTTAACATATAAAAGAAGCATTTTTATACTACATTTGTTATGTTTTAAAAGTTTTATTTTGACTGGTAAAATAGTATTTTGTTTTACTTTTTAAGATTCATAGAAAGATATTTTATGTATTTTTATGATTTTATGTGTTTTGTGCTCAATATTGTTAAAAACAAAAACCTTAAATATAGTTTAATTCAAATCTTCAGGAACCTGAACATCTACACCTCCTTAATATCAATGGATAACCGCCGCCAAATATCGAGTAATTTAATCAGCGCCAGGGAGTCGCTGGCTGCTGGCAGCGACCATAGATAAGCAGTGACCTAAAGCGCTGCTAAATCTACCGGCGACTTTAAGGTCGCTGTCACCGTTATCCCGGCGACTTGCAAGTCGCTGCTAAGATCATCTCTAAACCAGGGGACTCCCTGAAAAAATGGCGTTTGACAATGACATAAGTCAATCGTGTTGCCCTAAAATAACATGGAATTCTACCGTCATTGGTGTATGTGTTCTATGTTCTACAGTGTATTTCAGTATTGTGACGTGATTGTGACTTTTGTGGGCGTATATAATCAAATTCAAGCGGATAACCAAATAGAAATGGTATTTACCATTTTGGGTTGGTATTTACCAATCCGTTCAAGCGAGTGTAGTTATCAGTTTGGTTATAAGATCCGTGACGTCACGAATCAGGTGTTATATGTCATAGTTATCACCGCAAAATTGTGGTATTTACCCAACTCAAGAGTAGTTTTATATTTCTGGTTATTATTTGAAATGTGACAAGTTAGAATTTTGCCGGGTATTGGATATTGTTATTGTACTTCAGCTTCATTTTTGAGAAAAATGATACAGGATGACTTCAGTTTTACCATAAAGTGGAGCACCTTATTAGTTATACTCATTACGGTTGTTGAGGACACTTTAAATGCAGTTCCTATGCTTAACAAAGTATCCTGTGTAGCCATATACCACAAGAATATTAAAATATGGCCATATAAACTCACTAGATGATATCCACCTGTATACGGTTTTGTTAATATCTTTTTTCATCATTTCTGCTAAATCAATAAATGTTTTCTTTGACATCCGGAAAAATTTAGAGAATTGAAAGTTATCATAGCTACAAAGCCATGGTTCCATCATTAAAAAAAAATCTGAAAAAAACATTTCTCCCATGAATATTATGAAAGGTTTCTTATTTAAACTTTCCATATACAGTTGTAGACGAAAAAGCACCGATTATTAAGTGATAATAAAAATAATCAGAGATTATATACGCGCTTTTCTAAAATAAACAACTTGCAACAAAACCGCGGTTAAAACCAACGCGTTCAAGCGATTCGTGTAACTGACGTCATCAACCCGTGTGTCATCTTGAACCATATTATAACCGCGGCACATAACACAGAAATTTTGGTTATTCGCTTGGATTTGATTTATGTTTTGTGATAAAAACGCTGCGTTTGCGTGTTTCGTATCAGCGTTCGTTGCAGATTGTATTTATGTGCAAGTGCACTGATTTTATTTTTACTTCCTGTAATAACGGTTCAGGTGAGGCTTATACAATACTTTAGGTAAGGCTAAGTACTTTGCTTCATTGTAATTGCGGGGGTTGAACATAAAACAGTCTGTAAATTTAACATCTACAATGGGCGATAGGGTCGAGGGATTCCCTCATCACCAGGGAAATATTCAAACATGGCGGAACTGCACTTGTTGCGTAGATGTGGCCAGTAGATTTGGACAGTACCTAACTGTTTAAAATGGAGTTTTTGAACTATAAAATCCCATAGATATTTATGTGTATAGCCAAGATTGTTAAAAAACAACTAGTTCCTGTGTCAGTCTGTTTATACTTGATATAAAGCCTATCAGTTTCCAGACTGCATATTGAGCATATCTTTTAAGCACATTATAGTGAAGTATCAGCACAGATAAACGATATCTTCGGATACTTAATCGAATTCTATGAATCATTTTATGACACTTTTTTCACCATTCTATTCATATCAAACAATTCATAATACTGATTGTATAGGGATGCTGCCCTGCTGGTACTGTTGCGTCTTGTAGATACTAGAACTTCGGATTTCACTGTTTTCTCACTTGAAACTTATAGAGGGTAGTCTGACAGATTATTTTAAAACCAAAGAAGTGTGGATGAAGCACGCTTTTTATGAAATTCTTTTCCCAAAATACTATATTTAGCTCTTATTTCCACCGCCATCTGCCATATGACGTTGACGTCTGTGCACATGTCTCATGTCATATATGAGTGGCGCTTGCCTGCGGCGTTGCCGGATTGGGCTCCGCATTTAGGGAAAAGTATGAATAGTGGAAAATTTATATTCATATTAATGAAACAAAATTATGAAAAGAAACAAAAAAATAAAATAACCCAGTAATAAATTAAAAAGGGATTCGTAATAATTATAGAATTGCTTTTTATTTTAATGTTATTTTTTGTTTTTTATAATTACGTGGAATTGTTTTTTGATTTACTACTGTTTTTATTTTTTGTCTTTTATAATCATTAGAAATTGCTTTTTATTTTACTGCTGTTTGTTAATTTTTTTTATAATTACATGGACTTGTTTTTTGTTTTACTACTGATTTTATTTTTTGATTCTTATAATTATTTACAATTATTTTCTAGTTTACTTGTGTTATTTTTTGTTTTATACTTTGCTACTGTTGTATGTTTCAGTTTTTCGTTTTTGTGTTTCATTAATTAATATAAAATATGTATGTTTTTCACTTTTAATATTTTTCCCTAAATGCGGAGCCCAATCCGGCAAACACCGCAGGCAAGCGGTTCTCATATGTCTTATATGACATATGCACAGACGTCAACGTCATATGGCAGATAGCGGTGGAAATAATGGTGGAAATAGCTGTTAAAAACGTGTTGGGGTAATGAATGATGAAAGGCACACCACACTTTTTCTGTTTTAAAATAATCTACCAGACTAAACTCTATAAGTTTCAAGTGAAAAAACAATCAAATCCAAAGTTCTACAAGACAGTACTGATGCTGTCACAGAATGTCACTGGCGCGGAATTTAAATATACCATGTACAGTACCCTACAAAACTTAACAATAAGAAACGTTCAGCAAGATACAAAACTCAACAGAGGCTATCAAACTTCTTTCTTGGAATTAAGCAAACCAAAATACCACAATAATATTTTATCTTTATGTTATGTTCAGCCTGGGCCTAGAGGGCCACAAATTGATGAGGGGTCCCTTAAACGCCTAAAAATCAAAGGGAATTACCCAAAAATGTCTGTATTCACATGAACTGTATAAGTTTTGGAGAAATGAATCATTACTTCATTTCCACTTTTTTATAGTTAGAAGAAATCATGTCCCACCAGAGGCAACATCAGGATTTGGATATAAAAACACCTGCAGATCTAGATAGACTAATAGTTGATATGAACAGATTGAAGATATGCAAAGAACTTAAAAAGCTCATAGTTTTTTTATATGAAAGAAAAATATATGAGCAGGATGCTATCTCCAGGGATTACTTGAATTTTGGCCTTGCTAGTTACTTTATTTTAGATGCTGACAAGTATGAGCATCTGTTTAGAAACCTGCAGCTTTTGCCTACTAAGATTCTTGTTCAGGAAATTGGTAGTCTTGTTACCTTTATGCCAGGATTACATAATGAGGTAAATATTGCTTTCAGTCATTGTACACAGGGTGTTACAGAACATAGTTACAAACTTTTTGTGGTGGGTTCATCATATAAAAATATGAAGAAAATTCATATAAACATTATGAGAAATTGTACCTGTTTTCATATTATCTTCTGGTAGTAGTTCTCTTGTTCTATTTTTTTGGAAGGGGCAAAAGTTAGATATTGAGAAAATTTCAAATTTCATTTTTAAATGTTTTCTTGTTTCTGATTACCCCAGGTTGTTCAGGCTTTAGTATTTTTAGGCAACTATAATAGCAGAAAATGGTGAAATTCTCTCATTCTAATTGATTCAAATTTGTACAGAGAAAGCTCACAGGCAGGTTCAGCCCAAAAATATGAAAAAAGTTCTGAATGTATTAAAATAAAAAGTTTTCATAATACAAGGTGCTTAGTCTGTTTTTGATAGTTCTCTTTATATTTTTCAAAAATAGGTTCAGATTCGACATACAACATTGACTACCTTTTAGAATCTTTTGTTTAGACCCAAAATTTTCAAAATATATAATATAATCTTTTTATCATATTGAGCTGGCGCTTTTTTATGCACACGAAAGAAACCTCTAAGAGACGCTTTTCAATCATTGTACGGTTTTTGCAAAAATCATACAATGAGAATTTCCGGACGCGTCTTTAAATTAACTCTTTTCATATTTTTACATGCTGATTCTGTCCTTAACTTAAACTTTCATGACAACATTCTATATATGGCCATAATACCATAGGTGCTAGAGCTTGTTGAAATAAAATATGAAGCTTTTCCAAATCGGGCCAGAGATGTATCCTTACTAGTGGATGAATTAGAAATAACTCCTGAGGTGATAGAGTTTGCTGGTAAATGTTATGGCATTGTGGATGATGGTGTAACCCGTAAATACACCCCTGCAAAGTATGTTACAAAGATATGGGTCAAATCACTTGGTCAGTATTAAGTTTTTTCCTTATGTTCATGGTGCAGAGCTCACGAAATAATGCCCAAGTAACACAAGCACGTGAAAATGACGTTTCAAACTGGTCATAAGAACTCTCGAGTTTAATGACGTAAAAGTAACGTGAAAATGACCTAATGTAATATACTGATGACGTCATATAGCAGACGTTAATGAAACGTCAATTACTGAATGTGAAGATGAGATGACGTCTATTACTTATAATGTATAATCAGTTTCAGCTTCTTTAAAAAAATCAAATACATATACTGTGTTATCAGTAGTATTTCAAAGCTGGATCACCATACAAATAAATTTTGACATTGGCTTGGTGCTGCTTGTCTAGCGAGAAAGACGAGCTGTTAGTCGGGTCCCCATTTCTCACTTTGATAAAATGACAAAAATATCCACCAAATGTGTTGCGCAATTAGTTTTTCCTTAGGCTTGAAAAAGACCTTTCTGGGGTAGCAGTGGAAACAGGTATGGTAGCCAAAATTTGTAGCAATGTGTAGATATTTGGATATACTATTTGATTGCATGTATCTAGGCATTCCAAAGCAGATTTTTGACCCCCGTGGCTACGGCCATGGTTTTGGGAATACTCTACGTGGAAATCGGAGCAATGTGACGCGGTATCGAGTAGAAATGGGGAGATCACGGATGAAATAACGTCGATTGCAGATTGCAGCGATCCGTGATTGTCGTTTACTGTCAATTGTCACTCGATGCCGCGTTGTCAGATTTAATCTAAAAACATTTTGTGTTTTATTTTTTGTTGTATGTATATGAGTTAATTATTTCTCTGCCTGCTGACTAAATTAAAAAAAACATAGCGTACATATAAAAATATATGATTAAAAATTCCTCAAAAACACTTTATAACATCTTACAGTAGATCACGTACTAAATTGAACACTTAGTAGACGTTCATTACGACGTCGATATTTTGAGCAATCGAGTCAGTTGACGAGTTATCACCAAACAAACTTCGACATCATTATGGCGTGCTTGTGCAAGCTGGGTGACTATTTAGCGAAGCTCTATTTGACGTAAAAACACGAAAACTCTCTAGAATCCAGGGATACTGAAGAGGCTTTTGAGATTTCTAATGGGATGCGTTTAAAATACATTGTATTGAAAATCGTATATATTCGTTTTGTGAATTAGATATTGTTTGCTATCTTATAGCTATAAGCTAAGAAGTTCCTTCTCGGATTCCGATGAAATTTTTACACAATGTTACTACTATGTCAAGGACGCAAAGCTTTGTAGTTTTTGAAAATCGGTCCAGTGGCGGCGGAGGGAAAACTGAGAATAATAGGATCATGTTTTGTATCGGTATTGAAGCGCAAAAAACATACGGACCTCGCACGAAACGAAAAATAACTCGCTACAGCGATGCCGCGCACGCGGAAAGGGACAACGTTGCCACGTGGTTGGTAATTACCAGTAGGGCAGGGAAATAATGTTTATGGACTAATTGTATGGGCCTGTTTGGCTGACTTTTCTCAGGGGATAAATTGCTCTGAACTTAATCCGTTGAGTAGGAAGTGCAGAGTCAACCCACTTGACCCAATTTTTTAATTTTCAATTGTTTTTAATTATTAATTGGTTACTGCCAACTCAATTATTCCAGGGTCGGTGTTATCAAATATTAACATGGTATTTTGGAGTTTAACTAAGCATGTCACCTGAAAAAATTTGCCAAATAATGGAGCTTCCAAGAATAGGAAGGTTCGCCATTTTTTGATTTTGACTCAAATCGAGAGATTTTGTTATTAAAAAACGATAAAAAAACTGAGCAAAAAATATTGATATTTACGTCGACTAAAAGCATTTCAAAATCAAGGATCCGCGCGAGGCTGGAAAACGTACCTGTGCGCGAGACTAGACCGCGTGACGTCAGTAGCCAGACACATCTCACTAGCCTGGCCCACTGCATTTACCATTCTCACAACAATCGGTTTGGAATAGTTAGAGCTGGTACGATAGATTATTGTTAAATTCTGTGAACTTTGACGGTGTTAAATGTCGAACAGAAAGTGCTGTTTTGTGCCAAAATGTACAAGTATGTCAAGTACAACACCACAAAATTTTTTTGTGAGTGTTCCAAAAGCTGCCGCACAACGTAAAGAGTGGTTTAAAAGTGGTTTGACGCAGCTCAACGGGATCTAAAATCAGTTTGTTCCACGTCGACCATGAAAACTATCTACAATAATCCTAATATTGCACCCCATAAATTTGCATGTCAACTGGGTAGACAATTAAGCTCTACGAAACGAGTGTTCAGCGAAAAAAGGGCAAGGCAGAAAGACATAGCCGAAAAGTCCGAGCCTGAAGCGTAGAAGTTATTGAGAAGGAGCATGATGAACTGCCTGAACCTTTAACAGTAGAAGTTCAGTCACAGGCATGCCAAACCAATCAGGTACATTTTAGAAGCAGTCAGTTCATATCTCGCAAAAACGGAAAGTAATGGATGTTGCTGTATCGTCAATAATAATTCCTGCGTTTGCTAAACAGATTTCATAGCGGCCAAAAAACGTTTGCAAGTGGAAAGTGAACGGGCAAACGTCCGAATCTGATTCGTATCAAGCCAGTGGAAGCAGTACTGAAAGTAGTGACAGCGAAGCTGACCAGCTTACTGCGGAGATCGTAGTCATTCTAAGCGCAATATTAGTCAACGTTTAGAACCTGGCTTCATTGCCCATCCCACGAATGCAGCCCTAAACTAAAATTCTATAATGTGACTGCCCCCCCCCCCCCCAATTTAAATATTCCCCAATAGACCCTAAAAAGATAAGATTCTCTCTACATCCCTGGAATTTCTCTCATTGAAAACATATTAGGTACCGTACTTTACTTCAGAATAGTGTAATAAAGCCTCATTATGCATGCAAAAAGAACCAATTTCGGGGCTCTTAATAGGCGTAACAAGGTAAAAAGGTATGTATGATAATTTAAATTCCATATTATTTTACCTAGGAAGAAAAAAGCAGTGATAAATAGCCTTCAAAATTATTGTCACGAGCAGGCATTATTACGTCTTGATAGTATTTTCTTTCAATAGACTAAAGCAAGGCAGGTTCAATTTTTGCGGAGGAATACAAAAAAATACTACCCGTTGGAGCTAAACAAAAAAAAATTAGCTTCATATAGGTACTTACCGAACTACTTTAACACCGCTGCTCTGAGGTTCATTTAAATTTGCATTATTTGCCAAAAACTCGTACACCATTTCCACATTCACATGGTGTAGATTTCGCGGATCAGCTTTCTGATAACCTTGGAGCATTGTGCTAGCACACATAAATAAAGTACACAAACGTCGGTCCCAGTTTATATAAATTCGTATTCGTATACTCTTCACTCCGTATACAAGACAATACAAGCTACAAGTACTCTATGAGGGAGACAGCACGTGTCTGGCTACTGACGTCACGCGGTCTAGTCTCGCGTACAGGTACGTTTTCTAGCCTCGCGTCGATCTTTGATTTTAAAATGCTTTCCGTCGACGTAAATATTAATATTTTGAAATAAGAAAATACGAAAAATGTCGAACCTTCCTATTCAATAAAACTTTGGTAATATCTCTGGATCACCGTAGATTTATTCATCAGGTCCCGAGTCCCGAAAAAAACCACAAAACTCACAGATTTTGATTTAAATACATCTTCAGTACAAATAACTGGCAAGTTCTTTATGAGTCCTCATGGATAAAACTAGGCTACACTAGAAACTTTTTTTATACATACAAATTAAATCCGTTAACCCGTTAGTCCTACACCCACACAGATCAGCGGTGCGCTTATTATTAACTTCAGAGTTAGCCAGTTAAAATATGATAGCGTCACTCCTGGTGTAATTCAGTCTAATGTAACCATTACAGTGCAAGTTTCTTAATGCCTTCCGTCGATTCACAGAGTTTGATTTTGTTCACTTATTACAAAGTCTCTTTAATGCCTATAGTCGATTTACAAAAATTTTCATTTAATTCACTCAAGTTATGCAAGAGAAATTAAATATATCAGAATTTGAATAAATGATCGATTCCGTAAAATACATCAGCTTGCAGAAACTTTACTGCTCAGTCTAATATGAGATGTACCAACCCGAATAGTCATATATATATATATATATATATGTATATATATATATAAAAACAGATATTTAGGAGGAATTAAGAACAATTAAAAAAAGCGAAAAAATAAAAGTATTTTTTTTGAGAACTCCATCCCACTAAAACCTCAAAAGGCTATTCAGCTTCTCTGAATTCCGAGATAAAAAACCTAAGGGCACTCTACTAATTGTATGAATATAAAAGTATATCGGTACCTATATGTGGACCAATTAAAAAATAAATACACCTCGGCAGAATTAGGATATCCGTACTGAATTGAAAAAATACCACATATTCAGGAACATTGTTTTAAGAGTTAATTACTAGAAATTCGGATTTCAGTTTTCAAAGATCACGAACATCGTTACATCCTATTCATCGCATTTTGCGTAATATTCTGAAGCACATAGCAGGTTCAATTTCGCTTACTGTGCACATCAAATTTTGTAAGGTCATGAGTCATGTGGTTGGTCTATGGTATCTCTTTCAGTGTGGTTGCTCTTTCTATCCTGCATTGAACTGTACATATACTGATATCTAAATATTCTAGATTGGACCCCCACGGACAAAGAATTCCTCGCGAAGAATTCTAGGAGTGCTTGCAATTAAATGAAATCCGAATTTCTGGTGATTGTGTACCAATGAAAACATCTACCTATGTACCAATGAAAACATCTACCTAAACATTTGTGGTAGTGTATGTGGTTTCAATCTCATGGAGAGATTCAAAATCCGATGCTGTTTAATATTTATTTATTGTGGTCGGCATACAAGTATCAAACTATTTCATTTCACTTTTTTGTTGATTGTGATTTATACAAAAGAAGGGTATTTCTACTCAACTGTTGTCTCATACTTAGGTTACTGGGACAATCTATGTGATTTAACTTATTTTTACTTATTTAGGTGCTGGTTTCGCCGATCCATTGGCCTATTATTTTACTGGCCAACTTGCTACAGCAGAGCAACTGAAAAAATATATTTTTGATTGCATTACTAAGTTGCAAGCTATCAACCTAAATGTAGTTGTCGTGAATACAAAACTGAGATCAAACTTTTGGGAACTATCAGAGTTGTTGGGAATAGAACCAGACAAACAATCGTTCAAGGTAAATGTCTATAGTTATTTCTGTTTTGTAGTTCTTGTTTCATCTTATCATGAAGTGATGATCTTTCCTAACTTGCTGATAAACACTATAGGCCCAAAAATTTGGATTTCGCTAACAATTATTTTATTTATAAGTTCATTTCCATACAAAAAACGGTACAACCAATTTTTATTGAATTTACACCAGATACATTATTGCCAACGTTAGAGACTACTACAAAGATGTCACTTGCTGAACAGCTGTACACCTCAGTAGACGTCAAAACGTGATGGATACTCGTGAAATAGGGTTTATCCTTTGGTTGCCCTATAGGTTATAGGGTTTATATCAGCAGGTTAAGAAGGGTAAGTCCAGATAGTTGACCGCCGACTTCCGATACAGTTGGAACTGTTTTGCACGGCGTTTGTATGCAGTCTGCGAAAATCAAAAGCTCCCAAATTGGGCATAACAAATAAGATTAAAAATCGCTTTAAAATAAACTGAGTACTTTTTGGGGTCTTATATGGAAGCTCTGAACTTTCATTTAGACGCTTGGTTACGTCAAAAGAATACATTTTAAACCAAGTTCTTGAGCACTGAAAATGCCAATTTTAAACACTCATTCAGTGATAATTAAAAAATACTCAGCTTCAAAGAATTGTTGCTAAGAACTCGTTTTTGTCCAGAATGATTCGAAAAAGCTGACAAAAATTGGCCGGAGTGAAAAAATATGTTTTTTTAAATTCGTTTCAAAGAAATTGTTGAAGTAATATTTTCTGCGGGTTACCAACCGGAAACCTGATGATTCATGTTGAAGGTCTAACAAACCTGATCACATTTCACAGTAGCAGGTATGGCAAAGTACGAGATATAAGTAATTTTAGTAATTGTCTTTAAATAAAAAATAAAGAGCAAGTGCAGTACGCCCGTGTCACCACGTCTGCTAAATCCAAGGTTCGCATTTTGTCAGCATACGATGTATTGATAAATTCACCAGCCACACTCTGACGTAAAGGTATCGTGAAACCCCGTTTTTGTGCTCCGGACACATTTTTCAGATTTTCCGGATCGTAATAGACAAAAAAGATCCCTAGTAACTGTTTTTTCGGTTGACCGTTTTCGAGTTATAAGTAGTTCAATGATTGAAAAAGCCTAAAACTGGTAAGTTTCAATTCTTAAAAACTCGGTTATCACTTAACATTTTTGATGTTGCCTAAATCAAAGTGTAAACCTTCCGCAAAAAGACCCCGAAGAGGATTTTTAAGCTCAGTTTATTTTACTATAATTTTTTATCTTTTTGGTAGGCTAAAAATGGCGAACTTTTGGTTTTCGTAGACTGTACAGGGCGATTTATAATGGCAAGGCGTTGTTGCGTGAGTGGCTGCAAAACAAAGGAGGGACTCAACCGGGTGTCAAATTGACACCCTGTTCGTGTGCGTTGATAATGTTCAGCAATTATTGTTAATCCAACAAATGTGGAATTCGGGACAATACAGGAGCTGTTATGACTATCCTAGCTCGCACTTGACTTCTGCTTAGCTTTGGTTTGTCGCTCTAGAGCACGCTGATGAGTCACCAAATAACAAGAAACATCTGCGCATGGTTTGATGTCTGCGGTCTGCTCTGGTCGTACTGTAGGTGGTAATGAAGGATATCGATACAACATTTATTTATGATTCATAAGAGCAAGCACAGTAGGATAGTTCACAACAAACGAGTTTCTGGCCCTTTTCCTGGCACTGTGGTCTGTAATATAAAAGAACATTCGGTGATTTTTTATAAAATCAGGAATATTAAACTGCAGCATGAAACTGTTTAAAAATAAATACTTCTTTTTTCGATAACAATGAATTTTTGGAATATACTTGTTTATCATACGCGACAAGCTGTGAAACAGGATATATTGATTCCATGCTGTACTAACTGTTTGGTGTTGGTCCTGATAATCGTAAAACACCGAACTACTAACAAATAAATTCTATTGAATATAAAGACGGTACTTACTCTAGTTGATACTGAAGAACACAGCTCCGCACAGGATAGAATGGCAAGAGTGAACCCCCCAGGGGGACTGCCCCCAGAGCGAGTGCCCTCCAACTAGTTTTTATAATCAACAATATCTCCACTTCGTCTGATAAGAATACACCATTGCTGATTATGCATACACATCAGCGGATGTAGTTAAGGATATCTATTCGTAATCTAGTGAGCTGGCGCTTGTAAGGCTCCACAGGTCGGTCACTCGTGACAATACTCTAGAACAGATGTTTCCAATTTTATTTAAACTTGTAAACCTAATTGATCAGACTTTTTTTGGCGGGACTCTAGCTGGCTATTTCAATAACTAAGCTGTTTTCCTTTTCAAATATTTTAATGTTAGAATTAAAGAAAGGACAAATTATAAATCGTCCCATCGTAGGAGTGATGGTACGGCGTGGTTATGAGTTTTCCAAGAACGTTTTATTTAACTCTCGGACTGACCGCGGAACCCTTGTGATCCTTCCGGTTCCGCGGATCACTGGCAGTCAGCAACAATGTCAGTAAGTTTCCTTATCTTCACTGTTTCTAAGATGCAATGATGAAGAGATGTTAGTGCTCCGTGAGATGTGGTTTTCAGTACGATCTAAAGCCAGGGATAATATATCAAGGATGTGAAATTGATGATGCAGGCTTCTATGTTTTGCTAAAGTGTGCCCTCTGGGGACTGATATGGGACGAAATCTGTTAAGTGGCTGTCCATAAATATGGACGCATATATTTACTAGCCCTTTCATGTAGCGCTTAAGGTAACAGATATGTTAATATCCTCTTCAGTGAAACAGCAGGTGTGAACTTTTGATCACTTGAAGTAGAATGCATGTTAGTTTGGAAACATTGCTCTAGCTGCTAGTCACAACTGGGCCAGCCAGATCAGTTCACCCAGTTTATGGTTAAATGCAAGATCGAAAAACAGTCAGAGGTTTGGGGCTAACGCAGCAATGATATTTACTTTTTTTCACTCCCTTCAAACATATAGGGCTACATTTTTCTTGATTGTGAACATGATAAGACGAGAATGTAATAAAATAATGATAAGAGTTTCATAGAGCGCACTTTGAGTTGTGAGACATTCATGTGAAGAACTCCGCAACTTTTTGGGAAATTCTTAGTTACTTGTAGAGAGGAAAGGAAGAAGGGAGAGGGTAGAAGGAAAGGTGACGGAAGGGAGGGGAAAGGAGGAGAAGGAAAAGGGAAAATGAGAACGAAGTTGTCATCTCATTTAAGCGCAGATGGCCTGACAATACCGCTGAAAGTAGTCAACCTACACCACCACTTACGCCCCCCCCCCCAAGAGGTGGTGCTTTATCTGAACCTGATACTATTCTGTTCTTGACTCTGTATATTTTGCTGAAATCTTAGGTTATATGTATAAATTAATGAACTAATACTTAATTTCATTAAAGGTTGAAAACAAGGAAGTAGTTTTCATCTTCGATGCGCCTCACATGATGTGCGTGACACGTAATATCTTACAGAAGTACTGTTTGAAAATGGAGGATGGTGGTACGACCTCCTGGGAACATATCAAAACATTTTTTGTCAAGGAGTCTGAAAGCGGCCAGAAAAAGACGCAACTGACCAAGCATCACATCAACCCTGTTAACTATGACCGTACAATGTCGGCTATAGCTATAGACGTGCTAAGCAATACTGTATATACCGAAATGAAGGCATATGTGGAATCAGGGAATTTACCTGAAGAAGCTTTGGCTACCGCACAATGCATTAATTTGTTTGATAGGTTCGTATGTCGATGTTCCTATTATGTACCATGCTTTCCTGAGTACAGCGTTTTTTTTTGACATATTCATGTAGATTGGAAGGCAGTTTTTGTCGCCAGAATTTTGTTTGCTTATTGTAGATTTATTTAGCATTAATGCTATAATATCAATGTTACACAGTTCATCACATAATATATTATGTTCAAGACTACATATTTTTATACAAAATTTCACTACTGTGAATTCTGGTTTTCCATGAAATATTTTTTTAATTCTCCTTGCACACAACTTGATATCATTACTTAATTCATTAAATTCATACCATCCTATTTGAAATACTCATTTGTTTGTTCTATTTGTTTGTTTGTTTCAGATTTATTAAGCATTAATGCTACAATGTCCACAATATCCATTTTACACAGTATATCACAAAATATATTATGTCTTCAAGACTACATACTTTTATACAAAATTTCACTACTATGAATTCTGGTTTTCCATGAGATATTTTTTCAATTTCTCATTGAACATTTTCAAACTGACACACATCTTGATACTCGTACCATTACTTAATTTATTAAATTTGTACAATCCCTTTTGAAATACTGACTTGCTTGTTATATTGCTACTGCAGTTTTGGCAATGAAAGTCTATACTTCCTCTAGTAGAATAATTGTGGCACTCATTGTTCAATACAATAAAATTTGCTAAATGATTTGTTAGAAGATATTTTTTTAACTTGAATATGAAAATGAAAACCAAGTAGGCTATGAAATTTTTGATATTTAACCATTGTAGTTCTTTCAGCATAAAATTTATTCTAGCATATTTATGTTTATTTAATATGATTCTCATAGATTTATTTTTAACATTTGTAATTTTGAAAATACAGTTTCATTTGCAGTGAACCAAATAGTCGAACAATATAACAAATGAGGAAGAATGTTAGTGTTGTACACAATTTTTTTGGAATAAATGCTTAGGCTATGCGAAATTCTATAAAAGTAATTTATTTTCTTGGATATTTTTGATATAATATATTCATAGTGCCCTTCAAATTTTAACTTACTGCCTATGTATATGCCCAAATATTTAAATGATTCGATTGACATAATTTTTTCATGATTAATTGTAAGATTTATCGTATTTTGATCTAAATATTTTCCTATTAGCATATATTTTGTTTTGTTTGTGTAAAGTTTATTTACATTTAACCAATTTATTATGTTTTTCATATCATTATTCAATAGCTCTATTGCAGTTTCAATGTCTTTATTTGATATATATATATATACAGGGTGACTTCGAAGTTGAGTCATTTATTTTAACAGTGAGTAGATCTGATCAAAAGACATGTTTTTTCCTTTACCATTTTTCTGGTAAAATTAAAGTAACAAAGTTATAGCCCTTTGGAAGTTTGAGTACCGCCCTGTCTCAATAATAATATCATGTGCTCGTGTTTGGCAACAACGGATATAATCCGCCTTATCGGTTCATCGCATCGGAAACAAAAAAGCGAAAGAATTTGGAACGATGTTTTTACAATTATTTTATTCAGTTGTAAACAGTGTCAGTCGGGTAACGCGTAAGTGAATAGTCGTGTCTGTTGCGTGGCTCAAACGAAATAAAAAATGGCACATGTTTATGCGGATCGGTTTCCCAATCGAGTGCAACCAACCCCTCGTGCCTTTGTTAATGTAGTACAACGGGCTCGTGAATCAGGTGACTTAAGACCCCACAGTTGACGGCATGCCGGTGCCCCAAGACCTCACGATCAAATACAGGTCCGCACTGAAATACTTGTCGGGAGGATACTTTATAAAACAAGGTAAACATTTTTTTTTATTTTTTTTTTATTTTTACACACATGTTTTGGTTTATCTTCCTTCTACAATCATTATCTGAAAATTAATGACTCAACTTCAAAGTCACCCTGTATATCAAATAGTTGAATTTTGCAGTGTTGTAAAATATCAGGAACATCGTTAATATATAAAATAAATAGTAATGGACCGAATTTGCTACCCTGTGGCACACCTACCGAAATGTTTTTAATGCTTGATAATGTTCTTTTTAGTTTTTTGACTTCTATTGATTAAATAATTTTATAATAAGTTGAATACTGAACCTTTGATGCTACTACAGTTTTGTAAATGAAAGTCTATACTCCCTCTAGTAGAATAACTATGGTACTCAGTGATCAATTCAATAAAATTTTCTAAGTGATCTGGTAGAAAATGATTTTTTTACTTGAATATGAAAATGAAAACCAAGTAGGTGATGACATTTTAGATATTTAACATTGTAGTTCTTTCAGCATACAATTTATTCTAGTATGTATATTTATTTTTATTTAAGATGATTTTCATAGCTTTATTTTGTAATATTTGAAATTTTGAAAATACAGTTTCGTTTGCAGCGACAAAATAGTCGAACAATTCAGGGCGTAAACGTTATGGTAGTCATTGTTGAAATTGGTATAAGGGGGTGTCAAAACAAGTCAAAAAGTTCATATGACCCATGGTCCAAAAGTCAATAGATTTTTGTCTAATTGGCTTTATAGTTCAACTTTAAGTGCTTTATATCGACCACAATCACCACAATCTTACTAATTTTTATAATCTAATCTGAAACGTTTTTAAATTGGGTAATTAACAAATAAATGACATTGAGTTTTTCTAAGTTAAGCCAAAATGTGTAGTCAGTAAGTAAGTTTCATTAAATTGAATATTTAAAACACACATGACAACAGCCCGTCGGTCATCATCACTCATCGAACCAGCAATCGATCGCAAGCGGTAACAGTGGTTAGTATGTTGTTTTGTTTTTGTTCGCGTACGTGGTCATCTTGATTTACAGAATTCAAATCTTGCAGCTCAAATTTATCGCGACAGATTTCGCCAACGGGTACATCCAGACAGAAGGACACTTGTACAAGTGTACCAAAGACTTCGGGATACAGGAAGTGTTCAACCCACTAATATTCGCACTCGTGAAAGACAGGTTACTGTAGAGCAGGAGGAACAAATTTTAAATATCGTGGAAATCAATTTTTTTTTATACTCCAACTACCACGAAGGCCTAAGGCCTAAGCACCCATTGGGTACCGTGGGGCTATAGGGGGATACATGGGAAAGGGGGAACGCCACACGGACTCTGGCGAGGGAACACGTGTGCATGCAACATGCACACATTCTGGCTCCGCCTACGAGATCCGCCGGGTGGTACCTCCGCGTTCGACAGTTAGAGACCGTCTACCACCTACGGACAATCACAACATCCATAGCGAAGAGAAAAATTTCTCCTGGGACGGGACTCGAACCCGCACAGCGCACGGCGACTGATCAGGAGACCGAAGAGTCTACTACTGCGGCCACCGCTGCTGCCTCAATGCAGATATCAGCACTTGGGAATTAGGCCGCCGCGTAGGACTATCGCATACCATAGTCCATAGAATCCTACGTAAAAATTTGCTTTATCCCTACCATGTACAACGAGTGCTGGCCTTGTTACCAGAAGACTATCCTCGCAGACTTACATTCTGTCAATGGTTTTTGCAAAAAACATTGAAAATCCGGATTTATTTAAAAACATTCTAGCTACGGACGACGGTACTTTTACGCGAGACGGGATATTACATTTCCATAATACTCACACGCGGGCCCAAGAAAATCCTCATACCATTCGTGAAGGTCGTAATGAACCTTGTGTGGAAAGTGGATGTCGACACTTTGAACACCTTTAAATACAAAAAGTGCAGTGTGGGTTTTAAAAATAAAAACAACGTATGTACCAAAATTGTGTTCCCTATTTATAAGTGGATTTTTTTAATACGTTCAATAAACTTTCACCCACCAGGTGAAGCGATGAGACAGTTAGTGGTAAGTCGGTTTTTTTTTAATTTTTGCATTTTACGAGTACATTATCAAATAATGAAATAAAACCTAAGAGCCCAAAAATAACAAACTCAATCTTTATTTACACTGCGTTTCGTCGTAATTTGCGTCTGGCATTGCGGCTTTGTCAGATTTTATTTTACTTTAAAGTCGCTTTTCTCTAAAAAATGCCGTTTTGACCCCCATGTTATATGAAACTTTTTGCTTCTTTTAATCCCCTCTATCACCCATTTAAATAATGACTATCATAACGTTTACACCCTGTATAACAAATGGGGAGAGTGATAGTGTTGTATACAATTTTTTAGAATAAACGCTTGGGCTATGCGAAATTCTATAAAAATAATTTATCTTTTTGGATATATTTATATACTATCTACGTATATTCCAAAATATTTAAATAAAAAAAAATATATCACAAAATAGAGCGCTGTCAAGAAACAGTAGAAGTCTAGAAATACCCCTAACTTTCTAAAGGACAGGAGAAACTATGAAAATCAAGGAGGTCATAAAGGCGACCTACAATTGTTTTTTATATATACTGAAGCAGCCGCGCAGGCAGAAGCCTAAATGTTGGGACACCGCGACTGCTATGACGAAATTTCGTTTATCCGATTTTTGAGCTGCCTAAGGTTAGTAGAACTGGGAAAAGCTTCCTCTTATAGATTGTTTCCACAATCTCGACACCCTCTACACGGTTAGGATGGGAAGCGAAAGTCAGGCGGGTCTGTCTGGCAGGCACATCGCGCGGCGGCATTATGGAAGAGAGCTCTGAGGAGCAAAGCCCGTTGGTGTAGCGGTAGAAGAGAGCGAAATCGCCGACGGCCCGCCGGTGCGAAAAGGTTCCGAGACTGTCTGTTAGAGAAGAGTGGTTGATCAATCGGACAGCCCTCTTCTGGACAGCATCCAGCATAAATAATGTAGTCGGGGTGGCATCACGCCAAACGTGTGAGCAATACTCGAGGCTAGGCCTTGTATAGAGTGAGAAAAGTACTTAGCCCTAAACAACTAGCCTAGCTTTTTCCCAGCAGCTGCCGCTATTGACGAGATGGGTTCGTGCCAGATCAAGTCCTCGGTGATCTGGACTCTGACCAGCCGAAGTGAATGGCCCTTTGGCAGAACTCGGCCATCCATCGAAATGGAATGAGCGCTAGGACGCTTTTTGTTCGACTAGGTACAGTACTGTGTTTTGGAAGCAATAAACTGTACAAGATTGTTGGGTCCCCAAGCAGTGATAACCTCCAGGTCTCTCTTTCAGCTCAGCGGCAGAGATCGGCTTGTCATTCTGAATTCCTGCATGCAGAGTGCTGTTATCAGCAAAACAGTGGATTGGGTTGATCGTATAGGAAACGAGGACGTTGATATGTAAGAGGAACAGTCGGAGCGATGACCGATCCCTGGGGGTCACCCGCGTTGACGTTGTGGGATGAAGAGGAGAACCTATAAATTACGACGGATATCTTGCGGCCAGAGAGAAAGTCAGCCACTCATTTGAAAAGCTTTTCTGGGAGGCCATACGATGGAAGTTTGCATAAGAGGGCAGCGTGCCACAGCTGATCGAACGCTTTCGGGATATCAAGAGCAACATGAGCCTTACCGTAAGACTGGATGAGCTTACTCCACAATTGCGCGACGTAAGCTAGGAGGTCACTGTGGATCACTGTTGCCGGAAACCATACTGCCTGTCGTTAACCAAGCCAAGTTCGAGGTAGTCGAGAAGCTCGCGATTTATGCACCTCTCCATCACCTTCTTACAACAGAAAGCAAAGCTATAGGCATGTACTTGTAAGGGTCGGTCTTAGATCCTTTTTTGGGATGGACTGGACATGAGCAAATTTCCAGTTTTCTGAGAAGGTGCTGGATTCATAAGATAACTATAAGAGACGTCTTATGCCTGAATGTTACTTCCCGCATAGTGTATTGTAGAAACATACAGGGTGTCATTTTATTTGATTCGCTGGTAGGAATAATCCATGATGTGTTTACAATAGAGGAACTCCACACCTTCGGGTGGCTATTTACCCTTACAGAAATGACGTAAAAGTAAGACAATGGGGTCGTTTTTTATGTATGGACAGTACTTTTTTCGATATGAATTATTGATGATCTTTAGTCATTATCGTTATATCGATTGGTTTATGTTGATTCTACCATATACTGAAAACTACCGAATTATCTAAAGCAAAACAACTGACACAAAAGGCTAGTACGAAGCACTAGGAGGTACTCCTGTCAGTGGACGATATGTGGAATTTCAATTGTCACAGTGTAGCCAAATGATCTGCTGTTATTTGTTTTTACGTTTTACGTGTTGAACTCTCGTGGAATATAGTGTAATGTGAGCTATCTTTTTCTAGGTTATTTGATATGTTGAATTCACGGTATGAAGAGGCTATTAATGAGTACGCCAGTGCTTTCAGAGGAACAAGATGGCAGAAACAGTACCTAGATAAAGCAGTCAAATTCCTTGAAGCCTTGAAAGTCTTCGATAACCAAGGCAGAGAGAAAACTGGTGAACTAAAATTTATCAAAGCTTGGTTGATCACCATAAGGGGTACTAAGAAAGTGTGGGAGATCCTTAAGGCGAAAGAATACCAATATTTGCTTACAAGTGTCTTGAACTCGGAAGAATTGGACGTGTGCTTCCGTACATTCAGAGCGATTGTCAGGGGAAATATAACTCCTTTAGATTTCATACATCTTCATTCAAAAACAGTTCGTATCCGTTACTTCATATCCAGAATTCTGATGCACTTAAGAAATGTGGATACGCCAGAGTATGCGCGCTTAGTTTATAAAAGGATTCCAGCAGTTCGGCACAATTTGGACACTCCTACCCAGTCGATGCAACTAAGTGTGAGGGAATTTCGAGAAATAAAATCCCGTCTTGAAGCGGTATGTGATGAGCTTGGCCTTAGCCACATACCTATAAGGATTCCTTGAATTTTCCTTGTGAAGGATATGTGCATCGTTATGCATCAATTTTTGTGTTGTTCAAATTTTGTTTGATTCGGTCATATACGAATTTTGTTTGAAGTATTATCAACTTTTTTTTTTCAGTATTCTATTACTTTGCGAGTAATGCTTATCTTATAGAACAGAGCTTAGGTATAAGGAAAACATATTTTACGTTAATAAGCCTTTTGAAGGTGTGTATTGTTTATTGTACTTGATTAATAAAAACATTTTCTATATTTGTATCGCTGATTTCGGCGTTAATGGAAGTTTTGATAACAAAAGCAAGCCAATGAGGGTATTCTCTACCTAGAAAACACTGTAATGTTCATAGCTGAAACAGATTGTTCACATCTGTTTTTCAAGAATGATGCTGTTTTTCTGTTTTTTTTCCGCTCGCGTATTGGAAAAACATGTATTTAAAATGTCAAGATATCTACCTTTGAAGAAATCGGCTAATAGGTCTTGTTATTTCAGAGACCAAACTCTGTCACTTTATTATTTTTTGTTTGTTTGAGATGATCGTTTGCATAATGACATGCGATATTGTGAGTTTTCTTGAGGAAAATGTACCACAGATAAAGGAGATAATGAAGTATTCGTATATACTCGGTGACATTAGAAGTGTTACAAGAAAATATCATGCCTTCAACTTGTTTTTTTGGCAACAATGACTATATTTGAAGCATGCTACGGCAACAATGTCAACGTTTTATCTTTGTTTTTGTTTACCCTTGTTAAAGTGTTCTCTTAGTTTTTGTGAAGAACGCAGTTTATGAGAGCTGAGTAGTACAGATATTTTTAGTTATTGTCTTTTTATTTACTAGTGTTAAGCATGACAAAATGCCTTGAACTCCAAGACGTCCAAATTATCAACATGTTCGCGACTTGGACAGGGGTAGAATTATTGCTTATCGAGATGTTGGTTTGTCCTATAGCGAAACTGGCCGCCGTGTCAATTGTACTGCAATGAGTGTAATGCGTGTGTGGATAGAAGAAGGTAGAGGAACACCAAGAAGTCCAACTGGTCCACCGAGGCGTGCCACAGAGCGTCAAGGTAGGCGCTTCAGACAACTAGCCTTACGTTTTGCTACTATGCGTCAGATCGCTGACCCATGATGGTTTGGAGAAGAAGGAAACATTTGGACTTTTTTTACACCGTCCACGGTTAGTGCATATCCACTTCGCACCATCCGCCACAGACTCTGCCACAGCTAATCCTCGAAGTTCGAGTTGCTTGGAATGAGGTGCCACAACCAGACATCGATCATCACATTTTTTCGATGCCTAGACGTATACAGGAGTATATTGAGCTGCGGGATCGACCAAAACATTATTAGTTTTTGTTTCTTATTACTTGTCAATACAATTTCGTGAGAATGTTATCGTTTGATTCTTGATGAAAGACTATCTCATTACCAAACAATCAAGTTGAAACAATTTTTTCTGGGTGTAACACTAATAATATCACTGACTATATATTCATACTGCAGAGCACTGACGTACGCTATTCGTTATTTCACATGTGAATGCTGTCACCGTATCTTTATTGTCGATAAATCATTGATCTGGTAGTCGCAATTATTACATCGTCGTACCTCGTTGATGACCTGTTCTCAGCTGTTCAGATTAAAAATTCATTGCGTGGATAAAGCGGCAGCGGCCAGCGCACGACTTTATAATAGAAAACAAAATCCCTAACAAGTCTTGAGGGCAAATATGGGGAAATTAATGTGTGAAATATACCTAATAAGCGCCTAGAATTACTGGAAGTAATTTTTTTTTCAAAAATGATCAGGAAACACCGAAAGATCAATGTACGAAATTAAAGCGTTTTTGTTTTCTCTTTTTGTTTTTTGTCAGTTCTGCCGTCACGGGGTCGATTTGCAAGCTGTTTCTCCCTCGGCATATTAATAACCTTATGTCATGATTTTATCAAAATTCGAACGGTAATTTCCACGTTAGACGGGTCAAGGATTAGCAGGCAGAAAAAAGCTTTTCTCAATCATTATTGACATGCGTGCCACCCATGGCTGATAAACTGATACAGAGTAATCGAATTGAATTAATTGCTGATAAGAATTGATTCTATAGTGGCAAATGCTTCATTTTCTGCACAGTATTTGTTCAATCTGTCTTTGACGAAAAAACAACATTATCAAATACTTGCAATGTCATTAAGGTAAGACGGTATATCGCTGAGCACAATGCTTTATCCTTACTTAGAATTTAAATATTTAGCTAGATTGAGATAATAATGTATTTTCTTATGACACTGGTTATTTATCTACGGATAACGATCTACAGGCAATGACATCGAAGGTTTCAGCTTTGTTTTTAAACTGATTGGTTTTTCATACACCTTCGAAGTGACGGTCACAACACTATTAAAAAGATCGTGATATTCACGTATAGCGACTAAAAGCAAAACTAGGGGAAGAGGTCTCAGCCTCTGCCAGAACTGACGATAGAATCCTTTAATAAGTGCTTCCAAGAATAGATAATCCATGCAGGGGAATAAAATATATTAGATTCTTCGAAATTACATTTGCTCCCTCCCTAAGCCACAAAGAGAGAAAAATTGTATGATGTAAATGTGGTTTTATCAGAGTATTCATCTTGGTGTTAGGCGTTTCTTCTGATTGTTGCAGTAGTAATAAAAACAGCTAAATTAACACATACAGATATTTGAAGTATCACCTGCATAATTCTTGCGAAGTTTTAATGAAAGTGGACTGCTATGCGACTAAGAAATGAGTTTTAAGAGAAAGTTTCCTTTAGAAAGAGAGAAGAGAGAAATGTTCAATAACCTGATCATGAGAAACTTGAAGGACTTAAAACTGATAAATCCATGGTTACTATTGATATACCTACATATGAAAATAAAATAGAAAAAACTTACTATGAAACATGAGAAACATTCAAGTGTTACTACAAAACATGAGGTTAATGGTCAGATTCTGTTGCTGCTAACCGTCTTGTGTGCCCAAGGATTATTCGAATTTTTTTCTCCAACTGTTGCCTACATCTCCTTTAACTGATTTTGTTTTTAAAGCCCCATATGACCCACTAACCAGTTAACTACTGCTACCAATATTTCTCAGCGTTTCGGGTAATTTTATATATCTGACGATTGATTTTGTTGAAAAGCAATCTCGTGGATGGATGTACCTACACACATTACAAACATTATTCACTTGAACATAACAACAATCGTGCAATCATGATAGCCGCGAAAATAAATATTATGTAATCATCAAGTGGGGGTCTTCAGAACTGGACACGACACGGTTACTTTCATTTTCGCTAAAAGAAGCTCAAGGTGTACGGTTTTACGCACTGTTAAAATATTATGTGGATACCTGTTTTGCCTTACAATGTGTTTTGGTGCGATTTAATAAAGTCTCCCGATGCTCCTTTACAGGTATGGTTTTAGGTTATTTTATGTGTTAAAAAGATCTTTCGACGGTTTTGTTCTATAATTTTGTTTACGAACGTTTCAATAGCTATTTTTTATATTATACATACCGATAACTTTTCTCCTTTGCAAAATATGAATAGAATCTGCATAAATGTTATGAAAGAGTAGGTATTTTGTTTCATGTACATTCGGTTGTTTTAAAGGCTATAAGCCATAAGTTATTTTAATTTTCAGAGTTGAAGTACAATGACTTGGTATTTTATTGATCAACATGATCAGCGATATGTCGGAAATTATGACCTGGGTGAGCTAAAAACGGATGAATTTTATTTAGATGTGACATTTAGCTCTTTTCATGAAGAAGTGTTTATGTACTACTTGAACGAGCAATGTGTTGGTGTAAGTTTCACAATTGAACGTACTAAATGGACGAAATAGCATAAAGATAACATCTCAGTCTATATTAACAGTAAAAATGAAATACAGGAGAACACATTTCAAATAAAAAAGCATCTATTTCTCAACGAATAGATTCAATTTCGTGTGCAGTTGGTTGTAGACGACCAAAAATACTAGAACAAAAGGATGTAAACATACAACCAATTACTGTTATTATACACTGCTAAAAAAAAATTAAGGGAGCAAGAAAAAAAATCCAATTTTTGAGTAATTTTTGACTTGTTGTATTTCGGTAAAGGTCGTATCTAGACTTTAAAGTAAGCATTTTGAAGCTTTGAATTCGTAGTTTTTACGTTTTTTAGCCGAAACATTTTAGGAGCAACGGTTTTTATGGATATCCAACATATAGACAGGCTTGAAGACTTGTTGCTGTTAGGTCATCATGGATCAGATAACCCGTTTAAACTGATTCGATATCCTGTTTTCAAAAATCTCGAATACCCTTACATTCTCTGTGCGATCACTGGTTTTAGAGATATCAGTGGTCGATGACAAAAGGACCATTTTTCATTCAAAATATCTCCGTGCCAAATGATTGTATCGACATTTTAAACTCAAGATACTGAAGCAGAATAAATTAGCTATCTGATCCATATGATTGCCTAACAAAAAAAAAACATATTCTCAAGTCTATGGACTAAAAAGAATGTAAACATTTTGTCAAAAATTACCTTGGTTATCGGATAGAATTACATGAGAACTGTTGCTACTGAAAATGTTTAGCTAAAAAGGCTAAAAACTAGAATCTTAAAGCTTCGATATGCTTTTTTCTAGTCTAGATACGAAATACAGCCTGACCAATATAACCGAAAAAATTCGATTATTCCCTTGCTCCCTTAATTTTTTTGAGTAGTGTAGTATCTTTATCATATTCTTACCAATTACAGTGCCCTTACCTCTTAAAACCATTCACAAATGCCACACCCTTAGCTACAAATCTTAAACTAAAACTGGCTAAGACATATCAAAACCTTTTACCGCAAGATGAAACAGGTGATGTCGTGTGCAACTTAGATTACCCCTTTGGACAGTTTGGTGTATACAGAGTAAAAAATGGTTCAGATGGCTGCGAAATTAACGTGGTGAAGGAAGCTGTAAACATCTATACACGTGAGTATACCTCATAACTTATATTTCCTTCAAATTCTGATACTCATCCTTCAAATTGAGTTGCTTAAACTGACTTAACTTGCCCATGCACACGACGACGTCGAAGAGCATTCGATGCAATCCGAACGTGCTGAGGACGCGCGTTATGGGATCCAATGTACACTACCGTACAAAATTTTGGAAACATCTGTTTTTGGCCATTGAGTACACAACACCTACAGGATCGTCTGCTCTCCTTAAACATGTTTTTACAAATTACTAGATGTTAACAAAATACGTGTTTTATGACTTAATCCTGCGGTTTATTTTTTTTGTACTTTGACGTGTCGCCCACGGTAGTATTTGTTGGTTTTAACTTGTTTGGGTCCTATTTGGTCGCAGTTTTGGCACGCGCAAGTTGTGACAATAACAATATCAGTATTCGAAAATTGTTGACTACGGCTTTTCATATAATTTTTCTTTAGAAAGCAAATCACGTTTGAACAGCGAAGTGCTATTTGTATTCTTCGTGAGGAAGGATACAGTGAACGTCAAATCGCAGCTAGGTTCGGAATTTCTTGTAAAGGTGTTCACTACACTCTTGCTAGAAAACAAGAAACAGGAACAAACGGAGAGATAAAAAGATTAGGCAGGCTCTAGCCCACAACTAATCAAGAGGATGACTTCACCAGAGTTCTGTCTAAACGGAGTCGACGCTTAACAGCACCACAAATTACGCGAGGAGCCCATCTCAGTAACAACTGTTAAACGACGACTTCTGTCTGTGGGTCTAAGAGGATGTGTTGCTGCAAAAAGAAAAAAACAAAATTAACAATTAGACACAAGGAAAAAAGACCAAAGATACATAAAGACTGGATTACAATGGGAAAATGTTCTTTAGATTGATGAATCAAAGTTTCAGATTTTCGGATGCAATAGACGAGTGTTTCTACGCCGTTCAGAGGAAGAAAGGGCTTCCGAAGAAGGTACAGTGCCAACTGTGAAACATGGTGCTGGTAATGTGATGGATTGGGGGTGTTTTGAAAACAATAAACCCGAAAATCTTGTGAGGGTAACTGGAAAATTGAACAAAGTTACTTAAACATTCTTCAGGACTCAGCCGCACCCTGTGGACTAAATCTCATTGATCCTGAATTTACGTTTCAACAAGATAATGACCCCAAACATTCGTCTAAACTATTCCAGATTTTTTTAAAGAACAAAACAGATGAGGTTTTAAAAATCATGCAATGGAACTTGTCTAGGATGAACTCGACAGGAGGGTGAAAATAGTTCTCCTACGAGCTCAGAACATTTATGGCAGTTATTAGAGAGTGAGTGGAACAAGTTAGGCGAAGATTATTTTAAGAAATTAATAAATAGAATGCCTAAAATATGCGCTAAAATTATTAAAGCAAAAGGTGGACACTTCGATGAAGCTAAAATTTGATTATTTTTCACAGTATTTGTTAATTTTCTGTTTTGCCTAAGCTGCTTATAGTTCGCTTTTTAATTTTATATCAATAAAATTAATTGAAGAGGGCTCAATTCTGTTTTATATGATTTTACCCCGCTGCTGCCAAACTTTTGGACGGTAGTGTCCATATTTCGATATCGCTATCAAATGACACGTATATATCTTATAATCCTACATGTTTGTCTGGCCGCAAATGAAATTTCATATGCTTGAAATACCATCTACTGTCGACGTTTCGGCAATCACGGTGGCCTTTTTCAAGTAAATGCATATCTTATTTTTTTAAGTCGCGTGGTGTTAGAACTTAAGCGACGACGATATCTCAAATTTCAAATATATTGGAATAACAATTCTCGCCTCGCAACAAAATATTACCTCCCCACTTCCTGCTTGTTTTGCGACACGTGAAACACTTCTGACAGTGTTCTGCGGTCCACTAACTGCAGGTGGCCTTCATCACCTGAATGTTTACCTTCCTCCTCACTACCTGCTATTTCGTAGACACCATAGTACACTGCATATAGGGTTTTGGACGCCAGAATATCATCTCAGACACCTTGCCAAAAACTTAACGACGGAGTGACGCTTGTCTTTGATAGTCCCTATTATTTCCATCACCTAGATGGTTTTTGAACCACCTTAGGCTAATTGACGTTTATTGTCGCACTGTGGCAGATTTGTTTCACCCGTGGATATTCATCATCCGTTGACAGGTGTATGGTTACAAGTGGTGCAGGGAGTTTAGTGCCGATCGGAAGGAAGTCCACGATGAAGAATTGAGTTGATGAGTGTCTATTTCGGAGGCGACTATCCAACCGATCCAATGCGAAGTAAACTACCAGGACAACAACAAGTTCACGGACGGAGGTTCTCATGTTTTGAAGCACACCGCGTAGCACCATCTCGAGAACCGCCTCCAAAACGGTCAGTCGTCCACTCCGTGGACTTCTTTCCGATCGGCTCTAAACTCCCTGCACTACTTTCGGACATGTTGAGCGCAGGCGTTGTTGCCGGGTTTTGCCCGGTACCTTAAAGTGTGGCTGGAGCTCTTTGGAAACCATATTTCTGGATCATCCCTCGTATATGAAATTAAGCGTTGAGGGTGCCTGTACATACCTGGTTTGTAAATTAAGTGTTGAGAATGATTTATTTTAACTGTTTATTCAAATATAGTTACAATTAATTTTGTTTTGTTATCCTCAAGATAACTTCCTTCTGAAACATAGCGCTGGAGACGGTTCTTCCACTCCTCATAGCAGTGCTGAAACTTCGATACTGGAATAGCCTTCAGCTGGTCAGTTACAACCGTTTGAATGTTTTCGAATGTCCCAGAATTAGCTCCCTTGAGGTGATTTTTTAACTACTGGAAGAGAAAAAAGTGACAAGCGCTCAAGGTAGGCGATTAAAGAGGCTGAGGAGCCACATGAATGTTTTTACTGGCAAAAAACTTGTTTATTGACATTCCTGTGTGATAACGAGCACTATCGTGATGCAACACCCAGTTCTTGATCAGATGGACGGTGGCGTGAGTTATATTTAACTCTTCCCCGATCATTCTGACTGTCAACCGAAGATGAAGGCCTTCTTCTTCGTGGTTCATCTTCAATCGACTCTCTTCCTTCTGAAAATGCCTTAAACCAGCGAAAAACCTGGGCTCTTGACAAAACACTATCTCCGTAGATCTGCTGAAGCTTAGCAACAGTAGTACTGTGCCCCAGTCTGAAGCAAAATCTTATAGCACACGGTTGCTCGAAACTGATGTCATTCATTTCTAGAACACAATAGGAAAAACTGTTTCACAAAAAAATCGCAACGGACAACCAATTGACTCGAGCGAGTTCTAACTTGTATTAAAGGCGGATCACATGTTCCCCTGTCTCCCTTTCCAGCCAGGCGCCTCCAGTGTTGCCAGATGGAACGTTACGTTGCCAGTCTCGTCACTTCATTTACAGATCTCGTAGATTCTACGGTGCGATCTTTACACCCGCGCCCCGAGCGTTAAATTGATGGGTTGAAAAAAAACTCGCGACGTATTTCAATTGTTGTACTCATAGAAAGTCAACGCGCATTTTGTGTAACATCGGTGTCACCTGATACGACGTGCGCATTGATTTAACGCACTCCATTTGAAATAGTGTACGACAAAACGGTGGAAATTGGTACCATGGAAAGCTAATTAGATATCATTGAAAATTCTCGTCAAACAATCCCCAATAACCATGTTGTTTACAAAGTCCTGTAGTCTGATTATCATTTCAGCGATTATAACTGTTATTGCTATATACGCCATATTGATTATATTTGGATACCTAACAATAAATCTTTGGAAAAAGTACATGTACAATAAGGAAGACGATATTGAAAATAAGGAGAAAGGATCAACAAAGAGCAGAATACACTCTTTGGATACTTTTAGAGGGTAATAACATGAACAAGTTTTAATACTTCGGTAATGTCTCTTATAAAAATACTTGAACTTTTATCACTGAAGATGTTATTCCAAATACCTTGAAATTTACAGAGTGATAATTGTTATGATGATATTTGCAAACTTTGGCTGTGGGGATTATGAGTACCTGAACCATGCGAAGTGGAATGGTCTCCACATTGCGGACCTCATTTTCCCTTCATTCGTATGGATTATGGGAGTTTGTATACCGATTTCTCTGACATCGAGCTTTAAGAAAAAGCTTTCCAATAGAGAAATGATACTCAATGTATTGAAGGTATGTAATATCACCTTTAAGGGACACTATCAGCTAGCACATGAGTTCATTCTGAAATGATGTGATTAAAGTCCCTTCAATGTCATGGAAAATAATTTCCATGATAGAAGCATCTTTTTTGGGCATCATATAATATTTCCGAACGTCATAATCAACCAAAATGACAGAAATTTCTTATATCTAATTACTTCTGAGGGACTGGTATTTGACAGCCTATCATATATTCACTGGTAGCTATCGATTGTATCCAATTATTGAGCTGAGCATTAGCGACAAGATGATGATGGATTGATTGTTGAGTGAACTAAGGTTTTTGGTCAAAGTTCTTTATAGTTTATTGTGATGTGATCTTTATGAGTCAAATATAACAGTAAAAATCCATAAAAATTCACGTGGTGCCTCTTAGTACTTCTAAAGTGACTAATGTGATATTAATTGTACTATATGTTCATTTTCCGTCACACTTGTAATTTACCTAATGTAACTTAAACTATTGGCCCATTGCATTTTCCCTAGACATTACTTCAGTATAACAGGTTTTATGTTATTGCTGGCCGGATAATTGCAATGGGTAAGATTTCATAACCAAATCAGGGCGAGTACTCATCCTCCCAATGTACAACACTTTTATAAGAGTGTATTGACAAGTTCCTGTATTAAGTCTGCAACTTACCAACAGGTGGCAGTTCGAGCCTGTGCCTCTTTAATAAATCAGCTGATAACCTCACGAAGTGTCTGCGAAGTTTCCTCATCGCTTTCGTTTTACAAAAATTTTGTCCAGAGTTTTTGTGTTTGCTTGGTTTTTTCTGTCACCGATGTCATTATGATCGAAAAGTTTGAGAAGAGCGAACATTGAATTTTGTGTGAAAGTCAGAAAATTACCTATAGAAACACTAAATATGCTTCGACAATTTCATGGTGTTGAAACGATGAAGGCCTTCTACAAGCATCGTGCCCAAACACTGCGAAAATTCGTCATTCAAAAATTTGAGAACGATTCATCGCTTCATCGTCATAAATCGTCGAAGCATATATTTACACCTTATTTCACGAGTATCCATCACGCTTTGACGTCTACTGAGGTCAACAGCTGATCAGCTAGTGAGATTTTTGTGCTGTTCTGCAATGTTGGCTATAATGAATCAGGGGTAAATCTAGCAAAAAATTGTTTGTAGCGTTTTGTTTTTTGTATGCAAATGAACTTTCCTAAATAAAAGAGCCTTTAGCAAGTACAAAATGAATGTGTAGCGTACAAAAAACCAAAACAAAATATGGCTCTGTCTACCTAGGATTGACGAAAATTATAAGATGAAATGATTATATCGTAGAGATCTACGAAGCTATTTCTTCTTGGCATCTTCTTAGGAAGTGGAGTGGATCTATCATACTTGAGAATTTTCGGCGTTCTTCAACGTTTTGGCATTGCATACTTCGTGGTATGCTTAATATGCATCTACATTATGGACCGGACGTCTCCAGACATTATTAATGAGGTTGAAGAAGTTTCATCAATAAAGGTGAGAATAGGGTTGTAAACATGGGTTTGTATAAATGACACCCTAGAGTTTTCACCGATAGAAATACGTAAAATTATGGCGTAACTAAACTGAAGATGGCAACTATTTAACTGTTACTAATAAGGCATAGTCAGGATATAGCTTAGATTTTGGCATGAAGTACTGAATTAGTGTGACAGATTTATTAAACCTAATATTTTTCCAGTTATATTTTTCGGACATTTTAAGAGTCTACATGGGATGGATTATTGTTATAATTATAACAGCAATACATACAATAATTGTGTTTACTGTTGCTGCACCAGGTTGTCCTAGGTAAGATATTTGACTTTGATAAGGGATGAAATTAGGCAGTCGACAAAATCTGCTGCTCTATTGCTAATGCTGAATATATCGTAACTTGTTACGTAAAATCGCTTACCGTGTCAATCCATATAGAAATAGTAGACAATTTTGTGTATTTGTGCTGTAATATCATTTTCAGAGGTTATTTGGGACCTGGCGGTTTACATCAAAATAGTTCATATGAAAACTGCATTGGCGGAGCTACAGGCTACATAGATGGATTAATACTCGGAAATCACAGATATCAGTATCCCACGATATATCGTGTATACGAAGCAAAGCCGTTTGATCCGGAAGGGGTCATAGGTAAATAAGCCTCGTCCATATACGTGGTATGCCAATTGCGCTCCAGAAATTTACGGGTGGGGGACCTTCCTTTCAGTTTCAGTCTAAGGTTGAAGTCGATATCACGTTTGTTTCTTATTTTTTATCCATTTTTCGGAAGCAACTTTTCTAATAGCGTCGTCAAAGGGCCAACTACGTGTTGCAATCCAGTTTTCATTGAAGTCTGATGAACACCTTTGGAATCCTTCTAAAATTACAGGTGGTAAATAGTTTTGTTTTTGTTTTATTGACAAATCCTTGGAACTTAATTGCTATACCATGTATCCTGGATTTTTATAGATACCGTTTATATGCGAATAAATGTTGTTTCGAGCAATCTAGATATATTGCCCTTCTTTTATAAACATTTTGGCCCAATGTACAGCGGTTTCTATGAGTTTTGTAATTTAACCAAGAAGATTTCCTTATACAGGGTCCGTCAGAAAGAACGCATGTTTTTCGAATGGGTACTACATCGAATGGGCTGGTCCCGTATCGGTGGGAAAGGGCGTGTTGGATAGTGGAAGAAGTGCCGTTGCAGTTGGCAAGATGGTTTGGAACGTTGAGCATCGTGTGTTCACTGTACGTCGGTACTTTCAAAATGGCGACTTTGTCGTTCGAATGTAACGTGAGTTTCGCGTCCACTTTCGGGTTCCACGTCTTGCGACAGTACCAGACCGTAACACCATTTTAGACAGAGTGAGAGTTGACACGCTGCAAAGCCCGAATCGGTCCGTCCGTTTGCGTGCCAGTTCTCTAGGGATCCACGCGTCCTCTGTACGTCGCATCTTGAAGAAGGATTGACTGTTCCATCCCAAGTTTGTCAACAGCTGTTGCCAGGGGATTATGCACAACGTGTTAATTTTGCACAGTTCATGATTGAACAGTTGGATAAAAATGACATGAAGTTGTTTATGAGTGAGGAGGCACATTTCCACTTACATGGATACGTCAATAAACAAAATTGTCGATATTGGTCTAAAGTGAACCCCAACAGTTGCATGAGCATCCCCTCCATACCCCGAAAGTTACAGTTTGGTGTGCAGTAGGCCCAACGATGATTATTGGCCCTTATATTTTTGAGGATGATGGAGAAACAACTACTTTGAATTCAGAGCATTACATCCACATTCCGAACAACTTTTTTTTCCGGAATTTTGACGTCGACGTGTGCGTCTCAGAACAGTGTGGTTCCAACAAGACGGGGCAACATCTCACACAGCTCGCACTTCGATGGAACTTCTTCCGCAAACATTCCCAGGACGTCTCATTTCACGTCATGGCGATATTTCGTGGCCCCCTCGCTCCCCGGACCTGTCAACGTGTGATTTTTTTTATGGTGCTACCTGAAATCAAAAGTTTTAAAAAGCAAGCCTCGGACCCTAGACGATTTGCAGAAGGAAATAAGAAGATAAGTAACCCAAATTCCTGCACGGATGCTGGCCGACGCAATGGGCTCATTTCGGGAGAGGCTTGATTCCTGCATTTCGGCTCTAGGGCGCCATATGGCCAACATAGTTTTTAGAACGTAAATTTTGTTTTACTCAAAAAATGGCATGTATTTCTGAGTATTTTGATATAATAAAATGTTTTCTTCCCATATTTATTTTGACTGTACTACTCATTTAAAAAGCATGCGTTCTTTCTGACGGACCCTGTAGCTATAACAAGATGACTTTCAGAAGATCCATTGCAGGTTGTCTCACCACAATATTGCAAGCTTATTTGGGCGTTCAAGCAGGTGTAACACTTCTGGTGTATAAAAAACACTCGGAGCGTCTTTTCAGATGGTTAATATGGGGAATCATCACTGGTTTAGTAGGCGGTGCCTTATGTGGATTTTCTAAGGAAAATGGCGTTATACCTGTTAATAAAAACTTATGGTGAGAAAGCAGATGTTAAATTAGAAGAACACGACGTATTATCAGTGCTGACTAATCAGCATTGATGTTCTTGTAATAACAAAATCTCCTTTAGTAACAGTATTTGTGGAAGTTCCAAAGTTTGACCTTGAGTAAATCTATAAAAAACGTCCGTGCCGTGCCAAAAATTTAAGATATCCAAATAACTGAAAAGTAAATTTTAGAGCTGCAATCTTCAGTGAACTTGATCTAAATCGTAGTTCCCAGTCCCAGTAGCTTTGCTTACTGATTTGTTCCTCCTGGAAGATCTTGATTTTTTTGTACTTAAAGTAACAAGAAAATTGCAATATACCTTCTTTTATAACTGTGTACCTGACTTTTTCTCCTTCCTCCCAAGATTTGTTCCTTCAATAAACCAATCACTAACCTTAAAGTATTTAGTCACCATAAAGCCTTTCTGACATAAGACAGGACTAAATACCTGAACGCATATTGCTTCCTCCTTAATTCTTTGTTAATAAAGAATGCGTAGCTCAAACTAATTAGTGATATAACTGTATATGTACTGTGCTACTTGTGGTATATTATCTGAATTTGGCAAGGCTTACTGCAGAATTAACGTATGTTTCATCTCATATTATTTGCTATTATTACGATATTTGTTGCAGGTCTTTATCATTCGTGCTGATCACATCCTGTTTTGACTTCACTTTTCTCAGTCTATGCTACCTATTGGTTGATCACAAAAAGAAATGGTCTGGAAAACCATTCTTGTTTGCTGGGATGAACGCTATCTTGATGTACATTGGTCACGAAATGACAGAAACTCATTTCCCTATCAGATGGTATCTGCACAACGAATATTCCACGGATATACGACGAACACATTTTGTAGCACTGCTTTCTGACACCTGGGGAGCTTGCTTTTGGCTTCTCATTTCATATTATTTGTACAAAATTAAATACTTTTTGGTAATATAACCACAATGATCGTAATTCAGTATTTTTCGTCTATTATTGAGCAATATGCTCTGACTTGGTATTGACAAGATATTATTATATTATATTTAGTATACTCTCCCGTTCCAGCATAATTACATTACAAGATTCGGAAAAAACTTAAAACTTGGAAAGGGTCAAAAAGGCCCCTGAAAATAATAGATTAATATACAAGGTGTTCATTTGAAAAACGGATTTATCGAAAACCACTGATTAAAAGAAAAAACGCCGAGACACATCAAAAGATTTGTCAAGGAGGACAACTTTTCAACCAAAAACAACTTCAAACCCCTTTCACCGTCGGCCCCCAGGGTCATTCTCTCAAAAGTTTTAAATGATAAGGTGTATAGAATAATAGTTGGTTTGAAAGGTCTTTCGAAGTCCTTTATTTTGACGTTTGACTTTTTAAAATCGGTCGATTCGTTTTCAAGAAAATTAGCGAAATCTTTATTTATCTTAATTAGTTTAGATAGGAAATAAACACAACACGAAAATATAATTTTTTTTTCAATAAGTGTTCAAAATGTTGGCCGTTATTGGCCAAACAATAATATAGGCGATGTTCAAATTCCTGACGGACTTTTTCAAAAACATGTTGTAGGATATCATGGCAGTTTTCGATTATTCGTTGACGAAGTTGATCCAAACGTTCAGGTTGGGGAGTAAACACAATAGATCTCAAATGGACCCATAGAAAAAGGTCTAGTGGCGTCAAATCAGGAGATCTAACAGGCCATTCTATAGGCCCTCTCCGCTCTATAGATTTATCTGGAAACTCGTCTCCTAGCCATTGCCGAACCGGAAGAACATAGTGAGGAGGAGTGTCGTCTTGCTGGAAATATGTTCCAGCCTCATCAGGTATAGGGTTTCCATCCTCTTCGATTTGGTTTACAATCGTTTCAGTGATAAGCCGATTGATGGTTTTTTCCAACATATCCAAATAATGTCTCCATTCCAATTACCATTAATACATTAATTTTTTGAGGGATACTGGGTATGCCCTGCTACAAAAGCATGAGGATTTTCATTGCTCCAATACCTGCAGTTATTAGCTTATTAACAAATCCATTTCTGAAGCAGATATTCTTTATACAGGGTGACTTCGAAGTTGAGTCATTTATTTTAACAGTGAGTAGATCTGATCAAAAGAAATGTTTTTTCCTTTACCATTTTCTGGTAAAATTAAAGTAACAAAGTTATAGCCCTTTGGAAGTTTGAGTACCGCCCTGTCTCAATAATAATAGCATGTGCTCGTGTTTGGCAACAACGGATATAATCCGCCTTATCGGTTCATCGCATCGGAAACAAAAAAGCGAAAGAATTTGGAACGATGTTTTTACAATTATTTTAGTCAGTTCAGTTATACATACAGTCGGTAACGCGTGTGAATAGTGTCTGTTGCGTGGCTCAAACGAAATAAAAAATGGCACATGTTTATGCGGATCGGTTTCCCAATCGAGTGCAACCAACCCCTAGTGCCTTTGTTAATGTAGTACAACGGGCTCGTGAATCAGGTGACTTAAGACCTCACAGGGAACGTCACGATCAAATACAGGTCCGCACTGAAATACTTGTCGGGAGGATACTTTATAAAACAAGGTAAAAAAATTTTTTTATTTTTTTTTTATTTTTACACACATATTTTGGTTTATCTTCCTTCTAAAATCATTATCTGAAAATTAATGACTCAACTGCAAAGTCACCCTGTATGAATGGTATTATCATTAATCGCTGCAGCCGTTTGTTCATAAAACTTAACTTGCCTATCGAAATCATTTTGGGTTAACTCTTGCAATATTGTCATTTTGAATGGATAAAATTTATGAAGTTTAGTGGCTGTGTACACGGAGCCTAATGAAATACCAGTCGCAGCAACAAGTTTGCGTAATGAAGTATTAGGATTTATTCTAAAACGACCCAAAACTTCAACTTGATGATCACGTTTTTTTATTTGCAACAGATCCAGTTTGAGTAAATTTACTAACAGGGCCCAAAACACCTATGCGAAGTTATCTTCCCCTGATGTCTGGCGTTAAACGTGGCGGCATTTTGCAGAGCACATTGATTTTGGGCACCATAAATTAGGACCATTTCCACTCTTTCGGCTAGTGTGTAAACCATTTTTGAAGTAATATCTGAATCAATAAATTAATTTTCACTATTCCAAGATTGTCACAAAGGTAACTGACAGCAAATTAAATTCTTTCTTTCCCTTAGAAACAAATAACTAAACAGTTATAACAATAAATATAGGATATCTGTGCTGATAAAAAAATGCGGAAAAAAATTCGCCCGAATTGCTGTTTATGTTGGTAGTTCCGTTTTAAATTATTAACGAATTGTAGATTTGGCAAACCCTAACTTGCAACATTTATTGAAATAAAAAGTGATATTTTCGAGTGTTTTTTATCTAAACAAATTAAGATGAATAAAGATTTTTCTAATTTTCTCGAAAACTAATCGACTGTGGGGGGGGGGGGGGTTAGGGGTAAAGTGGTTTTTGGTGAAAAAGTTGTACCCGTTTTTTCTTTTAATCAGTGGTTTTCGATCAATCCGTGGTGGGAAGTTTTCAAATGAACATCCTGTATGTAAGATAAATAAATAAATGGTTTAGAACATATTTATTTTAAGCTTTAGTTAATATTTTTTATCTTATTAATGCCTGATTCTTATATAATTCCCAGATGTTCACGTGCTTGTTCAAAATTCACCCATATTCGAATATGTAACTTACAATTTTTATATGAATTCATGATTGCACTATTCCATACTTCAAATCTATAATAAAACAAACTAAAACACAAATCACTTGTAAAAATATTGCACCACTGTGCTCACAATAAAAACAAAAGTGAAAACAAATGAATACACAATTATAATCAGAATACAAGTTTTGTTTTTATTGTGCGCTAGTGGTGCAACACTTACGTTTTTATATTTTTTGTGTCTCAGTGTGTATTATGGATTTGAAGTAGGAATTGTTAAGATCGAGTTATTTTCATAGCCGGAAAAATCCTTATGGACCCTGATGCGTTGTAAGTATAATTTCCTGTCGAAACTGAGCAGCGGTTTAGGTACGATATTTGTTGAGAATTCTTTAACAGAGAAAAATACAATTTAAAAAATACTGTATTTTTATTTCATTTAAATTTTCCTATCTACTAATATTTCGCCTGTGTACAGTACATAACTTTATAAAATCCTACAGAACATTAGAATGTATATCCTTTATATTTCACCTAATGAACATGTTTAACCTTTCCCTTTGTTGAACTCAACAAATTATACTATAAGGTTACAATACTGACTGTGACAGTATGCGTAGTGCTGCCCCTATAATGAAGATATACATGTTTATGTTTTACCTAATATTTACAGTACGCAATACATTATAATTTAACTAAGACAACTTATTTGTAATCAACAACGTCCACAGGGATATACTTATTTACAAATGACATCAGTATACAGTACTCAACACTTATCCACAGCTATTTGTATACATAGTGTTACGGATATATGACAATCATATGACAACCATAAAAATACAGAGCTTGTCACACTTCAATAACATTAGTTTTCGATGATTCTATCTATATTCAACATCGTCTAACAAATATATCTAAGCTAGATTTTTGCACAAAATTATCATGTGGTAAAACTCAACACAGGAATATATATTACATAGTTTTATAACTTTTGCTCCAAAATCCTAATACACATTCTTATTTATTATTTTAACTGACAGGCCTTGAAGTAATTTCTTAAAAATCTGACGCTTTTATGTAGACGCTTTCATCCCTTCCTTGTCAGCGATTGATTGATATCTTTTACCATATTTTTTTAGCTTAACCTTCCAAGAAAGGATAGAATACAGATGATTTTTATTTTCTTATTTAATTATATACATTACTTTAACGTGGCATAATGTGACGGAGCCTAAGTTTAGAAAAAACACATTCTCACACATTTTCACAAAAGGCCAAGTGCAAAAAATGTTTCTGCCTGTATACTTAAATCGATACTTAAGACGTTAACTTTTTCTTAAGTTGACAAATTGCAATTTTCTTTTATAAACACGTTATAAAAAGCTATATGGATCTTGTACATGCTAAAAATACAACGGTATTATCAAACGTGCTACAGTATTGCATTTGTATAGATGCGTTTGAAAATAGATCACTTACGTTTACGAAGTAAGTACAAAAGGAGTTGGCACTGATGTTAATTGACTAGCTGTCAAAGTTCGACGACATGGGTAATATTCCCTGCAGAGGTTCGCAATGTGCACTATCGAATGGAAATTCTCCTCTCTGGAAAAAATATAAAACTTGTTAATTTTCGCATCGTTTAGTGACATGGTATACGAATGCTAAGAGCTTCACGCTTTTAGCGTTTCGCTAACGTCGCACGGTGGTAAATTTGCACTGCGTTTCTGGTCAAAAGTCCATTTTCTAAAAATCCTCTAATACCACAAATACGTGCGATAATCGAGTCGATACTTCAAACCGTCAAGATCAGCATGTTTAGAAGTCAGTTTCAGTGCTCAGAAAACCGCTAAACCTAGCGAAATGTGTACGTGTATGTTCGCATGACTCTCTTCAAATGACACACACCCTCCTATTAGCCGCAATTAGCTCCTCCCTCCTCTCCCGCCCGAAGGCCTGGAGTGGCGCTGCGTGGTTCAGGCCGCTGCGCATTCCCCGAGTGTGTGCTGCCGAGCGAGCTACCCCCTCCCCAATTTTGCCCTTTTTTCCCAAAATTGACTCGATCGCGCAGGCGTAGCGGAAGCACGTGGTGGGTGGACGTTTCATTCAACTGTCGGTTCTCGACTATTATGGACGGCCTCTTTGTTGGGGGTCCTGCGCTGGGGGATTTGACCTAAGCCCCACATTAAGGTTGGTGAGCGTTCGCTCTTTCCTCGTCGACTGGAGTCAGTCAGTCAATCATTTGCTGTTTATCTTCGTCTCCTGAGGTTAGCCTCGAGTCCGTGCTTGACTCTGGCCACCTCAATCGACAGGCTTATTTTTGTCCACCCATTATACACGGGCTATTCTTTCCCCTCTTGGATGTACAACTATTGTCGGTCTTCTCCCCTTTTCTTTGGCCTCATCAGCTGCTAGGGCCAAATTTCTTCTTGTTGCAGCTGGCTTTTCGGTCTTTTGTGACGCCTTATTGTTCTTGGGTCGTAATCCAAGGCGTCTTTAATCAGCACATTTCGGTGTCTTTCGTTCTTTTCAAAGAACTTTCGGGTCCTCTCTCTCATCTGGATTACGAGCGGTACCTGTCGTAGTTCGTCATATAGCACTCTTGTTAGGTACATACCCCGGTGCGTCCACCGCCTCACGGAGTGCTATGTTTTGTGGAGCTTGGAGCTTCTTCTGCAACGTTTTGAAAACGTAGCCCCAAGCTACTGCTGCATAAGTCATGATGGTCTTATTCTTTAAGGACACTTTGCTTCTTCTGCCTATTAAAGGTCTTAATTTTGAGCATGCCATCTTCACTTTCTGCACCTGGCCCTCGACATGGTTCTTCCAAGTGAGTTTTTGGTCCATCTTGACTCCAAGGTACGTGCTGGAGTCCTTCCAATCGACCTCAACTTCTTCGTCTCTTCTCCAGCCTCTCTCCATTCTGGTGGTCGTGATCTTTATTTTGGTTTGAGGTAATCTTCGATTTCTTCGGAACAGTACCGCTTCGGTCTTCTCAGGGTTGAGACGGATCTTCCACTTGATGCAACATTCCTCTAGATTACTCGGAGTTCTTCAGTTTCGTTCCTCAGTCTTCGTTCGATTACCCTTGGGTCTTTCCCAGGTTTTGGTTTGTTGATCACTTCGGCTACTTTCCAGTGTTCTGGAAAGTATCGGTGTCTCAGTATGGCGTTGACAATGTTGGTGATTGCCATTATCGCTTTCCTCGGGAACCTCTTCAAGACTGTTCCCAATTTCGTCTACACCCGGTGCTTTCTTCACCTTGAGTCTTCCGATGATTTACCTTACCTCGCCTGGAGAGGTCATGTCCTCAATGGCTCTTCCTTCTCTTACAGCTCTCCTCGATCTTCTTATCACCTCGTCGATAAAGTTTTCGTCTTCATCGGGGTGAGCATTGAGAGTACACTGTCTCTGAAGGTTGTCAGCAAAAGCTTCTGCCTTCTCTTCGGTTGTGTACACCATCTCCTGTTCGCTGTGTATTGGGGGGATGGGCTGTCTTCTGTTTCTGGGGATTTTAGCCAAGTTCCACATTCCTGGATCAGCTGGAGATAGTTCTTCAAGTGTCTTGTCCCAGGTGCTCTGATGGTGCTGCTTCAAGGCATCTCTTGCCTGTCTTGTCAGTCTGTTCGCCACCATGGTGTCCGTCGGGCTTCTGGTCTCCTGGGTTACTATTCGGGCTCTATTTGTTTCGGTGATCTTACGATTTACCTCGTCAGGTAGATCCCTGAACCTGTTTGGTTGCGTTATATCTTCCACGGTGGTTGCGACTTCTAACGCAGCCTTAATCTTCCTTTCTAGGTCCGTGACCGCTTCCTCTATGTCTTCAGGGCTGTCAATCTGAAGTAGTGGTCCTAGTGAATAGTGCAGTCTGATTCTAAATCGCTGCCAATCCACTCTCTTCACTGTTCTTTGTCCCACAGGTGGTCTCCCATCTCCCAAATGATGAAAGATGGGGTTGTGGTCTGAGCTTCCCTCTTCCAAGGCGACGATTTCTTTCAGAATCGCCATATCTATGACGTCTCGTCTTCCTCCGTTGCTGGGGTATATTGTGGGTTCGTCAGGACCTATCATGGTGTATCCAGGTTCATCCATTCGTCTTTCGAGAACAGTGCCATGACTGTTTCTATTTCTTGAGCCCCAAATGGTGGACTTCGCCTTCAAATGACAATGTTTTACATCTATATAAGACAGCACAAAGCGCCATCAATCATCAGAGTCGATCCCTGCGGATAGCGCATAACTGGTATTCGTTGGGATTGTAATGATTTCGGTTCGAGATCAACGTTTTTTATGGTAGAATAGGTTGATTATAAAATTCCTGGCAAGGATATGGTTAATTAAAAATGGAAAAATGTTTTTTTATTAAACATTACACTAACGCGCTTTACGAATAAATTGAATACCAACCGAAACTACGAATGCCTATAGAATATGCAAGTTGGGTTATTTTTTCCTGACGTAACTACTGGGTTCATAGATATAAACATGAATGACATTGTAGCTGTGACAGGATTATACAGGCTGTTCCTTAATGATATGCGAATATTTAAGGGTGTGGATCTATATGAAAAATTAATGTTAGTTTGCTTTGTATACTATGGTCCAAAAATATTTCCTTACAAAAACTCGGGGTGTTGGAGTTTTAGGAAAAAATGGAAATTAATTAACATTTCCAGAACCGCTTCAGATATTTCGCTGATATTTTGTACGTAATGAAAGTTAATAAAGTTGCATATTTTTCAATGCAAAAATAATTTTTAGCTTTAACAGTGGCGTGCGTACGGGTATTGCTTTCGATATTTTTTAAGAAAAAAATGGTACGCCAATGGTTTTTTGCCAAATAAAAATTACCTTTGAATTCCACGTTCAATTTAAATCAAATAATCTTTCTTGAGCTATTTTCCTTCAGTGCGCCATTTTTGAGTAAAAAATAAAAACCGCTCTATTGTCAAAATTATTATTAATTTAATTGGAAAAAATAAACACTTTAGGGGTAATAAACAATAACAACTGACAACATAAACATAACATTAAGACCAACGAAATGATTACAAAAATTGTTGAAAATGGAATTGCGCACTCGTTGAAATATCTCTGGAGTGTTTTTTATTCTATCACAAGCTGCAACTATTCTTTCTCTTAATTGCTCTACAGTGTTAATGGGACTTGTGTACACTAGTGTCTTAAGATAGCCCCACAAAAAGAAATCTAAACTGTTGAGGTCTGGGGACCTTGGTGGCCATTCTTGGGGCCCACCGCGGCCAATCCAACGATTTGGATAAACATTTTGTAAATAATTACGACTACACTGAAATGCGCTGGTGCACCATCATGCATGTACCACATATTGTTTCTTATTACTAACGGAACATTATCAAACAGCAAAGGCAACTATTGTTGAAGAAAATTGAGGTAAGTCTGTCCGTCAAGTTGTCCCAGCAAGAAGAAAGGTCCAATAAAGTGGTTGCCAATAATTCCTGCCCATACGTTAACCGAAAATTGGTGTTGGAAATGGGTTTAGGTTACGGCATAGGCATTTTCTTCTGTCCACAAATGATAATTGTATTGTGGAAACTAAATAATGAAAAAGATGTCACAGCGAACAAATTTGAATAACAAAGACTTGTCAGATGTCAAAAGCCAGTGACTTATTCCAGAGGAAGTATATATTTATTGCTTAATTGCATTATTCAATTATTACAGTAATTTTCTCGGACAATAGAACGGTTTCTGTTTTCACTTAAAAATGGCGGATCGAAAGAAAACAATTCAAGAGAGATCATTTATTTTAAATTGAACTGGGAATTCAAAAATAATTTTTGTTTGGCAAAAAACCATTGGCGTATCATTTTTTTCTTAAAACATATCGAAGTCACTACTACGCACACCACTGTTAATGCTAGAAATTATTTTTGCATTGAAAAATATACAACTTTATCAACTTTCACTGCGTACTAAGTATCAGTAAATATCTGAAGCGGTTCTGAAAATATTAATTAATTTCCATTTTTTTCCTAAAACTTCAACAGCCCGAGTTTTTGTAAGGAAACATTTTTAGACTATAGTTTATAAGGCAAACTAACATTAATTTTTCATGTAGATTCACACCCTTAAATATACGCATATCATTAAGGAACACCCTGTATCTTATGTGTGCCACATATACCAAAATAGAAAGTAACCAGTAGAAGGGCCACTCGCGAAAAAGCATTTGATCTTATGACTTCTAAAGATGCCGACATTTTTCTTTTTTTTTTTTAGGTGCCTCACTTTTGTATTGCTTTATACAGGTTAGTGGTGTCGTACTTTGGCGCACGTACGGAATAGGTTGTTTATAAATTTATTGTAGTGGCATCAAGTAATTTGTATTTATACAGGGTGATGTCATTATTGTTTTTATGGGATGGACAATGGATGACAAATGTTCTTTGATTAAAAAAAATGCGAGTTGAAAAATAGTTTTTAGCCTCTCCGTCACTGACTGGCAATGATCCAGCTGTCTACTGTCTTATTTATGATTACCTAACCCCAGTAACCACCAAGTTTGAAAATGGATATGAGGGCGCCGAGTTAGGTGAAAACCAAATGTTTTTTAAATTTTCTAATCTGTAGTTAGGTGAATAACTGAAACAAAGAATAGAAAATAACGTGAAAGAGGTGAAGCGGGACTTATACAAACCACAAAGGATGTGGTATAAAATAATAAGCGGTTTCGAAAAGGCAAAAATTTACCCTCTAAAGCGAATGAAAATATTGGAGCGAATACCATCAAATGATAAATAATATCGATCCCGATGTCCAGACAAATGTTAGCGCCGCTGTCATCGAACTACTTGAAGAAAGAAGATTTTCCGGTCCAGCAGAACAAACTACTAGGAAAAAAAGCCCAACATAACAGCAGAAAAAAGCATTTCAATCCTAGATTTACAAAACGAACCAGTTGCAGGACCTAGTGGTGTTAAACAAAACATTTTAAACAAGAAAATACACGCGAAAGCAACACTTGCAAAGGAGGGAATGAAATAAAAATTGGGCAGTTTGTCCTATTTTTTTATGAAAAACATATTTATCCTGGGCAAGTTATTGAAATAAAAGGAGAGAAGCAATACAAAATAAAATCCTTAACACCTAGTGGATTGTTGCAGTGGATGTGGCCCAGTAAAGATGGCATCATCTGGTGCGAGGAGGAAGACATTTTACAGGTCATAGAGACACCTATTCCGTCCAAAAGAGGTTTCTTTAAAATTCCAGAAGTGGAAAATTATAATTTAGGTTAACCGTGTTATTTTTTATTATTAATTTCCTTTCGAAAGAATTTGTTTTTTTTATTTTACCAAAGAAATGGTGTGTTTATTTTTAATTTTACCAAAGAAGAATTTGTTTTCTGAAATTTTGTCAAAGGATTTGTTACCTACCTAATTTGCGTTTAAATTAAGTTTAAAACACTTTTTTACATCTGCTTACAAATTTTATAAATAAAACAAAAAAATATATGTCATAAGTATTTTTTATTTAGAAATCCTCAAAAAATACTTCAAACATACTTGGCTATTTTTTTCATGGCCAAACTAACCCATGCTATGGCGTGTATTTGCGTTTTCTAAATAAAACAACATGTGGCCAAAGTAACCCAACTTCGTCATCTGACTTTGGCCACCCAGGTTTTTTTAAAAAAAATATATTTAGAATGTGTTTAGCACCTTCTCCATTTCAAAGTTCAAAGTACTACTACAAACCCATAAAACGCGATTGGAAACAAACATTAATATCATTTGGTGTAAAACTTATCACAGTGTAAAGTTCAAAAGTGGACCAAAGTAACCCAAGTTTACGGTAAACATTTTAATAAAAACGGTTAAACTTAAAAAATATCGAATTTCGTTAAAGTTATAAAATTTGGAAGTTTCTATTTTAGTTCGAAAACATCAACTATCAGTATCCAGTTTTCCAACTGTTTTGACACCATAAAGATTAGTCAGAGCACAGTGATAATATACATCATTCAGTAAAATTCAATTTGTTCTTTTAAATTCCAAGTGTCATTCAAATGTGCTTTTAAATCTAAATAGAACAGCTGATTAAAACTAGGCAAACACTTTTACCTAAACTAAATAAACAAATTTGATAAATATATATAAACTATTTTACTTGCAGCAGGTAAGCTCATTTTAATAAATAAATAGTGTAATCAATCTGTAAACTGTAAAGTGTTTAATAAATTTAAGTAAGCAACTGCATTTTGGTTTAACTAACTAGTTTCATAGGTTCAAATAAACGGTTTAAGAAATCGGAGCTTAATTAAACTGACTAAACGAACTTGTTTTCGATGGAGTGGTTCTTCTACTAGTAACTCCGTAATCTTTGCATAGTCCGAGGGTCATGTTATACTGACCACGTATGCCCCGAGATCAACTTCGGCGACCACAGGTGAGACAAGGGGCGACGCGACTCCTGTAGGTGGCGGTGGGGGCGGTAAAGGTGGCCTGGGCGGCGTAGGCACCTCCAGGGCGGCTAGTTCTATGCAGCCGGAGCAGCGTCGGCGGCTGGCCGACGAAAGGCGTCGGTCTGGTGGGCAGCGTTTTCTGCGGGGCGCCAGGCAGTTGGTGGCCGAGCACAAGGCGCAACACGTGGAGAGGCACAGCGAGCGACGAGTCTGAAGAATAATTCGTGTTTCATTGTTATGTATTTGATTCAGGTCGTACCAGTCTATAACTTAATCGGGAGTGCCACAGGGTTCAAATCTTAGTTCTTTATTGTTTACCTTATTTATTGATGATGTGCATTATTTAAGTTGTAATAAACTCCTCTTTGCGGATGATTTAAAGTTATTCAGGATTATTGCACTTTAGCGGGATATTGATTCTTTAGTGGCTTGGTGTGACGAGAATAATCTATTTCTCAATGCGTCTAAGTGTAATGTAGTCAGCTTTTCCAGGAAAATTAAGGATTTGGGTATAGTTTTTGACCATAAACTTAATTTTTCACTCCACATAGCTCAAAAAGTGAGTGAAGCTTCGCGGGTGTACGGTTTTATTGTGAGAAACTGTAGAAGCTTTAGCCGCCCAGAGTAACTGTTGGTTTTCTATTCTGCATATATTAGATCAAAATTGGAATACGCATCGTTAATTTGAAATCCAATTTACAGTTGCTACATTGATTCTCTTGAGCACGTTCAGAGAAAGTTTGTAAAATTTTTATCTTTCAAAGTTGACGGTACATATCCTGAGCGTGGTATATCTGAAAGTTTGGTATTGTCTAGGTTTCAAATGCAGTCTTTAGAGCTGAGAAGGAAGTGTGCATCAATCATGTTCTTGCATAAATTACTGCACAATCAAATTGATGCCAATGGGATTGTGGCTTAACTAAACCTTATTGTTCTATCTATTCAAACTCGAACAGCTAAAACCTTTTATTGTGACAGGGCTTGCACAAATTTGTTTTTGAAGGCACCCATATACATATACTAAGTGACATATAAATCCGAACACCCAGTTTAAATGGTTTTATTTTAATAAAATTTTGTATAAGTACTTAATGAAGCATAATAAGTAATTGATAGAAATTTCAAAACGATTGCACTGCTTTAAAGCCCTTTGACCTTTAATAATGTGTGGATGCACCCTGATGTGCTACGCATTCTCCAACGCGCCTAGGCATGCTTCTGATCAGGTGGTCCATGTCCTCCTGTGGTATCTCATTCCAGGCAACCACCAACTCCTCTCGAAGTGCTTCTAGAGCCTGAGGAGGACGCTGCAAATTGAGCAATCTCCTACCCATCATATCCCACACGTGCTCAATTGGGGATAAGTCGGGAGATCTTGGTGGCCATGGTAACAATGTGACATCATTATGTTGAAAGAAGTCTATTGTGACTCTTGCAACATGTGGTCGGGCATTATCTTGTTGGAAAGTTGGATCTGCCAGGGTGTCAAGATAGGGTAAAAGATGGAGTTCTAGAACTTCGTGGATATAACGCTGCGCGTTCATGTTACCTCTGATGAAGATTAAAGGTGACCTGGAACCATAAGCTATAGCACCCCAAACCATAACTACAACAGTGTGATGAACATGTCTTTCAACAAAAAACTGTGGATTCCTCCTTTCACCACGTCGCCTTCTAAACCTGGCACGACCATCGTGCATGCCTAAACAAAATCGAGACTCGTCACTAAAGACAATACTGTTCCATTCCTGATCCCAGAGTGACCGTTGTCTGCACCACTCAAGGCGATTACGTCGGTGTTCTCGAGTTAAAGGGAGGACCCAGTGTGGCCGGTATGAAAACAAGCCAAAACTTCTCATTCGTCGGTAAACACTTCGCATGCCAATAGGTCTTCCGTGTTCTGCAAACCATTCATTTGCAATGGACCTGGTAGTGGAGAAACGGTCCCTTAAGGCCAATAATCTTAGGCGGCGATCTTCACGGTCTGTTGTTCTACGGCGGCATCCAGTGCCCCTTGCTCTTTGCGTACGGCCTTCTCGAAGCCATGCCTGACAACACCTAACCACAGTGTCTACACTTCTTTGCACTCTAACAGCAATTGCCCGAAAAGAAAGTCCAGCTTCCCGAAGTCCCACTATACGACCCCTATCAAACTCACCAAGTTGACGAAATCGTACAGGTCTCCGTACTCTAGGCATCGTAACCGATCGTAGAGGATGTCAAGAACCAAAATCCGCCAACGTTGATTCTTTACTGCGGCTGAAATATTCATTTTTAGAGCTTTAGTGAATTAAAAAAAAGCAGTATAAAAACCGGAATGTCCAACTGATAAGGCTAAAAATTTTGTCACTTTTATTAAAATAAAACCATTTAAACTGGGTGTTCGGATTTATATGTCACTTACTATGTGTGATGTGTGAAACATTCAATGCGATATCGAATTATTGTGAGATACATGCTGACAGTTTGAACAGCATTCTGGGAGTAGCTAGAAATTGCTTAAATAGTTTATACGTTTCTTACTTGAGTGAAATATGTTTTTTTGCTTCTTTTTCTTGTTCGTTTTTTTTGCTTTAGATGAAATCTTTTGGTTATTTTGATTTATTTTAGGATTGTCCTGCAACTGGTTTCCTCAACTGTTGGGTAATCAATGCTATTTATTATTATTATATGTACACAAATATACTTAAATCATCAACGGCTATACCCCATTTACGCCCAGACAAAACACAACATGCCCAAAAGCGGGATTGTACAGGTCCGTATTTTCCTCAATGGTCTTGGAATAATCTAACAAAATAAATGATTATTTTTATAGAAAGAACTGGACATACTTTTCACAACTTGCTGGAAGTACTTGAATCATCGTCCGAAAGGTTAATATTAATTATTATCTTTGTTTAGATGTTCTATTGTTCGAAGCCACATAGTTTTTTATATTTGCCCAAACCATTTCAATGGGATTTAATCCGCAGCGATAAAGGGGTAGCATTAAAACGGTCTTATTTTGGTTTTTAGTCATTTCGTCAATAACATTAAGATTATATTCATATTTGTGCTACCTGACTAGATGGATAAGTTCTGCTTTGACCATATTTTCATTGAAACTAATGCCTTTTGATAGGATCCTTTCTTGTGGACATTGTGAATTTTTTCTAGTGTGGTATGCAGCAGTGGCGGCTCGTGCCAATTCCGTGAGGTAGTGCCAGAATGGAAGCCATAATTTTGAATCGATTCAAAATTGTAAAGAATAACTTATAACTTACCCCTGATAGTTAGTGGTCAAAGTTCTTGAGGTTCAATAAATCTATATGTCCAAAAAAAAATCAAAAATAAAACTATTTACACACGCGCACCAAATTATAAAACAAGTGTGGAGAAGTACCTATAACTATAGTTTTCTATATATGAGGTCCATTCTTCTTTCTTTTTTGGTAGCAAAGTTTTCGATTACCTTATTATTAAAATATTCAATGCCACTAACAAAATGTTTTTCTGCAGACAGCATTCCTAAAGCACTAAGCCTTTCTTCCTTCATTGTGTTTCTGAGGAAAGTTTTAATCCGTTTCAGCATTGAAAAAGAGCGTTCTGCTTCAGATGTTGACATCGGTATAGTGATTAAAATACTTAAGAGCTTAAGAGTTTCTTGAAACGTACAATTTAATCCTTCCTCGTTCAATAAAATGGATAGTGGAACAGCTCCAGAAGTAGTACTCAATTCTTCTCTCTGATATAATACTTGTAACTCAGTTTTAAGCCTGTTTTTGTCTAAAAATGAAAATTGTGTGCATGTGTCATTTAAATGTGCTTCAGGAAACTGATGTTTATAAACAGAAAACTTTTCAGACACAAATAAATTAGAAGCAACTAAATGTCCAGAAAAGTTAAATCTTGTTCTTATTTGCGATAATACTGCATCGCATATTTCTAACGCTTCCCGTTTTTTGCTGCCTTCTTCAACTTGCCTTTTTTTTCTTGCCGGTTCATCAGTTTCTCTCTGCACTCGTTCAATCTCGTCAATAATGCTATCCATTTGTTCTCGTATAGTTTGAATTGCTGCTTCAAAATTCTCTAAATCATTTTTGACCTTAACAGAATCGGTGCGTACTTTTTGTAATTGGTTAAAGACAATTTCAACATGTGGCATTATTTTATGGAAAATACTTAGCCAAAATACAAAATTTGTATCTTGCAGCTTTAATTTGTACCCACTGGCTTGATTAATCGACGAAGAATCGCGTGAAGTACTTTCTATATTGTCCATAACTTTAATCAGGTCTTTCCTATTTTCATAAACTGTATGAACACCTCGTGACTGAAAATTCCAACGTGTTTGGGAAGATCTTGGCAATCTGCGATTAACTATTTCATCCAAAATTTTTGTTCTTTGAGGAGACGTCGAAAAAAAAGAGCACAATCCAGATAAATTATGGAAAAATATTCTAGCCTGCTTATTGACAGAGCATGCGCTTGTCATAATTAGATTTAACTGGTGTGCATAGCAATGAACATAATTTGCAAGTGGATAAGTTTCCTTAATAATTTTTTGAACGCCATTCAATTCACCACTCATAACAGACGCACCATCATGGCTTTGAGCTATTAATTTGTTTGGATTTTGATCTAGTAATGGATTTGCAACATTTAAAACGCATGCAGCGATTGATTTGGCATCGTGTCCGTCGGGGACGTAAAATCTCCAAAATCTCTCAACTGGTTGTCCATTACACAAATATCTGAAAATAATAACTAACTGAAATTCACAGGCTACGTCCGTCGTTTCATCGGCAATTACTGCAACAAAAGGAGAATTTGCAATCTCCTTCTTAACTTCTTCATGATAAACATCTAGCATGCACTCAAGAAGCTCGTTTTGAGTTGTTTTTGAGCTACCCTCAAAAAGTTTGGCACTTTGAATATGGACTTTCAATTCGTTGTCTAATTCGGCGCTAAAATTCACCAGCTCCTTAAATATGCCTCTGTTTTCCGAATTTTCCTTTTCATCATGACCCCTTAAGGCTAACTCAAATGCTCCACAAAACCTTATACAATTAATAATTTTATTCAATACATATCGATTCTTATCCACTTGATTATTATATTTAATTAGATCATTGCGATAAGCCGAATTGAGTTGAGTCCTTATATTTAATTTACCAAGAATAGAAAAGCTAAAAACATTATTCATATGGACTTTAGATTTTTCGTGGGTCTTCATTTTATCCCATATATGTATAAGATCGTCTGTACCTTTTTTTGACCAAGTCTCGTCACCTCCAAATAGAACACATACAAAACAAAATAGTTTATTCGTTTCTTCACAACCACATATACAGCTGTTTTTATCATACACATTTTTATTAAATTTGCGACAGCGCGATTTTTGTCCGCTACCACTTTGTTTCTCAATTTTTAAATCGGGTATTGGCCGTCCTAATTCTTTAATTTGCAGTTTTTGATCCAGCGAAAAACCACTAAGTGAGTTTTTTAATATCCCGATTTTATTCATTTTCACTAGTTTTAATAAAACAGTAAAAAATATGATCACAAAACAGAGCAGTTCATTAACACTAGACGTACAAAAACAAAAACGTTATTTCTCACTTTTCAGGTAAAAAAAGACCGAAATCAGCACTAGACGTAATCATAACCAAACGACCGACCGAACAAAAACACCGCCGATATCATTTGATAACGAATTACGACTGATGATGTGCCTGGCACAAATTATACTTGTCTTTCGCTATTCACCTCATATAAACATGTCATGCGTAGCGTTATCTCTGTCGCTCGTATGCGATGCTGGTAAAATTTCTCTCTTTTTATTTGGACCGGCCCTAAATTGGCACAAGTTGATGACGTCAAGGTCAAGGCATGCTCGTCTCGTCGCGTCGGTCGGGTGCTTGCGGTGTTGTCACGTTGTCAGTGTTGTCACTTCATATAATTTATACCAAAAAAAATGAAAAAGCAGAAAATAAAGTAAAACATTGAAGATTGAAAAAAATATTCTTTTTGAAGAAGACAAGGTAGTGCCATGGCACCGTGGCACTACCTCACGAGCCGCCACTGGTATGCAGCATTATCAAGCACAATTCTTTTTTTTTAATATATTGGCTTTTTGATCTAGCTGTATTATTAATTTGATTGTTTTTTTTATATACTAGGATTATGTGTTGCTCTTGTTTTCTTTTTGAACTATTTCCTGTAATTGGGTGATTCTACCTGTTGGAACTAAAGATCCATCTATCTAAAGATCCATCTATCTACAATTATGGCATTGTCGTCGAGCTTCAAATGAACTCTCGTCCATTTCTTCATGGTCGTTTTCCTTGACTCAAATGCCCATAGGGCAGTAGGCACAAAGCCATCTTCACTGCTAATGTGACAGATAACAATTCCGTTTCCTGCATTTATCCAGGTTTCATCCGAGTAATAAATCTTCCCGCCCTGATCGCGGTATTTATTTATTGATCTTAAATAATTTCTTCTCTATAAAATAATCTCTTGGCTGTCCATCAAAATGGAGTTTTTTGAGTAAACTATAAAATGTGGTCTTTTTGAAAGTAGGTAAGTCTTCATCACTATTAACCTCCTGTAATACTTTGTCTATGGTGGGAAGTTCTTGCCTTTCAAAAACTTGATGGACTTTGTGTGTGATGCCATTTCGATCAAAGTTATCAACTGTATCCCACAGCTTCGTGTATTGCAGTCTCTTGTGTGGTGAAGACAATTTTTTGTTTTTTTTTATATTTATCAACAATGTTGAAAATTGAATTTTCATTTCAGGATGCTGAAAAATTGCTCTCTTAGAAACGTTAAGGACAATTTCTTTTGCCTGAATATTCAAACGTCGCTTCTTGTAACGTTTTCGGGGAGGAGTCTAAATCGCTTTCCTCAAAAACGGTTCATGCTATAGGTATCAAACAAAAAGTACATCAAATGATCAGGCTTTTTAAAAGTGTCATCGTAGAGATATACAAAAATGTAGAAATACTGCGTTAAGGCTAATTAGTCCCGACAATTTAATGTAGTTTTTATATGGAAACAACCATTTTGTTGAATTATTCTAAATGGTTAAGAAGTTATTTCAGGATAACCAAATTTCAACGTCGTCTTCGATTTGAGTGGGAATCTCCTTACGAATATTTTTGAGAAGCCTGTTACATTGTTTTTTGAGCTCTTGTTAAATTCGAAAAATCCTTGGACAACCATAATGTGTTTGAACATTTACGGATTAGCCGCTGAACATTTATGTATATTTTTCAGTTCAACTAACAATAATCACTGAAGTAAACTCAAGGCCCTTATAACAGGAGAGTTGTCAATTGAATATACAGAGACCCCCTCTGAGTTTCTCCATACCTGTCGTTTATTCATCATATCAACATGCCGAATGATCACAAATTTCAGTCCGAATTAACTTCTTTTTCCATATAGACTCTATTATTCAATCAAGAATCTAATAAAACCCGTATCCAAAAGATATTACCTTATCCGTCGGATCATCATTTCTCTTAGCATTATAGCAGAACTCAGCAATAGCCACGGCAACAGCAACTGCCAATCCAACTACTAAAACCACAAACACCCCACCGATGCTCTCAACTCCAAGAGAGTTCGCTTTGGAGGTGTCCTTGCCCTTGTCAGATCGTTGGCAGGTGTCTCCGGTTTTCTTCCACCATTTGTCGTACAGCATCTGAATCTCGCCCTTTTCCTGCATCTCCAGGATTGCTAGGGAGATGCGATCTCGCCATGGGCTGCCCATTGGCGTTGCTATGCCGTAACCTAAGAAATTGATATTTAAGATTTTATAAACAACTAACTGCACCGTAGACTTCGCACGCTTAAAACTGTTGAAATAATTGAGTTTTTGAAATTGACACCAAATCGACACCTAATTTTACATCTACTACTAAAAAGTTTAATATACAAGCGCTGTCTCAGGGAAGTTGACCGAACTACCAAAATTACGTTTTTTATGAAATTTGTCATATTAAGGGAAAGGTATTAAGAACTAAAATGTATTTCTGATAACATACGATATTTTTATTTAATATCAGCCTAAAATACTAATTTTTTTGTAACGAAGAGAAAAATTCAAAAAAACTGCCAATTAATAAAAGTCAACGAAACCAAGTAGCAGCAAATCACCACTGCGTTACATTGCTTTTTCGACTGATTACTACGCCGATACGTTTTGACATAGTATCAACTAATGTTTGGCAGTCATGTGGAGTAAAACTGCTCCAAATTTCTTGGAGCGGGTTCGCAATTCTGGAGCGGTTCTTGCAGGATTCGATCGGCACGGGTATCACGTAAAAAACCTACAACACGTCAAAAAAAACCTAAGATGTCAACTTGCAGACTAGGTAGCTTTTAGGGCGCAAACAGTGATTCCACGTTTGCTCACTAGGATCGTTGTGAACGTCCATTTATGAAAGAATCACTCAACTAAACTATACACGCCTTACTGGTTGCATAGCTTTGTGAGGCTGAATGATCCGCGTCTGTAGTTTTTATCTCTGAGAAGAAAGTTGGTTGAATAACAAGATCGCATCTGGATGATTATGTGTATTGATCTGCATGTCTATAGAATCAGTGATATTTGCTGTGTGAGAAAATCATTACTGAATATGCTGAATAGACGGGTTATATATATGTTGTGCTTTCTGAAGAGAGGTTATGTTCAAAGTTATAAATTACGAAAAACTGAGGAGAATTACGGGAAATCATCGCCGTGGCCGCGTTGTGGGCAATTACTGTTAGCATGTATATGGCTTGTAATTCGACAGTGTACAGTGAATATAATTATTTCTTATCTCCCTCATTTTTGAAAGTCAACAAATTTGTATATGCAATTTCCAGAATGGATAAGAAAAAGTGGATGCGCATCTAATTTCTAGCTTTGAATCTCAATTAAGTGTATTTGAGACAAGAACCCAATGTAATTATCATCAACGCATACAAGTTACAGCTTAGACCTCCAGTAATGCCATCTCGGAAGCAGATTTTACATCACATCAGAGCCAAAGATTGATAACAAGCCTCATGACGCTCAGGCAACACGTACAACTACGTGCTAAGTCAACGTCTTGGCGAAAAACCTACATAATGTCAAAAAATCGGCATAATGTCACTTTTCAAGATACGTGATACCCGTGCGGAGCTTCATGATATACCACAAGGTTTCAATTCGCGTTAGATCTAGACTACTCGACGTCCATTTCTAAACTGAAATATTGTTTTACGACACCCAATCTTTTACTATTTTAGCCCTATGGCAAGTGGCACCATCTTTTTGGAAGATGCATTCACTATTGATTAAACGCATTTTGTTCAATTTGGGGTATTAAGTTATTTTGAAATACATTAATGTACTTATCAGCATTCATAATACCTTCCACGTAATAAGTTTCCACTTGCTGACATGGATCCCATATCATTATTTATCTTTGGAACAGAGATGTTATCCTAAGGTTTGGAAAAAATCTCGCATTACTCCTGTTTTCAAAAAAGGTGACCGAAATAATATCGAAAACTATAGAGCTATTGTGATCCTAAGTAATATTGCTAAAGTATTTGAATCTGTTGTTCACGAAATCATATTCACTCATGTGAAACACATCATCACTCCACATCAGCATGGCTTTTTTCCTGGTAGATCGACTACATCTAATCTTGCATGTTTCAAACAGCATGCTGCTGAAATTTTAGATACTTGCGGACAGATTGACGTTATCTATACGGATTTCTCAAAAGCATTTGACAGACTTGACCATGGAGTACTAATACAGAAGCTTTTAAGATGTGGCATATCACTTGGATTCGCAAATTTCCTCAGATCTTATCTGTTGGACAGAATACTTTTCGTTGAGTACCGTGGTTTTAGGTCTGTCAGTGTTTCTGCGACATCTGGGGTGCTCCAGGGCTCCGTCCTGGGTCCGCTATTATTCGCTATATTTGTGAATGATCTCAGTGGCCAACTAAATTGTTGCAACTTATTGTACGCAGACGACTTGAAATTATTTTCTAGAATTGCCACAATTGTCGATTGTGTGAAGCTTCAGGATGAACTAATACGTCTGTATGAGTGGTGTTGCCTGAATCAGCTGTATCTGAATATTACAAAATGCCAGACTATGTATTTCACAAGTAAGCAGAATATAATTGGTTATGCTTATCACATAAATGGTCAAGTCTTAGATGGTTGTTCCATTGTGAGGGATCTAGGTGTTTCTTTCGACCCACAGTTAACTTTTGTGCAACACATTACTGAAATTGTAACCGGTGCGCACAAGACGATGGGTTTCATACTTAGGTGTGGCAAGAGCTTCAATAATGCTAAAACTCTTTTATTGTTATTCAATGCGTTTGTTAGATGTAAGCTCGAATACTGTAGTATAACTTGGTACTCTGCATATGATGTACATTCGGACAGCATTGACAAGATCCAGCGACGTTTTGCTAAATATTTATGGTTCAAGGAAGATGGGATTTATCCTGAGGCTGGATTTCGCAATGACTTATTGATCAGTAGATTTAAAATGGTAAATTTATCTAAGCGCAGAAATTACTGCGCTGTGGTTTTCTTATATAAAATTTTGAACAACACAGTTGATTGCCAGTTTCTTTTAGAAAAGCTGTTATTACACTTACCGTACCGAAACATAAGGTTTAACAATACCAATTTCTATTTACCTGTGCCTCGTACCAATGTGTTACTTTTTTCGCCATTATATGTAATGTGTAACAACTATGAAAAAGTAAAGAATTTAGTAGACATTTTTCATTGCACTATATCACTATTAAAAAGGTCGTTTTTGACTGTAGCTTAAGAACTCATTTAGATGTAATGTGTGTAATGTACTTGATACGTTGTTTATTGATTTTTTTTCTTTTTTTTTGTATTTTGTATATTTTCTGTTCGTTAAATGGAATCATCTGTTCGAGCAGTGTACTACGCGCAAATAAATAAAAAAATAAATAAATAAATAACAGAAGTCGGAAACTCAACTTTTTTTTATGTTGAATCACTTCTTTAGTTCTTATGACATGACTCCTGCTATCAACAACGCATACCTCAAATCTGCCTTCGTCACTCCAACATTTTATTTAATTGTTATTTAATAATGGAGTTCCATTGGTTCGCAGACTATAATTTGTGTTCTTCGGCCCACGCTAGTCTGTTTTTCTTCTGAATCTTTGTCATTAAGGGCTTAGAAATACTGAATAATAAAAGCCTGCCTAGTAAGTTTTAAATCCCAGTTTTTGGGTATCTCTGTGACAAGTTGCTCTGGAAGGCTTTTTGGAGTTGCCTAATTCCGCAATATTTTCAATTCGTTATAATTAGCAGGCCGATTTTCGTTGATAATCCGTTTTAAGGCTCTTAAGTTGGTATTGGAATAACGGGGGCGACTTCCAGTTCTGGGTTTTTGAGCCACAGATGCCGTTGTTTTGTACAATTTAGTAATATTTCGAACTGTATACCTCGATTTGTTAACACTTTCAGCGATTTGGGAAGTGTTTTGGAAATGCAAGTGAATGATCACTTTTCTTATTTCGTCAGAAACAGCTTTATCGCGAGCCATTTTTAATTGTTAACAACAACTCCAATGCATCGAAAATTGATTTAAACGTCAAACATCAGCTTCTTAGCATCTTAAAATGTTATTATTTGTTTTACAAAGCCTATTTTTATTTTATCGAAACGAATAAACAGACCTTTCAACTTAAGTTGTCTCCATTGTGCATTTTGCTATAAACAAATCATTTTGCAAAGAAGACAATTTCGAAATAAAAAAGCTTTGAAAATAGCCACGTCGGATTTGTTATCTTTCCATAAACATTTAAAGTAATCAAAAATATTATATTTGAAATAAAATTTTAATTAGCTCTCAAATAAGTTCACAAACATAATGTTTTTGGGCGTTGGGCCAACTTCACTGTGACAGGGCTCGTACTTAAAATTATGTCTGCCTGTAAATCACGTTTCGTCCATGTCACAAAATCCATTCTCATTTTAGGTCTACTCCGTCTTTAGTGCATTGTCAACTTTAGGTACCTAGCATTATTTTCAAATAAATTCGCCAGTACGCATGCTCCCATAATACGGTCCTGTCGGAAAATCCATTCTTAACTTCTGCTTATAAACCACCTGCCTGCCGAATCATCTCCAGTAGAAAAACAAAAGACATTGACACAAGCTTGTAAATGCCTATATCTCCCTTTAAGAATGCCTCGCAAAATCCACACTCAGCTGAGGTGTCCTTCCACAAACTATCTTCCTGCCAAAGTTTATATTCATAGGACAAACAGTTTTCAAGATTTCATGAGTAATATTTTTGAATAAAGCTGCCCTTAGCCCCCTTAATCCAGGCCTGCCGCCAAACCCGTTCTAAGCTGACGTGTCGCCCTTGTGGCGTTTATGTCATGTTCCTCAGTCCACTGGCGGATTTAGAGGGGGACGCGCCCTAGACGTCTGACATTTGGTTTTGCACACCATTGTGTTACTTTCTGTCATGGCTATATCTATTGATATTTTTACCACCTGATGATATAGTAGACGAGCTTGATTGTGTCAGTACTTGCACCATTAACTTGATTTGTTTAATGGACAGTTCAGAGTCTTCATCCTTAAGCTTATTACATACTAGTAGACTCCGTTGCGCAATTTGTCTATAGGCAGTCTGGAGACGGTCTCAAGACACGATCGATAGATGGTCTACAGACATCCTTCTTTGTCTTGTTTAGCGTCCATACGATAATGTGAATTTTTGGCCTCATGTTCGTTTTCGCAATCAAAGACATTGTTTTGTGTGGAATGGACTAGGATATGTCTCTGGGTCCCTCAGAATGTTCAATTTTTTTTTTCGGTTAACAGAGCAATGAAGTTTTTTATCTTTGAATCTTTAATATTATTATACTAGTTAATTATAAATGCCACGTACTTATTTTGTTCTCATATTAATATAATATTGGCTTTCTGAGGATTTCTGAGCAATTTCCATTTTTTTTCAAGCTGGCCTTGACCAGATAGAACACAATGGATTTAAGGAGCAATAATAGGATAAATTCTAGAAGTTCCGCCGAGGTTAAAAAATGTCCAGCCCCAAATATCGTTTGCGCCCCCCCCCTAGACGAAATCCTGAATCCGCCCTTGCATCAGTCAAATAGTTTTCGTGATAAATTTTTATAACCTTAACTTGACAAGTTATAAGGTGTCGTATAGAAATATTCAACCCTCTATCTCATCTTAAGCATATCGTTTTAGGAATTCTTTATTAATACTTTTTTATCTTGCACAAAACATACACCTACTTGTAGGTTGGCCTAATTTGAATACTCTACGTTCTTCATCAGTATTAACTCCCACTTTACCCCTTGGGGTAAACTAAATGTAGAAAATTAATATTTGTATCTCTAAAGAATAATAGTTTTCGATAGTAACTTTCACTCCCTATTTTAATCCCTCCAAGTTTTATTTTCGCAGCAAAGGGTAGCCTATGTCCGTCTACAGGGTCTAATCTATATCTACGCTGAAATTCTTCAAAATCGGTTTTGCCTTTTTGGCGTGAAAACGGAACGTACAAACAAACATACACATTTTCGAATTTATAATAAAATGCAGTAAATGCACGATGCAAATACCCTATTTACGAGTATATACCCTTACTCATTTGCGTCGGACCAGCGACTGGGCGCTTCCGCGCCGGATACCTCATTTCAAAATTCATGAAGCCGTTTGGGCTGTAGCCCGTGAAATAGATATTTATCATTAGTAGTTCTGTAAAATACGATAGCAAAATCGACCACTGCGAGAGCGGATAACACCTATCGGTTGAAACTTTAAAGGTATCATAGTTCGCATCGAAAGCGGAGTCATCACTGTGACCGCTTGATGCCGTCGATTCTCGCGATACCGTAGATGTGGTCTACTCGCTATTGAAAACTAATAAGTCTGCTTTCCTCCGTTCGATCAATCACGGTTGGGGCTATATGTGGTCTGATGGGAGAAAGAAGTATCATTAATACTGTAAAAGTTGAATTTTCGTCGATGATCCCAAGCGATTAAACGAAGTATCTCCACATCCGCTCAGGAAAATATTTTAATTTGATCTTATTCAAAAAGGAGTCTCCATGTTGCCAGACCCAAAACTACGTTAAAAATTGTTTAAGCAATGTTTTCAAACAAATTTCAAAAATAGATATTTTTAGATATTTTGGGTCATTTCGAACAAAAAGGGTTTTAATGAACTTTTTTCTAAAGTTGATAGTTTTCGAATATTTGGTCTTGACAAACTGAGTACGGCCTGCCTAGATAAAATTGCAATTTCAACAGCAGAAATGCTGCTTACATGTATTTTTCAGGGATGATGCCTCACTTCTCGATCGTGTATTAAAAAAACATTTAAAATTCATACGTTTAAGTTTTCTGATTTTTCCTTTTTTCTAAAGTTGATAGTTTTCGAGATCCATTGAACATTTGTTCTTGACAAACGGGTATGGCCTGCCTAAATAAAATTGCAATATTAATAGCAGAAATGCTGTCTACATGTATTTTTCAAGGATGATGCCTCACCTTTCGATCGTGTATTAAAAAACATTTAAAATTCATGCGTTTGAGTTTTCTGCATTTTCCGCTTTGGAAAGTATCTAAAAAAACTTTATTTTTATTCTGGATAGCGATAGAACGTAACCATATATTATATAATATATAAGATTACCGACAGACAGACGAACAGAAAAATGGAAATGAGTGACATGGTTTTTCGTGATTTACATGTCATATAACATCCAAAAAACATAATATCTTATTTTCGAAAAAATTTCGAAAATAACAATAGTTCCCCGCTAGTAGAAGTGGGAAGTAAAAAAGCAAAATTTGCCATTTTCGACTGAGAAAAACAATACGAAAAACAGAAAATTTAAGTTCCTAAATAGTATTCAAACATGCATTACCAAATCCCAAAACATCTTATGGGACATTGTTATTGTTAACCTTTATTTTTTTTAGGGTTAATTATCATAAACGTGCGCTCAATGTTTGTTCTGTCCCGCCGCCACTGCATCCCTTCTGCTCTTCGCAAAATTTACAATGAGCGCGCGCTTGATTAACAATTAAAAAACAAAGGCTTACAATAACAATACCCTCTAAAATTAATTGGATTTTTGTTAATGGCTGTTTGAAGAAATTTCGAACATTTAGCAAAATGAGTTAAGCAATTATTGAAATTTCTTCGGAATGTAGCTATTTCGAAAAAACACTGTTATCTTGGAAATAAAGCACTAATCGGCCGATGTTTAAGCCTTTCACCCTAGACTCGCTTAAGTAATCACCGTTGCATGCATATTAACACCCTGCATAAACAACAACAAAAGACTTTATTAGCAAAATTGAATTATATACTTACTTTTTGAATCCAGTAGTCCACCAATTTGCGTCAAATTGCAGTTGCGTTGTACTACATAGTCCAGCATGGTAGACTCCATGAGAAAGGCATAGTTTCCCTCCAAAACTCTTTTTATTCCATCTTCGTACGTGGATACAAATACTGAAGGTTTCTTACTTTCCATGTACCTCCACATTTTCTTGTAAGTCTCTATCATAGAGTCCTTGAACAAAACATTCGTAAACGTAACATATGTGGTCCTCATTCTGACAGAACAACATCAGTAAAGAATAATTTTTTTATTTTTGTGGTTTCATTTGGCCAGAATAGAATCGAGTTCTAGAATTTACAAATCAGGTACAGATATTATTTTCTATTGCTCGGGAGATAATTTAAAAAAGAATCATATAAAGTCAAGTAGTGTTAAAACACTTAAATTATGATTAAATTTTTGTTCTGCGCTTCACAGAATTCAAGTACTTGTATGTTTTTTCATACACAATAAAGCAAATTTAATTCACATTTGATGATGAGATAGAAACAATCTCATAAACAAAAGGCAGGTCTTATGTATTCGGAAATGGTATTGCACCTTGCTGAAAACAAAATAAAATTCTGTTACATCTTTCTACTTTCACTTTTGGCTTATTAGATTTTTTTCTAGTGTTCCTTACCAATTTCACATCCTCTTACATCGGAATTTTATACCTATAGTATGGTTTTCCTTTAAGAAGCAAGTTACTTATATATCAAAATAATGTTTAAACCAAGATGTTTTCGTAGCTCCGATAACGAGAAATCATCAGACCATATTATTTCATTCCAATTAGCGAAACATATACCCTTCCGTCTTTTAAAAATGAGTTTAAAGGATATTCAGATGATTTACCCCTTGTTGACAATAACAAGCTTTATTTACAGCACGATGGAGAATTCCCTTAAAGCTCTATTGTCTTGAATAACGAAAATAATTTGAGCTTCGCAACTTTCTCATGTTTAGCCACGTAAATGCATAACTCGCTCAATTTGCGAGTGAATGACTCCACTTTTTGGCAGTCCGCTTACACTGTGACAAAATTTGAATGACTTTAAGCTGATACATTGGAAATTCTCTTCTTTGGAAATACTAAACTCCTGCAATCAAATCGGGCTACGCTAATTTCTTGCCAGAAGGCAAGGCAAAGCCGAGCTTCGGCTTTTATCAAAATCTTTGGTGGAAGATCAGACAGAACTGTGGGTTGTTTTATAAGAACGAAGTATGTGTTCTTCTTTCTATTTCTTATAAGGTATACTCCGGTTTTAATGCAATATGGAATCGATACTTGCTAAAATAAGATAAAACATAATAATTGGATGATTATGAGTAAGAATACGTAACTTCTTGGAAGATCTTCAAGCACTAAACACCGCTGTTGTCTTCATCCTATGGGGTGAGGATAAAAATCAATTTTACAAACCATTGGTAGGTAGCGATCGACAGATTTCCCACCTATTTGCACACAACATGTAAGAGTATAACAGCCGAAGCCAATGCCTAATATTTGGCCCAACCCTATTAATAACACACCAGGTCTGTAAATTAAGTAATTACACTTCTTTTGGGTTTATTTATTCAAATATAATTACAATTTTATATTGTTGCCCCCAAGATAACTTCGTTCTGAAGCCACACAGCGCTGGAGACGTTTCGTCCACTCCTCATGGGCCTTAGACAGCAGCGGTGGCCGCAGTAGTAGACTCTTCGGTCTCCTGATCAGTCGCCGTGCGCTGTGTGGGTTCGAGTCCCGTCCCAGGAGAAATTTTTCTCTTGGCTATGGATGTTGTGATTGTCCGTAGGTGGTAGACGGTCTCTGACTATCGAACGTGGAGGTACCACCCGGCGGATCTCGTAGGCGGAGCCAGAATGTGTGCATGTTGCATGCACACGTGTTCCCTCGCTAGAGTCCGTGTGGCGTTCCCCCTTTCCCCTGTATCCCCCGATAGCCCCACGGTACCCCAAGGGGTGTTTAGGTCTTAGGCCTTCGTGGTAGTTGGAGTATAAAAAAAAATGGCAGTACTAGAACTCCAATACTGAAGTAACCTTCAGCTGATCGGTTACAGCCATTTAAATGTATTCACTTGTCCCAAAATAAATTTTCTTGAGATGATTTTCCAACTTCGGGAAGAGAAAAAAGTCACAAGGAAAGTCAGGCGAACAAGGAGGCTGAGGAGCTACAGGAATGTTTTGTTGTTCTTGATCTGATGAACAGTGGTGTGAGTTAAATTTAACTCTTCTCCGATCATTCTGTGGACCGACGATCTGAACGCACAAGATCCCGGATTCTGTCGATATTTGTACTGGTTTTTGGAGATGAAGGCCTTCTGCTTCGTGGTTCATCTTCAATCGACTCTTTTCCTTCTGAAAATGCCTTAAATCACCGAAAAACGCGGCCTCTTGACAAAACACTATCTCCGTAGGCCCGATGAAGTTTAGCAAGAGTTTTTGTTGTGCTGTGCCCAAGTCTAAGCAAAAACGTTGATCGAAATTGATGTCACCCATTTTTAGAACACAATAAAAAAAAACACTTTCACAAAAAAATCTCTACGGACAACCAAATTACTCGAGCGAGTTCAAACTTGTACTGAAGGCACATCTTCTCCTATCATCTCTCCAGGCCCGGTGCCTCCAGCCAGATCGACCGCTACGTTGTCAGTCTCATCAATTTACAAACCTCGTAGTTACTTACCCTGAAAAAAGTCATTGTAGATCCGCTCTCCAGCGTACCATATGGAATTTCAGTCTGGCTAGCCAAGTCCTCAGCATGCTCTATAGGGGTGATCATGCGTTCAACAGTGAGGAATGCAGCCAAATTAGCCGTGTACGAGGAGATTATTATCAGGGTGAAAAACCACCAGGTTCCACTGACTATTCTCGTTGACATGGCCTGCATGTAAAAAATATCTATTTACAATATTTACAAACATATTACCACATGAAAAATATGCTTTTTGACTTTAACTGTGATGATTATTGCCAAAGGAACAGGAGCAGAAATAAAAGGATTGGTAGTCCGAGCGACATACGTAAGGACTTTTGTGGCTTCGGTCAAAAGACCTCGTGTTTAAGAGGTATCAACCAACGTCGCCAAGGAGGCCTTTGTTTTTCATCTAAGCTTTAATGAAGCGCGAATCCAAGGGGGTCATGGGTGTCATTACCTCCTGAGCGAATCTAGTTTGACCACTAATATTTTTGACTTTCGAATCTCTCTATCTTCTTGCGAATATGCGATGGATACAAACGGGTAAAAAAACACCAGATTTGGCACCCTGATAAATTTGTAAGCGCATCGATGATGGCGGGGAAATAAGAGGGTTGTGTAAGTGTGGTTGCCTATACGTTTAGCTTATCGCAAATATAAATAAAATAGTGATTCTGCATTCTTCGGCTTGGAAGCACTGTATGTCCATTAGTGCATTATTGGAGATTGAGTCTCATGTGTTAGGTGATTAAGGTAGTTAATTGAAAATTCAGACGTTCGGGCAGGGAAAAAGTTTTTAGCGCGCGCCTTTAACGCTGTGAGAATATGATAAAAATACTTATTGACGGACAAAATTAGAGAAAAGCGGTTGCATTTGATTCAAAGGAGATGGTAAGTAGAAAGCATCATAGTTATCTAACCGTATGAGTTAAACATAAACAAATATGGTGCTTCATATATTTCTCTCTTTTTATTTGGTACGTAGCATTATGGTATTGTCTTAGTTTAGTCATGTACAGGGTGTTTCCCAAACATGGGGCAAGAATTCAATAGGTAACTGTTGCGACTATTCTGAAACTGTTGTATTTGATCCTCTCGGTTTGTGAAACACCTCTTGTTAGGGAATCCAAAGATTCACCGTTTTTTCTGTTTTTTTTTTAAATTCTCAGTTTTGAGCTACGCTATATTAGATCTCAGGCGACGATATAAGCCAACGAAAACTATTAACTCATTTAGTTCGCCAGAGATGGACTAGCCATAAACGCAACATATTGGTATTTTTTACACCTTTGTATAATAATGACTTAAAAATATTATTTTCAGAATTGGAATGTGCCTCGATAGTGTTGATTGTTCCATCTACATAAGTAATACGGTTGTTTCAAGAAATTTATTCATGTTTGATTTGGATAATACCAACCGTTTTTAAGAAAAAATATCCGTGGTTTTTCAGGTCGCTCATGACGGATCTGTTATGGAAATTACCAAATTTTCAAAACGGGAGAAGCAGTATTCGGTTCCATAATTTATAAAACTAAACTAAAATAATAAAATTGTTTTACTCCAAAACCCCACAGCGGATCATTATTTCGGAATCCCCCGGAGTCGAATATCCTCCTGAACTTGAATCTTGTGACCCCCTCCTGATACAAATGCCGAACCACCCTTGGTTTTAATGAATATAGCTCTCTCATTTCAGAGTTTTGAAACATTTGATCTCTTATTAGAACTACTTAAATAATTTACAATCCAAATTTCATTTTTAATTTAAGAAATGCGTTGGAGTTATTTTTGACAATAACACAGTGATTGTCGCTTACCCTTGGATTGAGGTCGGAGCCCTGTTGCATGAGCGTTCCAACGGCGAACCAAAACGAATTCGATAAAGTGAAATGCGTTTTCTTCGGAGTATCCTCTTCAATGGCAGTGCGCATATTGGGATGCTGAGTACAGTCCCACTCACAAGGAGAAAATCGAGCTACTACGAATAAAGTCACTGACACTAGCACATATGCTGTGAAGACGTATAGCCAGATGTGGGGGGCCAAGGGCTTCATAAACGAAAACAGCTTCGCCTGTTGACTCTCTGGTACCTACAAAATCAAGGAAAATTCAATATTATAATTGTAAATTATAAAAGTAGATTTAAACTAGATATTGTCAAAAAATATCCTTATAGCTAGGATATTTCAGATTTTATCAAGATTATTGGCACCAGACAACATAGAAATGACTAAGAATTCGTCTATTTTTTACTGTTAATAGAAAATGAATTTGCTTAGTGGTGGTCGCGTCAAGTAGTTCGCCTTGCCCACTTCTAGCGTCAACCAGTAGCTGCTACTGGTTGTCTATTTTGTGACAGCTGCAGCAGCTCTGAGGTCAATTTTACTACCCTAACGTTGCTGCTTATACCGCTCTGTCAATCACAAGTGCGGCAGCATTTCTGGGAGAGAGAGATAAATTGGTCACTAGACAGAAGCCGTTAACTACTTAGGTAACTCAAGGTAATTTTGTTTTTGACGCTGGTTTGATCCCACTATGCATTAGATATATTATAATTCCGAATTGCATTACATTATAGATATGATCATCACTGCCTTTGTCTTGAAAGCGGGTGCATAGGCCAGATTGTAAATATTCTATATATATATATATATATATATATATATATATATATAGAACGGCTACATATCCAAATTGAACCAACATCTTCACAAAATTAGAATACATTTTCTCACTCACATTTTTAATATAAAGTCACATAACCCATCTTTTCAAGGTTGTATCAATATCACACATTCTGTACTCATATGAACTACATACTTTTTTCCAAAACAAGTTATTTCAGCATTTTAGTAATTTTGGGTGGAAGTTTACCGAGCGTCCCTCGTATACTTCATACCAAAAGTTGGACAGGGAGGTTTACATTTCCACGGTCCGTCGCGTCAATCATTTGTCATCTGTCGACGCTTTACCTTTCCGTGCCTTCCCCCTCTCCACGTGTAGCGGTAGTAGAAGGTTAGGGACTGCATTCCGATTGTTTCAACAAAATGTCTCCTCGCGTGTAATATTTTTAACTTGTTCGGGTGTATTGATATTTTTTAACTTTTAATGAAGGTATCTGTCGTTTTTCAACGAGCCCGATGTCCCGTCCTTTTGTTTTTATACTGATCACAAGTTCGATCTTCTCTACGTTCGTTCTGAAACACCTTGTGGCTGCTACCTCACCGACGAGTAAGTTGTCTGACATTTTAAATCTGTCCTGTTTTCTTTGCTAGCATCACAATTCTGTTTTCAGAATCCTGATGAAGGCTCCATAGAGAATGCCGAAAGCTTGATTTTATCTCAAAAGGGTCAACTTAAGCCTAAAAGTTTTGCCAATTTCCCAATTAACAAGTAATTGTATTTTGTACCCAACTGGTCGTTGGCTTTGGCAATGACTACTGCTCATATATATATATATATATATATATATATATATGTCATGGTGATGCGCTGGGTATATATGCTTGGATCATTCAGTCAGTTTTATAATTTATGTAAGACTAGCGTATCTAGAAACCAGCAATCAGCTAGATTCAAGGTCTGTCGCAAAGTAAACAGAACTTTTGAAAGATATCCGCTACAGGTTAGGTTAGGTTTCTTGTGAGTGCATCAATAACGATCCTCCACTGCGACTCTTTGGTCTATTGTGGCTCACACCTATTTATATTTCCCCCAGTAGCTCCGACATCTTGAGAAAGTCGAAAAATTTGTTTGGAGACTTATCCGTCAGGTTTTCAGCTTGGAGTACTACGTCTCCAAGTATGTTGTACCTGATTCTGGCAATTGCAGGGCATCTGCACAAAACATACCTGACCGTTTCGTCCCCCTCCATGTGCAGTCTGCACTCAGCGTCTTCCGCCAAGCTCAGCCTACTCATGTGGTAACGCAATTTGCAATGACCCACTGGTCTGTACACTACAGTCCTACTAGAGCCTGGAGGCTATTCCTGTTAAGCAGTAGCAAAGAGTCTGTTACCTTCTTTGTCAGGATCGGTATAGTTGCCATAGCATGGGTATTTTTTGTTTAGCCGTATTGTATGCGATCCCAGTCGCTGGCTCAGGCCCTATGAAGAGTGTGCTAGCCCCACTCTTTGCCAGAGTGTCAGCTGTCTCGTTTCGCTCTAGACCTGTCTGTCATTGTATCCGTATGAGACGGACTTCATTCTTCTCCCCTATCCCACAGAGAGCTTCTTTGCAATTCCACACCAATTTCGATGCCGAGTAGGTGGAGTCAAGTATAGTATAGTATAGTTCTGTGTCTCAGATGTCGTTCTGTGATCATTCTGCCACACAGTTCTATAGCATATAGCTCTGCCTGGAAGATCGATGCCCAGGTTTCTAGGCTAACAGATTTTTTTAATCTTTAGCTTCGGCACGGAGATACCAGCTCCCACACCTACCTCGGTCTTGGAGCCATCTGTGTTTGCACAGATATCTTTCCTTATCAGGTTAACTTGCTGTTTCCACTCATTCCTGTGAGGAATTGTCACTGAGTAGGGTTTAGCATATCTTGTTATCTTTGGCATTATATCAGAAGGCATTCCCAGACTCTGGTGGTTTTGTAAGTTCACCAGCATGTCCGTCTCCTCCATAGTGATATTGTCCATTATACCATTATATAGTCTATAAGATGTTCTTCTTGCCTCGCCTTCCAGGTATATGTGCAAGGGGGTAAATTAAGGCACCAGTGATCAACATACAAGGTTCTCTCTCTATTGCGCTCAGCTTGGCTTGGAGAGTTGTTTGTGCTGCCTTGCCCCACCAAACTACAGATCCATAGGTTATCATAGGTTTAATGAACATTTGTTTAGGCTTCATTCCTCAGTTCTTTCCACAGACCCTTCGGCAGTTCCATAGCGAGATCCTTGCCTTCTTAAGGACTGCTTCCAGATTCGAATTCCAGTTTAGTGTATTATCTAATATTATTCCTAGATACAGGGTGGTCCATAAGTCCTTTGAAATTTCAAATTTGAATAAAATTTAACGGGTGAGCGTGAGCGGCGCGGGCGAGGTGGGGACAGTATCTTCAGTGTCTGGGAATTCAGTCGCCATGGAGTGTTTCACTGGAGCGGATCGTGCTTTTTGTGTGCGCGCGTTTTATCAAAATAATGATTCGGCAACCATTGCGCGGCGTAAATATCGAAAATACCACAATTTACACAATTTTACAAAGTGTCCAACAGCTCAAACGATTAAGAACTGGGTTGCTAAGTTCGAAGAGACTGGTTCGACGTTAGATAAACAGCGATGGGGTCGACCAAGGACAACTCGTATTGAAGAAAACATCAACATTGTGGCACAGTCTGTTCGTCAAAATCCTACCCAGTCTACTCGTAAGCGTTCCAGTGCACTAAACGTACCCAGAACATCTTTACAGCGGATTTTAAGGAAAGATTTACGTCTGCACGCTTACAAAATTCAGTTAGGGCAGGAATTAAAAGATAATGACGCTATTCAGAGACTAAACTTTGCGAATGAAATGTTGAATCGATTTTCTTCGCTCAATAATGTGTTGTTCTCGGACGAGGCTCACTTCCATTTAAACGGGCATGTAAATAAACAAAATTGCCGTTATTGGAGCCCCCAAAATCCAAGGCGTAAGCATCAGAAGCCCTTACACAGCCCTAAAGTTACAGTTTGGGCTGCTATGTCAGCGCATGGCATCGTAGGCCCTTATTTTTTTGAGGACGACAGAGGTCGCGCATTAACTGTTACTTCGGAGCGGTATGTAGCAATGATAGAAGAGTTTTTGACACCAGCGTTGCAGAATTTTCCAGTCTATAATACGCAGACCTGGTTTCAACATGACGGAGCAACTGCCCACACCTCCAACACTTCTATGCCCGTCGTCTGTCAACTTTTTCCTAGCAAAGTAATTTCTCGAAGAGGAAACATTTCCTGGCCACCACGTAGTCCAGATTTGACCCCAATGGACTTCTTTTTATGGGGCTAACGAAGAGTAAAGTGTACGACACCACTCCGCGATCAGTTGATGTCCTGAAAGAAAATATCCGAAGAGAAATGGCAAGCATTACAGTGTTGACTTGCCGCGCAGTCATCGACAATTTTAGACGTCGTTTATATGAGTGCCGTGATTGTAATGGATTGCATTTAGACGATGTGATTTTTAAAACATAATTCCCATTCAATAAAGATGATAACAAAATATAATAATTCTTCATAATGTAACTAGTTTGGTTTTATTCCTTTTTTTCCAGCTCAAAGGACTTATGGGCCACCCTGTATTTTGCCTCTTTTGCAAATGGTACATTTGTACCTTGGTTTGTTGGAGGTTTAATCCCATGCAGTTTTCTATTTCTGGTGAAAGGCACGATCACCATTTCTTTGCGGATTGATTGACATTCCTTCCCCTTCGCACCAATCCGCTACTGCGGTTAGCACCTCCTGGAGTGTTCCCGAGATATGTTCCCGGATTTCCCTCTCTGACTAGGACGACTAGATCGTCTGCATATACTTGAACCTCGACTTCCCATAGGCGAATAATAGCAATCAGATTATCTAACATGGTAAGGCATTGTTAAATGTCCAAAAAGGCCGCTATGGCAATTTCCTTGTTTTCCAAGGACGCTTTGATGCTCCCAACGAAGTTGTTGAGAGCAAGGTCTGTTGACTTACCAGCCTGATAGGCATATTGATGCACACTTAGAGGATGTCTCTTCAGAGCTCCCCCCCTTATGTACTCATCAATTACCTTTTCAAGACCTTTCAGCAGAAATGAGGTCAGACTAATTGGTCTGGGTTACTTCGCCACTGGATCTGTACGTCCAGGTTTTGGTATATAGACTACCCTTGTCACCTTCCAGCCATGTGATATGTGATTCCACAGGCTGGCTCTGTAGTATCCGATACAAGTAGCGCCATCTATTATCGGAGACTATCGTTGGATACGCACTTTTTTCATTGATTCCCTGTCGGAATATCATAACAATTGAACCACTCCACGCCGAGTTATAGCGCTCATAGTGACAGTACCTTTTTAGCATCGGTCGAAAAATGAGCATCGAACAGAGTCAATATTAGGTTTTGTGTTAAACTTGGTTAACATTTACCAAAATGCATCAGACGTTGATGCAAGTGCATGGTGATGATTGTTTATCTCGTAGCCGAGTCCACGAGTGGTTTACGCGGTTCAAAGAGGGTCGTGAGTCGCTCGAAGACGACGAACATGTTGGCCAGCTAAAATTTGTGATTATGCCAGAAACCGTAGAAAAAGTGCGTCAATTTATCAAAAATGATCCAAAGCTTTCATTGAGATACACAGAAATGGAATTAAATATCTCTAAAGACCCAATCTATCGCATTTTGACTAAGAATTTGGCCCTGAGAAAGGTGTGCTCACGGGTTGTTCCGAACAAGCTCACGGATGACCAAAAATTGCTTCGAATTCAACACAGACAAAAACTTTCTGTTCAACATTGTGACTGGTGACGAAACGTGGTGTCTTTATTACTATTGCGAAACCAAGCGTCCAAGTGACGAATAGTAACACCCAAGCGAGCCAAATCGAAAAAAAAAACCGTTTGAGAAAGTCCAAAGTGAAGACAATGTTAATTCGCTTCTACGATTCGAAGGGAAATTATTCACAAAGAATCGTTCCACCGGGCCAAACACTTAATGCTGTTTTATCTTGGTGTTATGTTTACTGTCGCGTATTCGTCCTGTTTGTCCAGAATATCGCGAAGAAGGAAGCTGGCGCTTGTTGCACGATGATGCACCATCTAATCGATCGACACTTGTAAGCGATTTTTTGACAGAAAATGGATTTTAAATCTTATATGCCTAATACAACGTACATGTAGGACGCCAGTTCTAAGTCCTACCTTGTTGTTTAGTGGCTGGTGATTAGCTGCGCTTTAGCGGAATTGGTTAATACATGCTAGATTTAGACGTTGCGTACACGTGTTTCCTGACGGCCTAAGGTTTTTAGAGAAACTGATGGAAAAGAACATCTGTGGAACAGGAACCATAAGGGAAAATCGAATGCCGAAGAGTGGTTCGATTGATACGAAGACGTTAAAAAAGAGAAGAGAGGTGCATTTGACTATAGAAAGGTTGAAAGCGTTAACATAATATTTGTTAAATGGAATGACGTAGTTTCTGTTGGCTCTACTAATGCGACAGTACTTCCTATGAATTCTACTAAAAGATATTCACAAAAAGATAAAAAGTTCATCAATATTGATCAACCAAATACTGTTAACTTATACAACAAAAACATGGGAGGAGTAGATCGTTCCGACCAAAATATGTCCTTATATAGGGTTTCGATACATGGCAAGAAGTGGTACTTCCCATTGATATCGCACTGCGAGGATATGGCAATCAACAATGCATGGATATTGAGCAGAAAGCAAGGATCCACAGTGGGACAATTAGAATTCTGAAGAAGTATTGCGGTATGCAGTTTTGAGACGTTAAAAAAAATCCAACATACCAAAGAGGACGACCTTCTGCCTCCACGTTTGATGAAATAAGGTTCGACAGAATCGATCATTTAGTCATCCCACAAAAATCTCAAACTAGATGTCGCTATTGCCATGAGAAAACAACGACCAGATGCTATAAATGTACCATACCCGTTAAATTAGATTTCTGTTGCAACATTTTATTTTCCTGATGTCCTATATATAGGACGTCAAAAAATCTACTTTTTGAGAATCTTATTTTCCTGATGTCCTATATATAGGACGTCACAAGAAAAAAGTACTTTTTGGGGAAATATATGTAAAAAAAGTATTACTGAGTATTATTGGGTCTAATGGTCTAATGTACGAGGGTGGTCCCGGCCTGACCTAGAGATGGCGATAGTTGTTTGAAAAATATCATTGTATTAGAAAGTATGCAACCTATAAATCGTATGTGTCAAGTTTGAAGACGCCACGTTGTTTAGTATTTGTTTGGCAGCCATCAATACTGAACGTTTTCAGTGAATTTGTGAAAATGGAGAAAATTGGTCATCGTTATGTGGTACAATACTTCTATTTCAAAGGCCTCAGCCCAACCAGTATAAAAGCTGAACTGGATTCTACTCCGGCCGAGTCTGCACCTTCGTTTACAACAGTAAAATATTAGGTAGCAGATTTTCAACGACGCCGTATGAGCTGCCAAGACGAGCATCACAGTGGTCGACCAAATGAGGTGACGACTCCAGAAATGGTGAAGAAAATTCACAAAGCGGTACTGAATGATCGTCGACGGAAAGTGCGCGAGCTAGCAGACATAGTAGGCATTTCAAAAAGTGCGGTTCATCGCATATTATCTGAAAATTTGGACATGAGAAAGCTGTGTGTAAGATGGGTGCCGCGATTGCTCACAATTGAGCAAAAATAGTGTCGTGAAGTTGTTTCAATTGAGTGTTTAGCGAAGTTTCACAGCAACAAAGCAGAATTTTTGCGTCGTTTCATAACCATGGATGAAACATGGCTCCATCACTTCACACCCGGGACAAAGGACAATCAAAGCAATGGACTCAAAAGGGACAACCGGCTCCAAAGAAGGCGAAGACCGTTTCATCTGCAGGCAAGGTTATGGCGTCGGTTTTTTGGGATGCGCGTGGGATAATTTTCATTGACTATCTTGGAAAAGATAAAACTATCAACGGCGAGTATTATGCAAACTTATTGCAACGTTTGAGTGATAAAATCAAGCAAAAACGGCCGCATTTGGTTAAGAAGAAAATGTTGTTTCATCAAGACAATGCACCAGCTCACAAATCCGTTATTGCAATGGCCAAAATTAACGAATAAAAGCTTGAATTGCTACCTCATGCACCATATTCACCAGATTTAGCCCACTCGGATTATTTTCTGTTTCCAAACTTGAAAAAATGGCTCAGTGGTCAAAGATTTTCCAACGATGAAGAAGCGATGTCGGCAGTTAATGGCTATTTTGAGGAGTAAGACAGTTCTTATTATAAAAAGGGTATCGAACTTATTGAACATCGCTGGGAAAAGTGTATAGAGCTCAAAGGAGATTATGTTGAAAAATAAATACACTTTTTTTATCAAAAATTTTGTGTTTTCTTCGTTGGGTCGGGTACTTCTGGGACCACCCTCGTATATTGATTTCAAAAACAAATTGTTAGTAATCGCGTTGGCATATCTGGGTTAACCATGAACCACTCCCCATATTCTCCTGATATGGCACCGTCTGACTATTTTCTGTTCGGTAAAATGCCGACGTAGAGTCCATCCAAAAGGCGTCGACGACTATTTTGAAGGACATTCCGGTCAATGAGCTAAAATCATCATTCGAAGATGTTTTGGTCCTTGCAAATCATTGTATAAACTCTGAGGGAGACTTATTTTGAATAAAATAAATTCGATTTTCAGAAAACAAAAAATTTTTGTAATTTTTTTTCCTTGTCCTGTTTACTTTGCGATAGACTTTGTAGATCGTCAAAGGTGGTAAAGATGAGCAATCTGGGTAGTTCAGACATGTCATCTATTGTACACCTTCAGAATCCTATTCCGCCTCCACATAGGACAGAGCAATTGGAGATAACATGCTTCGTAATTTTTTATGTCTAGTTATACTTCACAGCGAAAACTTTATATAATTATGTACGGTAGCACTGTTTTTATTCCATACGAGAGACACGTTTATGGGAAAGACGAGAGTGAAGTCAGTGCTACGAGTAACATAACAACTGTTTGTCTTGCTCAAACCAGACACAATATAAATGAATTACCAGATAGACCTTTTCGAGCAATTCTTTTTCATAACAATAAAAGGTGTCCCTTTTACGGTCAACGACATAAAAGCGAATGGATGCTTTTAACGTTAAGGTCAGCGTTTGATTTATAGAATTCAAGAACGGTGTGGAAAATTTCAACACCGACGAAAGAGACTCGTAAAAATCGCGTTCCAACTTATGTCTTCTAAATACGATGGTTAGAGAAGCAATATACAGTGCTTCCCAAAAAGGTCCCCCACTTATTTTTTGGAGTCGAGTTAGCAAGCTGAAAAACTGATGTACGGGTAATATATTTTAGCGTGAAGATGTCGAAAATTTCAAGATCGCGACACAGCGCTATCTTCATTTTTTAAATGGAATGGGAAGTCATGTGATACCTCATTTTGTAGCTTCTTATGAGTGATTTTTAACATTGGAATATAAACTCAGTATATTTCAAAATAACAGCGTGACAGGTTGTTAAAGTTGAGCCTTTTTGGACAGTGAATTGCTTATAACTCACCAATCAACCTTCAAACCGTTATAGTATGTTATGAGAATCATTTCTTGGAAAGATATATCCGAATATACAGGGTGTTTCAGTTTATTGTTGCATAACTTTGAGATTCGATAGAACTTTTAAAATTAATGCATAAAGTCTATATAAACATGGGTCGAAAAATGCGTGGCTTCCGAAATACAGGGTGTTTAAATTTACTTTCTAAAATACTTTTTTTAAAATATTTCGAACAATATTTGATGTATCACAGTGAAAATTGGTATTCAAGGATTTTTTGGTACGACAAAACGAACCATGGCATAGTTTTACTGTAGCCGCTAGAGGGCGCTCTCTACTGTAACTGTAGTGTATTAAAATGACCGAAAATTTTTTTTAGTGCAATTTTTTGCTTTTTGAATAAAAAAACTGATTATTCGCACTTTTCAACATAAAAAAGCTCTATTGTGAATTTTCGTTATAGTTGGCAGTTTTTGAGATATTTCGATTTTTAAGGTGCGATGCATTTTTAATTATTTATGATAAAATAACGTTAAAAAGTCAGTATCTCGATAATTTTTAGAAGTAGGCTGTGCCTGCAAAATTTTTTTCTAATTGAAAGCAGAATAAGGTTAAACGTCAATTAGTTGACACTTAGTTTTGTTGTCTGTTGAAACCTGAAACGTTTTTTGCAATTGTGAATGCACGAAATTTAGTTTCTTTTACCTGTTTTTTTTGTAAGTTTTATAAAAATGTCATTTTTATTCTCCAATCAAGAGTTAGCGGATATTCATTTTGTGTATGGCTTTGTAAATGGAAACGCAGCAGAAGCAGCCACAGAATACGCCACAAACAGACGACATCCAACTCGCTCAGTATTTGTAAGAGTGCATCGCCACATAATTGAAAATGGTTTTGGAAATCTCCAAAGGGATCAAACCATAAATGTTCGTCAGCGCAGATTTACCCGTATGGTTCTGCGTGAGTTTGATAGAGATCCGACCACAAGTGTTAGGAGAGTTTCTGGTGCCTTGGGAATTTCAGCAAGCCATGTTCACCGTGTTCTTAGAAATACTACAGCCAGGGGACGTAGAACGAAAAATCACATTTTGTCAGTGGATTCTTGATAGAACTGATAATAATAGGGAGTTTTCAAGTAACTTTTTATGGACGGATGAGTCATGCTTCACTAGACGTGGAGTGGTAAATTTTCATAATCAACATATTTGGTCGCATGAAAATCCGCATGCAGTTCGGGAAAGAAATTTTCAGCATGAATTTAGTGTGGACGTGTGGATTGGTATCTACCGTAATCGACTATTTGGAGTCTACCTTTTGCCTGCAAGGTTGAATGCTGCGACCTTCTTGGAATTTTTAAAGGCTGAACATGCAAATATGTGGGATGATGTTGTGCTAGATTTAAGAAGATTGGCCTGGTTCCAGCTTGATGGTTGTCCAGCTCATTATTCGAGAATAGTTAGAAACTGGCTGGACGAAAATTATCCAGAAAGATGGATCGGCCGGTAGTAAATAAGTAAGTAAGTTCTATTAAATGAAATATTTAAAACACACGTGACAACAGCGCGCCGGCCTTTCATCACTCGTATCGAACCGGCAATCGATCTCAAACGGTAACAGTGGTTAGTTATCGTTTTGCATAGATAAATTACTTTATCGTTTTGTCGAGCAGAGCATCGCGCGTGGTGTTTTGTTTCTGTTCGCGTACGTCGTCGTGTTTATTTACAATGTTCTTCTCGAATCAAGAGTTCACCGGCATGTTGTTAGTTTACGGTGAAGCTCGTCAGAAATCAAATCTTGCAGCTCAAATTTTTCGCGACAGATTTCGCCAGCGGATACACCCACACAGAAGGACATTTGTGCAAGTGTACCAAAGACTTAGAGATACAGGAAGTGTTCAGCCCACTAATATTCGCACTCGTGAAAGACAGGTTACTGTAGAGCAGGATGAACGAATTTTAAATATCGTGGAAATCAATGCAGAGATATCAGCACTCGACCGCTGCGTAGGACTATCGCATACCGTAGTCCATAGAATCCTACGGGAAAATTTGCTTTATCCCTACCATGTACAACGAGTGCTGGCCTTGTTACCAGAAGACTATCCTCGCAGACTAACATTCTGTCAGTGGTTTTTGCACAAAAACATTGAAAATCCGGATTTTTTTAAAAACATTCTAGCGACGGACCAATGTACTTTTACGCGAGACGGGTATTAAATTTCCATAATACTCACACGTGGGCCCAAGAAAATCCTCATACCATTCGTGAAGGTCATTTCCAACAACGTTTTAAAATAAATATTTGGGCAGGTATTCTTGACGATCAGGTAATTGACCCTTTCGAGTTACCCCCAAAGTTGTCAGGAGAAAGATACTTTAGCTTTCTAGCCAATAACCTACCAGAACTTTTGGAACAGACCTTAGACAAAATGCCATTACAAAGGAGACAGAATTTGTGGTTTCTTCATGACGGGACACTACCACACATTTTTAGCGGCGTCATTCAGTATTTGAATGAACATTATCCAAATCGCTGGATCGGTCAAATGCTCCTGATCCTCGAAAATGGCCAGCAAGATCTCCTGACCTCAATCCGATGGATTTCTGGTATTGGGGAGAACTTAAAGGGATGGTTTATGGGGCTGGTCCAAAAACAACTGAAGTACAACTTCGCGAAAAAATTTTTAATGCGGCTGAAATAATAAATGGACAACTTCGAGGACCTAGAGTAAGAAGAAACTAGGTTCGTCGTAATGAAGCTTGTGTGGAAAGCGGAGGACGACATTTTGAATACCTTCTTTAAATACAAAAAAAGAGCAGTGTGGGTTTTAAAAAGAAATACAATGTATGTATCAAAATTGTGTTCCCTATTTATAAGTGGTTTTTTTAATACCTTCAATAAACTTTCACACACCAGGTGAAGCGCTGAGACAGTTAGTGGTAAGTCCGTTTTTTTTAATTGTTTGCATTTTACGAGTACATTATCAAATAATGAAATAATACCTAAGAGCCAAAAATAACAAACTCCATCTTTATTTACACTGCGTTCAGTCGTAATTTGCGTCTGGTATTGCGGCGTTGTCAGATTTTATTTTACATTAAAGGCGCTTTTCTCTAAAAAATGCCGTTTTGACCCTCATGTTATATGAAACTCTTTGTTTCTTTTAACTCCCTCTATTACCCATTTCAACAATGACTATCGTAACGTTTACACCCTGTATATTGTTATTAGAAAGTTGTTAGGTATTGCAAGTAATATAATTCAGCGGAAATGCTGCGCTAGGCAGAGGAATGACCGAGGTACCTTGCACTACTTATCAATAAACATTTTTAGACAGAACAAAGTTAATCTTCCTGGAATCAAGTTGCGTTATCACTATTACAAAATGAATGTCTCATATTCTACTCTACACTAGGGTAGACTATTCCAAAAGGCGGATATTGATAATTACTTGTTGAGTTACGGGATGCAAAGTATAAAATCGCTTAACTTTGACACCCTGCCAGTCCGCCCCTTTTAAAGATAGTATATGTATACTCGAGGGTAATAAAGTAAAATGGGTAACCACATTAGAAGGAGCTATCCGAATGAGGAAGATCAAGTTTAAAATAATATCAAAATCTGCCAATTTAGACCCTGCCCGGATACAACTCCCCACTTCCCAACCATACGATCGATGTGTTTTGTCGACATGAAGTTGATCGAGATCATGCGGATGTCTCCCGTGAAGGGCTTTGATTCGCCATTCTTAATGTTTATCTTTGATGCTGACTATCCTCTCTTTGGCTTGCGCATATTGTTCAGCCATATTTCTTATTATTATTAACATGATAACTATTGCTATGTTGAAATATAGTACTCATGTATCAATTTGACTGTTACAAATCTCAGCTTTCACCTTCTCTCATGGATATTGGCTAACTGGCCCATCTCCCATAATCTAACTTTGAATACGACTATTAGACCGCAAAATTTAATACTCACGGCGCTAGGTATATATACGTACAGGGTGACTTTGAAGTTGAGTCATTAATTTTCAGATAATGATTGTAGAAGGAAGATAAACCAAAATATGTGTGTAAAAATAAAAAAAAAAATAAAAAAAAAATGTTACCTTGTTTAATAAAGTATCCTCCCGACAAGTATTTCAGTGCGGACCTGTATTTGATCGTGCGGTCTTGGAGCACCGGCATGCCCTCACCTGTGAGGTCTTAAGTCACCTGATTCACGAGCCCTTTGTACTACATTAACAAAGGCACGAGGGGTTGGTTGCACTCGATTGGGAAACCGATTCGCATAAATCCGTGATGCATCCGGCAGCATTTTGTAAAGACTACCCCCCCGTAAATAAGAATCATGTCCACAAGTTCAGCATTTTCGTAAACATGTACCATTTTTCATTTCGTTTGAGTCACGCAACAAACACCACTATTCACTCACGCGTTACCGACTGACGAAAAACATCGTGATAAACGTTTCAAATTCTTTCGCTTTTTTGTTTCCGATGCGATGAACCGATATCCGTTGTTGCCAAACACGAGCACATCATATTATTATTGAGACAGGGCGGTACTCAAACTTCTAAAGGGCTATAACTTTGTTACTTTAATTTTACCAGAAAAATGTTAAAGGAAAAAACATTTCTTTTGATCAGATCTACTCACTGTTAAAATAAATGACTCAACTTCGAAGTCACCCTGTATAACACATTCACCACGTTTGGAGTATGTACCCAAAATCATGTTAACGCACAGGAGGATTCCTGTTTCGCATTTCACAAAAAATTACATTATCGGGTTGTGGTAAGATATTTATTTTCTATAACGAAACTTTAGCCTTCTAGCTAGATAGTAATGTGCCCAAAACATTTTTCTAAGAATCATGACCACATAAAAACAAGCCCACGGCGCAGGTTCCAATCCTGTCTCTATAGAATTTTTCGTGCACGTTAAGTGGAATAATCGTAAATTATAACGCCGAAGGTAGGAGTGACGAATGACCCTTAATGTATTTTAACGTCCCAGCGATATTTCCGCTCCCTATAGGATATTCCATTTACCTATTATGAATTGACTGGTATCTCTATTTCTGAAACCTTAGATCACGCCCATTGGGAGATTGGGAGTTTATGGCCCGAGAAAATATTAAAGTGGCTTCATAGAGGTACTTGAAGGTACAGGATTTGTACAACGAGTTATGGAATGAGTCATTTTGATACTTCTGAGCTCAGCCTGTATTCTCATAACTATATACGTAGACTAAAATGGAGAATGGAAGATAATAATTACTAGAATTAAGCATTGTTGAAGGAGTCCCCTTGTTTTCTGGTAAGTTTAATAATAATTGATTGGTATGTATAAGTACATGAAATATGATACACAACATTCTGTTGTAAGTAAGGTGATGGAGAGGGGCATAAATCACCAGCTTCTGGACTACCTCGAACGTCACGGCTTGATTAGCGACTGGCAGTTGGTTGGTACCAGCGATGCACAGGGGACCTCCTAGCTTACGTCACGCAATTGTGGCGTAAACTCATCCAGTCTCATGGTGAGGCTCATGCTGTTGCTCTTGATATCACATAAGCGTTCGATCAGCTGTGGCAAGCTGCCCTCTTATGCAAACTTCCATCCGATGGCCTTCAAGAGAAGCTTTGCAAATGGGTGACTGACTGAATTTCACAACATCAACGTGGGTGTTTCCCAGGGCTTGGTCTTGGCTCTGATACTGTTACTCTTACACATCAACGACCTCCTTTCCTGTACGATCAACCTAATCCTCAGCTTTGCCGATGATAGCACTTTACATACAGGAATTTAGAGCGACAAGCCGATCTCTGCCGGTGAGCTGGAAAAAAGAAGTCTAACAGCGACTTCCTCTCTGACAAGAGACCTGGAGGTTGAGACTGCTTGGGGACGCACACAGTAGAGATGTGTTCGTCAAGGATTTTTATTCGAATGACCTCCTCACACTATACAAGGCCCAGATGAGACCTAGCCTCGAGTGTTGCTCACACGTTTGGGGTGCTACTGCCCCGATTACATTATTTATGCTCGATGCTGTCCAGAGGTGGGCTGTCCGACTGATCGATGGCTCTTCTCTAACAGACAGTCTCGGGACCCTTTCGCACCGGGGGGCTGTCGGCGATCTATATCTCTTCTACCGCTGCAACAACGGGCTTTGCTCCTCAGAGCTCTCCATGAAGCCACCGTGTGATGTGCCTTCCCAGACAGACCCGCCTGACTCCCATCGTAACCGTATCAAACTTCGTACATTCAAAACTGTTCGATACGACCTCTCCTTTGTCCCGAGGGTGTCGTGATTGTGGAACAATCAACAAGAGGAGGCTTTTCGCAGTTCTGTTAACCTTAGCTAGTTCAAAAATCGGTTTAACAGCATTTCTTTGGGATCCTCTTAGTAGCCGCGGTGTCCTGGAATTTATGCTTCTGCCTACGCGGCTGCTTCGGTGTAAGAATAAATGACTCTACACTATTGTACAAGATTCTTGTTGAACAGAATAAGTAATTGAGTAACAGGTTACAGAAACGGAAAACGGTATTACAAAGTTTTCCTGATTTTTGAAATGTTCTACTTTATATTATAAAAGTGAAAAGATACTCCTATATACGAGCCCCTTCCCACTTCAGTTGGCCCCACTCTTGAAATCGTAGTTTTTTTCTTATCAAACACAAATAATAAAAATGTAGCAGGGTGTTATAGGTTTAAAATATTAACAATGAATATTTTGATAATATATAGTAGAAAACACCAACTTTATCACTCCCTAATCAAATTTGCAGCATAAAAATAACACATGTTGCAATTATAGCAGATCAACCTATTTTCATTTCAGTGCAAAATAAGTCTATAACGCATAGGTGGCTGTGAAAAATAAAAGCCATGACAATTTTTTTTGATTAATCACAGCTGTCAGAATAAGTTTAAAATAGTTTTGAGTAGTTAAGGTTTTCAAAATGGGTAGAGGAAAGGTTATTAGTGAGAAAATCCGGTTACTGATAATTAATTTTTTTAATTCTGGGAAATCAAACTCAGAAATTGCAACTTTGTTAGACTTATCGCGGTACAGTGTGAGAAGTTGTTAGAAGATATAACGTAACTGGTCAGTTAATATTAAGCCACGATATGCGAAAAAAAGTAATATCACAAATGACGACCGAAGAGCATTAAGAAGAATAATCGTGGAAAGCAGGCGTGCCAATTATTTACAATTAAGTGCTCTGTGGAGTGACGCTGTTGGAAGGAGAATTTCGAGGTCTACAACTCATAGAGAGGCCCACAAACTGGGATTTAGTACTTGCAAGGTAAGTTTTCTTATTATCTTATCTTAACTTATTATTAACTCCTCTGCAAAAGAAAAATCGGAAGAAATGAAGCATTCCATGTTGACTGTTTGAAGAGAAAAGTGAAATTTCCAGCAACCATTATGGTCTGGGGCAGTATGTCATCAAAAGGATTAGGAAAACTTCATTTTATTGATGGAAATGTGGATACAAACAAATATTTGGGAATTTTAGAAGAATCGCTTTTACCAGTGATGGAGGAATGTTTGACATCCGGCCAAGATTTTGTGTTTCAGCAAGATGGTGCAGCGTGCTATACCTCAAAAAAGGCTATAAAATGGATGGAAGAAAATAATGTACCACTTTTGCAATGGGTTTCTAGCAGTCCAGATCTGTCACCTATTGAAACTTTGTGGCACGAGATGAAACAGGTTCTACGACAACATCCTGCTCGTACAATCACCGAACTGAGACAAAAGCTTCAACAAATATGGGATAGTTTTACACCAAATTTTTGTCAAAACTTCGTTAACACTATGCCCCAAAGAATTTCAGCCGTAATAAAAAATAAAGGTGATGTTACCCAAGGGTAATCTTTCAATTGTTGCTTTGTTAACTTCGCGCATTTATTCGCACATTGTTTATTTGTTCAGATGTTCTATTAGTTATAGGTCTAAGTGATTTCAAATATGTATTTTTTAGGACTAGAGTGTATCTTAAATGTTTTTGAGAAAATCAATTGTTTTAGAAGTAAATAGTTTCGTCATGTTTAGTTTATAAAGGCATATTTTGGTACAAATCTTGAAGTGGGCCAACTGAAGTGGGAAGGGGCTCGCAGCTGAAAGTAAGCCATTTATTGAATACTTTACAGTTAATTATCATGAAAAGGCGTGCCTTCAACGAAAAGTCCCGTATTTCACTCAGAAGATACTCCAAACACTGCGAGCGAAAGTTGGGAGATGTTGAGAGTTCTCATTTAATTCAACTCATTTTAGCAGTTACCAAGTTTACGTTTCTCATTACTCATAAGCTAATGGAGCTATCCAGTTAATACGGCAAGTGTTCTCTGGTGCTTGAACTAATATGTTTTGTAATAAAACAATTTTTAACATTAGAGTGTTTAATGAGCAATACACTGCCTTAAATACTATTTACATGTTTGGATTGCTGTTGTTTACAATGTTCTTACTTGATACTGTTCAGGTTAAAGCTATTCGACTTGTTAATTATGCTTCCTTGAGAGATGACGGGCTTTCGGTGGTCTGGCTCTTTTCAACGAATTTGGAGTAGGTGGAAGGAGCAAGTATGCAATTTTTTTATCCCAGTCAGTAGTTGGGATGCTAAATGCACACTACAAGTCAATCAGGCTTAAGCCGCCAGCTTGACAGTTGTTGAGATTTCACAATAGATTCGTATTTTTAAGCAAAAATGTTGTGCTTGGATTTTCAGACAATTGTTAAAAATGGTGAAGGCTCTTCTGTACTGCAAAAGGCAAAGGACCAGACAAAAAACATGGAAAATGAGTCACGGTCGATTTGTCTAAACATTCAGTTTAATGAATTTCTAGCCTTACCGAACAAAAGTGTCATTAGGACCAAGGCTATTCCTATGATTAGTTGGAAGGTGTTGGGAGGTGCCATGTAGATCGTGACCATGACCCTTAAAAGGGTTTCAGGGCAAGTTGATTTTAATGATTATATACGACAGGGAGCTTTTCAAGGACACAGTTTATGTCTTACTCTTAATGCATTTGGAAATCTAAAAAGATTATCGATTGAATGCAAAGCTTACGTTTTTCTTAAACAGGATATTACATTGCAAAAAATGTTAAAACAGATACAGAATACAGAGGCTTCGTTTTGAGTGATTTGCCGATAGCCTATACGCCATGCCAAGACCTCTGTTACAAAACTTTTCCAGAAAGTGTCTAGATTCAGTGATGAAAACGACTTTTTAAATAGAGTAATCTAAACTATTCAAGTGGGAGACGTACTTGTATTATGTAGAGGATACCTGACGTCACTGTATCGTTAGATCAGTTGGCTATGAATTAGAAATCTCGTTTATTTGCCAAGACAAGACGAGTAGTTCGAGAGTTAATCAAATGATGCATGTATAAAATCTGGGAACCCTTATAAAATACCCCATGCCCTAATTGAAGTGCCATCCTCCGATCATTATGGAAGGCAGAAAAACGCATCTGTTAGCTACGGCGCAAGATGCGGTCGCCGGCTTAGCGTTAGACGAAGTAGAAGGTTTTCCGCAAAAGGAATTTACCCACGTTTTTAAAACATAATAAAGTGTCGACTATGGATATCTTACCAAAAGACTTATGAAAGTAACTAGGATTTACTGATAATATTGCAATGATTAATGGGTATTACTGTAGATGCATGTAGATGCATATATTTTATGACATGCTCTCCATAATACTGAAGTTTGGTTATACTTCGAAAAAGTTGACTCAAACCATTCGGTATGTCGGAAGCAGACCAGAACAAGGTCACATTTGTTGCTCTTTTTCTTTCTCTTCTGCTTTTAAAATCAACATGACCTTAATTTGACCTTGTAAAGGTCATAATCAAAGACAAGAAAACCACGATTTTGCTGTGCCCTTAAAGCTGCCTGTCCTATTGAGTTTTCTGATTATTCTCGAGCACCTCGTGCCAGATCTATTCCAGAATAAACATATGAAAATCATCTTGCTTTTACACTGACCTCGTAAGGATCATTTTCACGATATCAAAATGACAATAACACCTTTCTAACGAAATATATCTTTTACTATAAAAGAAATAAATCATACTGAATTTTTAGACAAATCGAAATATTTCTTTTAGTATACTGCTTTTCAGTGTTTACGGTCTAACTCGAATCAACTCATTCACCATTTTTTGAATAAATCTTTATCTGCCTATTTTTCAGAAACTAGTCATAGGTTTGCTTTGGTTCCAAGCACACTTTTGTTCGGGAAAGCAAGTAAATTTATCTCACTCATTTTTAAGACAAAATGAAATATTTGTTGTAGTATAGTGATTCTATGATATTTTTAGTCAGACCACACTCGACACATTCACCATTTTTACAAATACGGAAAACTATTTGCCTATTTCTCAGAAACTAATAATAGGATTGCTTTGGTCCCATGGATACTTTTGTTCGGGAAGGCGAAAATATATAATTCTTTTATGACAAATCGGAATATTTATTTTCGCACACTTAGGCCCGTATCGTCAGTCGTCCCTACAATTGTAGGGCGACTTTATGGCCTCCTTGATTGTCACAGTTTTCTACTTCTCCGTGTCAGTGCTCTATTTTGAGGTTATGTCACAAACATCTATTTGCATCAAATTGTGCTTGCTTTTGAGTTATATTATGTTTTATCAGCCTGAAATTTCCTACAATTTAAAAAGAAAACATATCTTCACAATAGGAGAGCGCTGACGCTGACACAGGACAAGTGTAATCTAGAAATTTTTGAAGGAGAGAAAAGAGTATGACAATCAAGGAGGCTATAAACGCGCCCTACAATTGCAGGGACGACTGACGATACGGGCCTAATTCTCAGAGTTTTTTGGCCTGGTAACTATAACAGTCGCACTCACCATTTTTGCAAATCCGTCAAACGCTATCCGCCTATATCTCAGAAACTAATCATATGATTGCTTTGGTCCCATAGACACTTTTGTCCGGAATGGCAAGAAATGAAACATACTGAATTCTTAGACAAGTCGAAATATTCCTTTTAGTATATTGATTTTCAGTTTTTGACCTGAGAACTTTAATCGGCACATTCACCATTTTTGTAAATCCGACAAACTAGTCGTTTATTTCTCACAAGCTAATAATAGGATTGCTTTGATTCCATGGATACTTTTGTTCAGAAAGGAAAGAAATATATCATACTGAATTTCTAAACAAATCGAATGGGACCCATTTTCCATAATGTTGTGCCTGGATGAATAAAAGCAGCTTTGTGCAACGCTAAGTATAGGATAGTCATCGGCGTTGCGAAAGGGCATGTACCTTAACGTTCGGCTTTTACCTGGATGGTTGAGAGGTGATTTTAATTTACGTCATTTCAGCTGGTTCTTCGATTCCTCAGTCTCAATCTAAGGTTTCCTAATTTGCTAACAAAATTCTATACCAACATAACATTAAATCGTGCAAAAGATTGGAGGATGAATATTGCAGATCCAACCGCGACTTTAGGTCTTATCTACGTCCATTTTGAATCTAAAAATTCTTAGGAAAGGTACTTATTTACTTCCGCAACTTTAATAGTGGTTTTACCATTTTAGTACTTCGGTTTGGCCACTGTGCGGCATTAATGAGCTTTGACTACCTATCCAATTTACTATTTTTACTCTTTCTATATAATCATGAATATAGTGATAGAGCAGCTTGTTTTATATTCCGCTCACTTTGACCAATGATCCACCGGCTTTACAGCATTCAAAACAGTCACAAAATGAATAAAACTCAAATAAAATGACGAAGATTAAAGCTGACGTTGATCGATATACAACTCCAGCATGATGCTGCATTTGCATTGTTGATGAAACTAAAATGAAATAATTAATGAATCACCACCCAAGAAGCACAGCGCTATCTGCTAAGGAGCAAAACACAACAACAATACAATTTTAAGCCGCCGATCCGAAACATCGTCCTTTAGGATGGAAAAACAAATCATGGGAGAACCTGGTGAGGGTACAGAGGCAGGGGTTACATTAGAGAAACTGGATTACGATAATACATTTTTGCGGTAATTTTTAGTACATTAATCAGCCTCGTGCTATTAATTCCTTGCTACAGCTACTTATGTCACGTTGCCAGTGCAGCGATATTCCAAATCATTCTGCCGCAGAGCGACGAATCTTGTTCATGAAGTAAGAAATGCTCTCCATGAATTCCGCAATGAGCAATGGAACGACTTTCTGGCGGGGATGCTTGAGTCGAGTACTCCTCTCTGGAAAGTGGCTCAGAAACGGAAATCGAAACTTCAGGACGAAGGACAAGGACAAGATTTTCGCTGATGTTATGGAATGACAGCTCTCTCCCAACTATGATCTTGATAATGATCTCGGCGAGGAGCAACAAATTGTAAGATCCGTCACGAGATATGTTAGGGCCAACGGCGTCAGTGAACCCGGCGCCACCATTAGTGATTCTTCCTCAGAAGATTCTTTTTCAGAAGATTCTTCAGCCGAAGAGTTGCACAGCACATCAGCGGCTTCTCCCGAGATCCCGTATTGCACACCAGCAGAGCTTCAAGGTCATATTGAAGACCTCAAGGTGCGTGAAGCGCTTGGGGAGGATCAAATCACTAATAAGGCGCTGAAGCTGCTTTCACGGAAGTCGTTGACTTATCTCGTGGCTATTATCAATGCCATGCTAAGGACCCAGTACTTACCATCGGCGTGGAAGACTGTGAAAGTTATAATGATTCCAAAGAAAGTGGGTTCGATATTTGCCCAGAAATATCGTCCCATCAGCCTACTGTCTGTGCCGTCTAAGCCCGCTGAAAAGGTGATTCTACGTCACCTTGCGAATTTCTCGTCAGATCACCATGTGACTCCTGACGTGCAACTTGGATTTTGTTCTGAGCAGGCGGTTAGGCTTGTGGAGCGAGTAACCAGGGGCTTCACCCTTAACGAAAGTAGTGGCATCTTGCTTCTGGATTTCTCAAAGGTATTTGACAAGGTGTGGCACACTATAAACTAATTTAAGAGAGATTTCCATTTTAGCTCCTAAAACTTTTGAAATCCTTCCTTGAAGGTAGGAAATTTCGGATCAAAATTAATAATTTCTTGTCGACAGTACGGCCCATCGGAGTCTTTCAGGGTTCGGTTCTAGGGACAATCCTTTACTCACTTTTCACGCATGATATCCCTTGCCCTAGCGACTGTGAAGTCTATCTATATGGTGATGACACTGCACTGGTAGCCCAGTCGCGTACCGGGAATCTGATTCACGACAGGTTACGAAGTGCGGTGGATGAGGTATTGGAATGGGTAGATCGGTGGCTAACCAAAGTTAGTTACTCGAAAGCGCAGTTTATCTATTGTACTAAAAAACGTAGCGGCGCCCCGCCTCGGGTTTCAGTGAATGGAGCTTGCATACCACGGGGAAATTGTTAAGTATCTCGGTGTCACTCTTGACAGGGGGATGACCTGGCAGAATCACAATGAAGCATTAAAAACTAAATTCTGTATTACGTTTTGGCAACTCTACCCTTTTCTATGTAGAACCTTAAAATTAAGTTTGGTTAACAAAGTTCGGCTATATAAAATGGATATGAGACCAGCAATGACTTACGCATGAGCAGCATGGTGTTGATGAACACAACACTGCAAACCATCACTAACGCACCCTGGTATGTCTCCAACGAGACCCTTCACAGAGACCTCGACATCACTTACCTAAGGGACTACATCAAACATCAGGGGCGGTTACATTATAGTCGAGCGGAAACGCACAGAAACCCTCTGTTGTGTGAGTTAGTAGACTACACAATCGTGCAATTCTAGATCCAACCAAAATTACGATTTTTGGCACACACAAATTCCTAAATTAATTTTTGGTTAATTTAAAATAACCGAATACCAGCTAACAATAGCAAGGCATCCCTTAAACCGGCGCACTTCACCCTCTTTGCTCTTCCCCATTCCTTCCTTTCTTTATTCTACCTTTCTTTCTCTGGTATCTGGGCAACCAGACCTGACAGACCTGCTGACCTACGACACTTCAACAAGGAGCGAAGGTCCCACGGACCGCTCTGAGAGACAATGACGAATAGAAAAGTAATAGAAAATAAAACGCATGTTTGCGGTAGAAATTCTTGCCTAGGGACATTTTCAAAGAGGGAAAGGAATTAACGTGAATTATATGTTTCGAGCTTAAAGATCCAGCTGCAAAAATGTGCGGAACCAAAACGCAATAGATTTTTCGTGTGAGCTTGACTATTCCGTGATTCGTGAATAAACAAAAATATTTTATTTTTGTTTATGTTGTGTTACAAACAGATTATTGTTTAACAAAAAGCGTACTAAATTTAGCGCAAAATTTGGTATAGTGACAGACGGCCTTTAGAAAGAAGCCAGATTTGATAAAAAAGTAAGGTGTATTTAGCTTCAGTCATTACCACAACCCAGTTAGTGGCACATACTTCTAGCTTTTCAGATTACCTCCCATTCGTTAATTACAGCAAATCTATCACAGTTTGAAAAACATGCCTCTACTCTTTACTTGAAAAAAAAGTAATAATTTTCTCGGTGCTGACAGTCACCTGTACCGCATTGTATGTAATTGCTCTTCAAAGTGTACTCTACAAAGTTGATCACGTGCAGCCATTATCTCTGTATATTGTCACTCGGCTCGGCAAATAAGCTCCCGCACCGCATTGTACAAACTTTACATGCTGTTCCGTGGCATGCTACACAAACAACTACTTCCAGTTCGGATGGAATCTTTATCGCATTGTTCACTGACTAAAGTGAGTTACGTTGTTCAAACTTTGCCGTGCCGGTGCCGTGCTCGGGTCCATGCACGGCCTCTGTTGTCATTTTGCCAATTTATTATCAGAGATGGCTAGTTTGGTGTCCCAGAAACACTTCAGTTTTTGCTCACTATTAGAGAAGTTATCATACCACGGTTCCTTTCATTTAGAAGGGAAACGATGTGAAGTTTGTGTGTTTAAGGGCACTTTTTATTTCCTGCGCCGCTGGCCAGGGAGTATTGAAGCGCGAAAAATTTGCCTGTCTGTCTGTCAGTCAACTCGCTAATCCTTGGCAACTACCGATCGGATTTTGATGTAACTTCCACACAAGCTTACTACTATACCAAGGACAATAGTTTTAGTAGTTTTTGAAAATCGGTACGGTGGCGGGGAGCTACGGAGCAAAAAACGAATAACGCTTTTGATGTTTCAGAGGTGCCCAATTATTTCCAGAAAAACATGTTGTATGTGTTGAAATTAAAGTTGCAGCGGGTGAAGGAGCGTACAACTTAATTATTGGATGTTAGTATATTTATACCCTTCTAACTCGGTACGGGTATTACGTATCTTGAAAAGTGAAATTAGGTCGTTTTTTTGACATTATTACATTTGACTTACTTGAGATTCAAAGCCAGAAATCAGTTCGCCCATCGACTTTTTCTTATTCATTCTGGAAATTACATACGCAAATTTGCTGAACGACCGACTACCATGAAGAAATGGACGGGAATTAATTTAAACGATGTTTTGAAGAAACACTTCCAAAGCTTGACGACAATGCCGTCATTGTACTTGATAATGCTGCTTACCACATTAGAAAACTAGAAAAAAATCTCACACTGTCTACAAGCAAAGCAGGAATTCAATATACAGGGTGACTTTGAAGTTGAGTCATTAATTTTCAGATAATGATTGTAGAAGGAAGATAAACCAAAATATGTGTGTAAAAATAAAAAAAAAAATAAAAAAAAAATTTACCTTGTTTTATAAAGTATCCTCCCGACAAGTATTTCAGTGCGGACCTGTATTTGATCGTCTTAAGTCACCTGATTCACGAGCCCGTTGTACTACATTAACAAAGGCACGAGGGGTTGGTTGCACTCGATTGGGAAACCGATCCGCATAAACATGTGCCATTTTTTATTTCGTTTGAGCCACGCAACAGATACAACTATTCACTGACACTGACTGTATACAAATGAATGAAATAATTCGTTCCAAATTCTTTCGCTTTTTTGTTTCCGATGCGATGAACCGATACGGCGGATTATATCCGTTGTCGCCAAACACGAGCACATTGAGACAGGGCGGTACTCAAACTTCCAAAGGGCTATAACTTTGTAACTTTAATTTTACCAGAAAAATGGTAAAGGAAAAAAAAATTCTTTTGATCAGATCTACTCACTGTTAAAATAAATGACTCAACTTCGAAGTCACCCTGTATATTGTTCCTATCAAAAGACATTAGTTTTAATGAAAATATAGTCAAAGCAGAACTTATCCATCTAGTCAGGCAGCAGAAATATAAATATAATCTTAATGTTATTGACGAAATGGCTAAAAACCAAAACGAGACCGTTTTAAAGTTACCCTCTTATCACTGTGAATTAAATCCCATTGAAATGATTCGGGCAAATATAAAAAACTACGTGGCTTCAAACAATATAACATCCAAATCTTCTGACATGAAAAATTTGTTTTATGTTTTAAGAAGCTGTCAACAGAGTGACGGCAAACCATTGAAAAGATTGCATCCGTCACGCTCAAGAGACAATGGAAACAAAGATGTGGGATCTGGACAATACCTGTATGATCGATATTCAAATTGAACCTGTAATAATTAATATTAACCATTCGGACGATGATTCAAGTACTTCCAGCGAATAAAGAATTGTAAAAAGTATGTGCATTTCTTTCTATAAAATAATCATTTATTTGGTTAGATTATTCCAAGACCATTGAGGAAAATACAGACCTGAACAACCACGCTTTTGGGCATGTTGTATTTTGTCTGGGGTATAATTATTCATACAGTGGCTATTTATATTCTTGGTAACATAATTATGACTTCATTATAGATGAACTCATCACCTTTCAACATCTCATTAATACTTTTTAATGAAACTATCTCAATCTTTTGATATCATAAAACTTACCTAATTTATATCTCTAGTTATTCTTCCATATTTAATGAAGAAATACCTTGAATTGAAGTTTGAATTTTTAATTAACTACAACGAAAATTTCATTTGTTTCAGTTGTTTCATTTCGAAATCAGTCAACTGAACTTAACCCCACCAGATAATTTGATATTCGTATTATTAATGATTTTCCTTACTCAGCTTCAACCGCACTAAATTCCCAATAACATAAAGTCATTGTCGGAATGTCCGCTCGAATTCCGGTCTATGCGGGTCAAAATACTGACTGACGTCGTGATTAGCGAATATCATCGTTACCGTCTTAGCTGATTAATTGATGAATTTGAGTAGCTAGCTAATTACGTTTTACTAGTTAAAGCAATAACGGCCAACCTGTTACAATCGCCATCCACGCGTGATTAGTCGTAGCAACGCTCACGTGTGCCCATACGAGAGTGGGAGGGGGAATTCACTGGCAAGAAATTGCGTTTTGTGACAGTGTATCTGCCTTGTTGAAGAAAGGGTGGTAGTAGCAGGAGGAGGCAAGTCCTAAGGATTCTCAAAATTGTACGGAAAAGTATGCTAAATTATCGCGGCTAACTTTTTACTCGGAGCGGTTAATATGCTTATATACAGGGTGTTCCTTAATGATATGCGTATATTTAAGAGTGTGAATATACATGAAAAATTAATGTTAGTTTGCTTTATAAACTATGGTCCAACAATGTTTCCTTACAAAAACTCGGAGTGTTGATATTTAAGGAAAAAAATGTAAATTAATTAATATTATCAGAACCGCTTTAGATATTTCACTGACATATTTAGTACGTAGTGAAAGTTAATAAAGTTGCATATTTTTCAATGCAAAAATAATTTTTAGCTTTAACAGTGCCATGCGTACGAGTATTCACTTTGATGTTTTTTAACAAAAAAGTGATACGCCAATGGTTTATTGCCAAATAAAAATTATTTTTGAATTCCCCGTTCAATTTAAAACAAATGATCTCTTTAAAATTGTTTTCCTTTGATGCTCCATTTTTGAGTAAAAAAATAAAAACCGTTCTAATGTCCGAGAAAATTAATGTAATAATTGACGAATGCAATTTAGCAATAAATATCTAGTTGCTCTGGAATATGTCACTGGCTTTTGACATCTGACAAGTCTCTGTTATTCAAATTTGTTCGCTGTGACATCTTTTTCAATATTTAGTTTTTACAATCTTGTTAATAATGAATTATTCAAATGCAGAAATGGTGGAATTGCGTTACTTATATGGCCTTGCCGACGGTAACGGTGAGCAAGCCAGACGGATCTATCTCCAGAGATATCCCGATCGTGCTTTGCCAGATAGTCGAACCTTTTCTAATATTCATCGTCGTCTTGTTGAAAATGGTTCTGTCCGAGCAGGAACATATGAATATAGACCTCTGAGTGTGAGAACACCTGAAATTGAGGAAGCAGTGCTGCACGAAGTCAAAGAACATCCTGAAACGAGTACGAGGAAGATCGCTAGACACTTAGATATTTGCCATAAAATTGTTTGGAGAATTTTAGTGGATTTTTTGTCTCTCCTTATCATATTTTAAGAGTACAGGCATTACTTCCCATTGAGTTTCCAAGGCGTGTGACCTTTTGTCAGTGGTATCTTCAAAAAATTACACAAAATCCGTAATTTGAATCAATGATTCTGTTCACGGACGGAGCTAATGTTTCTCGAAATGCTATTCAGAATTTCCACAATGATCATTTGTGGGCAGAAGAAAATACCTATGCCCTAACCGAAACCCATTTCTAACAGCAATTTTCGGTTAACGAATGGGCAGGAATTATTGGCAACCACTTTACTGGCCAATTGTCGGGACGACTTGACGGACAGGTTTACCTGAATTTTCTTCAACAAAAGTTGCCTTTGCTGCTTGATGATGTTCCGTCAGTAATAAGAAACAATATGTGGTACATGCATGATGGTGCACCAGGGCATTTCAGTGTAGCGGTTCGTAATTATTTACAACCTGTTCATCCAAATCGTTGGATTGGCCGCGGTGGGCCCCAAGAATGGCCACCAAGGTCCCCAGATCTCAACAGTTTAGATTTCTTTTTGTGGGGCTATCTTAAGACACTAGTGCAGCTTGTGATAGAATAAAAAAACACTCCAGGGATATTTCAACGAGGGCGCAATTCCATGAGAAGGATGGCGGAAGCATGCATACTAAGTCAAAGGGGCCATTTTCAACAATTTTTGTAATCATTTCGTTGGTTTTAATGTTATGTTTATGTTGTCATTTGTTGTTGTCCATTACCTCTAATGTGTTTAATTTTTCCAATTAAATTAATAATTTTGCAAGTTAGACAATAGAACGGTTTTTATTTTTTTACTCAAAAACAGCGCGTCTAAGGAAAACAATTCAAGAGAGATTATTTGTTATAAATTCAAAAAACTATGGGCGTATCATTTTTTTCTTAAATAATATCGAAGTCAATACCCGTACGCGTGCCACTGTTAAAGCTAAGCATTATTTTTGCATTGAGAAATACGCAACTTTATGAACTTTCACTACGTACTAAATATCAGTGAAATATCTGATACGGTTCTGAAAATATTAATTAATATCCATTTTTTTCCTAGAACTTCGACACCCCGTGTTTTTGTGAGGAAACATTTTTGGACCATAGTTTATAAAGAAAACTAACATTAGTTTTTCATGTAGATTCACACCTTTAGATATTCGCATATCATTAAGGAGCACCCTGTATATCAGGCTAACGTATTCAAAGTAGATATATGATTCTCATGGAGCGGAGAAGCAAAGCTATGACAAATGCTCATAGAGATCGTGACGGTTGTTCAGTTCATCTGGAATAACTTTTCGGACGCGTGAATATAGCATTATCTTAGCTATCTTCAGGTAGAATACATTAACCAATGGTAACAGATCAATAAAGTTTGATAATTATGACTGGCACACGCACGTTCAGTGGCCATACGTATCAAAAACTTTTTACAACTTTTGTAAAAACACAATATTATCAAATAAAGTTCGGCCTCCAGAGTATTCGTGTATTCGTTTCCATTGTATGTACATATCGCGATATATCAGGTTTTCGATGACAGATATGAGAGATAGAGGGTTTCTTTGAAAAACAGAGGCTGCTACTTCTGACTGCGGCTCCACATACTTATATGTAAAAAATATAGAGATCATCATTTTTACGTAAGAAAAATTTTTCGCTTGGCCGGAAAGTTGAAATTGTGTGATAGACGATGGAACTTAAGATGTTTTATCAAGTTTACGTAACAACATGTTTCATACAAACTTTCTGTAACAAACCTCGAACGTCAAAGTCACAATTTTCTTCGTCAGAAAGTATGATCTAGTGGAAGATAAAAAATATTAGTGCTATTTATGAGACAGTAGCACAAGACAAAAGTGAATTTAGAAATCTATTTTGAAAAGCGGTAGTGTTTGGTTCTGCAATTGTCTCATATATGGCGCTAGGATTCTCAATTCCTTTTTGACCTATCTAAAGCCTATATTAATTGGATATCTCCAGGTGGAATTCGTTAATCAATGCCTGAAGATATATAGTTAAAGTAGACATTATAGAGGCCACAAAGAGATTGGAAATCATAGCTCTATATGTGATATCGTAGCAGACGTAAATAAATTCATTTTTCTGTTCTGCTACTATCTCATCTTCTAAATCTCTTTTTGGACGCCGGAATATATGATATGGTTGGTTATCTTCAGATCGATTACTGGGATGATACATTAGTCAACGTTTTCATTATCTAATGCGGCTCACCACTCAATACTCGACAATACGAATATCCTTTCTCATGAAATAGCCGACTTAAACGATTTTGCATCGGCTTGTCTTAGACTTGCGACTTTAAGATCTGACGATTCCTTTGGTTTGACGGATTTTTAATGAAACGTGCTTCAAAAAGAGCTGCTTCTTTGATATTTTATTTAAGGTATGAGGTTTCTGTTGTGGTTCCAATAAATTACTATACTTTACAGGGTGTCTGCGAAAGGTTGGGAAATCTTGAAACTGGAGATACTACAGACCAAAATATGTTGACATAAACATACCTTAGTCCCATAGTTGATAGTTTGCGAGATACAGGGTGTCAAAGTTACAATTTTATTTTCTATATTTCCTTATTGCTTGCGAAGTATCTTAGAGTTACTCATTGAAATCGGTATAGGAAGGTTTTCTAGTATTAGAAACAAGAATCCATTATTTTTTATGCCCAAACTTCTAGAGGGCGCCTTTTACAGCACTATTTCAGTAAATAACTTATCATAACTTTTTTGTGCTACCCTGTATACAACAACTGACTAAAAAATCAAGTTGCTTTGGATAATATCTGAGTAGCGTTGCTATGGTTTCTAATATTTGTCATAATATTGTTTTAAACTTCATGAATAATTTTAAGTTGACAATGAGTTGTTAAACATCATGGAATATACGTTTGATGAACATTCTGATATGTATTTAATGTACGGATTGGCAAGATGTAATGCTTCAAAAGCACGCAGATTGTACGGTGACAGATTCCCTAATAGACATCTGCCTAATTCAAAGACTTTCCAACGAATCGATCAGCGGTTACGAGAAACTGGTAACAAATGATTATAGCCTTATTTTGGGTAGTAAAAACCATTTGGATTTTACGTAGCTTTGTTCAAAATATGAGCCGACATGTTGGAGCTCCGAGAACTGTACGGACAGCTGAAGTTGGAGAAAATATTTTAGATGCTGTCTTTGGAAATCCTATAGTTGGGGTTAGGAATGTAGATCGAGAATTTCAAGTTTCCAAATGTACAGAAAATACCATATTTCAAGAGCAACTGCTCCATCCATACCACCTGCAAAAAGTATATGGTTTTTAAGCGCGGATGATGACCCCGCAATGGTTAATTTTATTTTCGGACGAAGCCGGATTTGGAAAGGATCTTCCCATTAACTGGCATAATCTTCACATTTATGCAGACGAAAATCCTCATGCAATAATACAAACTCGCCACCAAGTACAATTTCAAATTAATTTATGTTTGTACGTTGAGTTCTTACCTAGACCAAAGTTATTTACAATTTCTTGAAGAACAATTACCCACTCTGCTGGAAGGTGTTCCATTACAAATTCGCATGAATATGTGGTTTACGCACCACGGCGATCCATCATTTTAGTATATTAGTTAGAAGCATCGAAATAGAGCTTATCCAGACCAGTGGATAGGTCGGTGAGGACCTGTATCGTGGCCAGCTAGATCACCAAATTTAAATCCGATGGATTTCTTCTTCTGGGGTGATTTAAAACAACGCGTTTACAATACGCCAGTGGAAACTGTAGATGATCTTCGAGAAAGATTCCATCATAGCCAGGAAATGAAAAGTAACATCCAAATGCTTTGGAGAGTTCAGCAAGGATTATTTGCGCGTTGGGCAAGGTGGTGCTCGTTTTGAACAATTTTTGTAGTTATTATTTCAGTTTATTAGTTTTATTGCCATTTGTTATTGTTAAAAACCATAGCAACGCTACTCAGATATTATTCAAAGCGACTTGATTATTATGTTATAAAAATGTTTTATCATCAAGGTACAAATAATGCATTGGAACTTTTAAAAACAAATATCTCGAAAACTATTAGCTTTAGACACTACTAACAAGTAAACATTTTTGTTGAGGAGATTAGAGAAAATAAGATTTTTTGGTCGGTTTTTGTATACAGGTTAGCACAAAAAAGTTATGATGAATTCTTTACCGAAATAGTGCTGTAAGTTTGGCCATAAAAAATAACGGATTCTTGTCTCATACCTCACTACAAAATTGAAAAATTGTCAAAATTTGAAATACTTCTCAAGCAATCAGGAAAAATAGAAGATAAAATTGTAACTTTGACAAGTCTGTATCTCGCAAACTCAACTCTTGGACTAAGGTATGTTTAGGTCAATTCACATATACTAAGTGACATATAAATCCGAACACCAAGTTTAAATGGTTTTATTTTAATAAAAGAAGGTGAATGTATTTATCTTACTGTAAATAACAAGTGATAAAATTTTCAGCCTTATCAGTTGGACATTCCGGTTTTTATACTGTTTTTTTTAATTCACTAACGCTCTAAAAATGAATATTTCAGCCGCAGTAAAGAATCAACGTTGGCGGATTTTGGTTCTTGACATCCTTTACGATCGGCTACGATGCCTAGAGTACGGAGACCTGTACGATTTCGTCAACTTAGTGAGTTTGATAGGGGCCGTATAGTGGGACTTCGGGAAGCTGGACTTTCTTTTCGGGCAATTGCAGTTAGAGTGCAAAGAAGTGTAGACACTTTGGTTAGGTGTTGTCAGGCATGGCTTCGAGAAGGCCGTACGCAAAGAGCAAGGGGCACTGGACGCCGCCGTAGAACAACAGACCGTGAAGATCGCCGCCTAAGATTATTGGCCTTAACATGAAAAATGATTTCTTTTTCTGCATCTAGCGGATATAATTACAGTCTTTTTTTAAAGTGTTTGGATATCTAAGAAATGCTACTACGGCAGGTATCCCGCTAGCGATCCATGCAAACAGGGCCATTCAATATGTAGTTATATTTAAATTAACATTTAAAAGAACAAATTTTTTAACTCATTCCTTAGATACTCATTAGGTATTGGTATAAAGTAGTCAGGAACAACGTAGATTGAAATGGCGATCTAAACTGAACTTACTGATGATTTTTCCACAACAGAGGCATTTTGGGCAACTGATAATTATTGCTGAGCCTAAGAAGTAATTAGTTAAAGAATTTGATGAAACGTTCATTATTATTAGTTATTCCATTATAATGTTTCTTTATTGCTAATAAGTTCAAAATTCATAACCACTGCAAATACAGATTTCACTTGTAGCAGCCACCTGAAGAAGACATTTGGCAATTCATTAGGATACAGTCCAACCCAATAGACTTCATTTCACAAGTACTTATTAAGAATAATTGTATGTAATTCGTTTACCAAAGGAATATTCCTTTCAAACTTGGAAATGTCAAATGAATCGGATACATCCAGTTTAATTTCATAATATAACTGATAGTAATTCTCTATAAATTATTTTTAAAAAAATCAATCAGATTGCTTAGGCATATCAGTACCAAATATTTGAAAACGGGAAAACAAGCTCATTTCTTTGCAGCTGTTTCAGGACGGTTCTTGCTGATATATTCTAATGGACTACTTATTATGAATAACCCTGTATATTAAGGGGTTCATGTGTATGTACAGTTTGTTATGAGATGCAACTAAGTTATGCTTACCATAATCCACACTTTCTGGTGGTCAAAATTCAAACGTATACATACACGAGAATCAGGCATTAGTGTTGTTATGTGTAATTATTAGCAGAGGCGATACGTAGTAGAAACAAAAAGAAAATTGTACTATCAATATATTAGGTAATTTTAGCTAGCTTCTATCAATGAATTTTTATTAGATTGTGCTACAAGGAATCTAGACGTCATGAGCTACTACTGGAAATACTTCTGTTTCTGTTTTCTTAAATCGCATAATACGAGTATGAGTTCAATACTTGTATTAAATCTTAGTAAGTGCTATACAATTGATTTGTTGGAGCAATTATGTAATGCTAGATCTAGTTCCAAAAAATCATGTAATGGTTAAATTCCAATCATCAATGTTTATGATACAAATTTATCTTCAAAGATAGGTGGTATTTGACACCTTCGTGTGTATTTCTTCCAGTTGTCCTGTCACCATTACATACTACCGGAGTTATGTACAAGTTGGGGCAAAAGTAATGTCATAATGAAATTGACTCGCATTATCTTGGGAATGGAGACATACTTCATTTGAGTATGTGAAAATTATTGAATGACATTAATTTGAAAAACAATATAGGTCAGATGTCACATGCACATTTGTGCTCGTTTTAAGTAAGTATTGTTTACAAAACATCTGGATTCAAATTGGCAGTTTAATCTTTCAAGGCTTACAAGTGTTGCGGTTTGTTGCGGTTAGGTTCTTTTTCTGTGAGCTGGTCAATCGCGATTCTCCTTTCGACTCATTGGTCTATTTTGGCTCATACCTACCTACTTATATTTCCTCCAATAGCTCCGACCACCATGTACACTGGACACTGACGGATATTGTTCGTCTGAAATACGCCAATGAATCTTTCCTTATTAGGTCAATTTGCTGTTACTACGAATTCTTCTGAGGATTCACCGCCAGAAGGCATTCCCAGGCATTGGCGGTTCTGTACGTTCACTAGCATGTCTGTTTTTGCTGTGGTAGACATGAAACTCCGAGAAGCCTCAAAGAAAGAAGTCTGTGAAATCTGACGGTCTGCCTGCCAATTCAAATTGCTAAAGCGAGAGATTGGACAGTGCAAAACTTGAGTTTACAACCCAGGATGTGGGTATTTCATTGATATTAGTATTTCAACTTTTTGGAATTAATTTTACACATTTTACTAACAAAAGATGCCATTGTTCTCATTTCCAAGACAATGACAGTCAAATTATATTACCATTGCCCTATCTTGATATTTCAGTTTTAGGATACCTTTCATCGTATCACAGATCCACTAAAAGACTACATTATTAATTGTTGTATGAAATTACTGCTGAAGATGCAGTTTCTAATACGTATCGCCCGCACTAGGACAGCCTTAAACTTTCTAGATATTTATAGACTAGACGGAGAATTAATATGTACTTACTTTGAAAAGAATGCTAATACCCAAGTTCATGAAGGGCTTGGTGAAGTCGATGACGCTCTCTCTGGCGTAATTGATGGTCATGGAACCCACGGCTAAATCGGCTTTCTGCGGACAGTTCATTTAATTAACACTAGAAGGAACTTAGTGCTCTTCTCACTTACTCTTAATTTATTGGGCTAGTTGAGCGCTCTACTGGATATAGATCGATATTTTATGCATAATTTAGCGGGATCTTGAGACTTTACAGAGTCGCATGTTGTCAGCTTAAGCCAAAACTAGACTAATTCTATTTTAATTTTTTTTACAGCCAAGCATAAATTAAGGTACATCTGAATATACTACTTAAGTATTGGATAATCTACTCCGTATACCGGGAGTTTCAAATTCGACCCTCACCATTGGAATCTCGGAAACGAAAAGAGATACGAAGTGGCTTAAATGGGGACAAAGTTGCTTACTTAAATGACCAACGAGATGCCGCTTAGAAAGTTTCGAAATTCAAAGTACTTTCGGTGAGAGAAGGAAAAAACGAATTTTCCTAAAACCGTTTTGATTTTTCCTGACTTTATTTGTAGTGGGAATTACACATTAACATTTCCACTTTTTCTCCTCTACAAGGTGGTATAATTAGAATTTCAATATCATGGTTCGTCTCTTGACTTCCAGCATCAGCTTCACTTGTTCTTATAGACGCCATATTGAATTTTTACATAGATGAATAGAATTCTCAATTCTGATGCCAAAGATACATAATATGTCATACGTGGACATTGCTAAACTTTTGTGATTAAAAAAAAATAGAATTTTTTAAGTAGAACTTGAACTTGAATCGTTGCTTATTTCCTGGTTTTATTTGCAATGAGATTTTAAAATAAATTACATACCTACTTTGCATCTCTTCCTTCTCTTCAAGAGAACATAGTCAAATTCTCAAATAACCTTTTCTGCTTTCGATCTCGATCCTCAATATTCTTTATTTTCGAATGAACTCCCTATTGAAATCTGCATTCAGTTATGAATATAGTATATTTATTTATGTCACGCCAAACTTCACATATTTAATAAAAGTAATATTTATTCTTCGTAGTATTTAAATGTACAAAATTCCAATATATGTAGCGTCCATAGGAAAAAGGAAACTTGTGATGGAAGTCGAAAGACGAAACCTCGAATTGAAAATTTGACCTCGTCATCTTGTAGAGGACAAAAAGTGGCAACGACAATTGCTATTCATTTTGAAAAGCGATCTGGAATGAAGTCAGGAAAAATAAAAATGATTTCGCGATAAATCTGGTATACGAAACAAAAATGATAATTTCAAGGCCTACCTAGGAAATTATGTCCTTTTGAAATAACTGAGGTTTGGCAATGTCAATATATGCACGTAATACACTTTGGAATTTGGAATTGAAACCTTTATTCATCTTCGCAAAAGTCCAATATAGCGTCCGTAAGAAAAATAAAGTTGAGGACAATAGATGAAACGTCATATTGAAATTCTAATTATGCCATCTTCTAGAAAAGAAAAAATGGCAACGATAATGTGTAATTTATTTTTAAATAATAATAATAAGTTTATTCACGTGACCTACAAACGTAACTAAAACTAACATAGGTATACGAAAATGAACTGAATTTACCCACAGAAGAATAAGTTCTTGCGCGTGGGTATTAACTTACATTTTTATACAAATATACACATATATATATATATATATATATATATATATATTCATATAAATAAACACATAAATAGATACACATACACACATATGCATACACACATACACGCCTGTACATACATATATACATACACACATATACGAGTATATGAACGTTGAAGGGTTTTTATTATTACATTAATTTTAAATTTCTTTCATACGTATCATGTTTTGAATTTGATGTCGATTTTTTCAATTATAATTTTTTTGGTTTCAATATTGAATTTTGTTTTATTTGAAATATTTCTCATATAATTTGGTAATATGTTATACGAGCCCCTTCCCACTTCAGTTTGCCCAACTATTGAAATCTTAGTTTTTTTCTTATCAAACACAAATAATAAAAATGTTTTGGGTAGTTAAGGTTTTCAAAATTAGTAGAGGAAAGGTTATTAGTGAGAAAATTCGGTTACTGATGAATTAAATTTTTTAATTCTGGGAAATCAAACTCAGAAATTGCAACTTTGTTGGACTTACGCGGTACAGTGTGAGAAATATTGTTAGAAGATATAACATAACTGGTTCAGTTAATATTAAGCCACGATATGTGAAAAAAAGTAATATCACAAATGCCGACTGAAGAGCATTAAGAAAAATAATCGTGAAAAACAGGCGTGCCAATTATTTAGAATTAAGTGATCTGTGGAGTGACGCTGTTGGAAGGAGAATTCCGAGGTCCACAACTCATAGAGAGGCCCACAAACTGGGACTCAGCACTTGAAAGGTAAGTTTTCTTATAAAAAAAGTGAAGTAAAAACCCTAAAGTTGCACAACTTGTTTATAGGCCAAAGAAAAGCCACTATTAACTCTACTGCAAAAGAAAAATCGGCTTAGATGGGCTAAAGAACATAGACAATGGACACCTCAATAATGGTGTGCAATACAATGGAGTGATGAGGCCCGATTCGAAGTTTGTGTTGGTGACAGTCGCAGTAGAGCTATTCGCAAAAAAATGAAGCATTCCATGTTGACTGTCTGAAGAGAAAAGTGAAACTTTCAGCATCCATTATGGTTTGGGGCAGTATGTCATCAAAAGGAGTAGGAAAACTTAATTTTATTGATGGAAATGTGGATACAAACAAATATTTGGCAATTCTAGAAGAATCGCTTTTACCAGTGATGGAAGAATGTTTGACATCCGGCCAAGATTTTGTGTTTCAGCAAGATGGTGCAGCGTGCCATACCTCAAAAAAGGCTATAAAATGGATGGATGAAAATAATGTACCACTTTTGAAATGGGTTTCTGGCAGTCCAGATCTGTCACCTATTGAAACTTTGTGGCACGAGCTGAAAAATGTTCTACGACAACATCCTGCTAGTACAATCACCGAACTGAGACAAAAGCTTCAAGAAATATGGGACTGTTTTATACCAAATTTTTGCCAAAACTTGGTTAACACTATGCCCCAAAGAATTTCAGCAGTAATAAAAAATAAAGGTGATGTTACCCAATGGTAATCTTTCAATTGTTGCTTTGTTAACTTCGAGCATTTATTCGCACATTGTTTATTTGTTCAGATGTTCTATTAGTTATAGGTCTAAGTGATTTCAAATATATATTTTTTACGACTAAAGTGTATCTAAAATGTTTTTGAGAAAATAAATTGTTTTAGAAGTAAATAGTTTCGTCATGTTTAGCTTATAAAGGCATATTTTGGTACAAATCTTGAAGTGGGCCAACTGAAGTGGGAAGGGGCTCGTATAATGTACTGGAAAGGTAAGTATGACATCTTTGGCCTATACTTTCTAATTTATTAATTTGGTTATTAGGTGCTCCACCCCAACCTAATATTGCATAACTTATACGACTTTCGATCATAGCATGATATAAGATTTTCATTGTTTTTTTATCCAAATATTTGTTTAGGTACTTGAATTTAAATAATAGTGGTCTCAAATTGGTTATTACATGATCAATATGTATATTCCCCTTTAAATGTGAGTCTCAATATATACCTAAATATTTCATTTGGTTTGTTAAATTTATTTGAGTACTTATATTATCACAGTTAATCTGGGAGGATGGTAATTTGTTTCTGTGATTTGTGAATGGCATGAACATACTCTTTTGAAAGTTAACAGTTAGGCATTTATGTCTGAACCAGTCTGCAATTATTGTTAAGTCTCTTTCAACCTTCACTTTTAGATCTTCCTACGAGTTGTTATCCGAATAAATGATAGCAGTATCGTCTGCAAAACATATGATTGTCCCTCCAGATTTTAAGCTCAGCAGGCTATTAATGTAAAGTGTAAATAATAAGGGACCTAACACTGTCCCTTGTGGGACACCATACGTTATCAATTTGTTTGTGCTTAAGGAATTATTTATTTGTACGCACAGTGTTCTGTTGGAAAGGTAACTTTTCATGAGGTTATGAGCCTTGCCTCTAATTCCCGAGTCGTGTAACATTTCTAATAGTAGCAAGTGGTCTACTAAATATCAATACAAATAAAGCCAGGAAAAAAGTACTTTGAATTTTGTTACTTTCTGAGCGTCATTTTGTTAGTTACCTAATTACGCAACTTTGCTCCCATTTAAGCGACTTTGTATATCTTACCCTTTCCGAGTTCCCAATTGTGAGGGTAGAATTTGGAACACGCAGTATAAATACGAATGGTCCTGGATAGATTGTACATAGGATAGTTCCGTTTTTAGGGAGAAACAAATAACTGTGTTTTTTCTTAAATATGAGGTTAGACAATTTTCAAAAGTTTGAGAAAGAAATACTTTACTAGTTTTTGAGGTCGTTGCAACAACTTCGATTAAGATATTTATCTTTGTTACCATGTAAACTGAAAAGAAACACATTTTTGGACATCTGTAAGCTAGTAAGTTAGTTATGAGATATTTTCTGATAACGTTACACAGACCTTAAAAAAAAATTTTATATTTTGAGACATGCAATCATAGTTCTTGCAGAGAAATAGTAGTCCATAATTTGTGAAAAACAACTTAAATGTTACAGAGTTCATATTCATCTGAAGACAAATAGGTAATACTACTTCAGTATAAGTACCTAATTACTTTCCGATATATTTTTTAAATCCTAAATAGGATTTGCGCTGTCATTCAGCTTGATATTATCTTGTTTTGGATTGCCAAGAATTATAAGAGTCAATGAAATAAGGAACGCAAGGACCAAATAATAACAAATACAATTAAGTGGTATCTATTTACGTCCCACATGGAACTTTAGTTTTGATGTCCTGCATAATTAATTACAAATTTTGTCGTTCAGTAGTTCATATCCCAGATAATAGATGTGACATATTTTCATATGATCGAAAGGGCTCAACATTTCAGAATGGTCTTCTTTGCCTCTATTACCTGATTTTCGTCATTGAGCTTAATATTTCATTACTGCAAGCTGGCCAGTTTTGTAAAATTCGTTACGACTGTGATGTGACGTCAATAAAGCAACGGGACAAAAAGTTTCAGCACGACGCATTGGGGAGCGAACGTCAGGGACTTAATTTCTTTAACAGCTATGTTCTAAAATTATTATGAACAAAACGCACAAAACTTCTTCATTTCTTTCATTACCATGGATGCAAGGAAGTCTGTTAAAGTCTTGAGCGTTTTCATTCACTTGCTCTCCTGACATTAGACTGAAACAGGGTGAAATAGAATACGAAAATAAGCGTTAATGTTATGAATTTTGATGAATAAGTTTTGTATGGGCATCTTTGTACCTAAAGCTACAGCAATATGTTTTTTTATGAATTAGCCATAGGATACCGAGTTAAAAAAATTGAGCATTGCAGATATAGGTGCATTGTGTTATAAACACATACAATCATTATAAAATGTTCAGCAAGACATTTAAAATATTTTGCATACGTATATTACTTGACCCATATTAGAAGATAAGAATTTAGATGAAGTTCATATTTTCACTTGATAAAATGCACTTTTTATGCTGATAGAACAATTTACAAGGTAATTCAGAAACAATGTCAATATTTCTAGAGCGTAAAATACATTTAAAAATAACATAGAGGTACAGGGTGTTATAACTTTCTATGCCACTGATGAGGTACAATAAGGACAAAACACGAATAGTTTTCAAAAAACCCTTTGATGAGACGGGGTTTATGTGCATTACTGAATATACCAGCGTTACTTTTTGAACAGAAAGAGTTTTTTCAATAAAAAAGCAAACATGCTGGTACGGCTTTATAAACAGTTTTTTTCGACAAATAACCCAGTGCTCAAAATACATTTACCCAAAATTTTATTTTTAGACACCTAATACATTCAGTAGCAACCCAGGCTTGACTAGAAATTACTGGTTAACTCAATTCAGTCGTTCAAAAGTTATAAACAAAAACATGCCAAGTTTGTTAACAGCTTTTTCCAAACGCTATAAAGTTGCTTCTTACCTTTTCTATGAGTTGCTTGACCATACCGTTCCACTCTCCAGTTTCGTAGTCATAAGCACCGTACTTTCCGTCAGGTACTAGAGTCAGTTTGTATTCGAAACCCACTATGGTGGCGATTTCTTTGAGCAAATCGATACAGAAGCCTTCTAGCTGGTCGTTGTCTACTATGCCGGATGGGGTTTTCAACATTACGTACGGCTGTTCCTAGCAACATACAGGTAAAGCAGTATTTGGCATAGATTACAGAATGGCCGACAATGCGAAGTAGAAATACATAATATAGTCCAATGATTTAGTGGTTCTACCTAAAAAAAGTTCATTTTCGTAAATATTTACCCTATACATTTTCCGCTTACGCTGTCGTATCAGAAACATTTCGGCCAAAAACGAATTTTGATCAGAACATATGTTAACATTACTTTTACTGACGTTTAGGCCACCACAATGGCATTTTTCAAAGTACCAATAACAATATATTTTGTATTTATCTGTCATATCACTCGAAGCGATCATTTTAATTTTAAGATTTTACCGCGCAAAATCAGTAAAGCCCAGGACTGCCTGGTGATATAGGCATTCAAAAGACGTCTCTCAAAAGACGTCCACCCTCACATGGTGGCCGAAAAGTCAGTCAAAAATGGCGTTAAACGGGTTGGGTGCACTTCCCACGGTACGCTTTCATCAGTTCGTAAAGGATTCTGCTTGGCACAGGCTAGCCATTCTGAGAAAAAAGTTAGCCACGAAAAATTAAATGACCTCTCTCCTCCCGCTGAGAGGAATTGCTGCAGGCGCATATGACCAATCCCACGTGAATGACGATATTGGCCTTCACCATGCTCCGTCCTCGCAACCCAGAGTAGTATGGAAGCGATTGCCGACTGTGATGTACGACCACCGACGACGACGCTTGTCCATCGGGGGACGACTACGCGCGTATCGACACCTGACAGTGGCAGATACTTCTAAGTTTTAAGGGTAAATTAGAAATACTGGGGTTGGAGGCGGGTAAATATACTAATGTCCAAAAATTGAGACATACCCTCTCCCACTCTTTGCCACCCACCACCATGTTTTAACCCCTACCAAAATTTCTCCGAAAGTGATCAGGATCATCTGAAACGTCAAAAGACGAAGCTTGAGCGATATTTTATTTTGCTTTTTGGCCTTTTTCTCCGCCGCCACTGGACTAATTTTCAAAAAATTCCAAAGCTTTTGCGTACGTGGTATAGTAATTTTGTGTAAAAATTCCATGGAAATCCAAGTGGTACTTCTCAAGTTATAGGCGGTTATAAGATTAGCGGACAGACCGACACACAGACCGATTGAAATTAGTGACATGGTTTTTCGAATCACACCATATTGGGAATTTGATTAAGCCTGCACCTTATCAGATGAAATAGCCTATCGCCTCTAGAGACAACCCAACCAAGCCGCGCGCCCCTATAACATAGAATGCGGTACCTTGTATCTATAATTTATTGCTCGGACATTATCTTCCAGTAGCAATAATGCTTTTTAGACTGTCTTCGGCGCTAACACAACGTTGCAATTCGGTATATTTGGAGGGCAGAAAATGAGTGAGGTATGTGCAACTTGGATCGCTTATTTTGGTACATGTCATATAACATCAAAAAAACAACACAGAAACATGGAGTCCCATCCGTATGAAAACCTCAGGGTAAGTGTCGAATGTGACATTTTGATCAGGTTTTGACAATATTTTTGTTCCAAGGCCGTCTGCGAAAAAAAAAATTATTTTGTGACATATTAGATTGAAATTTCCTACTTGCTTCTGTTATGTGACAAATCGTACTAGAGAAAATTTTCAACAATTTATTTATGAGATGAATAGTTACCGAATATACGCAAAGCTTAAAAGAATGTTTTTTAAAGTTTTTAAAACCCACTATTTATATAGTTTTCATAGTGCTCTGTCTAGATATTTACTTGGCAGCCCTGTATCTCTTGCTGGTGCCAAAGAAATGATCTCAACACGTTTGTCAATACATTTATTGCTATAGCTTTCTGGAAATATTAAACCCGTGAGAGCAGTCCTACAATAAATTTCAAAAAGCTCCCACTTAACTATCTTCATACCAAAAGGACCTATGTCGTACTGACGATTGCTGATAAACATGAAAAAACGTCGTATGCAGTTGGTCGTAGCTTTGAGGTTACCTCGTATTCGGTCTGATTGATGGGTGATCCTTTTAATGATGGTCGGTGACATCTATCTGTTCATAGAACAGTAACTGTTGTCCAATATAAGCCAGAGATATATAGTCAACGCCAAACAAAGTGGCGTGCACGTCATCACGATAAAAATTCCCCGACCTAATGCCTAGGTTTCTATCACAAACAATTGCTCTATTGCAGTTTCATATTAATGTGATATATAAATTGTAAAATGGTCATTACTCTCTTATTATGGTTAATAGTCATATAAACATTGTTATTAAAATATCACATAAGTTGCTTTCTGATAAATTTAGACGCATTATGCGAAATAAAATGTTTTGCAAACGCTCCAATCACTTATCGACATGTAAACGCACTAAACCGATTTCGCAGCGTTGACACATTGTCACCTTGAAACTTATTTAAACTGGGAACTGACATTTGTATTAATTTTGACACTGAATCAATTTGTGGCATTTCAAATCTTTATAAATCCTTTGGCCCCGCATACTGTAAATCAACAACTGTTTGTTTCAAAACAAAATTATTCATTTTACGAGTAGATAAAGGCAATTTTGGTATATAAAGATGCCCAAACAGTTAAATAGTCGGTGTAAGGAACTCGTGGCCTCGTTAATGCACTACTTTGAGCAAGAAAGTGGGAAACCACCTAAAATATACGTGATTGATGAATTGGCGGAACAACATGGGCACAAAGTTCTTCGTCTGCCTCCTTACCATTGTATATTTAACCCTATTGAGTTAATTTGGGGCACAGCAAAAGGTTACTATAACAGACATATTGGTAGAGATGGTAACAGTGAAAAAGACTGTTTGGATATGTGGAACGAGGCTCTACAAACGGTTACCCCAGACATGTGGAAAAATAGTGTTCGACATACTGAGCAAGAAATTTTTAAATGGTATGAAAGAGAACGAATTTTTGATCGACCAGACATCGAACCTTTAATAAACAACTTTGAGAGTGATGAAGATTCAGATTCAGACAGCGCTGAAGAAAGAAACTCCGACTAACTTTATTGTACAGAAAAAGCTTACACCAGTAGCTTACCTAATTTTAGAATGCATTTTTCTGTATGAATTCTGTAAAATAAATACCATGCATAAAATTTGGAGGACCCCATTTGGATTTTTATTCAGTACCTTTAAGCTATCAATTAAATATGGTAGTTTCATAGTGTCATCTGATCAATAATTGTCATACTTAATGATTATGCAAGTACAGATCTATAATTTTATTATACTATTATTTTTGTTCTCATTTGAGGTTAATATTGCTTATAAACCTAGATATGTAAATAATAAATTTTATTATTTTACAAAAAGTTTGGCAACAATGTAAATTTTTCAACACACCCACCTTGATGACGTGCACGCCACTTTGTTTGGCGTTGACTATAGTCATTATTAGCGTATCGGCTGAAGATGTATCAAGCTTTGGCAAACTATTTTTAGGTGGCAGTTGTCGGTGTTGTCACTTATTTCCGTTGAAGCGTTTTTGTGCGTTGAATCGCTCATAACTCAACAGTCAACAATGTATACTAAGTGACATATTACGTACATCCGAACACCCAGTTTAAATGGTTTTATTTTAATAAAAGTTGGTGAATGTATTTATCTTACTGTAAATAACAAGTGAAAAAAATTTCAGCCTTATCAGTTGGACATTACGGTTTCTATACTGTTTTTTTTTTAATTCACTAATGCTCTAAAAATGAATAATTCAGCCGCAGTAAAGAATCAACGTTGGCGGATTTTGGTTCTTGACATCCTTCACGATCGGTTACGATGCCTAGAGTACGGAGACCTGTACGATTTCGTCAACTTAGTGAGTCTGATAGGGGCCGTATAGTGGGACTTCGGGAAGCTGGACTTTCTTTTCGGGCAATTGCAGTTAGAGTGCAAAGAAGTGTAGACACTGTGGTTAGGTGTTGTCAGGCATGGCTTCGAGAAGGCCGTACGCAAAGAGCAAGGGGCACTGGACGCCGCCGTAGAACAACAGACCGTGAAGATCGCCGCCTAAGATTATTGGCCTTAAGGGACCTTTTCTCCACTACCAGGTCCATTGCAAATGAATGGTTTGCAGAACACGGAAGACCTATTGGCATGCGAAGTATTTACCGACGAATGAGAAGTTTTGGCTTGTTTTCATACCGGCCACACTGGGTCCTCCCTTTAACTCGAGAACACCGACGTAATCGCCTTGAGTGGTGCAGACAACGGTCACTCTGGGATCAGGAATGGAACAGTATTGTCTTTAGTGACGAGTCTCGATTTTGTTTAGGCATGCACGATGGTCGTGCCAGGGTTAGAAGACGACGTGGTGAAAGGAGGAATCCACAGTTTTTTGTTGAAAGACATGTTCATCACACTGTTGGAGTTATGGTTTGGGGTGCTATAGCTTATGGTTCCAGGTCACCTTTAATCTTCATCAGAGGTGGCATGAACGCGCAGCGTTATATTCACGAAGTTCTAGAACCCCATCTTTTACCCTATCTTGACACCCTGGCAGATCCAACTTTCCAACAAGATAATGCCCGACCACATGTTGCAAGAGTCACAATAGACTTCTTTCAACATAATGATGTCACATTGTTACCATGGCCACCAAGATCTCCCGACTTATCCCCAATTGAGCACGTGTGGGATATGATGAGTAGGAGATTGCTCAATTTGCAACGTCCTCCTCAGACTCTAGAAGCACTTCGAGAGGACTTGGTGGTTGCCTGGAATGAGATACCACAGGAGGACATTGACCACCTGGTCAGAAGCATCCCTAGGCGCGTTGGAGAATGCGTAGCACATCAGGGTGCATCCACACATTATTAAAGGTCAAAGGGCTTTAAAGCAGTGCAATCATTTTGAAATTTTTATCATTTACTTATTATGCTTCATTAAGTACTTATACAAAATTTTATTAAAATAAAACCATTTAAACTGGGTGTTCGGATTTATATGTCACTTAGTATATCTTCTTCACTTTAACTGATCTATTCGATGTACAATAAAATATGGAATATGTTTGACAAAGATATCATAATCTGTATTTTTTTTAACGAAGTATCCCATGTTCTATCGCTCATTCAGATATACCCTTCCAAAAGAAGACTATTGATTCAACATGAGAGATCGTTTTTATGGTTATTTTGTTGAGTTATAAGCGATTCAATGTACAAAAACCTTTAACTTTGATGGCCCACCAGCATGCCATTTTGAAAGATAGTGAATTTGTACGTATCTCCGCATTCCATCCAAAAAATACTCCAGGATGGCGTCAAGCCGCCACCTTGAATTTTTAACTGTCACTTTTACCTAAAAATACAGGGTGTTTCACAACTTATCCGACAAATTTTAACCACATGAGCACTGTTATGAAAGAAGTTGATTTCTCAAAAAAAAAATATTAACATTGTCCTACAGAAATTAAGTGATAAATCTGAGTTTCAATAATAGATTGAAAAATAAATATCTGTATTTTGCGTTCGTCGTCGTGATATTAGAACTCGCATTAGTAATTTATTGTAGGAAATGTACCAAACAACTGACGAAGACAAAATACCAGCAATTTTTGCTTTTTTCATACTGATAAGAACGTATAAATAAGATTTAATCTGTACCGTGGGTGATCTGAATGAAGAATGGTCGATTTTTGTGAAGTTAAGTAAGAAAGTATTTAACGAGTTTACGTGTTCAGTTATTTATTAATAAAAATGGCACATGTGTACACTAATGAGGAGTTAGTGGACATTGTTTTAGCGTACCCAGAAGAAGGGCAAAACTCGCGAGCGGCTTCTCGTTTGTATGCACACCGATATCCGAATAGGCACATACCATAACACGAAACATTTAGTTCAATTGTTTTACGTGCACGTGCTAGTGGAGATTTGCGCCCCAGACGTGAAGTGGATGGGGGTCGGGTTCGCCCACAACGCGTTTTAAATGGCGAAGACGAAATTTTGGATATTGTGAAAGAAAATCCGGCAATAAGCAGAAGGCGGTTAGCTCAACAGTTCCCAGAAGTGTCACATGTAACAGCGTGGCGCATATTACATGAGGCCCAACTATACTCTTATCACGTCCAGAGAGTCCAGGCGTTGCTACCTACAGACTACCCCCTAAGAGTAAGATTTTGTGAGTAGTTGTTGCAAGAAAATGCTCGAAATGCCCGTTTTACAGCTGATATTTTGGTCGCCCATGAAGCTATTTTTACTCGTAATGGGATAACCAATCTTCAAAATACACGTTTGGTCCTTTGAGAATCTTCACGCAGTGGTCCAAACACACTTCCAATATCGTTTTTCTTTAAGCGTGTGGGCAGGTATTGTCGATGAACATCTAACTGGACCATTCATATTGCCAGATCGGATGGATGGTCACCAGTATTTGGAAATTCTTCGGAATGATTTGCCGGTCCTTCTTGAAGATGTGCCATTGGCGGTTCGAGCACGGATGTGGTTTCTGCACGATGGGGCACCTTCGCCTTTTCGTTTAGAAGTTCATGATTTTTTTAATCAGGTATACCAGATACGCTGGATCGGAAGGGGTGGACCAATTGCATGTCCTCCACGGTCTCCCGATCTAAATCCTCTGGACTTCTTTTTATGAGGATACCTGAAAAACGACGTATACCGTACTCCAGTTTAGAATATTGAAGAATTGCGTGACCAAATCACAGTGGCTGCCGATAATTTGAGCCTTCAGGCACAGCAGGAAGGAGCTATATTTGAATTTTGAACAGCTTTTATAAGTAAGTGAACTGTTAAACTGTATTATTTTATTATCTCGATTTCTGTGGAAATTTTATTACTTTTTTTTAGAGAAATCAACTTCTTACGTAACAGTGCATATCGCCACCATCATAATTATGAAAAGTGCTTAAGTCCACTTTTTTCAGAAATCGAGATTTTAGTGTCATCTAATTATGCAAATTAAAATCTAAGATTTGGAGTTCACAGTTTGACCTTACGTTGCTAGATGGTGCCACAATACTTGCAAATGAAACCTGCGCAATTCCAGCTGTCTCTACAACAGTAAGAATATTGCGTAAGTCCGCGCTGTCAATGCTTATTGTTAACCATCATTTTGCAGTGTCTGGTTTCCATGTAGCTTTCTCCAGTGAATATAATTTATACTAAATAATCATCAAAAAGTACAGCAAAATACATCAGATAAGTCCAGAAACTTATAATAACATTTTTACTAGTTTGTGTATTTACCTAGTGGTTCCATACGTTTTCTGATTTTTATCATTTTTAATTTGAATTGAACATTCTTCAAGATCTGTGTGAATCCATCTATTATTTTATGAATAAAGTAAATTTTTATATATTATTCCAACTAAAATGGTGTAGCTTCTAGGATCTTTTTCTTTTCAGAATGAATGAGAGTTCAAGAAGCTTCAAAATATTGAGGAAGGTTCTTATAGAAGGCAATAATCCGAGAGAATTAGATCTGCCTCAAAATAATTCTAGTCCATCACATAATAACGAATTAACTCTTGTAATAAACAATTCTACAACAGGAGTGTTATAAAGCTCAGGAAGCCCTAAAAGAAAATGTCGACCCTGACCTAGGTAATGCAGATTTCGTTACAGAAATAATAGATAACACCGGTGATTTAAGTGCCCTAATAGACCTAGATTGCCTTAATAATCCAACAATTATTGAAGCAAAAGAAAGGGATGAAAGTATTGTCGATCAGAATGTTACTTCAAATAATGATTTGAAACAAAATGGCAAAAATAAAACAAAAATTACTGAAGACAGTTCAAATAAGAATTGGGTGGAAAACAGATGCAGCTCAGAAACTTCCAAAATATTTCAGAATTAGATTCAGAGGAGGAAGAAAGTTATAGTCCAACAAATGAAATACGAAAAAGGAAAAAAAACAGACTGAGCGACAAAAACGACTGGGAATATAATACGAATAAAATAAAAAGGAAAAAAGGAGAGGTCTGTTTCGGAAGGAAAGACAACAAATTTGTTGTGAAAAAAGTGGAAAGGAAATAAAGAATCGATGTTCATGTTCAATTGAAAAAAAATCTTTTCGCTGTTATAAAATTAATGAAGAGGAAAGACAAAATATTTTTAAAAAATTCTGGAATTTCTCTTGGAAAGAAAAACAGGTCTATGTTTTAGGAACAACGACAACAACTACTAAAACTAAAAGATCGAGAAATAGAGAAATTATGAAATAAGTCGAAGAACTGCATCTTGCAATTTTTTTATTGATAAGGAAAATGAAGATAGAGTTAGGGTGTGTAAAACTATGTTCTGTAACACATTAGGAATGTCCTCAAGAACTATTACCCTCTGGATTCGCAAAGGGCTTTTGTACCCAGAAAAAAAAACATATTGAAGAATCTGAATGTCCTAAAGAACCTACAGAATTTAAACGTAAAAAAGAATGAAAAGGAAAGCATCAGTAACAGAATTTGTCGACTGTCTGCCTAAATTAGAGTCACGCTATTGCCGCAAATCAACCACTAAATTATATTTGGAACCCCGATGGTGAAACAAATCTGAGCTTTACGCTCTTTACAACGATTCCTGGTGCTAGGAAAGATACATTGATCCAACCAGTATGACCACGTTTAAATGTATTTTTGACGAAATGAATTCTTCTCTTTTTTCTCCAAAGAAGGACGAGTGTGATGTCTGCGCAGCCTACAAAACAAAGAACCTTACCGAAGAAGTCTAGAAAGAGCATGTTTCGAAGAAGGAAGAAGCTCGACATGAAAAAGAAAATGATAAAATATCGTCTAATAAAGTTTTCACAATGGACTTACAGTCGGTACTCCTCTGTACCAAGTCAAACGTTTCGGCATATTATTACCAAACCAAGTTAATTGTTCATAACTTTACCACCATCTTTAACTTTCGCGTCAATTATTTGTAATTTTTCAAGTAAAAAAGTATTACCAACCATTGATTCAGATAATAAATCTACTATAATAGTTTACAGTGACGGCTGCGCGGCAACTCCATGTTGGCGAATGCTCTTCTAAATTTTGCACTTCAGTATAATATCTGCATTATTCAGAAGTTCTTCGAAAAAGGCCATACCCAAATGGAGTGCAATTCAATGCATTCCTCTAGTGAAAGGAAAATTTCTGGTAGAATTATAAATGTACCAGCTGACTATGTCCATTACGCCAAAACTGCTATAAAAACACCAAGACCGTATTGGTTGAACACTTGTCACATGGTTATTTTCAAGATTTGTCTAAGCTTAATTTTTATAATTCAATTCGTCCTGGGCATAAAGTAGGCGATCCTACTGTTCAAGACATAAGGGCCCTAAAATATAAACCGGGGATGGATCGATCGAATTTAAATTGCTTTTCAAATGTTGCCAGTTAGACTTAATAAAAACTAAAAATCCACAACAATAGGAAATCTTCCAGGGCTAGATTGTAACACGTTAAAAATAAAACGTGAAAAATTTGAGCACCTTCAATCTTTAAAAAGCACCATGGAACAAGATTTCTATTCTATTCTATTTCTATTATATTCTATTTCTATGTTTGTTCAACAATTATTTATACTCATACTTTAAATACATTTGCACAAAAATATAGCTTTTATTTGTTATTACAACGATTATTTAAAATAAATACCTGTTAATAACAAAGAATATTTTGAGTTATTTTCCTTGCTTCCTTTTTTTTATAATTTCTCGTCGTACAAGTAGATATATAAATAAATTTAATACTGAACAACCAAAAAATGAAAATTGCCTAAGTCCATCCGACGAGTTGATTCAACGAGGGAAATTCGCGCAAGTCCGTTTACTTCACAAGACCTCAAAAATTATTTTCTTTTTTATGTATAATAGGTTTGATTAAAACTTACAATGCAACATTCAATAAAAACCATAGTAAATAGAATAATATTTTCGTTTCAAACAGTTTTTATTGTCTCCTGTAAAATTTACTTTTTTGGAGTCAGGCACTTTTCATATGATGGTAACGATATGTACTTAAAATTTGTCGGATAAGTTGTGAAATACGCTGTGTACTCATTGCGCAATGTCTTGACCCGCAATTTCAGCTTACTAATGTGTCCTATTTGAAAAATAGGAACTGTATACCTATACTGAGCTTAGCGCATTTTTTGTTAGTGCTGAAATATCCATGAAAATATGTTCAAGTAATTGAGTATAAACGCAAACTCATGACAGATATAACAAATCAGACAAAATGCAAACAAACTACTGTTACGAGCTGCGACAACACTACCTACTGATTCCGAAGCTTAAAAATATACATCTATTTACCCTCCAGACTCCTCGGGACACCCGATCTACTTTAAAATGCATGCATTGTAGGTCATACAGCAGTTTCTGGACTGCAGCCCAAGTTTGTCGAAGCGTGTAGCGAATACGCAGAGTTCAGTCGATCTATCTTGATGGAGGGGCGGCTCGTAACTTATGAGTGAGGATATATTTTTGACTGGCAAAACTCCCAGAGGAAATATACAAGGAGTTTAAAGTTATATTGTGGATGCCATTCGGTGACGGAGCAATCCGACGACTTTGTTTTTAACGATATCCTGTCAAATGGGCGAAAAGGTTTTGAAGCGTAGACGCCGGGAATAGAAACTTAATGCAGATGTTTAGAATGTAAAATATTAATGTCTTATTTTGTTAACGTATAGTAGAAGATAAGAGGCACTCAAATATACGTGGTGTTTCAGAATGAAATAGGAATCTCTCAGATGCACACAGAATACAAAAAATTATCCTACAAGCTTTTATAACAATACGTAAAATAAGACAAACATAAAACGCAAATTGGCAATAAAAAAGCTAATAAAACCTAAGATGAACAATTAACAGACATGGTTAAAAATTATAAAACAGATTGAATAAATTAAAATCTATGCCAGGCTGGAAAAATTAAAGTTAAGGAAGTCGTCGACGTCAAAAAAAGATTCGGATACTAGGAAACATTCCACAGTTTTGCCAAATTGTTCAAAATCGAGTGATTTTATTTATGTAGCAATATGTTGTATAATTTTGATCCATGGTAGTTTTAACACTATTTCTATTTTGGAAAGGTGTTAACGATTTGAACATAAATGATCTTTGTTTTCGGAGCTGCAATTATGAGTATCTTGATGAGTGGGATAGTATTGGGATAGTAAGTTAACATGCATAGGTGTATAATAATTTAATGAATGAATTCCTGCAATGATCCCTGTATCTCAAATTTTATATGTATCTAACACATCTTCTCTGTAAGCCGAAAACTCTAGGCATGTGTGGAGAATGCATGGTAGCTGGTCAGCAGTGTTTTTTGAGACACAGAATTTCTCAGATTATGTATCAGCTTTTGTCAAAGATTTTGTAACATGATTTACATGCTCATCCCAACTCAAAGAGGAATCAACACACACCCCGAGATACTGTTCTTGCGTCAAAATTCCGCAGAGAAATAGTCATTGTATGAGCTTTGTTTCCATTTAAGGTCATCCCGTTAACAACAAACCAGTTCTGAATGTTCCTCCTGCATACTGATGATTCATTATCTAGCCTTTCTAAGGTGCTGTGAGTTGAAAGAAGAGTAGTATCATCAAAATATAAGAACAGTTTACTACTAGTACTGTTACTGAGGCAATTTTATGTCATTGATGTATAACAAGAATAACAATGGTCCAAGAACAGATCCTTGAGGAACCTCATGCAAAACTGTGGTGACAATAGATCTGCAATTTTTCTATTCCAAGACTTGAGAAGCTGCATACTGGATGGAGCCATGGAATAAAAAGGAAGCTTTGACAGTAGTATCTCCTGCTGCACATAATCAAAAGCTTCAGATATAAAAAATGAATGGACACAGCCTCTACTGTGAATCAGTTTTCCTTAATAAATGACTTTTTAACGACACGGTATGATTCAAAGAAATTTTGACACCAAGGGGTCCATTGAAACCAATTGCGTCATGGACGAATTAACCCTAACGCATTATTTTTATCCAGATTGAGATGGAGGAATACATCCTTTATACAGTGAAAGTCCCTAAACCAGCGCATAACGGCTTGGCTTATTCAACAAATCGTGCGATACTAGTCGCCGACAGAAGTTCAAGGCAGATAGAACCTTCTTACAAAACCCACTGTAGAGGGTCTCGAGCCTAGAAATAAATATAACGAAGCGGTTCGCAATGCCAAAGACACGATGCAAAAATTAAGGACAGGGTAATACCGCAGCGCGATGGCAGTAGGTCTTCCTGGACGCTGGCCAAACAGATAGAGGGAACTAACTAACGTAAGAGGGGGGAACGAGTGTAACCAACTCAAAGGCTAAGGCGGAAGTGCTTGCCAGTATCTTTGCCGCGCCAGCATCTACATTATTTTTTCTTATGGACGCCACATTGGATTTTTCGCAGATGAAAAATCTTGCTAACACCATTTTGTAGAGGAGAATGATAACACGTAATTTATTTACAAATCTCATCTTAAATAAAGTCAGAAAAAAATAGAAGTGATTTTGGGATAAATCTGGTATGCAAAACAAATGACTATCTGATAATTTCAAGGCTTACCTAGGAAATTCTGTTTTTTTTAAAACAACCGAGGTTTGGAAATGGCAATTTATGATATAATATTGGAATCAGACTTAAAAACTCTACTTATCAAAAATTTAAAATGGTCCGTAAGATAAAATAAAATTGATGCTGGAGAACAAGAGACATAACGACATATTGAAATTATAATTATGCCATCTTATAGAGGAGAAGAAGTGGTTTTATTATTGTGCAATATATTTCCAAATTCCACTACAAATGAAGTCAGGAAAAAATTAAAACGATTTTAGGAAAATTCGGTCTCTCCGGAAGTACTGTGAACTTTGAAGCTTTCTAAGCGGCATGTTGTTGAATACCTAAAGACGCAACTTTGGCTCCATGTAAACGATTTTGTATCAAGAGTTAGTATAAAGTTATCAATCGTTGTTGGTGAATTGTTTTACACCAGAGCTCCAAAGAAATGAGGCTACACACGCTCATTGCTGCAATCTGAAGAAATAGTGCACTAAACTTACGTCTTTTTGATGCCACCGCACTACATGGAAGATTTTACTAGAAGTTATTTCGAACGCGTGGGAAGTATGGAGTCAATTTACTTGACGCTATTTATTTGGTAAATTTTGTAATACAGAAGATACTTTTGTTTCTATTACTATTTTTTTACGAGAAGTATATTATTAAATGAATCAATAATTTCTTTCATTTTTCCAATTATCTCGTTATAGTAATTCGGCCGAATATAATATGAGTATCCGAGTAGTTCAAATACCGGCTAATAAGTGAATATTCATTGCAAGTCTACTTTAAACCACTTTTAGGACCTCTGTTACACTGTTAAAATGGGATTTTTTATCCTGTGCTTTTTAGCTCATTGGACGTCTTATCTGGAGGTCGAAAGCTTTCGAATGAAGTTGACTCCAAGCAAACTGACCGGGAGCGAAAAGGCTAGGCGCGTGGTCCGCGGTGTCTAACGTATAAACCATGAACCTCCGTCAAATAAAAACGAACTGAACGCTCTAGCTTTCATTATGCCTATAAATTTTCCTATAGCCTAAGCTACCTACATCCTACATACATGCTGCATCAGCTCCAACACCATGCCATTCCATGCTCCAGTTTCTGGATCACGAGCTCCGTATTTTCCATCCCTCACCAGGTCCAACAGGTAGTCGAAGCCTACTTGTTTGGACACTTTGTCCAGCACGTCGATGCAAAAGCCATAGAAGCGACTGTTGCCCGTGAAGTTCTTGCCAGCATGCATCATCACATATGGTTTTTCCTTGAGGAGCATGCATCAGACATAGAAAGAGGGCCTTATAGCCGGCATACATGGAGACACCAAAGTGATTGGTATTTGGCGTTAACTCATAAAATACGAAATTTTGAGTAACACAGACAATACCACGTCTGAAGAATAATAAAGCCAAAGTCTGGGATTTGTTTCGATCGACATTTCAGCATTTTTTATATATAGTAGTAGTAGTAGAAAGATTTATTTAGCACATTTGGCTACATAAACAGAATAATTGTAAACAACTTAGAACTAGTTAATTCAAGCCATATGGTGTCTGATGTAAATGCTGAGCAACCTATAATTGTAGATTTAACAAGTGATTTCTCAATTTTACTGGTCTTTTATCTCCGAGTATAATTTATTATATTCAATCAACCCTTGATTTGTAGCATATGTCATACTTTTTGGTCATTAAATGGAAGTCATCTTTATTTCTGGTATTATGTAAATGATGGTCGTCATTTGATGATGTTAAATTAGTTAGACTTGATGAAAATATATTATTTTTTACTTTATAAATGAATATCATTACAAGATATTTGATAAAATTTTTTACATTGAGCCATTTTAATTTGCTAAACATTTGCCTAATTGGAGTATATTTATCTTTATTTAGTATTATTCTCATGCACTTATTTTGTAAAATTTGCAGTCTTTCAAAAATGGAATTATTTGCTAAATATAGAATAGTCGAACAGTACAAGAAATTTGGAAGAATGATGGTATTATAGATAATTTTTCTGCTATATGAACTCAGACATCCAGAAACTCTCGATAAAAATCCCACTTTACTACTAATCTTATTTATAACTTTTTCATAATGAATATCAAAAATTAATCGAGAGTCAACAAAAACCCCCAGGTATTTAAAATTTTCTACGAATTCAATATCTTCACCACAATATTCAGTTGAACATTTTTACATTGTTTTTTCCGATTAACAAGGCTTTCGTTTTACTTGCATTTAATTTTAGTCTGTTAGATGCTAACCATTTTGAGACAAGCTTCAAGTCTTCATTTATATAAGAGATACCAGACTGAATATTTTTAGTACTTATATAAATCATAGTGTCATCGGCGAAAATCTGAATTTTGCATTTTTTGACTATGGCAGCTAAATAATTTATGTATAAAATAAAAAGAAGTGGTCCCAGGATACTGCCCTGTGGAACACCCAACATATTTTCCATGTTTGATGAAATAGTGTCATTAACTTTTGTAACTTGCATCCTTTTAGACAAATAATTTCTAAACCAATCTAAAACACTTCCCGTTATACCATATGCCTTCAATTTACCTAACAAAATATCTCTATCAATCGTTTCAAATGCCCTCTTCAAATCCAAAAATACTGCTATGACAACTTCTTCTGAGTCTATGGCTCTTCTCCAATTCTCAGTTACCAACTCGAAAGCCGTTTCTGTGGAATATTTTTTTCGAAAGCCTGCTTGCGCCTCCACTAAAATTTTGTTTTCTTCTATAAACTGCATTAATTGGTCATGTACTATGGACTCTAATAATTTTTCAATGTCTGGTAACACATCTACTGGACTCATATCGCTGCATCTTTTAGAATTCTTTATTTTGGGAACTGGTGTTATTGTAGAGCATTTCAAATTTTCAGGAAAAGAACTGCTTCTCAGTGAACAATTGATCCAATTTAATACAGGATATCCCAAAATTTCGAAACAGTTTTTCAGCACGTTTTTAGTAGTGATTTCGGCACAGTTGTTATTTGATTTTAAATTGTTTACTTTTTTTCTTAGATAATTCAATGATACGCTGTGAAATTTTGAAAGTGTATGCAACATTTCCCCTTGGAAACTGATTTTCATATAGTCAGGTGCAGCATTGGCAGTACCCACAATATCAACAATACTTTCCACAAAATATTCATTTAGTTTGTTTGCAATCACCAAAGAATTTGTTTCGGTACCGTTTTCGAATTGAACTTGATTTACACAATCATGCGGCTTCGAATTGATCAGTCTTTTTAAAGTCTTCCACATCTTTACACTGTCGCGCACTTGTTATTATCGATTTGTTTATCGTAGAATTTCCTTTTTTCTTCTCTAATTACATATACACATTTATTCCTAAGAGTTTTATATACCTCCCAATCATCATTTGATTTTGTGAATATACATTTATTGTATTGTTTGTCTCTCAAATTTTGAGCTGCCTTAATATTCTTGTTATACCAGGGTGTATTTTTTGTCGAGCAAATCACTTTTTTATCAGTTGCAAGATCTAAACAAGTTTTTATATTTCCTATTATGTTGTGATATATTTTTTTCATATTCTCACCAAAATTCCAATAGCAGCAAGTTCTCGTTCAAGTTTTTCGTACTTAATAGTATTTACGATTTTCTTAATTTTTGTATCAGAAAAATGCCCTACTAAGGGCAGCATTGTACAGCTTTAATCCCTGCACATTCGAAATTTACAATAACAAGTCTCTGATAATGATGTTATTCTGGTACTCTTTTCAAGTTTTTGCTTGAACCCATAGTTGTTTATGGTTTCTTTCAATTTTCTTGTTTTCATGCTTTTACCATAATAATTTAAATTAAAATCACCTAAAAGTATTATATTGTTTCTAAAATTCCACATTTCTTCGCATTTTTCATTAAAAAACGTTAAAAATGTATCCGTCTCACTGTTTGGTGAACAGTAAAAAGTACAAAGATCATAACGTTTCCCAAATAATTTGAACTGTATATGTGCATACCAGTATGCATAGTCTAAAGTGGTACAATCGAATAATGTGATCTGTATTTTGTGGTAAACATAAATCACTACACCTCCAGTATGTCTGGAGTTGGAGTTGCATCTGTAGGTTTTATAATTAGTAATTTGTAATTCACCATCAGTGATGTCTTCTGTAGCATGTGTTTCGGTAAGACATAATACAAGTGGTTTTCTCCATCTTAAAAATTGTTGAACTTCATCTATATTATTCAGGACTCCATGTATGTTTAAATGGTATATTGAGTTATATTCATCACTTACAGATTTAGCCACGTCTTGCAAATCTGAGCTTAGTAGTTGCTATTCATTTGCATAATTAATTTTTTCCCTCTCACGTTCAATTTTCCTTTTATATACTTCACAATTTTTGTCAAATGATCCATGATTAATAGGTAATCCTAGATTAAAATCCTGGTTTGCACTTTTACAATTTGGACAGCATTTGTACATTTCACTGGTAATACAGTTTTCTGTTGAATGGCCTTCTAATCCACAAGTAAGACATCTTCCTGATTTTGTGCAGTATTTAGCTGTGTGGTTAAATCCGGTACATTTATAGCATCGCAAAACATTGATGTACTCGAAAACAGAGCAAACAGACATGTCGATAAAAATAACACCCTGATTCATAACACACTTAAAAGTCACAGCATCCACTTCTAAAATTGCTTGATCTTTAGTTTTCATTTTCTTGACTGTAATTACTCTCATATGTGAATTTTCTTGAAAAGATTCATTTTGTGATTTTATAGTATTTATTAGCTCGTCTTCTGCATATTCTTGACAAAATCCAATAACTTTGATTTGTGGTTTTTTACTTATCTCTGAAGTTTTCACTGTACATGTTTCTGGCATTTTTGATTTTATTTCATTATGTAGCTTCGCGTTATCATCTTTTGTTTTACATTGGATTTTCACCCCACCATCTTTCAATTCATAAACTTTTTCAATAGCAATTTTCAAACTGGTAGGATTCACAAATTTTGCGATGTCTTTCTTTGTGTTATTACACTCTTGTTGGTTATTAGGCTTAACAATGACTGTATTTGTGGATTTTAATACTGGTGATTGTTTTTTTGCTGTACGTGTTTGCAATGGTAATAAGCATTGCTGCTTATATTCTACCATTGTTGTAGGTGAATTAACGGTTGAAGGCCCTGAAGCTTTAACCATATTAGCGTAAGTTGTAATTGCTTCTTGTGACGGCTGTTGCATCTTCCCAATTTTTTTGTTTAATTGGTCTATCTTTTCGTACAATTCTTTTATTAATTTCTCTTGAATCGAAATGGTATAATCTTTTAGTTTCAAAACTTCCTCTGTACAAAATCCCTTTTCACTCAGTGAGACCTCACTCTCCACTCCCTCACTAGCTCCATCCTTTTTGAGTTTTCCTCCATATTCAAACTAAAAATTCAGGAATCTCCTAAAAATCTTTTTTTAGCTTGACCTAATTTTTGACATTAGAAGCCAAAAAGTATTTCCAGAATTATATATATATATATGTTTTGTTAATCTTTCCGGTGATCCTTGGTTGATATTTTTATGTGTGGTCTTTACCAATATTTCATGTCTGTGTTGCAGCGAATAAAAAGAGCAAGTGTAGTAGTTAATATAACAAAGTTTGAAAGTATGGGCATGGGTGTATATGATGTCAAAAAGAGACACTCGCACGACAATCCTGGTATATGGCTATCACATAACCTGTTACTAGCTGACGTGTGTTGTTCATAACCTACCCGTGTCAAGTGTTATATTCACAGGGCAAACAGCTTTCGAGATTTCATGATAAATGAGTACAGATATTTACGTTTTTATATATATTTTTCCTTAGCCCCCTTTAATTCAGCACTGTCACAAAATACGTTCTTATATATATCCTTCCCTGGTAAAATTTGTGTTTATGAGTCAAATAGTTTTTCCCAAATATTTATACAGGTGTCCAAGAGAAAGATATCAATACCTGTGGGAGAGTAGGTTAAATCAGGAAAAGGTTGCCTTCTTTGGGGCGTATTTACATGCAGTTGAGAAAAATTTCATGGCTTACTGAGATATTTGAGAAATGCTAATGAAACTTTTCCATTGGTACTACATGATAGTATTTTTAGATCATGTACCCGAAGGTTCATTTTTGAGAAACCATCATCAAATTTATTATTTATATGGTCCAAAAAATTACCTGAATTTCCCACATGTCACCTGAATAAACTTAACTTGATAGGCGATGAGATCCCCGCAAATACTCAACTCCCTTCTATGCCACCTTGATGATTTACATTCTGGAATTCTTTGTTAATGCTTTTTATTTCAAATATAAAACTATAGATAAACCATACTCCTACTATAACAAATATTCAAGGGTTTTCAGCTTCAAGAATGCTAACGCTCACTTTACCCCTAATGGGTAAAATTTCCAACATTTCTTTGTAGCTGCTCATTTACACTATATCAAAGAATAGCAGTCACTTTTAACCCTATTTCAGCCCCAAAATGAATGAAATACCTCATTCTTAAAGCAAGCGTATATTTTGAGTGTTTGAGTTTACGGCATCGTTTATGGAACTGAACTCCCATAAGAATACGCAATTGCAACATCTATGTTCTAGCTAAAGGCGTATATGAACTAGTTATACGAGTATAAGGTTTTACTGCCACAACGGTCTTCCCGTTATGAACCGTATGTATACATACTTGTGACACACAGTGGCATTTCGAACTTGCCGTAACAGGAGATATGATAAAGTATCGGCCCGTATCGTCAGTCGTCCCTACAATTGTAGGGCGCGTTTATGGCCTCCTTGATTGTCATACTCCTTTCTCTCCTTCAAAAATTTCTAGCTTACACTTGTCCCGTGTCAGCGTCAGCGCTCTCCTATTGTGAAGATATGTTTTATTTTTAAATTGTAGTAAATTTCAGGCTGATAAAACATGATATAACGCAAAAGCAAGCACAATTTGATGCAAATAGATGTTTGTGACATAACCTCAAAATACAATTCTGACACGGAGAAGTAGAAAACTATGACAATCAAGGAGGCCATAAAGGCGCCCCACAATTGTAGGGAGACTGACGACACGGGCCTTAAACCTACTCAAGTGAGCTGTTTAAAACATGATTGCAAAAATGTAACAAAGAGTTATCTGGGAAGTAATGCAAACTAACGCCGATGCCAGTTTATCTACAGTATATTGAAAATATAAAGTTAAATAAAATTCACAGCAAAAAGTCGAATGCCGTCCATGCCCTTGCAAGAGTAGGCCCTTAGGTGTATTTACTTCTTGTTTATATGCATTCGCACCCTCTGCCGCGTGGATTGACTGTTGATTCGATCCCTTCATTCCTTTTAACCTCATTCCACCGAAATTCATACACATGAGTAGCTTCTGGTGTCACAAACATGACGATGTTTTTGTTCTTTATACAGGGTGTGGATAACCTTTAACCTGCAGCTAGAGGTCATCATAACGATTAAAAAATTGAAAACTGGGTCTAGTAAAAAGCACCTTCACTCACTGTTTTAACGTGATAACACGTGAAGGGGTTTTCCATTCTTTTTTCAACATAGTATTCTTGAATATGTGTGGTGTCAACAATATTGCGATAACGTAGTGAAACAAGACGTAAGTAATTTGCATAATTCATTGAAATTGCAAAATGATACAATACACCGTATTTCCTGCTGTCAATTCAAAGGATACTCCTATTAAGGTTAGCTAAGACTCCCATTCCTTCAAATACAATTTCTACTTAAGTAATACCTAAATATGGGGAAAGCACGTTTGCCTAGCTACTCGTATTTTAAACGTTGTAATAAATTTGAATATTTTGTGATCCTTTTTCTAATTTTGATACGCTCCTTTGTTATGCCTCAATATTCTGGACTAAATTAACAATGGACTTGAGTTAAACTTTTCTTTGAAAAAGTATGCACCTCAGCCATCTCAATAGGAGTATCCTTTGAATTTACAACAGGAGATATGGTGTATAGTATCATTTTGCAATCGCAATGAATTAGGCAAATTGTTCACATCTTGTTTCACTAGATTACCGCGACATTATAATAAACTTAAGAAGAAAAAAACATTATTTTTCCTGTAGCACGAAAATGGCAATTTATATTCAATGACATATGTATCCAAGAAAACTTATGCTGAAAAAAGAGTGAGAAAAACCTTCATGTGTTATCACGAGACTTAAAACAGTGAGTGAAGAAACCAATTTTCTCCATATTTGGAAAACGTCAAAAAACTCGAAAACCATGCAACTTTTACTAGACACAATTTCCAATTTTTTGAATCGTTATGATGTCCTATAACTGCAGGTCAAAGGTTACCTTCTCTTCACGCAACACCCTGTATATTGAACGTTTTCTGCACTTCAAAATAGTGAAATATCCAATTAATGTTAGTTGAAAACGATGATTGAGTTAAATATTTTCTCAAATCACAATTTCGTTAAATATAATTTATACGATCGACTAATCTATATTAAATATTTCCTTAACTATTGCCAAACAAACCCGTTGTGGAAGTGTTGTATTTGGAGTTTCTGTGAAGACTATATGGATACACCAGTCTTCTTTGTCTCGCTTTCAAATTCCCTCTAAACAACTAACCCTCTAACTCCTACCTTATCAGATGGACATGCAAAGAAAAAACGCATACATGCTTATATTTAGGATAGCTTACAAGTATAGTCGTCACGACCAGAGTGACATTCATCGTTCCAGGATCAAAGAAAGCTTCTCTATCCGTGATATTCACTGCTGTCCTGGGGTGCCATTCACCGACTTTCACCAATGCGTGGCGCTTTAACTTCAACAGATCCAGTCTGAAATGGACCCGTCTACCTTCTTTCAATTCTATTGGCCCACTTAAGCCCTTCATTTCCACCTAGAAAGAAAAATGGCATCAAGTAGGTTGACTCTGTCTGTAAAACGTTATGTTATGTAATGTGGGTATCGAAAATATTTGTATTATAGTAACGTATACCTTCACGGGGATTATGTAAAAAGCGTAGAAGAAGAAAACCTATAAAATGTCATCTTGCAGACTAGGTAGTTTTTAGGGTACAAACAGTCATGCCACGTCTGCTCACTAGGATCGTTGTAAGCGTTTATCCATGGAGGAATGTCTCAACTACACGCATTGTGGTTGCATATGTTTTGTGAAGCCAACTCGTCTGTAGTTCCCATCTCTGAGAAGAAAGTTGGTTGAATGCGAAAATCACATGTTTAAAATGAGTGATATTTGCTGTGTGAGAAAATCATTACTGAATATGCTGGCGATGAAGTATGTCTATTAGCTGTGACAGGTTATGTTCAGAGATATAAATCACTATTTTTACTTTTTTTTGCGTTTTCAAACGCTTTGAGGAGAATTACGGGAAATCACCACCGCGCCTGCGTTGTGTGTATTACTGTTAGCATGTATATGACTTGTAATTCGACGGTGTACAGTGAATATAATTATTTCTTATCTCTCTCATTTTTGAAATTCAGCAAATTTGCATACCTAATTTCCAGAATGGATAAGAAAAAGTGGATGCGCAACTAATTTCTAGCTTTGAATCTCACGTAAATGTATTTGCGCACAAATCCTCACTATGCACCTATACATTGCCGTTTCCTTCTAGCTATAGTATACAACTTATGGCTTAGACCTCCTGTAATGCCATCTCTGAAGCAGATTTTACATCACATCAGAGTCAAACATTGGTAACTGAAGCCTCATGACATTTAGGCAACACGTACAACTACAAAACGAGTTCACAACGTATCCATCAGTTAGTGCTGCAGAAAAACCTACATAATATCACAAAAAAACCATTAATTACAATGTCAAAAAATCGACATAATGTCACTTTTCAAGATACGTAATACCCGGGTTAGAACCGTATATATATATATATATATATATATATTAATGCAAAAAATTGTTTTATAATATCTTAAAAATCCGAATAGTGCTGACAGACACACCTACAGACCAACAGAAATGAGGAACATGGTTTTGACTTTGATATACATGCCATGTAACATCCAAAAAGCAAATATCTCATCGATTACATCTTCGACAATTGTCATGGGAAGTAAAAATTAGTAATCCTCCAAATTTTCTGGCCATCAAACGAAACCTCTATGTGGACCTGTTTATCATCTATTTCTAAAAATATTTCAAACAAAATCAAGACTCACAAAAAAGATCTGAGCGGAAATTAGGCTATCAGGGTACACATCCATAATTTTACTTTCAAGCCTTATTCTGACGGATGTTCGATTTGTGTCTTGACACCTTTTTACCGAAATACCAACAGAATTTGATGAATATCATGTTTCCAGGTTCTGGGCCAAGTAGCGTTGTGTGGTTTCGCCGTTACATAGAGAATTCACAAAATTTGACTTTTACCTGTGGATATTAGAGATTTCCATATGAGGACTAGACAGCTTAGGCTTTCAGCTAACATCTCCATTTGTATAAAGCGGGTGTCTCAAATTCGACTCTTACCAATGGGATCTCGGAAACCGTAAGAGATACGAAGTCGTTTAAACGTGTAAAAAAACTGAGTGAATCGTTTTTTTTTAAAAGAACTAAGGTTAGACAAAGTCATTAAACGACGTTTTAGGTATCAGAATTGAAAACTATTGAAATCTCATCTCAAATGAAGTCAGGAAAAAATAATACCGATTTTGGGTATATTCAGTTTTTTTGGCCTCTCTCCAGAAATACTCGGAATTTGAAAAATTTCCGAATGGTGAGAGTCGAATTTGAAACACCCGGTATGTGTAGGAAAGGAGGACTGTAACAACGGAATCAATTTCCATAAGTGACTTTCTTGTGCATACGGAATACCATTGTTATCTTTCTAAACATCCCTTAGAGCAAAAACGTTATGTGTTCAGAAGTAAAATAAATTTTCAGTGGACCGAGCTTTATCAAGTAAAATGTTCCCACTATACTTTTATGTGTAGCAGAAATTATTGTATATTGTCTTTCCACAACATCCCAGTGAGATGATTTTTGTGGTAACGTGAAATGAATTACGAGTGAGCCTTGTTTCTACGAAAAATGTTCGCAGAGTTGGTTCTCTGAAACGTTAAATTTATAGTTACGGTGTTGGGGTCTCGGTTGCTGACGATGACATGTTTTTACGACTACTGAATTCATTCTGTCCTAGTTCCTACATACGCCAGATGAGAAAATAGCCTCCCTGAAACTTTTTAAAGCTCTGACGTTCTACAATGAGCATTGGTGTTCGTATCAGTTAACAAAGACTGACTTAATGAAAAATGCGGCTCTGCATTATGACACAATTCAGTAGTCGTTGAAATAGAGATATCGCACAATACAAGTTACCTTCGATTTGTATGAAATATTTTGTGATCCTAGGTTGTAACGTTCAAATGTACAGTTATTGACAATAAAACATTGCACATCATTTTTACAGTTTTTAAAATACGGTGGATGTATCGACTACATACAATAAAGTGCTTTTTCACCAAGACTAGAAAGAAGCAATATACAATATGTGAGATTTTGGAATGGCCAAGATTGGTTTGGACATATAGCAGCACTAGATATTGCATTGATCACCAGAAAAAAATGGGAAATGGGGGTAGCGTCTTCAATGGCATTTTGCATTTGATTCTGTCGCAGTCTTTATTACAATGAAGGAATTTTTGATCAGCAATAACTTCTTCGAGAAGAAATCCGCCTGAACTCGTTGTGTTTTGATGACTATAAATACATGGTGCTCAAGATCACTGAATGCGTCTATTATACTAGGTTTATCGATCTGACAGCTTTGCTGTCACATACCTCATAATATTAAATAACTACTTGAGGAAACGAGATTCTGAAGAAAATCCATTTTTTTTAGGGGTAAGTTCTTCTTTTCTTCTAAACAAAATCATACATAGAGTGGGAGTAGTCTAAGTCCTTAGTTTGGTACATAAAGGTTCGGTATACAAATGATATTGTCTGATGGAATTATCTTCGTAAATTCAAAAGTTGTTTGCCAAATAAACTTCCAAAGTTAATTTCACCGGACTATTTTTATCAATCCCCTGACTACCTCGGCAACTGTTGTTCTAGAAATTTATCTAATAATCTTGAAAATTTAATTGTCATCGATTGCTCCGGCTCGAAGTATCTGTCAAATAAACTCGCAAAGTTAATTTCACTAGACTATATACTCAGGGGCGTATCTGTGTGCTCGCCGGACCTGCGGTATGGTTATTAGGCAGAGAAAATGTATTTTTCATGCCTTCACCAATCCTTGACCCCTGCTCTATAACCAACTTATACGATCGGAAAAGTTGGTAAAGGGGCTGCTCCGGGGTTTCACCTGAAAGAGGACCATCATTGAAAAGGAACAGCGGGGTTTTTGGCCCTGAAAATAATTCACATTGATCGCATCGCACGAGATTTTTGGATCCAAATATTTTAGAATAAAATTATGTATACTAAGTGACATATAAATCCGAACACCCAGTTTAAATGGTTTTATTTTAATAAAATTTTGTATAAGTACTTAATGAAGCATAATAAGTAAATGATAAAAATTTCAAAATGATTGCACTGCTTTAGAGCGCTTTGACCTTTAATAATGTGTGGATGCACCCTGATGTGCTACGCATTCTCCAACGCGCCTAGGCATGCTTCTGATCAGGTGGTCAATGTCCTCCTGTGGTATCTCATTCCAGGCAACGACCAACTCCTCTCGAAGTGCTTCTAGAGTCTGAGGAGGACGTTGCAAATTGAACAATCTCCTACCCATCATATCCCACACGTGCTCAATTGGGGATAAGTCGGGAGATCTTGGTGGGCATGGTAACAATGTGACATCATTATGTTGAAAGAAGTCTATTGTGACTCTTGCAACATGTGGTCGGGCATTATCTTGTTGGAAAGTTGGATCTACCAGGGTGTCAAGATAGGGTAAAAGATGGGGTTCTAGAACTTCGTGGATATAACGCTGCGCGTTCATGTTACCTCTGATGAAGATTAAAGGTGACCTGGAACCATAAGCTATATCACCCCTAACCATAACTCCAACAGTGTGATGAACATGTCCTTCAACAAAAAACTGTGGATTCCTCCATTCACCACGTCGCCTTCTAACCCTGGCACAACCATCGTGCATGCCTAAACAAAATCGAGACTCGTCACTAAAGACAATACTGTTCCATTCCTGATCCCAGAGTGACCGTTGTCTGCACCACTCAAGACGATTACGTCGGTGTTCTCGAGTTAAAGGGAGGACCCAGTGTGGCCGGTATGAAAACAAGCCAAAACTTCTCATTCGGCGGTAAACACTTCGCATGCCAATAGGTCTTCCGTGTTCTGCAAACCATTCATTTGCAATGGACCTGGTAGTGGAGAAACGGTCAATAATCTTAGGCGGCGATCTTCACGGTCTGTTGTTCTACGGCGGCGTCCAGTGCCCCTTGCTCTTTGCGTACGGCCTTCTCGAACCCATGCCTGACAACATCTAACCACAGTGTCTACACTTCTTTGCACTCTAACTGCAATTGCCCGAAAAGAAAGTCCAGCTTCCCGAAGTCCCACTATACGGCCCCTATCAAACTCACTAAGTTGACGAAATCGTACAGGTCTCCGTACTCTAGGCATCGTAACCGATCGTAAAGGATGTCAAGAACCAAAATCCGCCAACGTTGATTATTTACTGCGGCTGAAATATTCATTTTTAGAGCGTTAGTGAATTAAAAAAAAGCAGCATAAAAAACGGAATGTTCAACTGATAAGGCTGAACATTTTTTCACTTGTTATTTACAGTAAGATAAATACATTCACCAACTTTTATTAAAATAAAACCATTTAAACTGGGTGTTCGGATTTATGTCACTTAGTATATGTCAAAGTTTCATCTACCTTTTTTTAAATCCTTTGTTGTATTTATAAAGGCAAAGTTTGCAATGATCGTAGCACTGTCAACTTCAAACCTATAATACAACTCAGCCGGCCACAAAAAATGTACAAAAATCAGACTCTTGCTCGCCTGCGCTCAGAGCAGAAAGAAAAGTTGAATAATTGTGTATTCATTTGCTTCAACTTTTGTTTTTATTGTGAGCGCAGAAGAATAACACTTGAGCTAAGAGAGAGAGAGAGAGGGAGAGAGAGACACACACACACGCTGTCATTAGTTCGTATTTATTATGTTTGGCACAAGTTAGCGCTTCTAAGAAAAAAGTTGACTACGATCAGGTATAACAACAAATTAAATGACCTTTCTCCACCCCTTGAGAAGAATTGCTGCTGGTGTAAATGGTCGTTGCGATGACCAATCTCGCATGAATGATGATATTGGCCTTCACCACGCACAGTATTCGCAGCCCAAGGCAGTGCGGGAGCGATGGACGACTGTGACGTACGACCTCCGACGACGACGCTTGTCCTTCGACCCATCAGTTGACCCGAGAGGGCTCCCGACGGAGAATTTTGCGTGTAGACCCACGACTTCTCAGGTACGCCACTGACTGCCACAATGCTTCATCACGAATGGATGATTTTCGATTTTCTATGCGACCGAATGAACACCAAAGCTTAAAAGTTTAGAACTACTACTTTGTATAATAATCTAATTGCATGTTAAATTATCACAGTTTTGAGTGTAGTTCCCAATGGTATGCACTTTAAAATTCGGATCTGTAGCATTAAAGATTCGTCTTAATTGCGAAAAACAAACCAAGTTTCTTCCTGAAAGTCTGTTTAGGAAGTGAGAATCGCGAATCCAGACGAACAAAGCTCTATTCTTCCAACTTATTTGAAAGGAGAGAAAAGCAACTTCCGAACAGTCGTGAATTATTTCATTATTGAGGTCACGAAACCAACTGAGCAGTTCATTTATTTTTTAAAATAAGTAGGAAGCTTCGTCGCCTAACTCTTGCCAATACGAGTGTTCATTTGTAGTCAATGGATATTTATTACATAAGCATCACACCATACATATATAGCTGTTGTAAATTATTCATTACTTGAGATATTTTAGAGTTATGCTAGTTTTCACACAGTAAAATGATTTTATGGATGTGTGGACTCATTGTTGAAATAAACCTGGAAAGATCGCAAAGGTTGGTGTTTTTTTCCACAGAGTAAGCCTATTACCCATTATTTACAACAGTTTTATTCGGGTTTTACAGGAAAGCGTCCCAGAATACAGAAGGCTCTCATGATTTGAGGGACACTTGGGATTAGCTACAGGAAAAATCAGAATGGTTCTGGGATAGTTACGTGAATACATATGTTTTATGAAAGACGATGACAATATTTTCATAGCAGTACATGGCAAAATGGAAAAACGTATATTGTTGTTACAAAGCCGGTGAATCGTAGGGAGCTTGAGTGGGAACACGGGCTCGGTGCTACCCCTCCAGCTTTTTCAAAAGTTATGGTCATTGCCGCCATGTTCAGATTATGGCATTTGGGAATTGTGACGTTGTTTTTTATCTTTGGGCGCTGATGAACTGTTTCTTTCATCAGGGTTGTCAAAAGCAAATATTCGGCTGGGCAGCACCGTTTTCTATATATCACCCGATGAAGTTTGAGGAAAAATGAAATAAAACAATACTGGTTATTTATTTATGATTAAGTCCAAAATTGCTTTGACCAATCTGAGTATTTTTGAATGTCGTGTTCTCTTTACCCGTTTTAGCGCTCCGGTGTCTGTTTTATACGAAATAAGTAAACAAGCCAACAAACCGTATCATAAACGAACCTGATTTTCTCAGTTTTAGCCTCTCTTGTACTCATGTTATTCCCGTTCTGTTTTTCCCCAATACGTCTGGGATAGACTGTAACACTGAATGAATCGGTGAAAAACAATTCAAGCTCATTTTTCAGCATACTTTTCCCACTGGAAATACTAAAGGTTGATATTCTGGGTATACACCTACGTCCGAGACTTAGGGTGGTTCTCGTATGCACTACTCGACGGCGGCTACTTGAATGGGTTATTTGAAAAACGGTTCTAGTATCCATGATTTATTTAATTTCCATATTTATGTGATATATGCGCCAACATTGTATGACCGAGAAAGCCCTTAAAATATACGCTAAATTCTCCGTATAGATAGTATACAAATTGAATTACAATGTGTTCATTGAGAAAGTACTCTTTGCTGTCTGTTTCAAATTCGACCCTCATCATTGGGATCTCGGAAACTGTAAGGGATACGAAGTCGCTTAACCGGGAACAAAGTTGCGTATTTGGGCAATCTACTAAATGCCGGTTAAAAAGTTTCGAAATTCAAAGTACTTTCTGAGAGAGACGGAGCAAAACGAATTTTCCCAAAATCATTTTAATTCTCCCCTGACTTTATTTGTAATTGGATTTCAAAATAAATTGCCACTTTTTCTCTTAATTAGAATTTCAATTTGATGTTTTGTCTTTTGCCCTCCAGCATCAACTTCATTTTCTGTTATGGATTTTTGCAGAGATTAATAATGTTTAATTCTTAAAAAATGTACAAAGCTTCATACACTGGCATTGCTAAACTTTAGTTATTTCAAAATTTTCCTAGGTAGGCCTGGAAATTATCAGATAGTCATTTATCAAAAAATCATTTTTACTTTTTCCTGACCTTATTTGAGATGCGATTTGAAAATCAATTGAACGAGGTCATTGTTATTTATTATTCTCTACAAGATGTTTCTTCTTCCTCCACTTTGCTTTTTCATATGGACGCTGTAATGGAAATTTGTACATTTAAATGAACTTTATAATGAAATTATAAGGAAATAAAAAGGAATGGAAAAACCTGAACACAAAATCAAAATTTTATTGATGATAATAACAATCATACATAAGCAGAGGCAAATCATATCAGATGTTCAAAATGTTGTCTGTTATTTTGTAGGCAAAGCCTGACTGCTCTGTACATTGTTCACTGCGATTTATTTCTCTTCTTCTTTCAAACTTTGATGCTATGCTCAATTTGAGGTCTGGTCTGGAATACGAAACAACTGGAATCTGATAATTTTAAAGCCTATATAGGAACTTCTGTTTTCCTGGAATAACTAAGGTTTGACGTTGTCAATGAATGACTGTTTTAAAACCAAAATTAAAACTTCATTCATCTGCGCAGACATCCAATATGGCGTCCATAAGCAAAATGGAGGACAAGAGACGAAAAGTCATATTGAAATTATAATTATACCATCTTGTAGAGAAAAAGTGGCATCGTTAACATGTGATATATTGTTGAATCTCATCTCAAATAAACTCTCGAAGAAGTAAAAGTGAATCTGATAATTCCAAGGCCTACCTAGGATATTTTGCTTTTTTGATATAACTAGGGTTTGGCAAAAACAATGTATATCGTATTATACATTTTTGGAATCAGAATTAAAAACTCTATTCATCTGAGTAAACATATGTTAATATGCCATCTATAAGATAAAAAAATGATGCTAGATGACAAAAGCCGAAACGTCATATTGAAAATCTAATAACGCAAACCGTGGAAATGTTAAAGTGCAATTCATTTTCAAATCCCAGTATAAATGAAGTCAGGAAAAAATTCAAACTGTTTTGGAAAATTTCGGTTTTTTTCGTCTCTCTCCGGAACAACTTTGAATTTCTAAACTTTTTAAGCGGCGTTTTGTTGATTTCGCATCTCTTACAGTTTCCGAGATCCCAATGGTGAGGGTCGAAGAGTCTAATAACCTTGAGGATTTTTTTACAACCGTACGGGTATTATGTAAAAAACAAAACCTATAAGATGTCACCCTGCAAAGTAGGTAGTCTTTAGGGCGCAAACAGTCATTCCACGTTTGCTCACTAGGATCATTGTGAACGTCCATCTATGGAGGAATCACTTAACTAAACTCCATGCCGGCCGAGTGGACTGTGTCAGTAGTTTTTATCTTTGAAAAGAAAGTTGGTTGAAAGATCGGATCTGGATGATTATGTGTATTTCTTTGCATGTGTGTAAAGTCAGTGCTATTTGCTGTGTGAGAAAGTCATAACTGAATATGCTGCCAATGAAGTGTATCTATTAGCTATGCCCGACGGGTTTTTTATATGTTGTCCTTTCTGATGACAGGTTATGTTCAGAGTTAGAAATTACGAAAATTTTTGAGGAGAATTATAGGAAATCATCACCGCGCCCGCATTGTGTGTAATTACTGTTAGCATGTACCAGATGGCTTGTAATTCGACAGTGTACAGTGAATATAATTATTTCTTATCTCTCTCATTTTGGAAATTCAGCAAACTTGCATATGTAATTTCCAGAATGGATAAGAAAAAGTGGATGCGCAACTAATTTCTAGCTTTGAATCTCAAGTAAGCTACAGCTACAGCTTAGACCTCCACTAATGCGATCTCTGAAGCAGATTTTACATCATACCAGAGCCAAACATTGGTAACTGAAGACTCATGACGTTCAGGTAATACGTACAACTAAGTGCTAAGTTAATATCTTGTAGAAAAACGTACATAATGTCGAAAAAAACTAGTATAATGTCAATATAACGTCAGTTTTCAAGATACGTAATACCCGTGCCGATCACTTAAAGCTGAACTAATAAATCTGTGTAGTCTTGTACGATGACTGATTGATGGCTGATTCAAAGGCGGGCGTGGGGGCCACCCCTCCCTAGACAAATCCCGCGCCCTACTATTCAATTGTCTCAGGGGCTTTGTTTAAGTGCTCAAGTATCCAGCCACCACCGCCCGCTCTTCACTTTTTACCGCGGGTTGAACATCTTCCTGAACGTGACTATGAATGCTCCGCGGATTCGTAAATCTGCCCTTGTAACTACCATTTCACAACATGTGATGGAACTCAAAAGAGTAAACATGAAGCTATAATAATTGAGCGATTTATCCATTGATAAATTAAGCTTAGATCACTAATCACTCGATAAAAAAACACTCCAAAATCCATTGCCAAAAGTATGGCTAGACGTAATCTGATATTTTATACTTTCTGTGGGTGTCGCAGCAAATCGTTCAAGTAAATTGGGCTTAAAAGGGAACGCTCTATCTTCAATAACAAGTGGATTATCCGTTAGATTCAGTTCATTAATTTCTAACCCTTGTTCGATGTTCAAGGCGTGATTGAGCGGTCAGCCCACAGTACAAAGTTTGTTACAGAGTTGATTAGTTTGTAGCCAATGCAAGCATTGAGCAAAGTAATTATTGTCACCTCCGTCCCATGAATACGTTTATAGTCTGATCTATGGATATCTTCATGCCTTGAAGTGACATCTTTGTTATCTGCAGGATGGGTTTTTAGTGTGAAACCTGTGACAGCTCCGTTATTATCAAAAATTCCAACAAAGTTGTTTATAAAAATATTCATTATACGTGGCCACATGAACTTGCATGTTTTAAAAGAATATCTTGTATATTTTACTGTTTTCTGTTATTCGTTTTTAAAGGAAGAAGTTGGATATAGCGGGTACGGATCTCCACTTCTGGAACTATGAAATATTGTGTCTGAAAGAAATACTCAACTTTGATAGCTTATGCATCAGTTACTTTTGCAGTTATAATATCAAATCTTCATATGCCATAAATTTCTCGTCATTCAAACGTTTTGAAAATTCCAAGCAACATCTACACAGGTTGTGATAAACGCAAAGTATACTTTTTATCATTAATTCAAATGGAACAGCACGTATATTTTCACGGTTGTGCGTTTGTTATTTCACAGGTTTTACTTTGATATACATTTTTTGAAGGGTTGAATTTTTGAGTTTCTTGTAGTTTTAGACATTACAATCTAAATTACCAAATTAAATAGCACCATTCTCATTGATAAGGTGGATTTTAAGTGGATAAGAGGTAATCCCAATTCCACCAGAAATTCTACCTTTTGGATCAGCGCATACTCTGATCAGTTCAGAACTAGTTCAATGGTGTTCTCTTAAATTGGAACATCAGCTACTAGCACCAGCATCAGAATCAGGGAATGCAGGATTTTGGTGATAAAATAGGACTGTTTTAATAAAATAAGGACGGGTCTTTCTATACGGCATTTTGTTGATTACCCAAATACGCAACTTTGCCCCCATTTAAGCGAATTCGTATCTCTTACAGTTTCAGAGATCCCAATGGTGAGGGTCGAAATTGAAACATCTTGTATACCTGTGCTTATTGTTTGTCGTTTTATATTGATAGTCCTAAAGTTATATTTTGAAAAACCGACATAGTAGAGGAAAGTGCCCTAACCCAGACTGCTGGTCTCATTATCTCTGCATTTTCTGAAGCTCCTTTACGCCAAGTGTAAATAGTAGCTTCGGTATCTAGTATGCAGCGCACTCGGACGTCACGTCACTTGTTACTTATTTGTCTCTGGCTAGTGGAAAAAAATCAGGATCGTGTTGGAATTTTCATTATTATTCCTAAATATTTGTAAGTAAGCTTCTATACTTATACGTGTATATTGTTCCAAATGATAAGACCCTTGGTTCACCATTTGCATGAAACTGATTTAGTTGGAGTTGGATTCAAATTCTATTGGAAATATGTCTTTGGTTTTAGCCACGCACTGTTCACTATTTCTCAGAAATCTCTTCAAGTTCGGAAAGGGAAATGAAAATAAAACTAATAAGAGGAAATAGCATTCTTCTAGAATAGCTGTAGAAATTGGTGGCTAAGGAATTAGAAAGTGTGTACCTGTTTTAAATATATTATGTACCCTAGCTCAAGATTGAAATTTTAATTGATGGTTGACAAGTCTTACTAGGGGTCCGGCCTTGGCACTTATTTTTCATCAATGATTTGTGTATTACAAAATGTCAAACGCTTTTAGAACATACTTTTAACCATATTTCTTATTCCTTTGAATGGATTATGAAATAGAACTTTCCTCTATTATTAACTCAAACTACAGCCATGAGTGCCGCAACAGGGTCTGAGAAAGTTTGCTACTCTAATTTATTGGAATTTGTTACACTTTGACAATATACAGACAGTTACCTTTTACCGATGTCCGATGTGTAATCTGCACCCCTCATTCCCCTAAGAAAAATTTCTGGGGGCGCTCATCATCCTATTTATACTCCAGTGTTGTAGCAGGTCATTAGCATCGGAGCTAGTCTTTAAGTTACAAGTTATTTTTGCCGATTTTCCATTTACGCCACTGGGCGAGGAAGTATATAAATCTCGAATCATTTCGAAAATGTGATGTGTTTTTTTGGATGTTGATCATGAACTGCTCGCATTTGGATCATTTTTTTACGCCAAGGAAAGTCTAAAAATCTGTCCAGTGGCGGCGGAGCAAACGGCCAATAACAAAAAAAAATAAAAATTGCCTAATCGTCGTTTTTAAGGTTTCGGAGGATCCTGATTATTTTTGAAAAAATCTCAGATGTAGAAATCAGGGATGTGGATTGTAGAGGGTATATCTTAGTTAGTTGATGTTAGTATATTTATTTGCTAACAACCCCGGTTATTTTACGCACCTATTAGCTATGTTTCACACATTATAGGTTTACTCGTACATTTGTCATTAAAACTTGCTGCGTCTGGGAAGGAGCAACGTTGCCAGATGGACGGTAGGGCAGGAAAATAAAGTCTATGGACTAATTGAATTGTTTAACTAAATTCATCCGTTTAATTTCTATATTTTACATGTTCGTAACTATTTTGTTGCTCAGAAGGCTTAACTGGTGATGAACTTGATCTTTTTTGAACTGATGGCGTTACGAAGGAAGTGCAGAGTCAACCTACGTTATGCCATTTTTTTTAATATTAAATCGCTTATATCTCAAAAACTATCAACTTTAGAGAAAAGTTTATAAAAGCGTTTTTGTTCGGAATGACTAATCTAAAAAAATCAATTGTTGGTATTTGCTTGAAGAAATTGCTTAAGCCATTTTTGAGACAGTTTCGGGCCTGGCAACATGCAAACTTATTCAAAGCGATACTATTGAATATATATATATTTAAATTGTCAAACAACTTACTCGTCGTTGAGGTTGCAACCACAAGGTGTTTCAAAACGAGTGTAGAGAATATAGAACTTGTTATAATTATAAAAACAAAAGGATGGAGACATTGGGCTTGTTGATAACGACAGATACCTTCGTTACATGTTAAAAATATCAATATATCCGAACATATTAAAAATTATTAAACATGAGAAGACATTTTAGGGAAACAATCGGAATGCAGTCTCTAACAATCTACTTCCGCTACACGTGGAGAGGGGGACGGCACCGAAAGATAATGCGTCGACAGATGACAAGTGATTGACGCGACGGAACGTGGAACTGTAAGCCTCATTGTCCAATTTGGGTTATGTGAGTTTATATTAAAGATTGTGAGTGAAAAATTTCAATCACCAGAATAGCAATTGGAAATGTATTCTAATTTTGGATATGTAGCCGTTCTAGCTTTTCGCAATTCAACAGGTTGCTCCTATTTCCAGAGTTAATTATGTTGTCTTGCCATACATCAAAGTACTAACACCAAAATTGATCAGGCTGTATAATTCCTTTAATTGTCGTTTTGCTTGTAAATCAGTGCTCACAGTCAACAGTTTGTTGTCCAAAATGAAGGATAAGGTTCAGTTGCTTGATTCAACCAACACTGTCTACCGCATTAATTGCAACAACTGTAATTTAGTTTATATAGGCCAAACTTCGAGGTCACTGAAAGGCAGGATAACTTCACACAAAAGTGACGCCCGATTACATCCAGAGAGATGTGCTTTGGCATCTCATATTAACAACACAGGTCACTATGAATTTTGGCAGTATTGAGGTTCTTCACAAAGAAAAAAGACTCTCAACACGTTTATTTTTAGAAATGTCCCATATTTTTATGACAGATCATTGCGTGAATAAAAAGGCTGATGTTAAGCAGCTTTGTGTCATTTATTCCTACCTGTTGAGTTGCGAATAGCTAGAACGGCTACATATCCAAAATCGAACCAACATCGTCCCAAAATTAGAATACATTTCCAATTGCTATCCTGGTAATTGAAATTTCTCACTCACAATTTTTAATATAAACCCACATAACCCATCTTTTCAAGTGGGTATGACTATCTCACATTCGTACACTCATATGAACTACACATTTTTACAAAACAAATTAATTCAGCATTTTAGTAATTTGGGTGGAGGTTTACCGAGTGTCCCTCGTATACTTCATACCCAATTTGGACAATGAGGTTTACAGTTCCACGTTCTGTCACGTCAATCACTTGTCATCTGTCGACGCATTATCTTTCCGTGCCGTCCCCCTTTCCACGTGTAGCGGAAGTAGGAGGTTAGAGACTGCATTCAGATTGTTTCCCTAAAATGTCTTCTCATGTTTAATAATTTTTAATATGTTCGGGTGTATTTATATTTTTAACATGTAACGAAGGTATCTGTCGTTATCAACAAGCCCAATGTGTCTGTCCTTTTGTTTTTATAATTATAACAAGTTCTTCTCTACGTTCGTTTTGAAACACCTTGTGGCTGCAACCTCAACGACGAGTAAGTTGTTTGACAATTTAAATCTGTCATGTATTCTTTGCTAGCATCACAATTGTGTTTTCAGAATCCTGATGAAGGCTCCATAGAGAATGCCGAAAGCTTGATTTTATCGTCAAAAGAGTCAACTTAAGCCTAGAAATTTACCAATTTCCCAATTAACAATTAATTATATTTCGTGCCCAACTGGTCGTTGGCTTTGGCAATGACTACTGCTGACATATATATATATATATATATATATATATATATACGTATATATATATATATATATATATAAAACTTGAGGCGTGGTCATTGTCGTTTAGACCAGTTAGGTGAAAAAATAAAGCTTCTGCCTTTTGCTGGTTACTTCGACAAAATTCAAGCAAAGAGGACTCTTTATACTTTATTAATCTCTAGCTTTCAATGGACTTTGTCATCTTCATCAGGAGCTGCAATAACATTGAGAAGAAATGGCAACTATTGTGCAAAATGATTTCAAACTAACTTACAGTCGTATTTGAGGTTGTTGCTAAATTTTATTAACGTTTTGGTTGAGGGATACACCCAGTAACCTGGTGAATGCTGGATACATGGTACATTTGTCAAAATTAATATAAACTACACACAGCTGTATGTCAGGAACAAATTAAAACGGATTGATACTCTCAAGAGATGGTGCAACTCATACTGGCCAATTTTTTAGTATGTTGGTTCTCGGACTATAACCGTTTAATCGTCGGAAGGGTTGACGAACCTCCCGGGGCCTCCCCGTGCGATGCGACTGCAAGCATTCTGTGTAGTTCAGCACGACGAACGAGGATTTACGGCGGTAGCCCGGGGCTACATTTGCGGGGTGCGTGCGTGTTATTACAGGTCGCATTGAAAGAGCTCGCCAAGCGACGGCCTTGTGCCTTGTGCTGCACTTCCTGTTCAAAGGATCACCGTCTTCCTGCGACCACTTCAACTCTGCCCGGCTCGGCTGGACCCGGGAGCTCTCACTCAGCTCTCTATGAGATGATGAATACAAAAAAATCTACTTTGGACGGTTCGTCGGTATATTCCGGTCGGTCAATTTATATCTAACTTCTGGATAACATATACAGATGAAGGAATATGTTTTGTTTTAGTAAAAGTCTCGCAATTCTCGAGATTTACGATATTTGTTTTTTTGTTTGTTGAAAATCTAGCCCCATTCAGTTAATCTCGTGACATTTTTACAAATATGAAGCTTTTTGGACCAAGTTTGGTTTAAAACACATAGAATTTAATATTTCATCCCTTAGCATGTGAAGGGTTTCATACAAAATAAGAACCGTTCTCACGTCTGACTTTGACACCCTGAAGTCTGATCTCCGTGTCAGTTAGTCCAAAGAGGTGTTTGGTTAATGCGTGACCTCTTGAGATAGGAGGTTTAACTTGTGGGGTGGGCGTGAAACCCAAAATGTCTAGGATTACATGATATAATAATAATAATAATAATAAACATTTATACACAATTACAACCACTCGTTTCAGTAATTCATTTAAACAATAAATGTGTCTGCAAAAAAGGCTAAACTTCAGAAAAACTGATACAAGAGTTGATCCAATTGGGACAAAAATTATGGATAGTATGCTGTGAATTATAAGCGAAGCTACTTGAGAAAAAATAAAAATGGTTGAGATTAAATAAGATATTGTTTCTGTGACATCAATACCGGTAATAACAACCAGGAAAATTACAAATTTTTTGTCGACAATTCAAAACTAATATCAAATGTCAAACGAGAATCCTGGGAACAATTATACTCTATAAATAATATAGACAAAGCAACGGGACTGTTCATAGAGAAAATAAAAAAACTAATAGATATTAGTACCAATAAAGTAATAATTAGTCACAAAGAGAAAAGCAGAAATGCCTGGATTACCAAAGGATTAATAACATCGGCAATAGAAAAAGAAAGACTATATAATGTAATGAAACTAACGCCAACTACAGAGAATACCGACTGCTACAAACAATATAAAAATAAATTTATAGAGCTTGTAAGGCAAACCAAACGAAAACATTACTTAAATAAATTGAATAATAACTTAAATGATCCTAAACGGCTTTGGACAACTATTGATGAGATTACTGGGAAAACAAAATTTAAAGAGTGTGTCACTGAGTTAAATACAACAGCGGAAATAGTATTAAAAAATACACAACAGATATGCGATGAATTTGTACAATTCTTTACTGACATAGGCGAAAATTTAGCAAGTAATAAACAAGCAAATGTACAAAATACTCAGCCTCCAAAAAGAACTTTGAACTCATTTATTTTGGATAAAGTCGAGCAATGTGAAGTATACACCACTGTTATGTCCTTAAAAAATCGGAAAAGTCCTGGGTCCGATTGTATTAAAAGCGAGCATTTGAAAATTATAGCCGAGGACATAACAGAACCACTCACTTACCTAATCAACAAATGCTTTGAATCTGGCATATATCCCTCAATTTTAGAAAAAGGTAATATAATACCGATACATAAATCAGGAACAAAAACAGATGTTAACAACTATAGACAAATATCAATAATATCCAGTGTAGCAAAGGTTTTTGAAAAAGTTTTATCTACTAGAATGATTCGATACCTCACAAAATTCAAAATTTTAAGTGAAAATCAATATGGATTTACAGAAGGGAAGGCTACATCGGACGCAATAACTAAAATTGTAAATCAAATACATCAAAATATTGATAACAGAATCCCTTCAATCTGCATTTTTGTTGATTTAAAGAAAGCTTTCGACACAGTTAATCACAAATTATTATTAGAAGCATTGGAGAGAATTGGTTTCAGAGGAAACGCGTACTCACTGATCGAAAGTTATTTGTCAAATCGCCCACAATCTGTGCAGATATCAGGATCATTTAGTAAAGAAATGTATATTAAGTGTGGTGTCCCACAAGGAACTGTCTTAGGTCCGCTGTTATTCAATATATATTTAAATGATATTTTCCAAATTAATTGTGTTGGCAAAATAACTAGTTTTGCAGATGATACTGCAATATTATATGAAGGCACTGACTGGTCTGATCTGAAAAATGTAATTGAAAATGATTTTATCAAAATTATTCGGTGGTTTAACAGTAGAAAATTAAGCATTAACTACTCTAAAACACATTTTTTACCATTTGGATCTTATGCTAGACATCTGCCAAATTACACAAATTTCTCCTTCAATATTAATGATCAAAAAATGCAAATTAATAGAGTGCCCAACATAGAATACCTTGGAGTGGTCTTGGATCCTCACTTACGATGGGACATCCATATCAATTATATTTTAAAGAAAGTTAGATTTGTATCGTACAAAATTAAATACCTTGGGAATATATTGACAGAAAAATATCTTCGAACATTATACCATGCACTGATTGAGCCTCATCTCACAATATGGTATATTAGCATGGGGAGCTGCATGTTCTTCACATATCTATAATTTAGATGTTTTTCAAAAAATTATTCTAAAAATGATATTTAAAAAACCGAAACTTTATCCCACTGAAAAATTATACGCAGATGTTCGAATGTATGATATAAGACAGCTTTATTTCTTACACAGTATCACTCACTACCATAAATTTGTAAACACCGACCAAAAAATTAAACATAATCATTATACCAGGTACAAAATTCGTGGCACAGTAGTTCCTCAACCGCATAAATCTATAATGCAGCGATCATATCTCTATTTAGCGCCTAAATTTTATAAAATTATACCTAAAGACTTAAAAGATTTACGTTTCGGAAATTGTTTCAAAAGAAATTTAAAAAAGTGGCTACATGCTATATCTAGGACTGAAATTCATAAACTCATAGATACGAACATCAACTAAATACATAATCTACTGTAGCTAATTTTTGTCCTTTTTTGTCATTTGCATTCTACAGTTTCAACTCAAATTATTGGTCCATGTACAGGCGATGCCTTCTATTGGGCCTGTTTTGATTTTATATTTAATTACTCATATTGTTTGTTATCTTTGTACATTGAGTGAATAAATATTATTATAATAGTTGAACGTTTATTATAATGCCAATTAGTATACGTGCAAGTTATTTCATTTCAGCCTGTAATAGATACTTTCTGTGGTTGACTTTGAATTATTTCGAAGTTCTATATATTCTATAACCATTAAATGTAAATGATTTCTTAAATATAGAAGTTCGATGTAGAAGGGAAGAGACACGGAACTTACTGCGAATATTTAAATTAAGGACATCATGTCTAAATTTAATCTTATTCCATAAACGTGGAGGCGTAGAGACAATTTTATGGAATAGTGTTGCCGAATGATGTTTTCTTCTGGAGGCCATATTGAGACAGCTAACTCCCTCTGGCTTGAGTGTCACACTTGAACGTGAGATACGATTTTTGGATTTTCTGAATTTGTCCTCAGTCCTTTTGCTTTACACTGGGTCCATACACGATATCGCCTCAATTAAGTAGGGGCAAAACTAGACGGTCAGTAAGAATAGTCCTTAATATAACTGGCAGAATATGGCGGGTATGTAAATGAAAACTTGAACCGAATAAATGCCCCTTTGATGCATTTTTTACGTGATCAGAGAATCGTTATTCATTACCACACCTATACTCCTTGCCACTTTGACATTCTTAATTGTATTGTTATTCACTATGACAGTAAAGTTATCTTGCAAAGTAGCTTTTTGTTTTAGTGGTAAGTTGATGTAACAAAGATTCACAGTGAAGTCTGAGGTGGCCGTGCATTGCGCAGAAAATGGCTTTCAGGTGCTGCACAGAAAATTAATTTCAGATTTCGCGCATGTGGCATGCCTCTCTATTGCCGTCATCATGTTTGTAAACAACTCAAATTTTGACGATTCGAACGAGTTGCAAGCAGAAATATTGGGTAATATTAATGAACCACGGACAAATAAACCTACAAAGCACAGCAAAACGTGAGTGAAATGCACATAACACATGTTGACATTTTTTCAATGCACAGACGCCCTGCGCCATGTTCTACGCACACTAGATTTCCGAGAGACGCGCCATCCTTGGTGACAGATTTGGCTTCATACGAATACATGTATCCCTTACGATTTTTAACCTCTTATCTCTAGTCTTCGTGGGTTAATGATACTGAGCGCGTTCAGCTAACAAAAAGAGGTACAGGAGTGCAGCCCTTTTGTGTTGAAAGCAATAGCCATATAATAGGAACATTTTATTGACAAACAAATTTGACAGCCAAGCGAAATATGCTGTCAGGAAGAGCTTTATAGATATTCCTGGGCTACAACAGATCAACATAAAAGTGCAGCACCTCTGGACCGCTTTACGCTGGCTGAGCGCGCTCGCTGTTTAAATAAATGGTATTATTGTTATTTGAACTCTGGTGTTATTTTCTTTTAATGCATTTTTAATGAATGATGGCCGGATTTTGTATATATAAAGAAATAGCTTTTTATAGTATGCATTAATATACATGAAAGATGATAATCATTAAAATTAAATTATAAGAGTACGCGTATCTCTTTTCTGTAAAATTAACCACTAGCATGTTCGGGGCTGATTCAGCTTACGGTGATTAGATGAAATTAGTTTACAGGGTGTCGTCAACGTTGGAACTTTACAAAGCGACGTTTATAGGTCAGGAAATAATAAGCATGTTTTTTTTTTAGTAAATAAATAATCTCTTGACTATCAAACCAAAAAAAAAATTGTGCGAATCTCTAATCATGTCTAAAATTACTTCTTGTGATTAGTGTGTCCATTTTGACATTCCACTTCTCTCTTGCTTCTCCAAAAATTCAAAATTCCTGTTGTAGGTTGATCAATAACTTAAGAAAGTATGATCATAATATCAGCACTTATTTTAGAGACATGAAATGGATGACAGTAAAAGAACTATATGAGTCACTTATATTCATATCCTTTTACTCACAGCCATTTTTCCATTTTTGAAGTTTAAACGGATACCGAAGGGTCTATATTCACACAAGAGATATCAAATTTGCGAGACACTCACAATGCCTCACCACAAGACAGCCTTCTTTCGTAAATGCTTCGCCTACAACGCATTTATTTTCAATACCGCATTTACACAAGCCATAAAATTGCTAAATTATGGAAAATTTAAAAAGACATAACATTTATTTTGGATAAATATACTTATATATATATATATTAGATGTTTATATATATATATATATTAGATGTTTTTTGAATCTTTCAGTTCGCAAAACTTTTTAATGTAAAATTTTCTTTGAGACTGTTATAATTTTCATATCTTATACACAACTTATTTATACATCTATCATCACTTTTGTTAACATTTAAATATCAAGTTTTTTTCTTGTACTTTTATGTTGGGGTTAAGTGGCAGAATAGCGTTACGCTAAGCTTCAAGACGATTATTATATACCAAAGCTTTAAGATATTAGGTCCCAAAAAGCAATAAATAAGCCAGTACGACTAAGCCTGTGTGACTATGCGAGTCAGTATCCAAATCAGACGTCGCGTGGTGTCTAGTTTATAAACAAATCGGATTTGAAAAATTGGAAATTGACACATTCCTAAAGCAATCGATTCGATATAAGCATCTTCAAGATCCTATTAATACTCCGCAAGTGTCCTCAGATGTGGTGGCCGTAGTCCTCGATGTTCCTTTCTATCAGAGCTGCATAGGTTGGTTTATATACTAAGTGACATATAAATCCGAACACCCAGTTTAAATGGTTTTATTTTAATAAAATTTTGTATAAGTACTTAATGAAGCATCATAAGTAAATGATAAAAATTTCAAAATGATTGCACTGCTTTAAAGCCCTTTGACCTTTAATAATGTGTTGATGCACCCTGATGTGCTACGCATTCTCCAACGTGCCTAGGCATGCTTCTGATCAGGTGGTCAATGTCCTCCTGTGGTATCTCATTCCAGGTAACCACCAACTCCTCTCGAAGTGCTTCTAGAGTCTGAGGAGGACGTTGCAAATTGAGCAATCTCCTACCCATCATATCCCACACGTGCTCAATTGGGGATAAGTCGGGAGATCTTGGTGGCCATGGTAACAATGTGACATCATTATGTTGAAAGAAGTCTATTGTGACTCTTGCAACATGTGGTCGGGCATTATCTTGTTGGATCTGCCAGGGTGTCAAGATAGGGTAAAAGATGGAGTTCTAGAACTTCGTGGATATAACGCTGCGCGTTCATGTTACCTCTGATGAAGATTAAAGGTGACCTGGAACCATAAGCTATAGCACCCCAAACCATAACTCCAACAGTGTGATGAACATGTCTTTCAACAAAAAACTGTGGATTCCTCCTTTCACCACGTTGCCTTCTAACCCTGGCACGACCATCGTGCATGCCTAAACAAAATCGAGACTCGTCACTAAAGACAATACGGTTCCATTCCTGATCCCAGAGTGACCGTTGTCTGCACCACTCAAGGCGATTACGTCGGTGTTCTCGAGTTAAAGGGAGGACCCAGTGTGGCCGGTATGAAAACAAGCCAAAACTTCTCATTCGTCGGTAAACACTTCGCATGCCAATAGGTCTTCCGTGTTCTGCAAACCATTCATTTGCAATGGACCTGGTAGTGGAGAAACGGTTCCTTAAGGCCAATAATCTTAGGCGGCGATCTTCACGGTCTGTTGTTCTACGGCGGCGTCCGGTGCCCCTTGCTCTTTGCGTACGGCCTTCTCGAAGCCATGCCTGACAACACCTAACCACAGTGTTTACACTTCTTTGCACTCTAACTGCAATTGCCCGAAAAGAAAGTCCAGCTTCCCGAAGTCCCACTATATGGCCCCTATCAAACTCTCTAAGTTGACGAAATCGTACAGGTCTCCGTACTCTAGGCATCGTAACCGATCGTAAAGGATGTCAAGAAGCAAAATCCGCCAACGATGATTCTTTACTGCGGCTGAAATATTAATTTTTAGAGCGTTAGTGAATTAAACAAAAGCAGTATGAAAACCGGAATGTCCAACTGATAAGGCTGAAAATTTTTTCACTTGTTATTTACAGTAAGATAAATACATTCACCAACTTTTATTAAAATAAAACCATTTAAACTGGGTGTTCGGATTTATATGTCACTTAGTATATCATGCAGAAGCCGTCTAGTTTGACACAGTTGAAGACCTAGACAACCCCAAATGCTGCAAATTTGGGAAGAGGTAAAGAAACTTATACTTTTGGATCGAACAGCGACAGGTGTAAGCAGTGTTTACAAACAAAAAACATGTGACAGGGCAGTACTTGAAATTTCGTACCAAATGAATAGTGAGTACTTTGCTTTAATTTTGTTTACGTTTTCGGTGATTATTTTTCTTTAATTTATTACGTTTTCGGTGTTTTTTTGCACAAATTGGCTTTGGTTTTGCAAACGTAGTTTACTCTGAAAAGAAAAGTCACAACTTTGAAGTGTCCGAAGCACATTCAATAAACAATTTTTTTGACGAATTCGAGACTGGCAATTTTGATGGTCATGCAATTTGGCTAGGATCATCCTTCATTTTCCGGACCACCTGTTTGTGCTGATTCCTGTGCGGGAACATCCACTATTTTTTTCAATAAATCATTAAATACTAAGATGTTAAGTTTGTTCACCATTATTTATAATAAAAGCTTGATGGATGAACTTATTTGTTTTTGGCACATCGTGTCTCTATCTCCCGTCAAACACATAGCAAAATCACATTACGTCACGAAGTTGCAAGTGACGACAAATCTCACTAAGCTCAGATTGGTCTGAAAATCCACCTCATTTAAACTGAGTTTTGGTAAAAAGGACGTGCAATAAACTAAGCAAACTGAAGTGACGTGAGTGTATCTGAAATTGTGTGTAAAACGAACACAACTTATGTCAATCATCGGTTACGTCCATGGCACGAATCTAGTATGGTATAGTGGACAAAATAAATAGACGCGGTACGTACTTCGGTGTTTATTTCTACCAGCTATCAGTTTTTACATGTACCTTCCAAAAAACAATGAATTCCAAGCAAATGATGAAAACGAGACATACCTGGTATGCAGGCATGCTTTTTAGCTTAGTTTACCCAGGAGCTGCTCGACATATCCCATACACTAACAATAAACAAAAAACTACAAGGGATGTAGTAAGGCGCCGAAGAAAGCTGCTTCTGCCCCCAAAGCAGTCCCCACCACAAATAGGACTTCTTACGCTCAAAAAGCGAAGAAGCCTATGTCCACTTCTGCCCCAGCAGCCGCCACTGCTACTGGAACTACTGCGCAGAAGCAACACGGCGATGACAGACTGCTAGCAATGATGCAAGCCATCATAACCCGCCTGGATGCACTCGAGGCCAAGATGCAAGACAAGCACTAGACCCGAAATGTCTACAGGTCAAAACGTAGAATCTCTACGCATTATCTCCTGGAACATCAACGGATTCAGGGCACGGAAACCAGAAATCCAGGAGATACTAGACCAGTACCAACCAGAGGTGATGGCCATCCAAGAAACGAAGTTGGATGCTGCCCATAGTCTGACGATCCCGCGGTACGAGACGTACCGCTACGACAGAAGGGGCAGAGGTGGAGGAGTCGCATTACTCGTCAAACGTACCTTGACGAGTCATGTCCTCGACGATGCCGCAGACATAAATGGGGACGGAATCACGGTCCAGGTCCATCACAACCACCGTCCCTACAGAATCACCTCCCTATATGTGCCACCAGGGGAGGCCCTAGACGAAGATGACATCGCTGACCTCCTGAGAGACCCAGGAGCACGCATAGTCATCGGAGATCTAAACTGCAAGTCTCCGGCATGGAACAACAACGTCGAAGACAGGAATGCAAGGCAGCTCCAGGAACACGTCGATGCCCTGGCGGGGGTCATCGTCGGTCCGGAGCAACCAACCTACATTCCATTCGACCTTGGGCGACCTGCGGTACTGGACATAGCCATCCTCCGCAACATCAGAGAGGAGTTCGAGATAGAGACCCTGGTGGAAGGATCGTCGGACCACAATCCGATTCTACTAACACTTGGCACAGGGTCTAGAACTCGAGATAGCTTGAGCACCAAACGGACGAACTGGAACCTGTACAAATCCAACGTCCAAAGGAACATCACTCAAATTCCAACCATCCGATCAGCGGAGGAACTGGACAACGCAGTAGAGGAGCTGGAGAATGCTGTCCTGCGAGCGCACGAGGACAGCACCCGCTCCGAGACTACGGCAGTTCCTAGACACCTAAATGGTCCAGCACCGCACCATATTAGGCACCTGATCAGGGAGAACAGAAGACTCAAGCGAGAACATCTCCAGCTGTTGACAGAGGAGTCGAGAGTTGCGCGAAACAGAGCATCGTTAGCTCTGAAGAACGCACTCGCGGAACTCCAAAACAACAGATGGAATGCAGCCTGTGCAGAACTAGAGACCCAGGATGGTACGGCCTAGTCTATGCAGCGAAAATTTCGTCGTCAGCGCACCACGATCCCCACTCTTCACGGCCAACGCGGCTTGGCCTACTCCAGTGAAGAAAAAGCCGAAGCATTCGCCGATTCGCTAGAATCCGAATGCAGACTCAATTACCATGAAGACGAGGACGACAACCACGAGGAGGCCGTGGAAGTCGCAACCGAAAACATGAGGAGTCGACCACCTGGCCAGGAGACGGATCACCCCTCCAGTCCAGAGGAAATCCGTCTGATCATCCGCAGGTTGAAGGTCAGAAAGGCGCCGGGAAGGGACGGCATCAACAACAGGATGCTGAAGAACCTTCCCACCAAAGGCATTGCTGCGCTCACCAACATCGCCAATGCCACCCTGAGACTTAACCACTTCCCGCGGCGGTGGCGGGAAGCCCAGGTTATAATGCTCACCAAGCCAGGCAAGGACCGGAAGTTGCCCCAGAACTACCGGCCCATCAGCCTGGTTTCCTCGATGGGCAAAGTAGTCGAAAAGGCTATCGCCGTTCGACTAGAGAAGCAGGCAGAAGAACTGCAACTTCTCCCCCCAGAGCAATTCGGCTTCAGATCCTCGCACAACACGGAACTCCAAGCGCTACGACTGACAGAAAACATCACCAGCGGCTTCAATCTACAGGAGGCAACCGGTCTCGTCCTGCTGGACGTGGAACGAGCCTTCGACAGAGTTTGGCACGATGGACTCATCGCCAAAATGGAAGCCGCCGGAATCGATGCGAACATGTGCCAACTGATCCAGAGCTATCTAACACAAAGATGGTTCACGGTGAAGATTGGTACATGCCATTCAACAAGACGACAGCTGGAAGCAGGCGTGCCCCAGGGGTCAGCCTTAGCCCCCCTGCTCTACAACATCTATACTTACGATGTGCCGAAGACAGCTGACACAATGCTGGCCCTATATGCAGACGACACTGCTATAGCCGCCAAGCATAGACGACCCGAGATCATCCGTAGGAGGCTACAGGATGAACTGGACCAAATTCAGGACTGGTGCGTGAAATGTAAAATCCGCATCAACGTCCAGAAGACGCAGGCAATCTTCATTCAACGAAGAAGGATTGCAAGACCTCTCGAAGCATCCATCTTCGATGAAGATATCCAGTGGAGCGACAATGTCAAATATCTGGGGATCGTTTTTGACAAGTCCCTCACCTGGAAAGCGCACATAGAAGCTGTCATCGCAAAAACCAGAGCAGCCATGGCTCAACTCTATCCATTACTGGGTAGACACAGCCAGATGCCGCTAGCGACCAAGCTACGGCTGATCAAGGCCATCGCCAGACCTCAGCTCGCTTACGCCTCCGCGGTCTGGGGGTACGCTGCCCCCAGCTACCGCAAGCGACTTGCTGCTCTAGAGATGAAGCTACTCCGGATCGCCACCAATGCACCTTCCTACGTAAGGAACTCAACCTTGCGTAGAGACCTGCATTGGGATACCATCCACGAGTACATGAGGAAAAAAGCGGAGAAGACCTTCGAGAAAGCTCAGGACCACCCGAACGAGCAGCTACGATTCCTCATGGACTACGATCCGGACGAGAGGCCTCGCAACCGCAGAACCAGGTACCCCAGACCAAGGTCCCAGTTGGCACCCGCTAACTGGAACCTTGACTAGGAGACTAGGACAATTTGCGGCTGCTCCCCCCCCCCCCCCCACGGCGTGGATGCAGAGGACCAGGAACCACCGGGACCAGGACCCACCGGGACCAGGACCATCCAGGACCAGGACTCGCCACGACCAGGACCCACCAGGACCAGGACCCTTCAGGACCAGGACCAGGAACAACATATTGGTAAGAGGACTTGAAACTCTTGATTTTTCGAAAACAAGAGTTTCAAGAGAAACTAGCAGACCCTCTATCGATGATCGCTTAACGACATCGATAGAATGTGCGAGGTAAAGGGAACCAACCCGGCGTTCCCAGAGACTGAAACACATGAGGAGACGTTGTAGCAGACCGCAGGTCACGCACAACACATGGCCTACCGAGACGCTGATGAGTCGGGCCACGCGGAGGTTTAGGGTTTAGTGGGTATTAGGTGATCTCTTCAAGACCCTGGAGCCCCACACACGTCGTAGCTCGTGCTATGGTATGGTGCGTAAATGCATTCCCCCCTCATTAAAAAAAAAAAAAAAAACCCAGGAGCTGCTCGACATATCCCATACACTAACAATAAACAAAAAATACCTGAAGCACAACATTTTGTGAAAGCTTTGCATTTTTCCGACCGTATCCTAATTAATTCAGCATGTTGTGGAAACGAAAAACGCTAACCGGCAGACAATTTTCACCGAATTTACGAAGAAAACTGGAAAATCCACAGCATAATAAGTTTAGCAAGGATGAGATTACATTTTGCGTCAAAATAAGAGCATTATTTTGTTGCTTAATTAAAATCACGAGAAACTTGGGAGCTTGATTACTATGGGTATTGCGGTAAGAATTTTGGAGTTTGCATTTGGCATACTAATTTACTCTACTACATGTTCATGCTGAAGCCAAATACTGCTTCAACTTGAGGGATACTTTGAGGACGTGTACAGTGTGATTAAAAACTAACATTAATATTTGTACGACAGAAATAAGTATTAAAGTGTACACTTACTGGATACATGGAAACGATATTGTATTTAATTGATGCATACCCCAACATACAGAAGAGAGAGAATTTGTTTTGAATTTGCCAAGAAAAGTCTTACACGTAGTGTGAGAGTGTAAATGAAGGCAGTGCTAGCTTACGACGTTATCTGAAGGATATCCATGTTCTGTGGTCAGTTAGTGCCATAAGTGCCAAACAAATTTACCAAAACACACTTTATACCAGCAAACGATAGTACTTTGTTAGAATAATTTTTTACCACAAAGCAAACTTATCTTGTAGATTAAATTTCGACGTTGTCACTTATTGAAACTTTGACTAGACCATCATAGAACATAATGGTTTTTTTCCTTCAAGAAGAGATAATTTTTTTTGTTAAGTCTTTATACGGGAGGCTAACCTAGTGTCGCTACCGCTTTAATAGCTACTATATCAGGTAGCTGACTGCATGTCAATTAGGTGAATCACAACTACATGCATTAATAACATTAATCATACGTAACTACTTATGGGATAATGTGTGCGAATATTAAGTCTGGTGACAGTGATACCATCTATGATCGGAATATTTGGAAACCCTCTCAGGAGAGACCTATATATGCTCCTCCGTGGAGGAAATTCACGCCCGTTTCTCGCATCTATGACAGAGATGTGATAGGATGATATGCCATATCAAGCATATTTATAAAGATGACAGCAGATGTGCATCTTCTAGACATCGCAAAAACAGATTCCTGCAGGTAATTGGAAAGGTAGTGCATATACTCCTTAGATCTGTGACCATTGTTCAGGAAACCTATTTCGTATAACATTGTTGTACAAACGAATGCCACAGGCGAAATTCATAATTGAGAGCCGTAAAATACAGGGTGGTTCACTCATAAAGCTCCAAAGATTGTATTGGCTGAAGTATGAAACCAGCGGAAGCAACACTGGTATGCGCGAAAATCGATTGCAGGTCTACTTTTATAAGGAAAGTCATGAAATGAGACAACCACGAGTTCTAAGTTGTTTGGGTAATATACGAGGTTTGTAAATGAGGTGATGAGGCTGGAGGCGTAGCAACACTGGAGATGCCGGGCTTGGAGAGGAGACACGGGAACATCTGATCCACCTTCAGTACAAGTTTGAACTTGCTCGATCATTTGGTTGTCCGATTTTTTTTGTGAAACACTTTGGGACAGTCGAAAACATTCAAACGGTTGTAATCGACCAGCTCAAAGCTATTCCAGTATCGCAGATTCAGCACTGCTATGAGGAGTGGAAGAACCGTCTCCGGTGCTATCTGGCTTCACAAGGAAGTATTTTGAAGGTGATATTTGAATAAAAACAAGACTCATTACGTAATTTACAGACCTTGTAATTCCAGGAAAAAGGCATAGATATGCAAAGCAATTTATGTGGATGATGATGATTTATTATTATTTCTAAGGAGCAACAGCTTTGACTCATTGATATATTTTCTACATTAACGTAACTAGGCTGAAGCTACCGTAACAGTGATCAAATGATTATAGTTCGACTAATCTCAATCAATTTCGAGCAATAAAGATGGACATTTTGGGAATATAAATAAGATATTGAAAAATTTTGAAATACTGTCCTTCCTTTCTGAAAATTTAATACGAATGAAGAAAGGAAAATGACTCACTGCATTGATGTAGTTGATTAGACTAAGCCCTCCATCCCACGAGTGTTCCTGATCACAGGATACGTTTGGTATTTTCAAGGTGTGCGATTGGTCGAGAGTCTGCAGCCCCACTGCAAATACGAACACGGAATCGTACATGAACGCTGCTTCTGCCTGAAACAAACGTATACAGTAAATAAATAAAATCATAACTTGACAGATATAAATAATGTCATTTTCAATCTATGTCGTGCTGGCAAGCCTCTGCAATTAATAATAATTTGACTGCGAAGGTTTTTTATTCTACATGCAAAAAATATATACATTTACCAACGCTTAAAAATTTGCGTAAATCCTTGTTGAAGGAAACTATTTCAAAAGTATCACAAGTAACGTTTCTGCAACTTTAAAAAACTTTGACAATTTGTAACGCCCTTAATAAGTTCTACTCAGGATAATTGAAGGGTACAGGCAAATAACAAGGAATGACCTAATCATCTGATTTTGAGAAAAATGCAATTGAAGGTTTGAAAGTATATCATTTTTATTGAGATCAAAGTAAGCAGCAACTTTTAGTTAGAACTAATTAAATGTTTTATATCTAATATAATTTTGTTGTTGACATTGGACCTTTTAGTTATTAAACATACTTAAATTGAACAAAAACCAAATGAAAGTTTTTGAAACAAGTAAAAAACAAGGAATGACCAATTCAGTTATCAGAATCTTTGGTTTTTGAATCATATCTTAGTTTTCTATTGTTCTTTAAACTGTAACGGCTCAATCTTCATTTAAATGAGTTAATATGATTACATTTTTTTCCTTAATCTCTGATGCAATTTTTCTACGATTTTCATGCCTTTCTGTTTGATCTACTGGAGTTTTCTCTGTTGTTTTTATGGTTTTTTGTAGATATTCAACCTTTTCTTTGAGTCCAGTGAGTGCTGCACATCCAGCCACATCTTTTATAACATTACTGTTGATATCTTCATCTTTTACCCTCACTTTATGGCTGTATGCAGCTGTATGAAAGTGAGTCTCATCTTCAAATTTCCTTTCGTTTCACATTATAAACATTTATGAGTCCTGACAAATATATACTAAGTGACATATAAATCCGAACACCCAGTTTAAATGGTTTTATTTTAATAAAATTTTGTATAAGTACTTAATGAAGCATAATAAGTAAATGATAAAAATTTCAAAATGATTGCACTGCTTTAAAGCCCTTTGACCTTAAATAATGTGTGGATGCACCCTGATGTGCTACGCATTCTCCAACGCGCCTAGGCATGCTTCTGATCAGGTGGTCAATGTCCTCCTGCGGTATCTCATTCCAGGCAACCACCAACTCCTCTCGAAGTGCTTCTAGAGGACGTTGCAAATTGAGCAATCTCCTACCCATCATATCCCACACGTGCTCAATTGGGGATAAGTCGGAAGATCTTGGTGGCCATGGTAACAATGTGACATCATTATGTTGAAAGCAGTCTTATGTGACTCTTGCAACATGTGGTCGGGCATTATCTTGTTGGAAAGTTGGATCTGTCAGGGTGTCAAGATAGGGTAAAAGATGAAGATGGGGTTCTAGAACCTCGTGGATATAATGCTGCGCGTTCATGTTACCTCTGATGAAGATTAAAGGTGACCTGGAACCATAAGCTATAGCACCCCAAACCATAACTCCAACAGTGTGATGAACATGTCTTTCAACAAAAAACTGTGGATTCCTCCTTTCACCACGTCGCCTTCTAACCCTGGCACGACCATCGTGCATGCCTAAACAAAATCGAGACTCGTCACTAAAGACAATATTGCTCCATTCCTGATGCCAGAGTGACCGTTGTATGCACCACTCAAGGCGATTACGTCGGTATTCTCGAGTTAAAGGGAGGACCCAGTGTGGCCGGTATGAAAACAAGCCAAAACTTCTCATTCGTCGGTAAACACTTCGCATGCCAATAGGTCTTCCGTGTTCTGCAAACCATTCCTTTGCAATGGACCTGGTAGTGGAGAAACGGTCCCTTAAGGCCAATAATCTTAGGCGGCGATCTTCACGGTCTGTTGTTCTACGGCGGCATCCAGTGCCCCTTGCTCTTTGCGTACGGCCTTCTCGAAGCCATGCCTGACAACACCTAACCACAGTGTCTACACTTCTTTGCACTCTAACTGCAATTGCCCGAAAAGAAAGTCCAGCTTCCCGAAGTCCCACTATACGGCCCCTATCAAACTCATTGAGTTGACGAAATCGTACAGGTCTCCGTACTCTAGGCATCGTAACCGATCGTAAAGGATGTCAAGAACCAAAATCTGCCAACGTTGATTCTTTACTGCGGCTGAAATATTCATTTTTAGAGCGTTAGTGAATTAAAAAAAAAGCAGTATAAAAACCGGAATGTCCAACTGATAAGGCTGAAAATTTTTTCACTTGATATTTACAATAAGATAAATACATTCACCAACTTTTATTAAAATAAAACCATTTAAACTGGGTGTTCGGATTTATATGTCACTTAGTATACATTCTGTTCATTGACACTACCCAATGAATTGAAATATTTAATAATATTTCTTTGACTATTTCCATTTGTTTTTCAAAACTTTTGAACCTTGAAAAATAATTACACAGTGCCCTTTGTTCATGAGAAGAAAGTCGCAACTTTTTCATTACGTGTTCGGTTCTACCAGTTTTCTTTCTTTTTTTCGTTGATTTGTTAATAATACTCTGATTATTTTCATCATTATCTAAATCAGAAAACATATTCAACTTCAAATTATTATACCGAAAACTTTATATAAATTCTCATATCAAAATTACAACTGTCATTTTGAACAACCCTTTTTTGTACTTTTGGCGCTACCTGTGTACTTATTTTAAAGGCTAAAGATTACGAATTAAAATACCATATACAAGGATTTGCTTATAATGGAAAACTAAAAAAATAAAAATTGTGACATTCCCTATTCTTTGCCCGTACCCTTCAGTCTGTATTTATTGATTCTTTCGTTTGCTATCAGCTTTCGTTTGCTATCAGCTTTCGTTTGCTATCAGAAATGCGGAATCTCCAAAAGTTGAATTGAGCTAGCACTGCATTAACGACCGACTATTTGCGTTGTTCAGTTAAACATTTCAACGTATTTATTGCATCGCTCCGAGCAGTAAATTTGAACACTAATTTTGTACCGCAGGGCAATGTTTTGAGTTGTATACCATTTTTAATCTGATCTGTAATGAGCAGGTTCATTATATACAAATTAATGATGTACATTTGAAATTACTGTAGCTTGAAATACATCAGATTTTAAACGAACTTATATTCACGTTCGTAATGATAAATACTATATAAATTGATTAGTAATACATCTTTCATCTCCAAATTTAATTAAAGTTTTGTTGAAATGATTAACGTTATTTCAACGGGCTGTGGTGACATGTTTTGAGCTTCCACTTTTTACTTGCACGATATGCGCTTAGAAAGAAGTTATTAATATTTACAAACAGCGAATAGTGGACTTACTGTAGGAAAAAAACTCTTTATGCTCGGACTTAGCCGGTAACCTTTCCAGGCAACACACCTTTTTTAGCGAAGGACTGTCCCGGCACAACCGTAGCCCAAGTCGAACAGAACCTGCTCTTTTTGCTGTTAAAAAGTCAATTACAACGGCCGCAGTACTTGACAATAATGCAATAGCTTGCTATAGAAATAATCTAACGGTTAATCAATCAGCAGAAGAGTGAGAGAGAAAGAGGGAGAATCCAGGGTAGTCTCTGTCGTTAGATATGACCATCTGATGTATATGAATTGTAAATACGACTCCTCTCACGGTTTTCCAAGTTTACACAGACTGGATTGCTAATGTTACCAACTTGAACATGGTATATATGTTCGGAATTTATAAACTGGAATTACAGACCGAATCTACCTGCCGCTGTGAGATTATTAAATTGTAAACTAAATGCTGCTTTATGTTTCGTCAAGTATACAATGAGAACTTTAATTTGGATGTGAGTACCTAAGAATACTTTGCCTCCCTTTCTAGTACATTTTTCAGAAAGGAATCCATAGAGCGTGTCCACTAGATGTATACAACCAATTGATTGTTTCTAGAGCAGTTATTGTCTTAAATTAACCAAATCGAGTATGTTAAGTTTTTAACTAGCATATGAGATAATTTGTATGGCAAATATACTTGTCTGAAACTTTAATATACAACACCAAATTTTGTCTGAATAGCGTAATGCTGTTTGTTTTGCAGTACAGAAGATTTATGTATGCTTTATACTCGTAACAGTTTGAGTCGACATATGTTTATTGATGGTGAGTATGCTTTCTACAATAATAACTAACATGTTACTTGGCGAATCAACAATAAAACTATGAGATAATTAAATCAAAGGTTTTTTTGTATTTACTGAGTTATTTAATATTGAAGCCATCAAGATTGCACGTACTGTCAAGTGACTGGAAATGTAACTTTTATTTTACTTTGTGATCCTTTATAAACACATTTCAAGAACATTCTAGACTTGCAATTTCGGGTGTCACCTGTCACGGAAAGTTCATCAATATTAAATCATGAAGATTCTTCAAAGTTTATATACAGCATTCAGCATTCAAATAAGGCAGAACTAAATCTAGACGTTGGTCCTAAAAGCTCTTCCACGGCACATTTTTAACCTCCACCAAAATCCTGAAAATTGTGCACGAGGCCTGTCTAAGAATTGCCACCTTTTGAAATTTAAGGAAGCTAAAAGTAATCAAACCAGGCAGATATATTCAATATGTTCAATTACTAGGATGAATCAAATAATGTGACTTACCTCTATAAAGCTTGAATTGATAGGCTGAACGTTCTTGTTGGTTTGAAACTTCGAAATGCCCCTGAGAAGTTCTTTGACGTGTAGGTCATCGATATCGACTATTCTAAAGGCAGTCATGTTCACGAAATTATACTTAAAGTCTTCTAAATCTAAAGTTTCCATATCAAACGTGGTGAACAGGTAGTGGTACTTGTAGTCGTTCATCTGGAGTTGGAGGATCTGGAAAAATATGTTCGTATATTGAAATGTGCAAATTGATGCGGCGACAAGTCATGACCTAGTTTATTCAGTTAGCTGTCACTGAAACGTCACTGACTATAGATTGCGTGAGCTCCAAGGTCATGTTAAAGACCTCAAGGTGCGTAAAGCACCTGGAGAGGATCAAATCACTAATAACGCGCTGAAGCTACTTTCGCGGAAGTCCTTAACTTATCTCGTGGCAATAATCAATTCCATGCTAAGGACCCAGCACTTCCCAACGGCGTGGAAGACCGCTGATGTCATAATGATTCCAAAGAAGGTGGGTTCGATATTCCCCCAGGATTACCGCCCCATTAGTCTACTGTCAGCTCCTTCTAAACTCGCTGAAAAGGTGATTCTACGTCACCTTGAAAATTTCTCGGCAGACCACAATGTGATTCCTGACGTGCAATTAGGCTTTCGGTCTGAGAATAGTACGGAGCCACAGGCCACAAGGCTTGTTGAACGAGTAACCAGGTGGTTCACCCGTAACGAATGTACCGGCATCTTGCTTCCGGATGTCTCAAAGGCATTTGATAATGTGTGGCACAACGGCCTTCTCCACAAATTGATCCATAAGGGCTTCCCCTTCTGGGTCCTAAAACTTTTGAAATCCTTCCTCGAGGGTAGGAAATTTCGGATCAACATTAATAACGTTTTGTCGACAACATGGCCCATCAAAGCCGCTCTCCCTCAGGGTTCGGTACTTGGACCGGTCCTTTATTCACTTTTTATTCATGACGTCCCTTGCCCCAGCAACTGTGAAATCGATCTCTATGCTGATGACACTGCTCTGGTGGCCAAGCCGTGCTCTGGGAATCTAGTTCACGACAGGCTGCAAAGTACAGTGAACGAGGTATTGGAATGGGCGAATCGGTGGCAGATCAAAATTAATCATTCGAATACGCAGGCAATTCATTGTACTAAAAAACGTAGCGGCGCCCCGTCTGAGGTTTCAGTGAATGGAGCTCGGGTACCATGGGAAAGCTCTGCTGAGTATCTCGGTGTCACTCTTGACAAGGGGATAACCTGGCATAAGCACACTGAAGCGTTAAAAACTAAATTCCAAATCTCGTTTCGGCAACTCTACCCTTTGCTATGTAGAACATCAAAATTAAGTTTGATCAACAAAGTTTGGCTATACAAGATTGTTATTAGACCAGCGATCACTTACGCAAGTGCGGCTTGGTGTTTTCTCGCCAAACTGCATTTTCGTAGCCTGCAGGTTTTGCAGAACAGAACCTTGCGTACAATCACTAACGCCCCATGGTATGTTTCCAACAAGACCCTTCACAGAGACCTGGACATCCTTACCTAAGGGACTACATCAAACAGCAAGCGCAGCTACGTTAAAGTCAAGCAGAATCGCATGACTTTGTTGTGCGAGTCAGTAGACTACACAGTCGAGCAAGTTCGCAAGCACCCAAGGCCGCGCCTCGCACTGTGAACAAAATTAAATCGTGCGATTTTTGGTCCAACCAAAATTATAATTTTTCTTCAACAACCAATCCCAAAATTAATTTTAGGATCAATTTAAAATTGCCGAATACTAACTAGCAATGCCAAGGTACCCCTCAAATTGATGCACTTCTTTTTTCTTTGCTCGCCCTCCTTCCTTCCTTCCTTTCTTCTTCCCTTCTTTCTCCCTGACTTTGTTTGGTATCTGGGCAACCAGACCTGACAGACCTACTGACTTACAAGACTTCAACCAAGAGCAAAGATCATACGGACCGCTCTGACAGACAATGACGAAGAGTAGATTGCGTACATGAGAACATTACGAGTTCGCTCTGGAAGCTTGGACCGATTACTGACAACTGATCCACTGTTCGTACAGAAACTTCTGACTGTTTGCTAACTGTCAAGTCAGCAGATTATTGTCTAGTAAATTGTCAGCTCGAAATCAAGTACAATCATTATTCGAATGTAATATCTTTCAGCATGAGTTAAGACAAATTTGGAAAAGTACGTGTATTTTGATTCTCTGTAAACCAGAATGATCTAGGATTTATTTCCCAATTGCCCGGAAGTGATTGAATTTTCCTCTAGAGGGAATAACTAGAAAAACTCCCTAGAAGAAATAACAGCAGCAAAAAAGGTAAAGTAGATTTACTCAGTAGTACCCATTTAATTCTCATTCAAAAAGTATGGACATAAATGTTCACTTAGATATAAGTTTCACAGAATTCCCAAAAAGAAATGAGACTACGAAAATACAAAAACTCATCAAGGGAAAATCATAAGTCAAGCCGCGTTTTTGACCTTGAGACATACTCCAAGCAGAAATACAAATAAATATAAATATCTGAGATGGCAAAGTTGATCATCATGACAACTAGCAACACAGGTAGGAATAACTGAATCTTGGAAAGATCACAAAAAAATAGTATTAATTATGGTTTTCGAAACTTTTGTCCTCTAATGTTCAGATTTTTCACACTGAATCCAGGAAGTATTTTTGCCATTACAGGGCGAATAAACAAAATATTGAGCACGAATCACTTTGAAAGCTTAAAATGATTTGAGATTGCATCAAGCATGAATGCTTATATTTTAAAATGCGTATCGAGAACAGAGAATTCCAGGAAATATACTTTTTATTGTAAAAATGCAGCATTGTCCTGCATCTTTCTCACTTTTGTTACCCATTTTATGATTTCTGGTGCCAGACTCCTCAAAATGTTGGTCAATATGAATATAACTGCATGCAGGGTACCCACGGGAACATTGAACTTATCAGCTACATCCCTGGAGATAGATGTTTGATATGCAGCAAACTATAAAAACATACAGGCTTCTTTATGCGGAGGTAGTTTTCCATATGGCGCTGCCTCATATGTAAAATGGTTACTACCACAGAATTTCACTGAATTTTTTTCCGTGACTGTTTTGCTTACTCGAAACTGTTACAAAAACTCATTGCTGTCAAATTGTGGCACTATATCCTCCACAAAATTTAGGTTTTTGGGTTTCATTTCCTCTTCCGAAGAAAACTCGGACATTCCCGAGTGTTCGCTGTTTAGTATATCGCTCATAGTTTTTTTACGAAGCAGCCGCGCAGGCAAAGCCTAAATCCGACTTATAAACTGCCTAAGGTTGGTAAAACTGGGAAAAGTCTCACCCTTCACAATCTCGATACACTAAGGACAAAGGAAGTCGTATCGGCCAGTTCTGGATGTAGGAAGCTCGACACCTTTAGGATGGGAGACCGAAGTCAGGCGGCGACAACATCGAGGAAAGCTCTGAGGAGCAAAGCCTTCTAGGTTAGCGGTAGAAGAGAGCTAGATCGCCAACGGCCCATCGGTGTGAAATGGTCCCGAGACTGTCTGTTAGAGAGGAGTCATCGATCAGTCGGACCGCCCTCCTCTGGACAGCATCGAGCATGGACAATGTAGTCGGGGCGGCAGCACCCCAAACGTGTGAGAAGGTCATGCGGAGAAAAGTACTTCTTAGCTCTAAACAAATAGCCTAGCTTTTTCCCAGCAGCTGCTGCTATTGACGAGATGTGTTCGTGCCAGATCAGGTCCTCGGTGATCTGGACTCCGTCCAGCCGAAAGGAATGGCTCTTTGGCAGATCTCGGCCATCCATCGAAACCGGATGAGCGCCAGGACGCTTTTTTTTCATCAAACTATAGTACTGTGTTTTGGAAGCATTGAACTGTACAAGATTGTTGCGTTCCCAAGCAGTGATAGCCTCCAGGTCTCTTGTCAGAGAGGAAGTCGTCGCTTGTCTTCTTCTTTCCAGCTCAGCGGCAGAGATCGGCTTGTCACTCTGAATTCTTGCATGTAGAGTGCTGTCATCAGCTAAGCTGTGGGTTGGGTTGATCGTGCAGGAAAGGAGGTTGTTGATATGTATGAGAAACAGTGTCGGAGCCGAGACCGATTCCTGGGGAACACCCGCGTTGACGTTGTGGGATGAAGTGGAGAACCCGTCAATTACGATGGATATCTTGCGGCCAGAGATAAAGTCAGCCACCCATCTGCAAAGCTGTTCTGGAAGGCCATAGGATGGAAGTTTGCTTAAGAGGGCAGCGTGCCACAGCTGATCGAACGCTTTCGTGATATCAAGAGCAACGACATGAGCCTCACTATAAGACTGGATGAGCTTACTCCACAATTGCGTGACGTAGGCTAGGAGGTCCTCTGTGGATCGTTGGTGCCGGAAACCATACTGCCTGTCGCTAATCAAGCTGTGACCTTTGACGTAGTCCAGAAGCTCGCGATTTATGTACCTCTCCATCACCTTACTTATAACAGAAAGCAGAGCTATAGGCCTATAGTTGTAAGGGTCGGCCTTAGATCCTCTTTTTGGGATGGGTTGGACATGAGCAAATGTCCAGTTTTCTGGGAAGGTGCCGGATTCATAAGATATCTGGAAGAGACGCGAAAAAACTGGAGCAAGCTCCGCTGCACACCTCTTCAGTACAATGGCAGGAATCAAGTCCGGACCAGAAACTTTGTTGATGTCGAGCAACAACAGCACTCGTCTTACGGTCTTATGCCTGAATGTTACCTCCCGCATGGTGTAGGGAACCCTTTGAATTGACGGCACTTGTTTGTGTCCGTGTGTGATGTTTAGCAAAAAATAGCACGCTACTGTCTTTATAAGTAATGTCAATGTCTTAAGGCTTATTATGATTATAATAATTCTACCCGAAAACTCCTTCCGTTTCCATGGTTGATGAAATAAACAAGTATTTCAATAATTACTAATGAAATCATTTATCGTTAATAAAATATCGTCATCGAGCTGGCACTAGTTTTAACTACGAGAATACAAAATTCCAAAAGACAGTTTCCAAGCAGCAACAATATGGCTTTGAGAAAACGGTACCTATTTTTACAAAGACGTTTTACAATCATAAAAACGGATAACCGACCCTATACTTTTATGAACCTTTTTCATATCTTCATGTACTGAACTTGTCTTTAAACGTTCCTGACAACATTCTGTGAAACCCTGTATAGAGACAAATAAAATTGTTTGTGCTGGAGAAGACTTGATTTATCAATTGCCAACAAACGCAAGGTTACATACCAGATTACCATAGTTGGCTCTGAACACAGCTATTATGAATAAAATGTAGGTCTTTTTACGGTTGTTGGCGGGTCAAAGCTAAACTACATTCATACATCTACTTCCCTCGCAGATATATACAGGGTGTGGCAGCATGGCTTCCTTTTTTTTTAAATGCTCGTCAGTTAGTCGGTTGCTGTCGTAACGGAGTGCTAGTGGTCTCGTTCGAGAGGCGAGACTATAAAGTTTTGCCACAGCTCTGTCGGCCAGGAACTTCATTTACGTTACTTCAATTCTCGGACGAGCGCCTGATTTTCATTTTTGAATCCTCGACAATTGCATCACAATTGCATAAACCTGAAGTCACAGTGTGGTGTACAATTTCCTCAGCTGGGATTATTGGTTCCAGGTTCTTTGCGGAAAATGAAATTTCAGTGACAGTGAATTCAGACGAGTATGTCAGCATGTTACAGGCATATTTTGCCACGGCTAGATGAGTTGGACATACGGGATATTTGGTTCCGATATGACGGTGAAATGGAACACACTTCAAGAGAATCGATGGCTGTTTTGAGGGAACGCTTACCGGAGCGCCTCATCTCGAGTAGGGTCGATTTGGAGTGGCCAGCCCACTCTCCCGATTTGGCCCCTTGCGATTTTTCTATCGGGTTTCTTGAAATCCCATGTTTATGTGAACCATCCAAGCCTACAAGATTGAAGACCAACACCCAGAAAAGGGTCATGAAAAACGTCAGAAATCGGTTTGCTTAGTGTACGGAGAATGGAGGACTTCACCTATCTGATTTGATTTTCAAAACTAAATAAAACAAAACCTTAGGCTTGCGCTTACGTTATAAAGGATTAGCATATTATGTTTTTTGCTTAGTCTCTCCGCTTTAAAGATTTGCTCGTCAACGTATGGGTCTTCCACATTTATGCTTGTTACTGTCAGTATAACTTGCTTGTCATAACCGTGCGGTCTGGGTTTACCTTTGGTTAGTCTTCGTTATAAAAAATAACGATGCCTGAAGATACAACTACAACGTCGACAGGCTGATTTAAATTTATTGGACTATTTTGGAATTCATGTGAGTGTGTACAAGAGCGAGTAGCAGCTGCGTTGCCTTTTTGGGAGTTAAGATTCGCAAAAATATTCAGCTAGTAATACTAGAAGCATACTCTATATTGTTAAGAGATGTAGAGTATCGTGGGCATACCTATAAGAAGAGGATCAAGTTATGAGTTGCTTCGGAAATGTTTAATGGCAAAATCGATGGAAACAAATAGATAGGTCGAAAGAAACTCTCGTGCTTGAGAAATTTACGGCAATAGACAGGTTTAATAGGAGACCGTATTCATCCGAAGGATATTGTAACCATGGCAGTCGGCATCGTCACATAAGGATATGGCAACCTAAGAAGAAGACCATAGTTGCTCCTTGAAGTATAAAATAACAAAGAGTATATGATGCAATTACAAAAGCAGCAAGGCCATTAAAATAAATTGATAAATTAACATTTTAATAGATGCTATACATATAACTCCTAAAGAATGTGAGGCAATAAAAATACGAGCGTGAAAGTACATGCACAATATAGGGAACAACTTGTATGCATGATAATGGAGTTAATTGAGGGGGGTTGTAGGGATAAGCCTGATGAGTGACGACGCTGGCCGGTCAAATAAGTAATTTTAGGTTAGAAAAGATTTGAATTCCATGTTGATATTTCTCTTTCGCTGCTAAACTAAATCGTACAATATTGCAAGTAGCTCCTGAAAGGTCAAAGCTATCATTAAGAGACGTAGAGTATCTTGAACATACGTATAAGAAGAGGATATGAGTTGCTTCGGTTAAACGCCAAAATCGAAAGAAAGAAGCGGGTAGATCGAAAGAAACTATCGTGGTTGAGGAATGTACGGCAAAGAAAAGGTTTAACAGCAGAGCGTGACCACTATTCTAGCCATGGCAGTCGGCAACGTCCCATAAGGACGTGACAACCTAAGAAGGAGACCTTAGTTGCTATAGAGTAATTAATGGACTGAACTTGGAAGTATAAAATAACAAATTACAATAACAGCAAAGTAATTAAGATAAATTGATATATTAACATTTTAATAGATGTTATAGTATACCTATAACTAGTAAACAATGTGAGGCAATAAAATACGAGCGTGAAAGTGTTTCCATAATATAAGAAGCAACTTGTATGCATGTGGATTGAGGGGGTTGTATAGATACGACTAAACTAAATCGTATATTTCGCGTAGGGTGCTAAAATTTATAGCTATGTGATAGTTTACAGGTTCTGCTTTCATAGAGGACTACGGAGGAGAGCACCCGCGTAACCTATGACTTACAAATTTATGAAAACATAAGTTATTTTCAAAACATGTATGTCATCCCATAGCTATTTAACTTTTAGGACCCTACTTGGAATATAATATTATACGACTTAGTTTAGTAACAAAAGGGAAATGTTTGAAATTAATTTTTTTCTAACCCCAAATTGCTTACTTTATCACTGAGTATGTACATCCTGACACCCCTAGGTACTGAAAGAGCTTTGAGATGGACACCCATCTCACAACATTCACATCCGCCTCTAATATGCAGGGTTATTCAAAAGTCCAGTACCGGTCAAATATTTTTGAAACTAGTGGGCCAATTTTCATCTAGTTATTAATAGGGGGATAATCAATCATTCCCAGTGAGACGGTGATATTTAATTTAAATTTAAAAAAGTAGAGTTTCCCATAAGATCGAAAATTTGGCAACAGCGCTGCTAGAATTATCCGATCGGGAATGACCATGGAATGACCGACTATCTCCCTGTTCAAAATTTAGTGAACACCGGTCCACTAGTTGCCAATATATTTGACTGTTTACAGACTTTTGAATAACGCTCCGTATTAGAGGCCGATTTGGATGTTGTCTCAAAGCTGTAATATTGGAACCATTCTAAATAATACAAGCAACAATATATCAAATTAGCCACTTAGCTTGAAACTACCAAATTCACCTGTAGAACACTACGTGTCAAATATCCCTCGGCCTTATAACTTTCGCAATGGTGTATGAAGGCACTAATACCTAGATTTATGTCATTAGCTTCAAAGTTGTACGAATTTCCAGAACTTACCCCTTTGAGGAAATAATGCATTTTTGACGGTTTGGTGTCGATCACGATATTATGAATTTCCTTTGCCTTTATTTCCTTGAGAATCGCAAAGTAGGTGTCCGGGTTGGCCTGTCTTAAATGGATGTCCAGGTTATGATTGTGCGGTGTGCGTACTAGCTCGCGAAGTTTCACCAAACCTGGAACAGACGTATTTTCGATTATCTCATTTTGATTCTCTGGGTGTTTTGTTCAAACCTTGGAATTAACTTTTCCGGTAAAGATCCGTTTTTAACAAGCCTTTCCATATTTTTACTAAACAGTATTTCTTCTGATTGAAAATTTAACACATATGCTTAATTCTTAGCCAGATAAGAATTTTTAACGTTGTGTTTTTAGCCACGGACTTTTCTCAGTTACTCCTAGATTTGACTAACATAGTTGATCACTACCCGAGACAGAAGAATACGAGACATTGACTGCATAAGAAACTTTAGCACCCACAATATTAGCTAAATTATCAGGACGTAATCATTGTCGTCAACAACTACTTAGTTGAAAAGATTATTTTTTTGGATGCAGGCAAGGTGTGCTCTTGAAACTCCATTCTTAAGCTTTCGATAAGCTATGTTATCATCTTCCGAGGATAGTTAAGTGATAGTGGCGCTAATCAATCAATCAAAAATTCAAAAGTAAAGAGACATATTTGACTGAATTCATGGATAAGCGAAACTATTTGTTGAAAACGTGGAAAAATTCATAGCTATAAAGTATGTAGTACACATAACAAACGGAATTAAAACAACAATTTAATAATTTTGATTTTACATCGTTCGATTTTATCACGATTTAAGAATATTCCATGCGCCACGTTGTTAAATCGCAATAGCATTTATAGATCTAGAATCAAAGTTATTAAATTGTTGTCTTAATTCTTGTATGCGTTTTCAGCGTTTTTAACAAATAATGGGTGATTTTTGGCTAGTATCTTTTTGGTAACATTGTTTTTGACAGATGACGCGTGAATCGTGTCTTGTGTCATTGTCAAACTTGTTCAGTTTGGTCTATAATTTAACCATGAATAGACTTACGAACGAACAACGCTTGCAAATGATTGAATTTTACTATCAAAATTGGGCCTCTGTTACTCCACTAGGTGGAAAATTTTGCGACATGATTTAGGTGTAAAACCTTATAAGATACAGCTGGTGCAAGAATTGAAGCCACACGACCTCCCACAACGTTTCCAATTTGGTGAATGGGCGCTGGCAAAGTTGGAGGAAGATCCACATTTTTATCGAAAAATTGTGTTCAGCGACGAAGCTCATTTCTGGTTGAATGGGTACGTTAATAAGCAAAATTGCCGCATCTGGAGTGAAGACTAGCCAGAAGCATTGCAAGAGCTACCAATGCATCCCGAACAAAGCACTGTTTGGTGTGGATTATGGGCCGGTGGCATCATCGGGCCGTACTTCTTCAAAGACGACAATGGCCGGAACGTAACTGTGAATGACGAGCGCTACCGTGCGATGATAACAAACTTTTTTTTGCCCAAAATGGAAGAGCTGGACTTGGCTGACATGTAGTTTCAACAAGACGGTGCCACATGCCACACGGCACACGAAACAATGAGGCAAGTTCGGTGAACAGTTTATCTCACGTTTGGGGCTCGTCAATTGGCCGCCTAGATCGTGTGATTTAACGCCGTTGGACAATTCTTGTGGGGCCATGTTAAGGCTTATGTCTACAGGGATAAATCAGCAATGATTGACGCACTGGAAGCCAATATTGAAGCATTTATTCGAGAGATACCGGCCGATATGTTGGAGAGAGTGTGCCAAAATTGGACCTTGCGCATGGGCCATCTAAAGCGGAGCCGCGACCAACATTTACATGAAATAATCTTTAAACATTAAATTATATCGACCGTTCTATCGACTCAAATAAGGATTTAATCGTTTTTTTAAATTCACTGTAATTTATTCAACAATCTTTTGTACGAACAGTATAGTTAACAATTTCGACCTCAGAGCGCAAATAATACGAATATTCGGAAAATCGTTAATTGATTCATTGATTAGGAAGTTTTATCATGTAAATTTTAGGAAAACTCTAAACATCAGTATTTCTGTACAGGATGTTAAAAAATTATACATTAAAATATCTCCAAAATGCATTTTCTAGAGAAACATGTGGAATAAAGTTGTCAGGTTTGAAAGGGGAATAATGGTGACCTTGAACGTGACTTTGGCCATGATTTTTAAGGTCATTTGAAGGTCGAGACAGTATTTTGAAACAGACACCTCTATTTCTTATACCGGAAATGTAATTGCGGGAAATTTTACGTTCATGTATATCTTTGTCCATGACGTGGGCTATGACATTCTAGGTCATTTTAGATCGTCCATCTACACATAGCTACGAGTTTTTTCATGTTTTCAACAAATATTTGCGCTTATTCATAAATCTGGTCATATCTGTCGTTTTACTTCATAATAACAATTAGCACCATCCTCACTTAACTATCCTCGGATGACGGTAACAGTTTATCGAAAGCTTGAGAATCAACTTTCACTTTGCAATAACCTTGCCGATATCCTGAAAAATAATATTTGTTTTGCATTTTTCGCTAGGACACGTATTTTTCGAAATAATTTGTTGTATCCATACTTTATGGATACCCTGGATATTTCCACGTACTTTCCGAATTTTTACTTTATCACTTCGTGTCTTGTCGTTCGCATCGCCGTATCGGAAAAATGGCCTACGCAGAAATCACTGAATTAAACATTTGAAATAGTCGATGCGAATATTATAAAAAGCTGTCACTGTGCACCGTTTTTCCAATAGGGCAGCATGAGCAGAAAAAATGCGATTAGCAAAGCTTACACTTGAAAAGATCAGGTCGTAATTTGAAATTCCCGAAAGCTTTCTAGGTAAAACTACCAAATGATTTGAGTATATGGATGAAAGTAATAAGGGGAAAACGGATAATAAAAACTGAATAACGAATTTTTTGCGTTCGTTTTTAGACCCATACTGATAAATCGGGGAAAGCTATAACAGAAAAGAAATTATGGAAGTTAAACCCTCCACATTTAGCAAACTTTAGACATGTAGTTCTTTTTTCTGGACTGTAGTAGCCTCTTTTTTTGAGGTATGGAATGTGTTGAAGTGCTTTTAGTTTATAATAATGATTCATCTTTGTATCAAGTTCGCCAGTCGTCAGCTTGAATCCTACCGTATTTTTCCTCGTAAATAACGGCGACCCTGGTCCAGTTGAGGAAGTTCATGACATCAAGGAAGGCCTTGTTAAGCAGCTGGTGTGCTGGATGAAGATTGATGGAGAACTCGCGACGATGCGCCAGATCACGGACGTCTGCGTCAGGCCGGGTCTCCAGATGGGGGATGTCCAGGGAGTCACAGATGGATTGGATGTGTGCGCCCAGCATAGGGTCCGATGGACCGAATACGGCGTAAACACCGCTCCCAACTAGTTGACACGCTGAAACCAAGAAAATTCAGGTTCATTTATTGATCCAGCAAGATCTACATTGTAGACGTTGGATAAGTAGGTATATACAGATTAAAATATAGATAAAATGAAGTAACTGAAATACAGTTGTTTGACTCCGTTATAGATCTTTTCACTGGAAAAGCATTAAACTGGTTTAGGGCAAACCAAAATAGAGTAACTGATTGGAAAAGCTTAGCTGATCTGTTAAAGAGTTGAGAATTATGTACCTCCATCTCGAAAGCGTCAACAGTTTGTTGAGCCAGACTTTCCATTAGTAGAGTGCCCATTCCTAGGCCAAACCCGTTTTAATGATTTTCTTTTGGCAAATAATAATAACTAAGAATTCGAGGTACTGTATCTCGGAACCTATCCATCGCTTGCGGCGACAGTTATTACTAAAGCGGTCAAGACAGAAATCTAGAAAATATTTCCAAGTTTCTCAAATGCCCGCAACGGGGCGTAACTGCAATCTTGAATCTAAAAAAAATACGTGTTGTTAACATTCAAGGATAATATGAACCTTTTTTGTTTGACAATTTTTGTTGTATCTCTAAAAATAAAGTGGTGGGGGTATTCAAAGATTTCCGTAAAAAACACGAGGGAGAAAGAGGTGTCTTTGGAACAGCTGAGATAGTTTTGATAAACTTGGATAGTTGAAAAGAGCTATTCTTAGGCTACAAATGTTATATTATTTGAAGTTTTGTTAGTTTCACATGTGGCCGATAGAGAGCCTTTTTCGACATTCCGACAGAAACGGTTAATTTTTTCAAAAAAGAAAAACAAATGCATTGGAAGTATTTTTATAAAAAATACCTAAATGATGTCCAAACAAGTTCGAGAAACCCGCATCTCGATATCTTGTTCCTAGCCTAAAATTTAGGCCAAAGAAAATTTTATACGGAAATATTTTTATTTTTTTAAACTAATTTTTCTGGACTTCTTTTCTACTTATCAGAATAAAATTACGAAATTAGTAAATAAGAACTGTGGAGCAAACTATGAAAATACCCATTCTTGTACCAGAAATAAAAATAAGTGAAGACGGAATATTATCACAACAGTAATGCGAAAAATTAGTATAGTATTAAGTAAATAAAGCTGCAATGCATATACTCCCAAATATACATTACATTAATTTAATCAAGCGGACATCTGATAAATTGCAAAGGATACGACTATTTATTTTCAACACGTCATCGCCTGTGGAAATCATTGCTACGTAAAATGCAAATAAGCATGTTTTCGATGTATAAATATTGGAAAAAAATGAATATTGCATAAAATTTGTAAATGAAAGAAATGAATACTGTAGACTACGTATATATACAGGGTGTTTCAGTTTATTGTTGCATAACTTTAAGATTCGATATAACTTTTAAAATTAATGCATAAAAAATTTACTTTTTAAAATAGTTTTTTTTTCAAATATTTCGAACAATATTTGATGTATAACAGTGAAAATTGGTATACAGGGGTTTTTTGGTACGACAAAACGAACCTAGAGGGCGCTCTCTACTGTACCTGTAGTGTATTCAAATGACCGAAAATTTTTTCTTGGTGCAATTTTTTGCTTTTTGAATAAAAGGACCGATTCTCCGCACTTTTCTGCATAAAAAAGCTCTCCCGTGATTTTCGTTATAATTAGCCGTTTTTGAGATATTTCGATTTCTAAGGTTCGATGCATTTTTAATTATTTATGGGAAAATAATATTTTTTTTACATTTTCGATTTGGGCATTACAAGTAATTAAGACGATCGTTTAGATTGTGTTTTTAAACACAGCAATAGCTCCAAATAAACACAAAAAATAGAATATTAATTTGTTTAATTTTCCAATATTATTTTTAACAAATTAAATTAATTATTTACAACTAAAATGCTATTGGATAGCTATGACAAACATACAAAATCTAAAGTAGTTGCTCGAAATGTAAACCCAGTTGTTCAATACACAATTCACATTATTCAAATAAGGCCTTATTTCATCACATGCATTCCTGATTCTGTCTATTAGCATATCTCTTGTGGTTACGGGAGTGTGGTAAACTTTTTCTTTTAGAAATCCCCACAGAAAGAAATCTAATGGACTTAGGTCAGGGGATCGTGGAGGCCAGGCGACTGGTCCTCCACGGCCGATCCATCTTTCTGGATAATTTTCGTCCAGCCAGTTTCTAACTATTCTCGAATAATGAGCTGGACAACCATCAAGCTGGAACCAGGCCAATCTTCTTAAATCTAACATAACTTCATCCCACATATTTGCATGTTCAGCCTTTAAAAATTCCAAGAAGGTCGCAGCATTTAACCTTGCAGGCAAAAGGTAGGGTCCAAATAGTCGATTACGGTAGATACCAATCCACACGTACACACTAAATTCATGCTGAAAATTTCTTCCCCGAACTGCATGCGGATTTTCATGCGACCAAATATGTTGATTATGAAAATTTAGCACTCCACGTCTAGTGAAGCACGACTCATCGGTCCATAAAACGTTACTTAACTTAACTCCCTATTATTATCAGTTCTATCAGGAATCCACTGACAAAATGTGATTCTTCGTTCTCCGTCCCCTGGCTGTAGTCCTTGCACAGGTTGCAAATGGTAAGGACGTCTATGGTCATTTCTAAGAGCACGGTGAACATGGCTTGCTGAAATTCCCAAGGCACCAGGAACTCTCCTAACACTTGTGGTCGGATCTCTATCAAACTCACGCAGAATCATACGGGTAAATCTGCGCTGACGAACATTTATGTTTTGATCCCTTTGGAGATTTCCAAAACCATTTTCAATTATTTGGCGATGCACTCTTACAAATACTGAGCGAGTTGGATGTCGTCTGTTTGGAAATCTTCGTGCGTATTCTCTGGCTGCTTCTGCTGCGTTTCCATTTACAAAGCCATACACAAAATGTATATCCGCTAACTCTTGATTGGAGAATAAAAATGGCATTTTTATAAAACTTACAAAAAAAAAGGTAAAAGAAACTAAATTTCGTGCATTCACAATTGCAAAAAAACGTTTCAGGTTTCAACAGACAACAAAACTAACTGTCAACTAATTGACGTTTAACCTTATTCTGCTTTCAATTTCAAAAATATTTGCAGGCACAGCCTACTTCTGAAAATTATCTAGATACTGAGTTTTTAACGTTATTTTATCATAAATAATTAAAAATGCATCGAACCTTAAACATCGAAATATCTCAAAAACGGCCAACTATCACGAAAATTCATGAGAGAGCTTGTTTATGTTGAAAAGTGCGAATAATCAGTTTTTTTATTCAAAAAGCACTACAGGTACGGTAGAGAGCGCCCTCTAGCGGCTACAGTAGAACTATGCCCATTCGTTTTGTCGTATCAAAAAACCCTTGTATACCAATTTTCACTGTTATACATCAAATATTGTTCGAAATATTTTAGAAAGTAAATTTAAACACCCTGTATTTCGGAAGCCAGGCATTTTTCAACCCATGTTTATATAGACTTTATGCATTAATTTTAAAAGTTCTATCGAATCTTGAAGGTATGCAACAGTAAACTGAAACACCCTGTATAACGAAATTTTTTGTCGCTGATTTGGAAAATTTTTTTACCAAACTTGTTCTGGTCGATCACTGATATACAAAAAAGCAAGCGACACAATCACCTGTGTTGACACTTTTTAAGGTATAGAGAGACTGAAATACGGAATCAACAGTTTTTTTAAGAATATCAGATTACAAAAATCTTTTTGAGTCTGTTCTCCCCTCCAGTTAACGGTGTTTCAATTAGATGGAACCCAATTACACCAATGACAATTCCAGAGAGGGGCAACTTACTGTAGGGGACATTGGCAATGCTTTGGAGAGCAAAGAAAACCAATCACTGAGGTTTCTAATCAAAAAGACTATGTGGCGTATTTTTTAAACCTAAAGCAAAAAAAAGAGGGATCAGTCTTGAGGCCGAATATACTTGTAAGGGTCTCCTTACAACATTTTGAAGAGCAAGCCAAAATACTGGTGGTTTTAAATTCTACCATCACCATTGCAATCTTGGAAACGGTAAGAGATTCGAAGTCGCTTAAATGGGACCAAAGTTGGGCACTATGTACTCGTAACTATCTTAGTTACATAAGTAGTACTGGCAGTTGGGAAATTTCGCAATTAAGAGTATTACCGGAAATGGACAAGAAAAAAAGACGATTATTTTCAAAATTTATTTTTTCCTTATTATATTTTTGACGTGGAAACTGGAAACTGCACATTAACATTGCCTCTACAATGGGTCATAATCAGAATATCAGTACGACGTTTCGTCTCTTGTCCTCAATCATCAACTTTATTATTTATTATGGGCGCCATATTGTATTTAGTACAGGTGATCACAAAAAATGTATAATGACATACATTGACGTTAAAAATTATTCAAAAACTAATATTTTTGTAGTTGGCATTGAAAGTGACAACTTATCACATGTTTATTTGATTACATAACCGATTCAAGATTCCTTCAGTTATTGAGAAACATGTTTGAATAACAGACAATTTGCTTATTTATCGACAATAACAAACATTATTTTAGCTCGACAGAGTCTCTTTCCACTGATATTCTTTAAATGCAAGTTGTGTGCATCGGCCTAGATATGACGGACAAGAAATGTGTTCAGAAACCTGAAATTTATCCTGTGATTTTCATGTTGATCGTGTTAAATCAAACCACATATGTTTTAATTACTGTTCACTGTACGACGTTTCGGCCACCATGGTGGTCTTTTCTAAGTACAATGACAATTAATAACAATATATTTTGTTTATCTGTCTTTCAGGTTACAGTTAATCTATATTTTCTGTTCTTTATTACCATACAGTGTGTTGATACAGCATGAATGGTCCCGTGCTATGCCAATTTGAAGATGGCATCGAGTGAAACAAAAAGAAGCCCAAGATTGCGATCGCCTGGGCTAGGCATTCTTGCTCCCAAAGCGACAAGCGAGCATGGAGTTATTTGCCATTTTTTTTAATGTGCCAGATACGTCATCGCCCATCGTTCCGAAAACGTCATCCGAGAATTATTCTGGGTGTTTTCTCGGGTCACGTCATATTGAAATTCTGATCAATTAAGTTTGAAATACCACCTCAAAGAATTAGGAAAAAATAAATCGATCTTGAAAAAAATTTTGGATGCCATGTATAGCCGATCCATATGTTGCAGTATGTTCATGCTGGCTAGGTTATAGTCTATAGTTACCATAGTTAAAACCTGATATTATAACAATCTTTCTCCGAGCTTGTTTAAAGATTTGTTGTTTTTGACAGGCGGTCCAGTGACGGCGAAGCTACAGGTAAAAAAACTAAGAATAGATATCGCTCAAGCTTCACTTTTTTGACATTTCAGAGGCTCCTGACTATTTTCTGAACATTTTGTGTAGGGGTGTGCGGTTAGGGGTTGATGAGTGTATAGCTCAATTTTTTTGACGTTGGTATATTTCACAGCTGCAACTCCGGTAAATCTACACGACCATTGAACATATTTCGCTCATCATAGATTTCCCCGTACATTCATCATCAAAACAGATATTTCTGACAGTTGCGTGTCAATATCGTCATCTACGCGGGATTAGTCATAGCAACGATCATGTGAGCCCATAGGAATTTTTCTCCGCTGCGGATCTTCTTGAAGAGCGGAGGGTACCATATTTTCCCAAAAGAATGTACACAAAAGCATGCTTAATATGGAAACTTGAATTGTATGAGAATGTTTGACTGACTTGATCCATTTAATTTTGCTACATTTCCGTAGCAAACCTTTTTCTTAGAGTGTCGAACAAGAACTGATGACAGTGTTCGTGGGAAGTACAGAGTCAACCTGCTTGCCGCAATTTGTTCTCTGGTTACCGTGACAATTCGCAATCAACGATAATTAAGCTAGCTCTTTGCTGTCAATTGAGGTCGAGCTGCAAGTCATATTTTCTCGGACAATTGCAGAAACGGTATAACTATGCCAGATTGCAGACTGTTGACAACGCAACTAAGCTCCCTTATTAACAATGCAAAACTTAATAGCGTTCACTTGTACTCCTTGTAAGCGGATTCCAGTTCTATGTAGTCTCCTCCCTCATTTTAATAAAAGCGCAGAAACGCTGTTGAACGGGATTAGTGCAGATTATCCCAACACGACGTCCAGGTAATAAACGTAGAGCAACAAATAATGACAAATGTCTTTATTATACAAGCGCTATCAACATAAATTCCATAAACGACTAAGTTCAGTTGGAACAGGAGCAATTTCATTTCATGGGTTAAGCTGGTATCAAACTTGAGCCATCTCTACTCATTAGGAATATGCAGCACAGTAGTGTGTGACTGCTGAATCTCGGAATTTAGACGGTGTACGGGAATAAGATGTCTCGTGTTGTCTAAGCTTGTTTAGGTAAGACGTGATGCAATTAAATTGCAAGTAGATGGACCTGTAAACAAAAAGTCTTAAAATCAGTTTTTACGGTTACACAGGGTGCTGTAAACATGTAAAATGTTAAATATTACATATCCCAGGCTCTGTGGTTAAAATTTTGCACGTCTGCAAAGCTATCTAGAAATAACGTGAAACTAGAGGTATGGTCGAAAAATCCAGGACCAGGTCACGTTTTTGTAAGCATGTTTTTATTCCGAGGCCGCTGATAGGATTTTTGTGATGGTCTGCATATGCTTTAATGCTATTATTAGGTGCAGTGCAGTGGGTCGGATTCAGGGGGGAGGGTTCAATAATTATATTTTAGTTATTTAATATCTTATTGCTAGCAGTTTATGTGACACAAACTCAAAACTTCAAGGGATGTCAACATTTTACAAAATATTGCTTAAAATTGAACAAAATATGTTTTAGGAACTAAACATTCCAGGGTCGGACTTAGTTTTGAATTTCCTTGTATTTTATTAGTGCCACGCGCAGTAAGTGGTACTCTGAATTTGTTGCTATTTCGCAGAAAAAAGAGCAATATATTGTATACATGACATGGCTCCAGTTAAAGCTTTATTTAAAAAATCGAACAAAAATTTTATTTTCAGAGTGTGTCAAGACTTAAAATTTTGTACAATAAGTACTTACATCATAGATGGTTTATAGTGAAATTTTCATGTCTGAGACTACACCTGTGGCATAGAAATTGGAATCTTTTGATTTCTATGGAAGAAAAAAGCCATCAACTTCTTTGAAACATCTGCTGTGCTTTGTAGGTATCCAGCTTAACATATGTTAAATCGCTTTTCTCAAGAAATTTTTGTTATATTAGGAGAGTAACCCTATATCACTCAAGCATTATTTGAGCAATTTTGATCCAGTCTCATCAGAGGCACAGGTGACGTAGACACTTACTCGTACAACACACTGCATCTTTGTAAGGGGACATTTTGTGACATACGTTGATGGGGACCTTTTTCTTATTTTTGGATGAATTTTTCTATACCAAAGCAACCGAGTGGGCAGAAGTTTAAATACCAGGGAACCGCGGCTCCTACGAGGAGCTTGAAGAAAATTTGTTACTCCGCAAATTTCCCCGAAATAATTGTAAAGTCTGGTTTTATTGGTGCATGTTATTCAAGGGGGTATTTAAAATATGGACGCATAAAATGGGTACACCAATTTTTGTAGGAAAACTTTTTATTTGACAACAAAGAATGAGAAAACGTGTTTTTTTGGGATTCAATAGAACTTTTCTTATAAGACTTTTTGGTATTATGACCGAAAAGCAAGTCAAAATGCAGGTGTTGGCACTTGTTGGTAATGCGACGATAATTGCACGCAACTACTTGAAGTTCTTCAAATAACAATAACAAAATTGGAGTATACAGGGTGTCCGCAAAGTTGGGGTTTTCCTTTACACGACGTGTAGATCTTGAAAACATAAGCAATTTTTCTTAGTACCATATACACCAATGTCTTGAGGGAATCGAGATAAAGGGCTCTGCAACATCAAAAATATCTGGATACCGTCCTGTAGCCGCGACATCACCGATTGGTACAAGGTCACTGGCTCAACCCGACGACAGAACTGGGTCGGGGTCAGTGTGTCAGGTCAGTATGCAACCTTCAACCGACGGTTACGGTCACGCGTGTAGAGGTAATCGCGTAGACGAGAATCTCTCAACAAGCACTAGAGACGTGGCTAGAGAAGTGCGAGTATCAAAAAGTGTGGCAAACGCTGCGTGAAGAGGGGCTGTATCCGTTTCACGTCCAACGTGTACAAGCCCTTCAACCTGACGATTTTCCAGCAAGAGTGCGGTTTTGTGAGTGGTTGTTACATCAACATGACAATAATCCGGACTTTTTGAAGTGGATATTGGTGACAGACGAATCTACGTTCACGCGTAATGGGGTGAATAACTTTCGCAACACTCATGTTTGGTCAGTAGAAAATCCGCACGCTTTCCGTCGGGCACATTTTCAACAAACATTTTCGGTGAATTTTTGGACTGGCATGGTGAACGGTATGCTCATTGGACCATTTATTCTCCCAAATCGATTGGACGGGATGCAATACCTAGACTTTTAACGCAACATTTTGCCTTCCTTGTTAGAATATGTGCCATTAAGTATAAGACAATCAATGTGGTTTCTGCGTCTGCTCGGTAGCGCATCAGCTGATTTCATTTTCTGTTGGAGCGGTATGATTTCAGGCAGAGACGTACTTAGCCCTTCTCGTCAACTGGAGAGTGAGTACTTTTTGCTTTATTTTTTTTTACTTGGTCGCACCCGTTTCACTACACATTACCTTCGTTATTTCAAGGGTAGTTGTTTCTGAAAAGGAAAACCCCAACTTTGCGGACACCCTGTATTGGTCAAGCAGTTTTTTGAGAATTTCCAATTGTTTATCCCAAAATACCTGTTTCTCGACCATCACTACTAGTTTATTGAGCAATAGCAGGGTTCGTTCAAAGAGCGATTGATAACAAAATACATGTGTTCACCTTGCCTACATGAATCGCAAACAATCCTGAAAGATAAATGTTATTTTTATACGAAAAACAAAGGTTACGTTTTTTTCTTCTAAACAAATTGAAACATTTCGTATTTGTGAATAATTGAACAAATGCGCTACGATATTCAAAAAACGTACGTTACTGTACACATTTTAAAACAAATATTCTATATTTTTTGTTGCGAGTTACTCACAAATACGAAACGCTTGAATTTATTTAGAAGGAAAAACGTAACCCATGCGTTCTTGCATAAAAATAACATTTATCTTCCAGAATGGCGTGTGATTCATATCGGCAAGGTGGAGTATTGTATTTTGAATTAATCCTGTATACTGCTCAATAAACTAGTAGTGATGGCCGGAAAACAGGTGTTTTGGGATAAACAATTAGAAATTCTCATAAACTACTTTACCAATATATTCCAATTTTGTTGTGGTTATTTAGAAGTACGAATCCTACGAATTTGAAGAATTTCAAATATGAGCGAAAAACCATCGTCGTATTGCCAACAAGTGTCAAAACCTGCAGTTTGCTTCGGTTTTCGGCCATAACTTTTTTGCTATTAGTCCGATCTTTTTACGTGTGGTCTCATTTTGTAGGTCCTATAAATAACTAAAAATCTTATATGAAGGGTTTTTTCGATCCTGCCAACACTTACGATTGCAAAACACACGTTTTCTCATTCTTTGTTGTCGAATAAAAAGTTTTCCCACAAAAATTAGTGTACCCATTATATGCGTCCATGTTTTGAATACCCCCTTGAACAACTTGCAGCAATAAAACCAGACTTTACAATTGTTTCGTAAGCCAGGGATACTTTCGTCTAATACGATTAGACTATAAGGTTAGTAGAACTGGGAAAAGCCTTCGCAGGTAGATTGTTCCACAATCTCGATACCTTAGGGAACAAGGAGCTTTCTTATCGTCCAGTTCTAGATCTACGAAGTTCAACACATTTACGATGGCAGGCCGTCAAGTGGGCGTGTCATCGTAGAGTAGACCTCTGAGGAGCAAAGCTCGTTCACATAGCGGTAGAAGGGAGCTAGGTCTCTGATGGTGACGGCTGGCCGGAGCGAAAGGAACCTCACACAATCCTACAGAGAAGAGTCATCGATCAGTCGACAACCCTCTTCTGAACAGCATTGAACATGCAGCTGTAGCTATTGTCGAAATGTCTTCGTGCCAGTTTAAGACTAGACTGGACGAGTTTACTCCACGGTTGCGTGACGTCACCTAGAAGGTTCCACGTGCATCGCTGGTACCCCAAACCATACTGCCTGTCGCTAATCAAGCTAAATATCTCTCACACTTTAAATAATAAACCTCAATTGTTGTAAATGAGCAGCGAAACGTTAAAAAAACATATTGAAGAAAGTATTCACCATGTATTTGCTAAGAAATTTGAAGCACCGCCTCGGCGACGTGGCGCAGGATGGAAGAATCCGGATAAACGATATGAATGCAATCGCGAAGGCTTAACAGCATATTCAAGTCGCTCATCGTAAAATGATAATTATCGTCAAATTCATTACTTCTTTAGGAGTGTGCCATTTTGAGTTTTTTAAGTTGACCGGCATAATTTTACCTAATGATTCGCTGGATACAGATATCACAGGTTTTTTATAAATGATATTTCGATGATTTTAAGAGTTTTAAGTTAGTCTTACTGGCAAATTTTTTTTAGTTTTAAGAGAGCTCCATGCCATGTAAAGGAAAGTTCTTAATTCCATCAACGTCATTGATTAGATGCAAGGAAGTTCAAAATGAAAAAATATTTGTTGAAATCAGCATACAGGGTTTGTCCGGAAAGTAATAGGACTCATTTTCTTCCGCCATGGCTGTACTTCGGAGCGTGCGCGCATCGACTGGGTTCGGTAGAGGGCGTTCTTAGCTAACGAATGAGCGGCTGGTCAGTTGTTTCCGAGCACTTGGAGAGTCAGGACAGGCATTTTCGCGCCACGTGTTTCTGTGAGTGGTGCAAGCCGAAAATGCAGCGTTCGTTAGAGCAGAGGTACGCGTGTGAAACTCGGTAAATCTGCGACAGAGACGTTTGATATGATCAAGCAGGCTTACCCAGGTGTTGCTTAAGCAAGAAGTGGTGTGTTTCGGTGGCACCAGGACTTTTTGGAGGGCCGGGAAGAGGTCGCTGATGAAGACCGTGCTAGAAGACCTTCGACTTCGACAAACACCGATAATGTGACTCGTGTACGCAAAGTATTGAACTCAGACCGTCGACTAAGTTTTCGTTTAATTGCCCAGATGTTAAATTTACCAAAATCTGTGGTTCATGACATTGTGACACAGCAATTGAACATGCGCAAGGTGTGCGCGAAGATGGCCCCAAAAGTGCTCACTGACGACCAGAAATTGCGGCGAGTGGAAGTGTGCCAAGAAAATTTGAACATGTGTGAAAGTGACCCCCAATTTTTGAATAACGTAATCACAGGTGACGAGTAGTGGATCTTTGAGTATGATCCCGAGACAACGAGGCAATCTTCTGAGTGGCACACGACGGCGTCTCCTCGCCCAAAAAAGGGAAGAATGAGCAAACCCAAAGTGAAAAAGATGCTCATTGTCTTTTTTGACATCAAAGGCATCGTCCACCATGAATTTGTTCCTCCTGGACAAACCGTCAACGCCAAGTTTCACGTAGAAGTGCTCAGGAGACTCAAACGAAGGGTCAGTCGGGTCCGACAAGACATCGCAGCCGACTGGAAGTTGCACCACGACAACGCCCCGGCTCACACCGCCTTTCTTGTGAACAGCTACCTGACCAAGGCCGGCATCCCAACGCTTCCGCAGCCGCCCTACAGCCCAGATGTGGCCCCCCAGGACTTTTTTTGTTTCCTCGCCTGAAAAGGCCGATGAAAGGCAAGCATTTTGAGACGACAGAGGGGATCCAAGCAGCATGCACCGCGGCTCTCAAGGCTGTTCCGGAGAATGCCTTCCGTGACGCCTTCAATGCTTGGAAATCGGGCTGGCAGCGCTGCATCGACGCAGAAGGAGCCTATTTTGAAAGTTTTTAAAGAATTGTAACGATTGGCTCAATAAATTTTTTTAAATCGACTCAGTCCTATTACTTTCCGGACAAACCCTGTATATCAGTATAATGTGCTAAAAATGTCATAAAGATTTCGTAGTTTGGTAAGAATTTTGCGCAAACTTCACCACTGTATAACCATTATTTTAAACGATCGCAACATGTGAATGTTTAAAATTGTGTTTGTTGATTAGTTTACTTATGTACAGTAATAAGTTTAGTATCCATACAGATAGAAACTTTTTCGTTCACGCTTTATCAACTGCCATTTCGGTTTTTGATGAGAGGGTGAATGAGCGCCGACCAAGTTATAACGTAAAACACATATAATGTCAAAAACACGATAAAATGTCAACTTCTTGACTAAGTAGGCCAGTTTGCAAATAGTTTATTCCCTGCTTACAAGTAAGCAGAAAGTGAACGCTAGTTCCAAGTTGACGCCTTGTAGGAAAACCTACAAAAACCCGACATAACGGAACCCTCCGAGTTTCCAGATTGCACACCAGCGGAGCTAAGTCATATTAAAGACCTCAAGGTGCGTAAGGCACCTGGGGAGGGTCAAATCTCCAACAAGGCGTTAAAAGCTGCTCTCTCCGAAAGCCCTGACACATTTGGTGCCAATAATCAATGCGACGCTCAGAATCCAGTACTTCCCTGCTGGGTGGAAGACTGCCGAAGTCATCATGATCCCAAAGAAGCTGGGTTCGATATTTCCTCAGGATTACCGTCCCATAAGTCTGCTGTCAGCTCCTTCTAAGCTGGCTGAAAAGGTGATTTATCGTCACCTTGGGAATTTTTCGTCAAATCACCATGTGACTCCTGACGTTCAATTCGGTGTTCGGTCCAAGCTTCGCACCGAGCTACAGGTAGTCAGGCTGGTGGATCATGTAACCAGACGGTTCACCCTCAGCATGAGTACTGGCATCTTGCTTCTGGATGTCCCAAAAGCCTTTGACAAGGTGTGGCACACGGGCATCCTTTATAAACTAATCCAGAAGGGTTTTCCTATCTTCTAAAATTACTGAAATCTTTTCTTGAAGGAAGAAAGCTTCGTGACAAAATTAACAATGTTTTGTCAACAACACGGCCAGTACGGACCAATCCTTTATTCGCTTTTTATCCATGATGTCCCTTACCCCAGCAACTGTGAAGTCTCCCTCTATGCTGACGACACTGCACTTGTCGCTCAGTCGTGTACTGGTGATCTGGTTCACGATGGATTGCGGAGTGCGGTGGACAAAGTACTAGAGTGGGCGGAACGGTGGCTGACTAAAATTAATCATTCGAAAACGCAGGCAATTTATTGCACTAAAAAACTTCTTGGCCCCCCAGCAGAGGTCTCTGTAGACGGCAATCGTGTACCATGGACAAATTCTGCCAAGTACCTCGGTGTCACCCTTGATAAAGGCATGACCTGACAGAAACATACAGCAGCCTTGAAAACAAAATTCCAAATTGTGTTTCAGCAACTATATTCTTTATGTAGATCCTCCAAATTGAGTGTGATAAACAAAGTTCGACTATATAAAATGATTATTAGACCAGCCATTACTTATGCATGTGCGGCTTGGTGTTTTCTTGCCAAGACACATATACAAAGTCTTCATGTACTATAAAGTACAACTTTGCGAACAATTTGCAACGCTCCATGGTATGTCTCAGTGGACTACACAGTGGAGCAAGTACGCAAACATTCAAGGCCACGGCTCGTACTGTAATCAAAAATTAGCGCGAACTTTTAGTAAACTTAAAATTACACTCTAACAAAACCGAATCAAAATTTGTTTAGTTCACCTCAAAATTAATCCATGTACCAAGTCAAAAAGCCTAGGTGTCTCCTCTTAAACAATTCTGTTTTTCTTTGCTCTTCTCCATTTTTCTTCTCTTTCCGTTTCTCTTTTTCCTTGACATTGTCTGGCTTCTGGGCAACCAGTACTGACAAATTCGACTAACGTACATTAGACAGTGACTAATGGGCAAAGGTCCTACGGACCTCCCAGACAAACAAATGGCGAATAGTACCCGACATAATGTCACTTTTTAAGTTACGTAATACCCCTGCCAGCAGTTGTCAGAAACCATCATCAACACACGCACTACGCTGCGATATAGTGCGGAGGGTCGACTTTGAAGCTCACTTGTTCTACATGTTGGGGTCTACAATATTCCGAATTAAAACAACAGTCACCAAAACTCATAACGATTTTGCAAGTTGAGAATTTTTAAGCAACTGTTGATCTCGTTACTTTTTTCTAAACAAGTTATTGCGTATAAATAGATATAACATTTGTTGACGAAGTTGGAATTTTTTCATTCTGCTGTTTATTCCTGTTGGTTATATGCTAATTTTAATTAAAGCTGACAGGAGTTGAGTGGAAGAGCATCAAGCAAAAGTACCCCTTTGAGGCTTCTCTGAATTTAATCTAAATTTATATTTATCTTCCTTTGGAATGTTTTACTTTCCACGCCAAAAATTCAGAGAAATATTGTAACGTGATAGTGACAGTGATCCCATTTAATAATAATAATAATAATAATAATTATAATAAAGCGTCTTTATTAATTAAAGTACAGTGTAGCGGGCGAAGTTTACCTAAATTGCTAATACAGGGTGTAAGCGTTATGATATTCATTATTTAAATGGGTGATAGAGGGGCTTAAAAGAAGCAAAAAGTTTCATATAACATGGGGATCAAAACGGCATTTTTTTAGAGAAAAGTGACTTTGAAGTAAAATAAAATCTGACAACGTCGCAATGCCAGACGCAAATTACGACGGAAAGCAGTGTAAATAAAGATGGAGTTTGTTATTTTTGGCTCTTAGGTATTATTTCATTCTTTGATAATGTACTCGTAAAATGCAAACAATTAAAACAAAAACGGACTTACCACTAACTGTATCAGCGCTTCACCTGGTGTGTAAAAGTTTATTGAACGTATTAAAAAAATCCACTTATAAATAAGGGACACAATTTTGATTGATACATTGTTTTTCTTTTTAAAACCCACACTGCACTTTTTTGTATTTAAAGAAGGTGTTCAAAATGTCCTCCACTTTCCACACAAGCTTCATTACGACGAACCCAGTTCCTTCTTACTCTAGGTCCTCGAAGTTGTCCATATATCATTTCAGTCGCATTAAAATTTTATTCGCGAAGTTGTGCTTCAGTTGTTATTGGACCAGCCCCATATACCATCCCTTTAAGTTCTCCCCAATACCAGAAATCCATCGGATTGAGGTCAGGAGATCTTGCTGGTCATTTTCGAGGATCAAGAGCATTTCGACCGATCAAGCGATTTGGATAATGTTCATTCAAATACTGAATTTTTTTTTATACTCCAACTACCACGAATGCCTAAGGCCTAAGCACCCATTGGGTACCGTGGGGCTATAGGGGGATCAGCGTGTCAGCGTCAGCGCTCTCCTATTGTGAAGATATGTTTTCTTTTTAATTGTAGGAAATTTCAGGCTGATAAAACATGATATAACTCAAAAGCAAGCACAATTTGATGCAAATAGATGTTTGTGACATAACCTCAAAATAGAGCGCTGACACGAAGAAGTAGAAAACTATGACAACCGAGGAGGCCATAAAGGCGCCCTACAACTGTAGGGACGACTGACGATACGGGCCTTAAAGCTTAAATGAAACTAATACATCATCATTAGTTGAGATCAATACATTTGGCAGCAAAGTAATTTAAAAATGAAGAATGAACTGACTCGTTAGGCAAGTAAATGTTGAAAATGGCCACCATGACTCTCCATGCAATAATAAAGATTTTGGACAAAACGTTGCCGCACATTTTGCAATATTTGAGGAGTAATTTGAAGGCACTCATTCACAATTCTTTGTCGCAGGTCTTCTAATGATGTTGGCTGAGTGGCATAGATTTTGCTTTGTAAATGACCACACATAAAGAAATCCATAGGTGATAAATCTGGCGATCTTGGGGGCCATTCAAAGGCACCTCTTCTACCAATCCATCGATCTGTAAACGTCTGATCTAAATACTGTCGAACACGTAATGCGTAATGTAGTGGGGCATCATCCTGTTGGAACATCAACCTATTCGCAATGTACCGCCGATCATTCTGATTTTCAATTATGGCTGTTAATGCAGGATCTATGGCGTCTTCCAGTAATTATAAAAAATACCAGCCCAAACATTTAATTTTTGTGGCTGCTGTGTATGACCCTCATGATAAATTCTGGGATTAGAATCGGACCAATATGGGCAGTTATGACGATTTAGTACGCCATTTAAGAAAAAGGAACATTCGTCGGAAAAGCAAGTGTTGAATAGAAAATGTTCATCGTTTATAATTCGTTCACTTATATCTTCACAAAATTGTAATCGCCGATCAAAATCGTCTTCATTAAGTTCTTGTACCAGGTGAATTTTATACGGATGAAAACTATGGGCCTTTAGAATCCGTTGGACAGTACGTCGACTAACACCACACACAGTCTCCAGTTTGCGGATACTTAACGTAGGATCTTCATAAACTTGCCCTAAAACCCCCACTTCTATTCCTTCGTTCCTTATGGGATTTTCAATCTTGCGTTTTTTATTGGCGACTGACCCAGTTTCCCGAAATTTAGCTAGTTTTAGAACATATTTTCGATGCACTTTACTGTTCTCATGTCGCTCATTAAATATTTCTGCTGTTCTATTGGCGCACTGATTATTTCCGAAAAATATTTCGATAATTTCAACTCTTTCTGCTGTGGAATATACCATGGTTAATTTATGTAATAAAGCGTTACAAGTTATTTTAGCAACAAAGTTTGGTCAAATCAATCGCAAACTATGTACTAAATTCCTATTTAAAATAAGTACGAGATATTTCCTTATCTTTCTGCAAGAAATAACTTTTTTGCCACAAAAAAAACGCTCCAATAACTATTTTCAACAACAAAATGATAAACAAACCATGGGCATAGTGAAGAAAAGCATTTACTTGTTAAGTAAATTTCTGGTAGTACAAACTAATCTGATGTACCTATTAAAGTATACTTTAAGCTTTAAATCAATGAATATTCAAAACTACTGAACTGAAGCTCATAGATTTTACATCATTATAAAGGGAATTGAAAGACCTTTAAAATAAGATATCACTCGACCCCCCTTTCCATTTAAGATTTTACGGTTGGTGTCACCCCCGCCCAGTGGGTTGCACGTGTTAACGTGATTTTTTGCCAAAGTTGTGTCCTCCTCGAAAACAAAATCGACGGGTCTGAGCGTTTTTCCAAAAAAAGAAAACTGAGCTGCCAGTAAATGCGTCTGTTTCGTTTTCGATGCGCCACCCTGTATAGTAAGGCCAGTTGACGCAGTTACCGATGAGGTGAGTCGACGCACTTTTAATAATTGTTTTTAATTGAAAAAATATTTTTTGGACAATAACCAATAACAAACTTAAATGATACGTTTCTTTTTGAATTATTACTGAATTTTAAAATAAAGATAGACGTCACTTGTTCTCTTACCCTCACTTGACGAACTGAAATTATATTCTTTTACAGACATGCCTATACAATACAAAAGAAAAGGAAGCGTTTCTTTTGGCAAATGGTCAATACAATCGACATTTTTTGTATCAATAAATACTTTGTTAGTTCCTACTTTGGTTTCTAATTTCGTTAGAGTTAGCTTTCTTGGTTTTGTGTTTTTAAGTTTAAATGACTCTTTATTTTTTAAGTTCGTTTTTCGGTAACACAGATTTGTTTTGCAATAAATGCATTAATATAATGACGTGATGGTTTCTTGAAAAGGTTTAAACACATTTCCCATATTAAATTTTGAAAGTGTGGTTTAAGAAAAGAATGTGTCGACTCACCTGAGCCTCTGCGTCATCTCTCCGATATACATAGGGTGAGATGACGCAACGTTAAGAAGGAAATTAGGCTGGATTTTTGCAAAACTTAAATTTTAATGTCAAATTCTTGATTGCTAATGAAAACCTAATACTTTGCTTCGTAAAAATCTGGATTTGTTTTTTCATTTTTATTAAAGTTTAGAATTTAGACCAGTTTGAAAAAAAGGGCGTCATCTCTCCTCGATTTACCCTATCTGGCACTGTAATTCAGTGGCCTAACAATGAGGAAAAAAACCTAGAGTTGCATCTAAATGTCATATACGATGCTGTCACTGTCAACTCAAAGGTATTTTGACAGACAAATGTATACTATTCGTCATCATTCGTCAGAGCGGTCCGGTGGACCTTTGCTCTTAGTTAAAAGTCTCGTCGGTCTGTTAGTCTGTCAGGTCTGGCTACCCAGATACCAAACATGTTTAAGGGGAAAAGGGAAAGAAGGAAAGAAAGGAAGGAAGAAATAGACTAAAGAAAAGAAGTAAATCATTTGAAATAGCTTAAGCATTATTGCTTTGACTACTCGAATTATTTTGTAACTCCAAAAAATTATTTTGATCGGTTTTGTATACTGAAATAATTTGGGCTGGTCTGAATTCACAATTTAATTTTGATCACAGTGCGAGGCGCGGCCTGAAATGTTTGCGAACTTGCTCGACTGTGTAGTCTACTGAATCACGCAACAGAGGGTTGCTGTGCGATTCCGCTTGATTATAACGCCACTGCGCCTGTTGTTTTATGTAATACCTTAAATATAGGATATCAAGATCTCTGTGAATAGTCTCATTTGACACGTACCAAGAGGTGTTAGTAATTGTGCGTAGGGTTATGTTTTGCAGGACTTGCAGTCTCTGCATGTGCGTCTTGGCAAGAAATCACCAAGCCTCGCATGCGTAGGTGATTTTGGGTCTTTGACCATTTTATACAACCGAATCTTGTTGATCAAACTTAATTTTGAATTACTGCACAACAGAGGATAAAGCTGCCGAAAGGTTATTTGGAATTTTGTTTTCAAAATATCAGTATGTTTCTGCCAGGTCAATCCCTTGTCAATGATGACTCCAACATACCTGACAGATGATAAATGCAGGTTGTCTATTGTACTTAGCCATTCAATGGCTGCGGAAAGATCGCCTGCAATGCCTGAGTGGCGCTAATCAGGAGACTTATTATTTGTTGAAGGGACCTAAACGCAGTTGCTAGGTCCACATTCTGCGTGTTCATGGGCGTGATTCGCCCTTGGCGGGGTACTGTGCTGTTCAACTCACCAGCAACGTGAGATTGTTGAGATAATGCACCGTCAGTCGATGCAGTGGCCAAAGATTGAGAAGATGTGGTCGCTGCATCGACCGTCATAGGACAAGTGGCAGAAGAAGTTGATACGTTTAATGAAGCAGAAGGTTTTGAGGGGACTGTCAACTTGAATTTTGATTTTGCTTTTGGAAGAGGTGGGAAGTCATCCGTCTTGTCGGTTTTGTTCGTTTTGTCGATGCGTCTTTTCCTAGACTTGGCCTGGATGAATCCGTCATTCTGTATTTCATCGTCGGTCGATGTCACGCCAGTTAAATTTTCAAAAGGTCTTAAATTGACAGCCTTGCCAGATTTAGAATAAAAATTTGCATTATTGATTGACTGTGTTACCTGGGTGGTCAGGCAGTCTATTTTACTGTTTTGATCCCTAACTGTCTCAGTCAGCTCCTTTATTTGCTGGGCCTGGCTTTCGATGATCAGGGTCTGGCGCTGGATGGTTCCGTCGTTTTCGTCTGCTACAGCTGGTGTCATCAATTCCTTTGATTTCTTGGTAATTTCTGTTCTCTCCTTCTGGCTGGGTCTATTCATCATCGGGGACGCTGGGGGATCATTACTTTGACCTCCAGAGTCTATCTCCATGTTTTTAAATCGCGTTTTCTATTTAAAAACTTGAAAACTTCCACGAGTAAAAATATGACGTATTGTCAATTATCCCTTATACAGGGCGAATGACAGACAAATGTGTTCTAGCAGGATAAAATTTTTGAAACCGTCTTTTGACAACATATGCGCGTTGGAGGAGCTCATAATCGAGTGTCAAATATGCCATAGAAACATAAAGTGGTTTTGGCTCCTAAAAGTTTTGATATCCATCTTGGACGATGCGGCCCATTAGAGCTGGTTTTCGGACCAATTCTTCACTCACCTTTCAGACATGACGTCCCGTGCCCGCAAAATTGTAAAGAGTATCCTATGTAGTGATCATATTGCATTGGGCGTCATATTTCCGGAATCCGATTTACTGTAGATTGCGAGGTGCGTTGAGTGTGACTTTCGAATGGGCAGATCGGCGGATGATCATGATTAATTATTTGAAAATGCAAGCTATCAATTTTAATAAAAATGTAGCAGCGTACCGTATGTGGCGTTCTGCCAAGTACCTTGGAGTTACTCTTGACAAGGGGATGATTTGGCAACATCACACCGAAGCACCTTTTTTCTTGAATTCTTAGCTACCTTGGTAGTATACGTTTTTCGCTAAAAGTTCCGCTCAAGTAATTTTAGAAAAGCCTCAAACAGAGCGACTTCGCGGCAACTTTCCGTTGTTTGTTTCATAGCACACTAATACTTTTTAAATTAGAGCACTACGTTTATTCCAGCTAAAAAGTTATAAAGTTTAAATACATCACGCTAGCTTTCATGTGAACAAGCGTGCTGCTTCTTAGAAAGTTGGATTTATCCAGTGTGTTCCCAAGGGTTACCCCAGATGTTGATATTCTAGTACGGTTTGAAGCTGCACATAAGGTATGCTCTTATATTATACACGTTCAAGGGCGGATTCAGGATATATTTCATTTAGGGCGGGGGTATGTTGGATTCAAACGATATTTGGGGCTGGTCATTTTTTAACCTCAGTGGAACTTCTAAAATTTATCCTATTATTGCTCCTTAAATCCATTGTGTTCTATCTGGTCAAGGCCAGCTCTGTTAAGCGACAAAAAATAAATAAAACATTCTGAGGGACCTCGATACATATTCCAGTCCATTCCACACAAAACAATGTCGTTGATTGCGAAAACGAATGATAAATTCACATTATCGTATGGACGCTAGACCAGACAAAGAAGGATGTCTGTGGACCATCTATAGATCGTGTCTTGAGACCGTCTCCAGACTGCCTATAGACAAATTGCGCAACGGGGTGTACTAGTATGTGATAAGCTCAAGGATTAAGACTCTGAACTGCCCATTAAACAAATCAAGAAAATGGTGCAAATACTGACACAATCAAGCACTATTATATCAGCAGTATAGCAGCAGCAGTTTAGGCAGCAGCGGTGGCCGCAGTAGTAGACTCTTCGGTCTCCTGATCAGTCGCCGTGCGCTGTGCGGGTTCGAGTCCCGTCCCAGGAGAAATGTTTCTCTTGGCTATGGATGTTGTGATTGTCCGTAGGTGGTAGATGGTCTCTGACTGACGAACGCGGAGGTACCACCCGGCGGATCTCGTAGGCGGAGCCACAGCATGTCCTTCCGGTCTGATTTCAGAGAAACATCTGTGCAGCAGGAAAGACTGCTGCGGACAAAGGCCACAACTCCCCCGTTCTTTCTCAGATTGGAGTTCACCTCGTAATTTGGTAAGCTAAGATGGTTAATCGGTGCGGACTCTGAGATTTTTGTTTCCGCCAAGAAAGGCATGGCGGGACGATTGGATTACAACTAGTGATGAACAGCATCAATGTTGCTCTTAATCCAAACGATGTTCGTGAAACAAATTTTATCTTCGATGTTGTTCCCTCGAGTCCACCCTCCACCCGGACATTCTGAGAGTGGAGTGAGCTTACATCCGAAATTCTTAGTACTCGAGGGATCCATCAGCATTAATTTCTTTGTTTTGGAAGATAACCGACTGCATAGCTTAGGTGTGGAAACCCTGGGAAACCCTGGGAAAAAGCTATAGGGTGGCACCGCCTCGGTCGACTGGTCCTTGTCGACCACCTTCTTTTTGCGTGTTAATGATATTAAATAGGCCTAAAGTGGCCCGCTGGTGGACTTGTACCGTCACCAGGTAGTCGGTACTGAGGGTGTACAATTACTTGTACTTGTATGCTGAATACAACAACTTCCGGAAGAAGCATTTGCCACGGCCCTGCTCAGTGGGGGTTGGGGATTTTGAAATTCAATATAGATGTTACAGTTATTTTTCAGACTTTCGTTGTCGAACTTGGATTTACGGCATAGTTGTTTTCCTTGGAAAAACTATATCTGTTAGATCGTAATTATTTTGATAATGCATGCTTCTACTAAACAAGTTCAGGAATACAGGGCTGCACATATTCACGTATAGTGCATCAGTTCTGAGATTTAAACGAATTCAATATAGCAACATAAATAGACACATACGCGAAAAGGGATGCGGGACGTGTGGAATTGATTTTGTGCATCGATCGACGCAGTTTCTAGACAGGCCACAGGCGCACCTAAACAAATCTCATAAATGTCTATTTCCAATTTAGGCATTCACCTAACATAGTGCTTCGCTGCAACACCAACCCCGAACAAATACAGTCAAACTTTACTTTTTAAGTGCAATCTGTATAACTAATATATTACACAAACTTAGATTTGTCACAAGTTACAATACTCGTCTATACGTATAAATCGTAAGAGTTGTGCTGTAAGCAAGCGCTGTCAAAGAGGGACAGCATTTGGAATACCAAAGGTTACCAAAAATCATAATACTCAGTTCCTATAGCTATAACTTATAGTTAGTATGCCTCTGTCACCATGATGTGAGAGAAAGTAACACAATGGTGCTAGATTGCAAAAGCAAATGCCAGAAATCTAGGGGGGGTGGGGCGCCCCCGCGCCCCCCTATAAAGCCGTCAGTGTACACGTTATCATAAAAAACTGCTATTTGTGCTATTTATGTTGGCAAAATTAATTATGAGGTTCATTCACGTTTTCCCTAGGACGTGTCGATTAATGATCTTGTTAATATCTCGGATGCTATAGAAAAGAAAAAGTACTGTCACGAGTTCTTGTGTATAAAAATACCTACTAAGGTTAGAGCTTTTGAAGGGCGGCGCTAAAAAATAGTTTTTCTTAAATAAATTTTGGATACAGGTTTTGACAGCCTAGTAGTTAGCTTTTCAGGGACGGATGAGCCCTAACGTGATATTACTGCTTTTTGCATCCAACATAATAATGGATCAAAACTAGTGATTTTGGAAAGCTTTTTGCTTAATTCCTGTAAAAAACAGTTTCTGAAATAACGTATTGTTTTCAATACTGTTCCTATAACTAGATTGCAGCCGATTTCCTGAAAACTTATCAGAATTAATAACTTTTTCTTCACTTAATCCGGTATCAAACCTAAGAGAAAACGGAAACAAAAGACAGTGTTGCTCTCAAAAATCATTCAACTTATCGATGACAAACAACAGTACATTTTTATTAAGAGCAAGCCTTCAAAAACTTGTTTTTGAGCCACTATCATACAGGTTGTGAGAAAGCGGTACTACGTTGGACCTTTTTATTCTTGGTGATTTAAATGATTAATTAATTTCAATCGACACCATCTTGTGCATTCCCGATTGGTTAATCTGTTTAACATTTGTTTACGTACGCAAAAGTTAATTAAGGAGACTGATTTAGAGTAGCATCTGTTAGGGGCCTGTACCACCGACCGAGAGCATGTCGTACTATGTAACAGCGTGACGTAAATATCTTGGTCAGTATCTGGAATAATGTGTATAGCCATGAGCAATTTTGGATGAAGCTGAGACTAATGGCTTCCAACAAAGGTTGACTCCCATCAATGTTTTTCTTGCTTTCATTAAGGTACAACACGGTGCGATAGACGCATTGAACTGCTTTACTGTAATACATTCATTTTCAACGTGTATTCACACAAAGCAATGATCGCTGCTGATCTAGGTCAAGAGATACGTAGATTTTGTATAAAGAAATCCTACAATGTGTTAGGGCTGGAGCATTTTCTGCCATTTTGATAAACACATTTGATACAAAATTTGGAAAACCAACTATGGAAAAAAGTAAAGGAATAAAAATTTGTTATATAGTCAACATATTACGAGGAATTAAAGGGTAAAGGTACATGTAATTATATTTCTGCTTATAATTGCTAAACCAAGAATCTAAGAGTATAAAAACTGCTATTTCTGTAGAGAATAAAATCAACTGCAAAAAAGGTCTTTCACGTTTTGAGGGTTCCTGGAATTATAGAGAGGGAAAGTTGAAAATTCGTATCAAAGCAGTCGCGAGACGTACTCTGCACGCTACGTGTAATGTCCACGTAATCCACATATAACATTATTTCACGTGGAAATAACTTTATAAACATTATCTATGACAATACCAGTTTAAAGTGAATCCACTTTTACTACCACGTGCAAGTATGGAAAATGTAATATTTTTTGATAGTTCGTAGCTTTTTCATTATGAAGATCATGTCACTCTCTTCCTCGTCGTCTGCTCCCCTGGCGATTTTGTCACTGACTGTTTACATTAATGGATAATGCTGGTTCATGACATCACCCCCCTTTTTATTAAAATCGTTGCAACCGTTTCTGAGGCTACGAAGTGTCGAAATCTCCAGTGCATGGATGGAAGTGAGTGACTAATTCTAAAATATTACATTTTCCATACTTACATGTGGCAGTAAAAAAATGGATTCCCTGAAATAGTATACTTGACTTTTCTCTGGAGCAGGAAATACTGCTGTGGAAAAAAGCTACAGTTTCCCCGTTCTTTCTCAAATTGGAGTGCACCTCGTAATTTGGGAAACTAAGATGGCTAATCGGTGCAGAGTCTGAGATTTTTGTCTCCGCCAAGAAAAGCATGGCGGGACGATTGGATTGCAAGTAGTGATGAACAGCATCAATGTTGTTCTTAATCTCTTATATGTTCGTGGAACAAATTTTATCTTCGATTTTGTTTCCACCCTCCACCCGGGCATTCCGAGAGTGGAGTGAGTTTACGTCCGTCCATTAATTTATCAAACGAAAATATCTTTACATATACTTTTACACAAATTTTATCGTAAGCTGTTGAACTATACAATTTTTTATAAAATGAAAATGATAAAGAATGTCATTACCAACAAAATTGCTTGTATTTTTTACAAATGATTGGCGGATTTCGAGATTTTCGGGAAAATGGCGGAAACAACTCCAGCCCTGTCATGAGGACAACTTGAGCTTATCATAAGGAATCAATTATTGATAGTCATAGAAGAATTCTCCATGTCACCATAGAGATCCGTCCAGTATTATGGCTATTATTGTGTAAAAGAAACAATTTTGGAGCAAAGACAGGAATCTGGGGACATTCCAGTTGACAATGTGGAATTACGGGAGAGCCTATCAGTCACCACGGGAAAGGGGTCATCTGCAAAGCCTCTTCAGAACGCTTATTCAGTAATAATAGTAATAACTTGTAGAAGGGCGTTATGCTACGTCCCCTACTCAGATTACACAAGCAATATATTTGTTTTTTATTGTTTTTGTAATGAGCCAAAGGCATCACTTCACACCACATCAATATAATTTATTCAAAATAACCGTTTCAAACTGAAATCGATGAAAATTTGAGGTTTCGCGAACATTTGAATAACCTTATATACATAATTTATATCGATCTAAGATGCTAACAGAAATTGTCTAGGCTGGTTAAAGATGGCACATTTAATAGAATACCTGTCCTTTATACATAACATATCTTCATTAACAGTGGTTCTTCATAGTTCGTCACTTCTTATACGATGCATGCATGTTGTTCAATAACTTGGATTATATAACAAAAATTCTGCCTCTATAGGTTGCCTGCGAAAGGTTGGGAGTGTCAATGTTACAATTTTATTTTCTATTTTAAAGTTTGTCATCAGATTGCTTTAAGCTTCATGAATAATTTAAGTTTACAATAAGTTGTTAAACATCATGGAGTATACGTTTGATCAATATTCTGATATGAATTTAATGTACGGATTGGCAAGATGTAATGCTTTAAAAGCATGAAGATTCTACGCTGAAAGATTTCCTAATAGACACCTGCCTAATTCAAAGTCTTTCCAACGAATCGATCAGCGGTTACGAGGAACTCGTAAAAAATGATTATAGCCTTATTTTGCTATTTTTGCTCAAAATATAGCCCGACATATGGAGTTCCCAGAGCTGTACGTACAGCTGAAGTTGAAGAAAATGTTTTAGATGCTGTCTTTGAAAATCCTACAGCTGGGGTTAGGAATGTAGTTCGAGAATTTCAAGTTTCCAAATACCATTTTTCAAGAGCAACTGCTCCATCCATACCACCTGCAAAAAGTACATAGTTTAAGCGCGGATGATGACCCCGCAGAGGTAGAACTATGTTACAAGGCTCTTAAGGACGTTTAATTTAACCACGACAATGGTGTTACTTCGTTAATATTATTTTCGGACGAAGCAGGATTTGGTGGAAGGGATGGGCCCATTAACTCGCATAATCTTCACAGTTATGCAGACGAAAATTCTCATACAATAATACAAGCCCGTCATCAAGTACAATTTCAAATTAATTTATGGGCAGGAATAATTGGACAATATTTAATAGGACCCGTTGAGTTACCAAAATGGCCAAAGGTATTTACAATTTCTTGAAGAACAATTATCTACTCTGCTGGAAGATCTCCCATTACAAACACGCATGAATATGTGGTTTGTGCACGACGGCGCTCTACCTCATTTTAGTATATTAGTTAGAAAGCACCTCAATAGAGTTTGTCCAGACCAGTGGATGGGCCAATCCGGACCTGTATCGTGGCCGCCTAGTCACCAGATTTAAATCCTATGGATTTCTTCTTCTGGGGCGATTTAAAACGACGCGTTTACAATACGCCAGTGGAAACTGTAGATGATATTCGACAAAGAATTTTCCACCATAGCCAGGAAATGAATTATAAGATCCAAATGCTTTGGAGAGTGCATCAAGGATTAGTTCGTCGAGCTCGACAGTGTGTTAGGCAAGATGGTGTTCATTTTGAACAATTTTTGTAGTAATTGTTTCCGTTTATTAGTTTTGTTGCCATCCTCATAGCAACGCTACAGAGATATTATCCAAAACAACTTGATTATTATGTTATAAAAATGTTTTATCATCATGGTAAAAATAATGCACAGGAACTTTTAACAACAAATATCTCGAAAACTATTAGCTTTAGATACTCAAGTTAACCTTTTTTGTTGTGGAAATATGGGAAAATAAGATTTTCGGTCAGTTGCTGTATACAGCAACAAGGAAAAATTGAAAATTAAATTGTAACTTTGGCACCCTGTATCTCGCAAATTATCAACTTTTGGACTGATGTATGATTAGGTGAATTCACATATTTTGGTCTGTACTATCTCAAGTTTCGAGATGGCCCAACTTAGAAAACATTTAAGAACTCTTCTATTCAATGAAGCTTTTTAAACGCGTTTTTCTACAGTATATACTTTATTGCTACGACATATTTGTGCTGATCAGTTTCTTGCTCATTTTCTTCCTTTCAGTTATGTGTCGTGCTCCTGTACTTTTCTATCAAATATTTTTATGCAGTAAATGATTAAGTTTAAGAATAGCTGTTATAGCTAAGCGGTTCTCTTATTTCATTATAGATCTATTATATGCACTTTGCTTTAATTAAAGACGGTTTATTAATATTATTACAAAATATATTAATATCAAAGAAAATAAGGCAGAACAGCATGATATATGTAGCTCATCGAAACATCATTAATCTTTGATATCAAGAACAATAATATGAGCTCTACCTAATCAGTGGATGCATTCTTTTGGAGAAAACGCCAAAGATGCTAGTCGTCTGCAAAGTATGTGATAAGACAGGAATCATGTTCGAAGCAGGATCTTCGATAACGCCACAGGCCCATTAAAAAACATCTCAAATTATTTACTTACATCATAGCATATTGTCGCACAATTTTTCAATCGACCCTCATATTATATGAAACTGCTCAATCTTACGGATATAGCTGGCTAGAGCAAAGAGCATTCCCTGTGTTTACAGTCGACTTACCTTTTTTACTAGCATGAAAACTGTCTTCGCGAGCAATGTACTGGATATCGTAGGTAAAAGATGTGTAAGGCAGCAGGATTTTATCCTTATTTATTTTGTAAACAGCGTATTTGAAAGCCACTTCCACAGCAGTGTCCTTTTGGTCCTCGGTGAATATCGCCCCTGTAAAGAAGGATAAATATATATTTCTGGAAGGTCTTATGTTCGAATTTGTGAAAGGCAACGTATAATCTTGATTTATTCGTCCGGTCGCACCGAAAAAATGTGCCTTGAAAGGCTTTGAGAGGTGGCACTGAAAATTTAGTTGGATCTCGATTGTAAGCCCAAGCTATATTTTTACAGCCTTTTGCTTCAAAATATGTGTGATTGATTGTGGAGATCATGGAGATGAAATATCATATACATATATATACAGGGTGCTTCAGTTTATTGTTGCATAACTTTAAGATTCGATAGAACTTTTAAAATTAATGCATAAAGTCTATATAAACATGGGTCGAAAAATGCGTGGCTTCCGAAATACAGGGTGTTTAAATTTACTTTCTAAAATAGTTTTTTTAAATATTTCGAACAATATTTGATGTATAACAGTGAAAATTGGTATACAAGGGTTTTTTGGTACGACAAAACGAACCATGGACATAGTTTTACTGTAACCCCTAGAGGGCGCTCTCTACTGTACCTGTAGTGTATTAAAATGATCGAAAAAATTTTCTTAGTGCAACTTTTTACTTTTTGAATAAAAAAACTGATTCTTCGCACTTTTCAACATAAAAAAGGTCTCTTGTGAATTTTCGGTATAGTTAGCTGTTTTTGTGATATTTCGATTTTTACGGTTAGATGCATTTTTAATTATATATGATAAAATAACGTTAAAAAGTCAGTATCTCGATAATTTTTAGAAGTAGGCTGTGCCTGCAAATATTTTTGAAATTGAAAGCAGAATAAGGTTAAACGTCAATTAGTTGACAGTTAGTTTTGCTGTCTGTTGAAACCTGAAACGTTTTTTTGCAATTGCTAATGCACGAAATTTAGTTTCTTTTACCTGTTTTTTTTTGTAAGTTTTATAAAAATGCCATTTTTATTCTGCAATCAAGAGTTAGCGGATATTCATTTTGTGTATGGCTTTGTAAATGGAAACGCAGCAGAAGCAGCCAGAGAATACGCACTAAGATTTAAAAACAGACGACATCCAACTCGGTCAGTATTTGTAAGAGTGCATCGCCAAATAATTGAAAACGGTTTTGGAAATCTCCAAAGGGATCAAAACATAAATGTTCGTCAGCGCAGATTTACCCGTATGATTTTGCGTGAGTTTGATAGAGATCCGACCACAAGTGTTAGGAGAGTTTCTGGTGCCTTGGGAATTTCAGCAAGCCATGTTCACCGTGTTCTTAGAAATGACCATAGACGTCCTTACCATTTGCAACCTGTGCAAGGACTACAGCCAGGGGACGGAGAACGAAGAATCACATTTTGTCAGTGGGATCTTGATAGAACTGATAATAATAGTCGCCTGGCCTCCACGATCCCCTGACCTAAATCCATTAGATTTATTTGTGTGGGCATTTCTAAAAGAAAAAGTATTCCAGACTCCCGTAACCACAAGAGATATGCTAATAGACAGAATCAGGAATGCATGTCATGAAATAAGGCCTTATTTGAATAATGCTATACCACGTTCGATCATTCGTAGATGTGAATTGTGTATTGAACAATTGGGTTTACATTTCGAGCAACTACTTTAGATTTTGTATGTTTGTCCTAACTATCCAATACCATTTTAGTTGTAAATAATTAATTTAATTTGTTAAAAATAATATTGGAAAATTAAACAAATTAATATTCTGTTCTTTTTGTGTTTATTTGGAGTTAGGAATTATTGCTGTGTTTAAAAACACAATCTAAACGATCATCTTAATTACTTGTAATGCCCAAATCGAAAATGTAAAAAAAATATTATTTTTCCATAAATAATTAAAAATGCATCGAGCCTTAAAAATCGAAATATCTCAAAAACGGCTAACTATAACGAAAACTCACAGGAGAGCTTTTTTATGTTGAAAAGTGCGAAGAATCAGTTTTTTTATTCAAAAAGCAAAAAATTGCACTAAGAAAAAATTATCGGTCATTTTAATACACTACAGGTACAGATTAGAGCGCCCTCTAGCGGCTACAGTAAAACTATGCCCATGGTTCGTTTTGTCGTAACAAAAAACTCTTGTATACCAATATTCACTGTTATACATCAAATATTGTTCGAAATATTTAAAAAAAACTATTTTAGAAAGTAAATTTAAACACCCCATTTTTCGACCCATGTTTATATAGACTTCATGCATTAATTTTAAAAGTTCTATCGAATCTTAATGTTATGCAACAATAAACTGAAACACCCTAGATATATAAAAATGAAAATTGTATTAAAGGCAACCAAGTTACAAAATTTAAGCTTCCCTACAAGTTTCTGTTGCGAAATTTGGACTGATTTTACTATTTTCATTGTTTTTGCTTTCCCCGCCAATTGTCGAGTATTGTAGTCGTAAAATATTTTAGATACTTTAAATCCAGATATTATCTACGTGCTCATCATGCCATATCACGCATGTCTGTAGGTCAATCTGTTGAATCTGTAAATTAACAATAAATCATTCACTCTTACTCTCACTCTAATAAAATAATTCATGTTTCACGATAAAATTATTGAAACAATTCACAATTCAGTTAATTGGTATACTCTTAACAAAATATACTCTAATGAGTGGTAAAAAATATTGATTCACTTTTGTCTTTCATTTATATTTATTTTATTTGCATTCTTTGTGTTATAATAATATTATATAATGTATTTATTTATTGTAGTATTTTATTATTTATCTAGTCTTGATCCTCCGTTCTTAATATTTTATTTGGACGCTCTACTTCTTCTTCTTCAATATTTGTATAGCTCGTTTCCCCAAATAAGTCATCTATTTTCTCTGCTCTTCATCATCGTCAATTCCAATTACAGCAAGGTTGTAGCATTTTGTGTCATCATCATCAACATTACAATTTATGCACAAAGGTGTGCAATTCAACCCATCTTTTTTGCAATTATAGCTACCGGTTTGGCAACCAGTAGTTGCAAGAAATTCGTTTGATAGTATCGTCTGGTATTAAACTGTCCATAGTACAGATCGGTCCGAAACCGTTGTCGCATGCGATAGAAGGTTTTTTATATGCATTTTTTAACCACCTATCCAGATCAACTTGTTAAAATAAATTGTATTAATAAATAACGGTGTTATTTGTTAACCTTAACATCATTTTCAACAACAATTTTGGAATAAAAAATTAATTTTTTGCACGAATTCTTGAAGTTGAAACCTTCAATAATCTATTTCCCTTTAGTAAAATGTTCTAGGACCATATCTTGAGCAGTTGTTTAAATAATTCGTCTCTGGGATAAACAAGTAGCTTTTTACTTAAACTAGTTAGCCCATCATTCTCACAAATTTTTACTGATTTACAATTGTTATAGTTATAAACATTTATACAATATTGCTTAAATGCCCCGTTTTAACTTAATTGTTTTTCGATTTCAATTCTTAATTTTCTTCTTAATGTTTATGCTCCGAGATCTCCAGTTTACCGATTATTTATAAAACTTAATTTGAAAATTATACAAGCAAAATACTGAATTTAGGGCTTTTCCTATTGTTTATAAAAAACGCATATCTGGCTGTATCTTTTATGAATTTGTCATTAGGAAGACCCTCCTTTCCATTTAAAACTTTCAGATGTGTTCTAAAAAATTTTTTCACCTTTTTTTTTTAACTAACCTGGACTTTTTGAGAGGCTTCAGGCCCAATATGGCCACGCAAAAAGCAGTAGGAACTTATTTTTTAAATGGTTACTAAAGAACCTTTTTCTTTTCCCGCTTGGCCTTATTACGCCAGTTGGCGGGCAGCACTAAACCAGTCTATGGGCAACCTTGATATAAACCTATTCCTAGCTACTACATTTACGTTGAGCTTGACATCAATCTATCTGCAATTCATCAGAAATTTTATAAAGGTGCTTAAAGATGTTAAAACGTTAGCTCAAGAGAGGCTAAACCTAGGTTGTATAAAACTATTATAAGACCTATTGTCATCTATGGCAGTGAAGTATGGACTTTAAATAAAGCAGAACAAAACAAAATAGCTATTTGGGAGAGAAAAATTTTACGCAAGATATTCGGTGGGAAGCGAGAGTGCGGTGGATGGGTGCGGAGAACGAACACAGAACTGCAATCTCTTTATGGTGAACCTGATATAGTAGGAACAGTGGAAGCTCAAAGATTGAGATGCTTGGTACATGTCCAAAGGATGACGGAGACCAGAATACAAAAAAGAGTACCTATAAACAATATTGGTGGAAAAAAAGAGACGGGGAAGACCGAAAATCAGATGGAAAAAGGAAGGGGAAATAGATATTCAAGAGTTAAGGGCTTTTCCTATTGTTTATAAAAAACGCATATCTGGCTGTATCTTTTATGAATTTGTCATTAGAAAGACCCTCCTTTCCATTTAAAACTTTCAGATGTGTTCTAAAAAATTTTTTCACCTTTTTTTTAACTAACCTGGACTTTTTGAGAGACTTCAGCTTACTGCCCAATATGGCCACGCAAAAAGCAGTAGGAACTTATTTTTTAAATGGTTACTAAAGAACCTTTTTCTTTTCCCGCTTGGCCTTATTACGCCAGTGGGCGGGCAGCACTAAACCAGTCTATGGGCAACCTTGATATAAACCCATTCCTAGCTACTACATTTACGTTGAGCTTGACATCAATCTATCTGCAATTCATCAGAAATTTTATAAAGGTGCTTAAAGATGTTAAAACGTTAGCTCAAGAGAGGCTAAACCTAGGTTGTATAAAACTATTATAAGACCTATTGTCATCTATGGCAGTGAAGTATGGACTTTAAATAAAGCAGAACAAAACAAAATAGCTATTTGGGAGAGAAAAATCTTACGCAAGATATTCGGTGGGAAGCGAGAGTGCGGTGGATGGGTGCGGAGAACGAACACAGAACTGCAATCTCTTTATGGTGAACCTGATATAGTAGGAACAGTGGAAGCTCAAAGATTGAGATGCTTGGTACATGTCCAAAGGATGACGGAGACCAGAATACAAAAAAGAGTACCTATAAACAATATTGGTGGAAAAAAAGAGACGAGGAAGACCGAAAATCAGATGGAAAAAGGAAGGGGAAATAGATATTCAAGAGTTAAGGGCTTTTCCTATTGTTTATAAAAAACGCATATCTGGCTGTATCTTTTATGAATTTGTCATAAGAAAGACCCTCCTTTCCATTTAAAACTTTCAGATGTGTTCTAAAAAATTTTTTCACCTTTTTTTTAACTAACCTGGGCTTTTTGAGAGGCTTCAGCTTACTGCCCAATATGGCCACGCAAAAAGCAGTAGGAACTTATTTTTTAAATGGTTACTAAAGAACCTTTTTCTTTTCCCGCTTGGCCTTATTACGCCAGTGGGCGGGCAGCACTAAACCAGTCTATGGGCAACCTTGATATAAACCTATTCCTAGCTACTACATTTACGTTGAGCTTGACATCAATCTATCTGCAATTCATCAGAAATTTTATAAAGGTGCTTAAAGATGTTAAAACGTTAGCTCAAAATCTGTTTCTGAAATGGTTTTTGTCTTATCGATGTTTTACCATGCTAGAAATGTTTGAAGAAACTGACCGTATGAAACATGAGGAGCATTAAAGGTTACAGTTTTTCAAATATTTAGTAAGAAATCTTATATATCTACAGTTTCTACCGTATCCGGGTGCTCAGTAAGGGAGTTGAGCACGGTCCGCATACAGTTCGATTCCGGTACTACTAGGCCTGTTACGTATTTCTTTTATCCCGAAACAATCGCGTAAACAGAAGCTAAATACCCGATTACTGTGTCTGCTTAAAGACACATTATTAATCCGATTTTTGAACTACCTAAGGCTCTTGGAACTGGGAAAAGCCTCGTCAGGCAGATTGTTCCACAATCTCTAAACCCTAGTCCCAAAGGAGTGGTCGTCATGGCCAGTTCTGAATATATGAAGTTTCTCATGGTTAGGATGGGAGTCCCGCACGGGTATCATGTAAAAGACCTATAAAACGTCAAGAAAAACCTATAAGATGTCAACTTGCAGACTGGGTAGTTTTTAGGCCGCATTTCACGTTTGCTTACTAGGAGCATTGTGGTCTATAGTTTTTATTTCCGAGAAGAATGTTGGTTGAATAGCTAGATCGCATCTGGATGATTATGTGTATTGGTCTGCATGTGTATAAAATCAGTGATATTTGCTGTATGAGAAAATCATTACTGAATATGCCGGGTTATTTATATGTTGTGCTTTATGGAGACAGGTTACGTTCAAAGTTATTAATTACGAAAAACTGAGAAGTACAGGAAATCATCACCGCGCCAGCGTTGTGTGTAATTACTGTTAGCATGCATATGGCTTCTAATTCGACAGTGTACAGCGAAGATAATTATTTAATCGGCATAATGTCAATTTTCAAGAGACGTGATACCCGTACCGGTTTTTCGGTGGTTTAAAGCATTTTCCGAAAGGACAGAGTCGACTGAAGATGAACGAAGCGGAAGGCAGTCATATTCAAAAACCGATGAAAATATCGGCGGAATCTTTGACTTGTGCATTGAGATCGCCAGTTGACAATCAGAATACTCAAGAATAATGTGTTGCATCACGATGATGTTCCTTGATACATAGCAATGTCAATAAACGAGTTTTTGGCTAGTAACAACATTCTTTTTTCTCTTGCCGAAGTTGAAAAATCACCTCGAGAAAACTCATTTTAGGACAGTCGAAAACATTCAAACGGCTGTAACCGACCAACTCGAGGCTATTCCAGTATCGGACTTCCAGCACTGTTGTGAGGAATGTGAGGAATTGAAGAACCGTCTCCAGAGCTGTGTGGCTTCAGAAGGAGGTTATTCTAAGGACGACAATATAAAATTGTAATCATATTTGAATAAAAAACGAGTCTTATCACTTCATTATGATAGTCAATATTTAAATGGGTGATAGAGGGTGTTAAAAGAGGGAAAAATTTTCATATAACATGGGGGTCAAAACGGCATTTTTTTAGAGAAAAGTAACTTTAAAGTAAAATAAAATCTGACAACTCCGCAATGCCAGCCGCAAATTACGACGGAACGCAGTGTAAATAAAGATGGAGTTTGTTACTTTTTTCTCTTAGGTATTATTTCATTATTTGATAATGTACTCGTAAAATGCAAACAATTAAAAAAAAACGTACTTACCACTAACTGTCTCAGCGCTTCATCTGGTATGTGAAAGTTTATTGAACGTATTAAAAAAGTCTACTTATAAATAGGGAACAGAATTTTGATACATACATTGTTTTTCTTTTTAAAACCCACACTGCACTTTTTTTGTATTCAAAGAAGGTGTTCAAAATGTTGTCTTCCACTTTTCACACAAGCTTCATTACGACGAACCCAGTTTATTCTTACTCTATGTCCTCGAAGTTGTCCATTTATTATTTCAGCCGCATTAAAATTTTTTTCGCGAAGTTGTGCTTCAGTTGTTATTGGACCAGCCCCATAAGCCATCGATTGCCGGTTCGATAAGAGTGATGAATGATCGACGCGTTGTTGTCATGTGTGTTTTAAATATTTAATTTAATGAAACTTACTTACTGACTACAAATTTTGGCTTAACTTAGAAAAAATTAATGCCATCTATTTGTTAATTACCCAATATAAAAACGTTTTAGATTAGATTATAAAAATTAGTAAGATTGTGGTGATTGTGGTCGATATAAGGTACTTAAAGTTGTAAGCTATAAAGCCATTTAGACAAAAATCTATTGACTTTTGGACCATGGGTCATATGAATTTTTTGACTTGATTTGACTCCCCCTATTACCCATTTCAATAATGACTGCCATAAAGTTTACACCCTGTATATATATCACTAGTTGATGTATGTTGTTCACCAAACCCAATCTCCAGCTGTTTCTGGTGGTCGAGCCATTTACAAAGTTTGGGTAGATGTCTAGCGCCTTGGCTTACGAAATTCTCTTCACAATCTTCATCTGAAGGAATGTCCGTTCCTATTAATACCCTTCCTCGTGTGTTATTGGCGATTGGGAAGGAGATGCAAGAATAACAGCTAGCAATGCGTGAACCGAGGTGTGATGTCTTAGTCGCACTTAAGGAAATAAATCGCCGTCGTCATGTAACTTTATCACGGTAATAAATTCACGTCTCTTGTAACCTAATTTTATTACTCGTTGTTCAAATTAAGTACCCTACATAAAGTGCGCTTTAATTAATAAACTTCAACGTCGACTCGAGAAAGCGTTTGGGAATATAACTCTATTCCGTTGAGCACCAGCATTTTAAAAACTCCTCGCTGATTCAGTATGAGGCGATGTCCTCAGAGAATAGGGCACTTTGTGAATCATTTGTCTCTTAGAAGCAAGTGAGCAAGTAAGCATTGGCATTCTTGAACAGACCTTGCAAATCTTGCAAATAAGTTTATACTTCGCTCTGCTGCGGCGCGTTTGTAAATCACTCGGCAATGTAATACCGTACACAGTAATATAATGTAGATTGACAGATGAAACTTTACGCTGGAATACTGTACAACTGCTTTTATTAATAAAAAAGACAGAAAGTAAAGTCAAAATCAACAACGAGTTATCGGATTCTTTTGTAGTTAGAGAAGGAGTCAGACAAGGAGACCCACTTTCATCAGTCCGGTTCAGCCTGTGTCTTGAAAAGATTGTAACAGATAGAAAATAAATAGAGGATTACTTTATCATAAGAAATACCAATCCTCAGCATTTGCTGACGATTTAGTGATCATAACCGGAAGTAAGGAGAAATTATGCAAAGTGGCGAAGAGGCTGGAAGACAAAGCACTGTTAATTGGTTTGAATATTAATGAAGAAAAAACCAAGTATATGACATGGACAGAGGAAGAATTTAAAAATGAGAGGTTAACAGTGAAAGCAGTCAGTGGCAAAACTTACCAATTTGGAGAGGTAGAAACGTACTCATATTTGGGAACTGTTTTTAAAAGAAGACCAGATATTGCGGAAGAAATTCAGAATTGGCTGATGATGAGTAACCGGTGTGTTTACTCACTGAATCGACTACTAAAGAGTAAAATTGTGTCCAGAAAGGCTAAACTAAGGTTGTATAAAACTGTTATAAGACCTATTGTCATCTATGGCAGTGAAGTATGGACTTTAAATAAAGCAGAACAAAACAAAATAGCTATTTGGGAGAGAAAAATCTTACGCAAGATATTCGGTGGGAAGCGAGAGTGCGGTGGATGGGTGCGGAGAACGAACAAAGAACTGCAATCTCTTTATGGTGAACCTGATATAGTAGGAACAGTGGAAGCTCAAAGATTGAGATGCTTGGTACATGTCCAAAGGATGACGGAGACCAGAATACAAAAAAGAGTACCTATAAACAATATTGGTGGAAAAAAAGAGACGAGGAAGACCGAAAATCAGATGGAAAAAGGAAGGGAAAATAGATATTCAAGAGTTAAGAATTATTAATTGGAAGAATAAGGCAGTAACCAAGAAAAGCTGACGACAAGTAACCATTCAAGCCATGGGCCTATTAGGCCTGCAGTGTTGAAATATATATATATATATATACATGTATATATATATACAGTAATGGACCAAAGTATATAGACAAATATGAATATTTACCTAAATACCTTTAGAAAACGAATTCATACTTCATTGCTCCAAAAACAAAGGCGTGATTAGTAGAAAAACTAATTCCTTGTTTTTACATTATCTGCAATGAACACAATATAAGTGTGAATATGAGCACTTTTTTATGAGAAACAAAAATATGTAGACAAATTCTTCTCAACATTAGTTTATTACAGTTTCGTGTCAGAAGAGGATTAGTTTGTGTTCATCAAGTATTGTGGAATAAGTTGAGTGATTTTAAGACCATGCCCCGTGGGCTACAAGTTTCTTTCGATGTGAAAACTAAGATTATTGAGTTATACAAAGATGCTCAACGTCAAGTCGACATTACCAAAAATTTGAACCTGAAGCGTAAAGCAGTTTGGGCAATATTGAAGAAATATAAACAAAAAGGTGTCTTGTAAGCCTCTAAGAGAAGTGGTCGGCCTAGAAAACGAAATGCTAGATCAGTTAGATTAATACAACTAATTTCGTCCAAAGATCCGTTTAAAACCCCACAAGACAAATAAAAGCCGAAATCGAGACAAACGGAATAGCCAGTGTTTCTTCGAAAACTATAAGTAGAAGATTAAATGATTTGAAGTTATTTGCAAGTCGCCCTAGTAAGAATCCGCTAATCTCGAGGAAAAACCGTAAGGACCGATTACAATTTGCACGGTTGCATCTTGATTGGAGCCTCTGTGACTGGAAGAGGGTATGTTTCAGTGACGAATCTAAGTTCAATATGTTTGGTGTTCATTACGTTAAACGTCCTAGTGGACACAGATTGAACCCCAAGTACACATGGCCCACTGTCAAACATGGAGGCGGGTCTGTTTTGGTTTGGGGGTGCTTGTCGGGGTTTAGGACCTTTACATAGAATAGATGGCATTATGGAAAACTTTGTATACACAGACATACTAAAGCATGTCATGTTACCCTATATGGAAGACAATATGCCCTTAAGATCAATCTTCCAGCAAGATAATGACCCGAAGCACACTTAAAATCTCGCAAAGAAATTCTTTCTGGATGAAAAAATACCAGTTCTCTAATGGCCTTCACAGTCTCCCGATGTAAGCCCCATTGAAAATCTATGGGAATACTTAGATAAGCAAATACGAGATAAACATTATTCAAACAAGGATGAACTTTTTGCCGCTTTACAGCAAAAGTGGAGACATATTGATGAATCTTATATCAAGAAACTTCTACAATCTATGCCGAGACGATGCCAGGCGGTGATTGATAATAATGGTTATGTTAAAAAATATTAACACAAACATGATTGGTTTTCTATAATTCAATGAATTTTGCTTCTTTTTTCTATAATTGGTTTGCTTTGTCTATATATTTTTGTCCTTCATAGTTCCAGTTTTTTTCAATTAATTTTTTATTGAAGGGAGGATGAACTTATTTATGTATAAGTGAGTATTATGCTATAACGAATTATGTATACAGGTTGATGTATTAATAAAACAAGTTAAAAAGAAATACAGCATAATATTAATTTGTCTATATACTTTTCTCCATTACTGTATATACGTATATAACTTATAACACTTGTAACGACACTTGATGACAGCCGACTAATTTCTTACCACGTTTTTTGCAACCATTGCAGTTATTTTAAGAGACCCAAGGGATACGAGGTAGCATCTATTATGAAAAATATATATTCTGCCAATTTTGAGCAGTCTTTGATAACCAAATAAAAAAAAACAATGAACCATGAGAATGACAAGTGACAGAATTCTTATTCTCAAGGTTTTGAGCTCGGGAAGAAAAGCACACTTTTGACGTTCCAGAAGGGTTACCTTGTTCTATTTCTGAACGCATGTAACAGGTACGTCAAGCAATTACGAACGTTAAAACTGTTACAGAGTAGTACAAAGTACACTCTGTAACAATTTACGAACGAAGCCCAGTTCACTTCAGCAACATTAGATATAAAGTCGCTCCTGCAATAAAACAACACAGGATGACAATGCTTTAAAGGTCGTTTATTCATAATGCGATTCGTATGTACAATTTTTGCCAAACGAATTCAGAGTTAATGAGTTCAAATGTAAACTTAAACTCCTTATTTATTCCAAATATAACTGGAATTATGCCGTGTCACTTGCCTTCGGATCTTTATGCTTGCAAAGTCATACTTCATTCCTTCCTTACAATGTTAATTCGTCCTTTTTAATTATCTGCTTTTTATTTCTAATTACCTGTAATAACATCTCAGGATGATTTTTATATTCAAGTCTTACCTTGCCATGTTTGCTTTTCTTAAACATTTGAACTGCGTTTATGTTATACATGTATATGACGATTCTGCGATGCTTTATTGTATATTTTTTTTTAGCTCAATTGTATTCATTTTTATTATTATTACATTTTGTTTATTTGAAGAATATTTTGTTATTTCTTAATAGAGTCGTTTATTATTATTATTGAAGTAATATAATAGACTCCTTCTTACTGAATTTCAAACCCTGAAATTTGGATGTCGCCTGCCGTCATGCATAATGACCCGTTATCACAGATCTCGGCATTACCAAGAACATTTTGATATGTAATACAGAATCAGAAGGATGCTAATCATTTTTGATATTTTGTTTGTTGAGCTTACTGAATCTGAAATGCTAAAGAATATTGAGAAAAAAGGCTGATAATTTCAGAAGTAAAATAATAAGAATTTTACACAAATTGATTTGCTCCACAATCACTAGTTGTGATTTTAGACAAACAGAAAAGTCTAAAATGGGTAATCCCAGGAGAAGTATATCATGAAAACCAGTGACGTGCATAGACAAGGTTTAGACTCTCCGCTACTGATTGATGATAAGACTGGCGTATAGTCCAAGCAACGTTGCCATAGCTTTCTCCACATGCCACATAGCGTTTCCAATATCAAGCTGCATGGTGTTTTCAGAATCGCGAAGGCTAAGCGTTTTCATAAGAATATTTTAGGATTTTACCTCAAATATTCAAACCTAAATATCTCCAAAACGAGTATTCTGACAAAAATTCCTTAAGAGATAAAATTAATGGAAAATTGAATGGTATTTAATAAAAATCGCCTCTTTTCTCCGAGAAGGTCCGTGGCGTAGAAAATATTTCCTACTAGGGGTCTAGGTACCCCAGTTTCCACATCCCTGGTTTAGTTTGGACCAGGAAAGTCTGTGAGTTTATTGTTGATGTTGTGCTTACTGAACGTCAGAAACCCCATCTCGCTCCGAAGATATATATTTTTATTTAAATTGCGTATATAAAATTTCATTACCTCTCGGAAGGACTCATTTTTTGACCCATATTTGTAGACTTTTAGATCTTTAGATGTATTTTCTACACTAGAAATATTGGCATGTCTTTCTGAAATACCCTGTATATGATCATGACAAGGTGACATGGAAATTAGTTTCAATGGTCGAAATTCAGTTAGCATCACGACTCTGATGTATATTTAGTTATCTACGGTTGAAGAAGCTCATTGGTGGAGATAATAAGAAGAGTGTTCCTAAAGTTGGGACTTCTTGTAAAAATAGGTAAATTTTCATACTAACATATACACCAAAATATTAAGGTAACCAAGATTCTAGGTTCTGAAAAAAATCGCTGCGTACGATCCTGCCATTCCAGTAAATTGATAGCTAAAAAGATAAGATACGTGCCACGAGTTGTTTGTTTAGACATTGGATTTGGAAAAATTGACAATGGAATGCATCTTATAGCAATTGCGAATTTGTTGATATGATATTAATTTATGGTGTGCATCAAGATGCTGCTATGGCTTTCTTAGTGCATTCACATCGTGTTCCTAGATGTTTCCACATCGCACGTGGATTTTTTTATGCCTGAACCTTCACGAACTCCCAATGCCTAAACACCCATGGGTATCATGCATCATGCACACATTCTGGCCCCGCCTTAGACATCCGCCGGGTGGTATCTCTGCGTTTGACAGTCAGAGACCAGAGTTCCATAGTCAATAGAAGAATTCTCTTGGGACGGGATTCGAACCCGCTCAGCGCACGGCAAATGATTAGTAGACCCATACGGTCTACCACAATGCCACCGCTGCTGCCTAATTAATCTCATACAAAATATTGTGTGCTTGGAATCGAACAGACTAACGTCGAACAGTGTGAGACACGAAGCTCATGATGAATGTTTGCTATTCTATTTACAAAAGTGAATGTCTTACACTCTGCAATAAATACAAGTAGCAAATAGCGATGCAAACCCTGTATGCTATATCAAATTTTTCTTTAAAGAATATATTGAAATATAGGGAGCATTTCATTTAACAAAACATAATTATGAATCACCCTGTAAATTGCAACATATTTTCCACGTAAGGAGGGTATTTTTGGCTATACATTTTGTAAATAACTTTTACAGATATCTCTAAGTAATGGAACTATTCATCGATTATGCACGAAAAACTCACCCTGTATGTCCGAAAAATTGATAGAAAATAGGATTCTTTTTGCTTATGATACCTTTATAGAGGGTAATATTGGCTCTATTGATCATTCTTATACAAACTTTGTTTGGAAATATATTGAGTGACAAAAAAAGGTAAACACCTACGTATGATTATCCGATTTTTATAATTTTTGGCATATATGTTCAGTGTCCCTTACTAGTCAATTGATTAAATTTTCAGCTTGATTCGTCAACTGACTGCAGAAGCTGGTCCAATACTGAGTTGAGAATCCACGATTTCTTATACACTCATTGGCACGCCAGGGCATCGTGCTGATAACGTGGTCGATATCCTGCTAAAGTGTGTGGATGGTGTTGCAGATTCAAGAGCCTGCGACCTATCATGTCTCATCATTCGGAGATCGGTAAGGCGATCGAGGTAAACGGTTGATGCGATGTTGATCCATGAAGGCTAACAATGCTCTGGCAACATGCGATCTGGCATTGTCTTGCTGAAAAATCGGGTTTTGGATGGTGTTTAGGTATGGTATACGATGAGGCTCCACTACTTCCTGAAGTAGCTTCGGGCTGTCATATTGCCTCTGATGAAAATGTGTGGTGGTACCATAACTCCTGCGGTGTGGTGAACGTATGTTAAATTGTAGGTCACGTCGCCTTCTCACTCTTGCCCGACCATGCTGGATCCCAGATAGAAGCGGTATTCGTCACTAAAGACCACCTGATTCCATCCCCGGTCCTATAGAACTCTTTCTCTACACCGGCGCCAACGGTTACATCGATGTTCAGCTGTGAGAGGTAGCACCCAATGTGGGCGATAAGAAAAAAGGCCACACTGTCGTATTCGTAGGTATATCGTACGCATACCAACCATCCTTCTATTCTCTTCAAAGCACTGATTTAACATTTAACTGACACCGTAAATGTACGACAACTGAATGCTTCTTCATTACCGAACAATACACGCAGCCAGCACAAAAACTTAACAGAAAAATCTGACCATTTTATCACTTGTTGTTCATGGCAATATAAATCGATATGTAAGAAATTCTTGAATTCCAATAAACATACGTAGGTGTTTACAATTTTTTGTCAACTCAGTATACATGATTATTATTTAATCGCAGCTTTTCATCAGCTTTTCGTGACAAAGATGTGTCGCATTGATCTGCTTATTGTTTATAGGATTTTCGAAAAGTTAAAGGATGAAGGATAAAAATTCTACACTAACTATTTACTAACTTGATGGAAGCCGGATATTTCCCGGAATAAAAAATTGTCTCCATTATCTTGTTGACGTTCATTAACACATACGCCATCTCGTTTCCCTATTGTCATCTACATTCTTCTTTTTTCAAGACTCTGGTTGCCTAGAGAACGTCGTGTACAATATTAGTTGACCTACTTATCGCTGTAATTGGTTTATTGCTGGCGGAGGACGTGCCAGCCTTTGTTTTGCTTTCCTTTCGGTGTGCGAGCTTTGGAGTGGTGCTGATGCAGAATAAAGGATTCTCGGTATTCGATGACACTCAGCCTCTGATGCCAGCACCGTCCGTTGCTGCGGAACTTGTTTTCTACTTTTTTATTAATCCAGGGAAATAAGACGATAAATGGATAAACCTCGGAACGAAAGATGATAACTTGGAAAAAATTTTCATGGACCTCGGTTCGGTGTTCTATAAGTATGCTGGAATACTATGGTGTACGCGGCCCATCCTTAGGACTGCTTAGATCATTGATTCCCAAAGTGGTCTATATCGACCCCTAGGGGTCTATGACAACCTGCAAGGGGTCTACGTCAGCGAAAAAAAAATTTGGGGGTCCATGAACTGAATATGGGGGTCCACGATAGTGGATCTCAACACAAACACTGATAGTACTTATTTACTTACATCATACTATCTTATAATATCAAAACAAATACATTATTTATAAAAGTACCTATTAAGTAAAAAATGTATTATATATGTTTATAAAATTGTGTAAGTTGTAGGATGTTGGTGTTCGCTTTGTGGTCGCAATACATTTTGAACTTGTAAAGACCTGAGAGTCGCAGTCTCAGAGCTTCGCTACCTTGCACTGACTTGTTCAATTCGTCACTCTATAAATACGAATGTGGGACAAATACGTTTATTCGTTTCCTGAATCTTGAAAAGGAAAGTGCTAAGAAAATATTTTAAAAAATATAAACAGATAGTATATCACACAAATTATAGTGAGTCAGTGTTATTTTGTTTGAGAGTGCTGGAGAAAAGTAAGTACATTATTTTTTATTAAATTTTAGTTTTGTACTCGTAGTTAGCAAAGATAGATAAATTACGCCAATCATGACTTTAGTTATTAGTAGTTAAATATTCAATCATGCAAAATTACACGAGTACTCCTCAATAGTTTCTTTTTGAAAGTTCTAGCAATCGGTAATATAATTACAGTGCAATCTCCGTAATTCGAGCTAATTGTTGCAAGAAGATGTTCGAATTATGGAATGTTTTCGGAAAAATCAAAAAATATTTTTAATATACAGCTGCTGGATTTTCTGTCTTATTTAAATAATTTAATTTTGCCCACAGATGACTGATGCCATGTCCGAATCTAAAAATAAATGTAGCAGTGTTGATTATTTGAAATTTGGCTTCATTCCATCATTGCCGGACAAACAATCGCCTATGTGCCTTTTATGCAACAAAGTTTTGGACAATGACGCTATGAAACCATCTAAACTGCAAGATCATCTGAGAAGATGCCACCTTGATAAAACAGAGAAAGATTTGAAATACTTTCAAACACTCAAAGATAAATTTTAGAAGAGACCTACACTGGACAGAATGTTCGACGTCACAAAGAAATGATGATGGTTTGCGGGCGTCTTACAATATCTCGCTACTTCTCCCGAGGAGATTTAAGATTAACCCTTACAAAATTGACGCCAAATGTTGATAATTTATTATTAAAGCATCAGGTTTATCCTTCTCACTAAAAATATTGACTTATGTTTTTAAGGAAACCCCCCTTTATAGAAAATATTTAAAAAAAAAAAATTATTCTGAAAAGGATAGGTACACACTAAAATTGCCTATTTTTAGATAACTTAAACGTATAAGAAGCGGAATTTAATCAAACTAACAGTGAAATTATTGTGCATCATACGTTTATGTTATAATTAATAAACGAACTCGCTTATTGTACTATTTTAAGTAAAAAACTTTTTTTTTTATTATTTTTCACTTTTTTTTTATTTTATCCCTCTTATTTTTTTTCAATGCGGGCACTTATTCCCAATGCGGGCACTTATTGGTCAGACACCTGTTTATTTAATGTTACATATATTTTACATAACAGATACAAAATTTTATTTTAAATAGTTTTAATTTAAATTCAATTAATAAATGTATAAGTTAACATGTGTTTTTACTTTAAGTTTTTAACACTAAACTTCACTACAGTTAGAAATTTACAGGAAATCAATATCAGGTAAGTAGGGGGTCTACCCAACACGGAAAAACATGGCAAGTGGTCTACGACACAAAAAAGTTTGGGGAACTCTGGCTTAGATCATGTTTAACGAATAAAACGCAATGCGTCTCACCGCTAATGCTGAATCATCAGCTGTGAAGTACATAAGAATGAACTTCCACAGAGCTCGGTTGTAGGGCCCTTATCATTCATAATTTATATAAATGATGCTGATTCTCAGCCTCTGATGCCAGCACCGTTTGTTGCTGCGGAACTAGTTTTATACTTTTTTTATTTATCAAGGAAAATAGGTCGATCAAATTGCCAAACCTCGGAACGAAAGATGATAATCTGTAAGTATGCTGGAATGTGTGTACTAGATCCAACCTAAGAACTACTTAAATCATTTTTAATAGAACGCAATACATTTCACACACCGCTAATACTGAATCATCAGCTGTTAAGTACATAAAAATGTAATCCCACAGGGTGCGGTTTTAGGGCGCCTATTATTCATAATTTATATAAATGATGATGATACTCAGCCTCTGATGCCAGTACTGTTCGATGCTGCGGAACTTGTTTTCCACTTTTTTTTATTAATAATGGGCAAACCTCGGAACGAAAGATAATCTGGCAAATGTTCATAGACGTATGTTTTGTGTGCTATAAGTACGCTAGAATAATGTGGTGTACGCGGTCCATCCTTAGAACTGCTTAGAGCATATTTAACAAATAGAACGCAATACGTCTCGCTTACCGTCAATGCTGAATCATCAGCTGTTAAGTGCTGCTAAAACGGGCAAACCTCGGAACGAAAGGTGATGATCTGAAAATGTCCGTGGACTTCTGATTTGTTTTCTATAAGTATGCTGGGATACTATGGGGTACGCGGTTCACCCTTGGAACTACTGAACATATTTCAGAAAATCTCTTTAAAAACAATCAACATATGCAATCAAGTATGCAATTATTGACTGAGCACTTACATATCTTAGAGATGTAATCGCGATTTCTCAGGTTAGTAGTGAAAAAATTTGTACATACATATACAGGTTGAGCCCTTATTTTCTTGGGCTATTTATGTTTTTTATTTTTAGCAGCGGTGGCGCGATTTAAACCGGCTCACTGGTTGATATCATGCGGAAAACCAAGGGTTTAAAATGAAATGGGCAGATTTTGTACGCAGTAAATCCGACTCTTTGATTTCACGATAGAGCCGGACTGGAATGTTTCAGGGGTACTTTGCTTCTGGATAGTGTGCAATTTAATTAAATCTGAGGCTAGTGATGCCTCGTTGAACATGTATATCAGCAGGTACAAGCTCTTACTACTAATATGTCATGCGAGATATATTTGTGGAACATCTGAAAATTGGTTTAATCTGCTGTCGAATTTTCTCTATCAACTGGAATTTCGAACCCAATGATCTATTATGGATAGTTCTTTGAGGGTTACAGCTGGCGATCCGATGCGCCACCAAATGTATATTATTTGATAAGGGATGTAAATTCTTACGTGCACAACAGTATTCATAGTTAACATCTAAAAAGTGGCATGAACGGCACCTTGCAAATAATTTTACGTTGCTTGTCTTCGATAGATCTCATATCTCGGATAGAGAATAGTTATTTTCGTTGCCAAAACGCACGAAACAGCTGTCCATTGTTGGCTGTTTGTGAACGAATAATCATTTTATTTTTCCTTGATGATATACATATACATCCTATTTTATTAGTTATAGAATTTTTCCAAAGCTCATATGTTATACGTATTGAATGTGTAATTTTATCCAGATATAGTCTAACTATGTAGCGTCTGTCACTTCTAAGCTTGAAGTTTCAGTATCCCCTTAGAAGTACATTTATCTTCAAGCGTTAACCACAGATTTCAGCTTTTTCTGGAATGTAAAGAGTAATAGGTAAGTTATTCCTTGGCTTCACGTTCCCTAATTGCCGGTAGCTGTTTCCTCTTTAAATGAGATTTTTAGCTCACCTGTACAATATTATTGTCCTCGAGCAGCGTAATAGGATGAGGCTCATTTCATGAGTTTCTTTTTCCAGCTTTTATTTTTCTGAAATAGCTTTCAGTGCTCTTTCATTACCAGGCAGCTTTAAAAACCTCGGTAGTTCTCCGACTTGTTTGGGCAGCGATTTTCTGGTAAAGTTTTGGTGAGAAATCTAGACTTTTACTGAACACAGTTACTAATGTAACTAGAGAAAATATCAGAATGTGCACTCTAACCACAATATACTAGAGAAAGTATAAGAAATGTGCAGTTAAACACGATATACAGAATAACAATGTCCACATGTTGACCACAATAAAATAGTCAAATAATGCCATACATTCCTTCAACAAAAAATGTCGATTTTGGATGACACTGTTTAATTTAACAAAATTTTCACAGTTTATTGACCAGTTTTAGCCTTTGGTGTAGAACAGGTTTGAGAAAAACAGTATCGTGTCAATACTGTTCCTATCGGTTTACACCACAATTTTATCCTAGAGTTTTTCGAGTTGGTACGGGCAGCTGTTTCGTGCTTTTTGGCAATACATCAACATGGTGGAGGTTTGGTGTATGAGATAACGAACGAAACATAGAACTATTCTCTGTTGTTATAAGTTAATAATAATAATGATAATAATTTATTTGCGGATAAACCAATAGATGGCGCTTTGCGCTGTCGTATTTCAGGAAGATTGATATGTTCCATAAATGGTGTTATCGGTTTAGCGCATCCAATGCCATAATTGATACAAATGCTTCGAAATAACTGTAATGTTCTCAAAAATAGTTAATTTTGTCAAACAAGAGCATATTTTTTTAGCTTAAAGATAAGGGTGTAACATTTCTATCTATCTTGTGTTGGCGTTAGTTCGTCCCTGGTTTTCCAGGGGCAGTTTGAAAAGGTCTATCCAAATCTACAATAAAATGTCCTTTCTATTTCAAAAAGTGCATGTTTGGGTCAGCACCTAGCTATGAATTAGTCTCTAGAGATAAAAATATTTTCCAGGCAAGGAGCGTACTTTTATCGACAATTTTTGTAATTCTCTTCTTTAGATAGCGTGCATAGCAACGGAGTTATCGACAGAGGCCACACAAACAACTCACCCTGTATACTTAATCTCCATATATATGTACTTAACCGTTTTGTTTATATTTAAGGCATGTTGCACGATATTCCCATGAAACTGCTATGTTTGTTACTGTTCACCTACCTTGAAGATCAAACTTTACAATGCACTGCAAAGTTCTCCACATTTTAGTAGCATTATACAACTCACGATACCAAGATTTCGATTAGACAGCAATATTCGAACATTAAAGGTATCGCTAGCAGGTTGGATTAGCGATAATTAAAGCAGTATAAAGGACGTTGAGAAAGCCTGGTTGAATATTCGATATTTAATGCTTTTCATAACGCTTGATAAACTTTATAACAGGTCAATCCCTATAAAAATCACACAAATTCAATTCGATATAACAATGATTTGTTGTTATTAATATTACAAGGATATGTTAAAATATCACAAGTATCAGTGAAATATATTGCGGCATCAGCTGAACAAGTTATGGTCGTCGCCTCATTTGTTTAAATCACGTATGTTTATGTAAATCATCACGTTAATTGTTATATTACTATAGGGTAATGCAGTGGCGGCTCGTGCCAATTCAGTGAGGTAGTGCCAGAATGGAAGCCATAATTTTGAATCGATTCAAAATTGTAAAGAATAACTTATAACTTACCCCTGATAGTTAGTGGTCAAAGTTCTTGAGGTTCAATAAATCTATATGTCCAAAAAAAAATCAAAAATAAAACTATTTACACACGCGCACCAAATTATAAAACAAGTGTGGAGAAGTACCTATAACTTCAAAGTTTTCTATACATGAAGTCCATTCTTCTTTCTTTTTTGGTAGCAAAGTTTTCGATTACCTTATTATTAAAATTTTCAATGCCACTAACAAAATGTTTTTCTGCAGACAGCATTCCTAAAGCACTAAGCCTTTCTTCCTTCATTGTGTTTCTGAGGAAAGTTTTAATCCGTTTCAGCATTGAAAAAGAGCGTTCTGCTTCAGATGTTGACATCGGTATAGTGATTAAAATACTTAAGAGCTTAAGAGTTTCTTGAAACGTACAATTTAATCCTTCCTCGTTCAATAAAATGGATAGTGGAACAGCTCCAGAAGTAGTACTCAATTCTTCTCTCTGATATAATACTTGTAACTCAGTTTTAAGCCTGTTTTTGTCTAAAAATGAAAATTGTGTGCATGTGTCATTTAAATGTGCTTCAGGAAACTGATGTTTATAAACAGAAAACTTTTCAGACACAAATAAATTAGAAGCAACTAAATGCCCAGAAAAGTTAAATCTTGTTCTTATTTGCGATAATACTGCATCGCATATTTCTAACGCTTCCCGTTTTTTGCTGCCTTCTTCAACTTGCCTTTTTTTTCTTGCCGGTTCATCAGTTTCTCTCTGCACTCGTTCAATCTCGTCAATAATGCTATCCATTTGTTCTCGTATAGTTTGAATTGCTGCTTCAAAATTCTCTAAATCATTTTTGACCTTAACAGAATCGGTGCATACTTTTTGTAATTGGTTAAAGACAATTTCAACATGTGGCATTATTTTATGGAATATACTTAGCCAAAATACAAAATTTGTATCTTGCAGCTTTAATTTGTACCCACTGGCTTGATTAATCGACGAAGAATCGCGTGAAGTACTTTCTATATTGTCCATAACTTCAATCAGGTCTTTCCTATTTTCATAAACTGTATGAACACCTCGTGACTGAAAATTCCAACGTGTTTGGGAAGATCTTGGCAATCTGCGATTAACTATTTCATCCAAAATTTTTGTTCTTTGAGGAGACGTCGAAAAAAAGAGCACAATCCAGATAAATTATGGAAAAATATTCTAGCCTGCTTATTGACAGAGCATGCGCTTGTCATAATTAGATTTAACTGGTGTGCATAGCAATGAACATAATTTGCAAGTGGATAAGTTTCCTTAATAATCTTTTGAACGCCATTCAATTCACCACTCATAACAGACGCACCATCATAGCTTTGAGCTATTAATTTGTTTGGATTTTGATCTATTAATGGATTTACAACATTTAAAACGCATGCAGCGATTGATTTGGCATCGTGTCCGTCGGGGACGTAAAATCTCCAAAATCTCTCAACTGGTTGTCCTTTACACAAATATCTGAAAATAATAACTAACTGAAATTCACAGGCTACGTCAGTCGTTTCATCGGCAATTACTGCAACAAAAGGAGAATTTGCAATCTCCTTCTTAACTTCTTCATGATAAACATCTAGCATGCACTCAAGAAGCTCGTTTTGAGTTGTTTTTGAGGTACCCTTGAAAAGTTTGGCACTTTGAATATGGACTTTCAATTCGTTGTCTAATTCGGCGCTAAAATTCACCAGCTCCTTAAATATGCCTCTGTTTTCCGAATTTTCCTTTTCATCGTGACCCCTTAAGGCTAACTCAAATGCTCCACAAAACCTTATACAATTAATAATTTTATTCAATACATATCGATTCTTATCCACTTGATTATTATGTTTAATTAGATCATTGCGATAAGCCGAATTGAGTTGAGTCCTTATATTTAATTTACCAAGAATAGAAAAGCTAAAAACATTATTCATATGGACTTTAGATTTTTCGTGGGTCTTCATTTTATCCCATATATGTATAAGATCATCTGTACCTTTTTTTGACCAAGTCTCGTCACCTCCAAATAGAAAACATACAAAACAAAATAGTTTATTCGTTTCTTCACAACCACATATCCAGCTGTTTTTATCGTACACATTTTTATTAAATTTGCGACAGCGCGATTTTTGTCCGCTACCACTTTGTTTCTCAATTTTTAAATCGGGTATTGGCCGTCCTAATTCTTTAATTTGCAGTTTTTGATCCAGCGAAAAACCACTAAATGAGTTTTTTAATATCCCGATTTTATTCATTTTCACTAGTTTTAATAAAACAGTAAAAAATATGATCACAAAACAGAGCAGTTCATTAACACTAGACGTACTAAAACAAAAACGTTATTTCTCACTTTTCAGGTAAAAAAAGACCGAAATCAGCACTAGACGTAATCATAACGAAACGACCGACCGAACAAAAACACCGCCGATATCATTTGATAACGAATTACGACTGATGATGTGCCTGGCACAAATTATACTTGTCTTTCGCTATTCACCTCATATAAAAATGTGTATTGTAGCGTTATCTCTGTCGCTCGTATGCGATGGTGGTAAAATTTCTCTCTTTTTATTTGGGCCGGCCCGACATTGGCACAAGTTGATGACGTCAAGGTCAAGGCATGCTTTATATCTCGTCGCGTGGTTCGGGTGCTTGCGGTGTTGTCACGTTGTCAGTGTTGTCACTTCATATAATTTATACCAAAAAAAAATGAAAAAGCAAAAAATAAAGTAAAACATTGAAGATTGAAAAAAATATTCTTTTTGAAGAAGACAAGGTAGTGCCATGGCACCGTGGCACTACCTCACGAGCCGCCACTGGGGTAATGTAACATAAATATAAACAATTATTATTCCTATGATTCTGACAATGCGTCTGTTTATATTGTATCATTGCCTCTTGATTATACGCTGTTTTTACGGCTTTAAATGGTTAATATTGAAATTTTAATGAGAATATGATCTAAAGAGTCTTTCATCATTGAATCTCAATATTCATGCGGGTGAATTTCCACTAGTGGTCCTCGTACCATCACATTTTGGCAGCTATTTGTGGTACGCTACTGATTTCTCTTAAAATAAAAAGTATTTTTGAAATCCCCAATCATTTCTAACCTTCCAATCCGATGCAAGATTTTTGCCTAAAAAATATAAATCGCTTCTCTGTATGATCATAACAATATCGTAATATAACAATATTACAATGCAGAGAAATTCAAGAGACTAAATCTGCTCATAAATGAAGATTGATTTTATTATTTTTTTATTTTAAGAAAAGTCAGTGACATGCCGGTAACTTTCTATATTGACAACTTTACCACCATTTGACTCAAAACTTGTGAAGTTAAGGACATACGTTCTTCTTAAAAATCGACCCAGAAAGTGCTCCCATAAATAGTGACATACAATTAGTAAACACTTTGTATGATAGTTATAGCATTGATCATGGAACTATTAACACGAAATAAGAGATGATAATAGATATCAAGACGTTTTCCCTGTGTATTTAAATAAATGTAAGTGAGTGAGCTCCCTCTGTAATGAGATCAGTGATTTCCTCAAGTGCCCTCTTCAACTGTTTGCTTGGATCATCTCATATTCACACGTTTGAATCTTCTGCATTTTCCGCTTAGGAAGGCATTTAAAAATTTGATTTGCTCTGGATAGCGATAGAACATAACTATGCATTTCGTCTTAAAATGTCATGCCCGAGGAAAAAATGGCGTTAAGTAGGTTGACTATGCACTTTCCAAGCAATGCCGTAATCAGTTCATAAAGGATTATGTTAAGCACAAACTAGACCCTCGAGAAAAAAAGTCAGTCAAAGAGGTCCATACAATTAGACGTTAAACATTCTTTTCTTGCCTTATAGGAAACACTATCCTGAAACGCGGCTGTAATATATGTAATACAGAATGTCCAGTGGGAAGTTTCACATTTCAAATTTGAATTACGCGGCAACCGTATACGCTAGGAAGTGGGGATAGGTCTTGATCGACGCATTCGACGTGCGGGTTAAATAGTCACAATGGAACGTTGGACCGGAGCGCAATGTGCTTTTGCTACTGAGGTTTACTTTAAGAGTGGTGATTCATGCGCAGCTGCCTTTCGAAAATTTGGTACACGATACAACATTAGCAGATCAAGAGATGCCCCAAGTAAGAACCTATTGAAAAAGTGGATTAAGAGGTTCCGTGAAACAGGCTCTACTGTCAGTCAACCCATTTCTGTACTCAGACTTACTGTATCAACCGAAGAAAATGTGCGTAGATAAGTAATTCGGTTATTGCAAATCGTCGGCGTTCTGTACGGAAGCATTTCGCTGCTTTGGGAAATCCTAGGTCAACCCTGCATGGCATAATGAAGAAAAAAATGGGTTTTCATCCATATAAAATCCAACCAGTCCATGCTTTTTTGATTACGTATTACGCTGAACGAATGTTGAATCTTTTTCCTATGCAACGCAGACTCACGAACCCAAAAGAGAAACATCACCAACAACTACATAGTCCAAAGTTGACTGTTTGGTGCTCCATATCCTGTAGCGGTATTACTGGGCCGTATTTCTTTGAAGATGAAAACGGCCATGCATCGATAGTCAATTCCGAGCGATACCAGGACATGATTGACACTTTTTTTGCTCCTATTGTAAGCACAGAACGTCGATTTAACAGAAACACATGCTTTCAACAGGATGCCAGTACTTCGAGAGAATCGATGGACACGGTGAAAGCACTTTTTCCTCAAAAAGTTATATCGAAGTTTAGAGACATTCACTGGCCATTATTTTTTGTGGGGTTATCTAAGGTCTATTCCAATAATCCACGAATACTGGAGGAGCTTAAAGACAACATTCGACAAGAACTACACAACATCACCCCGGAACTCTGCAAGAGAGTATTTTAGAATTTGTGCGCGCGATCGGAAGGGATGACAAACATTTGGACGGAATGCTCTTTATGAAATAAAACCCGCAGAATTTACGAATATGTTGATAGTAATAAATATTTTCTTTTCATTAAGTTTGTATTTTTTTTCTTAAATCAAAAAGTGTTCTATCCCACTGGACATTCTCATACCAGACCAGTAGAATACACTAACCGAGGCCTGTGGCATACCGGAGCCGCTGGGAGCAGCAGCCACCGCTGGTAGGTGCGCGATCCGTCTGCTGAGTACATTTTTGAGTTTTAAGGGCGAAGGTACGGAGAAATCTATGACGTGTGAAACATGTGTAATAGTCTAAACTTTCTTTTGAAAATGATCAGGATCCTTTGAATTGTCAAGAAACAAAGTGTGAGCGATTTTTATTTTTTTTCGTTTATGACCTTTTTTCTGCCAGCACTGAACCGATGAAAATTATGAAGCTCTTACGTCCTTTGCATAGTATTGAAATTGTGTAAAAATTTTATCGGAATCCGAGCGGTAGGTACTTCTGATGTTATAAGCCATTATAGGATTAGCGGGCAGACCGACAGACCAACAGACCTCCAGACCGACAGACAGTCCGGCGGAAATGAATGACATGGTTTTTCGTTGCGGACATGTCATATAACATCGAAAAACCAGTATATCTCATTTTCAAACATTTTCGCGATTACGTCTACCGGCTGGGAAGTAAAAGTTATTTTTATTACATCTGACTGAGGCTCTAGTCTCTGTGGTAGAAGTGACTTATCTTGTGACTTTCATGTTCATAGGAATCCACTGTCTGGCCAAAATCAAACCACATGTATGTTTAAATTCCTGTTTAACGTGCGACGTTTCGACTACCATGGTGGTGTTTTCTAATACAATGATAGTTATTATAATAAAATATATACAGGGTGGCGCATCAAAAACGAAACAGACGCATTTAGTGGCAGCTCAGTTTTTTTTTGAAAAACGCTCAGACCCATCGATTTTGTTTTCGAGGGGGTGACACTACCCCCAAAGTCTTAAATGGAAAGGGGGTCGACTGATATCTTATTTTAAAGTTCTTTCAATTCCCTTTATAATGATATAAAATTAATGTACTTCAGTTCAGTAGTTTTGAAGACTTATTGATTTAAAGCTTAAATAAAACTAATACATCGTCATTAGTGGAGATCAATACATTTGGCAGCAAAGTAATTTAAATGAAGAATGAACTGACCCGTTAGGCAAGTAAATGTTGAAAATGGCCACCATGTCTCTCCATGCAATAATAAAGATTTTGCTCAAAACGTTGCCGCACATTTTGCAATATTTGCGGAGTAATTTGAAGGTACTTATTAACAATTCTTTGTCGCAGGTCTTCTTATGATGTTGGCTGAGTAGCATAGATTTTGCTTTTTAAATGACCCCACATAAAGAAATCCAAAGGTGATGAATCTGGCGATCTTGGGGGCCATTCAATGGCACCTCTTCTACCAATCCATCGATCTGGAAACGTCTGATCTAAATATTGTCGAACACGTAATGCTTAATGTGGTGGGGCACCATCCTGTTGGAACATCAACCTATTCGCAATGTACCGCCGATCGTTCTGATTTTTAATTATGGCTGTTAATGCAGGATCTATCGCGTCTTGCAGTAATTCCAAATACATTTCACCGGGCAAATTTCCAGGTAAGAAAAAAGGACAAACTAAATGATCACCAAAAATACCAGCCCAAACATTTAATTTTTGTGGCTGCTGTGTATGAACCTCATGATAAATTCTGGGATTAGAACCGGACCAATATCGGCAGTTATGACGATTTACTAGGCCATTTAAGAAAAAGGAACATTCGTCAGAAAATCATGTGTTGAATAGAAATTGTTCATCGTTTATAATTCGTTCACTCATATCTTCACAAGATTGTAATCGCCGATCAAAATCGTCTTCATTAAGTTCTTGTACCAGGTGAATTTTATACGGATGAAAACTATGGGCCTTTAGAATCCGTTTTACATTACGTCGACTAACACCACACACAGTCTCCAATTTGCGGGTACTCAACGTAGGAGCTACATAAACTTGCCCTAAAACCCCACTTCTATTGCTTCGTTCCTTATGGGATTTTCAATGTTTTTTATTGGCGACTGACCCGGTTTCCCGAAATTTAACTACAAGTTCTAGAACATATTATCGTTGCACGTTACTGTTCTCATGTCGCTCATTAAATATTTCTGCTGTTCTGATTATTTCCGAAAAATATTTCGATAATTTCAACTCTTTCTGCTGTGGAATATACCATGGTTAATTTATGTAATAAAGCGTTACAAGTTATTTTAGCAACAAAGTTTGACCAAATCAATCGAAAACTATGTCCTAAATTCCTATTTAAAATAAGTACGAGATTTTTGCCACAAAAAAATGCTCCAATAGCTATTTTTAACAACAAGACGATAAACAAACCATGGGCGTTTACTTATTAAGTAAACTCTTTTAGTCAAATTTCTTCTGAAAGTAGTACAAACTAATCTGATGTACCTATTAAAGTCTACTTTAAGCTTTAAATCAATAAGTCTTCAAAACTACTGAACTGAAGCTGATGTATTTTACATCATTATAAAGGGAATTGAAAGACCTTTAAAATAAGTTATCACTCGACCATCCTTTCCATTTAAGATTTTAGGGTTGGTGTCACCCCGGCCCAGGGCTGCACGTGTTAACGTGATTTTTTGCCAAGCTTGTGTCCCCTTCGAAAACAAAATCGACGGGTCTGAGCGTTTTTCCAAAAAAAAAACTGAGCTGCCAGTAAATGCATCTGTTTCATTTTCGATGCGCCACCCTGTATATTGACCAACAGCACACCATTTACAGAGCAGGGAGTATTGAAAAACACATGAAAGGCGGACAAGCAAAATATACCCTCATTATTGTCATTGTGATTGCAATTTTTCGTGAAAAAGTCATTCCGTCATACAATAAACAGGAATTTAAACATATGTATGGTTTAATTTGACCAGTCAATGAAGTCTTGCGAACTAGAATTAGAACTTAGGAAAAGGTAACTTTTACCATTCCTGTTTACAGAAATAGCACTCAGCCATATACCATTTCAAGGCAAAATACACGTACACAGAAATGACAGAGACAAGTTCCTTGAGTCGGACCGAAAGTGACATTAAGTTTTTTTCTGTCATTATACAGGGTTATCCAAATTAAGTGTCCACCATTAGTAACTTTGTTATTAGTGAAAATACAAAGTTGTATGAATTAGCAAACTAGTAGCATTTTTAACGCTGGTAAAAATGAGAAATAAAAAAAAACAATTGAGAGTCGTTATTTTGATTTTTTTCAGTAAAATAACATTTTTTTAAATGGAAACCCCTGTATATTATATTTTTTTCTGTTAAAGCATCAAATTTTAAACAAAAAAGTTCATAATAAGTTTTCCGCTAAAGTCAAAAATAAAGTCAAAATAACGATAAATATTTTTAATTATTTGCAGTATTATAATATTAAGACGGCTATGAAAACAACATGGCGTTCGCGATTTGACAGCATTAAGATAAGCGACAAATTGTTAAACTGGACATACTCGCAACTAGAAGGCTTTGGAAAACAATGATAAAATCAAATAATGTCAAACATTAGTGTAAATACTTGTTTATAAGCTTTATTGTGTCATTAATTTAAAGAAAAATGTTCTCCCATGAAGAAAAGTGTGATATGTTAGAATGCTATTTAGTGTGCAGAAAATCCTCCTTGAGAGCAAGAGAATACTACAGTGAATTATATCCCGCTCGCATTCAACCGTATGAACGATATTTTCTGAGACTTTATCGAAAATTTAGGGGCAACGAAAATGTTTTTGCTAAAACAAGGGCAAAAAAAGAATTCATAATAAGCGAGGCCACGGAAATTGCAGTTATTGGATATTTTGAAGCTTATCGTGAGAATTCAATAGCAGATATTCTCAAGGACTCTAATTTCAGTTATGGTACTGTTCAAAGGATTTTAAAAAAATACAAATTTATTCCGTATAAGTACCGACCAGTTCAAACGCTTTTGGCAGGGGATCCAGAGAGAAGACTTGTTTTTTGCCATTGGTATCTTAGCTTCTGTCGCCAAAATGTAAATAACTTTCGTTACCTTTTATGGACAGATGAATCAAATTTTTCAAATTCTGGAATGTTTAATAGAAAAAACCACCATTATTGGTCAAGAGAAAATCTTTTGTTAGTACATCCAAGAGGCCCACAAGTCCGTTTCAGTTTCAACGTTTGGTGCGGTATAATTGGTTCAAAAATTGTTGGCCCGTTCTTTTATGAGGGAACCCTAACTGGTGAAAGATATGTGGAATTTATGTCAGAAATTCTGACTAATTTCTCAGACGAATTGGATCTTATAAGTAGACATCATCTGCATTTTCAGCAAGATGGCGCACCTGCCCACAACTCCAGAGGTACTTATCATTTTCTAAGTACTACTTTTAATGATCAGTGGATAGGAACAAATGGCCCAATACAGTGGCCTCCCAGATCACCAGATCTAAACCCACTTGATTACTTCTTGTGGGGTTACTTAAAGAACCAAATTTACAAGCGAAGGTACGATAACCTTGACGCGTTAAAGACTGCAGTTAGGGAAAAGATAACCCAGATAGATGGTAGGACCATACTTAAGACAGTTCGAGCAGTTGAAAAACGTGCCCAAAAATGTATTGAAGAACAAGGTGGCGTTTTCGAGCATCTTCTTTAAAAAAAATTGTTATTGTATTTTGTAAGATTATAAGTTGATGTTGAAAATAAAGTTTGTCGATATCGATACAATTTAATTGTTTCAGATTGGAGGCCATAACTTCAACAATTTGTAACCTAGGAGAAAAGTTATTGTAAGCTTTTTTGTTTAAAATTTGATGCTTTAACAGAAAAAAATATAATATACAGGGGTTTCCATTTAAAAAAATGTTATTTTACTGAAAAAAATCAAAATAACGACTCTCAATTGTTTTTTTTTATTTCTCATTTTTACCAGCGTTAAAAATGCTACTAGTTTGCTAATTCAAACAACTTTGTATTTTCACTAATAACAAAGTTACTAATGGTGGACACTTAATTTGGATAACCCTGTATAGGTTTTTCTGACATAACGAGATTTTAACTTAGTACTAGCTGATGGACACTTGTTGTGAACTCGTTTTGTAGTTGTACGTGTTGCCTAATGATGCTTCAGCTATCTATGTTTGGCTCTGATGTGATGTAACATCGCTTCAGAGATGGCAGTATTGGAGGCCTAAGCTGTAAGTTGTATACTATAGATTATGGACTATATCTGGAAGCAGGAAACGGCAGTGCAAAACATATATTTTCTTTCTACAACCAACAATGCGTGTAGATGTGTCATTACTCCATAGATGGACGCTCACAGCGATCATAGCGAGCAAACGTGGAATGAACTGCTTGCACCCCAAAAACTAAATAGTCTGCAAGATGACATTTTGTTGTTTTTTCTTGGGACGTTTTATAGGTTTCTCACATAATAGCGGTGTGGCTCTATATCCTAATGCGGATCTCTGGGGCGTAATTCTAAATGAGTTTCGATCATTGATATTTATTTCGATTGCGCCTTGTGACAATACCCTTGGTTCGCTATGATCATTTTGACACGGATATGATCATTTGAATATAGGAGATCGATATAATCACATGTCAAAATTATTATGGTCAAACTCGGAGAATCAGGCCTCTGGTCTTATTGGCTTTGAGTTATCTGAAACTCCATTATTACCAAGTGTAAGTACTGGCTTAGGTATCTGTTGGAGCGCAATCGCATATCGCTTCGGAAGCAGTTTGTTTCTCTACGATTATGTGTTTTGCTAGAGAAAACAGTTTTTGCGCGGTGCTGCAATTTTCATTAATATCGCTATTTTTGCTGTTAAGCCTTTTTGGCTGTATCCAGGGTGGCCCATCCACGTGTGGACAGAATATTACTCACAAACAAATACATTTTGGGAAAATCTATTTATGGAATGTTATACATGATATTTGAGGGCACATTTTTAAAATATTGGCAACTAAACAGGCTGTCCCAATTTGACCTACTTATAAAAGTTGTGATTTTTTGAATAGAATGCCTCCAATTTTATTACATATTTGGATATACCAATTCAAAAGAAAATATAACATACAATGGGTTTTTGGTACTTAGCTACTGAGATGTAAGGTGTTTTGTCCAGAAAAACGGTCCATTTCGGCAACCCCTCAATCCGCCATTTTGAAATTCGGAGTGCTGAATTTTGTATAAAAAAAACTTACACACCTCAGCTTTTATCTTATTTGTTACTTTCTCGTATTTTCGTTTTTGCTCATACAAGCTGGTCAAAAACGCGAATTGTATTTTTTCTCAAAAACTTCAAATGCATCACCCTGTATATTTATGCTAGTTTTGAATCAGATTTTTATAAGCTTTTTTCTGGTATAAGGTTTGATACAGATAAAATCACTGGATTTTAAGTTATTAAGCTTTTATAGAACAACACACAAAAATTAAGGAAAAAAATCATACCATCCATGGAAACAACATACATCCAGTGGGCTAGTTCCATATTGCCACTAAGAGTACAGATTTGTCGTAAAAACTAATAACAATAAGAATAGTATAAATCAGCTGCAAGCATAATAGAGAAAAACAACTATAACAACAACATAAACAAACAACTATCACTACTGCCTGTTGACAACACCTATGCTCTTAAAAGTTGCCTCATCGGTAAAAAGAACCTTATCCAGGAAAGTAGTGTCTTCACACTTTATTTAGCATTATTCTACTAAGCTCCATTCGAGCTGCGAAATCCTGAGGACGAAGGCCTTGATGCAAGCATAGGTGATATTGATGGTACCTATTCTTGTGAATACGAACCCCTTTCCATTTCAGTTGGCTCACTTCAAGATTTGTACCAAAATATGCCTTTATAAACTAAGCATGACGAAACTATTTACTTCTAAAACAATTTATTTTCTCAAAAACATTTAGATACAGTCTAGTCGTAAAAATACATATTTGAAATCACTCAGACATATAACTAATAGAACATCTGAACAAATAAACAATGTGCGAATAAATGCGCGAAGTTAACAAAGCAACAATTGAAAGATTACCATTGGGTAACATAATCTTTATTTTTTATTACGGCTGAAATTCTTTGGGGCATAGTGTTAACCAAGTTTTGGCAAAAATTTGGTGTAAAAGAATCCCATATTTCTTGAAGCTTTTGTCTCAGTTCGGTGATTGTACGAGCAGGATGTTGTTGTAGAACCTTTTTTTCATCTCGTGCCACAAAGTTTCAATAGGTGACAGATCTGGACTTCTAGAAACCCATTTCAAAAGTGGTACATTATTTTCTTCCATCCATTTTATAGCCTTTTTTGAGGTATGGCACGCTGCACCATCTTGCTGAAACACAAAATCTTGGCCGGATGTCAAACATTCTTCCATCACTGGTAAAAGCGATTCTTCTAAAATTGCCAAATATACTGCCCCAGACCATAATGGATGCTGGAAATTTCACTTTTCTTTTCAGACAGTCAACATGGAATGCTTCATTTTTTTGCGAATAACTCTACTGTGACTGTCACCAACACAAACTTTGAATCGGGCCTCATCACTCCATTGTATTGCACACCATTGTTGAGGTGTCCATTGTCTATGTTCTTTAGCCCATCTAAGCCGATTTTTCTTTTGCAGTGGAGTTAATAGTGGCTTTTCTGCAACATCAGGGTTTTTACTTTTTTTTATAAGAAAACTTACCTTGCAAGTTCTAAATCCCAGTTTGTGGGCCTCTCTATGAGTTGTGGACCTCGAAATTCTCCTTCCAACAACGTCACTCTACAGAGCACTTAATTGTAAATAATTAACACGCCTGTTTGTCACGATTATTCTTCTTAATGCTCTTCGGTCGGCATTTGTGATATTACTTTTTTTCATATAGCGTGGCTTAATATTAACTGAACCAGTTACGTTATATCTTCTAACAATATTTCTCACACTGTACCGCGATAAGTCTAACAAAGTTGCAATTTCCCAGAATTAACAAATTTAATTATCAGTAACCGAATTTTCTCACTAATAACCTTTTCTTTACCCATTTTGAAAACTTTAACTACCCAAAACTATTTTAAACGTATTCTGACAGCTGTGATTAATAAAAGCAATTGTCATGGCATTTATTTTTCACAGCCACCTATGCGTTATAGACTTATTTTGCATTGAAATGAAAATAGGTTGATATGCTGTAATTGCAACATGTGTTATTTTTATGATGCAAATTTGATTAGGGAGTGATAAAGTTGGTATTTTCTACTATACGTATATATTATCAAAATATTCATTGTTAATATTTTAAACCTATAACACCCTGATACATTTTTATTAGTTGTGTTTGATAAGAAAAAACTAAGATTTCAATAGTTGGGCCAACTGAAGTGGGAAGGGGCACGTATTCCTTTGGACAGAAGTTCTGCATATCTCAATTTCTGCTCCAATTTGCCGTGCACTTAAATGTGGATTTTCCTGTAACTGTAATAGAACCTCCAACTGATTCGCTTCAGTGGTGACACTTGGATTATTTATACATTTTTCACCATATTCCGCTGCTCCACTTGTTTCAAAACGTTTTTGTAGTGTGAAAAATGTTTCCGGAGCGAAAATGTCGCATATTAGTGTACCGTTGCTTATAAATGCGAGATGATAGGAAACTATTACTTTGTGCTTCGCCCAAAACGAACACTGTATTCACTATTTCTACTTTAGAAAAATTCATTTTCAAACACGTTTTTATTATAATGCTCACAAAGCTAATTTTGACTGTTTGTAACTAATCAACAATTTATTTGTTTCCAAGGATGATGCGATATTATAGGGAATTAAGCCGTTCCATAAAAGACGTGTGCTAATAACCGAAAAAATAGCCGTAAAAACCCTTATGTGTCTAGTATCAAACAATAGCTTATAAAAAATTGAATCCAAACTTGCTCAAACATACAGGGTGGTGCATTTGACATTTTTGAGAAAAACTACAATTTGCGTGTTTCACCACCCTGTATAATAAGATAAAAGCTGAGGTGCGTAAGTTTTTTTTGATATAAAATTCAGCACTCCAAATATCAAAATGGCGGACTGAGGGGTTGTCGAAGTGGGGGTTTCTTTTAGACAAAACACCTTATTTCTCAGTAGATAATTACCAAAACCCTATAGTATGTTATATCAATTTTCTTCTTTGGATTGGTTTATCCATATATGCGATAAAATTTGAGGCATTCCATATGAAAAATCACAACTTTGATATGTGGGTAGACATTGGGACACCCTGTATAATGCACAATATTTTAGAAATGTACCCTCAAAAGGCATGTATAACATCCCATAAATAGATTTTCCCAAAATTTATTTGTTTATGAGTAATATTCCGTCCACACATGGATGGGCCACCCTATATTTTCTTAAATGACAAAAGCCTAGGTTCGTCCTTGTCATCAAATAGAGAATAGTGAAATGTATAATAAAGAATTTTTTGGTTTCAGTTGTGCAAACTAGACCCGTTTCCTTGCTCAAGAATTGATAATTGACAAATGTTGGTAGGGTTCCGGTTTTGAAATCTTCAAATCAGCGGTATGTGAGGTTTTAGGAAATTTCATTTTCCAATAATAATTTTGATTTACAATTTATGTACGTGTTAAGTAAATGATGCCTAACATCACAAAGTAAACGTTTTTTGTCTTATTATTTTTCTTACATAAATACATATGTTCTTTCTTTTATTAGCTGATGTTTCCAGATTTTCTCTTTTATAGTGGGCGGCTGAGCTTTAGGGTTACATGGCAACGGAGCATCCAATCGATCTGGATCTTTTTTTGCCTATGGAGCTAATCAACGACGCGCGACGAGAAAAAAATATCGTTAGAGCCCATCAGCTCACGTTCACTTTCAAGTGCTTTCCTTTTTTCTCTAGTAATAAGGCACAACAAGGCAGACTCGTTTCTAGTCGGCCCTTCTAATGATCAAAATCTATCACGGGAGTTTTACTAGAAAACAAACAAAAAATTGTTTTGCACTAATGTGGCAAAACAATGCTGCTTTTGAGCTGACACTGTGAGTATCATCACTTTTATTTTATTTCGAATTTAGGGTAAGGTATCCCTTGATGTACTATCACCAAAATAATTCCAGGTAATCGGTAGAAATGGTATTTTAAAGCAGTGTCCGCTATATACCATGTAGTTTGTTTCTACTGAATTGACAAATATAGTTGTAGTCACCGTTCTTGGCAGGTAAAAGTAAGACTAAGTATTCCTTTATATTACTTCTCCATCTCCCTCATACATACACATTCAACGTGCCCCTGTGTGTGAACGTTTGTTCGGTAAGCGCAAAGACATACGTCTCTTAGTTGTGGGTCTCCGTATCGAAAACACTGTCGTTACGTTTGATTGTCCTTCAGTCATATTTGTCAGAGTGACAACCTACTTGACATCGGCGTGCAATTCTAGTCATCGTGTTATCAACCTTTAATATAAAGTGGTACAAGTTCCTGAAATACGATCAATGTAGAAGGCCGACAGCTCGTGCTAAATTTATTAGAGCATTTCCAGGAAGAGAATGAAAACAGAGGTCCCGTGTTACCCACTTCACGCGTACCGGAGAGAGTAGCACATGCGCTGAAGATTAAGATCCGCCCATGGTATGGAGACTCGTTTACTTATTTCATACGGCGTTGATGACGTAAACATCAAGAACGGTGACTACAAGTTATGGACAACGTCAGTGGCGGCTCTAGAGAATATTCATGGAAGAACACATATGATAAATTTGATATTAACCGCTCAAAAAAAGTGCTGTAGGAGGGGAGCTCAGGATTCTTATTCATAAAGGTTTGCCGACCTGAGGGGCATCGGCGATTGAAAATTAACGGGCGGGGGGTCGGCGATATAAAATTGAAGACAGGAGGTCGTCTGTAAATTGAAAAATACGCTAGAAATTTTTGTAAACTCGGTTATTTAGAGGGAGGAGAACTGAACTTCCTTGACCCGCCATCCGATAATATTGTTGGGTAACTCTTCATTTTAGTACACCACCTCTTTCTACAGCTGCTGCAAAACGTAGTTGGACTGAAGAGCAAGCTTTCTCGCTGAACTTACATAGCTTCAATGTCCGTGCGCGCAGCTCTGAAATTCGTTCTTAATGAATGAAGTTTTTGTCACCGTCATAAAGAGTGACAACTAACTGACCTTTCAGAACTTTAGTAGAATAGTTCAGACATAGTAAATTAAATTACAGTCTATTGTCTATTTCAGGTGGTATTTAGGCCCGTATCGTCAGTCGTTCCTACATTTGTAGGACGCCTTTATGGCCTCCTTGATTGTCATACTCCTCTCTCCTTCAAAAATTTCTAGATTGCACCTGTCTCGTGTCAGCTCAGCGCTCTCCTATTGTGAAGATATGTTTTCTTTTTAAATTGTAGGAAATTTCAGGCTGATAAAACATGATATAACTCAAAAGCAAGGACAATTTGATGCAAATAGATATTTGTGACATAACCTCAAAATAGAGCGAAGGTCTGCGAAGTTAGCCCAGAAAATTATGGGCTGCTAAAAACCATGTGCCATACGATTTTCACCAAAAATGTTATCGAAGAAACGAATTCGTGAGGATTCCCGCCAGAAAATTCTAGGTTTACCTCAAATGACCCCGAAACATCACTTTTCATTTTTTCATTATTTAAAGGTGGAAAAATAAAAAAATTAGTTGGATAAACATGGTGAAGCTAATGCATACGTGGTCATTTTTTTAATCTGAATAATCCTGGGCTAACTCCCTCTGACTTTGGTCATTTTTTCGGAGATTTCTCCTAACCTAAACGTAGAAAAACAAAAATTTCTGGTGCAAGAGCGTAGTAAAACGATGAAGAAACGATGTGGTATGAACGGTTTAAATAATCTTGCAAATCTGAGCTGCCAATTTTTATTTCCCTTTTTTCAAGCTAATGGTGGAAAAAGGAGTATTTTTGGTAGAAAAACGTGGTAAAACGATGAAAAATCGTATGACACCCCGGTTTTTAATAGCCCAGAATTTTCTGGGCAAACTTCACAGACCTGAATAGTTTTTTAGTTATTTTTGCTATCTGCTAAAATAATCTGACTGTTGTTTTTTTTGTCTATTAACTTTGTTAAACTTGTTTCCTAAAGAACGTTCAAATTGTTTGTGCGAGAATTTGTATGTATCATCCTAGGCCTCTGCTATAGTCACTCTTTGAGTCTGCTGAATTCCGGGCACATAGATAAACATAACCTGCGTTAACACTGACGTTATGTGACTTTCTTCATTTTTGGTCGGCTAAATAGTATTCATCTGAATTCAGCCACTGATAAGAGCCTTTGGGAAAACCATGTCAAAAAATTGTGCATATAACTGGATTTCTCGTATGGAAGGGAATTAAGTTCATCGAAATTAACATGTTTGCTTTCCGCCTCTGTAACCTCGAACAATCGCAGAACATGCTGTTTCGTGCTCATTAGCAACTAATCAGCGCGCGGTATAGGTTTAGTAGTCCCGGGTATGATACTTCGGAAAACTCGAAAATGTAACATGAAGACACATCTTTGCATCTGCTAAAAAATGATTTGGCATTTCACATAACGAAATAGATGTCATCACACCTATATCATATTACATCCACCGTAACCCCTATAGTTTACAACAAACAACAAATATATTACAGCCGAAAGAGGTTTTATTATATAATTAATATGGTAAAAATCATTTGTTGATCTGTTGTACATATTCTAAAATTCAATTGAATATGACCATCTATATGACCTCTCGATCCGAGATCGTTCGGGAAAAGCAGGTACTCAGTTCTGTGCTTGGGCTTCCAGTGAATCAACCTAGTAAGTTCTTTAGCGTTTAAATTCTCAATTTCCTTATGGTCATGAATCCACTAGATATTCATAGTTCATTCTTGCACACATAATTACGACTTCATTATTGATCAATTCAGTATCATTTAATGCCTCATTAATACTTGATAATGAAACTATATCAATATCTTGATTTCATACAACTTATCTGTCTTATATCCCCAGTACTTTTTTCGTACCCGATAAGCAGATTCTTTGAATTGAAGTTTGAACTTTATTCATCTATAACCAGTATCAGTTCAATTTCATCTTTGATAGTTACTTATTTGGCTGACAGGGTAGCTCAACTAAGCAACCCAGTCTCTTCTTTTTAAAATTAACTTCTTTTTTTATCTTAGAAACCTAATATTAAATTAGCGGGCATGTATTGGAAACTAAAATGTATTTATGACAACATACGATATTTTTATTAGCCCAAAAATACTACATCTTTTTGTAACAAAGAAAAAATATCTCACAAATTGAAACAACTGCCGATTAATAAAAATCAACGAAACCAAATAGCAGCAAATCACCAATGCGTTACGTCGCCTTTTCGACTGATTACTGTTTCGATACGTCTTGACATAGTGTCAACTAATGTTTGGCAGTCATGTGGTGTAAACCTGTTCCAAATTTCTTGGAGACGGGTTGTTAGCAATTCTGGAACGGTTCTTGCGGGATTCGACCGGAGCTTTTTTTTCATGATATGCCTCAAGGTTTCAATCAGGGATATATTTTAAAATATAGTTTTCTCACATCCAATCTGTTACTTTTTCAGCCGTATGCAAGCGACACCATTTCGTTGGAAGATACAATATTGTTTTACAATTTGATTATTTTGAAGCACATTAATGTACTTATCAGCTTCCATAATACCTTCCACAAAGTGAAAGTTTCCCAACTCCACCTGCTGACATGGATGCTCAAATCATAACAGAAGCCGGAAACTTGACTTTTTCTAAGGCAGTTATTCTGAAACACTTCTTCTTTAGTGTTTATGAAACTACTCCTACTTTCACCAACGCATACTTCAAATATGGCTTCATCACTCCAAATAATGGAGTTCCATTGGTTCCGAGACCATAATTTGTGTTCTTTGTCTCACGCTAGTCTGTTTTTCTCCTGAATCTTTGTCAGTGAGGGCCTCTCTTTTGTCTAGAAATACTGAATTAAAAACGAATAATTAAGAAATAATATAAGCCTACCCTGTAAGTTTTAAATCTGTTTTTGGGCAGCTCTGTGACAGGTTGCTCTTGAAAAGCTTTGAGGTTGCCAAATACCATATTTTTTAGAAAAAAAATCGAAAAAACACGATGCTAAGTAATATTTTTAATTTGAATTCTGTTTTTCCGATTTTTTTTCACAAATGCCCGAATGGCAGACTATTTTATGAGTGACAGATTATTCTGTATACACATAGCTTACAAAATTTATCGACAATAAAATCAGAAAAATTGTTTAGCGTCGTTTCTGGTATTCTGGGAGACCATAATTACTTGTTATCAAAGGTATTGTAATTTTTGGTGACAACAGTTGTCAAGTTTTGCCGCGGATAAACTCGGAAAAACTGCTGACAGGCGATGTGTTTTTCCATCTACGAGCCCCTTTCCAGTTCAGTTGGCCCAACTATTGAAATCTTAGTGTTTTCTTATCAAACACGAATAATAAACATGTAGCAGGGTGTTATAGGTTTAAAATATTAACAATGAATATTTTGATAATATATAGTAGAAAACACAAACTTTATCACTCCCTAATCAAATGTGCAGCATAAAAATAACACATTTTGCAATTACAGCATATCAACCTATTTTCATTTTAATGCAAAATAAGTCTATAACGCATAGGTGGCTGTGAAAAATAAAAGCCATGACAATTGTTTTTATTAATGACAGCTGTCAGAATACGTTTAAAATAGTTTTGGGTAGTTAAGGTTTTCAAAATGGGCAGAGGAAAGGTTATTAGTCAGAAAATTCGGTTACTGACAATTAAATTTTTTTATTCTGGGAAATAAAACTCAGAAATTGCAACTTTGTTAGACTTATCGCGGTACAGTGTGAGAAATATTGGTAGAAGATATAACGTAACTGGCTCAGTTAATATTAAGCCACGATATGTGAAAAAAAGTAATATCATAAATGCCGACCGAAGAGAATTAAGAAGAATAATCGTGAAAGAACAGGCGTGCCAATTATTTACAATTAAGTCCTTTGTGGAGTGACGTTGTTGGAAGGAGAATTTCGAGGTCCACAACTCTTAGAGAGGCCGACAAACTGGGATTTAGCACTTGCAAGGTAAGTTTTCTTATAAAAAAAGTGAAGTAAAAACCCTAAATTTGCACAACTTGTTTAAGGGACAAAGAAAAGTCACTATTAACTCCACTGCAAAAGAAAAATCGGCTTAGATGGGCTAAAGAACATAGACAATGGACACCTCAACAATGGTGTGCAATATAACGGAGTGATGAGGCCCGATTCGAAATTTGTGTTGGTGACAGTCGCAGTAGAGTCATTCGCAAAAACATGAAGCATTCCATGTTGACTGTCTGAAGAGAAAAGTGAAATTTCCAGCATCCATTATGGTCTGAGGCAGTATGTCATCAGAAGGAGTAGGAAAACTTCATTTTATTGATGGAAATGTGGATACAAACAAATATTTGGCAATTTTAGAAGAATCGCTTTTACCAGTGATGGAAGAATGTTTGACATCCGGCCAAGATTTTGTGTTTTAGCAAGATGGTGCAGCGTGCCATAGCTCAAAAAAGGCTATAAAATGGATGTAAGAAAATAATGTACCTCTTTTGAAATGGGTTTCTAGCAGTCCAGATCTGTCACCTATTGAAACTTTGTGGCACGAGATGAAAAAGGTTCTACGACAGCATCCTGCTCGTACAATCACCGAACTGAGACAAAAGCTTCAAGAATTATGGGATTGTTTTACACCAAATTATTGCCAAAACTTGGTTAACTCTATGCCCCAAAGAATTTCAGCCGTAATAAAAAATAAAGGTGATGTTACCCAATGGTAATCTTTCAATTGTTGTTAACTTTTGCGCATTTATTCGCACATTGTTTATTTGTTCAGATGTTCTATTAGTTATAGGTCTAAGTGATTTAAAATATGTATTTTTTACGACTAGAGTGTATCTAAAATGTTTTTGAGAAAATAAATTGTTTTAGAAGTAAATAGTTTCGTCATGTTTAGTTTATAAAGGCATATTTTGGTAAAAATCTTGAAGTGGTCCAACTGAAGTGGGAAGGGGCTCGTAGAAACCATTTGTACTTCAGAATCGCGCGTTTGTGATTGGTAGAAATTAAGACGAGGAAAATAGTCCTTAATAATCGGTCTTAAAGCTCTTAAGTTGGTAATGGAATAACGCGGGCGACTTCAAATTCTGGGGTTTTGAGCCACAAATCCAGTTGTTTTGTACAATTTAGTGATCTTTCTAAATGTATCCCTCGATTTGTTAACACTGTCAACGATATAGGAAGCATTTGGCTCTTTAAATGCAAGTGTATGATCACTTTTCTCATTCAGCCCGAAACAGCTTTACCACGCATAGTCAAGCGGAATCGCACAGCAACCCTCTGTTGCGTGACTCAGTGGACTACACAATGGAGCAAGTTCGTAAACATTCAAGACCACGGCTCGCACTGTAACCAAAAGTTAGCGTGAATCTTTAGTAAACTCAAAATTACACTCTAACAAAACCGAATCAAAAAATTTGTTTAGTTCACCTCAAAATTAATCCGTGTACCAAGTCAAAAAGCCTAGGTGTTTCCTTTTAAACTAAGCATATCTGTTTTTTTTCTTTGCTCTTCTCCTTTTTTCTTCTCTTTCCCTTTCTCTTTTTCCTTGACTTTGTCTGGTTTCTGGGCAACCAGAACTGACAGATTCGACTAACGTACATCAGACAGTGACTAATGGACAAAGGTCCTACGGACCGCCCAGATAAACAAATGAGGAATAGTTAGCTTTACCATGAACCATTTTTAATTGTTAAGAACAACACCAGTGCATTGAAAGTTTAAAAATTAGCTTCTTAGCAACGTAAAATGTTATCATTTGTTTTATAAAGCCTACCTTTATTTTATCGAAGCGAATAACTATACCATTTAACTTAAGTTGTCTCCATCATGTATTTTTATATAGGTACACAAATCATTTTGTAAAGAAGACACTGTCGAATTACAAGTCATATACATGCTAACGGTAATTACACACATCGCGAGCGCGGTGGTGATTTCCCGTACCTAATTGTCCTCAAAGTTTTTGAAAACACAAAAAAAGGAAAAAATCGTAATCTATAACGTTGAACATAACCTGTCTTCAGAAAGGACAACATATAAATAACCCGTCGGGCACAGCTGATAAATATATTTCATTATTATGTATACTAAGTGACATATAAATCCGAACACCCAGTTTAAATGGTTTTATTTTAATAAAAGTTGGTGAATGTATTTATCTTACTGTAAATAACAAGTGACAAAATTTTCAGCCTTATCAGTTGGTTATTCCGGTTTTTATACTGCTTTTTTTTAATTCACTAACGCTCTAAAAATGAATATTTCAGCTGCAGTAAAGAATCAACGTTGGCGGATTTTGGTTCTTGACATCCTTTACGATCGGTTACGATGCCTAGAGTACGGAGACCTGTACGATTTCGTAAACTTAGTGAGTTTGATAAGGGCCGTATAGTGGGACTTCAGGAAGCTGGACTTTCTTTTCGGGCAATTGCAGTTAGAGTGCAAAGAAGTGTAGACACTGTGGTTAGGTGTTGTCAGGTATGGCTTCGAGAAGGCCGTACGCAAAGAGCAAGGGGCACTGGACGCCGCCGTAGAACAACAGACCGTGAAGATCGCCGCCTAAGATTATTGGCCTTAAGGGACCGCTTCTCCACTACCAGGTCCATTGCAAATGAATGGTTTGCAGAACACGGAAGACCTATTGGCATGCGAAGTGTTTACAGACGAATGAGAAGTTTTGGCTTGTTTTCATACCGGCCACACTGGGTCCTCCCTTTCACTCGAGAACACGTAATCGCCTTGAATGGTGCAGACAACGGTCACTCTGGGATCAGGAATGGAACAGTATTGTCTTTAGTGACGAGTTTCGATTTTGTTTATTCTTGCACGATGGTCGTGCAAGGGTTAGAAGGCGACGTGGTGAAAGGAGGAATCCACAGTTATTTGTTGAAAGACATGTTCATCACACTGTTGGAGTTATGGTTTGGGGTGCTATAGCTTATGGTTCCAGGTCACCTTTAATCTTCATCAGAGGTAACATGAACGCGCAGCGTTATATCCACGAAGTTCTAGAACCCCATCTTTTACCCAATCTTGACACCCTGGCAGATCCAACTTTCCAACAAGATAATGCCCGACCACATGTTGCAAGAGTCACAATAGACTTCTTTCAACATAATGATGTCACATTGTTACCATGGCCACCAAGATCTCCCGACTTATCCTCAATTGAGCACGTGTGGGATATGATGGGTAGGAGATTGCTCAATTTGCAACGTCCTCCTCAGACTCTAGAAGCACTTCGAGAGGAGTTGGTGGTTGCCTGGAATGAGATACCACAGGAGGACATTGACCACCTGATCAGAAGCATGCCTAGGCGCGTTGGAGAATGCGTAGCACATCAGGGTGCATCCACACATTATTAAAGGTCAAAGGGCTTTAAAGCAGTGCAATCATTTTGAAATTTTTATCATTTACTTATTATGCTTCATTAAGTACTTATACAAAATTTTATTAAAATTAAACCACTTAAACTGGGTGTTCGGATTTATATGTCACTTAGTATATATATTATGATATTCTCACACAGCAAGTATCACTGATTTCATAGACATGCAGACCAATACACACAACCATACAGATGCGATCTGGCTATTCCACCAACTTTCCATAAACTATAGACTACTCGGGTTCACAAAACATATGCAACCAACAATGCGTGTAGTTGAGCTGTACCTCCATAGATGGAGGCTCACAACGATCCTAGTGAGCAAACGTGGAATTACTGTTTGCACCCTAAAACTACCTAGTCTGCTAGAAGACATTTTATAGTTTTTTTAACGTTTTATAGATTTTTACATAATACCCGTGCGTCTAACTTGGTGAAAATACTGAGTGTCATGGTAATTAACGAATTTCATCCTGTCGGTCTTAGCATATTAATTGGCTAGTTATCCAATTGCGTTTAACTAATCAATGCAATAACGGCCACCATGTTATAAAACACTGTGCGGAGATAGTTGATCTCCACCTACCAATGCTTTGCCAAGTTGAATTAAGTTCATATATGGCTTCCAGGCGCTCGCTTTACCGCGTATGCTTACGGGTACCCGATGGCATCGAGTCAATTTATGTTTTGAATTTGTACAGAATTTAATTGAGTTTAAAATGTCTTGAAATGGTAGCTTACCGATCTTGACGACAGAGGGCAGCGTTTGGGCAAGGTGTAACAGCTCGGCTAGCAGCAAGACCGCGACAGCCCGCCACTTGCCGGCTTGCATGGTTCATGGCGCCGACAAAACGACTACCTCGTCGCATCCGAGCCCTTTCAATCCTAGGTACATCTTACCGATTACCATCATCCCTGTCTGTCAAACTGTCTCTCGTTCAAGTATCCAGCGAATCTGAAACAATGTAATATGCGATGTAAAAGTACATTTGTGTTATTATACAGGGTGTTCCTTAATGATATGCGAATATTTAAGGGTGTGAATGTACGTAAAAATTATTAGTAGTTTGTTTTATAAACTATCGTCCAAACATTTTTCCTTGCAAAAACTCGGGGTGTTGAAGTTTTAGGAAAAAAATAGAAATTAATTAATATTTTCAGAACCGTTTCAGAATTTCACTCATATTTAGTACGCAGTGAAAGTTAATAAAGTTGCATATTTTTCAATACAAAAATAATTTTTAGCTTTAACACTGCCGTGCGTACGTGTATTGACCTCGATATTTTTAAAGAGAAAAAAATGGTACGACAATGGTTTTTTGCCAAATAAAAATTACTTTTCAATTCCACGTTCAATTCAAAACAAATGATTTTTCTTGAATGGTTTTCTTTCGATACGCTATTTTTGAGTGAAGAAATAAAAACTATTCTATTGTCTAACTTGCAAAATTATTATCAATTCTATTGGAAAAATTAAACACATTAAGGGTAACGAACAACAACAACTGACAACATAAACATAACATTAAAACCAACAAATGTGTACAAAAATTCTTGAAAATGACCCCCTTCACTTAGTATACATGCTTCCGCGCTCCATCTCATGGCATTGAACACTCGTTGAAATATCCCTCTAGTGTTTTTTATTCTATAACAAACTGCAACTATTCTTTCTCTTAATTCCTCTACAGTGTTAATGGGACTTGTGTATACTAGTGTCTTAAGATAGCCCCACAAAAAGAAATCTAAACTGTTGAGGTCTGGGGATCTTGGTCGCCATTCTTGTGGCCCACCGCGGCCAGTCCAACGATTTGGATAAACAGTTTGTAAATAATTACGAACCGCTTCACTGAAATGCGCTGGTGCACTATCATGGCTGTACCACATATTGTTTCTTATTACTAACGGAACATCATCAAGCAGCAAAGGCAACTGTTGTTGAAGAAAATTGAGGTAAGTCTGTCCGTCAAGTCGTCTCGGCAAGAAGAATGGGTCAATAAAGTGGTTGCCAATAATTCCTGCCCATACGTTAACCGAAAATAGGTGTTGGAAATGGGTTTCGGTTACGGTATAGGGATTTTCTTCTGCCCACAAATGATTATTGTGGAAATTCTGAATGGCATTTCGAGAAAAATTAGCTTCCTCCGTGAACAGAATCATTGATTCAAATTGCGGATTTTGTGTAATTTTTTGAAGATACCACTAACAAAAGGTCACACGCCATGGAAAATCAATAGGAAGTAATGCCTGTACTCTTAAAATATGGTAAGGATTAACAAAAAATCCACTAAAATTCTCCAAACAATTTGATGGGAAAGAGTTAAGTGTCTAGCGATCTTCCTCGTACTCGTTTCAGGATGTTTTTCGACTTCCTGCAGCACTGCTTCCTCAATTTCATGTGTTCTCACACTTAGAGGTCTACCTTCAGATGTTCCTTTTCGGACAGAACCAGTTTCAACAAGACGCCGATGAATATTAGAAAAGGTTCGACTATCTGGCAAAGCACGATCGGGATATCTCCGGTGATAAATCCGTCTAGCTTGCTCACCATTACCGTCGGCAAGGCCATATACGTAATGCATTTCCGCCATTACTGCATTTGACTGATTCACCATAATTAACAAAATTGAAAATACTAAATAATGCAAAAAATGTCACAGCGAACAGATTTGAATAACAGAGACTTGTCAAATGTCAAAAGCCAGTGACATATTCCACAGCAACTAGATATTTATCGCTAAATTGCATTTTTCAATTATTACATTGATTTTCTCGGACAATAGAACGGTTTTTATTTTTTTATTTGTCAAAAATCCATTGTAGTACCATTTTTTTCTTGAAAAATATTGAAGTCAATACCCGTACGCATGCCACTGTTAAAGCTAAAACTTATTTTTGCATTGAAAAATATGTAGCTTTATCAATTTTCACTACGTACTTCGTTTCGTTTTTGAAAAACCATCATCGACTTTATTTTTTATATGGTCCGAAAGAAGTACATCCTATATTTTTCTTTTATTCAAGTAGGCATTGCAAACAAATGCTTGACATAAATACCAGTCACCGAGTATTATTGTGTTTTATTAATATTGCATCATTATCGTCGAAGATGCAATTCGGTCATTTTAGCAATGAAGAAAAGTTGGACATGCTGACGTGCCACCTTTTGTGCTACAAAAATAGCAAAAAAATGACAGAAATCTAGGTTAGTAGAACTGGGTAAAGCCTTCTTAGGTATAAAGAAATAAATAGCGTTTATTGCCCAACAGTTAAGGAAATCATTTACAGGACAATCCTAAGATAAATCAGAGTAACAAGAACAGAAAACATAAAAAGCAGGTGATTTCATCTAAAGAAAAAACAAACAAGAAAAAGAAGTAAAAAAAATTCACCTAGGTGAGTAACGTATCATAAATTATCCAAGCAATTCCTAGCTACTCTCGGAAGGCTGTTCAAACTGTCAGCATGTATATCACAATAATTTGATATTACATTGAAAGTTTCACACATCACATATATGGGTGCTTTCAAAAACAAATTTCTGCGAGCCTTGTCACAATAAAATGTTTTAGCTGTACGAGTTTGAATAGATGGAACATTAAAGTTTATTTGAGCCACAATCCCATTAGCATCAATTTGATTGTGCAGTAGTTTAGGCAAGAACATAATTGATGCACACTTCCTTCTCAGTTCTAAAGACTGCACTTGAAACCTAGACAATAACAAACTTTCAGATATACCACGTTCAGGATATATACCGTCAACTCTAAAAGATAAAAATTTTAGAAACTTTCTCTGAACATGCTTAAGAGAATCAATGTAGCAGTTGTAAATTGGATTCCAAATTATCGATGCATATTCCAATTCCGATCTAATATTTGCAGAATACCATAGCGACCCTGGGCGGCTAAAGCTTCTACAGTTTCTCGCAATCAAAACGTACGCGCGCGATGCTTCACTCACCTCTTGAGCTATGTGGAGTGAAAAATTAACTTACACCCAAATCCTTAATTGAGTTATAACGATTTATGTAAGCATCCCCAATTTTATAATTAAATTTACATGCAGAAGTTTTCCCGGTAAAGCTGACTACACTACACTTGGACGCATTAAGAAATAAATTATTCGTCACACCAAGCCACTAGAGAATCAATATCACGCTGAAGTGCAATCCAATCAGTCCCAGACTCAATAATCTTGAATAGTTTTAAATCAACCGCAAAGAGGAGCTTATTACAACTTAGATAATGCACAACATCATCAATAAATAAAGGACGAAGGTTTGAACCCTGAGACACTTCCGATTTAATTATATACTGGTACGACTTGAATCCATTAGAAGTAACATATTGCTTCCTTTCATGAAGATAACTTTGAATGAGTACTAAAGCTGATGAATGGAATCCATAATAAAAAAGTCTATTCAAAAGTATGCCATGGTCCACCCTATCGAACGCTTTAGCAAAATCGGTATATAGTACTACATCTAGTTGACCTTGCCGATCGACACATTCAATAGCGAACTGAGTGAAGATTGTTAAATTAGTTACTGATGTAGAAGACCATGCTGGAAAGGGGACAGAGATCTATGAACTGCGGAGTAAATTCTATCAAGCAATATTATCTCCAGCAATTTGGAGAAATTCGACAACATTACCACCGCTCTATAGTTTTTAATATCAGTATTATCCCCTTATTTGAAAATAGTTGTCACTTTAAAAAGTTTTCAAATATCAGGCAATGTGTTTGTTTCTATAGTCAGATTGTATATTTTTCATAACGGCTTAACAAAGACATGAATACAGTCTTTGACTATGAACGAGGGGATGTTGTCTGGGCCGGCCGTTACTCTATTCTTGACCTTAGATGCAGCAATAATCTCATTTTCATGAATGTCATTGAACAATATGTTAACCTTCAATAAAATCATTACGAGTAGATGGATCAACAAAAACACTATTGAAAAAATCTGCCAATGCATTGACAGCACAGTAAGGATCGTTCAGTGAGACGTCATTCAACTTCTTTTTACGCGGAATCCTAATAGTTCGATTTTTTGTATGCATGAAACTCCAAAAATGTTAAGGATCTTGAGAAATGGAAATCTCAACATTACGTGTATAATTTTTATAGGCCACAAATATTTGACGCTTTAACTCAGATCTAAGACGTTTGTACTGTTCATGTAGATGGATATTGTGACTCTTTTTGTAGTTCTTGTATAACTTTGCTTTATGCTTTTGCTGGTGTACCAGAAAGGTAGATGATTTTACAGTCTCGATACTCTAGGGACAAAGATGCGCTCGTATCGGCCAGTTCTGGATGTACGAAGTTCACCACGGTTAGGATGGGAAATTCACATCTCTATATTTTCGGAACGGACAGAGATATTGAGTTGTGGTATTCGGGAGGTTCTTTCCAACTCTTTGAGACCACGTACAGGGTTCGACCGGTATATTTAACCACTCATACAGGGTGAGCAAATGAAGTCATGTTTTTTTTAGCAAAGTTTGGGGCTATGTCAGATTCTGAATTTTTGGAAATTTTTCTATGCATCTTTTTGATCTTTGGACTATCCTAAGAAAATTATATCTCAAATTTTTCGAAAGTCGGCTATTACTCAAATTATCGAATTTTTAACTTCCTGTAATAAATATCTTTCGGCTCGACCTCGTATTTTTTTTGGATTACTCTCTACATGCAAATAGGACGTTTCTCTGGTTTTATCCTAATTACCTACACATCAAACATACAATTGCTAAGTAACAATAATATTGCCTGTAGACTTGACAGTATAACCTTATTTTCTCAAAAATGCCTCGTCTTTTTGAAAAACAACGAGAGAATATTGTATAAGATTATTGGTAGAATGTCGCTTTAATTTATAATATAGATCGGTCCTCAATATACCGTTTAAGGTGTAGATATCAGAATTCAGAGGTAATCCAAAAGATACGAGATCTGTCCGAAAGACGTGAATGAAAACTTACGGCGGCACAGAGGAAAAATATCATCCAATCGTACTGTAAGAAAAACTTTAAATTCTAATTTGTTAAGATATGTAAGTGTTATAAAAAATTTGCTGCAGTTTACAGGGACAACATTTTAAACAATATTGTTGTACCTTTTGCCAAGATTTTGGGGAGGATCTTGTCTTCATCGATGATAACGCCAGACTGCATAGAGCTCGTACGGTTATAAACTTTTTGGCAGAAAATAAAGTTACATTATTTCCCGTGCCATCAAAGTCTATAGACCTAAACATAATTGAGCATTGACAAAATGCTCCTGAAACAATGGAAGAGCTGTCTGACGCCATTCAGCAAGAGTGGGAACACGTATTCCGAGAGTTTACTAATAACCTTCTGGACAGTATGCCACGAGGATGCCAGGCTGTGATCGATGTGCGTGGTGATCCTACAAGGTACTAACAATATTGTTCAAATTAATTGTTGCTGTTTTGTAAAACGTTTTTGTCATAAATAAATAATTTAGGTATTTCACTGGTCTTAGTTTTTGTTTTCTAAAATTTTACATATTGTTATGTTAATCAAATGAATTCTTTGAACAATTTAATAGAGCCTACTACCTGTTGGAAAACATCTCCAATGAAGTAGCGTACGACAATGCTAAATGAGAAAGATAAAACATTCCAGATAAAATATGAATAGCAGTGTTGGCCAGCATCATAGCATTATGAAAAATAAAAATGTTTAAGTTATTAGATTTTCTTACCAAACTATAAAATTATTTCGCCACTGAAACACACCACTATAACAAGAGTAGTACTTGGATTTGTTCATCAAGCTGTTTAATTGCATAGTGAAATTTATAAATTCGGTTAAGTTATACAGGGTGTTTCAGTTTATTGTTGCATAACTTTAAGATTCGATAGAACTTTTCAAATTAATGCATAAAGTCTATATAAACATGGGTCGAAAAATGCGTGGCTTCCGAAATACAGGGTGTTTAAATTTACTTTCTAAAATAGTTTTTTTTTAAATATTTCGAACAATATTTGATGCATAACAGTGAAAATTGGTATACAAGGGTTTTTTGGTACGACAAAACGAGCCATGGGCATAGTTTTACCGTAGCCGCTAGAGGGCGCTCTCTACTGTACCTGTAGTGTATTAGAATGACGGAAAAATTTTTCTTAGTGCAATTTTTTGCTTTTTGAATAAAAAAACTGATTCTTCGCATTTTTCAACATAAAAAAGCTCTCCTGTGAGTTTTCGTTATAGTTAGCCGTTTTTGAGATATTTCGATTTTTAGGGTTCGATGCATTTTTAATTATTTATGGGAAAATAAATTTTTTTTTACATTTTCGATTTGGGCATTACAAGTAAATAAGATGATCGTTTAGATTGTGTTTTTAAACACAGCAATAATTTCTAACTCCAAATAAACACAAAAAACAGAATAATAATTTGTTTAATTTTCCAATATTATTTTTAACAAATTAAATTAATTATTTACAACTAAAATGCTATTGGATAGTTAGGACAAACATACAAAATCTAAAGTAGTTGCTCGAAATGTAAACCCAATTGTTCAATACACAATTTACATCTACGAATGATCGAACGTGGCATAGCATTATTCAAATAAGCCCTTATTTCATCACATGCATTCCTGATTCTGTCTATTAGCATATCTCTTGTGGTTACGGGAGTCTGGTATACTTTTTCTTTTAGAAATCCCCACACAAAGAAATCTAATGGATTTAGGTCAGGGGATAGAGGAGGCCAGGCGACTGGTCCTCCACGGCCGATCCATCTTTCTGGATAATTTTCGTTCAGCCAGTTTCTAACTATTCTCGAATAATGAGCTGGACAACCATCAAGCTGGAACCAGGCCGATCTTCTTAAATCTAACATAACATCATCCCACATATTTGCATGTTCAGCCTTTAAAAATTCCAAGAAGGTCGCAGCATTTAACCTTGCAGGCAAAAGGTAGGGTCCAAATAGTCGATTACGGTAGATACCAATCCACACGTTCACACTAAATTCATGCTGAAAATTTCTTTCCCGAACTGCATGCGGATTTTCATGCTACCAAATATGTTGATTATGAAAATTTACCACTCCACGTCTAGTGAAGCATGACTCATCGGTCCATAAAACGTTACTTAAAAACTCACTATTATTATCAGTTCTATCAAGAATCCACTGACAAACTGTGATTCTTCGTTCTCCGTCCCCTGGCTGTAGTCCTTGCACAGGTTGCAAATGGTAAGGATGGTGAACATGGCTTGCTGAAATTCCCAAGGCACCAGAAACTCTCCTAACACTTGTGGTCGGATCTCTATCAAACTCACGCAGAATCATACCGGTAAATCTGCGCTGACGAACATTTATGTTTTGATCCCTTTGAAGATTTCCAAAACCATTTTCAATTATTTGGCGATGCACTCTTACAAATACTGAGCGAGTTGGATGTCGTCTGTTTGGAAATCTTCGTGCGTATTCTCTGGCTGCTTCTGCTGCGTTTCCATTTACAAAGCCATACAAAAAATGAATATCCGCTAACTCTTGATTGGAGAATAAAAAAGGCATTTTTATAAAACTTACAAAAAAAACAAAAAACAGGTGAAAGAAACTAAATTTCGTGCATTCACAATTATTGCAAAACTGTCAACTAATTGACCTTATTCTGCTTTCGATTTCAAAAATATTTGCAGGCACAGCCTACTTCTAAAAATTATCAAGATACTGACTTTCTAACGTTATTTTATCATAAATAATTAAAAATGCATCGAACCTTAAAAATCGAAATATCTCAAAAGCGGCTAACTATAACGAAAATTCACAAGAGAGCTTTTTTATGTTGAAAAGTGCGAAGAATCAGTTTTTTTGTTCAAAAAGCTAAAAATTGCACTACGAAAAAAATTTCATCATTTTAATACACTACAGGTACAGTAGAGAGCGCCCTCTAGCGGCTACAGTAAAACTACGTTTTGTCGTACCAAAAAACCCTTGTATACCAATTTTTACTGTTATACATCAAATATTGTTCGAAATATTTAAAAAAAACTATTTTAGAAAGTAAATTTAAACACCCTGTATTTCGGAAGCCACGCATTTATCGACAAAGTTTATATAGACTTTATGCATTAATTTTAAAAGTTCTATCGAATCTTAAAGTTATGCAACAATAAACTGAAACACCCTGTATAATGTCAAAGTAGCAAATTTTTACTGCACGCCATTGGAGCCAATAAGGTTCATTGAGTCCTTCAATTTTTTCTCGGCCGATATCTCTTTCCGTTCCGAGAATATAGAGATTTGAATTTGGGTAAAATTTTCCATGTTGCAAAGCAACTGTCCACCAGTTTATATTAAAACTTACTACGGAATTATAGGTACGAGCATACCGCAATTTCCACTTCATAAGTCGAATTTTTCAAATGGAAACAGTATGCGTCATCTATTCTATGAAAAGGCGTATTTTTTTGATCCAATATGGGTTATGCTATATGCCTAATCAAGTAATGTAGTATTGGAAGTAATCAAATCCCTGCGATTTTGATCAATTAGCTCTTTAAAAGCAAACATATTCGACTGATGGAAATGACCTGCTGCTTGGTGTACATAGAATTTCCTGATGCTTCATTGGTGCATACAAGCAAATATCCGCAGACTAGCCGAGTCAGACTTGAGCAAACAGACGGGGCATGGCGATTTGATGCAGACATTCGCTGCATACCTGAGTAGTGAGCAGCACACTCCTTGTCGATTCCTTGATTTACCCACGGGGAAGTTCAAAGGGCGAGCTTTAGCCTTTACAATCCTACGCTACAATCTTCTGTTTATGCCACGGAATACACAGAAACCTCTAGTTGAAATGCGAGTGTTTAGAAATCGATGGATTGCTTTTTACACATACATCCTACGTTTGAATTCTTTGATCCTAAATTACTTCTTTTAAATCTAAATGGCATCACGTTTGACAAAATTGATAAACTATCGATTGAAATGTCTATGTTCAAAAACTTGTTATTTTATTGCTCTAACGAAACATGGACTAATGGTCAATCAATGGTAAGCTATAAAATTGATGGTTATGAATTAGCAAGTTTTTATGCCCGAACTAATCAGAAAAGAGGTGATGTTGCTATATACATTCGTAAAGATTTACAATACAAGCCAATAGACCTGAATAAATATGGTTTTGAATTGGACATTGAAGTTTGTTCAATATCTTGTACCATTTCAGACAAAAAAATTAAGATAATAAATTGCTACCGTTCACCTAATGGTGCGGTAGGCGTATTTTTAGAAAAAAATGAAGAAATTTTAAAGACTGTTTTCGATCCTAATTGTTTATTGCTTGTATGTGGCGATTTTAATTTTAATTGCTATGAGTCAAAATGTATTAATTTTATGAAATTGTGTAATATTTTCTCTAAGTTTCTGAGTCGTTTGGAAATTTTTTTAATATCTTTTTGTACTATTTTAATAATCATTTTCCTTTACATAAAGCCTGTAAGGGAAACGGCTCAAAAAGTTGGGTTACACATAACGTAAGAAATTCAAGCAATAATTTGAAAGATTTATATCATACTTCACAAATAAATTCAAGACTAAAGTCACTGTATAATGATGCTAAAAAGGCACATAAAAAATTGATCAGAGACACAAAAAGATCATTCTACCCAAACAAAATTGTATTGTCTAAAAATACCACCAAATCGTGCTGGCAAGTGGTCAATGCAACTAAAAATGAGAACAAAGTTCGAAAAAATATAGATCTACATAAAGATCAAAATGAAAAAGTGTGCGACCCTCAGCTGTTGGCAAATATGTTCAACGATTTTTTTAAAAATGCTCCAGATGATATAATACAAAAAATTAATGCCTCAGATAGTGCACCTGATTTGAAATTTAATGTCAAAAATTATTTCAAACTTTACTCTTATACAGATAATGAGCTCAGTAACTTACTTTTGAAAAAAAATAAAAAATCCAAATCTTGCGGTTTTGATGACATTCCCAATTTTCTGGTAAAAGAAGTACTACATCTTATAATAAAACCAATAACACACCTTATAAATATCTCATTTTGCTGCGGAGAGTTCCCAAGTAGGCTGAAACTAGGCAAAGTTATACCAATTTTAAAAAAGGGGAACGAGCTTGATATTACAAACTACAGGGCAATCACTGTACTTTCTAAAGTGTTTGAATATGCCTATTTGGATAGACTTCTTCTACATCGTAAGAACAACAATATTTTGTCTCAAAACCAGCATGGTTTCACAGATGGTAAGACCACAATGTCAGCCATACATTCCTTTTATGAGAAGCTTATCGACGCGGGCGAGTGCCCTACTGGGGTATTTTGTGATCTCAGTAGGGCATTCGACTGCGTTGATCACAACAAATTCTTGGAGATTGTTGTTAAATATGGTTTTGTCGGTCAGTCTCTTAAATGGGCCAGATCGTTTTTAGTCCAAAGAAAACAATATGTTTCAGTAGAATATCTTGATGCAGGGAACAATATGAAAAACTTTGTGTCAAGTACGTTAGACATCTCGATTGGAGTCCCTCAGGGCTCTATTCTTGGACCAATCTTTTTCCTCTTATACACTAATCAGTTTGATAATGTTCATCCAGATACTCATTTTACAGCATATGCTGATGACGTTTCTGCCATAATATCAAGTAATTCAAATATAATTTTGGAAGATAAATGTAACAACTTAATTAGGAATATCAATACATGGTTTAACCAGTACTCACTTTACTTGAATCCTGCTAAAACAACGATTATTCATCTTCATCATGCTCAAAAAACTGTAGAAGGGTTTCAAGTTAGATTGGGTGACGATCAACTCGATTTTAGAGCAGACATGAAATTTCTTGGAGTTCATTTTGATGCGAACTTAAATTGGAAGGCCCACTGCGAATTTCTCACATCAAAAATGTACTCTCAAAGCTATGTGTTGAGGCAATTAAAAACCATCTTAACAGCTGAACAATTGATACAAGTTTATTTTGCTAATGTGGATTCGAGATTAAGATATGGAGTATGTTTCTGGGGTTGGTCAACGCGCTCTGAAGATGTATTTGTGTCTCAAAAAACATGCATCCGATCATTAGCAGGCATCTCACCAACAGAAAGTTGCAAAAAACATTTTATAAGTTTCAACATTTTAACTGTCCCTTCGTTGTATATATATGAAATGTGCTTACATGTTTTTAAAAATAATGAAATATTCAAGTGGAATTGTGATATGCATAATTATGATACAAGGACTTGTAATAATTTATATGTAAACTTCAGCAAATCAAAAGCGGCATTTCGATCACCTAATAAAATTGGTCCGCCTCCTTTTAATAATTTACCATGCCACATTACCTCGGTTAAAAATATTAACGACTTCAAGTTCCAGTTGAAGCAATTTTTGGTAAACAAGTGCTTTTATCGTGTTGATGAATTTTTGAAAATTGCAATTTGAGATTAGTTGTAGGTTTGTAGCGAAAGAAAAATTGACAATTCCAATACAATTATACATTGTCTGTATAGAAAAAAAAGGTTTTTGATATTGATATTGATATTGATACCGGGTGCGGCAGTATTAACTTCCTTAAATGCGCAACATTCAAACGGTTGATTTCGAAGCATAACGCGGGTCACTACGTTTCGACAAACTGCAAGTGCAACAAGACGACAACAAGGGTCCCTCGCCCAATTAAATCACTTGAAAATATTGAGTCAGGGAGAACCTCAATGTTGAGATCACCACAGCATTCTGCGTGCAAAGATGCGTCTTCATGATGATCTTAATTTGCCTTTGCATCTACCTAAAGTCACAGTGTGTCCAATTTCCTCAGCTGAAATTGTTGGCCACTGTCCTTTGAGGAAAATAAACTCGCAGTGGCAGTGAGTTCTGACCGGTATATAAACATGTTACCAGATTTTTGTTCACGGCTAGATGAGTTGGACAAGACGATGCAACGGAAACACTCCAAGAGCATCGATGGTGTTGATCTTTTCCACAGGGTTTTTTGAAGTCGCTTGTGTATGTGAATCGAAAAAGGACAAGTCTTGCAGGCCAACATCCAGGAAGAAATTGCGAGCATAACGCCTGCTATGCTGGCAAGAGCCATGCCAAATGCCAGAAATCGGTTCACTCGGTGTATGGAGAATATGGCACGTCACCTATTTGATATAATATAAAAAAATATACATGTTCTGAATCATACAGTGAGTTTTATTAAGTTTTGAAAAAAGGAAGTTATGCTGCTGCACTGATACATGCATTATTTTGTGATGAGTTATACAAAAAATACATTGCTCTGGAAATGTTGTGAGGAAACTCAGTATATCGGAGCACCTTTAGACTTTTCGATCTTAAAGTTCAGAAAACTCCGCCATAAATGAACTTCGGATTTATGAAATTTGTGTAGCTTAGCGAAGCATTTGCGTTCCGTCTCTGTGACCAATCGTATATCGATGGTCTAATACCCCGTAGCTGTATGAGTCGTTATTTTTTAGGAGAGGGTTTTTTTATTTTGTAAGGTGCTAAATATGATTCAAAAGATTAGACAATTTTTTTTATATTACATTTTCATAACTAAATGATAAAATGTCGTCTTTTATTTACATTTATTTTTATTGAATCAAGTAAGCTACGGTTTATTAGAACAAAAATAACTTAAAAACGTACGGGTACGGGATGTTATAATATGTAACAGTTAACACTAAACATAACTGTTATTAATTTGGTAGAGTAAACGTACAGTTGCATGGCGCAAAAAGTAACATTATGGTGCGAAAAAGTAAAATTTGAATTTTTTGCAGATACGGCGTATTAGAATTAGACCATCGATATGGCACCCTTTCATCCTTGTTAAGAAATATTAGTCTTATGGAAAGCGAAGAGAAAATAACTCAATCTACTGCTTAAGTTTGCGCATGAAAGTTACTAACCGCACCTAGTTTATCAGAGCTTAAACGTACCTTTTTATACTGCAGTAGGTATGAAAAAAGAGCCCGTAGACTGAAGTACTGCTGATGGAGGAGTTGAGGATATCTTTGATTGGATTTTGGAACGGTCTAAAGTTCCCCAACTGTAGTAACTGAAAAGGGTGCATTTTTGATTGTGCTATTAAAATCCATCAAGCGGTTTGCTTCGTGGTCCGTGAAATAGAAATTTCGAGGTTGGAGTTTAATATCCGCCATTATGATTTCACGAAATTTCGGTATACGCAGTGCCATTCGGGCTGTAACGACAAATCTAGAGACACATCGCATGTCCAAATCCATCAAGTGGTTTAAGGTGTAGCCCATGAAAAACAAATTTCCTACTTAAATGTTCGATAAAATCTGCCAGTTTAATTATATAAAGTTTTAATATACTCGTAGTTAGTTCACTTGCGCTGCTAAGACGAATCCAACAACACCTCATATGTCAGCTGTTTAAGCTATGTAGCCAATGAAATAGAAATTTCAAGGTTATTTTTTTTAGGATCCGCCATTTTATTTTATTAAAATCCTATTATAGCCAGTTTCACTCGCACTGCTAATACTTTCTGTCTGAACTCAAGATAACCGCCGTAATGGACATTCCACAACGTCAACGCGGGTGTTCCCCAGAGATTGGTCTTGGTTACGACATTGTTCCTACGAGTATTACATATCAACGACTTCCTTTCCTGAACGATCAATCCAATCCACAGCTTTGCTGATGACAGCACTCTACATGCAGGAATTCAGAATGACAAGCCGATTTCTGCTGAGCTAGAGAAGACTAGCAGCGACTTCCTCTGTGACGGGAAACCTGGAAGTTATCACTGCTTGGGGACTCAACAATCTTTTACAGTTTAATGCTTCGAGTATTGCTGACATGTTTGGGGTGCTGTCGTCTCGACTACATTATCTATACTCGATGCTGTGCAGAGGAGGGCTGTCTGACTGATCGATGACTCTTCTCTAACGGTAGGTCTTGGGACCCTTTCGCACCGGCGACAGACCCGTCTGAGTTCGACCTCCCATCCTAACCGTGTCGAGCTTCGTACATCCAGAACCGACCGATACGACCGCTCCTTTGTCCCTAATGGAGCAATCTTCACGAGAAGGATTTTACCAGTTCTACTAAACTTAGGCAGGTCAAAAATCGGATTGACAAAGTTTTTTTAAGCTCCTCACTGTAGCTGCGGTGCACTGACATTTAGGGTTGTGCCTCTGCAGCTGCATCGGTGTAAAAAACCGACCAACACCTCGCATACCAAAATCTATTTAGTAATTTAAGCTGTAGCCTGTTAAATTGAAATTTTAATGATGCTTTTTTATTAAAATTCGTCATTTTGTTTTTATGCAGTCTTAATATTCCGAGCAGGACGTCATAGGTCAAAATCCATCAAGCCGTTCGGACTGTAGCTGGCGAAATAGATTTTTTTGTATACATGGATACGGACGTGCGAAAAATTTTACCCTCCTTCTGAGGCAGTCGGGTAAAAAATTGGCAGAATTTTGTTTATACAATAAAATCAAAAATACAATCCTTGTGTAAATAAGGGCAAGACCTGAAACTCGTATTTGATCAAGCAATAAACAGTTTCTAATTATTTTTCATGAAATTAAGCTGTCAACGTCCATTTCCAATTTCCTCAATCCCACTTCAATTCAACAACCTCTCAAATAATGGTGGATTGGAACGAAAAGGCAATGAGGTATTTCCTGGAAGAAAATTTTAATGGAATATTAATGTTCCCCCTCTAAAAAGTGCGTCCAGAACCGTTCCGAGGAAGTTTTGGAATGTTATTTGAAACAGCACCGTCGGAGAAATTTAGTTCCAAACGACCACACATGTAACGTTTTGCTAATTAGGTAGGGGCACCGACCATGCTTTAGAACGCCCAATGCATCCATCGTTTTCGATCTTTTTTGTATCCATAAAGTAGTATTTTAAAGCCCATAAATAGCTCTGATGCAGTCAAACTCGTAAACGTCACTTTTACCACTTTTTTTCTAGAACAGGACCTTGCTACTCGTAATTGTACATACTTAAAGACAATCAGGGCTGAAAGCTTTGTTAATTGATTATTTCTGAAATAACAAATATATGTATTTATTTTAGATAGTTTAGAATAGGGTATGTAGGATATTATTGTTTTAACCTTTATTAATAAATAAGGCGCAAAGTAATCCCCTCTAATATTAAAAGTGAGAATGTGTGAATGTTTTTCACCCAATCACGTCAAAATATCTGATCTGAGCGGGATCAATTTTTTTACACAGCAGTCCGGAATAGCACATAGGCTACTTTGAAATATCTATTTCACGGACTACAGCCCAAATGGCTTAATTGTATTTGCCATGAGGTGTTTGACGTGGAAGCACTCAGTCGCTGGAAGGGTATATAAAAATAAATATACATCGTGCATCTACGGACTTGGACAAGCGTGATTGTCTTAATTTAGATTTGTTTGGTGTTTGGTTACACTTCATGCTTAATTTGTATAATTTCTGTACGATATTTTCTAGAACTCTCGAAAGCACGGGTAACAAGCTTTTAAGTCTAAGATGGTTAAGTCAGTAGGATTTGAGACTGATGCAGGTAAAATTTAAGCCAGGATGCCACTGTTTAGGGTGGTGTCATTTTTTTAAAACAAAGATTTATTATGTGGAAGACTTTCTTAGAAATTTTTTTGAGGTTATCCTAAAACCTTTCTTATAACCACTTTTCCAACAAATGCGTGGTAGCCAAGTTCTTGAGGTGTTCGGGTATTTCATATACCTACACCCTGTAATTATTTGTATAGGAAAATTCGACTCGATTATAAATTAGTGAGTGTAAAAATTTTTATGTGTCTCCGTATTGTGATTCAGATATTATGCTGACAGACAGGAGATACATTCACATTTATATATTCTTCCATTAAAACGTTGATTAAAAAATGTCTGTTACCAAATCAACTCTTGCATTACTCTGAATTAACTCTGAATATTCCACTTCTTTCTCCGAAACTAATTTCCTTCAAATGAATGCAAGACATATGACCTAACCGCGGGCTAGTCTAATACAAATATTATTTCCTTCAGAAAACATTCTTATCAACCTGATATGTTGGATAATACATATGTCTATATTCAATATTTTGATTTGAAAACAAATATTCATTTCGCCAAACAGTTCATACACATCAAGGTTCTACAAAGTTTGGTAAGTGTAGTAAGTAGATTGACTAATAACAACTAAAACTAGCTGAATAATCGTTTCCATTACCATACTACAGTTAAAGAATCCCCTTTGATCCCTCATATAGTGCTCTCTTTTATTTTCTACACCACTGGGCGAGCAAGTAAATTAAATACGTGTGGATCGTGGGTGATTGATTGTACTGAGGAATTATCACTCGCGTTCCTATTTCTCTTATAATCGCCAAATGATGTTAGAGAAATACTTCAGTAACTTTTGTATACTAAATTTTATTGAGACATCAGCAACAGTTGAGAACAGAAGAACAAGTAACGAAATGAGGACAGAGAATGGTCAAAGACCCTTTTTATATTATAAGATTACACTTACGAATTTTCCAGAAATCAGTAGTCTCGTGTAAAAATGCAAACATCACATCCTGTCTCACGAGTATGAGACGGTATTATACTCGTAGCGACTTAGATGGTGTTAATGCTTTAAGGATACCATAATTAGTATTGTAATAGCGAAAAATTTCGAAAATCAGATATGTTTTTTGGGTGTTTTATGACATGTACATCGCAAAAAACGGTGTTACTCATTTCCGTCTGTCTGTCTGTTTGTCGGTCTGTCCGGTAGTCCTTGGCCCGTTTATAACATGGAAACTCCTGCGCGGATTTGGATGAGATTCATACATGTGGTATTTGAAAATCGGCTCAAATTCGTTTTTTTTACGTTTCAGCGGGCCCTAATTATTTTTTTAAACATTTTTGGGGGATACAAAATTGGGAGGTGGAGGTTGTAGGGGGGTGAGGACATAATTCATGAATCAGATTTCTCCGTACATTTTTCCTTAAAAGAACAATATTTTCAGCCGAACGATCGCGTACCTATCGGTCGCACTCGACATACACTACGTGGCTGTAAATATTCTATGGTAGTGAATCTGAGGAACATAAAAGCAGGTAGCAGACGGCGCGGTGACGCGATTTGCACATATGAGCTGGGCCCGACATTCTCTATACAGGGTGTTTCAGTTTATTGGTTTTTTTTTTTTATACTCCAACTACCATGAAGGCCTAAGGCCTAAGCACCCATTGGGTACCGTGGGGCTATGGGGGATACATGGGAAAGGGGGGACGCCACACGGACTCTGGCGAGGGAACACGTGTGCATGCAACATGCACACATTCTGGCTCCGCCTACGAGAACCGCATTGTTGCATAACTTTAAGATTCGATAGAACTTTTAAAATTAATGCATAAAGTCTATATAAACATGGGTCGAAAAATGCGTGGCTTCCGAAATATTTACTTTCTAAAATAGTTTTTTTCAAATATTTCGAACAATATTTGATGTCTAACAGTAGAAATTGGTATACAAGGGTTTTTTTGGTACGACAAAACGAACTATGGGCATAGTTTTACTGTAGCCGCTAGAGGGCGCTCTCTACTGTACCTGTAGTGTACTAAAATGACCGAAAAATTTTTCTTAGTGCACTTTTTTTAATAAAAAAACTGATTTTTAGCACTTTTAAACATAAAAAAGCTCTCTTGTGAATTTTCGTTATAGTTAGCCGTTTTGAGATATTACGATTTTTAAGGTTCGATGCATATTTAATTATTTATGGGAAAATAATATTTTTTTTACATTCTCGATTTGGGCATTACAAGTAATTAAGATGATCGTTTAGATTGTGTTTTTAAATACAGCAATAATTCCTAACTCCAAATAAACACAAAAAAACAGAATATTAATTTGTTTAATTTTCCAATATTATTTTTAACAAATTTAATTAATTATTTACAACTAAAATGCTATTGGATAGTTAGGACAAACATACAAAATCTAAAGTAGTTGCTCGAAATTTAAACCCAATTGTTCAATACACAGGCAGCAGCGGTGGCCGCAGTAGTAAACTCTTCGGTCTCCTGATCAGTCGCCGTGCGCTGTGCGGGTTCGAGTCCCGTCCCAGGAGAAATTTTTCTCTTGGCTATGGATGTTGTGATTGTCCGTAGGTGGTAGACAGTCTCTGACTGTCTAACGTGGAGGTACCACCCGGCGGATCTCGTAGGCGGAGCCAGAATGTGTGCATGTTGCATGCACACGTGTTCCCTCGCCAGAGTCCGTGTGGCGTTTCCCCTTTCCCCTGTATCCCCCTATAGCCCCACGCTACCTAATGGGTGTTTAGGTCTTAGGCCTTCGTGGTAGTTGGAGTATAAAAAAAACAATTCACATCCACGAATGATCGAACGTGGTATAGCATTATTCAAATAAGGCCTTATTTCATCTCATGCATTCATGATTCTGTCTATTAGCATATCTCTTGTGGTTACGGGAGTCTGGTACACTTTTTCTTTTAGAAATCCCCACACAAAGAAATCTAATGGATTTAGGTCAGGGGATCGTGGAGGCCAGGCGACTGGTCCTCCTCGGCCGATCCATCTTTCTGGATAATTTTCGTCCAGCCAGTTTCTAACTATTCTCGAATAATGAGCTGGACAACCATCAAGCTGGAACCAGGCCAATCTTCTTAAATCTAACATAACATCATCCCACATATTTGCATGTTCAGCCTTTAAAAATTCCAAGAAGGTCGCAGCATTTAACCTTGCAGGCAAAAGGTCGATTACGGTAGATACCAATCCACACGTTCACACTAAATTCATGCTGAAAATTTCTTTCCCGAACTGCATGCGGATTTTCATGCGACCAAATATGTTGATTATGAAAATTTACCACTCCACGTCTAGTGAAGCATGACTTATCGGTCCATAAAACGTTACTTAAAAACTCCCTATTATTATCAGTTCTATCAAGAATCCACTGACAAGATGTGATTCTTCGTTCTCCGTCCCCTGGCTGTAGTCCTTGCACAAGTTGCAAATGGTAAGGACGTCTATGGTCATTTCTAAGAACACGGTGAACATGGCTTGCTGAAATTCCCAAGGCACCAGAAACTCTCCTAACACTTGTGGTCGGATCTCTATCAAACTCACGCAGAATCATACGGGTAAATCTGCGTTGACGAACATTTATATTTTGATCCCTTTGGAGATTTCCAAAACCATGTTCAATTATTTGGCGATGCACTCTTACAAATACTGAGCGAGTTGGATGTCGTGTGTTTGGAAATCTTCGTGCGTATTCTCTGGCTGCTTCTGCTGCGTTTCCATTTACAAAGCCATACACAAAATGAATATCCGCTAACTCTTGATTGGAGAATAAAAATGGCATTTTTATAAAACTTACAAAAAAAAACAGGTAAAAAAACTAAATTTCGTGCATTCATAATTGCAAAAAAACGTTTCAGGTTTCAACAGACAACAAAACTAACTGTCAACTAATTGACGTTTAAACCTTATTCTGCTTTCAATTTCAAAAATATTTGCAGGCACAGCCTACCTCTGAAAATTAACGTTATTTTATCATAAATAATAAAAAATGCATCGAACCTTAAAAATCGAAATATCTCAAAACGGCTAACTATAACGAAAACTCACACGAGAGCTTTTTTATGTTCAAAAGTGCGAAGAATCAGTTTTTTTAATCAAAAGCAAAAAATTGCACTAAGTAAATTTTTTCGGTCATTTTAATACACTACAGGTACAGTAGAGAGCGCCCTCTAGTGGCTACAGTAAAACTATGCTCATGGTTCGTTTTGTCTTACCAAAAAGCCCTTGTATACCAATTTTCACTCTTATACATCAAATATTGTTCGAAATATTTAAAAAAAACTATTTTAGAAAGTAAATTTAAGCACCCTGTATTTCGGAAGCCACGCATTTTTCGACCCATGTTTATATAGACTTTATACATTGATTTTAAAAGTTCTATCGAATCTTAAAGTTATGCAACAATAAACTGAAACACCCTGTATACGATGTCGAATTTGAGCCTACAATCGAGGAACTGAATGAACGCAATTCTCGTAAATGTAATATTCTAATATTTGGCGTACCAGAACAAAATCAGATCAGACTCAATATCGTCTAGAGAAAGATAAGATTGAGGCGACAAAAGGTTCTTAAGGTAGTTGATCCCAGCTTTAGAAGTATGGATGTTGTACCAATTAGGCTTGGTTGGTTCGAAAACCGGTTAGTGAAGTTGGGGTTAGATGATGAATCTCATGTCTTAAATCTCATAGGAAAGGCCAAAGACTTGAAGGAAAGTTCTTTCAAAAATATGTCTCTCTCCTTCGATCGTACCCGGAGGCTAATTGAACAGTATAGAAGACTGCATGAAGAATTGAATACCAGGAATGCTGAGGGTTCTCAACAGTTCAGAATAAAGCATTTCTACGGTATTCCTATGATTGTTAAGTCTTTAAACTAAATATCTCCAACAGTACCAGTAATTCCTGCCAGCGTAACATATCATGTTACTATCAGAATGTACGGGGTCTTAACAGTAAGGTAGCTGTCTTCAATTGTTCTGTTTCTGAGAGTGAGTTTGACCTAATCGCGTTGAGTGAAACCTGGTTGAGTGTAAGTGTTTTGAGCTCAGAACTATTCGCCAGTATTTATACAGTTCATAGGAGAGATCAAAAGTTTGTAATTCTCAAGAAAGAAACTGGAGGTAGAGTTCTCCTTGCTGCCAAAGACTTCATTGATACTATGGTCGTTGAGACGAGTAATTTTGACTTACAGTTCCCTTCTATTGATCTCTTAGTAGTGAAGTGTGTGTGTATGTGTGTGTGAAGCTTTAAGTCATTTTTTGTAGTTGTTTTGTATATACCTGAGGGAATAAGCGTTGTGGAGTATGAATCTTTCTTCGATGCTCTCGAACAGTTGGTCTTCTTGAATGATGGTAATTCTATATTCTTTGGAGCCTTCAAGGCTCCTCGCTTTGTTGAGAAGAGCATGCTTGATCCAAAGGCAAAAGTTATATGCAATTGTTTGGATCTACTCATTGCCAACAACTGAATACCGTGACTAACCACTTAAGCAGGTTATTAGACTTAGTAATTACACGTTTCAATTGTGTGTTCACATCTTTGGTTTCGGAAGACATACATCACCCTGCTTTGAATATCTGTATACTTGATTTATTTGCCAAAAAGCTAAAATCGAATTCAATTCAAGTGAAGGTGTTTACAACTTCAGAAAAGCTGATTTTCCTTCTCTTTACAAAGAACTGTATGAAATTGACTGGAGCGTATTATTTGCCTCTGAAGATGTTAATGCTGTCCTTGATAAAATATACGAGACAATATTTACCATTTTTGATAAACGTATACCAACCTATAGAAGCTATAGTCATCATTACCCCCCTTGATTTGATGCAAAAATTATCCGCAATATTAAGCAAAAGGTGAAGTACAGAAATGAATTCAGGAGGTTTGGTCGGGGAGCTGATGAACTCAAATTTCAGCGGCTACGCAAATTGATTAAGGTCCAGATCAAATGTGCATACCGCAACTACCTGGAAGAAAAAATTCATTATCGCATGATCCTAGGAGGTTCTGGTCATATGTGAATTCAAAAAAGAACACTTCTAGGATCCCTGGAAAGATATTTTACCTCAACGAATTATTTGATAATCCGCAAGATATTGTGAATGCCTTTAGTGTCTCAAGCAGCCAATTTGGGTAATGTGGACGATAGTTTCAACAATGTTGCTCATGTACTTTTTGATGAAATTTATGATAATGAAGTAATGATTGCTATTAAGAAACTTAAGACACTTAAGGACAAAATGACTTCAGGCCTTGATAATATTCCATCCTTGATGGTTGATCAAGGATTGTGCCGCTGCATTCGTGTTTTTTTTTATCAAAATCCTTTAATTTGTGTATTCGGACTAAGAAGTTTCCGAAACTTTGGAAAGTCGCCAAAGTGTCACCTGTGCTAAAAACTGGAGACAAGTCCAACATTGAAAATTATCGTCCGATCTCCATTTTGTGCATGTTTTCGAAGGTCTTTGAGACAATACTTTACAATCGTATTTATAGTTCGACGCATAATCAACTCTCACAACATCAACATGGATTTATTAACAACCGTTAAACTGCTACACATCTATAGTTACCATAACGAAATCTATTTCGGAGGCATTGGACAACAATAGTTAAGTTGACGTCATCTACACAGACTTCTCGAAGGCCTTCGATCGAATAAATCATGGCTTGGAAAGTTAATCAAATTGGGTTTTTCTAGTGATGCTAGGGACCTGTTTGAATCTGATTTATCTTCGAGGTGGTCATTTGTTTCTTATAATAATTTTCGTTCAAGGTTCAAATTTGGGTCCTTTGCTGTTCTTGCTATTCATCAATGATTTATGTGAAGATTTGCAGAGTGGATGATTTTAAAATATATTTCCGTTATCAATGATTTGAATGAATGTACTTTCCTTCAGACTCAATTGGACATCCTTCAATACTGGTGTGATACCAATAAGTTATTTCTTAATGTACCCAAATGTAAAATTATTAGTTATTCTGGGAGGAAAACTACCTATCACTTTATTTACCTGTTAAATGGGCTATCTCTGGAGCGTTTATACCGAAATTAAGGATTTCAGTGTGATTTTTGATTACAAGTTGACATTTGGTAAACATATTGAAGCATTAGTTTCACATTCTATACAGTTATATGGATTTGTTGTTAGAAACTGTAGACATTTCCATAACATAAGAAGCATTTTGCTTTTGTGAGGTCTAAACTGGAGTATGCTTGCATAGTTTGGAATCCCTTTTATGAGTGCCAAAAGAGTAGCTTGGAGAAAGCACAGAGTTGATTTTCTAAGTTCTTAGTTTATAAAAGTGATGGAATTTACCCAGAAAGGGGTGTTACTAATACCGAGCTATACAGTCGTGTTGACATTATATCTCTGAAGCAGCGTAGGACTTGCGCGACATTGATATTTTCGTTTAAGCTTTTAGATAATCTAATTGACAGTCCCTCTCTTCTTGGAAAGGTCAACATCAGTGTACCGACTTTTGCGTCGCGTACTCACTTCACGTTCAGAGCTACAAGGGCAAGAATAAATATTTCACTGAAGTTGCCGCTAAATAATGTTTAAAAATTTCAATAGCATCTGTACTTGCTGTGACATAGTTTGTATTTCTAACAAAGAGTTAGTTAGGATAGCTAATACATAAGTAGGTAAAGGATATGCATGTGATATTTTTGTTTTGTTATATAGTTTGTTCTGTATCTTTTGTATGGATTTTGTATAATATTGTCCTTTTAATGAGCCACTGTTGGACAATAAAGCTACTATCGATCTATCTACTGAGGTGACTTGATTTCGTGAAGTAATACAATATGGTATATATAGTATATCGAGCTATTACGATTAGTTACCAAGCATTGTTGACAACCAGTATTATACCAGAGCTCCAAAGAAATGAGACACGCTCATTGCTGCAATTTGAGGATTTTTTTCATGAAAAACTCAAATAGTGCATTTATGATTCTGACAAAACCTAGGAAATTCTACTAGAAGTTGTTTCGAAGGCGTTGGAAGTATAGAGTCAATGCACGTGACGCCATCTTCTTACATTGAGATTTTAGAAAATATTTCAAGAGATACCGTTAAGTTGATAAGATATAGACTTAGTTATTATCTTTTGTGGCTATTAAATTGGTAGAGCTTAATTTTTCTCCAACTTAAATGAGTGTACAAGTACATACCAAACTACTACCACGCGATGGACGTAAGGGAAACGTAATCTGCAAATCTTAACCCGCACTGCTGATGCCTATCTTTATTAATTATCAATTAAGAGTTGGTGCGAGGGAGAAGGATTACACAATTCGTTACTGGAAATTTGCTTTTTAGTCAGCTGAAACTTAAATTAATTTCCAGTTTAATTAGCAGTAGATTTACGAATTTCGTTATGAAATTGAGATCGACCGAAATGATGGTTTACATTTAGAAATATCAACATTCAGTTGCGGTTATAGCCAACTTTGAGCAACTATTTTCTTATTTAAGTAAATTCCTAGGTTCTCTTTTGTTTGCCTACATCATACCTATCTGACATAAGACGAAAATTGACGGTGAATTTCGGTATGAAATTGAGATCGAACTGAATTATGGTTTACATTTAGAAACATCAACATTCAGTTGCGGTTCCGCAGCAAACTTTGAACTATTTTCTTATTAAAGTAAATTCTTAGGTTCTATTTTCTTTGCAAGCATTATACCTATCTTGCATAAGATGAAACTGTTGAAGGTGTCTTGAGTTTAATGAAATGTAGCCGGTTAATTCACATTTCTAATGGGAAGTCCGGTAGATACTGGTAAATAAAACCTAAAGTTTAAGGTGACACGACCTCATGCGAAACTTTCCTTTAGGCCTGCTTTGGTTTATGACTCTTCAGACTCCCTTGATCATTTTGAGAAAAAAAATATTGAAGTAAAAAATTGGGGTTGTAAAAATGGATTTTTATTACACATTGCGGCTTGCAGAATATGCAAACATTGGGTTGTTTATTTTTTCCTGACGTAACTACTAGGTTGGAAAGTGGAGTGACGGTTGGCGGGTTTTGTTGTGACCAATATAGAAGAAACAAAAACGTAGCATGCAAAGTTGGTCTAAATGATTTACTGAGCAGTTGGACAATCAACAATATAACAAGAGTATTGTAACACCCTACATAGCGCGGTAGGTCACACTCTGAGTTCTGTCTGTGTTGTCAAATAATAGGTACCTTCATACAGGGTTTGTCCGGAAAGTAATAGGACTCATTTTCTTCCGCCATGACTGTACTTCGGAGCGTTCGCGCATTGACTGGATTCGGTAGAGGGCGTTCCTAGCTAACGAATGAGCGGCTGGTCAGTTGTGTCCGAGCACTTGGAGAGTCAGGACAGGCATTTTTGGGCGACGTGTTTTTGTGAGTGGTGCAAGCCGAAAATGCAGCGTTCGTTAGAGCAGAGGTACGCGATTAAATTCTGTGTGAAACTCGGTAAATCTGACGTTTGATATGATCAAGCAGGCTTACCCAGGTGTTGCTTTAGCAAGAAGTGGTGTGTTTCGGTGGCACCAGGCCTTTTTGAAGGGCCGGGAAGAGGTCGCTGATGAAGACCGTGCTAGAAGACCTTCGACTTCGACAAACACCGATAATGTGACTCGTGTGCGCAAAGTTTTAAACTCAGATAGTCGACTAAGTTTTCGTTTAATTGCCCAGATGTTAAATTTACCAAAATCTGTGGTTCATGACATTGTGACACAGCATTTGAACATGCGCAAGGTGTGCGCGAAGATGGTCCCAAAAGTGCTCACTGACGACCAGAAATTGCGGAGAATGGAAGTGTGCCAAGAAAATTTGAACATGTGTGAAAGTGACTCCCAATTTTTGAATAACGTAATCACAGGTGACGAGTCGTGGATCTTTGAGTATGATCCCGAGACAAAGAGGCAATCTTCCGAGTGGCACACGACGGCGTCTCCTCGCCCGAAAAGGGAAGAATGAGCAAATCCAAAGTGAAAACGATGCTCATTGTCTTTTTGACGTCAAAGGCATCGTCCACCATGAATTTGTTCCTCTTGGACAAACCGTCAACGCCAAGTTTTGCGAGGAAGTGCTCAGGAGACTCAAACGAAGGGTCAGTCGGCTCCGACCAGACATCGCAGCCGACTGGAAGTTGCACCACGATAACGCCCCGGCTCACACCGCCTTTCTTGTGAACAGCTACCTGACCAAGGCCGGCATCCCAACGCTTCCGCAGCCGCCCTACAGCCCAGATGTGCCCCCCCGGACTTTTTTTTGGCTCCTCGCCTGAAAAGGCCGATGAAAGGCAAGCATTTTGAGACGACAGAGGGGATCCAAGCAGCATGCACCGCGGCTCTCAAGGCTATTCCGGAGAATACCTTCCGTGACTCCTTCAATGCTCGGAAACTCGCGCACGCAGCGCTGCATCGACGCAGAAGGAGCCTATTTTGAGAGTTTTTAAAGAATTGTAACGATGGGCGCAATAAATTTTTTAAATCGACTCAGTCCTATTACTTCCCGAACAAACCCTGTATTTCACTCCTTTCCTTATACTTTCCAAAAGTATGTGGCCATTGGGGATTTCTTTAAGAAAAATGGTTTTACTGTTTGGTTTTGTACATCCTTGCAATTATAGGTCTTGAAATATTAGGCCCACTTCCCCACAAAGCGTTAAATGGGTCGCTTGGAAGTCAAAGAAAATCACTCATATGCTTTATACTATTATAATCGACACCTCCGCCTATGATGGGGAAATAAATATTAATTTTAATAGTCAGTTTATTTTAATGCTTTTGATGTCAAGTGGCTAGAGAGATGCAAGGGTGGGAGGACCTGGAAGAACTGGGTCATTTTTATTTGCTGCAGTGCAGTTGTTAAGCTACATCAAGCATACATTTTGTCCATTAACAACATGGAATAATATTACCTGCGCAAATGACAGTTTCTATCAATAAGAGGAATATTTCTTATTAATAGAAGACTTTGTCGTTATTATGCTTGCTAATTCCAACCGTAGAGAAGATGGCAGGTTTGTTGTTCTTTGATCGCGTTTATTGTATTTTTTACGTGCTGCGCACTCCAAACGCACATAAGTGAATTAATTCTGGAAGAATGACATGTTGTCCACATAGGACGAATATTTCTTGTGTAGGAACGCCTACCAAGTATTAGCTTGTCTTTCAAAAATAGAGGAACTGATGTGAAAAGACCTTTGTGCACGAAACATAAATGAGACTTAAATGTTACGTTAAACCTTTTCTGTTGTTCAAAATAAGAGCTTGTCATACTTACGTATATTTCACGGATATAGAATCTAAAAATGAATCATATATCAACATAGGACTCTAATCCTTTAAGGTAAAAAATGTTATTTTTAAATTCAGACGGATCATGTTGTGTCAAAAGTTATTAATATCTTCTGCTGTCTGAAGTTGAATTAAAGCTGTGAATCACAACAAATTGATTATTTCAGTACCTTACAAAGTTTTTATTTGTGATACGTTTCACGGATATAGAATCCAAAAATGGATGATATATCAAATCGCAGTAAGTAATTTTTGACATCTGTCACTCTATATTATTTTAATCAAAGCTAAAATAAAGCTGTGAATCGCAACAAATCGAATACTGCAGTACCTTACAATTCTTTCAAAACCAGATATCTATAAAATAAATAAAAGCGGTCCCTGTAATAAGCTTTGTGCCACTCCCGAGCAAATCAAACATTCAGGCGAAGAGCTTGTGTCGATAACGACTCTCTGAGACATATTTGTAAGAAAGCTGTTCATCAATTTCATTATTTCATATTATAAAGGTGGGCCATCAGTTGTTTTTTTTAAGTTGATATTATTTTGCCAAACGGTAACACTTCCATGGTCAACATATTGACAGATATATTGTGTCAAACTTCCGCTGTGAGCAACGGGGTCGCTTTAATCTTGAACAAAGGTGGGAAATGTTGAAAAACTATTTTCAAAGTGAGTGTTGTGTTGCAGAAACTTTGCGAGATGGCTATTTGGTTGGAATGAAGCTGCGTCCCCGACTGGTATACGAAAATTCGTGAAGTAGGTTCGTGAAATTGGCCTGCTTGTGGATAAGAGAAGGTATGAGCGTTTTCGACCCGTACGTACAGGCGAAAACATTGCTGCTGTGGCCGAGAGTGTGCGTGAAAATGCAAGAATCCCAATTCGTCACAGAGCACAACAAGTGGGCATCAGTCGCACTTCTGTGGGGAGAATATTTCATAATGACCTGGGATTATTTCCTTACAAGGTGCAACTTATGCAAGAGTTGAAACAAAATTACCATCCGCTTCGATATCCTTTCTCTGTGTGGGTTCTAAACGGACGTCAATTTTAATTGCCAAATCAACTTTCCGGAGGAAGCTTATTTCCACCTCACGTTAACAAGCAGAGCTGTAGGACTTGGGGTTCTGAAAATCCACATGTCGTCCTAAAAAAACCAATGCAACCAAAAAGAGTAACAGTTTGGTGTGGATTTTGGAGTGGTGGGATTACTGGTCCCTACCTTTTTCAAGATTGAAGATGGTAACAGCAAACGTAGACTATAGAGACATGTTGAGGAGTTATTTGTGGCCACTATTAGACGACATGCACAATCTCTGATTCCAGCAGGATGGCGCAACATGCCGCACCAGCCGTGAAACAATCGATATTTTACACACTAAGTTCGGTCATCTCGTTATCAGCCGTTTTGGAGAAGTTCATTGGCCAGCCCGTAGCTGTGATTTGACGCCCGTGGATTACTTTCTATGGGGTACTGTTAAGGACCGCTGTTTACACTCACGATCCTCAAACAATTGATGTTCTTAAGGAAAATATCCGTCGAGCTATTGCTGAAATAGACCCACATACTATCGAAAATGTGCTTCAAAATGGGGTTAAGAGGATGGACTACTGCCAGGCCAGCCGCGGCAGCAATTCAACTGAAATTGTTTTTCTTAAATAATCGGAAGGTATATTATTTTGAATAAAGTATCTTATAGAAAACATATTTGCACTTAGCTATGAAAAGTTTGTGGTTTCTCGTATCAAATGCTTTAGTGAGATCTAAAAGAATTAACGGTGTCCCCTGTCGATGTGCCCATTATGTATCGCACCCTAACTTTGAATACAACGTAGGTATATCCTGTCCTTGTCTATTTACAATTGGTATTACCAATTTATAATTCGCGTATTTTTCAGTCTGTAACACTACCCTAAGAATTATTAGTTTTCTCCCTAGTTCTAGGACACAGATATCTAAAGACAGTCTTCATGCCAACGTAATGATTATAATTCATAATTAAACCTCACTTCGCTTTAGTTTCTAATCTCGCCGACTGTTTCTAATATTGGATCAGAGATCACAAATTACGGATGCGACTCTAATAATACTTCCACGTGGAAATATACTTTTTGCTTTCTACTTTTTTGGATGGGAGCAAATTCCAGGTAGTCATAAATCTGGTGATTTATACGTTGCACTTCTCACGAGATTACGTCACGGTAATAATTCAGTTTGCAGCATTTGTGTGCGACATTAAGCTTGATTTGGCCCGGATGCGATTCTGAGATATATACGTATTACATTTAAAGCTATTATGTTTTACCTGTATAAGAAATATAGGTGATTATCACTGGTTAAGCAGCATAAAACAATATATGGTGTCAAAGTAGCAATTTTTGTTTTACTTTACGATAAAGAAATGAAGCAAGCTGTTATTTTTCAGTATGTTAATGGAGAAATTTCTCAACAGTTGATTTTTGGAAAAAAAAGAAACTTCTACAAAGCATTAACTTGAACTAGCTCAATGTCTATGTGGTGAGATCGACTGTTAAAGATCTTGAGTTTAATAATTTTAAAAGCTACTTTTTCAAACAAGTTATTTATCTGACTAAACTCTCATTTTGTAGGTCTAAATATCTTCATATTTCTGCATAAAATATATGTATTTTAAAATTTATTTCACACATATGCAATTTGCAAATTTCATTCTAATTTTGAAATAAGTATTTTGTTAAAATTCTTTTCAACATGCCAGTGATACTATTCCAATTATTTGATGTCTTGCCTTTTTGTTAGTGATAAAAATTATGTGGTGATTTTTACTTTTAGTCTAATCATATTAGACGAACATACCCGTGGTTTGCCAAACAATTGTAAAGTCTGGTTTTATTGCTGCAAGTTATTCAAAGGGGTATTCAAAATATGGACGCATGAAATCGGTACACCAATCTTTGCCGGAAAACTTTTTATTCAACAATAAAGAATGAGAAACGAGTTTTTTGAGATTCAATCCAAAGTAGGTAGGTTTAGGTATTTATAAGACCTACAAAATGAGACCACAAGTAAAAAGATCCGACTGTTAGCCAAAAAGTTATGGCCGACAACCGAGGCCTACTGCAGGTTTTGGCACTTGTTGGAAATGCGACGATGGTTTTTCGCAGACATTTTGATTCTTCAAGTTCGTAGGATTCGTACTCCCGGAAAAGCACACCAACATTGGAGTAGATTGGTCGAGTATTTTTGAGAAATTCTAATTGTTTATCCCAGAACACCTGTTTTCCGGCCATCACTACTAGTTTATTGAGCAATATACAGGGTGAGTTCAAAGGGCATTTTATAGCAAAATACACTACTAGTTTACCTTGGCGATATAAATCGAAACCATTACGGACGATAAATGTTATTTTTATGCAAAAAAGAATGGGGTTTTTCTTCTAAACAAAATCAAACATTTCGTATTTGTGAGTAATTCGCAACAAACGAAAATAGAAACATCCGCTATTTTCTAAAATGTGTATAGTAACGTATGTATTTCGAATATCGTAGCGCATTAACTCAATTACGCACAAATACGAAATGTTTGAATTTGTTTAAAAGAAAATAAAGGTAACCATCGTTTTTCGCATAAAAACAGCATTTATCTTTCGGAATGGTTCGTGATTCACTTCGGCAAGTGAATTTTGCTATTAAATGCTCTTTGAACGAATCCCCTATATTACTCAATAAACTATTAGTGATTTACGGAAAACAGGTGTTTTGGGATAAACAATTAGAAATTCTCAAAAACTACTTGACCAGCCTACTCCAATTTTGTTGTGGTTATTTAGAAGTGCGAATCCTACGAATTTGAACAATTTCGAATATCTGCGAGAAAAGATCGTCGCATTACCAACAAGTGCCAAAACCTGCAGTTTGCCTCGGTCTTCGGCAATAACTTTCTTTTACGTGTGGTCTCATTTTGTAGGTCTCATAAATTCCTAAAAATCCTATATGAAGAGTTTTCCCGTTCCTACCAACACTTTCGATTGAATCCCAAAAAACGCCGTTTCTCATATATATCTTCATATTTTAAGCTTGAATTTATATAAAATAGTTGAGTGCGTCATATAGGGTTAAGTGGAAGACCAGCTATTCCCCTAGGAATGAAAACTGAACTTCGCCTTTCCGGGTAGCAATTCATATCTTTGTACTTTGCCATCAATTAACGATGATGATTATTATTATCATATTAATGATTGTGCTTTTTGATTTCCAACATTTCCTGCAACATCCTTTTTTACAATTAAAAATTAAAATCGCTCTAGGAAGGACTGAGTGAAAAAGCTAGCACATGATTTGAGGGTCATCAAAAGTGGACGTCAGTAATATTTACAAAAACAACCTCGATACTTCCTGAAACATTACTTCGGCCAGGTAGCCTTCATAAAAAAGGGGTTTCAAGATTACTTTACGCCTTACCAGGAATGAACCGAGTAGGACTATTTAAAGTTTTGTAAGCATATCTAGTGGATTTTTAACGAGCATAATGGTAAAGATCATTAAAACTAAATAACGCAATAATAGGTGGCCAACAGTCTTGTCATCATACCTGAAACCCATAAAAAATCCGTGACGAATTTTATTTTGAGGAGTGTATGAAGGTAACATAGCACGTGCCTTTTAAATTAACCTGAAAAGAATATTGAAATGGCGAACACTGTGGCCAATAGTAAAATCGCGGCTCGTTTCAATTTAATTCAAATTAAGAGCTTTGTTTATTCAGGCTAAAAAAGACGTAGTTGTACTATGGCTATGCACTTTCGTTAGTCAATATAAACTCACCTAATTTGTTGTTAAATCAATTCCAATAATCAAAATATGTTTATCACCGGTGTAACTAAATTTACATTTGAACCGACTGAAAAATTGAAACTTGTTTGAGATACTATAATTATGCCGTACAGTTTATGTGTTTTGTGTCTCAGTGCGAATTAGGAAGTGTTGCAACCATGCGCTCTTGTAAAAATAGCAAGTTGAGTATTCGAAAACGGGTGAAATTTGGATAAAGAAATATTGTAATTTTAAAGGACAGTCAAGTTCAAAAATAAACAGAAAAAGCCTTAAGAGAAAAATTCGTCCTGAAATATTTAAAGCCAAACATTTCATAGATGCATTTAATTCAAATACTGAGGTACATTCAGGGTCTAATAATTCTCTTATGGACCCTGCTTCTTCTGTATCTTACGTAGAATACGAATAAATTTAAATACCCTTTTAAATAACTCCAAAACTGAATGTCGGACGGGATATTAGACCGTCACGATTTGTCTAACTAAGCAAATGTAGTTTTAAAATAGTCACCTTAATAACATAGAAAATCAAGCGTCAGAAAACAAGGAAAGAGTTATTTCTTAGTGATTTTAGGGCCGTATCGTCAGCCATTCCTGAAATTGCAGGACGCCTTTATGGCCTCCTTGATTTTCATAGTATTTTCTCTCCTTCAAAAAGGATGGGGTTTTTTCGGATTTCTGCTGTTCCGTGTCCCTGTTAAGGACCAGGGAGGTGTCTGGTAGTGCTGAGTATTACTTTGTAATAATATTCTTATATAAAAATAGCCACATTTCTCACCTGGACCATTATTCAACTTGGCAGATACACAGGTATAAACGCTACTACATTTTCAAGTTTTGTCTCTGAGGTAGTCCTGGGATCTCATACTGCTTTAACCTTGAGTACTAGTATCTAATTGTGGACCTATTTGCCAGTTCAATGTGGTACTAAAGAAGCACAAACATGTGAAGCTTATTGTGTATTGCCGTGTATCTTTAAAATGGACCGATCTTCCGGTTATGATTGAAATAAAAACTAGTCTTGAAAGGCTCAAATAGCCATCATTTCAGTTTGTGCCCATGTTTTGAAATACTCTGTAGATAACACGAGAATCGTTCTGTTTGTCGATTCCTATAAAATACCAGTATTTTAATCATTCAATGTGTTTCGATACCAAAACAGTTCATAGAAAAATGCATTTTAGTATTAATCTACTCGTGATGTTCACTGCAACGACTATCTTCATTACGTCGCTGAATATTCCAGTCACCCACTACGATCCCCAGATATCTTATAAAGTTGAAAGTAGTTATTCGAGTGTTCGTAAACTTGGTAATAGGTAAAATCCAATATTCAAGTTAAGTTATGGGATGGCATTTCAAGACTTGCCGTTTTGCCAATCTCCCAGCAACAAAAGATGGAGTATAAATGTAAAAGTAAATATTTGATCGAACTTAGAATCATTTCAATAGATTCGATTCATACAGCTCTTTAGAAGTAAAGAAGTTTGTGCGTCGTCCTTAACGTTACTTAATGGATAGAAATTTCATACATATATTTTCAGATACTATCAATAAATTCTAGAGGGGTGCAGTGGACAGATATTTTCTGAAATCAAGCAATCCAGCCCAAAGTGCGAGACTCTTTAAGGATCGTTAAGATTCCTGTTATCTTTTATGTGGCTTCAAAATTACATCTGCCTGTTTCTTTTACCTTTTGCTATATATAGACATTGTAAAAACACTCTTTAGATTTTGACATTTTTGAACCTCATTTTTGGGTATTAGGAGTTATTATAAAAAATAAATATAATATTGCCTCACCGGTTGGAGAATATGAGATAAGACTTAGGACAATGGTCTTGTATATTTCGGTACTTCGGTAAACTAAAATGACGTTTTATGAAAATTCCCGTTGCAAATCAATGAGGTGAATTTCTTTTATTTTCAGCCCCTGTAGGTTCTTTGACTACGCCCTCAATTAACAAAGCATTGATTTTTCAGCGGACATTTTTTTGTCTACGATTAGGTACTGTCAGAGGTTCAAAAACCTTCACTGTTCTCTTTCTGCCCAGAGCCGTTGCTACCAGGTTTTCTAAATCTAACTACATATATATGTACTGTAGTAATCTTATATCAACATGTTATCAAAATCCAAGTGGTGGTTTCCGAGCTGTAGCGGGGTCAATGATTACTGAACAAAATACAAGCGATATGGATTTTGTAATAGCTGAAAAGAACATGTTTTGTCATTTATAGTGACTTCGAAATTTTCCTTGATTACAATGCTTGCTTCGCCTCTTGGCGTGAGAAGTGGAAATTAAAATTCCGAAATTCCTAACGTATACGGATCAGTTTTCGAAATGTTGGTCGAATAAATGAGGAGTATTGATCATCGAAATGAAAAGCCATCGAATGCAAGCCAATCCAGGCAATCTAGCGGAAGTTTATATATAGATAATATTCTGGAAGAAAGACAAAATATTTGGTGAAAACGTATCAAAAGGGATATTCTACAAGAATATGGGTCGTGCCAGGGGAAAAGTCCCTCATTTGTTTTTTATTGCCGGAAAATAAGCTATGAAGACCGTTTTCTTATTTTTTGTATATAGATATATCATTGCTAACGAAAAGCAATTCCTGCCTTTTTTTCGGTCGTAAAATATACTGAGCGACAAAAAAAGGTAAACACCTACGTATGTTTATTAGAATTCAAGAGCCCGGCAATATATTCAGGAAGTAGTGGCGCCTCATCTTATTCTATACCTATATATCGACCACCTTATCAGCACGATGCCCAGGCGAGTCAATGAGTGTATAAGAAATCGTGGATCCTCAACAGATTATTGAACCAGCTTCTGCAGTCATTTGACGAATCAAGCTAAAAATCTAATCATTTAACTAGTAAGGGATACTGAACATATACCAAAAATTATTAATTAATAAACATACTTAGGCCGAAAGATTTTTTATAAAAGAAACCGTCAGAATTGAAGTAAAATTGTACATATTTTTTTTATTTTCATTTAAGCGACACGGATGTCCATTTACAAGTTAAAGAAATTTTTATTTCACTTTTTCTTTTTGTTGCAGTTTTTTGAAATAAATTACCTCTCAATATCTGTTTCACAGCACATGATCGTCGTACAGCTCTCAGTGAGTGCTTGTTTCATCAAGAAGTTACTGCAGTTACATGGTAATGAAATTATTTTAATTTGATCAAAATTCTTTTGAAATAATTTTCAATTTTATACTGTGTATGCAAAGCAATGTATATGAGTCTGGTCAAAGACTAACTTCTTTCTGCAGATCTAAAGCTAAACCCTCTAAGTGTAACTCATGTGTAAAGATGGATATCGTTTTCATTTTGCATAAATACTCCACCGACTATTTTTTATAACTATTTAGCATGATCAGTTATTCAAAGATAATATGCTTACACCAAGGCGTTAGAATCAATCACTTATATTTATCGATTTAAGAATGTTTATTAGTCTGAAAGAAATAATATACATATACTATAGATATTTTCGTGTCTTGTGGCAGGTCACACTGAAGCTACAGGGTTTGTCCGGAAAGTAATAGTACTCATTTTCTTCCGCCATGACTGTACTTCGGAGCATGCGCGCACCGACTGGATTCGGTAGAGGGCGTTCCTAGCTAACGAATGAGCAGCTGGTCAGTTGTCTCCGAGCACTTGGAGAGTCAGGACAGGCATTTTCGCGCGACGTGATTCTGTGAGTGGTGCAAGCCGAAAATGCAGATGTTAAATTTACCAAAATCTGTGGTTCATGACATTGTGACACAGCATTTGAACATGCGCAAGGTGTGCGCGAAGATGGTCCCAAAAGTGCTCACTGACGACCAGAAATTGCGGCGAGTGGAAGTGTGCCAAGAAAATTTGAACATGTGTGAAAGTGACCCCCAATTTTTGAATAACGTAATCACAGGTGACGTGTCGTGGATCTTTGAGTATGATCCCGAGACAAAGAGGCAATCTTCCGAGTGGCACACGACGGCGTCTCTTCGCCCAAAAAAGGGAAGAATGAGCAAACCCAATGTGAAAAAGATGCTCATTGTCTTTTTTGACATCAAAGGCCATCGTCCACCATGAATTTGTTCCTCCTGGACAAACCGTCAACACCAAGTTTTACGTGGAAGTGCTCAGGAGACTCAAACGAAGGGTCAGTCGGGTCCGACAAGACATGGCATCCGACTGGAAGTTGCACCACGACAACGCCTCACACCGCCTTTCTTGTGAATGGCTACCTGACCAAGGCCGGCATCTCAACGCTTCCGCAGCCGCCCTACAGCCCAGCTGTGGCCCCCCGGACTTTTTTTTGTTTCCTCGCCTGAAAAGGCCGATGAAAGGCAAGCATTTTGAGACGACAGAGGGGATCCAAGCAGCATGCACGGCGGCTCTCAAGGCTATTCCGGAGAATGCCTTCCGTGACGCCTTCAATGCTTGGAAATCGCGCTGGCAGCGCTACATCGACGCAGAAGGAGCCTATTTTGAGAGTTTTTAAAGAATTGTAACGATTGGCTCAATAATTTTTTTTAAATGGACTCAGTCCTATTACTTTCCGGACAAACCCTGTATGAGTATCATCTCCATAGCTTCATCTCTCTCATACAAACACAAGCAATTCATGTCTATGCGCGGAAGTTTGCTTATGTAAGCTCACGCACATACGTACTTTTTTTAATTTTTGAGTCAAGCTGACATTTTATCATCACATCTTATTAAAATTGAGGTAACATCGCTTGACCTTGCTTGAAAGGTAAAGCACAGTTGGAGAAAGATGATCATTTATTTTCGTAGTTTTCAGTAATTTGAGCATACCACATTTTAAATAATTATTATAAAAAAAAATTAAATGATTTCCTCCTGTTCCCTCTGTAACAGATAGAGAGCTATTTTAATGAAAAAATATCTCAAATATGCCTCCATTTGAAAACAGTACATATACTTTTAACGCTATAAATGTACAAACTGTTTTGAACATACATATTTTAAATCGAAACAAAATGAAAAAGGAAAAGTGAAAGAATTTTTCATTTGAAATTGTTTGTCTTTCTACAAGATATCAGAGTACATATTTTCTACGAAGTGTCGTCTGATTGAAAGTCATCAGGGAGTGTACAAAATTGCTTCAATTTTGACTGCTTTTCAACATTACCGTCAACATTTTTCAGTTGAACAGGTGAGTAGCATTTCATACCGAATGAAAATCGACAATTCCGCCTATGATGAGGTAATGCATATTAACGACCATAGTCAGATAATTTAGACGCATCAAAGGCATCTGCTTTGTTTATGTTGTGCCAAGTGACTAGAGAGACGCAAGGAAGAGAGCCATTGAAAAACCGCGCCCTAACGCTGAAAGGATGGTTACCAGGTCCGCGTCTATTTATTGTTGGTATTTCCTACACAATCGAATTACTTGCCTATTTTTCGATCTATAACAAAGCAAAAAAATTAAACAAACAACTTTCCACAAATAAATGCGAGGTTTTCTCCCGGCACAACTCATATTTCTGAAAAGTATCCCTTTTCACGCACTTTTACCAAATATGTCTCCATTTCACCAACGATTATATCTCTTGGACTAACACTAGTTTTTGCCTCATATACAAATAAGCCAGTTAAGCCCAGGCACATCACAAAATCGATTTTAACTAGCAACACACATACTAAACTGCCATTTATGCTTCGTTTATGCTAAACTGTTTACTTCACATCGCATTATACTGTTCCGATAGCATTCCAATTCATTTCAAATGCAACAATAACCTATTGTCATTTTGCAAGCGGATATTCTTACAACCCCTCGCTGATCGAATAGCAATCTACCGTGTGCCGTATGTAACTTCGTTGTAGTCAGCCAAATGCGCCGCTTATGAAACTAAATGCTGTTATTGCGTTAAGTATGTCGAGCGGTTTATTGTGTTAGCTAAACGCCCTTTGTATGCAACAAAACGGGAAAGGTTGCAGTAAATGGATGGATGGATTTCGCCACCATGGAACATGTCACTAATAGTATTAGTGTTTTTTCACCGGTTTCCATTGGAGATGTCCTTCAAATTTTACATATCAAAAAATCTCCGGTGCTTAGTTTGCGGATACATAATTCCAGCAAAAAAAAAGTATACTCGCTCAATACGGCCACGTATTGATACGAATTTTTCTACCGGGTACAACAAAAGTAAAGGCTTTGAATTTTACGGCAAGAGATTTTTGAAAAATATTTAGGTCAGATCTATACTAACTTTAAAAAAGCAGTTTAACGATGGCTTAAGATTTGACCTTCACCTCATCTTCAAGGTTATTTCATAACTTCTGTTTTTAAATGGAACCAACGAAATGAATAATTATTATTATGCTTTTATAAACACCCTGTATATGTCGCACACCGTCCTGATTGATAATAATAATAAATAAATAAATAATAAACATGAGACGGAAGGTTGGTAGAGACAAAGAAGCATCGGTGAAAAGGTTACCAGATGGTCAGCTATAGTCAACGCCAAACAAAGTGGCGTGCACGTCATCACGATAAAAATTCCCCGACCTAATGCCTAGGTTTCTATCACAAACAATTGCTCTATTGCAGTTTCATATTAATGTGATATATAAATTGTAAAATGGTCATTACTCTCTTATTATTGGTTAATAGTCATATAAACATTGTTATTAAAATATCACATAAGTTACTTTCTGATAAATTTAGACGCATTATGCGAAATAAAATGTTTTGCAAACGCTCCAATCACTTATCGACATGTAAACGCACTAAACCGATTTCGCAGCGTTGACACATTGTCACCTTGAAACTTATTTAAACTGGGAACTGACATTTGTATTAATTTTGACACTGAATCAATTTGTGGCATTTCAAATCTTTATAAATCCTTTGGCCCCGCATACTGTAAATCAACAACTGTTTGTTTCAAAACAAAATTATTCATTTTACGAGTAGATGAAGGCAATTTTGGTATATAAAGATGCCCAAACAGTTAAATAGTCGGTGTAAGGAACTCGTGGCCTCGTTAATGCACTACTTTGAGCAAGAAAGGGACAACAACGGGCATTTGTTGCCTTTAAATGCTGTTCAAGAGGTAGGTTACTAATAATTATATGTAATGTATATTAATAATAGTGAAATTTTATTTCATTTTTTGTAGCGTGTTGCTGCTGCTTTAAAAATTGGTTTAAGGACAGTTAGTCGTATTTCCGAGGGTGTGAAAAGTGATGCAAATTTAGAATCCCCCAAGAAAAAGCGGAGTTATATTAAACGTGTAACCAACACAGCGACATTGGATACAAGTGCCATTCGAGAAGTGATCTATAATATGTATCACAAAAGTAAGATCTTATTATAATAACTTATCAGAAATTTGCATTAATTTGTTAACTAAATTATAATGTCATATTACACATGGTTTCAGAAGAACAAGTTACGATACAAACTTTATGGTCTCGATTAAGAGATAGGGCATTATTTGATGGTAGTGCCACGTCTTTAAGGCGGTTGCTTAGAGATCTTGGATTTAAGTGGCTTAAGGACAATCCGCGACGAGGGCTCATGGAACTACCAAGTATAGCTTTGAAAAGGGTGGAATTTCTAAGGCAATACAATCAAGCCAAGGTTGAGGCCTTATACCAGTTTGTCTTCCTCGATGAAACTTGGATATTTCAAAATGGGACCATAGGTCGCTCTTGGCAAAATGGAAACCAAAAAAGCGTGAAAGCTATTAAAACAGATGGTAAAAGGTATGTACTTTTACACAATTTGCACTATAAAATTTAAAACTAATATATTTTAGATACATTATATTACATGCTGGAAATGAAAATGGGTTTATTGAGGGTAGTGAAGCGATATTTTCTTCGAAAACAAAATTGAGCGATTACCATGGAGAGATGAACCAGGACAATTTTTTGAAATGGTTTCAACATCAGTTATTAGAAAAATTGGAGAGTCCATCTATGATTATACTGGATAACGCCCCTTATCACAGCATGATATTGAACAAAGTGCCCAACAATGCATGGACAAAAAAAAATATCCAAGACTGGTTGACAAATCAAAACATACCATTTTTAAACACAATGTTTAAAACAGAGCTATTGAGTATTGTTGCTCGGTACATAATGCTTCTTAATTATATATATTTTGGTCGACAGTTTATATTTCTTTTGTTTATTCCTATTCTTAAAATAACTGCTTTTTTAGAAACAAACCACCTAAAATATACGTGATTGATGAATTGGCGGAACAACATGGGCACAAAGTTCTTCGTCTGCCTCCTTACCATTGTATATTTAACCCTATTGAGTTAATTTGGGGCATAGCAAAAGGTTACTATAACAGACATATTGGTAGAGATGGTAACAGTGAAAAAGACTGTTTGGATATGTGGAACGAGGCTCTACAAACGGTTACCCCAGACATGTGGAAAAATAGTGTTCGACATACTGAGCAAGAAATTTTTAAATGGTATGAAAGAGAACGAATTTTTGATCGACCAGACATCGAACCTTTAATAATCAACTTTGAGAGTCATGAAGATTCAGATTCAGACAGCGCTGAAGAAAGAAACTCCGACTAACTTTATTGTACAGAAAAAGCTTACACCAGTAGCTTACCTAATTTTAGAATGCATTTTTCTGTATGAATTCTGTAAAATAAATACCATGCATAAAATTTGGAGGACTCCATTTGGATTTTTATTCAGTACCTTTAAGCTATCAATTAAATATGGTAGTTTCATAGTGTCATCTGATCAATAATTGTCATACTTAATGATTATGCAAGTACAGATCTATAATTTTATTATACTATTATTTTTGTTCTCATTTGAGGTTAATATTGCTTATAAACCTAGATATGTAAATAATAAATTTTATTATTTTACAAAAAGTTTGGCAACAATGTAAATTTTTCAACACACCCACCTTGATGACGTGCACGCCACTTTGTTTGGCGTTGACTATATATCCGGAGACTGAGGGATGCGTCATGGCCATACAAGACCGTGTAGTGCTCACAAGGGATTATGAAAAAAATATTATCAAAAAAGACGTCATCGACAAATGTCAACAGTGTGACACAACTGGCGAAACTATTGAACATGTATTTGCCAGCTGCCCTTCCATTGCTAACACAAAATACCTTAAAAGGCATAAACAGCTTGCAAAAGCTATACACGAGCAACTTGCGATTAATGAATGTCCACCTCATTTCTATAAATACTCCAAATCCGCTGTACTAGAGACTGGAAGTCGGCCCTGTACTGGGATCAATCAATTACCACAGATAGAACTGTGGTCTATAACCGACCTGACAACATATTAATTGAAAATAAAAGGAAAAATGTACAACTATCATGGATATAGCAGTCCCGCTAACACAACATTGAAAAGGTCGAGGTAGAAAAAATAAACTAATACGAGAATCTGGCCTATGAAATTAAAAACATTTGAAAACTGGAGAGTGTATCCATAGTACTATTTATTATGTCAGCTGAAAGAGTTATGTCAAAGAACTTCATTTCAAATTTGAAATCGCTGTAGTTCAGCGAAAACATTGCACGCATAGGACAAAAAGTCCGATCTGCCTACAAACATGTCACATTGTGAGAAAATTCCTGAGCTGAGTGGATGGAACTGAATAGTTTATCCACGTCAACTATAAAACCGCGTTCACTTTTATTATTACTGAGAATAGATAAAAAAATGAATAATAATACTAATAATGTTTATTAGAATAATGTACAGAAAATCGTTATTTTACAATAAACATAACATACCCAAAGAAGTTTGAACTTTTGCTTGGGTTCACATGTGAATGAAGAAAAGACACAAATGAGTAAGAGCTGTATCGTAAGTCGTCAGTCGTTCCTACAATAATTATTATAGGCCGTCTTTACGGCCTAATTGATTTTGATAGTTTTCTACTTCTCCGTATAAGCGCTCTATTTTGAGGTTGTGTCACAAATATATATTTGCACCAAATTGTTCATGCTTTTTATTTATATCACCTGTTTTACCAGCCTGAAATTTCCTACACTTCAAAAACAAAATATAACTGACGCTGACATGGAACAGTAGTAATCTAGAAATACTTCAGCCTTTCTGAGGAGAGAAAATACTATGAAAATCAAGGAGGCCATAAAGGCGTCCTACAATTATAGGAACGACTGATGATACGGCCGTAGGTACACCAAAGTTAAATAATGCAGGTGTTACAATGTAGTTAAGTGTATGAATTTATATTTTTCTAGGCGCACTAATCTTTTTTTAATGCACGGTAAGTAGTCAGACACATTAAAACAATATTTGCTTGACAGTGAACTGCATCGTACATATCAATATAGATCGTTTCTGAAAGCAATCACCTTGTATAACAGCGATTAATTAGAACACATTGAATAGTCTGGTAGTGTCGCATGTAGGAAGCCATACATGCAGAGTAAATTGACTTAGTTCACTTGGCCTCCATATATACATTCGTGAATATATTCAGTTTCAGTTTTATAAGGCAAGCGTAACCTGTTTACGTGTATTACGTATAAAGGTGAACGTTGTCACACTATTCCATTTCAGTTTATTAAAAAATATCCAATATGTTTTCATGTTCAATTCAAGTTAAACCTAGCAGAAAAATAACATGGACTGACTTCTGCGTCATGGGATCAGTCGGTGGCGAAAAAGCTTGCGCCTGTGATGCTTATTTGTTTTTTTTCTGAATTGTGGTTATATCATTCGAAAACAACAAAAGAAACAAAACAAAAAGGACGTACGACTTTGTCTGGTATCTGAGCAACCAGACCTCACAGACCTACTGACTTACAATACGTTAACGAAGAGCAGAGGGCTTACGGACCCGTCTGACAGACAATGACGAATAGAGATATTTTGAGTGTTTTGCAATTTGATGGAAGTTCGTAGTTGACAAAGTGTCGACAGTGTGACGATTTCATTTCTGACGCGAGACCTGGAGGTTATCACTTCTTGGGGACGCATCAATCGTGTACAGTTTATGCTTCCAAAACACAGTACTGTACCTTGACGAGCAAAAAGCGTCCTAGCGCTGATCCGGTTTCGATGAATGGTCGAGTTCTGCTAAAGAGCCATTCATTTCGGTTGGTCGGAATCCAGATCACCGAAATAGCGGCAGCTGCTGGAAAAAAGCTAGGCTATTTGCTTAGGACTAAGAAGTACTTTTCTCCGCATGACCTTCTCACTCCATACAAGGCCCAGATTGTGGTGCTGCCGCCCCGACTACATTATTTATTTTCGATGCTGTCCAGAGGAGGGCTGTCCGACTGGACGATGACTCTTCTCTCACAGACAATCTCGGGACCCTTTCGCACCGGCGGGCCTTCGGCGATCTAGCTCTCTTCTATCGCTACACCAACGGGCTTCGCTCCTCAGAGCTCTCTTCCATTTTGCCGCCGCGCGATGTGCCTGCCAGACAGACCCACCTGACTTCAGCATCGCATCCTAACTGTGTCGAACTTCGTACGCCCAGAACTGGCCGATACGACCGCTCCTTTGTCCCGAGGATGTCGAGATTGTAGAACAATCTACAAACGAAAGCTTTTCCCAGTTCTACTAACCTTAGACAGTTCAAAAATCGGATTAACAAAATTTCTTTGGGATCATCATAGCAGCCGTGGCATCCCGGAATTTAGGCTTCTGTTTGCGCGGCTGCTTCGGTATAAAAGAAATGTCTCTTCTAATGCCCTGCGCCCCTTTTTGCCATTTTTGCTGCACAAGTCATTAATATTGTGCACAAGAGCTGAAGCATGTAGTTGGCTGGAAATACATTTTTGTATGGCATTGAAACAGTACAGTGGTTGCCTGGATCCAGTTTACTGTATTTCAATAGTAGCAGTCAGCGTCATTCACAGAATATGCATAAGCCACCAATAGCTGTATCACTGTAGCGCTTTTGCTTATCTGAAGATTGGAACTAAAATACCAGCAAACATAGTCATCTACGGCGAGCTTCAGTGTGTGACTACCATGTTGACACTTTCGTAGAATTGCTCATTATTCCTTATTACTAAATGTATTTTATTTATGAAAACTGCGATAACAGTTTTAGCAATCACAACTATATTTGACATTTACTGACATGAATCATTGGTTACGTTCAGCTGCACCTAGCTGTTACGAGCTGGAACTGCGTGAATCATGTTTCAGTTGTTAAATATTGCACAATGTCGACTGAACCTGCTCATAACTAGCACAACTTAGCATAACCAGTTATGTATCTATATCAAGGTTTTAAAAATGTTCAAATCAATCGATTCAGATAAAATCTAGCACACTAGCTAAGCCTTAGTTTACGCAGGCCTAGCTGGTAGCAGCTAGTTGTAAGTAAACATAACCATTGACTAAAATGTTAACGTTTACTTTTGAAGTATGTGTGAATACCATGATTTTCCAATGAGATCAAACTGTCCATCTGCTAAGGTACACATTGATTTTTTACTTCTGAATCTCTGACATGCCTTTGGGACTCAAATCGTATGTTTTATTGAAGTTAAGAGGTGCAGTTGTTATGTGTATTCACTGTATTTTATACATTTTGCATATCATAAGCATTAACCCCTAATGAGCGGGGCTGTGGCAAATGCTTGTTCCGAAAGTAATTGTATTCAGGATACAATTTCTTTCCATTCAGGTGATTGTACATTCGTTAAGGAATACCTCAGTACCGATTGCCGGGTGGCGGTACAAGTCCGCCAACGGGCCACTTCAGGTCTATTCAGCATCATTAACAGGCAAAAAGAAGGTGGTATCCAAGGACCAGTTGACCCAGGCGGTACCACCCGCTAGCTTTTCCCAGGGTGTCTTATGAATGACCGCATGTTTCCACATCTAAGCTACGCAGTCGGTTATCTCGCCTATCAAAGAAATTAGCGATCATGGCTCCCTCGAATACTAAGAATTTCGGACGTAAACTCCACTCTCGGAATGTCCATGTGGAGGGTGGATCCGAGGAACAACATCGATGATAAAACTCACGACATCTGCGGGATTAACAGCAACATTGATGTTGTTCATCACCACCTGCAATCCAATCGTCTCGCCATGCGCGGGCAAAAATCTCAGTCAGCGCCAATTAATCATCTTAGCTTGCCGAATTACGAGGTGAACTCCAATCTGAGAAGAGAACGGAGGAGTTGTGGCTTTTGTCCGTTGCAGTCTTTCCTGTTTCAGAGTTGTTTCTTTGGAAACAGACCGGAAGGACATTCTGTGGCTTCGCCTCAACATCATTCCTCCGCGTTTCGTCATATGCCAGTAGTCTGCTGGATCTCTTCTTTACAACTACATGCCTATAGTCCTGCTTTGATGGTGATGGAGAGGTGCATAAATCGCGAGCTTCTGGACTACCTAGAACGTCACGGCTTGATTAGCTACAGGCAGTTTGGTTTCCGGCACCAGCGATCCAGAGGGGACCTCATAGCTTTCGTCACGAAATTGTGAAGTAACCTTACCGAGTGAGGCTCATGTCGTTGCTCTTGATATCACGAAAGCGTTCGATCAGCTGTGGCACGCTGCTGCTGTCTTTCGCAAACTTCCATGGCCTCCCAGAGAAGCTTTGCCGACTTTTACTCTGGCAGCAAGATATCCATCGTAATTGACGGGTTCTCATCTTCACCATTCAACGTCAACGCGGGTGTTCCCCAGGGATCGATCTTGGCTCCGACAGTGTGATTAACAAACATCATGATACCTATAACTTGTAAGAGCAGAGAAGCGTATGGAGGGGGGGGGGTTGGGGGTTGGGGCGTTGTTCTGAATATCGCTTGCGACACTGGATTTTTATTTTTGTAATTCTTGTCATCGTTTTTCACTATGCTACATCAAAGTTACAACTTTTCGTATTTGATTTTAAGACGAGTGTTGGTCAAATTATCGATAACGATGAAAAAAGTAAGAGCATTCAAGCAATTTGGACTTATACTTTGTCATTTGCCGTTTTGTCGAACGGTTAAATAATGTCGAACGAGTCACCCATTAGAGTTTTTAGTACAATGAAAATACCGAATCGTTAAGCCATCCGTTATGTTATTTTTGACAGCGTTATCAAATAACAAATGTCGAAGAAAAAAGCGTCTTTATGACCACTAAGGTAAACCGTAGCAATTTGACAACACTGTCTGCTGACAGTCATGACAGTTTGCTTATTTTTTCCGATTCTGATGTTAAGTTAACACCAAAATTTCAAAATCTTTCTAATTTTTTTATAGAACAATTTCGGTAATATTTGTGTCTAAACCGGACAAGAAATGCATAGATTTAGAATCATAGAACCGCAGAGGGATAAGTGACCACAAAAACAGCAGAACTACAATAAAAGGCTACGTTCCTACGTTGCATACATGATAAATAACAGAACAATTCAATTTGTTTAGAACACTGTATATTTCTTGCATTAATTTTTACCTGTGATCTAGATCTCTTATTTCTATTATGTTTTAACTAATGTTTTTATAACTTGAAATTATTTTAATTGGGCTTATTCAGCTCTACAAACTCCGACAACAACTCTGAATAAGGAAAATATTACTTTATGAAGTAAGCAATCCTCAATTCTCCGTAACTGACGGAGCATTCTTATTTCGATAACGGATAACGAAGGAAGATCATTACGAAGCAGTCAAAACTAGAGCACTTAACGCTCTTTATTGTCGCATGGTTTTAGCTTTGCGAGATTTTGTCGGATGAAAAATGATTGCGAGGTTCGAAAGTGCAATTATGTGAGTCTCTCATGCGACATTTTAGCATATCGCATACGATATTGGCCATCGATATACCCTGGGCTGGTACTTGTATTGCAATATGTTGTAGGCTGTCTGAACATTCGGTGCATATTGCAATCTGGAATTGCCACAGCGCAAGTTTCGGTATATGTTACAGGACATGTGCCACATGTTGCGCGTCATAGTCTCTTGATGTGATTTGATCCCGAAGTTTGTTCCGCAATATATTGCACATTGTCCCAATCTAAAAAGTGTTTGGCACCTGAGTCCGCACATGGCGCAGTGCATGTTGCGCAGAAATCATATGGGGAGTGATTATCAACTACTGCTGTAATAGGGTACACACTTGGAAACCTCGGAAGCTACTTGTGGAAAAACTTTGCGTTAATATATACCTCTGTTCACACGTCTTGAGACCAACAACGTACTAACTTTTTTAAGGAATTACCTGAACGCCACTCGCCATAAGGTTCAACTTAATAATGCTTCAATCTCCTGGTTGGGTGTTCTGAAATTCTCAAAGAGCTCTCATCTTATTTGAAGTTCTTTTAAATTCCCCCCGACCAATGCAGGAAGTAATTTGAATTTCAAAAAAAATCCCACTGAACAGGACAAGTGAGGTAAAGTAAGGTGAGGGTCACCCTTAATATTAATGTGTTGTCCCGAAAAGGAGGGAGGATACGGTTGTTTGCAAAAGGGCACCAACGGTCGGTCTTGATCCCGAAAACATGAGGAAATTTAATCTCACTTGTGAATACGGTTCAGTTTAATGCCACATTGTATCTACACGTCATAATGTTCTACTTTACAGAAGTCGTGCGTTCAGATTACATCTATGGAAGTCGCGAAAATTTAATTTGTTTGTGTCGGCAAGGCTCTCATGTCGACAAGTTGGAAGAGCAATTGAAATTTTACGACTGGAATTATGTGTATCCTTTGGACGAATACCAACGGGACCCGCTGAAAGTGTTCGTTCAAGAGGGATGTCCGTATAAAAGAAATACAACAAAAATCGTGTTTTTAATGAAAACTGAATGTATTAAAAAACTAGGACATTTAAAACGTGTATGTTTATAAATATTTTTAAAATAAACAAAAAAACTTTGAATTTGAAAAAAAGGTTTGTTAACTTTAGATATATACAAAGTATGTACATACATATATATGTATAATATAATATGTATGTACATATAGTTATGCAGTAACAAAAAAAACAAATAAGAAGCCACTTTAAGGACGCAAAAATTCATATATTGTTGTTTGTCTCCTCTTTTTATTCAAAACGGCGTCTTGTAATCGTATTTCTAATTTAGAAAGAAGCTCCAAAGATTCTGTAACTCCATGATTTTCGACAAAACTTTTGAGCTGCTTGGTTAGGGTAATAGCTTTACCATAATTTAGAATGTTGGTACTGGAACCTCATCGACATCAGAATCTTCGGAAAGGTATTGTATTTCAACTGAATTTTCAATGTCTTGGCCTGAACCTGCTCCTTCAGCATACAAACATCCATCTAGGTTCAACAAATCATAATCGTTTGCATCATCGGTCAATTTCAATTAATTCTTAATTTTTGAGGATATCTGAAAGTAATTACATTAAGTGGCAAGTCATCTTCTGGGTCAGATGTATCAGTCTCATTTAACTGGTCTTCACTTTGCATATTCTCATTCTTAAATCCTACAGCCCTGCTTTGATGATGATGGAGAGGTGCATAAATCGCTTCTGGACTACCTTGAATGTCACGGCTTGATGAGCTACCGGCAATTTGGTTTCCGGCACCAGCGATCCACAGGGGACCTCATAGCTTTCGTCACGAAATTGTGAAACCAGCTAAGCTTTGCTGACTTTTACTTTGGCAGCAAGATATCCATCGTAATTGACGGGTTGTCATCTTAACCATTCAACGTCAACCCGTGTGTTCCCCAGGGACCAATCTTGGCTCCGACAGTGTTCCTCTCACATATCAATGGCCTACTTTCATGTACGATCAACCCAATCCACTGCTTTGCTGTTGACATAACTCTACATGCAGGAATTAAAAGGAACAAGCCGATTTCTGCTGTTGAGCTGGAAAAAAGAAGAGTAGCGGCGACTTTCTCTCTGACGAGAGACTTGGAGGTTATTACTGCTTGGGGACACAAAAATATTGTATAGTTCAATGCTTCCAAAACCTTGACAAACAAAAAGCGTCCTAGCGCTCATCCGAGCGCTTGATTTGGCAGGAACACATCTCGTCGATAGCGGCAGATGCTGGGAAAAAGCTAAGGCATTATACTTATTCTTGATGCTGTACAGAGGAGGGCTGTCCGACTGATCGATGACTCTTCTCTAACAGACAGTTTCGGGACCCTTTCGCGCTTGTGGGCCGTCGGCGATCTAACCCCCCTCAACCGCGCGATGTGCCTGCCAGACAGAGTCGCCTGACATTGATCTACCATCTAAACCGTGTCGAACTTCGTACATCCCGAACTGGCCGATACGACCGCTCCTTCGTCCCGAGGGGGCCACTTTGCATATTTTCATTCCTCCTTCCTTTTCTTTGGTCCCAAGCGGTTTTTGCCAAATAAACTGCATCCAATGACGTAATTTTCCTCATTAACTCAAAAGCTGTACCAGCAGTTCCAACGTTTAGAAGCAGTTGTTTGAGTATTAGACTTCGGTAATAAGTTTTAAAACTCTTTATAATCCCTTGGTCAAGTGGTTGACAAGCTGATGTATTTAAGCGAATGTCTTTTGGTTGAGATCTCGCATTGTCTAAAAATAACACAATGTCATAATTTGGAGCGAGCTCCCCACTGTGTCCTTTTCGCATAGACTTTAGACTAATACTGAATGGAAATTTAATCGAAAGCGTGTACCCAAAGAATAAGAACGCTAAATCCCCGACCAATTCGCGGAAGTTCCTAATTGATGCCGTTCAGAAATGCACCACAGGCTGCGCTTGAAAAATGCAATAGCCATACTGCTATTTGCAAAGATGACTCTAAATCGTGGAGAGCCGCGGGACTGTAAGCGCCTTCAGATATAAAGAATGACTCCAAATCATGTTTGGACAATATTTTCATTAACACAGATGTGAACTTTCAGTCTAAGATTATTGATACCCTTTTTCTGACCATAAAGGGCCACATACCCTCTTTTCACTCAATACCAATATCGATCGTGAATCCAAATTGATTAGAGTGTTTTCTTACTCACATATAAATAGTTTTCTACAAGATCTAAAATCAGCATCATGGAACGAAATTTATAGTAGTGTCAACGTAAACAAAAAGTGGGACATATTGTCTCAGATAATACAAAGAAGTTTCAATTACTATTTTCCTCTGAGGATAAACAAGCGAGTTGCGGGAAGTAAGAAACCTCCTTGGATTACCCCAGAATTGGATCGACTCAGGAACAGGGTGAGTGCTCTTCAAATGATTTCCCAAAACGATATAAAATATAAAGATGTTTTTAAAAGTTATAATCAGACATATGAGAAACTCTTAAAAAACTCAAAATCGCAATACTATTTAAACAAAGTAAATAATCATGGCAACAGAAGTAAAGGAATTTGGAATACAGTACGAGAATTAACTACCACACCCAAAACGTCGTCAGATCAGTTTGTTTTACCGGTACATAATGTTGTAAATGCTTTAGCAAACCATTTCAATAAAAGTTTTGTCGAAGCTGCTCCAAAACTCCTCTCAAAACTACCAAATTTGAATTATAACTGTAACCTTAAATCTTATCTCTGTAATAGACGACAGAAAGTAATAATAATAAGTAATAATAATAAGTAAAAGTAAAACCGGGAAACTAATAACATCTAGTCCTTGGACATATAGTACTGGTGTTCCTCAAGGCAGTACACTGGGCCCAACATTGTTTATTATTTTTATTAATGATATAAACACCACCACGAAAAACAGGCAAAATCTAAGTTTCATCTATGCAGATGATATAACTATTCTGATACCATATAAAGGAACTTCTGATATCCGAATCTTGATAGAGACCCAAATACACCATATTCAAAACTGGCTGCAGACGAATAAGTTAGCATTCAACATACAAAAAACGTGTTCTGTCCTATTTCAGTCAAACCATGCCACCAAAGAACTATCCTTAATTAATGGACCTCTATGTATTAAAAGCGATACAAACCTCCTGGGTGTCACCTACGATAGCTGTTTTAAGTTTGATAAGCACATTAATAGTATGGCTTCAAAACTCAGTCAAGCATGCTATGCACTACGAGTACTCACTTGAAACCTGCCCTTGCAAGCTGTGCAGTCTGCCTACTATTGGCTTGCGTATGCTATTATGTCTTATCAAATAACAATTTGGGGTAGTAGTCCCGCAGCCAATAGAATTTTTATCATACAAAAGAGGATAATAAGAACAATGTTTAAAATGAAACCTAGAGAGTCATGTAGAAGTATATTTGAAGTCAACCGCTTATTAACATTACCGGGAATTTATATCTATAACACTCTACTATTTATCTTTAGCCATAAAGAAAAGTTTGAAAAAACGTCTTCAACCATAGTTACAATACTCGCAAAAGTCAGAAATACTTCTACCCATCACATAAGCTAAATTCTACCGAAAAATGTCCACATTACTCTGCACTGAAACTTTACAATGCTTTACCTCAACATCTTCAATCCATTTCAGCATTCACTATATTCAAAAAAGCATTCATAAATATATATGCGATATGGAACCATATAGTATTGAAGAGTTCTGTGCTCTAGTGAAACCGTAAGCATTAATATCGCTGTTGTTGTATGTTGTCTATGAAACATTTAATTTTTGTAGCTTCTGTGTATGAGCCTCATGATAAATTCTGGGATTAGAATCGGACCAATATCGGCAGCTATGACGATTTACTACACCATTTAAGAAAAAGGAACATTCGTCGGAAAGGCAAGTGTTGAATAGAAAATGTTCATAGTTTATAATTCATTTACTGATATCTTCACAAAATTGTAATCGCCGATCAAAATCGTCTTCATTAAGTTCTTGTGCCAGGTGAATTGTATACGGTTGAAAACCATGCGCCTTTAGAATCCGTTGGACAGTACGTCGACTAACACTACACACAGTCTCCAATTTGCGGGTACTTAACGTAGGATCTACATAAATTTGCCCTAGAACCCCCACTTCTATTGCTTCGTTCCTTATGGGATTTTCAATGTTGCGTATTTTATTATTATAAATCAATCGCAAACTATGTACTAAATTCCTATTTAAAATCAGTACGAGATATTTCCTTATATTTCTTCAAGAAATAACTTTTTTGCCGCAAAAACCCCTCCAATGGCTATTTTCAATAACAAAATGATAAGCAAACCATGTGCGTAGTGAAGAAAAGCATTTACATATTAAGTAAATTCTTTACTTTAAGCTTTAAAAATCAATAAATCTTCAAAACTACTGAAGTGAAGCTCATGTATTTTACATCATTATAAAGAGAATTGAAAGACCTTTAAAATAAGGTATCACTCGACCCCACTTTCCATTTAAGATTTTAGGGTTGGTGTCACCCCCGCCCAGTGGCTGCACGTGTTAACGTGATTTTTGCCAAATTTGTGTCCCCCTCGAAAAAAAAATCGACGGGTCTGAGCGTTTTTTCAAAAAATAACTGAGCTGTCAGTAAATGCGTCTGTTTCGTTTTCGATGCGCCACCTTGTATAATTCCTATCAGTTAAAACATTTTCATATTTCGCACATTTTCAAATCCATGCAATGTTCATTGCCAACTGCTTATTGTTAACATAACTTGTGCTGGTGTTATATCCCATATTTACAATTATTAGGTATATTTAGGTATATTTTTTGTTGACACATTTCCTCTTTAGAATGTCAAGAAAATTTAATTTTGTAATGATTGATCTCCATATAAAATATTTTGTAAACCATCAAATAAACATTTTTCTTGAGTAGGTATTCACTGTGTTTTATTACCTCTATATTGGAGTCTTGTACCTACCACAAAAGGCACACATTTTGCTAGTCTTGTTTGCAATCATAAAATGAAAGCACAATGTGTGAACACACTTCATTTTTTGCATTGATGGCCGATGATTAGAAGTGTGAAGAGCGGGGGGAGGGGAGGGGGTTGCTAACAATGTCGTTCCAAAATTGTACGTAGTCCGTATGATTTGGAAAAAGTAGGATATTTTTCGCCCTCAAGCTTTCTGTTGGAGACACCGCGACCGAAAAGAGGGACATTTTTATATCGCCAGGCTTTTTTCAGGAACAGTAGGACAGAGTCCGAAAGTTGGACGTTATGATCACCTTAATAATAGTATACCTACAAGAAAGACGTTTTTTGTACCTCCAATATACTGAGAACTTTATTGGCTTTTATAGCCCTTTATGGCCCCCATTGTGATACGCCTATGGTGGGAATTCCGTAGTTGACCTTGAGCGTTGTGCTGTTCTAAGGCTGGGGCAATTTGATAAAAATATAAATGAAAGGTCGTATTTCCCGCTACTGAGGTTCGCGAACATAACAAACGGCGGACTTATGAATCACTTGTAGGGTCTATTTGGGTAAGACGTCATTGGTCGGAACGAAAATGTATTCGAGAATATTCAAGGGTTATGGTAAATGTGAAAAAGTAGAGATTTTTCACTGGCTATTCACAGGTGATCTTAAGTTGATCATGGGCATGAACTTAGAGGTAATGTCAAGGTCAAGATGATTTTTTCAAAATGCATTCTATACGCTTGTTCCTAGAAACTGATAAAATGGAGAATTTTGAGATTTGACCGTCAGTCAGGTTAATATCAGTTTCAAGGTCAATTGAAGCCCCTGTTATCTTTGAGTGCCTATTTGGTTATACCTTCAGAAACATCCCAGAAATGTGGTCATGCGATATTTTTCACGATGATCTTAACAAGGATGTGCGGAGGTAGGCCAAGAATTTGACGATCTCCACCTACCAATAGTTTGCCAAGTTGATTTTCAACATCCTCATCCCGTACGATGGAAAATGATGAATACCCCTACGTTACCGGCCTATAACTAAGTATTTCAGACTTTTCAGTTTTTAAACGGCCATACCCACTTGTTTGCTTTCCGTTCATCTGTCTCTAGAACTACTAGACCTATATCGCACTGATGAGTTTCCAATGGGCACGAAACAGCGGTTGGTCGTGGTTACAGAGACGGAAAGCAAACATGTCCATTTCAATCTTCATAAGGGTGTCCAGGATTAACATGATTTTCACTCTAGGTCATATCCCAATGAGAAATGTTTGGGGTCAAAGGTACTGGATACTGCTGTAGTTACAAACGCTATAAGAAGACATTGTTAAATTCATATTTAACAAGTAATCTTAAAATTGTGTAGCGCATAGTCCATTGGCGGCAGCTAAGTGTTTGGTAAATAAGCAAAAGGATTTGCGCCCTCATGATAAATTTAAAACCATTACTTTTGCAGCCTAGGCAGCTAAAGCTTGCTTCTCTTAGTAGCTTTATCATACGTGAATGACGTGATAGGTTTTGTCCTTAAAAATTTGCTTACATTTGGGATTATCTATTCTATACATAATAATGCATATCGCAAAATTATCTCTCCGCTACGAAGGAAGAGGTCCCTAGAAGACATCGTTGGGATTGGGAATGCATTTTTATAAGCAAGTTTGTGGCATGGACTTGGGCACGACTGCAGAATTTATTAAATAGTCTTCCTAAGAAGCATACGAAGATTGGCGGTTTAAGATAGGATGCTAAAGCTATTTTTCTCGCACGTGAGTTGAGTTTTCCCTGGTGCAGAACATTTGGCTGGAACACATGCATATAACACTTTTGTTTTATATCGATAAAGTTGTATTTACAAATATGTACCTATATCATTTTATGGGAAAAATGTAAGGGCGTCGCACTGATTTGAACGATTGGATTCCGTGAAATGAAAGTAGGATATTTGCCTTAAAGAACCCATGCTTAGCTGGATAAAAGTAGCACAGAAATAATCTTCCTAAATTATTTGGCATCTTGGCCAGAAAAACTTGGTATCTCAAATCGATAAAATGCGCCGTTGTGGAGATAAAATTGGACTCCATTCTCATCAAGCGCACAAGACTTGTTCTAAAACAGAAATTTAATGAAATGTGAGCCGAGAATGTCGAATGAATTTGCTTCTGGTCCCTTCTTGTGGAAATGCACACGGCAACTACCGTTTTGTAGGAACTACATCAGCAGAAAATCGGATATACGGAGTAATTAAAGCTTAGCTTGTAACATCAACTTCCTATCTTCGCAATGGCTCAGTGAAATATTGAAACACATTATCAATTAATTTGAAAACTTTATATAGATTGTGTTTCATATAATGCCTTTGGCTTATATAGGTATGAACAATGACAGAGAAATATAGCATATTGTTCCTGTATACATCAAAATTTGTACTTCTTAAATACGTAGGATAAAACCTTTTTCCAAAGTATTATTATCATTATGGGACAGGATGCTAGAATTTTGGAAGCTGGATTTGAAAACGGCTTGGCTGGCGGATTGGATGACTTTGATCAAAATCGGCTTCACTGGTTTGTCTTTTAAGAAATTTATTATGCGCCTGATCCAGACGTGTTGACACTCTGTCCTTTTCTAGCATCTCCCAAAATATGATGTCTGGGATGCAGTAGGCGAACTGCCAAGCTCTTTTGTATATATTCTTAAGGCACCTCTCTAATTTAAGAATGCCACTTTTATTTATGCGTGGAAGCACAGCAGTAAGTCCGTATGTTAGTACCGGATATATGCATGCTTCAATTATTATCAATTTCACTTAGAAACATTCGAGCTGAACCCAGGGACCTTTGAGTCGTTATCTATTAGAGAAAGTAAGGGCTAGTCTCTCCCTATTAGATGTAATTGACGATTCAAGAAACATTTTTTTCAGTGACGATCCATGGGGGCAACTTTTTTTTTTTGAGAATACATATAGTACATATTTCTGTGTTACATAATAATAATAATAATAATAATAATAATAGTGTTTATTTGTAAAATACAATTCTAGTCGAAAAAAAAAAAAATAAACATAAAGTACCCGCAGAATTCAGTTGCCTGTGCGCTGGCATTTACCGATACGAAACATAGTCATTACAGTACATACTGATATATTTTGATATATCCTTAATTATTATTGAATAAATGATTATATCACATAATTACACAAATTTATCATATAATATATATCCGTTTAAATAAACTGAATTTAAAACCTTATAAATTTCTACAGTTCTAGAAGTAGGTTTTTGTTAAGACATATACATTAATTTATTATTTCATTCACCATATACTAATGTTCTTGTATCCACAGTTTTATACGTTTCTTGTATGTATAGTAGCTAGTATGTTGTGTACATTCATCAGGCAGAAGATTATAAACTCGTGGGCCTATATATACGAATGACCTTTGCCCAATTTGCTTATTCATCCTTCGGGTCTGGAGTGATATTGTTTTACCCCTTGTCTCATGGTTATGTTCTGGTTTCAGCAGGGTATGCTTGTATTTATAAATAAATAACAGCAAGTTCATACAGTATAATTGTCTGATACTAAAAACACAAGAATCCTGATATACTTTTTCGGTTGGGTAGAAAATGTTGACACCTAAAATAATTTTCAAAATCCATTTTTGTACAACTTCAGGTTTTTTAATGCCGTAGACAGTACTCCTCCCCATCCAACAATGCCGCAACTTAATAGTGATTGGACTAATGCATAATATATTGAAATCAATTGTTTTGTAGATAAGAAATCTTCTCTAAGATACTCAACCTGAGCATGCCATTTAAGGCGGTCATCAATCATTATCCCTAAATATTTTATTTTAGACGTTCGATTCACGTTTATACCATTATAATTTTTTATATCTAACGTTAAGACATTTGGAGCAGTTTTAAGACTATTATAGAAATGTAAGAAAAATGCTTTGCTAAAATTTATTGTTAAAATTTTAGAGTGAAAAAATCTGATTATATTTCAAAAGTCCAACTCTGCTGTTTTTCGAACTGATTCCCATGATTTATCATTGTAATAAATTACTGTGCCGTCTGCAAAACTCGTTATTTTGCCTCGTAAGTTCAAAGTGAATAGATCATTGACACAATAAGAATAGGACAGGTCCTAAAACAGTACCCTGTGGCATACCATAATTAATAACACGTTCTTCGCTTACTTGATCTCCGATTTTCATACACTGTTTTCCATCGGTCAAGTAGCTTTTCATAATCGTGAAGGCATTACCTCTAACGTCTAAATTTTCCAATGTTTCCAACAGCAAAATATGATTCACGGTACCAAAGGCTTTGGCTAGATCAACAAAGATACACAGACATCAATCATCTTCATCTAAGCAATTGTATATTTTATCGATCTCTATACATGAAGTCAATAATACCCGTGTTTTGTACAAAAACAGATGAGAAAACAGCAGTGAAAATATCCGGAAGCTGTAGCATTTACGACATAATAGCAGGGACACAATTCTAAGTGCTAATGGAACAGAGACGCCTTTTTTGAAGCTCCTCAAAAAAGCACATATCTTCCCATGCAGTTGTAGAAAGAGACGCTTTTGATTCATAACGGCTTACATAACGTTCCTCTTGCCAACTGTGCAACGGTTGCGAAAATTCTCCAGCACCAGCAGTGTGAGTGGCGGTATCTGGACGGTAACAAACGGCGATTTTATCTAACCGCGATGAGTGCCAGCAATTTCGGGCTGAAACATTAGTTCTTTGGTCGGTTACGGCTCAGCGTAGTAAACATGTCAGCTGATAAAGTTCACTTACGTCGTAACGTCGCAACGTTATTTATGGTTTCCAATAAACGCGGACCTGCCACTGCTTCTGCCAGGATTCACAATTGTTTTTAGGTAGCGGAAGTAGGAATTAGCCAACCGTCCTGACGTGTTACCTAAACGGGCTTGCGACGTCTTTGGAGAAGATTAAGCGCAATCTCAGTGCGTGGTAAGATGTCCGTTCAACGAAATGTAATTTCGAGTATCCCACACGGGATATGTATAAATGTAAACCAGGTGATGCAAGTACCCTCATATCTGAGCTTAACAAAAATTTAGAAATGGTAACAAAATATTAAAAAAAATATTCTCTTAGACTTAACTCCACAAGAACTAAAGCTTGTTGTATTGGTTCGAGGGTAGTTGTTCCAAAAAAAAAGCAACGGATGCAAATATGCTTCTAGATGATAGCACTATTCAAACTGTAGATGAAACAAAACCTTTTAGACTCAAATTTAAGTTTTGTATGTCACGTTATGAATAAACTCAAATTATGTTATTATAAATATAAAACGATTTGGAGATATAAACACACATTGACAAGTAATCAATAGATACTTGTAAACTCATTGATCTTTACACAGTTAGATTGAGGTATCACAGCTTATTATAACTTCCTCGCAGAGGAAATAAAACAAACAACAAAAAAAAATCTAATCTTACAGAATTATTGCATAAGAGTACCGGTTATTGCTTTTTTATGGTGCTCTATTGTTTAAAGTTTTAAGATATAAATCTCCAAATTATCTGTATATTGTTTTGGAGAAGAGATCCTCTGTTTGCCATGTTTTTTTTAAGAAACTATGATTTTTATAACATTTCAGGCCATACAACAGCTAAATTCAAAAAACGAGTTCACTCACACAAACTTTTCTTTATTGAATAAATATTTAGAACTTGCGCACTACTTCCATTCATAATTTTAATAAATAATAGTTTAAAAAACTGAAAAAACACACTTTTATAGCTAACCGAACTAAAAAGTAGAAAATAATTTTTTATTACAAAGAGTTTATATTACAGTAGTAGACGGTCGGACAATCAGTCATAAATAATGACCTCAAAATAAAATTATAATAAAATTTAAGTTATTAACATAATAATTTAATTCAAAGTAAAAAAAATATCTTTGTATTGCTGTAGTCGACGGTGAACTATGGCAATGCCAATCCTCAGCCTTTTGGAAAGTTTTTTTATTTACCTTTATTTTGTATGAATGTTTCGATAAACATTATCATTATTCCGGTTTCTCACAGCGTTACGCGCTGGCTGCACTCGCGGTAGGGAAATAATTCACTTTATTCTATTGAAAAAAAATTTCTTACAATATGGCAGGTCTGTAGAATAGCTGCTTTCTGCATGATACTAATAAAACATGTTGTGCTAAATATAATACCTTTATGTAAGTAGAGAGTCTATTTGACATCACTCCTTCGACAGATACTACCAACGGTGTGATTTTTATTTCCTGTCGTTTCCAGATACGTTTCAGTTCAATAGCTAAACTCTCGTACTTATTTATCTATCTTATGAAATTCTGTTGAGACAAGATTAAACGTCAGCGGGACAGCTACATCTACTATACAGGGTGTTTCAGTTTATTGTTGCATAACTTTAAGATTCGACAGAACTTTTAAAATTAATGCATAAAGTCTATATAAACATGGTTCGAAAAATGCGTGGCTTCCGAAATACAGGGTGTTTAAATTTATTTTCTAAAATAGTTTTCTTTAAATATTTCGAACAATATTTGATGTATAACAGTGAAAATCGGTACACAAGAGTTATTTGGTACGAAAAAACGAACCATGGGCATAGTTTTACTGTAGCCGCTAGATGGCGCTCTCTACTGTACCAGTAGTCTATTAAAATGACCGAAAAATTTTTCTTAGTGCAATTTTTTGCTTTTTGAATAAAAAACTGATTCTACGCACTTTTCAACATAAAAAAGGTCTCTTGTGAATGTTCGTAGTAGTTAGCCGTTTTTGAGATATTTCGATTTTTAAGGTTCGATTCATTTTTAATTATTTATGATAAAATAACGTAAAAAAGTCAGTATCTCGATAATTTTTAGAAGTAGGCTGTGCCTGCAAATATTTTTGAAATTGAAAGCAGAATAAGGTTAAACGTCAATTAGTTGACAGTTAGTTTTGTTGTCTGTTGAAACCTGAAACGTTTTTTTGCAATTGTGAATGCACGAAATTTAGTTTCTTTTACCTGTTTTTTTTTGTAAGTTTTATAAAGATGCCATTTTTATTCTCCAATCAAGAGTTAGCGGATATTCATTTTGTGTATGGCTTTGTAAATGGAAACGCAGCAGAAGCAGCCAAAGAATACGCACGAAGATTTCCAAACAGACGACATCCAACTCGCTCAGTATTTGTAAGAGTGCATCGCCAAATAATTGAAAATGGTTTTGGAAATCTCCAAAGGGATCAAAACATAAATGTTCGTCAGCGCAGATTTACCCGTATGATTCTGCGTGAGTTTGATAGAGATCCGACCACAAGTGTTAGGAGAGTTTCTGGTGCCTTGGGAATTTCAGCAAGCCATGTTCACCGTGTGCTTAGAAATGACCATAGACGTCCTTACCATTTGCAACCTGTGCAAGGACTATAGCCAGGGGACGGAGAACGAAGAATCACATTTTGTCAGTGGATTCTTGATAATAATAGGGAGTTTTTAAGTAACGTTTTATGGACCGATGAGTCATGCTTCACTAGACGTGGAGTGGTAAATTTTCATAATCAACATATTTGGTCGCATGAAAATCCGTATGCAGTTCGGGAAAGAAATTTTCAGCATGAATTTAGTGTGAACGTGTGGATTGGTGTCTACCGTAATCGACTATTTGGACCCTACCTTTTGCCTGCAAGGTTAAATGCTGCGACCTTCTTCGAATTTTTTAAGGCTGAACATGCAAATATGTGGGATGATGTTATGTTAGATTTAAGAAGATTGGCCTGGTTCCAGCTTGATGGTTGTCCAGCTCGAGAATAATAAGAAACTGGCTGGACGAAAATTATCCAGAAAGATGGATCGGCCATGGAGGACCACTCGCCTGGCCTCCACGATCCCCTGACTTAAATCCATTAGATTTCTTTGTGTGAGGATTTCTAAAAGAAAAAGTATACCAGACTCCCGTAACCACAGATATGCTAATAGACAGAATCAGGAATGCTTGTGACGAAATAATGCCTTATTTGAATAATGCTATACCACGTTCGATCATTCGTAGATGTAAATTGTGTATTGAACAATTGGGTTTACATTTCGAGCAACTACTTTAGATTTTGTATGTTTGTCCTAACTATCCAATAGCATTTTAGTTGTAAATAATTAATTTAATTTGTTAAAAATAATATTGGAAGATCAAACAAATTAATATTCTGCTTTTTGTGTTTATTTGGAGTTAGGAATTATTGCTGTGTATAAAAACACAATCTAAACGATCATCTTAATTACTTGTAATGCCCAAATCGGAAAATGTAAAAAAAATATTATTTTTCCATAAATAAAAAATGCATCGAAAAAAATCGAAATATCTCAAAAACGGCTAACTATAACGAAAACCCAAAGGAGAGCTTTTTTATGTTAAAAAGTGCGAAGAATCAGTTTTTTTATTCAAAGAACAAAAAATTGCACTAAGAAAAAATGTTCGGTCATTTTAATATACTACAGGTACAGTAGAGAACGCCCTCCAGCGGCTACAGTAAAACTATGCCCATGGTTCGTTTTGTCGTACCAAAAAACCCTTGTATACCAATTTTTACTGTTATATATCAAATATTGTTCGAAATATTTAAAAAAAACTATTTATTATTTTATTTCGGATGCCACGCATTTTTCGACCCATGTTTATATAGGGTTTATGCATTAATTTTAAAAGTTCTATCGAATCTTAAAGTTATGCAACAATAAACTGAAACACCCTGTATAGCATTTTCAAGATCGATGCATTTTTCTGTAATACGGATCTATCCCAATACAAAATAGCCTGCTCATTTTCCATTACTGGGCTTGGTGTTTGCTTCTAGAATGGTGTGCTGTTCTTGGTGATCTTATATTTTAGTGCTAGTTCCTGGGAAATTACTTCAGCTACTTGGTTCTGACTTCCTAAGTAGGCTCCGCTCGGGAGCAAGCTGCAACCAGCGGTAATATGCTCTAATATTTCGCCCCCTTTCTGACACTTCCTGCAGACGTTATTAACACTTAGGTGTAAAATAATATGTTTCTCATAGTTACGTGTGCATCCTACTTTACTCTGAATGGCAAATAGGGAGCCTTCAGTTTCCGGGTAGAAATATTTTTTTCTAATGACTGAAATGGACTTTCTCTAGTCGATGTTGTTTGCCTCCAAAGAATTCGGATATATTCCATGTATCGCTTTAGTCTTCCAGCAATCTAGCCACACGTTTCTGTAATTGCTGGGTTGGGGCGTATCTTGGTTTCGCAGAAACTTCATTCGCGTATGATTATTATATTACCATTTATCTACTACCGGCAAAGGTACTTTATGAATAGGTTTTCCGGGCGTTAAGACCTACCTGTCATACCGTGAACTTCTTTATGCCCTAAGACGATAAAGTAACTTTAAAGCTATCTTCAAATTGCCCGATACCCGTTGACACAAGAACTACCCGTACTTATCTTTGATAGGAAATGGCTTAAACAACCGTCACCCTGTGGTATATATAGTACGGTCCATCGATTTACTCTTATGTCTATTTAAAAACTTAACCAATTATTATTGAAGTCTGGTCACTGGTAAAATTCCGTTTGTACCTTAGGTGTAATGAGCATTTAGACCGAAGTAAGGCTCAAGATTATTTTATTTATTGGCCAATGAAGATACAACTGTGGGTAAAATAAGCAATATAGTATTTCATAACATTGACATCATTCCCACACCCCGTGATTTCGATTATAGAAGACCGACATTAGCTCTGTCTACATAGTGTGGCTGCAGAACCAGGAAAATTAGCAGAAACATACTAACCTATCCTGAGTTTCAACTGCAATTACCAATCTACCATAGCGAAATGAGATATTCGAAGGTAGGTTACATGGATTATTATTCTCAAATTTCAGCATTCAGAGCATTCAGAAGTTGCAAAACTGAACTAATAATTCAACATTACTTCAGCTTGCGTCCCTACTTTCTCTAGTAGCCTGGTTTTTAAATTTTGCTTCATGATGATAAAGTTGTGAGAGTTGTAGTTTTCCATCAATCCATCATCCATTGAATAAAAATTCCAACTCCTTAAGTGACAAGGGCTCGGATTCAAACTTCGTACCCTCTAAATAATTAAAGTTTCTCATAGTTAATATTTTTTGTCTCCAAATCATTTCATCTGCAGTTTGAATATACTATATTAACAAGGATAATTTTAAATGAGGCTGAGTCAGAACTTAATAGATATTAATATCAATTTAGAAAGCCGACACGTTACTTCACTACGAATTCACCAAATTTCCGTTTTTAAAAATAAGAAATTATGTTTTTTGAGTGTTATATGACTTCCAGATCATGAAAAGCCATGTCACTCATTTCCATCTGAGATTAGCACTATGTCAAAGATGAACAAGGTTTTGCGCTGAAGAAAAAACAAAAAACACGCTGGCTTCGTTTTTTGTCGTTTCAGAAAAATTTTTCAAAGGTTAGAAATCAGATGTTGGAGGCTCTAGGCCAGAGTTCCCCAAACCTTTTTGTGTCGTAGTCCCCTTGCCATGTTTTTCCGTGTTGGGTAGACCTCCTACTTACCTGATATTGATTTTCTGTAAATTTCTAACTGTACTGAAGTTTAGTGTTAAAAACTTAAAGTAAAAACACATGTTAATTTATACATTTATTAATTGAATTTAAATTAAAACTAATCAAAATAAGATTTTGTATCTGTTATGTAAAATATACGTAACATTAAATAAACAGGTGTCTGACCAATAAGTGCCCGCATTGGGAATAAGTGGCCGCATTGAAAAAAAATAAGAGGGATAAAATAAAAAAAAAGTGAAAAATAATTAAAAAAAAGTTTTTTACTTAAAATAGTACAATAAGCGAGTTCGTTTATTAATTATAACATAAATATGTTCTACAATAATTTCACTGTCAGTTTGATTAAATTCCGCTTCTTATACGTTTAAGTTATCTAAAAATAGGCAAAAAATTAACGAATTTTAGTGTGTGTACCATGAATTTTCAGAATAATTAAAAAAAAATATTTTCTATAAAGGGGATTCTTTAAAAAAATCAATGCGGGCACTTATTCCCAATGCGGGCATTTATTGGTCAGACACCAATAAACATAAAATAAACTATAAATAAGTAACGGGTACGTTGTTTTGCAGCCAGAATTGCTGATATCCGTTTTTAAACTGAACCTTAAGTTCTTCGTTTGTACTTAGTTCAGTCAGTTCCTCTTGTATTATGACATTTGTTTCTTCTGTCACCATATGGATTAATTATCCACGGTGGTATTACCATATTCAAAATATCCTCATACCTAGATTCAAAATCTGAATAGAGGGCATTTAAATGTTGAACGTAAGTTGAAACGTCGTCTTCCTGGCAGCTTGTCTGTGACGAATTGGGGAACTGAGAAAATTCGCCCCGTCCAATATTTTGCTTCATTAGTTTAACTCTGGCAAGAAACGCTGATAAGATGGACTGTGTTTTAATAAAATTTAAACTGTCGCCTTGTAATTGCAAATTAACCATATTAAATTTTGTAAACAAATCTGTTAAATAGGCGATGTCTGTTTTCCTCTTCATTAAATTTTCTTTTAAAATTTTATCTTTAGTATCCAGAAATTCTAAAATAGTCTCAAAAAGTGCAAAAAATCTTGTCAAATATAAGCCTTTCGACAGCCAGCGTACTTCAGTGTGAAGGAGTAATTGATGAAAGTGTTCGTCATGTTCTTCACACAACTGCGCAAATAACCGCGTATTCAACGCGTTGCTTCGGATTCGGTTTACTACATCAATGACTGAATGAAGTGATTCATGCAATCTAACACTCACATTTTTAGCAACTAAATGTTGTCGATGGATGACGCAATGTATTGCTAACACCCCTGACACATTTTGTTTTAAATAGCTTATAAATCCACGATAACGTCCAACCATGGCAGGTACTCCATCTGTAGCTACTGATATTATATTTGATAAAGGAATTGCTTTTTCAATGAAGTAATCCTTCAAAACATGAAATATTGATTCACCTTTAGTGTCGGTTATCAAAGTTCTTGCGGAGAGCAGTTCTTCGTAGATTTCTTGATTCATAATAAAACGAACATATGCCAATAATTATGCTGCATTATCAGGTAAAGTTGACTCGTCCAGTTGCATAGAGAAATGGGTCGTTTGCAAATAATTACGTAAGAAGCTTTCAATATCAGAACTCATTTCATCAATACGTCTTTCAACAGTATTGTTGCTCAGATGCAGGTTTGTGTAAAACAGTTTTTAAAACCTCTTCAACGGCTGGCAAAATTAACTTCTCTCCGATAGTATGCGGTTTTTCGGATTTTGCTATAAGTAACGAGATATTGTAAGACGCCCGCAATCATTTCTTTGTGACGTCGAAGCGAACATTCTGTCCAGTGTAGGTCTCTTCTGAAATTTATCTTTGAGTGTTTGAAAGTATTTCAAATCATTCTCTGTTTTATCAGGGTCGCATCTTCTCAGATGATCTTGCAGTTTAGATGGTTTCATAGCGTCATTGCCCAAAACTTTGTTGCATAAAAGGCACATAGGCGATTGTTTGTCTGGCAATGATGGAATGAAGCCAAATTTCAAATAATCAACACTGTACTGTCTACATTCCTTTTTAGATTCGGACATGGCATCAGTCATCTGTGGGCAAAATTAAATTATTTAAATAAGACAGAAAATCCAGCAGCTGTATATTAAAAATATTTTTTGATTTTTCCGAAAACATTCCATAATTCGAACATCTTCTTGCAACAATTAGCTCGAATTATGGAGATTGCACTGTAATTATATTACCGATTGCTAAAACTTTCAAAAAGAAACTATTGAGGAGTACTCGTGTAATTTTGCATGATTGAATATTTAACTACTAATAACTAAAGTCATGATTGGCGTAATTTATCTATCTTTGCTAACTACGAGTACAAAACTAAAATTTAATAAAAAATGATGTACTTACTTTTCTCCAGCACTCTCAAACAAAATAACACTGACTCACTATAATTTGTGTGATATACTATCTGTTTATATTTTTTAAAATATTTTCTTAGCACTTTCCTTTTCAAGATTCAGGAAACGAATAAACGTATTTGTCCACATTCGTATTTATAGAGTGACGAATTGAACAAGTCAGTGCAAGGTAGCGAAGCTCTGAGACTGCGACTCTGAGGTTTTTAAAAGTTCAAAATGTATTGCGACCACAAAGCGAATACCAACATACTACAACTTACACAATTTTATAAACATATATAATAAATTTTTTACTTCATAGGTACTTTTATAAATGATGTATATGTTTTGATATTATAAGATAGTATGATGTAAGTAAATAGGTACTATCAGTGTATGTGTTGAGATCCACTATCGAGGACCCCCATATTCATTTCATGGCCCCCCAAATTTTTTTTCGCTGACGTAGACCCCTTGCAGGTTGTCATAGACCCCTAGGGATCGATATAGACCACTTTGGGAATCAATGCTCTAGGCGGTCGGGAGAGTATATGTTATTTTCTCTGAGCCTACTTGACTGACATGATCCATTTAATTCCTTTGTTATTCATTTTCATAGACAATGTTTTTCTAAGAGGGACTAATTTGTGGCAAACATAATCGCTTATGAATTGATGATGTATGAAGTCAACCTACTTGATGCTATTTTTTCGAAGAGATGCCTCAATTAAGCTTCGTACCACAGGACTTTTACCCTGCATGACGGAAGTAAAATTACTGGACATCAATCAGAGATACCGGTAAATTGTAGTTCCCTGCTACTGACTTCAAGTTTCGTACCACAGGACTTTTTTCATGCACGACAAAAGTAAGATTACTGGGCTATCATCGTAGGAGTCGGTAGTGCGTTTGGCGAACCACTAATTGGTGGAAACGTCTCCTCTTCGTACATTACAGTTCTTCAGTAAGTCCATTTTCACTTATAGGCTTTCCATTGTCTGTCTCCATACGACCTGTACTGTACTTATGATTGCTAAAACGCATTAAACATCGTTGTGTACGGTAAGCTATCGTCTCAAAGGCGAAGGGCAAATAGATCCCATTCAGCAATAGAGGGTTTATTTTGGTTCCAAAAGGTCAACAGAGTCATAATCCGATTCAAATTCTATGTCGCTATCTACTCATAATGTAGGAGTTAACCTACTTGATTCCGCTCTTGCGCTCAACAAACTTTTTGTACATTCTGTGCATAAACTATTACTAATGCGTATAAGCTACTTCGTTTACTGTTATACCAGAAGCGGGTGTATTATCCAAATGTGCTCATATTTTCTGGTTGGGAAGGGTTTTCATACAAATCCTGGATGACGAATGTGCATTGTATCGTATCTGTCGGATATATTCAACTGTTTTTTTGCGGACATTAAATATGGTCGGTTCGCCTGTTCTGATGCATCTTGCTCATATTTTGACAACCGCGCATCCGTTTTGTAAGCTTCCAGGGATCAGACTCAGAAAGTGTTTGAAAACTGCAGATTACGTTTTGATCTCTTGAACGGAAAACGGTGCAGATAAATCATCCATTCAAAATATACAGTCCATCAAATACAGTTTGCAACAGATATCCTGAGATCGGAACCGTGTTAAGTAAGCTTAAGCAACACACCCAAAATATGAAACGGTACGCCAGATTGTTTATTGGGTAGATATCATTATCTAACTATGTTAAACTAAGTAAAAGCATGAACCCAATGTGATCCAGAGTCGCCAGGCACTTCGTCAGAAAAGGTCTTCAAAAAAATATGAGTATTTTGGGCTGAAAGTTATTTGGATACTGAGCACTAGGAATTCTTCAAATTTCAGTTATTATTTTACTGGTATGCGTTTTCCGTAGCACTGGGAACCAAATTTGTCTGACGGCTTGAGTTCAATGTGTCCTTGACAGAAGTGTGTATAGACACATATTTAGAAAAGAGAGAAGCCGTCTGGATAGCGAAGCTCATCATCACGTTGCCTATCAACGCTGACGTTGCCAATATGTTACATCAGTTCTTTGAATTAAGGTGCATGGTGCTATAGGGTGATGCAGGGGAAAGGGGAGACGCCAAACGGACCCCACCGAGCGAACACGTGTGCATGCAACATGCACTCATTCCGGCCCCGCCTACGAGATCCGCCGGGTGGTACCTCAACGTTCGATAGTCAGAGACCGTCTACCAGACAATAACAACATCCGTAGCGAAGAGAAAATTTCTCTTGGGAAGGGATTCGAACTCGCGCAGCGCACGGCGACTGATTAGTAGACCCATCACGTCTACGCCACTGCTGCTGCGTACGCTCCAAATAATAGTTTTATTTTGAGCGTACACATTTGTGAACTGTGAATTGTGTCGAATCAAAATAAAAACAAAATATTAAATTAAATGTCGAACAGACCTTCTCTTTGGGTTTCTGTTGCTTCCTAACATGTGTTGATATACACTTCTCTCGTACATGTTGAACTCAAGCTAGACAAGTCAGACAAATTTGGTTTTACCTGAATGTAAGAACCCATTATTTTTCTTGTTATAACAAATGAATCACTACTTGAAACTAATCATATAAGGTCTCATTTTGGAGGCGTATTCACTCTCTACAACTCTTTTGTGGAACACTTACGCCAGTAATCCATATTTAATTGACTATACGCGAAACTGCAATTTTTCCAACTTGACTTTTGATAAAAAACTTACCCTAAAATTTTTTTATTGCTTACCCTCAAGAATATAATTCCGTTGTCAAACCCGTTTTTACAATTTACATAGGTATCTAAAATTCTGACTACTACAATCCATTCATTCGAAAGTTAATTACCAATGTAAGTTTTAGTATGTCGTATATTTCTGCAACAATCGAGAAGACCACCTTGCCCTAATGTAGTTAATCGAATGTAAACAAAAAGAAAAGGTACGCCACTGGTATTCGCAAATATGGGTGTCGTTTACTCAAAGCTCTATTGGTTCTGCTTAGGAGCTCCTGTTTTTCGAAAATTTGACACTACAGGGTTATTTGTTTCTTTTTGTTTATACCAAGCAACCGCTCAGGTAGAAGCCTAAATGCCGGGACACCGCGGCTGCTATGATGATCCCAAAGACATTCTGTTAATACGATTTTTGAACTGCCTAAGGTTAGTAGAACCAGGAAAAGCTTCCTCTTGTAGATTGTTCCACAATCTCGACATCCTCGGGACATAGGAGCGATCGTATCGGCCAGTTCTGGATGTACGAAGTTCAACACGGGTAGGATGGAACGAAAAAGTCAGGCGGGTCTGTCTGGCAGGCAAATCGCGCGGCGGCATCATGGAAGAGAGCTCTGTGGAGCAAAGTCCGTTGGTGTAGCGGTAGACAAGAGCTAGATCGCTGACGGCTCGCCAGTGGGAAAGGGTCCCGAGACAGAGTAATCGATCAGTCGGACAGCCCTCCTTTGGACAGCATCGAGCATAAACAATGTAGTCGGGGCGGCAGCACCCCAAACGTGTGAGAAATACTCGAGGCTAGGCCTGATCTGGGCCTTGTATAGAGTGAGAAGGTCAGGCGGAGAAAACTATTTCTTAGTCCTAAGCAAATAGCCTAGCTTTGTCCCAGCAGCTGCCGATACTGACGAGATGTTCGTGCCAGATCAGGTCCTCGGTGATCTGGACTCCCACCAGCCGAAATGAATATCTCTTTGGCCGAACTCGGCCGTCCATCGACACCGGATGTTCGTCAAAGTACAGTACTGTGTTTTGGAAGCATCAACCTGAACAAGATTGTTGCGCCCCAAGCAGTGATCACCTCCAAGTCTCGCGTCAGAGAGGAAGTCGTCGTTAGTCTTCCGTTTTCCAGCTCAGCGGCAGAGATCGGCTTGTCACCCTGAATTCCTGCAGGTAGAGTGCTGTCATCAGCGAAGCTGTGGATTGGGTTGATGGTGCAGTAAAGGAGGTCGTTGATAGGTAAAAGGAACAGTATCGGAGCCAAGACCGATCCCTGTTGACGTTGTGGGATGCAGAGGAGAACTTGTCAATTACGACGGATATCTTGCGGGCAGAGATAAAGTCAGCCACCCATCTGCAAAGCTTTTCTGGGAGTCGATAGGATGGAAGTTTACTTAAGAGGGCAGCGTGCCCAAACTGATCGAACGCTTTCCTGATGTCAAGAGCAACGACATGAGCCCCACCATAAGACTGAATGAGCTTACTCCACAATTCTTGACGTAAGCTAGGAGGTCCCTCGTGGATCGGTGGTGCCGGAGACCATCCTGCCTGTCGCTAATGAAGCTGTGACGTTCGAGGTAGTCCAGAAGCTCGCGATTTATGCGCCTCTCCCATCACCTTACTTATAACAGAAGGCAGGGCTATAGGCCTGTAGATCCTTTTTTGGAATCGGTTGGACATGAGCAAATTTCCAATTTTCTGGGAAGGTGCCGGATTCATCAGATATCTGGAAGAGACGCGAAAGAACTGGAGCAAGCTCCGCTGCAGACCTCTTCAGTACAGTGGCAGGAATCAAGTCCGGACCAGCAGCTTTGTTGATGTCGAGCGACAAGAGCACTCGTCTTATGGTCTTAAGCCTGAATGTTATCTCCCGCATAGTGTAGGGAACCATTTGAATTGACGCCACTGGGGCGTTGGCGGGAACGTCCATGGTGGAGTTAGCAGCAAAGATCTTGGCAAGCACTTCCGCCTTGGCCTTTGAGTCAGATACAATCGTTTTATCCTGACACGTAAGTGGTGGAAGGCTACTGTGTGAAAAGTTCTTTTCAATCTGCTTGGCCAGCGTCCAGAAAGACCGATTGTTTTTCTCTACAGTGGAGTTTTGTAGGAAGGTTCTGTGCGCCTTGATCTTCTGCTGGCGAGCAGTATCACACGATTTGTTGGACCCTGGTTTAGGCACTTTCACAGTGAGAGGGATGTGTTCCTCCAATCCGACGTGGATAATTTCGGTTATCGAAGAACAGACAGCCGACGCATCCACGTCAGTGAAACAGAGCGCACGCTTCGACTGCACGACCTGCTGCATCTGTCTTGTTTGAGCCCAACCAAAGCTCATTATGGGCATTGAAGTCACTGAGAAGAACTACCTCTGAAGCGGGGTGATTGATGTTCAGGAAGTCGATCTTGACGGCGAGGTATTCAAGTAGGTCATCCAGTTATGGTCCGAGGGAGAGCGATAAAGGCAGTAAATAGCCACAGAGTATCCTTCCGGTCTGATTCCAAAGAAACATCTCTGGAGCAGGAAAGACTGCTGCAGACAAAAGCCACCACTCCCCCGTTCTTTCTCAGAGTGGAATGTACCTCGTATTTTGAGAAACTAAGATGGTTAATCGGTGCAGACTCTGAAATTTTTGTATCCGCCAAGAAAATCATCGAAGTTGTTAGGAACATTTCCAAAATTTCGTACAGGGTGATTGGGAATTGAAACCAAATCTTCTATCTCATACATGGTGTTAGTTATTTCTTACTCCCATGTAAATAAAACTATTATAATCATGAAAACGATATCACTAATTTGCCAGGAAGTATTGCAGATTTTAAAATATAAATTCGTCACTTACTGTCTGTGTGGTCCGTAGCGCCTGCCAATAAGTATATTGTATGTTACGTCACATACAAATTACGAACAACGATGTCACTCATTTCTGTCGGTATGTCTATTTGGCCTTTAACCCATCTACAGCTCGAAATGTACCGACTGTACTTTAATTAGATTTTAATTGAGGATCGTGAAGCTTCCTAAGTTTTGAAATCGGTCCGTGGCGGTGGACCTCTAGGGAAATTCTCCCAGACCTTATTGAGGAAGCTGTGTCTCATCAGCTAAATCAACTTTACATTTGACTAGCTTGGATATAAAAAATATACTTATACAACTCAACATCTCTCAGCGAAAAACCAAAACCATGCACACGAGAAATTCTCATTCCAGTTTGATTTTAAAATAGAAAATGTCCTGTTCGTTTTTTTGCACGTACAGCAGCTTACAACAGAGTGATACAATGAATCTTTTCATAATACTACACACTATGCGACGTTCGGTTCTATTATTGAATCAGAATGGAAGTGGAAACCTTCTTGTTCCACGGCCTCATACATTGCAAACATTAATTCTCCCAGAAAGGTCTTTCGTAAATTTCAATCTTGGAAGCAGCGATCTGGAGGCTAAAACAGAAAGGACTCCACACTCTCTTACTAACTCGATATTGCTTCTATCTTTTTACTTTGCTAAAAGGAGAAATAAAAAGGTACATATAACGGGATTGCCTGTCCGCGGCTCTACTGAGAGGCCGATTGGATCATAACTTTTCGTTCCCCCTCCTTATCCAAGTCTTTGCTGGCCCTTTGGGTCTTCCTTTTTAGGATAGAGCACGCAATTAGCCCAGTAACGCTAGCGAAAAATCGATAAGCCATAAACAATCGGAAAAACAGGAACAAACATGAGCTGTTGCGCGATTCTTTTACAGGTGATCAATTTTTACAACAATTTGACGTAAGTATACGTATACAAAAGTTTTATGGGGGGTGAAAATTCGCCTCATTTATTCTTGTTTGTCTTCCTGTACACCTGTCCTGATATTATTCCAGCACCGCGGTTCAATTTCAGAACGGGGCATTTTACGAAAGGAACATTTTATTGAGCATTTATATCTCTCTTCATGAGAAAAACTTTGTCATACTTTTCGCTACATTGTTCAGAACAAATTTTTACGCAAACCTAGCGACGTTATAATGTGGTTAAGTTAATATGCTAAGTGACATATAAATCCGAACACCCAGTTTAAATAGTTTTATTTTAATAAAATTTTGTATAAGTACTTAATGAAGCATAATAAGTAAATGATAAAAATTTCAAAATGATTGCACTGCTTTAAAGCCCTTTGACCTTTAATAATGTGTGGATGCACCCTGATGTGCTACGCATTCTCCAACGCGCCTAGGCATGCTTCTGATCAGGTGGTCAATGTCCTCCTGTGGTATCTCATTCCAGGCAACCACCAACTCCTCTCGAAGTGCTTCTAGAGTCTGAGGAGGACGTTGCAAATTGAGCAATATCCTACCCATCATATCCTACACGTGCTCAATTGGGGATAAGTCGGGAGATCTTGGTGGCCATGGTAACAATGTGACATCATTATGTTGAAAGAAGTCTATTGTGACTCTTGCAACATGTGGTCGGGCATTATCTTGTTGGAAAGTTGGATCTGCCAGGGTGTCAAGATAGGGTAAAAGATGGGGTTCTATACGTAGAACTTCGTGGATATAACGCTGCGCGTTCATGTTACCTCTGATGAAGATTAAAGGTGACCTGGAACCATAAGTTATAGCACCCCAAACCATAACTCCAACAGTGTGATGAGCATGTCTTTCAACAAAAAACTGTGGATTCCTCCTCATCACGTCGCCTTCTAACCCTGGCACGACCATCGTGCATGCCTAAACAAAATCGAGACTCGTCACTAAAGACAATACTGTTCCATTCCTGATCCCAGAGTGACCGTTGTCTGCACCACTCAAGGCGATTACGTCGGTGTTCTCGAGTTAAAGGGAGGACCCAGTGTGGCCGGTATGAAAACAAGCCAAAACTTCTCATTCGTCGGTAAACACTTCGCATGCCAATATGTCTTCCGTGTTCTGCAAACCATTCATTTGCAATCGACCTGGTAGTGGAGAAACGGTCCCTTAAGGCCAATAATCTTAGGCGGCGATCTTCACGGTCTGTTTTTCTACGGCGGCGTCCAGTGCCCCTTGCTCTTTGCGTACGGCCTTCTCGAAGCCATGCCTGACAACACCTAACCACAGTGTCTACACTTCTTTGCACTCTAACTGCAATTGCCCGAAAATAAAGTCCAGCTTCCCGAAGTCCCACTATACGGCCCCTATCAAACTCACTAAGTTGACGAAATCGTACAGGTCTCCGTACTCTAGGCATCGTAACCAATCGTAAAGGATGTCAAGAACCAAAATCCGCCAACGTTGATTCTTTACTGCGGCTGAAATATTCATTTTTAGAGCGTTAGTGAATTAAAAGAAAGCAGTATAAAAACCGGAATGTCCAACTGATAAGGCTGAACATTTTTTCACTTGTTATTTACAGTAAGATAAATACATTCACCAACTTTTATTAAAATAAATCCATTTAAACTGGTTGTTCGGATTTATATGTCACTTAGTATATTTACAGTCCTATTACCTATTGTTGTTACCTTATCTGATTATTTATATTCAATAAATTATATTTGGTAGTCCCAATTGTTACATCGCCGGGGCATTGTTAACTCCTTTTCAGCTCTCGAGGTGAAAAATCGCGTCGCTTGAACCTTCGTCCCACAGTGAGTCGCGGCTTTATATACAAAATCTATCATTCTGGGCAAATATACGGAGTAATATACGTGTGAAATGTGCCTAATAAGAATTATTGGGTTTAGACGTTTATAAATATGGTGCCGCCAAAAAATTGCGATACACCTCCTGACCCCGTCACCCCCGATTTTTTACCACTGATTTTTTTTTTAAATGTACAGCACCCTCTGAAACTTCAGGAAACAAAGCTTGAGCGATTTTTATGTTTATAATTTTTGAGATTTTTATCTGCCGCCAATAAGCCAATTTTCAAAAACTGCAAAGCTCATTAATCCTTGGCATAGTAGTAACCTTGTGTAAAATTTCATCAAAACCCGAGGAGTATTTTCAAAGTTATAGATGGGCCAAGGATTAGCGGACCGACAGACAGACAGTCAAACAGATAGTCAGATAGACAGACCGACGGAAATGTTGTATAACATCTAGAAAATATTCTGGGTGTTTGGAAGGTCGATACAAAGTCTTGGGGAGGTGTTAGGGCAGACGATTAAGAATCTTTTAAGCCAGAAATACCTTAGTTCAAAGTCTTACTTACGGTTTTCGAGTTATTCGAGATTTTCGATTTTTATTGAAAAAAATATGCCATTTGTTCCTGTTATAACTGAAAGAACTTTAGGCTACATGAAATAGTTTTTAAATACCAGACAGTGTGGTTTTTTCTCCGAAGGTAGAGAAAAGAAAATAATTGACTGTAAACAAATAATAAATATGTACTTGTACATGTATTCCTATTTTTGTGATACTGATAAGAAGGAACGGGTTTGCCTGCATGATAAAACTAAATTCCACACATTTTTGCTTTATTCCTTACCAAACAAGTCAATAGTAATTCATGAATTTCAGTCCAAAAACCCTGAATTAATTATTTTGTAAAATGGCCGCTTTCGCTAACGAAGACTACGCAGATATCATTTACATGTATGGCAGAGCAGATAATAATGGACTAGAAGCACGACGGTTGTACCAAGAGCGATATCCTGGGAGAAGATTGCCTAATGTCAGAGTGTTTTACAATACTTACCGACGTCTTTACGAGACAGGAAATGTAACACGTAATGAACCTGTTATTAATCCAGGTCGATATCGTCCTGAAGCCGAAGATCTAATTCTCCAAGCGTTTGAAGATGATCCCACTACAAGTACTAGGAAAGTTGCTGCTGATCTTGGTTTGTCGCCAAACCAAACCAAACCAAACCAAACCAAACCAAACCAAACCAAACCAAACCAAGTATCATGCACCGTGAACGATAATATTCTTTTCATGGTATCGACGTACAAGGACTTGAAGATGGTGATTCTATTCGCAGAAGCCAATTTTGTCGTTTTCTCTTACTAGATGACTTGCAAATTGTTTCCCAATACGATAGATATCCAGCTCATTTTCGTTTAGACGTAAGACAATCTTTGGACGATACTTTTCCAAATAGCTGAATAGGCAGAGGGGGGCCAATTCCGTGGCCTGCTAGATCCCCGGACTTAACACCATTGGAGTTCTATGTCTAGGGGCGGGCTAAACAGTTAGTTTACACTAAAGAAATCGAATCAAGAGACCAGTTATTAAGAAAAATTCGAGAAGCTTTTTATTTAATGCAGCAAGACAGGTTATTAAATACAACAACTTTCGAACTAACACGAAGAGCTCGAGGCTGTATTAGCAACAATGGTTCTCACTTTGAACACCAATAAAGCATGTTTCAATAGTTTATTTTGTTTCGTTCACTAATTTATGATTTAAATTTGTAAATCCGAATATCTAGAAAACCGTAAGACTTTGTACAGAGGTATGTTTGTCTTAAAAGACTTGAATAGTCTGCTCTATCACCTCCCCAAGACTTTGTATCGACCTTCTGTATACCTTCTTCGAAAGTCTTCGCGATTAGAATACTTCAACGCCCCCAGTAGTGGGAAGTAAAACGTAATGTAACAAGTCTTCTTACCCGTTGCAGATTGAAACCCCAGATATAGATATGAATATCTGTTCATGCATTTTATCGACATATAAAATAAAAATCCATTTTTATTGGCTGGTTGCTACAAGCAGGAAATAGAAAGGCATTAGATGCGTCCTGTCTGGAAACTTAAAATTGATTTTACGTACGCCGTATGCGAGGGAGGAGTTGTTATAGCGAAAAGTTTCGAGATTTAGATGGTTCTTGGATGTATTATTATAATGTTTATGCCTTGAATAACAATTTTTTCATTTCAGTTACTTATTCTTTCTGAATGTTTTACATGACACTGCATAACAGTACTCAATGGCACTTAGGAAGCTCTTACTACATTGGCGGCCGAGCAATGATAAAAGACCTTTCTTTGTTGTTGATTGTGTTCCATGTTTTTGAGCATCTTCCTGACAATAGTCATAAGAAGCCTGATGTACGTTTGAGTGTTTCTTGCTAGCTAACGCAGTACAACACTGTATCTACAATAAGATGTATTAAACTGCAACAGATTACTACCTTCAGGTGTTTTGTCTGAGTCGTTTTGCACCTCTACCGAAGAGATCAGCCTGATTGCCACCAGGAAAAGTGCTGCCATCCGCGAACCTGTGGATTAGATTTATAATGTGGGAAGGGTCATTCGTAAAATATTTTATAATTGCGTGCGGTTTGAATTGGATAGTAACAACATATTTCTTGTAAATTAAAGGTGCTCTCACTTAGTCAGTCAGTCAGTGTTTTATTGTGAAATCTCTACAGTAATTTTTATAATAATTCATGATATATTTTTTTGGAGCCTAGTCAACATTGCTTATGTTTTCCAATGGGGTTAGGTAGTTTCACCAAGTCACCACATGTGCGTGTTGGCTCGTAGTTGGACGAACAACAGCAATGAGTGCCACAGAAACAAGTTATAGCCTTCAATAATCTTCAACCCTGGTAAATCATTTTTCAAAACAGATTGCATTTCATCGACGCCAATCAAGATTATATTTTGTTAGCTTAAAGAAGTTCTGTATTGGAACATTATGATGTGGGGTGTAACATATTTTAGCGATAATGTGTTGTGGTTGATCCGTCCCTTGCGACATTAATGATTTAATTATTTTCCATGGATAACATTATGTGAAGGCTTTAATAGTTACTCAGCCGCCAATGTTACATTGAATTCTATATTGTCGTTTAAAGGTTATTTGAGAAAAACCGATTTGCAATAGCATCCCAGTAAGGGCCTGTATCTTTATATATAAGCACTGATTTTTTAGTGTTCTATATACATATTATATTTCGGGATCCAGTCCTCAATATTACATAATTGTGTAGTAGTGGCTTTCCATACTTTTTATCACGAGGTTCAAAGCAAAGGAAAAATGCGCCCGTCCGGTCCTGACTGCCGTTCACCTTGATGATCTAGTGGCGCACCGTCCTATTCGCTTCATTGTGGTTTTCGTGCTTGTGCGACAAGGTTCATTGCGTTCGCTGCCTCAGCTAATAAACAGAGACGAAAAACCGAGTGATATCGCCTGACTTGATACCCCAGGTAATTCTTTTTGAATTATTCTCAAATATTTTCGCCTTTAACATAGGAGATTCAGGGCCTATTTAACGGGACTCCTTAGAAGCATCATACAATTTACTTTTATTTCAGCCCGTTTTTTCAGGGATTATTATGGGTAAATCCAAGAGTCATAAGAAGAAAAATCGCTCACCGAGCAACGCCAAGGGTAATAATGATTGCGACACGTATACCTACTTATTAGAAAGAATGGAGAAACTAGAGACCTTAATTAATCGTCGCAATTCAAGATCTCCGTCAACTTCTTATTCAACCCATAGTCGTTTGTCACGACAAAGGCGTCGCTCAGAACACACACGCAGTCCAAGCGTGTCGTACCGTCGCCGCATGCCGCGTCGATCGATTTCGAAATCGAGAAGCCGTTCCCGCTCTGGCGCTTCTCACTCTTCCTCCCGTCGTAATCGGAGAGAGAGAGAATCTCGATCGCCGATGACACCGATCCATGCTCGAACCTTGCCGGTTCAAGATGAGGAGCAGCTATCTCCATCTCTCCAGCTGGTGAATGCTACGTTGCCACGTGCAGAAGCAAATACCGAAAATATGGATTGCGGAGACGACACTTTGATCTTACATAACGATGTAACCTTACCTGAGGACATCTTAAAGCTTATGGGAAAAGATGTAAATACAGACCAAAGCGCTGTTTTTTCCCTGCACGATCAACTTACTACGATCTGGCAAACTATTTTGACTAATGGCTTGAAAAAATTTGATGCTCAAACGCTTTTTAATGCATACCAAACATCAGAAAAACTATCATTCCTTAGACCTCCCGAATTGAATCCGGAAGTAAAGGCTGCCTCGTCAAAATAAAACATCTCTGTGGACGCATCTTATGTCGAGATGCAAAATCAACTAGGAAAAGGCCTGGCTGCACTAGGTAGATCAATTTCCACGATTCTCATTGATTTAGAACATATGCCAGATCAATTCAAGGGCGATTTCCTTACTAATCTATGTGATAGCGGACGAATTCTAACGAATCTCTTCCATCGCATGTCGGTTACACGAAAGAACCTTCTCGTTCCTGGTCTAAAAATATCTAAAGAACTGGCAGATGACTGCCTACCCGGAGAATTTCTTTTTGGTTCTAATTTAACTCAGAAATTAGACACAGCAAAATCTCTTCTAAATGTGAGTAAGGATCTGAAACTCCCGACTTATCAGAATAAAGTGGGCGGTTCTAAACCAGCACTCGCTCCCAGAAGGGCACAAAAAGGAGGAGGGGGACAAACCCGAGCTGTCTATACAGAAACCTCAAGATCATCAGGGTCTTTAAACTCTCGCCCCCCGACTCACCGATTGGGGTAGTGAGTCACGAGAAGGGCCCCTCATCCAGATTTCATAAAAACACCTATTGGAACAAACCACAAGAGAAGAGGAGACGACATTAGAATTGGTAAGCAACTATGCAGGTCGCTTGAATTCTTTTTATCAGAAATGGTTAACCCTTACTGACAATCGTATTGTTTTGGGTTGGATCTCAGGATATAAATTACCATTTGTTAAAACACCTATTCAGCCACAAATCCCAAATAACGCTAATCATTCATATGATGAAAACCAATTAATCGGTTCCGAAATTAGTAGGTTACTAAATTCTGGGGCTATAGAAAAGTGTCACGGTAATGTAACTGGGCAGTTTGTTTCTCCCATTTTTTAACCGACAAGCCTAACGGTGGAAAACGCTTTATTTTAAACTTAGAGCGATTAAACGAATTTATCTACGCTTCGCATTTTCAGCTGGAAGACGCCCGAGCAGCAAGTAAGTTAGTGCATCGTGGCAACTATGGAGCCACGCTAGACTTGAAAGACGCCTATTATATGCTAGCAGTTCATCGTGACCACAGAAAATATTTACGATTTTCTTTCAAGGATGTTTTATATGAGTTTACTAATGAAACCAATCGTCAACCACGTGAGAGCCAGGGGCGTACCCTGCGTAATTTATCTGGATGACTTTTTGGTTTTGGGACCAACACGTGACGAGTGTTCTAGAAACATTCGTTTGGTTGCTTCTCTTCTAATTTCTCTGGGATTTGTTATCAATTAGCAAAAGAGTGTCCTCTCACCTTCTACGGAATTTAAATTTTTTGGGTTCGTTTTTAATTCTATCGAAATGACCATAGAATTACGACCAATAAAACGTCAAAAATCTCAAATTGGATAACGTTTTTTAAAAACGCACTCTACTTGTAAAATTGTAAAGTTAGCCCAGTTTCTCGGGTTGCTTACATCCGCTTGCCCAGCAGTGAAGTACGGATGGTTGTATACCAAAATATTAGAAAAGGAAAATTTCCTTGCTTTGTGCCAACACTCCCAAAATTACAATGCAACTATGTGCATTAACCAGACGATAATTGAAGAACTTTATTGGTGGGAACACCATATCAATACTGCGAAAAATGATCTTAAACGAGATCATTTTCACCGAGAGATCTATACAGATGCTAGTTTGTCAGGTTGGGGCGCCTTTTGCCAAGGCGAAAGTAGCTATGGTCGATGGACGGAACACGAATCAAATATTCACATAAACATTTTGGCACTAAGAGCTATATACTTTGGCCTAAAATGTTTTGCCAGAGATTTATCAAATTGCAACGTTCTTATTCGAACGGACAATTCTACGGCACTAGCTTATGTCAATAAAATGGGCAGCGTGCAGCACCCGAAATTAAATGAATTGACAAGAACCATCTGGAAGTGGTGCGAATCAAAAAATTTATGGATATTTGCTTCCTACATTCCTTCATCAGAGAACTGGCAAGCAGACCGTGCGTCTCGCGTTTTGCATACCGAGACAGAGTGGTATCTTAACCAACATGCCTTTGACGCAATAGCTCAAACTTTTGGGATCCCTGATATCGATTTGTTCGCGTCCATAGCTAATCACAAATGTGATGGATACATGTCTTGGTTAAGAGATCCTAGCTCGGAAGAAATTGATGCTTTCACTGTCTCTTGGAAATACTTGAACTTTTACGCGTTCCCACCCTTTTCAATGGTTCTGAGAACCTTACAGAAAATTATCAGTGATGAAGCATCAGGTATCTTGGTGGTTCCTCTTTGGAAGAACCAGCCATCGTACCCATTATTTATACAATTAATTATAGGAAATCCAATCTACTTTGGACCCTCAAGTAATCTCCTGCTTTGCCCTTTCAGCCAAAAGAAACATCCATTATCGGAAAACCTTATCCTGGTGGCGACCAGATTGTCAGGCAAGCTTTTCAACGAAAAGGGATTCCTCCTCCAAGCTGTAGACACCATGATGAACTCCTTGAGTGACAATACGATTTCTCAATACAACTGTAGCCTAAGACTTTGGTGGGAATTTTGTCAACTGAGGGACATATCCCCTTTTAAATACGACGTACCCAATATCATTTCATTCCTACAGCAGATTATGAATACATCAAATAATACTTATAGTTCCTTCAATTCCCATAGGGCGGCTCTTTCCCTTATCACTTCTAGCGATTTAGGGACAAATACAGAGGTAAAACGATTTATGAAAGGAATTTTTCGAACTAGACCGCCTAGGCCTAGATATAATTTTACGTGGAATCCTCAAGATGTACTTAAGTTTTTAAATAAACCGCCCGATAAAGATCTAAGATCCGTATCCTGTAAATTAGTTGCTCTCTTAGTGTTAGCTACCGGACAGAGAATCCAGACTGTTGCTCTTATTAGATGTCCTAATATTAAACTTTCTACCTCAGGGGCAGACATCCAAATCCCCGATTTTGTGAAAACTTCAGGGCCTAAAACACTTCAACCTAAGTTGTCATTGCCATATTTTCATGAATGTGCTAACTTGTGTGTTGCTTCTTGCCTACATCAGTGCCTGGAACTAACTAAACCACTCCGCCCTGCCGATTGTGATAAGCTATTTCTCACCTTCAATAAACCACATGGCCCAGCTACTAAGCAAACCTTGAGTCGCTGGGTAAAAAATACAATGGCAAAGGCAGGAATCGACACAAAAATGTTCAAACTCCATTCCTCAAGGCACGCTTCCACTTCATGTGCGCTAAGACAAGGGGTGCATATAGATGCTGGTTGGAGCCAGGACTCTCAAACCTTTGCAAGGTTTTACAATAGACCTCTAGTAGAGAAAGACAATTATTTAACATCTGTCTTGAATCTATTATCATCAGAAACATAGAGGACATACTTACGGTTATTTGAATTTGTTTAACGTTATCAACTTTTTCGTTTTTTTTTAAATAAAAGTTTCTTCCACCTGTCTTACTGCAACTTCCTTTAAACAGCTACACAATTATGTAATATTGAGGACTGGATCCCGAAATATAATTTATCGATCAAACGAACTTACCTGAAGTTCGATCGTAATTATATGAGGGTCCAGTCCGAAAATATTACAAACCCTACCCCTACCCGCCCCTGAGAGTTGCAGGTAATACATCTGGATACTTTGAAGAATGAAGCGAATAGGACGGTGCGCCACTAGATCATCAAGGTGAACGGCAGTCAGGACCGGACGGGCGCATTTTTCCTTTGCTTTGAACCTCGTGATAAAAAGTATGGAAAGCCACTACTACACAATTATGTAATATTTTCGGACTGGACCCTCATATAATTACGATCGAACTTCAGGTAAGTTCGTTTGATCGATAAATTAGGGATTGACATGTTATTCTGAGAGTTTTAATCTTCTGCGTAGGGCCCAGTGCTATTCAACTAACTTCCGTAATTCAGTTCGCGAGTAATTTTTTTAGCTTCATGAAAACAGAACTTATCGTAGAACCTGTAGGTTCCGGTTTTTCAGTCTTAGGTTAACTACGAACTTGGTCTTAACTTCTGGTTGTCTATGAAAAAGCATTTTTCAATATCATGCTTGTAATAAAATGGTAGTTAACTTTAACCAGAATACCATATACGAGTTAGTATGTACTCGTATAAACGCTGAGGTTAAATAGCAATACCTGACGTTTGTTGACACAGACTTGCGTTTATTAAAAAAATCACAGTTATCGATAAATATAAATTAAAGTTGAAACATGGATTACATGATTACGTATAGCAGTGATGAAGAGGCCAAGAATCTGCAATCCGCCGAATTAGTTTGACAAAATTTGAGGACCTGGATTTCCTTGCAAGGTTTCGTCTTTCAAAAAGGATTGTAGAAATAGAACTTTTCAATTTTCATGATTACAGCAAGAGGGACATCGAAAGAGGGCTCGAGATCAGCCAAGCCACGTGAAACCGAACAGCGTTCCACCACCTTTCAAGCGTATCTTCCATTTGTGTCAAGAGTCACGGACAGGATTGGCAGAGTTCTGAAGAGACATGACATTAAAACAATCTTCAAACCTATGAAGAAGATCCGACAAACCATCAGATCTGCAAAGGACAAGAAGTACCCACACTCAGCTGCAGGAGTCTACCGCATACCGTATTCATGCGGCAAAGTATACATTGGAACCACGAAAAGATCAATGGGAACGAGACTCAAGGAGCACAAAGCAAATTTCCGGCTAGGACAAACTGAGAAGTCTGCGGTAGCTGAAAATGCACTAAGCAATAGGGACCACAGGATACACTTTGGGAGCTGCAGGTTGCTGTCATCAATCAACGGCTATCACAATAGACTGGTCAGGGAAGCTATCGAGATTCAAAAACATCCAGATAACTTGAACAGAAAGGAAGAGACCCTCAGACTCAACTCGATCTGGCACTCGAGCAGTGCCGATCGACATCCCGGAGTCGATTGAAGCGGAACAAGCCACGTCCCCTACCCTCCGGTATAAATACAAGCTGCGCAACAGAAATCGTCAGTCTACATCCAGCATCGGAAATGACCTCTGAAGAAGCTTGTCACTCGTGCTAGCGAAGCGTTAGGAAGAAATTCCAACCGACGACGGTCTTTAGACCCGAATCAAGACAGCAGTTTAACTGCGCCACTCTTTTGCTCTCTTATTATGCTTTTGTTTTTACTGACCAATGATACTAACATCATTTACTCATATTTTGAGAAGCTTTGAACTCTTTTTTTTTATAATCTTTTTCACCATGCCATAAAACAGTTTTTGATAAATTTTAGCAACAGAAATAGCTGTATTTATTTCTCCGCTGATGAGGACCTTTGTTCTTGGGTCGTAGATTATAAAGGGTGGGCCATCAGTTGTAAGTTGGTATTGTTGGTAACACTTGCTCAACATATTGACAGATATATCGTGTCAAACTTCCGTGGTGAGCAACGGAAATGCTTTAATCTTGAACAAAGTTGGGACACATTGAAAAACTATTTTCAAAGTGAGTGCTGTGTTGCAGAAACTTTGCGAAAATTGAGAAGACTATTTGATCGGAATGAAGCTCCGTCCGCGACTGGTATACGAAGATTCATTAAGAAGGTTCGTGAAACTAGCATGCTTGTGGAACAGAAGGTATGAGCGTATTCGACCCTGTACGTACAGCCAAAAATATTGCTGCTGTTGCCCAGAGTGTGCGTGAAAACGCAAGAATGTCAACTCGTCACAGAGCACAAGTGTACATCAGTCGCTCGTCTGTGCGGAGAATAGTACATAACGACTTGGAATTATTTCCTTACAAGGTGCAACTTGTGCAAGAGTTGGAACAAAATGACCATCCGCTTCGATGTCGTTTCTCTCTAAATCAATTGGTCGCCAAATCATCTTTTCGGGCGAAACCCATTTCCATCTGTGAGGTTACGTTAACAACAGAACTGTAGGATTTGTGGATCTGAAAATCCACATGTCGTCATAGAAAAACCAGATGGTAAACGGGGAACGTTATAGAGACATGTTGAGGAGTTATTTGCGGCTACTATTAGACGACATGCATTTGCACAATCTCTGGTTCCAGCAGGATGGCGCAACATGCCACACCAGCCGTGAAACAATTTTAGTTCGGTCATCGCGTTATCGTTATCGTTATTCGACGCCAATGGATTACTTCCTATGGAGTACTGTTAAGGACCGCTGTTACAGTCACGATCCCCAAACAATTGATGGTCTTAAGGAAAATATCCGTCGAGCTATTGATGAAATAGACCCACAAACTATCGAAAATGTGCTTCAAAATTAGATTAAGAGGATGGACTACTGCCAGGCCAGCCGCGACAGCTATTTAACCAAAATTGTTTTTCATAAATAATCGGAAGGTATATTCTTTTGAATAAAGTATCAAGTGATACCAATTTAAGAAAGAAACCAATGGATGGCCCACCCTTTAGAAGTGATGCTAAAAAAGATGTCAAATACGATATTTTATAAATATTTACAAGCTTAATTGTATTTTTAGCGTACTTTTTGGCCTATGTAAGGTTAATTAGACATTGCATTTGCCACCTTTTTTAAATAATCTCTATAATCTCGTTTATAGAGTCTACTACTAAGCATCTGAACAAGCCATATTTGGAAAACCTTACCTTGCTTGATGAAGGTTTTATTCGAATATTTGACTATTTTATAAAATTTCATTCAAAAAAGACGCGCTGTCATACATGACTTGTATGACCGGATGAGGATATGGCACAGTCGCCGAGCTCACAAAATGTACAGCATACGATATCTAAGAACCACAGATGCAGGGTTGGCGAGTTAGCTGGCGCTGTCAAAATACTTGAGAAACGCATTTGCAGGCATCCGTTAACTTTCTGGTTATAGTTAACTAACCAGAAAGTTGACTTGCGATTGAAAATCCGGCGGATATTATGTAAAAAACCTATAAAACGTCAAGAAACTATAGTCTTACAAACTAGATAGTTTTTAGGGTGCAAACAGTCATTCCACGTTTGTTCACAAGAATCGTTGTTAGCGCGATTCAAAGCATCCATCTATGGAGGCATGACTGAACGATACGACATGCGACATGCGAGAGAACTATTATTACTGACTATGCTGCCAATGAAGTAAGTATATCTATTAGCTGTGTCAGACGGGTTATTTGTGTTGTTCTTTTTCTGAAGGGAGGTTACGTTCAAACTTATACATTACGATTTTTCCCGTTTCTTTTTTGAGTTTTCAAAAACTGAGGAGAATTGCAAAAAATCAGCACCGTGCCCGTGTTGTGTCTAACTACGGTTAGCATGTATATGACTTGTAATCAGATCAAACATTTTCGCAGTGCCTCATATCCAGACTCCGATTTCTATTTTCGCGTGACATCGCAACATAATTTTTTATATTTTTATAAAGCTTAAATGACTGGAAATAAAAAAAGAATGTAATAACCTTTTCACTTTCATAAATATTCCTTTCTGTGGCATATCTTCTCACCTGTTACTTCAGCAACCAAGGATTTTCTTTTCTTATCTCTCACAATTTTTGAAATTCAGCAAACTTGCATATGTAATTACCAGGTTGAAAAAGATGCGCAACTAATTTCAAGTTTTGAATACATCGCAAGTACGCCTATTTAAGACAAGAAACCAATGGAATTATCATCAACACAGATTATTAGCACACACTTCCTCACTATGTACCTACGCACTGCTATTCCCTTCCAGCTGTAGTCCATAGTATACAACTTACAGCTTAGACCTCCAATAATGCCATCTCTGAAACAGATTTTACAACACATCAGAGCCAAGCATTGATAAATGAAACATCATGATGTTTAGGCAACACGTACAACTACAAAACTAGTTCACAACAAGTATTCATCATCTATTGCTAAGTTAACATCTTGTCAAAAAAACTACATAATGTCAAAAAAAAACAGTATAATGTCAAAAAAATCGATATATCGTCACTTTTCAAGACACGTAATACCCGTGCAGGTCTAATTTGTCACCAGCTATTTAGATTTTAAAGACCTACGTTCAGGTTTACACGATTCAGTTTAGTATAAAAAGTGAATTGTCAGTTTGAAATGCACTGCAAACCTTGCCTTAACACATTTGACAGGGATCAAACGAACACTAATCCCTGAGTGGTCGCCTTTCTTAGTTCGACCAGATTAACTGTTGGCTGTATTTATCCGTAGTAATCGTTTCCGTCGGAGTTCGCAGTTTGTGATATATGGGTTCCTTCCTATTCCGCCAAACACGGAACATTAGCTTTTTTCTCTCGCAAAAGTTGAGTGAAGGAGACTGTTTGTCTGAGTCGGGATGCAAGGGAGTGCCAGACGAGCAAGCGGAAAATTGAGAATTTTACTTTACGTATAAAAGAGGAGTGAATGATTTTCAAATAAGTTGCTTGGATGTTTTGTGTCTGCATCAAGAAAATATATCACTTATTTCGGTCGGTTTTTTGCATGTTCGTCATAAAAATCACGTATCTCATTTCCGTCGGTCTGTTGGTCTGTCTATCCGCTAATACTTGGCTCATCTATAACGTGGTAAGTATTCCTCGGATTTGTATGAAATTTTTATAGTTTTATTCCAAGGGTAAACAAGCTTTGTAGTTGTCTTAAATGGGTCCAGTGGCGTTCAAACTGCGGTTTTTGACGTTTTAGAGAGGCCTGTTCATTTTTGAAAGAAATGTTAAGGGTAAAAATGGGAACGGGCAGGGGACTACAGGAGGGTATAATACAGGGTGGTCCATAAGTCCTTTGAAATTTCAAATTTGAATAAACTTTAACAGGTGAGCGTGAGCGGCACGGGCAAGGTGGGGGCAGTATCTTCAGTGTCTGGGATTTCAGTCGCCATGGAGTGTTTCACTGGAGCGGATCTTGCTTTTTGTGTGCGCGCGTTTTATCAAAATAATGATTCGGCAACCATTGCGCGGCATTAAGAACTGGGTTGCTAAGTTCGAAGAGACTGGTTCGACGTTAGATAAACAGCGGTGGGGTCGACCAAGGACAACTCGTATTGAAGAAAACATCAACATTGTGGCACAGTCTGTTCGTCAAAATCCTACCCAGTCTACTCATAAGCGTTCCAGTGCACTAAACGTACCAAGGAACATCTTTACAGTGGATTTTAAGGAAAGATTTACGTCTGCTTACAAAATTCAGTTAGTGCAGGAATTAAAAGATAATGACGCTATTCAGAGACTAAACTTTGCGAATGAAATGTTGAGTCGATTTTCTTCGCTCAATAATGTGTTGTACTCGGACGAGGCTCACTTCCATTTAAACGGGCATGTAAATAAACAAAATTGCCGTTATTGGAGCCCCGAAAATCCAAGGCGTAAGCATCAGAAGCCCTTACACAGCCCTAAAGTTACAGTTTGGGCTGCTATGTCAGCGCATGGCATCGTAGGCCCTTATTTTTTTGAGGACGACAGAGGTCGCGCATTAACTGTTACTTCGGAGTGGTATGTAGCAATGATAGAAGAGTTTTTGACACCAGCGTTGCAGAATTTTCCAGGCTATAATACGCAGACCTGGTTTCAACAGGACGGAGCAACTGCCCACACCTCCAACACTTCTATGCCCGTCGTCTGTCAGCTTTTGCCCAGCAAAGTAATTTCTCGAAGAGGAGACATTTCCTGGCCACCACGTAGTCCAGATTTGACCCCAATGGAGTTCTTTTTATGGGGCTACCTCAAGAGTAAAGTGTACGACACCACTCCGCGATCAGTTGATGTCCTGAAAGAAAATATCCGAAGAGAAATGGCAAGCATTACAATGTTGACTTGCCGCGCAGTCATCGACAATTTTAGACGTCGTTTATATGAGTGCCGTGATCGTAATGGATTGCATTTAGACGATGTGATTTTTAAAACATAATTCCCATTCAATAAAGATGATAACAAAATATAATAATTCTTCATAATGTAACTAGTTTGGTTTTATTCCTTTTTTTCCAGCTCAAAGGACTTATGGGCCACCCTGTATTTCAATTTTTTGATGTAAGTATATTTGTACGTTCGCAATGTAGGTGCATCTAGGCACCTATTAGATATATATCCTAGATTTCCCCGTACATTTGCCGTTAAAACTTGATGATAGAAAAACGCTTTACATACCTCTCCCTGGATTCATAGGCGGGCGTGTCGATCTCGATAAGTTTCCCGGTATTACTGTCACTGTGGTATGGAGAGAGGCGACGTCATAAGGACGGTTAATACAGGTAGGGCAAGGGAAACAATGCCTAATGACTTATTGTATGGGCCTGTTAAATCGACTTGATCCGTTTAATTTCTCTGTTATACATTTTCGTAACTAACTTTTCACAGAGGGCCTAGCTTTCTTTATGCACTGATGACGGCGTTGCGAGAGGAATGCGGAGTTAGCCTGCTTGACGCCATTTTTGACGACCGTTATACCCCAAAGTAAGTATTAGCTTTGTCGAAAATTCCTGATTTGCAAAAAACAGCATTGGATAACCCCTTCACTATCAAACTGCATTATCCGGATATCTCAACCCTTAAGCCGCGTATACATATGCGTACCGAGCCGTTCGCGAGCCGCTCGTGGACCCCTCAACAACTGTTCGTTGACATTATCTTTACAACCAACGTCCAGCGATCCATGGAATAAAACCGAACCAGCCTCAAACCACCAGCGAACAACGGTCTGAGGATTTCGGTTTGAATCAAGTCTTCGCGCGAATACCCATCCGAATAAATGCAGATCAGTTAGATGTAAGTATAAATTACTGAAATGTATAATACACTTGAATATTAAAATAAAAAGCCTAGAAAAGTGTTTAATCTCTTTATTGTTATTTATGTTTTTACCTTTTCCTGTACTAGTGATGATTTTCATCTTGTTTTTCTCACGCCTGTAAGAAACCAGCAGATATATTATTTTTTGTTTACATTGGTCTGCAGGCATATCGATTTTTACACTTATTTCTCGCCGCACATCTTCCTTCAAGTTTTTTTTAAGGGGTTCTTCATACTACGAGAAATACAGGCAGAAAGCACTTGAAGCCAACATTTGCATTATTCGTTGACTTCAAACAAGCATACGATAAGGCAAATCTGAAGAAAATGATCGAGGGTTTAAGATTAATGGGAATCGAAGAAAAACTTATTAGACTGATAACTATATTAATGAAGACAGAAAATAAAGTCAAAATCAACAACGAACTATCGGATTTTTTTTGTAGTTAGAGAAGGAGTCAGACAAGGAGACCCACTTTCATCAGTCCTGTTCAGCCTATGTCTTGAAAAGATTATAAGAGATGCAAAAATAAATAGAGAAGGATTACTTTATCATAAGAAACACCAATGCTTAGCATTCGCGGACGATTTAGTGACCATAACCAGAAGTAAGGAGGAATCATGCAAATTGAGGAAGAGGCTGGAAGACAAAGCACTGTCAATGGGTTTTGATATTAACGAAGAAAAAACTACACTACAGAGGAAGAGTTTAAAAATGACAGGTTAACAGTAAAAGCAGCCAGTGGCAAAACTTATCAATTTGAAGAGGTAGAAACGTACACGTATTTAGGAACTGTTTTTAAAAGAAGACCAGATATTGCGGAAGAAATTCAGAATGGGCTGATGATGTGTAACCGGTGTGCTTACTCACTGAATCGACTACTAAAGAGTAAAATCGTGTCCAGAAAGGTTAAACTAAGGTTGTATAAAACTATTATAAGACCCATTTTCATCTATGGCAGTGAAGTATGCACGTTAAATGAAGCAGAATAGAACAAAATCGCTATTTGGGAGAGAAAAATCTTACGCAAGATATTCGGTGGGAAGCGGGAGTGCGGTAGATGGGTGCGAAGAACGAACAAAAAACTGCAATCTCTTTATGGTGAACTTGATATAGTAGGAACAGTGAAAGCGCAAATATTGAGATGGTTGGGACATGTCCAAAGGATGACGGATACCAGAATACAAAAAAAGAGTACTAACAAGCAATATTGGTGGAAAAAACATGCGAGGAAGAACGAAAACCAGATGGAAAAAGGAAGTGGAAATGGATATTCAAGAGTTAAGAATCAACAATTGGAAGAAGAGGGCACTAGACAAGAAAAGCTTACGACAGGTTACCACTCAAGCGATGGGCCTATTAGGTCTGCAGTGCTGAACTATATATATATATATATATTTTGTGATACCACAACAAGGATTTAAATTAAATATTAATTAATCGTAATAGGTTCTCTTCCGACCACTCCATATTACAAAATAATGCTTCCGAGCAGCACAACCTCACACAAACTCACAACATCAGGAGGTTGAACGATTCTCTATCTTTGTCGAGTAGCCAGAGATCCAACGCTTATCGGTGTTGGCTATCAATCTCTTGACCCGCCTAAACTCATCTCTCTGTCCCGATACTTTCTCCAGCTCCTGAGATATCCATTAATACCTGACCTGACCTGACGCCTGCCTAAGCGCAATCTATTCTCGAGGCCAATCGAGGAGCCCTTGATCCCCACCTTGCTTAGAGGATCTGCTCTCTTATTACCAGGCACTCCAATGTTATGTCTGCCTGTCGATATGTTTGTCGATCTGCTTGTCAACCTCGTATCCTTGAGGGTATGCCTTCTTTTTGCGTGAGGAGTGAGCAACACAACGTTAGGTCTTGCCGTATAATGGTGTATTTTGTTAAAAGTACCCTAAATCCTTGTTTTTAATGTTCGTTTATGGGTATTCAATAGTTCTGGGCGCTTGCAGAATTTCCAAAAGCTTGTCTGACCCTCAACCATATAGTCACCTAGAAGCTTAAAAATATAGTAAACCAGACAGTTGTGGTATCTATCATTGGCAAAGATAAAAAATAAACATTTAAATTCTTTTACAAAATGGCAAAGCTGGGATAATGCTACTTCGTCGACCACCTGTTGATGTAGAGGCTTTGGAGACCGCCTACCAAAGAAGTGCCCTCCTTGAGCCGAAGGGATAGTGTAGTAGAAGTTATAGCTTTTCAGATCACGGGTACTACGTATCTTGAAAGTGACAAACACGAGATGTTAACTTAGTACAAGCAGATGTACACTTGTTGTGAACTCGTTTTGTAGCTTTACATGTTGCTGAAACGTCAGCGAACAGCGATCATAGCGAGCAAACGTGGAATGAACTATTTGCGTAGTGAAAACTTCCTAGTCTGCATGATGACATTTCGGTCGGTTTTTGGCATTTTTTAGGTTTTTTACATAATACCCCTGCCGGTAGGGTTATTACATAAAAAAAATCTATATAATATCAACTTGTGCAGTAGGTACCCTGCTACAACTGAGCATGAAGTATATGCCAGCTAGTCCAAAGGTAAGATTCTATAAGAAAACATAAATAATGACAAAAAAATCGATATAATATCACTTTCACTAATACACTAATATACACTGCGGGTCTTGTCTGGATTTTGTACAGAGTAAGGATTGAATTATAAACCACTCTAACTTTAAACAGGTAATCTAGCTCGCTCCTTCCCAGCATCTGCTGCGACTGGTCGCAAGTCGTAAGTGAATTTCCTACAAGCCTGAACAAGATACTTTCCGGTGCTTAGGTGATATTTATTAGTTAACCCTTGGCGTCCTACTGGTCTTCTGGAATAACCACCAATTTACAGCAAAATTACTTGGTACCTGATGGTATCTTAACGTAACTACGGCAATTAATGGTTACCTATAATTTAGGATTTTTGTTAGCAGTGAAGTGATAACCAACAAAATACCTGGTGGGAAAAATAGGCATAGTCACACCCACCTTATGGAAACGTTCAATTAGCGATCATCTTAGGAGTGTTAGCTAGTGGTTGCGCTATTGATATGGAAAAGTTTGTGTCATTGCTGGAAGAAGCAAGAAATTTGTATATCCACCTTTATAAGTGGTACAACATGCCAAACACGGTACATAAGGTCCTTGTTCATGGGTGTGAGATAATTGATGCATTTTGTTTGCCCATTGGAGAACTGTCGGAGGATGCGCTTGAGGCTCGCCATAAAGAGGTTAGGAAACATCGATTATCTCACACCAGAAAATGTTCAAGAACAGATACGAATAAGGATCTCATGCGTGTTCTTTTACTTACTTCTGATCCTTTTATATCCTCAAAAAGAAAGGTGAGCTCAAAAAAATATAAGAAACGCAACGAGGCAGTTCAGAACTATTTAAAAAAGCAAAAAAATGATGATTTAGGTATTGACTTAGGTACAATAACGAATGACACAGCACCGAGCAAGAAATCCTATTCCGATTAGAATGGGTATATTTGGTGTTATTTTTTTAATATAGTTTATATTATTATTTCATACATTACCTACTAAGTAATTGTTATTTTGTTAAATATATTTTTTTAAATAAAAACCTAAATATCAATTTCAAATTATACAGATTTATTTTTTATTCGAATTATTCTTATTATTTTTTCAAATAGATAGACAAATTTAATAAATCATATTGCGCCCGCCACAAGTTGGCTACATTATCTTTTAAATCATTAGGTAAAGATCTTGAAAAATAAAAGCGTGACTTTTTTGTCTCTCTTAAGAATGCTATAATAATATCCTACCTTATCCCAATTTATTCGAGATCATCAACTTAATATTTTGACTTTTACAAAAAAAAGAAACGATTTATGCGAAATGCATCCTGCCTGCTCCCCCACCCCTTCTTATTATTTTAAATAATTTTTGTCATACTTTAGAAAGCTACTTAAATAAGTAATCGCCCTGCGTTTACAGAATTCAAATAGGACCACTAGTTTTTAAGATATCGAATCCCTATAAAGGAACACACTGTGCGCTGGATAGCTCAAGTTATAGGTCGAACCTCCTCATTAGGCAGGCATCCTGCCAGTGTTTCCATTTACACTATGTACGTACGATGATTAGCTTAAATACTATATGTTTATATTTATAATAATGACTTCGAAGTTGAGTCATTTATTTTAATAGTGAGTAGATCTGATCAAAAGAAATGTTTTTTTCCTTTAACATTTTTGTGGTAAAATTAAAGTAACAAAGTTATAGCCCTTTAGAAGTTTGAGTACCGCCCTGTCTTAATAATAGTAGGTGTGCTCGTGTTTGGCAACAACGGATATAATCCGCCTTACCGGTTCATCGCATCGGAAACAAAAAAGCGAAAGAATTTGAAACGCTGATCACGATGTTTTTATACAGTCTGTGTCAGTCGCTAACGCGTGAGTGAATAGGTGTTTGCTGCGTGGCTCAAACGAAATAAAAAATGGCACATGTTTATGCGAATTGGTTTCCCAATCGAGTGCAACCAACCCCTCGTGCCTTTGTTAATGTAGTACAACGGGCTCGTGAATCAGGTGACTTAAGACCTCACAGGGGACAAGACCTCACGATCAAATACAGGTCCGCACTGAAATACTTGTCGGGAGGATACTTTATAAAACAAGGTAAATTTTTTTTTTATTTTTTTTTTTATTTCTACACACATATTTTGGTTTATCTTCCTTCTACAATCATTATCTGAAAATTAATGACTCAACTTCAAAGTCACCCTGTATAAAATGAACGATTTCACAATAAAAGGACATACTTATCTAGCCGCAAAGTCGCATACAGTACCGAGTCTTAGAAACATTAAATTGTACCAAATTATGCGTAGTGAAAACCTGCAGGTATAAGGAGTAAGTCGGTACCAGTCTTCTCCTCGTAAGATATTGCCAGATATCGGTCTACTAATTTGAATGTCCACGTGTCCCCTGCTGTCACCCGAGAAGCAGTGGATTGGTAATACCATGCTTACAAGGAAGGTCATTAGCGCATAACAGAAATAACACGAGATAAAGCTAAATCATACAGAACATATCCTGATGCTATTATAAAATAAAGAGGGTACCTAATGATTACGTCGCATACTTATCTTACGATCATCAGGGAAGTCGCAATCCGCCTGCAGAAGAGGCATTATTCAACAACGTTTTTTACTTGAAGAAAAATTTTTATGCGAGCTCGTATGAACTAGAAAGCTAAAAGCGCGGAATGCGTAAAGTGTTATTTGGGGAATCCTCTGGGGATGCTGTCGTAACGTTATAATTTGCTTTTTCCTTCTGCGTAGATATGCATGATGCGTGGTAGTTTTTCTTTTCCTTGCGGATCTGTCAAGTGATTCGAGATATAGAGTAACACGGTGCGGTAGAGTAGAAGCAAAGATGTAAAAAACTGAGTCACCGTTCATTTGATAAGTCGTTTAAGCTTGAAATCATTGCCTTTCGATTCAGAAACGCATGTTTATTAAATTCTATCTCAATTTGTAACATTCTGGGTCGTCCGGATCTTTAAATATACCAAACCTTCGTAAACGGGATAGAAAGCTCCAGGAAAATGATCTTAATGTATTCACAAAATATCGAAAGCACGTTAAAGATTCTCATCATAAACTAAGGTAGTATATAAAAGTTTGTTATCGCTATCGGACTATATTTCAAATCTGATTTATAAATAGGCAGCTCAGCTTATTAATATAGCGCGTGGTGGTTAGGTTAGATACTGACACATGGCATATTACCTATTGTTCCGCAGGTGGCAGAGCCGCAATTGTTATCGACGATTTTTTCTTTCCAGAAATGGTTAAGAATCATAATTAATATCTTTGGTACGAATTGGGGACACTTATGTGATTTCACAGTAAAGAAAGCTTCAGGCACCACGAGGTAAGAATTATATATAATTATATTGTTATATTATATTACATATATTAAATCAGTCGACATTGAACAGCCTAAAACATCACAGGCAAAAATCAAATAAAATCGGCCAACTTGCAAAATGCGACGCATTCCGCTTTCCCTGTATAATTGTTTGCATTAAATATATTTTCAGATATTAGGGTTCTGTGCTCCAAACGAGGAAGGATGTGTCGGTTACTTTAAAGTTCAGTTAAGACTAATATGTGCATAATAACTCTACGCCGAGCCGTGTGAAGGAGACTCTCAACTTTAAGAATATCCTGTAGATAGGCCACTCTTCTTCTTTGATGAAATATGCAAGTGCGCCCTTAACGATCTGCAGGTCTGTTTCTCTGTGAAATTACCTCCGATTTATTACTCAGTGAGGAATACAGTTTTTCCAAAGAACTTCTGTATTTCACGTTAACGATATTACAGCAACGAACCGGCGAGGATCGATGATCTAAGAGCTCCACTCATAGCCACAGCACTTGAAACTACCATTGAAGAAATAAAGCTCTCTTGCGAAGGCTATCGGGAGAAAAAGCATGAGGCACAGAGATTATGTTAAATCTCGCAGGAAACTATGCTATTTCTAAATAACTAAAGTAGATATGCGTTGAACATGCCTGGTATGTATGCTTATTTATTTTGTAATTACTCTCTATACATTCAAAAGCGTTTTTCTGCTGTTAATAAACATTAATGCTCTAGCAACAAACCAGGAGAAATAGCCAGTTGGTGGGAATTATTGCAAAAATCATTCAGTGAATAGTTCTAGGTTTTCTAACATATCTTTTTCATCTATAAAAGAGAAAAGTAGTAACAAGAAGTGACTTCCTAAAGATGTGAAACAGTCTCTGGGCTCTGGTAGTAAAACTTTAAATGGAAAGTTAATATACAATAACGCCTGTGCTTTTCAGAAAATTCTTCTAGATCATATATTTCTCCCTGAATCGGATAGAGCGAAGCTACCTTTGAGCAGTCGTGTATTATAATTTTTAAACTCCTGCATTACCAATGTAAGCTTGCAAGTATGTATGAACGTGACTAAAATTTCCAATATTTGACCTGTTCTGAGGCATACACGGATTCTTCTTCCTAACAAAGATACCCGTTCGTACCACGAATCTTTTACTTGGTTTAGGCAATTGGTAATCTAAATAGTAAAATTTATAAATTTCTTGTATATCCTTTGTTTGCAGCTTTTTTCATTGTGTTTTTCGGACGATAAATTGCCCGTACACCATATTTTTGCGTGAAAATGGCACCTAAAAATTCCAAGATGACTACTACCTGATTTTAAAGCTTCGTATGTGTACTATACTCTAGAAATCAAAATCATCACCTTCCAAAATGATGAACTGACAAGCTGTCAAAATTAAGCGTTTTTTTATATTGAATCGCCCAACGACGAATCATGAAAACGTGTTAGTTATACTTATCAATATTTTGTTGTTTTAAGCTTTTGTTATTTATGAAAAATGGATTTTTCGTATAAAAAGTGCTTCCTCCAAAATCTTTCTTGTGCAGAATTACATATTACACTGTCGTGTACACGTTAAATCTGCACTAACCTCCAAATACGTGATTATGTTGAGTGTACCATGTACCATCACCGATGGTGCGACTGACACTGAAATTAAAACAAAACTGCAACTGCAATTGTATGTATGAATCTTGAAATCTTGAACAGTCTCGGACCAATGATGTCAAAATGTCGTTGAGGAATTGGAAAAAAGTGTATGAATGTGTTGAAATGCAACACCTAACCTAAACTTGAGTGAAAACGCTTTTTCATGTAAGGGTTTGAAAGTGCAAGTTTGCAAATGTAGGATAAACTATTAACACACAGTAGGTGATGTTCAGTTAATACAATCACATATGGATTACAAAAGTTGCAATAAACATGGAGAATCCTTCAGCTAAACTGAAAAAAATGGATTTTACTGAGACATTTTTTAAATTTTGGCTTAGTTTTATACAATTTCATAATATTTAATAAACTGAAAACATTTCCATGGCAAGCGGTCACTTCATATTTTACAGTATTTTGTTTTGAATACTTTGATGCTGTTTGCTCTCAAAAATTTGATGGAGAGATCTTGAGGCTGATTGGGTATATTTGACGGATTGTTTGGTACTCGTACTCTATTGGTTCTGCACCAACGGTTTGTTAAATTGTGGAATCGGCCCGTAGAGAGATATCGGGTGTATTATCTGCTGTTTTTGAGTGTAGCGGATATTCAATTTGAAGAATGATGTTTTGATCTTTTCGATAAAAATGTTGGGTCATTACCAACATAAGATAAGCTAAACATTCGACAGTCTGATACCATCTACCACCTACGGACAATCATAACATCCATAGTCAAAGGAAAATTTCTTTTGGGACGGGACTCGAACCCGTGCAGCGCACGGCAACGTTGCCGCTGAAAAACTAAAATGTGATTTTCTTTATCTTTCACATCCGCAAATACCTAAAAGCCTTTGATATACTATTCATGTTAATGGATTATTGCAGGTGCCGCGGAAACGCAAGAACAGTGGGAAAACAGGTTAATTCATATAGTTTATATCAGAGATTGCTCATGCAGTTATTTTCTAAAAGTTGGCAAACTATTTTGTACCACACGTGTACTAACTAGCAGATTGCAAATTGTCAGGCAACAAGTATACAGCTATAACAATAGCAGCTGCTTGTGTATTGAGAACGCAAGGCAACTCTGCCGGCGAAAAATAAAGCAATATTTCAAAGCGGCACAGTCCTCGAATTGAATTACAATAAGATTTTTTCCGCGACTGCAGAAATTTGATCATGTATCCATTTCTTACTTTTAGTGTTGCTTTCTTTCTCCCGGTCGGAGACCCGCCTTTGCCCATCTAACGGTTTACAACATTTTCAAGTACCTTCATTTCCTTTTTCGGAAAAACACTAACATAATCTTGAACTTTTTTAGACCAACTCCCAGCTACCAATCTTCTTAGTTTCCGTGTGGGAAAATAGGTCCAAGATGTTTTTAGCCGCAAAAACGATATCAGGTAGAGTGCATTAATTTGATCTATAGTTCGGTCAAATTTAATTCAAAGTATTTTAGTTATTAAACCATTACTGATAAACGATTTTTTTTGGTATATTTTTAGGAAGACTTGGACGTTTCAATGCGGACTATCATACAATTACTATCATATGTAAATGTAAATTGAATTTCGCACTTTCAAAAAGTTCGCCCCATTTTTTGGATACTATATTTCAATGGAAAAGTTATTGTTGAGAATTTCAAGATGGCGGCTGGGCATCTTGGAACATTTTTCCAATTGAACGGGGGTTCATGTGATACCTCATTTTAAGGCTCCTGGTAGCTATATTCTAACCCTAAAGTACTAATAGAGTTTCATAAATCTTATAAAATGGCAGTTTGGTGGGCTGTAAATGTGAAGCGTTTTTGTACATTGATCGCTTATGACTAAACAATCAATCGTCAAAAGGTTGTGTCTTGTTGTACTAGTCCTCTTCTTTTGTTCTTCTGAATATACAATAACATGTGATACATCCAGTTTTAAGAAAATTCTGTTTTTTATAGTATTTTTAAAGGCATATATTTCATTAGTTGATGCTCGGCTAAATCCTTCTGAAGACGATAAATTACCACTTTTCATGATTTGTTTCAACCCATGTGGAGGATAAAGAAAAATTGTATGTCCATAAATGATCACCGATCCTCTTAGATGTACATGAGATACGGATAATCAAAGTCAAAAGGGCTCTTATCCAGTAAACGTTTGATTAATTAGCAAGAAGTTGATGTCTGGAGGTTTTGAAAAAACAAAATTGAGGCGGAATAAGCAGAGTATTGAGTCTATACAATGTTTTAGCCGAAAAACGTTTTTTCAAGTCCGAACACTTAAATAAAGAAATAAAAAATTCATTTTTCATCACACTCCAAAATCTTCCAGCTATTACGTGCAAAAACTATTCGAGACTTTAAAATGCTTCTCTTAGTGCGGCAAGCACCTTCCAGAAAAACTTAAAACTAATTCAGTTTGCTGTTGAAAATATCTAAAATTTACGACTCCGAAAATTGTATTTACCGATCATTGGACAATATTTTTAACAGTGAGGCTATACAGTTGTACCACATTCATAAACACATTTCACCAGAAATTAGATATATTTTCAGCAACAAATTAATTTAGTTTCTAATTTCCTTGGTTGGTGTTATCCACCGTTTTTTACTGACATACATCAAATTACTAGAAATTTACATTTTCTATTCGATTTCTCAATTTTTCAATAAAGCTGACGCAATGTCTGCATCACAGGAGATGGACGCTGCAGCTACACGTTATTCGTTTACCACATGATGTCCCAATTTATCAAGAAGCTTAGGACTTTCAAGCTGCCCAAATAATAGGACAAATAAATACAAACGACATTAGGTGGAATCCGTAAAGTAGGCTCAGTAGTGAGCAACAATTATGTTGGTATTATATAAAAATGTATAAAGGGTTTGATAGCAGAGACAATATTATGTACCCAACAAACCGAGTAATCTATATTTAACGTACATTCATTAATTATTTATCCAAATTATCTTCATTACTTATCTAGCGGCAGAAGTGTAACTTCTTCTTGTAGGGAGGTGAAAGTGAAATACTCGCAGTAAGGCGGTTTTACCGTAATGGATCCAAATTTATCGCTCTTGGTTAACAAAGCAGCAGCAATGCTCGCAATAATATCACAGTGTCTCAAATAAGAGTAAGTGAAGATTTTACCTTCACTTCCACTTGCGGATCAAGTTATCGAACTGAAATTATGGCCCTGCAATTAATGAACGAATACAGCATTCTTGCGTAAAAGTGGCACTTGGAAATTTCACAAAGCGCATTCTTGGAACATTTTATTAAATCGAAATAGATTTTGTGGTTCGCGAGGTACCTCATTTTGAAGCTCCTGATTAGTGGTTTATTGACCTAAAATATAAAATCAATATATAAAAAATGGGGCGGGTTGTTGAAATTGAGCAGTCATATATGTTGAATCGCTTATAACTCAACAATCACCAGAACAGCAATAAATAAACAACCTATTGCGCCCATGCATCAGTTTAGCGGAAAACTTTTTTGTTGGCTTAAATAAAAATATGACAGAATTGCACCTTTTTCTTCACATCATTTCCTTGCATTGCGTGGTACTTGCAGCTTCAACAATTTTTTTGACTAGGGCCTTATCGTTCCTACAGTTGTAGGACGCCTTCAGGGCCTGCTTGATTTGCATATTTTTCTACTGTTCCGTGTCGGTGCTCTATTTTGAGGCTATGTTACAAACATCTATTTGCATCAAATTGACCATGTCGGTTAAATCACCTTGAAATTTCCTACAATTCCAAAAAAATACGTAGCCCCACAATTGGAGAGCGCTGACACGGAACAGTAGGAATGTAGAAATGCCTTACCCTTTCGGCAGGAAAGAAAAGACTATGAAAATCAAGGAGGCCATAAAGACGTCCTATAACTGTAGGAACGACTGATGGTACGGCCCTAAAAAACTTAGATCTTAAAAGTGCTTCTTTTAGAATCTCAATAGAACCGTTTTTTTTTACTAAGATACAGTATTAAAAGATTCACTAAAAACTTAAAACCTTATTTTTTTCGCTAGTGAAAAGATTCCAAACCTGGGTGAAGAAGGTCGAAGATTTTGATATCAGGAGGGGTATTGAGCATACTTCTCCTCCAAGGTATGTGACGTACTATTTGTGGAGGTAGTAAAAGGGTGCTTATCATACAATATTATTCAATATTATACAATATTATACGATATTATACGATATTATACGATATTATACGATATTATACGATATTATACGATATTATACGATATTATAAGATATTATAAGATATTATAAGATATTATACGATATTATACGATATTATACGATACTATACGATATTATACGATTTTATACGATATTATACGATATTGTACGATATTGTACGATATTATACGATATTATACAATATTATATAATATTATACCATATACATATATGAGATCAGGGCAATTTTATTGCCTTGGCTCATATATTCTCAGATAACAAGGTTAATAAGGTGGAATTTTAGTAGGCGGGCGTCAAATGAATAAAGCTCTGGCTGGGCGACACCTGCGGGCTTGCCAAAGTTTCCCACATAAACGTTACGATGTCGGTGAAGTGCCAAAGAGGTATTATCGGAGCTGGGATTTTTACACACACACGGCCAACCGGTTAATGTCATCATACAGGATGGTAGGCTAACAACATGGATATCGAATTTTCATGGATAGATTTTGTATGTTCGGCACAGATGTAGCATCGTACCACTTTGGAAACAAGCTTAGTCAATACAGACATGTTAGCGTCGTATAAAAAGATAGGTCGAATGAATTTTTGAAACATTCAACGACAACTGCAAGATTGTGTCAATCTACCTTCTGTGAGCTTGTTTTTTTATTTTCTGAAAACCGACGATTGTTTTTAGTCCTCCGTCTTGCGATATGCAATCTTATAGAAAGCAAAGTGTAGTAGTTTTTCTTGTTACCTACAATCTCCATTTCAAAAGTTAAGACTATTAAAATAAACTTCGGACTATTCATATCGTGAAAGTAAAGACCTTTCCTAAGAACTTTTAGATTTTTTACACCGAAGCAGCCGCGCGGGCAAAGGCTCAATGCCAGTGCACCGCGGTTAATATGAGGAGCTTGAAGAAACTTTGTTAATCTTATTTTTGAACTGGAAAAACCTTCCTCATGTAGATGACTCCACAATCTCAATACCCTCGGGACAAAGGAGCGATCGTGTCGGACAGTTCTGCACGTACGAGGTTCAACGCGGTTAGGATTTGAGGCCGAAGCCAGACGGGTCTGTCTTGCAGGCACAACGCGTGGCGGCATCATGGAGGAGAGAGAGAGAGAAGAAATCTAGGTAGCCGAAGGCCCGCCGGTGCGAAAGGGCCCCGAGGTTGTCCGTTAGAGAAGAGACATCGATCAGTCGGTCAGCATTCTCGTTCGGATTAGATTAAGAAGGAGAAGCACGGCGGGTCCGTCTAACGGGCGGTGGCATTATGGAGGAGAGGTAAAAGGAACAAAGCCAAATGACTTGTCAATAGGAAACAGCCAGATTACAGTCTATTCCATTTCGGTGGTTTTAGCTGGTTCAAGACTGTTATTGACAACTTCGCTTTAGCTTTTTCATTGTGGTCGTAGTGCTTGGATACTTGCGATTTTCCTTCGCAGGTAGGTTTAATAATTTGCTCTCACCCTCACAAGGAAGAGTCGTTAAGGCCGGGACATGGATTCCATCAGAAAAATTCCTGTGAGGACTTTGCGTCGCAATTCAAGGCTCAACAGTATTTCGTCCTATGCGCTTTATGAGAAAATAGTTAATGAAGATTGTCAGGGGGGGTTCAATAAGTATGGAAGATATCGGTTTTTCGCTGCAAATTATTGAATAAATGTACCCGATGTTTTTGGAGTTTAGTAAATTTTTATACTTTTTAGCACAACTTCGGACGGTAGTTATCACAAAAACATACAAAACAATATTGGAGATTACACCAGACTTTTGTTGTCATGGTCATTTTTTGCTCTGTACTGTTAAAAATATATTTCATAATGATTTTGGCTCAAAACACAAATATTGTATCATTTGCTCAATTGATGGTGAAATATAATACAAATACGACCACAAAATGAATTCTGTATCTTACACAATACATTATAGTTTGTCAACAAACATTTTATAAGAGATTCTAACAAAACATATACAGCCTCAATGTTTGATAGACAACAAATCGTGGAATACAATGGCTGCAAATCATCAATCAGACCAGTTTTGCATGGTGTTCCATAAAGTTCTATCCTCGGTCCTTTGTTATCTTTATTGTGTGTAAATGACTTGCCGGATTGCCTTTCCAACAACACTAGTAACAAGCCAATTCTATACGCCAATGACACAACTCTTGTTACGATTCCCCTACCAACTTGGACAATGTGACTTTTACTTATAAGTCCGACGTCCTTGAATGGTTTGCAATCAATATATTAATGGTAAGTTTAAACAAAACTCATTCCGTGAGCATTACTCTACATAATCACGTATCTGGGTGTATACATAGATGCTATTTTAAACTGAGATGAACACATTATGTTTGTGTATTTATTTAATTCGTAATTTTAAAAATTCTGTATTTCAAAAAATCTTGTTATCCAATTATCATGCCTATTTTTATAGTAATATGATGTATGGCGTCATTCAACACATATAGTATAGAGTTTTTGCTCTGTAGAGAAGGATTTCTAAAATTGAAGCTCATGAATTTGCCTTGAACTTTCAGTTATCATTGCCTCATTTATATTAAGACTAACTCTCACGCTTATATAACCCACCACGCAAATTATTCTTACGATACTCGAGATAAGTCAAACTACTTCATGAAACATTACAGAATTGCTAAAACTAAAAATGGCGTTAACTTTCTTGGCGTGAAACTTTTTAATATACTAAGTAACATATAAATCCGAACACCCAGTTTAAATGGTTTTATTTTAATAAAAGTTGGTGAATGTATTTATCTTACTGTAAATAACAAGTGAAAAAATGTTCAGCCTTATCAGTTGGACATTCCGGGTTTTATACTGCTTTTTTTTTAATTCACTAACGCTCTAAAAATGAATATTTCAGTCGCAGTAAAGAATCAACGTTGGCGGATTTTGGTTCTTGACATCCTTTACGATCGGTTACGATGCCTAGAGTACAGAGACCTGTACGATTTCGTCAACTTAGTGAGTTTGATAGGGGCCGCATAGTGGGACTTCGGGAAGCTGGCCTTTCTTTTCGGGCAATTGCAGTTAGAGTGCAAAGAAGTGTAGACACTGTGGTTAGGTGTTGTCAGGCATGGCTTCGAGAAGGCCGTACGCAAAGAACAAGGGGCACTGGACGCCGCCGTAGAACAACAGACCGTGAAGATCGCCGCCTAAGATTATTGGCCTTAAGGGACCGTTTCTCCACTACCAGGTCCATTGCAAACGAATGGTTTGCAGAACACGGAAGACCTATTGGCATGCGAAGTGTTTACCGACGAATGAGAAGTTTTGGCTTGTTTTCATACCGGCCACACTGGGTCCTCCCTTTAACTCGAGAACACCGACGTAATCGCCTTAAGTGGTGCAGACAACGGTCACTCTGGGATCAGGAATGGAACAGTATTGTCTTTAGTGACGAGTCTCGATTTTGTTTAGGCATGCACGATGGTCGTGCCAGGGTTAGAAGGCGACGTGGTGAAAGGAGGAATCCACAGTTTTTTGTTGAAAGACATGTTCATCACACTGTTGGAGTTATGGTTTGGGGTGCTATAGCTTATGGTTCCAGGTCACCTTTAATCTTCATCAAAGGTAACATGAACGCGCAGCGTTATATCCACGAAGTTCTAGAGCCCCATCTTTTACCCTATCTTGACACCCTGGCAGATCCAACTTTCCAACAAGATAATGCCCGACCACATGTTGCAAGAGTCACAATAGACTTCTTTTGACATAATGATGTCACATTGTTACCATGGCCACCAAGATCTCCCGACTTATCCCCAATTGAGCACGTGTGGGATATGATGGGTAGGAGATTGTTCAATTTGCAACGTCCTCCTCAGACTCTAGAAGCACTTCGAGAGGAGTTGGTGGTTTCCTGGAATGAGATACCACAGGAGGACATTGACCACCTCATCAGAAGCATTCCTAGGCGCGTTGGAGAATGCGTAGCACATCAGGGTGCATCCACACATTATTAAAGGTCAAAGGGCTTTAAAGCAGTGCAATCATTTTGAAATTTTTATCATTTACTTATTATGCTTCATTAAGTACTTATACAAAATTTTATTAAAATAAAACCATTTAAACTGGGTGTTCGGATTTATATGTCACTTAGTATACCTTACTTCATCAGACAAGAGCTCTACATATTGTCAATTTTAGTGAGTTTATGAAGAGCTTTCTTTATACATTATTTTGCCCTTGTCTGTCTTATCTATAATGTCATTTTGTTTGTTATTTTATTATCTGCTTGTATATACTACTGCAACCCATTTTAGCTTCTGCCCGCCAGGGTCATCCCCTTAAAAATTTTAAAACAAGGGGTATCGAGTAATAGCTTGTTTCAAAGGTCTTTCAAAGTCCTTGATTTTGACGTTTGATATTTTAAAGTCGGTAGATTCGTTCTCAAGACAGAAAAATCTTTATTTATCTTAATTTGTTCAGATACAAAACAAAAACCCTCAAGTGTTCAAAATGTTGCCCGTTATTGACCTAAGAATGATAGAGGCGATGTTCAAATTCCCGACGGATATTTTCAAAAACATGTGGTAGGATATCATGGCAGCTTTCGATGATGCGTTGACGAACTTCATCCAAACTTTCAGGTTGGGGAGTAAACAGAATAGATTTCAAATGGCCCCATAGAAATGGCGTCAAATCAGATCTAGCAGGCCATTCTACAGGCCCTCTTCTCCCTATGCATTTATCTGGAAACTCGTCGTCTAACCATTGCCGAACCGGAAGAAGATAGTGAGGAGGAGCGCCGTCTTGATGGACATATATTTTAGCCTCTTCAAGTATAGGGTTTCTATCCTCTTCGATTTAGTTTTCAATGGTTTCAGTGATAAGCGGATTGATGGTATTTTCCAACATATCCAAATAAATGTGTCCTTTCAAAGTTCCATTAATAAACAATGGCCTAATCTCTTTCTTTCCTAAGATGCCTGCCCATACATTAATTTTTTGGGGGTACTGGGTGTGCCCTTCTACAAAAGCATGATGATTTTCATTGCTCCAATACCTGCAGTTATGCTTATCAACAAATCCATTTGGATAAAATGTGCATTCATCACCAAAGCAGATATTCTTTACATGAATGGTATTATCATTGATCGCTTCAATCATTTGTTCACAAAACTCAACTCGCCTATCGAAATAATCTTCGGTTAGCCCTTGTAATATTTTCATTTTGAATGGATGCAATTTATGGAGTTTAGTAACTGTGTGTACAGGGCCTAATGGAGTCGCAGCAACAATTTTGCGTAATGAAGTATTAGGATTTATTCCACAATGACCCAAAGCTTCAACATGAGCGGCTTTATCCAAAACTCTCTAATGATCACATTTTTCATTTGCAGCATATCCAATTTGAGTATGTGCTAGTGAGTAAGCCATTTTGGATGTAAAATTTGAATCAATAAGTTAATTTTCAATATCCCAAGATTGTCACAAAGGTGATTGATAGTAGATTGAATTATTTCTTTACCTCAGCAGCAAATAACTTAACAGGTATAACAATGACAGTTCGCCCAGGATATCTGTGTTGATGAAAAGAATGCGGAAAAAGATTCGGTTTATTTGGTTGTTGATACGTCTAATCTTCCGAATTGCTATCTATGTTGGTAACGGATAACATTTTGAACATTTATTGAAAGTGAAAATGATATTTTTTGTGTTTTTGTTTTGTATTTTGTATCTGAACCAATTAAGATAAATACATATTTTTCGAATTTTCTCGAAAACGGATCAACTGATTTAAAAAAATCAAACGTCAAAATGAAGGAATTCGAAAGACCTTTTAAACCAACTATTACTTAATACCCCTTGTCATTCAAATTTTTTATGGGAATGACTCTGGGGGCCGAGAGTAAATGGGGATAAAGTAGTTTTTGAATAAAAAGTTGTCCCCCTTGACAAATCTTTTGACATGTCTTGTGCGTTTTTTCTTTTAATCAATGGTCTTCGATAAATCCGTCGTGGGAAGTTTTCAAATGAACACCCTGTATCTCTTTGTATTTTGCTCTGACCTGTGTAAGCACATCTCCTCCATTAACACCAATAAATTATTATAATTATATCGCAAGTGTGCTAATAGCAGCTAACAAACTACAGTAGATAATCTTATTCTAATGAAAAACAAGCACCTGCCCTGTTTTATCAAATCCATTTCAGCAGAATTCCACCCAAAAAAGGGACCATAATTCATCTGTTATCCCATACCAGCTTCATTTTATAGGCTCTCCGTAATTGTATCGCCGAATTCACCGCAGCTTTATGCGAGTTTTTGCTGCATCGCCAAAATGAACTTGTAAATTGTCGGGCTACATCGCTGCTCTTTTTAAATGTCGGCCGTGGGTGCTGCTGGGCAAACAGACTGTCTAGGGGCTAAGCTCTCTCGAGGACTAGAACTAGAACAATGACTGACTCTGAGCTCTCCGGATCTCTGGGAAGCTGGGAAATGTTAAGTAGAGCATAGATGTACGCTAACATTTTTAAGGGTATATAGGGGAGCTATGTCGTGTACTATGTGAACAACTTTGGTAGGGGCATTAAATTGGTGGAGGGATTTAAGTTTTGAGGTCAACAATGGCCTTCTGAAAAGATATATGTATACAGGGCGTCCCAGAAGTCGACGCCAAGCTGGAAACGAGAGATGTGCCAAGTCATAATTATTATCAGAAGAATATAAGTCGTGTACCATAAGCTTAAAAAAAATCTGTACCGTGCGACGATCTTTTAGTTCCTATTACTACAAATTTCAATGTTTTCTTAGACGGACATTATCATTTTACGTAGGGACAGCAAGATAGTAATGTGACTTTTATTAATTCGTGAATGTATTTATTAAATTAACAATAAATGTTCAAACTACATTCCTTCAACAGCAATGCAAGCTTGACATCTTAAAAATGATCGGTTTATCAGACGGGCGAGTCTTTCGTTATTAACTTAAGCTGCTTCCGTGATTCTATCCGGTAGCTCAGCTAAATTTTCGATTCGCTTTGAGTGAACTTATTCTTTCACCGCTCTCCAATAAAAAATCGAATGGATTTAAGAACAAGCTGGTCACGAAGTTGTACGACCTCCATCTGCTCGGATCAAGATATTCTCTAACTGAACGGCCATAGTGCAGGGGGCAGCCGTATGGCAGGCACCACATGTCTCTGCATTTGCTTAGTGGCCCGTCTTTTAATGAATTAGGTAAATGATTTTGTAAGAAGGTTTAAACAAAATTGCGTTATTCAACAACTCTGGCAGCTCAAAGGGTACAATGATTCTCCGATTTAGAATCCCGCTCCACATGCTTACTTTAAAATGATACTGTGATCTATCTTATGCATGTAACTAAGCGACGGAAGTATCAAACTCGCGATAATATTCGAACTTCAGTTCACAAGTTGTCTGTTGCTTAAAGATATCGGCATCACACAAGTCCGTGTTTCATCTGTCGATTTGTCAGTCCGCGACTGTTGTATATCAATGCGTCCGAAATGAGTGGTACATTGGTACCTTTAAGTATATAAGACTCAGAAAAATATGTGTAGATATAAAAACCGTCTAGTCATCATATACAGAAACATCGCAGGACCCTATACTAATGCTTATTCCTAATATAAAATACATAAGTATTTCTCCTGTAGCGGTGTGTCAGTGACGACACCACCGCAGACCAGTTGGAGTTTGTACTCCATTGCACAAGCGGCAGTGGCCTCCACGAAGATTCAGCATCGCGCCGTGCACGCAATGCCAACTATTGGCAAGTTATTTCGAATTATGAGCATACTATACAACGGAGCTTTAATTTTCACCCTGGTACCGGTATCACAAGCTATTTCATGATAGAATGTCTTTGACTAATACTAAAGACATTACCTTTATTTAATTCTCAAAAACTCATGAAGGATATCTTCACGAGATATACCTACGATATATCTAATATTAGTTATTTCTCACTCGATTTTAGATACTTCGGAATGTAAAGTTTTGTTGATAAACTGATTAGGGCATTGCTCCAATAAAAGAAATAACTGCTTCAAATTAATTGACACTCATGCATTTTGAAGCAACTTTCTGATTGTGAACTGTAGTAGCATATCGAAACATCGACTTGAATTGCTTCTGTAATTATCTTATCTGATCATTATACGGTACAGATTTTTTGCGTGCATTCATAACATGTACATATATTTCTTGTCTTTGCTTCTTTTTACTTAGGAAGGTGCAATTCGGCATCAAAGTTTTCATGCCCTTTTTCACAAGATTGATATTAAGACAATGATACCTTTGTGACTTGGTCCATTAGCTTCAATGCCAATGACAAAAACAGCGAAAGCAACAAAAACCTTAAATTTGTTGTTTTATGATTATACTTTGATAATTGTTGAGCGTAATCAACAGCATTTGCTTAGAGAGAACAATAGTTTTTGAATAGACCAAACCTCGTCTACAACAATGCTTTTGCATATATATGATGTAGCTTCGAACACACCCAAGATTTTGAAGAGTTACGTAATTCAAAAGTGGATTTATATTAATTAGAGAAGAACTGAGTCAGTATAATGTTTTATTGCTATCTATTCAAATCTAGGTGTTTTGCGAGTTCCCATTCTCTGTAGCATGTTGCCACAGTCGCTGAATTTGTATTCATACCAATATGTGTTTAATTTATGGCCTGCTGACATTAATATTTTCTGAATAGAATATATAATAAATATAACTTTTGTCACTCACTAACCCGATGCATGAAATATATGATAGCGAAAATATGTATATTGTAATTAAGCTAGGTCGTAAACCGCATAATATGCAGGATAGGGAGTTTTAAAACCGGACATTCTAGATTTGTTAGTAGGACAAAACCTGTATGCGCTTGCTAATAATACATGAGAGATATCCAAGACTCATATAATGGAAAAGTAGGCTCTCTACTGACCTGAAGCATTTCGAGTTCTGCGACCTAGTTTGTTACGTCTGATTAGTGACATTTTGAAGAATCCCAATTTTAATATAAGGCGTGATTGCGGTGAACTAACTTCCACCCTTGTTAATTATTTTTAAACAAATACTTCTCAAAAAACTCTCCGAACAAACTGAAAACTGGATCAAAGCTCTAATAGAATGGACTGTGCACTACTAAATAAATAAAACAATATTTTTTCTTTGATAAACACTGTTAAACGATAATATAAATTTGCAGCGTGCAAGCTGTCAAGTTCAAAATAATAGAGTAGTGAAAGTCAATTAAGCAGAAGAAACGTATTTCCATCTACTATCTTTATTCATCGAGTTAACTGACAAAGATAACAGTTAGGCAACACTAAAGTTTCTCTTGAAGGGGCCATCACAAAGTACTGACGGTAAGAAATGCAAGTCCAAAATCGAAAGCACCGTGATTTCTTAAGCAATTTTCTCTCACGTACTACCTGTCAATAGCTGTTGAATAGCGGAGAGGAGTGCCTGTCTCTTTTGGTACTTGAGATATCTCTTCTGCACACGTGCTCCATGCTCAAGCAAACTGTCAAACGCACGTTGCTTAAATAATCATTAGGTTTTCAATAGTTTCTAAATTTTCTGCGAAATTTTCTTGATTTTTTTCACAAGAATCTTCTACACAGCATTAGGAAACTTAAAAAAGAAGATGAATGGAGTCGTTCTCAAGTTATGGCGTGACCACACGAAATAGGGATTCATTTATATATACAGGGTGTCCGCAAAGTTGGGGTTTTCCTTTTCAGAAACAACTACCCTTGAAATAACAAATGTAATGTGTAGTGAAACGAGGGCGACCAAGTAAAAAAAAAATAAAGGAAAAAGTATTCAAACTCCAGTTGACGAGAAGGGCTAAGTACGTCTCTGCCCGAAATCATACCGCTCCAACAGAAAATGAAATCAGCTGATGCGCTACCGAGCAGACGCAACCATGCCAACCCAAACATTCACCGAAAATGTTTGTTGAAAATGTGCCCGACGGACAGCGTGCGGATTTTCTACTGACCAAACATGAGTGTTGCGAAAGTTATTCACCCCATTACGCGTGAATGTAGATTTATCTGTCACCAATATGCACTTCAAAAAGTCCGGATTATTGTCATGTTGATGCAACAACCACTCACAAAACCGCACTCTTGCTGGAAAATCGTCAGATTGAAAGGCTTGTACACGTTGGACGTGAAACGGATACAGCCCCTCTTCACGCAGCGTTTGCCACACTTTAGTTTTTGATACTTGCACTTCTCTAGCCACGTCTCTAGTGCTTGTTGAGGGATTCTCGTCTACGCGATTACCTCTACAGGCGTGACCGTAACCGTCGGTTGAAGGTTGCATACTGACCTGACACACTGACCCCGACTTAGTTCTGTCGTTGAGCCAGTGACATTGTACCACTCCGTGATGTCGCGGCTACAGGACGGTATTCAGATATTTTTGATGTTGCAGAGCCCTTTATCTCGGTTCCCTTAAGACATTGGTGTATATGGTACTAAGAACAATTGTTTATGTTTTCAAGATCTACACGTCGTGTATATATATATATATACATGCAGTGGGCGTGAATTTCACTGCGCTGGGGGAATAAATCTGTGTTTCTTTAACAAATACGCATGACCCGTAGATCAATATTGACGGTAACGTTAAAATTTTAATGTCTTCAAATGCTGGTGTACAGCTGTCCAGTGGATCGAGACCAAAAATACTAATCTAATCAGCCTCTTTTGTAGAATGAATATTCTCTGTAGTCCACATGAAATACCCCCAATATAATCAAGTACATATCTCAAGTGACAGTATGTCATTGCAACATAAGTATCTAGGAGACACCTACAAATAAATAGTCCCCATAGGTTTACTACTACTTTTCTACTCTATGCCTGTTTCCGAAGAAAGTGATTCGTCCATGTAGTGACCCAGAATTTTGTGGCTTTGTTCCTTCTCTATGGCAGTATTGTTTAGCGCGAGCGTCAGAGCAGGTACAGTTTGCCTTTTATAGAAAACTGTATTCTTTATTTTAGAAGTATTTACTATCAACTTGTTTTCCGCTTATATTGATAGTTGTGTAGTTTGCGTATTGTATGAGCACTACCTTGACGTCCACACTAACCAAAGTCTCAGTATCATTTATAAACAGCAGGAACAAAAGGGGTGATAATATACATCCCAAGTTTATTTCAAATGCATCTGATGTGGTATCGTTCACTCTTAGTTTTATTTTTTTTGGTTCGATACAAAAGATTTTATCCAGGCATCTACTGGTGACTTGAATCTCGAATTTCTGAGCTTTTCGATGAGAAGTTTATGGTCAATACAATCAAAGGCTCGACTTAGGTCGGAAAAAAGAGCCAGGGTATCACCCACTATCTACAGACTCATATATAGTGCGAAGGCAGCATGTATTTGTGGATATTTCAGTCTCAAAACCGTTGGTTTGCTGATAACATTGAATTTAGGTTGATGAACTTGTGTTTAGTCTGTGGTAGACAATTGCTTCAAACTATCTGGAAAGACAAGAAACTAGCGTTATTGCCTTATAATTATCGAGTAACTCTTGGTCTCCCTTTTTGTAAATATGAATGGTGGGGGCTAGCTTCAAGATATCCGGAAATGATACTGATGGAGAGATTAATATACTGGACATACTAAATAGTCAGCCACAAACTTTAACATCTTAATGGGTATGCCATCGGGCCGCCGGATGATTTGCTTTTGAAGTCATGAAAGTAAGTCGGTAAAGAGCAATAATGATCGATTATTTTGCATGTATCAATGGCTCTCTAAAGTATCGTATGGGGATAGTAGCATATCCTAAGCAATTTTTATAAAATAATCCCCAAATGTATTTGCGACTCCTTGAGGTATCGCTGATCACGATATTATTCAAGCTTATTTGTACTATATCTCTATGCTTCTTCGATTTACCTAATGTACTATTTATAACCTTCTATATTTCCTTAGAGCGAGAAAATTCTGGAAATAAAAGTTCTATACTCGCTTTTCCTCTAAAATACGCCTTCATGTGTATGTATTCTAAGTGACATATAAATCCGAACACCCAGTTTAAAAGGTTTTATTTTAATAAAAGTTGGTGAATGTATTTATCTTACTGTAAATAACAAGTGAAAAAATTTTCAGCCTTATCAGTTGGACATTCCGGTTTTTATACTGCTTTTTTTAATTCACTAACGCTCTAAAAATGAATATTTCAGCCGCAGTAAAGAATCACCGTTGACGGATTTTGGTTCTTGACATCCTTTACGATCGGTTACGATGCCTAGAGTACGGAGACCTGTACGATTTCGTCAACTTAGTGAATTTGATAGGGGCCGTATAGTGGGACTTCGGGAAGCTGGACTTTCTTTTCGGGCAATTGCAGTTAAAGTGCAAAGAAGTGTAGACACTGTGGTTAGTAGTTGTCAGGCATGGCTTCGAGAAGGCCGTACGCAAAGAGCAAGAGGCACTGGACGCCGCCGTAGAACAACAGACCGGGAAGATAGCCGCCTAAGATTATTGGCCTTAAGGGACCGTTTCTCCACTACCAGGTCCATTGCAAATGAATGGTTTGCAGAACACGGAAGACCTATTGGCATGCGAAGTGTTTACCGACGAATGAGAAGTTTTGGCTTGTTTTCATACCGGCCACACTGGGTCCTCCCTTTAACTCGAGAACACCGACGTAATCGCCTTGAGTGGTGCAGACAACGGTCACTCTGGGATCAGGAATGGAACAGTGACGAGTCTCGATTTTGTTTAGGCATGCATGATGGTCATGCCAGGGTTAGAAGGCGACGTGGTGAAAGGAGGAATCCACAGTTTTTTGTTGAAAGACATGTTCATCACACTGTTGGAGTTATGGTTTGGGGTGCTATAGCTTATGGTTCCAGGTCACCTTTAATCTTCATTAGAGGTAACATGAACGCGCAGCGTTATATCCACGAAGTTCTAGAACCCCATCTTTTATCCTATCTTGACACCCTGGCAGATCCAACTTTCCAACAAGATAATGCCCGACCACATGTTGCAAGAGTCACAATAGACTTCTTTCAACATAATGATGTCACATTGTTACCATGGCCACCAAGATCTCCCGACTTATCCCCAATTGAGCACGTGTGGGATATGATGGGTAGGAGATTTGCTCAATTTGCAACGTCCTCCTCAGACTCTACCACAGGAGGACATTGACCACCTGATCAGAAGCATGCCTAGGCGCGTTGGAGAATGCGTAGCACATCAGGCTGCATCCACACATTATTAAAGGTCAAAGGGCTTTAAAGCAGTGCAATCATTTTGAAATTTTTATCATTTACTTATTATGCTTCATTAAGTACTTATACAAAATTTTATTAAAATAAAACCATTTAAACTGGGTGTTCGGATTTATATATCACTTAGTATATTATGTTAAATATTGTAACAGCTTTCCTACAAAATTACAAACGTACAATTCTGGAGGATCAAGTCACTTAACTTTCACCAAAGTCAATAAAACAAATATGAAAAGTAAATTTCAGACGGCTTATGTACGCCCTCATTGTGCCTTAGCATGACGCCCTGAAGCGTGTATGCAGACAAGACCGCCTCTACGTTGCCGTAAAAACTTTTCCTCCCAAGAAGGCACCAGGAGCTGAGAGCTTGTGGTAACTACATTAAAAAGCTCACCTCCGAAATCCCACCGAAGCTCGAATGCACTTAAACTGTCTGCTTCGCTACAGATGATACTGTCAATTTTCCTACGCCGTTCAGACGCTTAACGTATCCGTGGAATGAAGCATTCCAGAGATAGTCTTTGTACTGCTTTTTTTTGTTTTGTAAAGAACGGTCATTCTTAGGCGTGTTGTATATCTAGTCACGATAATCCGTGTATCTCATTATCTTCTATACATCTGCCTGCGAAATCTCAGTAAGTCCTGCACCGATCTCAACGTTTGGCAGCGATATACTGTAAAGTCATTATGGTAGCAAAGGAACGAGGTTCATCAAGACATGTCTTTGAACATTCTTAAGCTTCCGATTGTTTCAGCATTATTTGCAGGAAAACTGCGATGCCTAGAGATGTTTCCTGAGCGTAAAGCGTAAAACGATGATACATTGAGCTATTTTAATAATATTTTGCCTTTGACGATTTCCAAAAAAATAGCCTAGATTAAAGATGTAGTGTAATCAAAGTTAATTTTTCGCTTTAAAAACTTCAAAATAGCTAGGTACCTTAACCTAAATTGCAATACTAAAATTTCATAGTTATGGACTGAAGTAGCCTTTCCAAAATACCGTGGTCATTAATTTGTTGTGCTGCACCAAGGAACTTCAGCGTGGTTACTCATCGTCAGTATTCAACAAAAACATAAGTACTCGTAGATCATCGGATAGATCGAGGAGCAGCTAACTTATAGCTTATTTCTGGATTTCAGTTATGTAGGTTATTCCCTATGGGGGTTGTTTACACAACTTAAGCCGAAAATTCAATAACTGCAACACGTAACTTGTGTAGGTACTTAAAAAAAATATTATTTTTTAAGAAAATCTCAGTCTTACATTTCATCCAAAAGTCATTATGAGCAGTTATTTTTCATTGAGAATTGTGTTTGATCTGATTCTTCGAAATGGAAGGGATTCTCAGATAGCTCATTTAAATTTTGCCTCATATTTGATCCTAGGTTTTTCAAGTTCATTTCTTGACTTCATCAATCTTAATCTTATGATGTACTCTTGCATGTATTAACTAGAATCTAAAGCTGACAAATATTAAAAAATGAATGTATTGCTTAAAGGGTATTTACAAAAAGCATTTTTGATTGCCAGTATCGAAGAACCTCGTATCTGACAAGTACTTTCTACTTTCAATATAGTCTTATCAAATCTTCTTCTATATTATCTATGAATACCCAATCTGCCATACAATCTTTTATCAAATAACGGGCACAAAATAATTCAACACCTTTACAAAACCTCCGGAATGTAGTTGCACGTGCGATGCAAATCACGTTATTTGTGAATTTCCCCTGGATAAGGATAATAGCAAAAAATAAAATACAGCGTACGTGTCTCGAATAGAGAACTCTATTTATTGGACTTTCTGATATTGTTGTGGATTCGGGGGAGAGAAATCTCTTTATGTGCCTAATGCTATATCGCCTCATCCGAATAAACTGCTGAATTAATACAAATGTCGTGCAAACATGATTTATTGTCATTCTACATGCGAAAAAAGTTAGCTACGAACATGTATGTCAAAAAAATAATAATCTACGGATCAAGTCAGTCAAACAGACACATACTGTAGTCCATAGTCCTCAAAAATTTACCAACAGCACCGATCATCTGGCAAGGTTGCTATGAAGATCTCACCACTCGCCAGCCACTCAACGGTAAGATATCGGTCAGACCTCGAGAGAGGTTGTGTTGGAGCCAGGCATGTGTTGAATATTTCCCAATAATCTCAAGTTATAACAGCACATATACGGGAAATAATATGATGTGTGAAATGTGGTTAGTAGGTGCGTACAGTTAAGATATATCCTTCCCCAGTCCCTACAACCCTCAACCCCTAATTTGTAACCCCTGAATTTGAGCGATTTTTATTTTTTTCGGTTTTTGCCCCTTGCCACGCCGCCAGTTCTATCTGGATGTATTAGATTGAAACTGATTCTGAGTATGATGGAAAAATTTTGACGCAAAACTCAATACACAACCTCAAGGCAGCAGATATGCAGGTTGTTATAGGTACCTTGGTGTTTCTAGATAAAATACCTAATAGCTTAAGTACTATCAAATAAGAATAACACATCAATGTGTAATGATAAGTAGATAGATAGATAGATAGATAGATAGATAGATGCTTTATTGTCTTCGGATCATAGAAATGATATAAGACTCGTCAGGCATATCTCTATGAGTACATTATTATCTACAAAAATTAAAAATATAGTTAAGTATAAGTACATAAATTAGTCGGTTAAAAATGGATAAAAAACACAGTTTAGTCGAGAAAACAACAGATACAATAATAATAAACAGAACAATGGTGTAAAAGAAGTAAGTACAACAAAAATAGAAAAAAAATAATAATAGGTACGCATATACGAGTAAATATATACACACATATATACACATACATAATACATATATGTATACACATATACACATATACACATACATATATATATATATATATATAGACACACATACATATACACATATACAGCCATAGTTGCCTATTTAATTTTTTGGTGCATCACTCTTACCCTGAAAGAAACTCGGTTACTGAATAGTAGCATCTTTCTATTAACAGACTCCTCAGCTCTTTCTTGAACCTATTTGAGCATCTAATATCTTTTAGTATTGATGGCAACTTATTGAATACCTTGGTGCAGGCGTAGGCTGGTGATTTTTCGAACATTGACAGTGTATGCGAAGGTATACTCAAGTCCTGTTTCGCTCTAGTGTTGTAGTTCGTGTTTAAGTCCTTGTTCTGCAGAAACTGGCCCCTGTGATTGAAGGTGTAGAGGGCGCATTTATAAATATATATACTCGGAAGCGTTAGCAAGTTATTATGCTGAAATATTGCTCTACATGATTCTCTCCTTTTAATGTTAAATATGAGCCTTACAATACGTTTCTGCAAAATAAACACTCTAGACGCGGTGCATGCTTGTCCCCAGACGATGGTGTGATTTGACAGATGCGAATACACCATTGCGTAGTACACATCTATCAGGGTTGATTTGGGGACATTTGGCTTTAATTTCAATATCGCATAGTAGGACCTATTGATTTTCCTGCATACACTGTCAACTTGTTGCTTCCAATTTAATCCTGCATCCAACTCAATACCCAGGAAGGTCGTAGAGTCTGAGATAGTTCTGTTAATGAGACGTGGAGTACTAGAGTAAAAGTGAACAACTACCGTCTTGTCAGCATTCAAGATCAGACGATTTGCTTGGCACCACACTTCCATCTCAGATTTTATGATTCCAATGTTAAGGTACAGATCTTCAGGCGAATCTGCAGTTACTACAGCCGATGTGTCATCAGCATAGTTCACTACTGCACCTGAGAGCTTCAGATCGTTTATAAATAAGATGAAAAGAAGTGGTGACAATACAGATCCCTGAGCTGCACCTATATTTATTTTATAGGTAGCTGACTGCGCATCGTTCACTCTTACTCTAAGTTCTCTGTCTGTCAGGAAAGACACTAGCCAGTCCAGCAAGAAGTCTCTAATACCTATATTGAAAAGTTTCTCCCTTAGCAAATCTACATTAATGATATCAAACGCTTTGGTCAAGTCGAAAAATACTCCAGCAACTAGATGACCCAAGTCTATTGCTCGGTATATGTGGTTCATAAACTCAAAAGAGGCTGTCTCAATCGAGCGTGATTTCCTGAACCCATGTTGGTTATTGGAGATGATGTTGTATTTTTCAGTATAGCTGGCTATGCGCGCGTGCAGTACTTTCTCAAATATCTTTGAAAAAACTGACAGAAGAGATATTGGACGATAGTTTTCGACTTGAGAGGGATCTCCTTTTTTCAATATAGGTACCACAATGACCAATTTAAGATTTTTAGGAAATTTACCTTGATGCACCGACATGTTTATGAGCACAGCTAGTGGACCTGCAATTTGATGACACACACTTTTAACTATTCTTGTTGACACACCATCACTTCCACACGACTTATTATTTCGAAGGTTGTTTATCACATTGGTCACTTCATCTTCGGTAGTTTCGCTGTAGAACATTGACTGAGCTAGTGAGGTTGTTGACAGACTTGTAGTTGTGGGCTGTCCTCCAAAGTGTACATGGAGCTTCTTCTCTGCTATTGTAGAAAAATACCTACCAAATGCGTCGGATGTACCTTCGCTTCGCAGATCTCCAACGGATTCTATATTTAAGATTATTTGATTGGTACAGCTGCTTCGTCCTAGTTCTTTGTTTACAATTTCCCATACCTTCTTCGGTTTATTTTCTGCATTTTCAATTAGATGTTCATGATATCGTTTTTTAGTAGTTGTTAGTAGTTTTCTGTGTTTACTTTTTCTTTGTAGGTAATGTTGTCTTAGTTCGGAGTTATCTTTATTATTTTGCAGGAGGGTGTGTATTTCCCTCAAATTTTTACTGGAGGATCTTATTTCCTCCGTTATCCAGGCTTTAGTGTGTGAGTACTGCTTAAAAATCGCTACTCTTTCTGGACACGCGGTATTAAAATGCCATAAGAAAGTATTGATGAAATTTTCAAACGCCGTGTCTATATCTTCATCTTCAACTATCGACCAGTGTTCTTGAGACAGGTTGGCTTTAAGATTCTCAAGGTTTTCACTTTTTATTGTTCTTATCCGACGTGACTTGCTAATGTTTTTAGTGGATTCGCTGGTTGACGTGATGGAGATCGAGAGCATTTGGGCAGTGTGGTCGGATATATGTGGATCAAATACTGTACAAGTGATGAATTGTGGACTGAGATTTGTCGTCATGTAGTCTATTGACGTATTGGATATTGTGTTATTCCTGCTGATAGCGTAGCGTGTAGGTTCGTTGCAGTGATTTACAAGGTTGAACGAATCTAAAATATCTCGAAGCATCATGGTATTTATAGTTGGGCGAGAATAGTCAATATAATAGGGCATATCATTCGAAAAATTAACTTTGAAATGTGAATCAAAATTGAGACACTCTGTGCATATTTCAGAAATATGTCACCAGATACCATACACATATGATAGTCGATAAGTAGATTTGTTTGAATAGTTTTCGTTTACGTTTGGGACACCCTGTATACTCTGATGCTGCACAACTCCAGAGCGTAACATTTTTATCGACTCTCCTATAATACGTATGATTACATAGTTGGAAATACTTTAGAAAAGCTTCTAAACAGGAAGGTTTATGTAATATGTAAAGTGATTCGTTCGTCATTTATTTAATTATTTGACAATTTGATATTTTAAGGACTTAAAGTTTCACCACTTATGAACTAGACTGCAAAAGTTGCAGGGCTAAATTAGAGAAAGTGGGCGTGGTTAGTTCACGTTGCGGGGAACTGTATGTATTACCAAACGCTGGTAGGGTAGTCGATCCCTGATTTATTATGTGGTGGAACGTTTGAGGTACCCAGGAACATATCATTTTGCTGAAGAGATGAGCTCACAAACTTGTTTGACAAACGCATTTTCCTCTCAGTGACCCTACTCCCTCATATTGAGAATTAGGGCCCCTAATGTGTGACCCTGTGATGTATACAGTTTATCAGCATTGCAAGCTCAAACGAAAATATCGAACTTAGTGATTTTAGGATCAATTATGGCAATGCGCCGCTCCAACTGACGAACGTCCTTATCTTTATTCTTCCCGTTACATCATTTATTTCTTCATTTTTTCTTCTCTCTGGCTGTATCATATATAGGCATCTATGGTATACCTGACAGACCTTGAACAAATATCTTAGTGACCGTTTCGACAAAAAATAGACGAATAGAAGATTTTCCGTTAATAATGTGAACTTGTTTTTGAGTCATGTTTCTTGGAGTCAGTGGAAAATAACTTGAATGATGAAAATGACAATGACTTGTGATTCCTTTAAGGCCCGTATCGTCAGTCGTCCCTACAATTGTAGGGCGCCTTTATGACCTCCTTCATCGTCATAGTTTTCTACTTCTCCATGTCAGCGCTCTATTTTGAGGTTATGTCACAAATATCTATTTGCATCAAATTGTGCTTGCTTTTGAGTTATATCATGTTTTATGAGCCTAAAATTTCCTACAATTTAAAAAGAAAACATATCTTTACAATAGGAGAGCGCTGACGCTGACACGGGACAAGTGTAATCTAGAAATTTTTGAAGGAGAGAAAGGAGTATGACAATCAAGGAGGCCATAAACGACTTACCATACGGGCCTTAATAGTGGAAAGTTGCTACCTTATACAGGGTGTTTTCACAGTTGAGTCATTTATTTTAACTGCTTACAGGAAAAAGTTGAGATAACAAAAATAGCCTATATAAAAGCTGCATAATAAAAGGAATAGTAAAAGATTACAAATTAAAAAAAAGAATATTACACAGATTTTTTTGATATTCTCGACCACTGTCGTGTATAATCTTAGCGTTTCTGTTGACTTCGCCGAATTTTTTATACGTTATGTGACTCGGCGTCCTGAACAAATGCCCTAATGGGCAGAGGCTCCAACACCCAATGAGTCCCAAGATATAGGGCGAGATTTTGTAGTAACCAAGGAATGCAAGACTCATGTAAATTATTGAATTGGGCTTTAGATATCGAAGTAAGATAAGTACAATTTTCATCAGTCAAATTATCATTGTCAAGCGAGTGTATATAAAAGTTCCTCAAACGAAATCCTTTTTCATCGAGGTCCTATGAACAGACTCGAGACGCTTGAGGGACGTAAATGTTACTCTTCAAATATATTTTTAACTCGAGCCTTAATACTAAGCCGGTGCAAATGTATACTCAGGTGATTACATATCATACATGTTTCAGAGGTTTTTGGTCTAAGGACATTCAACCTAAAAAATTCGGGATTTTGCAATGCCGCTTCGTCTCGTGTAAGTAATAAGTCACAGTTAAAACAAACACGTGATATATCGTCTATCACAAAAGCAGAGTGGTTCAGCTCCTCACGGTACCTCATAGCAAACTCCACTTTTGGATTGCTGAAGTTTCTCACAAGTCGCATGGTTCGAATCGCGAAGACTTCATTACACACATAACATGGCATGAGCTTCGCCACGCTCGCTGCTATAGTACTCATATAGAATGCAAGATGCACAGCTCAAAATTAAAACTATAAACGTAATGCTAAAAATAACGAAATTAAACCAGTATGAAAGCTCAAAACGAAAAGGGGAAAAGGAAAACGAAAACAAAAAACGAGAGATCAAAAACGAAACACGATTAACGATAAACGAAATATGATAAACGACAAACAAAAATTATATAATGCAATAGAAAACTAAACAGAAAATGCTTGCGCAGCACTCAGTAATGAACTGTTTGTAGATTGCAACAAGTAAGGAATAACCTAAATATGTCCTCTCACATCAACGTATTGGATCCAATGTGCGGCTGCGCATGTAGCAGATTCGGCGGCCTACCTGCTACTAAACTTCATTGAGTCTAATTCTTTCAACCCCAATGGAAAAGGGATGTGGTTCCAATTATATGTGATCTTTGAGACATTTGTTCAGATGACGCGATTCATGAGATTTCAAAAATTATTCATATCATATTAACCACTCTTCTAGATAGAGCAGATAGCTGAGTAAATCCGACGTCCCATTATACCGAATTGGTCGGCCTACATCTTAGGATACTGAGTTTTGGGACCTGTGACCATCAAGGAATTTGATTAGGTTGCAGAAGCACATTACATATTAAAAAACTTATCGAAATTAACCGAAACCACTCTTTCACTTGAAGCAGATATTCGAGTATTATACTGACTCAGACGGCCTATTGAGACCCATTGTGTTTTGCGGAATGTGTTCATCAAGTCATTTATTCAGGACGCCAAAACACATAACATATGAGTAATCCAGCAAAATTGACCGAAACCTCTCGTCCACTTAAAACAGATATTGAGTAAGGCCGATACTCCATTATGCCGACTTGGACGGCCTATATCTTGGAACCCGTTGAGGTTGGGGGCCTGTGACCATAGAAACATTTTTTCAGGATGCCAAGACGCATAATGTAACAAAAATTCAGCGAAATTAACCGAAAACACTATTCCCATAGGCATGTCCTTTGGTAAACTTTTTGAGTTATTGTTTAGTTAGATCCGTTGTCTTTTAATAGTACGTACGCTTTCATGTGTTTGATTATTTTGTGCAAAAAATGGCCCATGTTTACGAAAACAATGAACTAGTGGACATACTATAATAACAGCTCGGCAGAAATGAATATTTTACGAAATTATTTTGTATGCAGACGAGTCCCATTTACTCGAAATGGAACGCATAGTTTCCACAACAATAATGTTTGGGCAGTAGAAAATCCTCACGCTGTAAAAAGAACTCATTTTCATCATAGATTTTCATTAAATGTTTGGGCTGGCGCGGTAAATGGCATACTTATTTGACTCGACTTTTTTCCACCTCGACTGACCGCTGAAATTTATTTAGATTTTCTTCAACACAATCTGCCATAATTATTAGAAGATGTTCCTCTAAGTGCGAGACAGAATATGTGGTTCCTACATGATGGGACTTCACCATATTTTAGACAAAAGGTTCATGAACATCTAAATAAATAGTTTCCGAGCAGATGTATAGGGCGCAATGGACCCATTTCTTGGCCTGCTCGCTCCCCTGATTTCACGCCTTGCAATTTTTTTTCTGTGGGGCTATTTGAAAGAATTGGTGTATCATGATGGATCAGTACACCAGGATTTTATTTTCGAAGCTTATAAAGAGTCGTGGATTCGCCGAGCAAGATTTTGCGTTAATCGAACAAATGGGGACAATTTTGGATTGATTTTGTAAAAATGGTATCCATTTAAATTGATAATGATTTTTTATAAGTAATTCTTAATAATTTAAACTAACTCTCTTATTATGCAACTTTTATATTGGTAGGTGATTTTTTGTATATCAATTTCTTTTGACGAGTTCTACAAGCTGTTAAAATAAATGGCTCAACTTTGAAAACATCCTGTATACAGGGTGACTTTGAAGTTGAGTCATTAATTTTCAGATAATGATTGTAGAAGGAAGATAAAACAAAATATGTGTGTAAAAATAAAAAAAAATTAAAAAAAATGTTACCTTGTTTTATAAAGTATCCTCCCGACAAGTATTTCAGTGCGGACCTGTATTTGATCGTGCGGTATTGGAGCACCGGCATGCCCTCCCCTGTGAGGTCTTAAGTCACCTGATTCACGAGCTCTTTGTACTACATTAACAAAGGCAAGAGGGGTTGGTTGCACTCGATTGGGAAACCGATCCGCATGAATTCGTGATGCCGCGGCAGCATTTTGTAAAGACTCCCCCCCCCGTAAATAAGAATCATGTCCACAAGTTCAGCATTTTCGTAAACATGTGCCATTTTTTATTTCGTTTGAGCCACGCAACACACACCACTATTCACTCACGCGTTACCGACTGACACATTGGCTGAATACAACTAAATAAAATTGTAGTAAAAACATCGTGATAAGCGTTTCAAATTCTTTCGCTTTTTTGTTTCCGATGCGATGAACCGATAAGGTGATATTATTATTGAGACAGGGCGGTACTCAAACTTCTAAAGGGCTATAACTTTGTTACTTTAATTTTACCAGAAAAACGGAAAAGTAAAAACACATTTCTTTTGATCAGATCTACTCACTGTTAAAATAAATGACTCAACTTCGAAGTCACCCTGTATATATCGTTATCCCTTATGCTCAAATAATGTTTTGTTATCCATGCATTTTTTGTTTGAAAAATTAATGACAGCAAAAGGCTCCCTATTCAATATTCATTGAATCGATCGGTCAGTATAAATCAACGTCACCGCATTCTTGTTTTGGCGGCACTCTATGACAATATTTGATATGTACCTAATGGAAGAATTGTTTTGTCCTTTGGCTGTAAAATGTTTTACATGAATCGCCCAGATCCATTTACAGGGATTTGTTGGTAATATTAATAGCGATTCGCGGATCCGTAATGGAGTACTGTTGCTTTGTTTGAAGGCTCAATGGTTTTGTGTTAAATATAAACGTTTCCAAAGCTGAAACTTTTTCCATTCGAATTTTTTAGATAGTAACTGTTTTATTCGCTCCATTAGAGAGTTAATCTAAATGAACGCTATTTTTCAGTGCTTTGTTCATTGGTAAAAAAGTGTAATTACTACGATATGGTGCATGAAATTGAGCCACGTCGAAAAAATAGTTTCAGAATCCGAAGATGTAAAAATATATTAATCCGAAGATGTACAAATATATGAAGTTTCTCAAACTACCTATTTATTGAATAGGCCAACTTAGTGAGCTAAAATTCCTAATACTGAAATTGATACACGAATACTACCTTTCAAGTGACGCCCAGCCACAGTTTTTCACCTTCGGAGAGGGGGGCGATCATGTAATACATCATTTTGAAATTTCTTGTCCGTCCTTAGTAATAACCCTGAAGTATAAATTTATATACTACATTGAATATATTATTAGATAACTACCAATCAAACTTATCATCAAAAAGCTATAGTATGTATTATCAATTTTTATTTTGGAGGGGCCTATCCAAATGTGCGATAAGATATGAATCATTAGGTTAAAAAAGTGGTTTTTGAGTCTTTAAATAACCATGCCAGCCTCGAAAAATGCCCATGGATTAATTGTATGGGGCTGGTTGACTGAATTGATCCATTAATTAACTCTGTTTTACATGTTCGTAACTAACGTTTTTATCAGATAGTCTAGCTTGTGCTGAACAGAATCTTTTATGAATTGATGATTGATCAATGTTTTCCGATTTGAACTTGAATCCAATCTACAGCTTTACTGATGACAACATTGTACATGCAGGAATTCAGAGCCTATCTCTGCCGGTGAGCTGAGGATACTACAAACGACATTCTCTCGGACGAGAGACCTGAAGGTTATATCTGCTTGGGGACGCAACAATCATATACAGTTTAATGCTTTCAAAACACAGTATAATACCTTAAGGGACAAAAAGCGTTCTGGCGATCATCCGGTTTCGATGGATGGCTGAGCTGGACATTACAGAAAAATTAAATAAACTTAATTTGCAGCTTTAGGGGAAAGACAAAGAACTAGCAGAAATGATTTCTGATATGAAAGCGTTTATCAAAAAGCTTGAGTTTTGGGAACAAAATTTAATCGATGGCAATACCAGGCCTTTTCCTGTTCTTTCAGAAAAGATATCTCAAAGTCCATTAAAACCATATGACAGTAAATATCATCTAGAAATAGTCTCTAACTTGAAGGATAACTTTAAAAATCATTTCAAGGATTTCAACGAAATTGCTATAGTGGCTATTGTTGTTTCACCCGTCATGGAAATTGATATCCAACAGTTTGCAACTTCTGTTACGCAGAATTTTAGCGAAGACATCGCTGCGACAGAAATGAAAGTTACTGTGTTTCAAAATGTTTTGGTTTAAAATCATTAGTCTCAAATACAAAATGTATCTGGCCTCCAGCAAGTAAAGATAAATATTCAGTTTTTTTGTCGTGAGGCCTTGAAAGTGAAAGCGTTATTTTGTTCAGCCTATTTGCGTGAATCTTCTTCTTCAAATATGAAGTTTATTAAAAACAAATACCGTAATCGACTTACAGATAAACATTTGGATAATTGTATATGAATGATGGTCTCAAATTATACTCCAAACATAAAAAAGACTGTCAGTGTGTCTGACTAGGCTTCTATTGAACACGCATTCTTTGTTTAAAATAGTGCGTTGATTTTTTAATTTCAGTTACATTTGTTAAATCATATGTGAAATGCCATTGTAGCTGACGAAAAATTTAGCTTATTTTTCAAACACCAATTATCAAAGTAGCTCAACACACTGAAAAGGTTGGCGACCACTGCCCTAGGATATCGAGATTATGGAATCTACACGATGAGGTTTTTTCCACTTCTACTAACATTAGGCAAATCAAAAATCGCATCAACAAAGTTACTTTAAGCTCCTCAAAGCACCCGCGGTGCCCTGACATTTGGGCTTTTGTCTACGAGGCTGCTCCGCTGTGAAGAGAAAACATTAGTAAGAAATAATATAACGATAACACAACAAATACAGTTGCAAACATTTTAGGAAACAATTTCCTGTTTTGTGGCCTAACAGAAAATAATAAATAACATAGTTACAAGAGAAGCGCGTGTTATTCGGTAGATTAGGAGAGTGAATGAAAAATACTGTAAAAGAAGGAGGAATTTTGACCTGATTCCCTGTGCTGAGCATAATAATGTTACTTAATGAAGTGGAACATGTCATGGCCTGCGAGGCGTAGGGTTTTCTACAAACACGGTCTTGAAATAAAACTAGTAATTTCTTTATTTGTGACTACATTAAGAAACCATTTCTTCATCTAAAAAGAAGCAGCAATGGAGAAACATAGCTCCAATATGATAAAACATTTAAGCAAGTTAATTATAAAAATTATAGGAAAAAATACTGATTTGTACAAAGAAATTCATGGGTATGTGGCAAAACAAATACATATTCTTTTTAATACCCTATATATTTTAGTATTCCTTGAAAGGCCCTTACTAAAGGAAGAAGTTCATAATCAAGTTTTTGGAGCTAAGGCATACTTTGTCCGAACAAACTTTCCGAGCAGTGGGTGGTGGTGTTCACTTATTTTAAATTGTAACTTCTGGAAAATTACAGATAGCTCGAAAATTTGGTAATTCAACTCTCAAAAGATGCAGTAAGAAAATAATGTTCACAAAACGGATAACAAAAAACAGTAAGAACATACAGGGTGTTATTTAAATTTTTTGAGAAAGCTTTTCTGTATAGGTAATGGACAAATTTTCATCAATTTTAAATGGCGAGAAACTACACGTATGTGATATGAAGTTTATTTTGATAGAAAGACTGCTAGTCTTTTGCAAAAGTGTATGACTTACTAGTTGTCGAAGCTTTTTCGAACAGTAGATTCTCTAGCTCCAGAGGTACCGAATATGCATGCTATATCAATCTTTTCTCTTTGAAAAAACATTTCACATAATATGAAAATATACAAGGCACCTCATTTCAAAGAATGTATGTATTGTCATATAATTGTGAGTCACCCTATAGAGAGCAGCATATTAAAAAATAATAAAATAATAATTTATTTCATTGTTGAATAGAACAGAAAATTCTATAACAAATGAAAAGGTCATAAAAATAGTGGTGACGAGTTGAAAACGTATAAAAACATAGATCTAAACAAAAAACTCCTCCAAGGTGTAGAAACATTTGTCTATCAAAAAAAGTTTTAGTTTTCTTTTGAAAACAGCTATATTTGATTCATTCCTAATATCATATCAGCTTATTAAAAATCTTACATCCCATATACCTGCATGTTTTTTGGTATGCCGTAGTTCGATGTCTCGGCGGGATTACAAGCAGCTTAGACCTAGTTGGATATTCGTGCTGGTGTTTGATGACTTCAAATTCGCGCTTATTTTTGGAAACAAACAAAGCCAACTCATAAATGTAAATACCTATAACAGTCAACATCTTTAGTGTTCTAAATTATTCTCTACACGATTGGCGCCAACCAAGGTTATCAATAATTCTAATGGCATATTTTTGCAGCAGGAGTACTCTTAAAGTTAGTGAACTACTTCCCCAATTGAGAATACTATACCGGATATGACAGTTGACAGTGACATAGTATAAAGTTTTTAAAATTCGTTTACTGCACTGCTTTGCTAAGAATTTCAAGCCATAGCAACTCCTTCGCAATCTATTGCACAAACACTCAACGTGGAACCCCCACGACATCCGACAATCAAGTATCATCCCCAGCATGTTAACTGAATTAGATGATGGAATAGCTCTTTTAGTACGATCAAAAATGTTGAAATCTTGTTCATCTTTTAATGCGAATTTCATAATGCTGGTCTTTTCTGTGTTTACTCGGAGGAAGTTATTTTCAGACCATTTAATGATTCTGTTGTATGCTCTCTCAGCCGTTTCCGGCAGCTCGGTGATGTTTGGACTGGTAACCAAGATATTGGTGTCATCTGCATATGCCACAACCTTATATTCAGGACCAGCTCCAGATATAAATTCGGACAAATCGTTAGCATACAACAGAAACAAAAATGGTCCTAGAATTGAACTCTGTGGCACACCGATGTTTGCTTCTGATGTTTCACTTTTGGTACTGTTGACCCAAACGCGTAGTTTTCTTTGTGTAATATACGAGCGAAATAGCTGCAATGGCAAGCCACGTATTCCATACCTGTGCAGTTTGAAAAGAAGTAGCGCATGGTCCACATAATCGAACGTACGAGAGAAATCTATGAATAAACCACATATATGTTTTTTATGATCTAGTGCAGCCACACAAAACTATGCAACACAGTTTCAGTGCTTCTTTTTAATTGATTCTCCATGTTGAATTCAAACACCTTAGATGTACTTGAAAGCAAGCTGATGCCTCTATAATTGGCATAGTCATTTGGATCATTCCGTTTGTAGATAGGTATAACCAAAGCTTATTTCAAACAACTTGGAAAAGTTCCCTGTTCACAAGAAAGATTAATTAGGTATGCTAATGGCGAACAGATCTCCACGATACATTTCTTGAGCAAATTATTTGAAATTAAGTCAAAACCACTCGAGTTAGAGTTTTTCAACTGAGAAACCAGATAGCACACATCACTCTCTGTAACTGGTGACAAATACATCGACTTAGAAAGCATTTTAATCGTAGTACTGGAAAAGTTCTTATCGGCAGTATGGTTTTTCACATCTAATGTAAAATGCTCATTAAATTTGGTTGCTAAAATTTGATCTGGTACTTGTTCACCATTCTTAGTTATATTTATTTTCTTTTTTTTGTATGTTATGAATAATCTTCCACATGCATTTACTACGATTGCTTGAGGAATCGATTTTAGAATCTATACGTTGTTGCCTATATTTACTAAGTTGTTATCTATAAGTTTTTGTAACTTGTTTACAAAGTTCTTTGTACCTGCCATCAGCCTTTGCCAAAGAATGACATAACGTAACGCTGTCTCTCAGTTCTACTAACTCGACTGGCAGAACCACTTTCTTCCGTCTTTCAAGGCGTATTCTTCTATAAGGAAATGAAACATTGAAATGATACAACAGGATGTTAAAGAATGTATCAGAAGCGCTTTCCGTAGAAAACTGTTGGTACATTTCGAACCAGCTTTCTTGACTCAATTTTAGTCTGAAGTTTTGTATATTCTGTTCAGAAAGGTTATCAAAGTTAGAAGCATACAGCTGCATGAAATTTTAGTGAATAAATTTTTTTCTAAAATATTTAAAATAACGCAGATATCGTCCGATTACTCAATAAAAACTCACCCTCTATGCCCAAGGGATATAGTCCGGAAACACATAGTGAATGCCGGAAGCATTACTATCAGCACTCAGGTAAGTAGTTACATCGAACATGTCTTTCCATTGCCTTTGCGTGACGTCCATTCGATCTTTATGTAGAAAGTATCATCTATGACTCTCCTCCAAAGTTATGTAATATTTCAAATACGGAGTCAAGTAATCTGTCATTTCCGTTGCTACTGTGGCACATATAAGAAAGCTTCATAGTTGTTAGAAGTATATTATTCAGTTGCAGTCCTCAGAATAGTCATCAGAGAGCAGAAAGAAGGTTGAAATTCACTTTTAGAAGTCGTTCAAGGAAAAAGGAGCCAGTGGACTTTATGTGATTGTGGGAGATGAGGAAAGTTTTTGTACTAATAAACTATTTTCAATAGCTTATAAGCCTTTGATTCCAGAAACTTTTTGAACTGGTTAACTTAAGCCGATTGTTTGTTGGTTCGAAAGGAATATGGAGATAAAACCGCTTTAAGTGTCTACGAAAGTTACGCCTGCTGATTATTATGAAGTGGAAACTTTATTTAATCATAAGTTCCGTCAATAACCTTTGCAGATTATGCACACATCAAGGGATGATTCTAAGATGAGAACAGTTTACATATTATGTCAACATAGGTCCGATAATGCTTTGTTTTCAAGATACAGGTTATTAAAATTTTCTCAAATATTTTTTTTTCGAGAAAAACCTCAATGATATGCCAATCGGCTTTGTTGAAAGTGGCTAAAATTTTTGGGTGCGCAAATGTAACGTTGTCCGACTGATCGATGTCTGTTCTCTAACGGACAGCTTCGGTACCCTTTTGCACCGACGCAACGGACTCCTGGCAGTCTGACTTTTTTGTACCACTATATATGTCAACGGTTTTTGCTGGCTGAGAAAATGGATTAAAATAGTATTTATTATTTAGTATAATGAACAGTTAGGATGCTGCGGTAGACTTGGACCAAAAACATTTTGTGATTTTTTTTGCTACTGTGCTTTGAACATTGTATGTAGTTTTCGTATCTACATTTGTTTATGAAGTACGAGCCATAAATGCGCTTAGTGCTATTTATGGACTACAAAACTTGAAGAAAAAAGTTAAATGGTCTTAGAAATTGAACTCGCTACCTTCTGGTTAAAATGTTTTGCTATGTTTTATCCTTACCTATGCGACACATACAATCTGGGTACGTGCAATCTTCTCAGGGACTATTATTAAGTATATTCTCAAATTATCAGCAGAAATTGTTCACATCGAGAAAAGTTTTACGGCTGTTACAAAAATATATTATATATATATATATATATATATATATATATATATATATATATATATATATATATATATATATATATACCTGTATATCTATATATAGATATATATATAAAACTGAATTCCTATTTCACGTGGTCACGCCATAACTTGAGAACGACTTTACCGATTTCATTCATACTTTTTTTTAAGTTTCCTAATGATATATAGAAGGTTCTTAGTGGAAGAAAGATCAAGAAAATTGCGCTGGAGAATGGCCAGTCATTGAAAACCTAATGATTATTAATTTAAGCTAGTCGCGTTTGGCAGTTAGCATAGAGGCATTTACTGGCAGCTCAGTTTTTTTTTTGGAAAAACGCTCAGACCCGTTGATTTTGTTCTCGAGGGGGACACAAGTTTGTCAAAGAATCACGTTAGCACATGCAACCTCCTAAGCGGGTCACCCCCCTCCTGGGCGGGGGTGACGCCAACCTCAAAATCTTAAACGGAAAGGGGGGTCAAGTGATACCTTATTTTAAAGGTCTTTCAATTCCCTTTATAATGACATAAAATTAATGTAATTCAGTTCAGTAGTTTTGAAGATTTATTGATTTAAAGCTTAACTAAAACTAATACATCATTATTAGTAGAGATCAATACCTTTGGCAGCAAAGTAATTTAAAAATGAAGAATGAACCGACCCGTTAGGCAAGTAAATGTTGAAAATGGCCACCATGACTTTCCATGCAATAATGAAGATTTTGCTCAAAACGTTGCCGCACATTTTGCAATATCTGAGGAGTAATTTGAAGGCACTTATTCACAATTCTTTGTCGCAGGTCTTCTAATGTTGTTGGCTGAGTAGCATAGATTTTGCTTTTTAAATGACCCCACATAAAGAAATCCAAAGGTGATAAATCTGGCTGATTGGCGGCCATCCAATGACACCTCTTCTACCAATCGGAAACGGCTGATCTAAATATTGTCGAACACGTAATGCGTAATGTGGTGGGGCACCATCCTGTTGGAACATCAACCTATTCGCAATGTACCGCCGATCATTATGATTTTCAATTATGGCTGTTGATGCAGGCATCTTCCAGTAATTCCAAATGTATTTCATCGGTCAAATTTCCAGGTAAGAAAAAAGGACCAACTAAATGATCGCCAAAAATACCAGCCCAAACATTTAATTTTTGTGGCTGCTGTGTATGAACCTCATGATAAATTCTGGGATTAGAATCAGACCAATATCGGCAGTTATGACGATTTACTACGCCATTTAAGAAAAAGGCACATTCGTCGCAAAAGCAAGTGTTGAATAGAAAATGTTCATCGTTTATTATTGGTTCACTCATATCTTCACAAAATTGTAATCGCCGATCAAAATCGTCTTCATTAAGTTCTTGTACCAGGTGAATTTTATACGGATGAAAACTATGGGCCTTTAGAATCCGTTGGACAGTACTTCGACTAACACCACACACAGTCTCCAATTTGCGGGTACTTATCGTACGATCTACATAAACTTGCCCTAAAACCCCCACTTCTATTGGTTCGTTCCTTATGGGATTTTCAATGTGCGTTTTTTTTGGCGACTGACCCAGTTTCTCGAAATTTAGCTACAAGTTCCAGAACATATTTTCGATGCACGTTCCTGTTCTCATGTCGCTCATTAAATACATATTTCTGCTGTTCTATTAGCGCGCTGATTATTTCCGAAGAATATTTCTATAATTTTAACTCTTTCTGCTGTGGAATATACCATGGTTAATTTATGTAATAAAGCGTTACAAGTTATTTTAGCAACAAAGTTTGGTCAAATCACTCGCAAACTATGTACTAAATTCCTATTTAAAATAAGTACGAGATATTTCCTTCTTTGTCCAAGAAATAACTGTTTTGCCACAAAAAAACGCTCCAATAGCTATTTTCAACAACAAAATGATAAACAAACCATGGGCGTAGTGAAGAAAAGCATTTACTTATTAAGTAAATTCTTTTAGTCAAATTTCTTCTGAAAGTAGTACAAACTAATCTGATGTACCTATTAAAGTCTACTTTAAGCTTTAAATCAATAAATCTTCAAAACTACTGAACTGAAGCTCATGTATTTTACATCATTATAAAGGGAATTGAAAGACCTTTAAAATAAGGTATCACACGACCCCCCTTTCCATTTAAAATTTCAGGGTTGGTGTCACCCCCGCCCAGGAGGCTCAACGTGTTAACGTGATTTTTTACCAAGCTTGTGTCCCCCTCGAAAACAAAATCGACGGGTCTGAGCGTTTTTAAAAAAAAAACTGAGCTGCCAGTAAATGCGTCTGTTTCGTTTTCGATGCGCCACCCTGTATAAGATATCTAAAGAGCCATAACAAAATATCAAATATTTAAACGTTTTTCCAAAATATTTCAATCCCTACCTACAGCAGGATCCAGAATTATTAGTTTGGCTGATATTTCAATAACCTACAAGTAAACCAAAGTTTTTATCAGAAGTGGTGTTAGGTGAAACGTGTTCATCTACAGGACTAACACGAGAAGTCGTAAAGCGTTTCACTTTACTTCAAAAGCATGGTCTGATAGCTAACAGCATACCACTAATAGTATAAATCATTGAACGGAATATCCTATTTACCTTAGGTCTAGACGTCCATGATCATTTATGGCCTTAATAGAACATTTTTCTGACCTGATTCATTATTTCTGCCAGCATTACTGCAAATGTGGATATTAAAGTTGTTGGTTATCCTTACCGTCGAACTACACAACTAACATGCGACATAATACATTATGATAATGCACGAGTACGTTTAGGGTTCGCGTAAGTCTGGTTCACGATGCATTGCAGTAAGAAGTAAAGAGCAAAAAGCCGTAGAACGCGTGAGAAGGTATGAGGGAAATGTCTGTCTACAAGAAGAAAATATCACGAATACCTGTACACCTACGTATGGTAGACATTGCATTATTTGTGAATAGCGGTGGAAGCAAAAAATACTATACGACGGACGCGACTGAAATAAAGAGCTTTATGCTCTGACCATCTTGATATAATGCGGAGCTATTGAGAGAGAAAGCTCTCAGGGTTCTTAATGTTTCGTCATCTGTAATACAAATTCCATCCAAAGATACTCAAGGAATCTCGAGTTTGCTTAAATGGACTGCCGTAGAAAGGAAATAACGTTTCGTTCCTTAACTTACGTGGTTTGGATTGTGCCAATATTCGACAGGCGCTGCATTATTTTGTCTTCTTCAACCTGAGCAAAGTCAATCAAACATTTGTTGCTGAACAGTAAAACGTATTAGTTGTAGTTGATTTGTCTAGTTTTATTCTGATATAAAGTGGATTCAACATACTTTCTTACAATGTAAATCAGCGTACGTACTATACATATCAATCTCCCTTTTATACTGGAGCACAATTATTCCGTAAAGCTCGCTGTCTAGACATCCCATCCGTCATTAACGTCACAGTGCTGCAACGGCTGTTTTGCTATTATTTGTCTAAGTCACTGCAAACCGCATTTCGCTAACATGTCTTGTGGGTTACAGGGTGTTAGGATACTATATCGAGTACAAGATGTGATGCATAAACATGATGCAAGATGAAGGTCGCATTTAACTTTTTTTCTGGTTCAGCATAAACTGTTGATTCCTATATGCACAGGCGAATTTAGAGGGGGACGCTGGGGCGCGAGCCCCCCCTAATAATCTGACATTTGATTTTGCAATCTAACACCATTGTGTTACTTTCTGTCACATCATGGTGACAGGCATACTAACTATAAGTTATAGCTATAGGAACTGAGCATTATGATTTTTTGGTATCCCAAATGCTGTCCTTCTTTGACATCACTTGTTTACTGCCCAACTGTTACGATTTATACGTACCTATATACGAGTATTGTGACTTGTGACAAATCTAAGTCTTTTTAATATATGAGCTATACAGATTGCACTTAAAAAGTGATTTATGCTCTGTTTGTTGCTCAATAGTAATTTGAAAAGTGTGTAAAGCTTGACTGATTTTGGTCGGGGTTGATGTTGCAGCGAAGCACTATGTTAGATGAATGCCTAAATTGGAAATAGACATTTATGAGATTTGTTTAGCGGAGCGCCTGTGGCCTGTCTAGAAACTGCGTCGATCGATGCTCAAAATCAATACCACACGTCCCGCATCACTTCTCGCGTATGTGTCTATTTATGTTGCTATATTGAATTCGTTTAAATCACAGAGCTGCTGCACTATACGTGACTATGTACACCTGTATTCCTGTACTTGTTTAGTACAAACATACATTATCAAAATAAGTACGATCTAACAGATATAGTTTTTTCCAAGGATTTCCAACATTTCTACATGCGATAAACACCGGTTCGAAAACTGAGAGAACAACTATGCCGTAAATCTAAATTCGACATCGAAAGTCTGAAAAATAACTGTACCATCTATATTGAACTTCAAAAACCCCAACCCCTACTGACCGGGGCTTGTTGTATATAAGTTGTTGTATCCAGCATATAACTTCTTCCCGTACAAGTGTGTACACGCGTTAAGGAATACCTCAGTACCATTTGCGGGGTGGCGGTACAAGTCCGCTAAGCTATGCAGTCGGTTATCTTACAAAACAAAGAAATTGATGTTGATGGATCCCTCGAGTACTAAGAATTCCGGATGTAAGCTCACGCCACTCTCAGAATGTCCGGGTGGAGCGTGGACTCGAGGGAACAACATCGAAGATAAAATTTGTTTCAAGAACATCTGCGGGATTAACAGTAACATTGCTGCTGTTCATCACTACTTGCAATCCAATCGCCCCGCCATGCTTTTTTTGGCGGAGACAAAAATCTCGAGGCAGCAACCGATTAACCATCTTAGCTTACCAAATTACGAGGTGCACTCCAGTATGAGAAAGAACGGGGGAGTTGTGGCCTATGTCCGCTGCAGTCTTTCCTGCTGCAGAGATGTTTCTCTGGAATCAGACCGGAAGGACATTCTGTGGCTTCGCCTCAACTCCAAAACATCCCCCAAATTTATTTGCTGCCTTTATAGCTCCCCTCGGACGACAACTGGGATGACCTTCTTGTATACCACGCCGTCAAGATCGACTGAACATCAGTCACTCCGCTTCAGAGGTAGTTCTCTTCGGTGATTTCAATGACCATAATTTGCTTTGATTGGGCTCAAACAAGACCGATGCAGCAGGTCGTGCAGTTAAAGTGTTCGCTCTTACTCGACGGCTGACCCAGCTGGTGACGGGCCCTACTTCTCTCAACCCGCATCTCGTCACATGCCATCCTTTCCTTTACAGCTCTGCTGTCCTGTCTCTCCTGGGTAACTCAGACCACTGTGTTGTGGAGGTTTAGGTTTCAGTCAGAACTCGCTGTTTCAGCAGAAACTCGCATAGACCGCAGAATTTGGCATTACGGACATGCCGACTGGGAGAGGCTCAGAGACTTCTTCTCTACCTTTCCTTGGAGAAATGCCTGTTCCACTGACGCGAATGCGTCGGCTGTCTGTTCTTCGGTAACCGAAACTATCCACGTCGGAATGGAGGAATACATGCCTCATACTGCTGATTGTGTCAGTATTTGAACTATTTACTTGATTTGTTTAATGGGCAGTTCAGAGTCTTGATCCTTAAGCTTATTACATACTAGTAGAAGCCGTTAGGCAATTTTTTTATAGGCAGTCTGGAGACGGTCTCAAGACACAATCTACAGATGGTCTCAGACATCCTTCTTTCTCTTGTCTAGCGTCTATACGATAATGTTAATTTTTTGGGTCTCATGTTCGTTTTCGCAATCAGACATTATTTTGTGTGGAATGAACTGGGATATGTCTTGGGGTCCCTCAGAATGTTTTATTTATTTTTTCTCGGTTAACAGAGCAATGCAGTTTTTTATGTTTGAATCTTTGATATTATTACAGTAGTTAATTATCGTTTGCGACCCCCCCCCCTAGACGAAATCCTGAATCCGCCCTTGCCTATATGCGAGAGGAATAAGATGTCGATAAGCTGGAAAGGTTTGGTTAGGGTCAGCAAAGCGGGTGCCATATCTTGAGCAGTATCAGAATCTCAAAGAAGGCAACATGCACACAGCTATTGCAAACCGCGGATTGCTTGCACTCAAAAATCTGAATATTACATAATTTGGCAGAAATTGCAACTAGACAGTTGCAGTTACGTGAGAAGGGTGCGAGAGGCAAAGCGGCGGTTGTTGTAAACAAGTTAAAGGAATCTCTTGAATCGAGTTTAAGTTGCCTAAGGTTGCTAGAACCTATAAAAGTCTCTTCTAGAAGATTGTTTAACATTTTAGAGAACATAAGGAAGGATCACACCGGCTATTTTTCGATGTATGGATGTCCCACTTGGTAGAAATCGAAGAAGAATCTCGACCAGTTCGTCTGGTAGTCCTAGAACGTGACTTAGAGGATCAAAGTCTCTTGGCCTATCGATGATTTTGACAGCCCGCCTTTGTGCATCAGATATGGACAGCGTAGTAGAAGTAACAGCACCTCCAGGTGAATAGATATCGAATGTTGAACGCCATCTTTTCAAAAAAATAAGTCGTTGCAATTGATCCTGAGATACCGTGCATACCAACTACGAGTAATTTAAATAGGTGAGAAAGAGCCGAGTCTATACAGGGTTTTTCAAATTCGACCCGCACCATTGGGAACTCGGAAACTGTAAGACATACGAAGTCGCTTAAAAAAGGGCAAAGTTGCGTATATAAGTAATCAACAAAATGCCTCTTAAAGAGTTTCGAAATTCAAAGTACTTCCGGAGAGAAACGGAAAAACAGAATTTTCCCAAAAATTGTTTTAAATTTTTCCTGACTTTATTTGTAGTGGGATTTCAAATCAATTTGCTTCAAGATGACATAATTAGAATTTCAATATGACGTTTTTTCTCTTGTCGTCCAGCATCAACTTCATTTTTTCTTATGGGCGCCATATTGGATTTTTGCACAGATGAATAAAGTTTTTAATTTTGATTCCAAAAATGTATAATACGTCATACATTGATATTACCAAACCTTAGTTATTTAAAAAAAAAACAGAATTTCCTATTTCAGATTTCATTTGTTACGCATACCAGCACGGGTATTACGTACCTTGAAAAGTGACATTAGGTCGTTTTTTTTGGTGTAACGTAGGTTTTTTTCACATAACGTAGGCTTTTCTACAACTTGTTGTGAACTCGTTTTGTAGTTGTACGTGTTGCCTAAACGTCACGATGCTACAGTTATCAATGTTTGGCTCTGATGTTATGTAACATCTGCTTCAGAGATGGCATTATTGGAGGAGTAAGATGTAAGTTGTACATTATAGCTTGAAGGAAACGGCAATGCATAGGTGCATAGTGAAGACTTGTGTGCAAATAATATGGGTTGATGATAATTCCATTGGTTTCTTGTCTCAAGTACACTTACTTGAGATTCAAAGCTAGAAACTAGTTGCGTATCCACTTTTTCTTATTCATTCTGGAATTTACATATGCAAATTTGCTGAATTTTAAAAATGAGAGAGATAAGAAAAGAAAATCTCTGGTCGGTGAAGTAACATGTGACAAAATATGCTAAAGATAGGAATATTTATGAAAGTGAAAAGGTTATTATTTATTTCCAGTCATTTATATTTTAAAGAGATTTATTGCGATGTGTCATTACTAATTTTTCTGTGAAGTAGCTTAATTGCACAATACGCGGATACGGTGGCGATTTCCCGTAATGCTCATCAGAGTTTTTGAAAACACAAAAAAACGGGAAACGTCGTCATTTATAACTTTGAACATAACCTATCTTCAGAAACATACAAATAACCCGTCGGGCAGCAGTAATAATTTCCTCACTCAGCAAATATCACTGATTTTATACACATGCAGGCCAATACACATAATCGTACAGATGCGATCTACTCAACCAACTTTCTTTCTTTCACATCCTTTCAGAGATAAACACTACAGACTACTCGGCTCCACAAAACATATACTTGCTTTCTGCAACCAACAATGCGTGTAGTTGAGTCATTCCTCCATAAATGGACGCTCACAGTGATCATAGCGAGCAAGCGTGGAATGAACCCTGCACCCTGAAAACTAGTCTGTAAAATGACATTTCGTTGGTTTCTTTAACGTTTGATAGGTTTTTTACATAATAGCCGTACAAATCAGACCTCAAATTCCGTAATTGATCTTCTTCTTCTTTTTTTATCTGTTTTTATATTCATATTGGAGGAGGAATTTATTATAGATCTATTCCCCTCTTCATCCCGCAACGCCAACGCGGGTGTTCCCCAGGGATCGGTCTTCGCTCCGACACTGTTTCTCTTACATATCAACCAGATCCGTTCCTGTACGATCAATCCAATCCACAGTTTTGCTGATGACAGCACTCTACATTTAGGAATTCAGAGTGACAAAGCCGATCTCTGTTGGAGGAAAAAAGACTAGCAGCGACTTCCTCTCTGTCGAGAGACCTAGAAGTTATCACTGTTGGGGACGCAACAGTCTTGTACAGTTTAGTGCTTCCAAAATACAGTACTGTACCTTGACGAACAAAAGGATCCGGTTTCGATGAATGGCCGAGTTCTGCCAAAGAGCCGTTTCACTTCAGCTGGTCGGAGCCCAGATCACCAAGAAATTGATCTGGCACGTACACACCTCGTTAATAGCGACAGCTGCTGGAAAAAAGCTATGCTATCTGTGTGCGGCTGAAAAGTACTATTCTCCACATAACCTCCTCCCTCTATACAAGGCCAAGATAAGATAGCATCAAGTATTGCTCACACGCTTTGGATGCTGCCGCCTCGACTACATCATTCATGCTCGATGCTGTCCAGACAGTCTCGGGACGCTCTATGTACCTGCTAGGCAGACAACAAAGTTTCTTTGGGATCCTCGTAGCAGCCGTGGTGTCTCAGTATTTAGGCTTCAGCCTGCGCGGCTACTTCGGTGTGAAAAAGTCGCCGATACGTGTCTATTATGTATTACGGCAGGCGATCAAAAAGTCTAAGATTCTCGAGGCTTGTCGGAACAGAAGCTCTACAGTCCCTTCATGAATATGAATAAATCCCGCTTTACTTAGAATGAATATTTTATAGCCTGTAGACGCAATTGAGCACCATCTGGCTGAAGCGAAGAACGTTAATTTTCTATACTATCAGTGTAAAGGCAATTTTCCAGGTCAGCTGAATATGGGATCCATTTTGGCTATTAAGAAAATCGAACTCTCACCTGGTGCATGCTGGAAAAATCTCTAATGTTATGCATGTCGATTTGCTGTCTGGAACTTATCATGATAAGGGAACGAAAATCATTTTATAAGCAAGTCATTACTTGCCCGTCAGAAGAAATGTGTTGTATATACAGCTAGAGTAACTGTATAGTAGATGCAAAGCGAGTTTTCAGACTAAAAGCAAATCCAAAAAGTGGCTAACAAGCTTCAAGGTGGAGAACTCACTATATCATTGATGTTATTAGATATTAGTCCTGTATTATGTTGGGAAAAATATCATAATCTCAAATTCCCTGATCTTTACAAACTTGTCTCACACTGAGTGTGTGAGAGATCATTTCTAATGTAAGTACTAAGGGTTTGGTTGTCTCGCTGAGCTGCCATCATGTTTCTCTGGCCCAGAATCAGAACCACACATGAAACAGAATTTACTAATGGTTCGACTGCCTCGGTAGTCTCTTTGGTTTATTCAACGACTACATAAAAATGGTAATGAGGTGAATAATTTACAAATTTAGGATTTCCGCGTTCTTTTTTAAAAAATGGTACCGCAACAAATCCAAATAGAAGACTTTGATAATTAAATATGAGGAGCAGAATGATTAAAAAAGTTCTGCAGTAAGGACTGCTATGAGGAGTTGCCTAAGGTTAGTAGAACTGGGAAAAGCCTCATCATGTTGATTATTCCACAATCTCAATACCTCAGGAAAAAGGAGCGATCATATCGGACAGTTCTCGATGTATATGGTCTGACCGGGAGGCTGAAGGTAGACGGCAGCAGCAACACGTAACTTGAAAAGTGACATTATGCCGATTTTTTTGACATTATGCTGTTTTTTGACATTATGTAGGTTATTGTACAAGATATTAACTTAGCACTTAGTTGTACTTGTTCTGCTTCTGAGATGACATCACTGGAGGTCTAAGCTGTAAGTTGTATGTGCTGATGATAATTACATTGGGTTCTTGTCTCAAATACACTCAATTGAGATGCAGAGCTAGAATTAGTTACGCATCCACTTTTTTTATCCATTCTGGAAATTACATATACAAATTTGTTGAATTTCAAAAATGAGAGAGATAAGAAATAATTATAATCACTGTACACTGTCGAATTACAAGCCATATACATGCTAACAGTAATTATACACAACGCGGGCGCGGTGATGATTTCCCTTAATTCTCCTCAGTCTTTCGTAATTTTTGAACATAACCTCTCTTCAGAAAGCAAAACATATAAATAACCCGTCATATTCGGCATATTCAGTAATAATTTTCTCACACAGCAAATATCACTTACTTTATACACATGCAGACCAATACACATAATCAGTCAGATGCGATCTTGCTATTCCACCAACATTCTTCTCAGAGATAAAAACTACAGACCCGGATCACTCAGCCTCACAAAACTATGCAACCAATAATGCGTAGTTTAGTTGACTGATTATTCCATAGATGGACGTTCACAACGATCCTAGTGAGCAAACGTGGAATGACTGTTTGCGCCCTAAAAACTACCTAGTCTGCAAGTTGACATCTTATAGGTTTTTTTTTGACGTTTTATATTATATTATTTCTTACATGATACCCGTGCCGGTCTGACTGGCAGGCACATCGCGCGGCGGGATTATGGAGTAGAGTTCTGAGGAGCAAAGACCGTTGGTGTAGCGATAGAAGAGAGCTAGATCTCAAGCGACCCGCCGGTGTGGAAAGGTCCCAAAACTTCCATCGATCAATCGGACAGCACTCCTTTGAACAGCATCGAACATGGATAATGGAGTCTGGGCGTCAGCACCCCAAACATGTGAGCAGTACTATTGTAAATGGACAAAACAAAGCTGCATGTAGAATATTAACACAGATTAAAAGGATTTAAATTTCAGTGATTTTGCAGCAAGGCTCTGATTGAATTTGAGCGAGGCATTAGCTTTGAGGGTATCGGTGGAAAAGATCTGCGACTCCAAGCGGAAAGGCATTAACCAAATTTGTTGCTGAACCGTTTCAGAAACAATGTTTCGATCGCCGCCAACATCTAGCGCTATAGATCAATAATGACGTGGTTTCAGAGGAAGGCGCGAATTCGTCTACATTGGAAAATGCTCTATTAGTATTCCTACATTACAGCTAAAAATACAACTTCATTCAAGAAACAAAATGTACGAGACATACCATTTCGCAAAAATTAAAGGAACCAGGACAATTCCCAAATTTTTGGCGAGCTCTATTTGTATTTACGTGAGAAATGATCGTATCGAGGTCTTAAGGAAGGACTTTTGGAGCTTCAAGATTCTTATTTTCAGATCTTTAAAGCCAACATTTTCACTTTCACGGTTTTTACGCAATCCTAAAGAATGGCGCGGAAAACAAGATTATTATTTTTTCATCTTTTTTGGCTCACGAACCAAACTGATAGAAGGATCGAATAACTTGTTTATCCAGCTTCAATTTCCTTTATTTAGCTTTCCTCTGCGTCAATTTCAGGCCTTGAACCGAAAAGTATCATTTTGTCTTCCACTATGGACATACCAGTAAGCAATAGTCTTACAGTAAAGCTAATGACGGCTTCAGAATCTAGTATAATATTTGCGTGTATATACGATAAGAATCCTATGTATGAGAATCTCAATACCTGTGAGTTGTTTGGGGCGTATTTACAGTTGAGAAACTTTGCAACGCCTACTTAAAAAGAAAAACGCAATTTTCGTTATAATCAAGAAAATAAATCGAACATGTGATGCATCGTTGATTTCGTATAAAGGATGGTATGAGATATAGGAGATAGTTTTTCCGGACCATATAAAAAAATTAAGTTTATAATGGTTTCTCAAAAACGAACCGTGCACACAATTTAAAAACCATCATGTAGTGACTAAAAGGTGCCATTAGGTGTCATTAGTTTTTTGATATACCTTGAAATAAAGTTAGAAAAAATAAAAATGGTTGGCCAAATTTTAGTTTTTCTCAAATACCTCAGTAAGCCATGTTTTACAAACTTTTCAGCGGCATGTTAATACGCTCCAAAGAATGCAGCTTTCTTCTAATTTAACCTAACCTGTATCTCCCACAGATATTGGGATCCCCATGCATAGAAACCTTATCTTGGACACCCTGTACATTTAGATCCAGAATCTGCATTTCTGATAAATGCCCAGAAATTTGAAAGACCACGAAGTTATAACGAAAATTGTACCTGGTAGGTTGCTGAGTCAACTTTGTTAAATTTTGGAAGATTCACAATTTTTTTTCAAGGGCAGGCGTGACATATATTAAGCTGAATACTTGCAAGGATGTATTTATGAATTAGGAAAGTACCCTTTGCTATCGCATAATATTGGATGCTTTCAGTTCTCCAACTCTTGATAACACTATCAGCTTGGTAAAAAATTCGATTAGTTGACACTGATATCAAGCACTGCAGAACTTTAATTTCCCGAATGAGCTCAATACTCAAGTATTAGTGTTAAGTACAGTATGGTAACCCGTTTGTTGAAGAAAACTTTACTCTTTATTTCAGTATTAACTAAGTGTAACTCAAAGCATGTGATACTATACAATGATCTATAATCCATATGAAACATGTTGACTTGAAGTGATCCTCAGTGTACGGTAAGGGAACAGAGCGAAGTCTATTAATTAATAATAATTATGCATGCATGTTGTAATTTACTATGTATGCTGATGCGGTGAGCAAACAACAAACAGTCATTAATATAATACTCATCACAAAACTGAGCTATAAAGTTTCACAATCCGGAGCATCAAACCCATTAATGTAAAGCTATAAGTGGATTGGTGGCATATGAAAATTCCAGGAACGAAACAGATACAGTCTACTCATTGCAGAATCACACGATTATAAAGGGTGGGCCATCAGTTGTTTTTTTTAAGTTGGTATTATTTTGACAGTTGGTAACACTCCCATTCCCAACATATTGACAGATATATTGTGTCAAACTTCCGCTGTGAGCAATAGATCGTTTTAATCTTGAACAAAGGTGGGAAACATTGAAAAACTATTTTCAAAGTGAGTACTGTGTTGCAGAAGACTATTAGGTCGGGATGAAGATCCGTCCGCGACTGGTATACGAAAATTCGTGAAGATCGTTCGTGAAACTGGCCTGCTTGTGGATAACAGAAGGTATGAGCGTGTTCGACCCATACGTACAGCCGCAAACATTGCTACTGTTGCCCAGAGTGTGCGTGAAAACGCAAGAATGTCAACTCGTCATAGAGCACAATAAGTGGGCAAAAGTCGCACTTCTGTGCGGATAATATTGCATAACGACCTTGGATTATCATCTTACAAGGTGCAACTTGTGCAAGACTTGAAACAAAATGTCCATCCGCTGTGATATCGTTTCTCTGTGTGGGCTCTAAATCAATTGCAAACGGACGTCAATTTTGGTCGCCAAATTATCTTTTCGGACGAAGCCCATTTCCACCTGATAGGTTACGTTAACAAGCAGAACTGCAGGATTTGGGGTTCTGAAAATCCATATGTCGTCATAGAAAAACCAATGCATCTAAAAAGAGTAACTGTTTGGTCTGGATTTTGGAGTGGTGGGATTATTGGTCCCTACTGTTTTCAAGATAAAGATGGTAACAGGGTGACGGTAAACGGGCAACGCTATAGAGACATGTTGAGGAGTTTTTTGTGGCCAATAGTGGCGAAATGCACTTGCACAATCTCTGGTTCCAGCAGGATGGCACAACATGCCACACCAGCCGTGAAATAATCGATCTTTTACACACTAAGTTCGGTCATCGCTTTATCAGCCGTTTGGGAGACGTTCATTGGCCAGTCCGCAGCTGCGATTTGACGCCCATGGATTACGTCCTATGGGGTACTGTTAAGGACCGCTGTTGCTTTTACAATAACGATCCTCAAACAATTGATGTTCTTAAGAAAAATATCCGTAGAGCTATTCATGAAATATCGAAAATGTGCTTCAAAATTGGGTTAAGAGTATGGACTACTGCCAGGCCAGCCGCGGCAGCCATTTAACTGAAATTGTTTTTCATAATCGAAAAATGTATTCTTTTGAATAAAGTATCGAGTGTTACATATTCCTGAAGAGTGTAGTTTTTATACTAATTTAAAAAAGAAACCAACGGATGGCCCACACTTTACTCAGTCTGCTAAATTTGAGTGTGAAGAGCTGTCAAGAACTAACCACAGGCGAAGATAGGGGGCTCGGTAAAAATAAGTCAAACGCTATAATTCAATTCTAAACGTCAAAGTTAAATGCATGACGTTTCTCATAATTACGCTATGACTTTGACAAAGTTTGTGAGGTAGTATCTCCTGCTCAAGACCCGTCAATAATGCGATAGACATAAAAAGTTGGAAAAGAATTAATTAATGCGATCCCATCTCGTCTGAGAATGCATGGAGTTAAATGAAACGAGCTACTATTTATACTGTCTATTTATTCAAGGAACTGTACATTATGCTACTCGCTAGTAGTAGTTATTTATGTATTTAGTGCCATATATGAGTTTTTATGGCCCGCGGTGTGAAATTGAAACCCAATGTGTTTATCAAGCCCGTGGTACATATAAATTTTGTCTACGAGCTGTTGTACGGCAAATAAAAATCTTAGTTTATTTGTTAAGTGGATATAAAAATTAATTATCCGAAGTACACTCAATAGTAGAGACAGTTCTCTTGGTCGATGAACGTGGGTCAATTTAAATATATCAGAAGCTAAAGTTACCTTATCGCACAAGGCCATAAAGTCGTGTGTGGACATATATTCTAGCACCCGATCGTGGTGAAAACACGCTCCATGAAATCAGATTGAGACAACTGAAATTCAATGACAAAACTGTCATCTAAGTGATTATTATGCAATGGCTTCAGCCGAGCATTGAAAATAGGTACTAATAAACTGCAACTAATATAACCTTTTTTATGCATACAAGGTCTGTAAATTAAGTGACGAGACTGGTAAGTAGCGTTCGATCTGGCAACACTGTAGGCACCGGCCTTGGAGGGAGACAGGAGAACATGTGATCCGGCTTCAGTACAAGTTTAAACTGGTTATTTGGTTATCTGTAGCGGTCTTTTGCTAAATTTCAGCAGGCCTACGAAGATAGTGTTTTTTCAGAACCGATGAAGATGTCGACAAAATCCGGCATCTTGTGCGTTCAGATTGTCGGTTGACAGTCAGAATGATCGGGCAAGAGTTAAGTTTGACTCACACCACAGCTCATCAGATCAAGAACAACTGGGCATCACGATAATGCTCCTTGTCACGCAGCAATGTCGGTAAACGAGTTTTTGGCGAGTAAGAACATTCCCGTGACTCCTCAGTCTCATTATTTGCCTGACTTAGTTCTCTTCCCGAAGTTAAAAAATCACCTCAAGGGAACTCATTTAGGGTCAGTCGAAAACATTAAAACGGCTGTAACCGACCACCTGAAGGCTATTCTAGAATCGGAGTTCTATCACAGCACTGGAAAACCGTCTCCAGCGCTGGGTGGCTTCAGAAGGAATTTATTTTGAAATTGACTATATAAAATTGTAATTATTTAAAAAAATGAAAAAAATAGTCATATCAGTTAATTTTCAGCCCCTGATGAGAACGAACGATGTTATAGCTTGCCATGAACCCCGCTCATGTTTTAAGAGATTCTCAGAATTGATTACATTTAAAGTTCTATAAGATACGGAATATTAATGAACAAAACGAGTGGAAATATCAATACACGTTTAAATGGTCGTACTACATTTTTATAATTAAAAATATCGATCATCAACAATCTGACGACTACGATTGTTTGCTACAATATGAGATAAAATCATGTAATTTAATAATGATATTAACTCAGAATTATATCAAACTGGCCTTAAGACTATTTACCTCTGAGCTACAGAATTATATGATGCAAAGGGCACATAAAAGCCTGCAGCAAAATCTAAGTGAACTCGAATGATTTAATATCTAACGTATGGGAAAACGTTTATAGAAGTATACTAAGTGACATATAAATCCGAACACCCAGTTTAAATGAAAAAATTTCAAAATGATTGCACTGCTTTAAAGCCCTTTGACCTTTAATAATGTGTGGATGCACCCTGATGTGCTACGCATTCTCCAACGTGCCTAGGCATGCTTCTGATCAGGTGGTCAATGTCCTCCTGTGGTATCTCATTCCAGGCAACCACCAACTCCTCTCGAAGTGCTTCTAGAGTCTGAGGAGGATGTTGCAAATTGAGCAATCTCCTACCCATCATATCCCACACGTGCTCAATTGGAGATAAGTCGGGAGATCTTGGTGGCCATGGTAACAATGTGACTTCATTATGTTGAAAGAAGTCTATTGTGACTCTTGCAACATGTGGTCGGGCATTATCTTGTTGGAAAGTTGGATCTGCCAGGGTGTCAAGATAGGGTAAAAGATGGGGTTCTAGAACTTCGTGGATATAACGCTGCGCGTTCATGTTACCTCTGATAAAGATTAAAGGTGACCTGGAACCATAAGCTATAGCACCCCAAACCATAACTCCAACAGTGTGATGAACATGTCTTTCAACAAAAAACTGTGGATTCCTCCTTTCACCACGTCGCCTTCTAACCCTGGCACGACCATCGTGCATGCCTGAACAAAATCGAGACTCGTCACTAAAGACAATACTGTTCCATTCCTGATCCCAGAGTGACCGTTGTCTGCACCACTCAAGGCGATTACGTCGGTGTTCTCGAGTTAAAGGGAGGGCCCAGTGTGGCCGGTATGAAAACAAGCCAAAACTTCTCATTCGTTGGAGTTATGGTTTGGGGTGCTATAGCTTATGGTTTCAGGTTACCTTTAATCTTCATCAGAGGTAACATGAACGCGCAGCGTTATATCCACGAAGTTCTAGAACCCCATCTTTTACCCTATCTTGACACCCTGGCAGATCCAACTTTCCAACAGGATAATGCCCGACCACATGTTGCAAGAGTCACAGTAGACTTCTTTCAACATAATGATGTCACATTGTTACCATGGCCACCAAGATCTCCCGACTTATCCCCAATTGAGCACGTGGGATATGATGGGTAGGAGATTGCTCAATTTGCAACGTCCCCCTCAGACTCTAGAAGCACTTCGGTGGTTGCCTGGAATGAGATACCACAGGAGGACATTGACCACCTGATCAGAAGCATGCCTAGGCGCGTTGGAGAATGCGTAGCACATCAGGGTGCATCCACACATTATTAAAGGTCAAAGGGCTTTAAAGCAGTGCAATCATTTTGAAATTTTCATCATTTACTTATTATGCTTCATTAAGTACTTATACAAAATTTTATTAAAATAAAACCATTTAAACTGGGTGTTCGGATTTATATGTCACTTAGTATATTTTCAGAATTCCCAGAAAAACCTTTGATAAACCACTCGCATTTTCCAGATTTTTTTATCCTGTAGCTTATCGCGCTTATATTTTATCTTTTTCAATTCTACGCCGAGTACATGGTCTCATTGATTAACGTACTTCAGCTGTTTTACAGCTTTAAGAAATAATGGATGTGCCGGGTATAGATCTAGTGCACATTCACCAAAATTTAAAGAAACCGTAATGTTTGACCAAATAACGAGATTAACTGAATGTTCCAATCTGTGATTCAGTTACCTATAAACCTATAGAGCCTATAAGCCTATAAAGAATCCTTGAGGACCACTGCGTCCCATTCACTCACTGGCTCTGGCATCAGCATAATACTGAAAATAGCATCGGTACGATTATCGTACATTTCCGAGACAATACTAACGATCCAATTAATGAATATTTCTGTGAAAATCGGTCCTGCATCATACGGTACGTTTGAGTGGCTGTTCGCACAAACAGGCTTAGTTATAAGGCCAGGAGCGTACATACGATTTTCGGTCGCATGACTGAAAAATCGTGATCGCAGAAAAATATATTTACAATTTTTTGGGCGCGCACTAGCGATGAATTAGTAGTAACTACATTTAGTACCATTATGGATTTTACTCAAACTGCTTGTGTGGTTGCGTTGATATTACGAAATAAAGCCGAAACACAACGTAAAAGGCACTACATATTATCAAAGCATGTTGTGTTTTACATAATTTCGTGCGGAAAAAGGAAGGTATACGCATTGAGGATACGAGTCTTGTATGCAAAGCTGTGATCGGACTGGAGGACGGGTTAAGGCCTCCAGTACAGCAAGCTGCTGTTCCATTTACAACTACCCACTTCTCACACCGTGAGGTAAGCAACTAGTTGGATCGCAAATAGTGTGCCCTAAGTAGACGGCATGTGTGGACTTAAAATACGAGATTATTTTGCAAATTACTTTACACCCCCAGAAAGCTCAAGATCGTGATAATAAAATAAAATTTTAATTGTACCTTAGAATAATAAATAAAATAAACAGCATGAAGATACATTTCTTTTATTTTCCCGTTGCAGATAATTCCATCCAATTGCGTACTACATTCGTACAAACTTGGCCCCACAGTTTTTCCCTCAAATTCCGGTCACTATACTCTTTCCGTTGCTTGTTCGAAAGAGCAGGTCTATTTCCCACCTTGCTAATTATCCTTTCTGTGTCCAAGGCACTATCTGGACAGGTATGACCCTGGCGGACAATTCGTCGCAAGTGCGTGCACGTTCATTCGTGTCCATGTGACTTATTTTGATTTGCGATAATCGCGTCACTTGACTGAATAGGATCCCCCACACTGACGCGGTAAGGGAATAGGTGGCCTTAATTAATTTTCTTTGTGTTCCTGTGCAGCCTTAGTCCGGGGAAAATAAAAAAAAAGCCAACTCAAGGCAAGAAACAAAGTTAGTATTCATCACATAACATGTATACCAGTTACTACGACTTCAGTGTTTGGTTGACTAATTTTTTTGATAAACAGTATACATCACATGAACGAAACAATATGGCTAGAAAAAAAGGAAATTTATGAACTGGTTTATTTTCATCAAAGATCGAAGAAATCATCTCATCGGCACGGGTATTATGTAAAAAATCTATAAAATGTCATTTGACAGACTAAGTAGTTTTTAAGGTGCAAGGAGTCATTCCACGTTTACACACTAGGATAGTTGTTAGCGTTTATCCATGGAGGAATGACTTAACTACACGCATTGTTTATTGCATATCTTTTGTGAAGCCGAGTAGTCTGTAGTTTTCATCTGTGAGGAGAAAGTTGGTTGAAAATCAAGATCGCATCTGGATGATTATGTGTATTCGTCTTCATGTGTATAAAATCAGTGATATTTGTTGAGTGAGACAATTATTACTGAATATGCTGCCAATGAAGCTGTGCCCGACGGATTATTTATATGTTGTCCTTCTATGTTGAAAAATATAAAATACAATTTTTACGTTTTCTTGTGAGAATTACGGTAAATCACCACCGCGCCCGCGTTGTGAGAAATTACTGTTAGCATGCATATGACTTGTAATTCGATAGTATACAGTGAATATAATTATTTCTTATCTCTATCATTTTTGAAATTCAGTACATTTGCATTTTTATGTAGTTTCCAGAATGGATAAGAAAAAGTGGATGAGCAAATTTCTAGCTTTGAAGTAAGTGTATATGAGACAAGAATCCTAACTGTGCACTGCCGTTTCCATCAAGCTATAGTATACAACTTACAGCTTAGACCTTCAGTTATGCCAGCTCTGAAACAGATTTTACATCACATCATAGCCAAACATTGATAACTGAAGCATCATGTCGCTTAGGCAACACGTACAACTACAAAACGAGTTCACAACGTGTCCATTAGGTAGTGCTAAGTTAACATCTTGTAGGAATACCTACATAATGTCACAAAAATGACATAATGTCATTTTTCAAGATATGCAATACCCGTGCTGGTGCTTTTTCTATCTAATTCAGCTATGTTGCTTAAAGTCGCACGGTTACGTTAACTTTTTTAGTATCGTAATATGAGACTATCGATGCGCTATTTTATCGATTTCTGGTAGGTAAGCATAATAAGAAACAATGTCTTGACTGAAAACGACTTTGCCAATCTAAATATGCAGACGATGCTGAATGAAATCAGTCAAATGAGCGAATTTTGTTTCCAGAATGTATTTTATTTTATTCTGGAAATGCTTCTAATTAACTTAAAATTAAAACTTTGTATATATACATAATAGATATCTACGAGCCCCTTCCCACTTCAGTTGGCCCACTTCAAGATTTGTATCAAAATATGCCCTTATAAACTAAACATGACGAAACTATTTACTTCTAAAACAATTTATTTTATCAAACACATTTTAGATACACTCTAGTCGTAAAAAATACATATTTGGAATCACTTAGACCTTAGACTAATAGAACATCTGAACAAATAAACAATGTGCGAATAAATGCGCGAAGTTAACAACGCAACAATTGAAAGATTACCATTGGGTAACATCACCTTTATTTTTTATTACGGCCGAAATTCTTTGGGGCATAGTGTTAATCAAGTTTTGGCAAAAATTTGGTGTAAAACAATCCTATATTTCTTGAAGTTTTTGTCTCAGTTCGGTGATTGTACGAGCAGGATGTTGTCGTAGAACCTTTTTCATCTCGTGTTACAAAGTTTCAATAGGTGACAGATCTAGACTGCTAGAAACCCATTCCAAAAGTGGTGCATTATTTTCTTCCATCCATTTTATAGCCTTTTTTGAGATATGACACGCTGCACCAACTTGCTGAAACACAAAATCTTGGCCGGATGTCAAATATTCTTCCATCACTGGTAAAACCGATTCTTCTAAAATTGCCAAATATTTGTTTGTATCGACATTTCCATCAAAAAAAAGTTTTCCTACTCCTTTTGATGACATACTGCCCCAGACCATAATGGATGCTGGAAATTTCACTTTTCTCTTCAGACAGTCAACATGGAATGCTTCATTTTTTTGCGAATAACTCTACTGCAACTGTCTCCAACACAAACTTCGATTCGGGCCTCATCACTACATTGTATTGCACACCATTGTTGAGGTGTCCATTGTCTATGTTCTTTAGCCCATCTAAGCCGATTTTTCTCTTGCAGTGGAGTTAATAGTGGCTTTCTTTGGCCTATAAACAAGTTGTTCATTTGTGATATTACTTTTTTTCACATATCGTGGCTTAATATTAACTGAACCGGTTACGTTATATCTTCTAACAATATTTCTCACACTGTACCGCGATAAGTCTAACAAAGTTGCAATTTCTGAGTTTGATTTCCCAGAATTAAAAAAATTAATTATCAGTAACCGAATTTTCTCACTAATAACTCTACCCATTTTGAAAACGTTAACTACCCACAACCATTTTAAACGTATTCTGACAGCTGTGACTGATAAAAACAATTGTCATGGCTTTCATTTTTCACAGCCACCTATGCGTTATAGACTTATTTTGCATTGAAATGAAAATAGGTTGATATGCTGTAATTGCAACATGTGTTATTTTTATGCTGCAAATTTGATTAGGGAGTGATAAAGTTGGTGTTTTCTACAATATATTATCAAAATATTCATTGTTAATATTTTAAATCTATAACACCCTGCTACATTTTGAGGTTTGAATTTGGCTTACATCGTGGTATATAGATTTCGCTGTATACAATGGGCCCATCACTGGCTTTAGGTCATGTTCGGTCAGGGCCGTAAAAAGGTAAACCAACTTTTTCGACGAAGCTCGATCAACTCAAAGAGCTTAGCAAGCTCTCATTAACTATATTATAGCTGTGTCACAGTTTTTCAGCATTTGCTCTCGTATACCAGAAAAATAATTTTCCTGGAGAACCCCATATAGAAACTTTTTTAGATCCAGTTTCCCGTCCGGCCCTGAGATGAGGCATTCGATTTAGCCTCACAACGTTGCTTAATTAAAAATTAATGAAGCTGTCTGTCGATCTGTTCTTCAGTTATCCCTCCAAGGTAATGAATTCTTCAGCCGCCTTTCACTTGAAACAACTTTTATGAGATTTAAACTTTGTCTGATAATGCGGAGCACTCATTCTCTAATCTACGATGGGGTTTTTCCTAATGGATTAGTCATCTTGAGTTTGACATTCCAGATTACTTCGTCAAGATCGACATAAGAATATTTTTGATGAAAATGTCTTATCACTGACCATAATAAATGGAGAAAGAGTAGACGTAGATAGGAACATATTGTTATTGCGTGAATGAGATCTTCAGAAGCAAAAACATCATGACTCGACCAAGCATTCGTATTTATAAGTGCGCCCTTTTCACACATACAGACAAAAGAAAATTTATATAGAATAAAAACATAAACACACATAATACACTGACGCTGTTTGAAAAGTCACCACCATACACCTACATTAGAATATATAACAAACATTCAGCTAACCTCAAGAATGTCAGTAGCATTGCTAGTCTTAAATGTCAACTACGAAAATTATTAGTTGAAAAATGTTTGTACTCTTTGTCTGAATACCTCGCACTGTGATATATTTTTAAAAGTTTTTTTATTTGTGAATGTCTGTATTCCTGAAGTTGTTTCTGTTTGTGCTTTGTAAATACTTATGTTGATTGTTTTGTTTTACTTTTAATTATGTGTACTACGTACCTCCTCTTTTGTCAGTTTTATGATCTACAAGACAATAAATGTATCTGTCTATCTATCTATCTATGTTTAGAAAAGTCCCATAGGACATTTTTTAGAACCACTAGTGGCATTACCTTTGTGTGTTCGATATGAATTAGAGATTACTATCTTATTCTGGGACACTGTGTATATAGTGTCAGATCCTGCCGTACAAAGCAAATGCTTCCTCGAACATCTCCAGAGTACACACAAAATATGGCTGATGGAAAAATAATATCACTCCAGCAGGCTGAGTAAACAGATTCCGTCCCTGAATCAAATGTAAACAGGCTAAATGGCACCGTATAGAGTTTTATGTGTTCCTGTTATAGGTCACTGGATGCTTCGGGGCTTGGAGATCTCCCGCTGAAACGCTTGACCTTGATTTATACATTTTGACAGCGATTCTATAGGCCGGTTGTGAACAAAGATGTTGTAAGTATCTGTGCTGTTCTTATCAATTGAGATGGAACATAAATATGGCGTTCTCATTGTTTTTTGTCATTGATCCTGTAACCAGTCCAAACTCAAAGACAAGGATACTTTTATCTGTACGCATTTGAGAGTGAGCCATGGTCACATGTGTTATACCAGAATTATATATAAATCAAATTTGTGTGTGCTTACATTAGTCGTAGTTCATAAAAAGTATAAACAATCATAGTGCCTATGTGTGAGGTATTTTAATTACTAGATTTCGAATGCAAGAATTATGATCTATTTATTTTGCAACTTATGAGAAAAATTTAAACAACAAGCAAAACCTGTCAGAACCCATAAAGAATGTAAAAAATTATTACCCTTAAGGATCTTGCAAACTATAAAAAGGCGGTCCTGAAGGTTTGCCATTCAGAGTTATCTGAATTAGTAACTGTCCGCTTATGTCAAGTAGACCAACTCTGCAAGTCAGATACTTTTATGTTTATAATTGTTTCTCGAGTGTGACTTCGTCTCAAGGGTAGTTGCGACTTATTTTACAATTTGTCCCTTTCTAAATTTACTTATTCGATTCTTAGCAGTCCTTGAATTGAAACAGTCAAGTATCGTATATACATGACTTTCCCTCAACGAGGGATGCACGGAACAAAATCAAGAGTTCAGGAAGGAAATACCACTACTGGAATTTGTTGAGATCATTTTGCTTGAAATATGTTCCTTTTAAAGGCAGGTAAAACAAAAACAACATCTGGAAAGTTGCACTTTTGACATGAGCTTGCTTTGTATTGAAGTGACGATATATATTTTAACCCCTCTGTCACAAGCAAGGTATCAAGTTCCATTTTGGTAAACAGAAATGGTCAGAAACTGAATTTTATCATTGAAATATTTTTTAATAAAACGCTCTCAATTTTAACGAAATATTCGTTTTTCCAGATAGATAGCAACAATTTGAACCAGATTGTTATTTTGTCTTGTAACCGTTGTAGTGCCAGTTTCTAGCAACAAGTAGTACTAATCCATCTTATTTCCAACAATCGTCATCATGACTTGGAATAAATTCCCTCTCTGTTACTAACCCGAACTGACGCGTCAGTTCGGGGTAATGAATGATTAACAAACGTAACGATTCTAAAATAGGGGGAAGGGTTTCGTTGTTCTATAGATACAGTATGTTACTCTAAGCATACACGGACACGGAATCAGTAACTGCAAAATAATCTGGTAATCACGATCAACAGATATAACAATATTTCGCGAATATTACTCAAAATATGAATTAACATTCAACTATACTCTCTGCCCGTAAGCAAAAACGAGATAAATGAAAGTGAATGGCCACTTAATTGGTGCGGTGTTTTATTGAGTAAATGAAGTTTGAGAGCGAGAATATGTTAACAAGGAATTAGTTAGCATATGTAGGATTGAGAGGCGGGACTAAGCGGTTGGGATTGGTGCGTTTAGAGTAAACCTGGCTTATCATTGTTGGTAAACTTCTAAAGAAGCATTTATAAATGATTTGACCAAAAAATTATTCTAACTAAAGACCATCCGAATTTACCACCATCCTTTGAGCATGCATTGTACTTAAAGATCAAAAACGCATATAGAAGTTGATGCAAGACGGTGATAGATTATGCCGAAGTAGTAAATAATATGCTCATCAATTTCCGTGCATTGCAATTTGATATAAAGTTACATATCTGCATTCTCATTCCTTTCTGAGAATCATGCTACCGTAATTGAATACCTAGATATATTGAGGTTCTGAAGAGGAGGTTGTGGAAAAAGGATCTGGTACATGGTGGCAGAGTGCTGGATGTCGAAGAGAGATAGACCGGTAGGAAAAAATGATAAAAACCGATTGAACAGGAGCTTTGACGGACCATATGTTTTTCTTTTTTTTTTGTTTTTGATTTAATAAGCGTCCTTAGCATTATTTTTAGCTACTTCAGTCGGTTTTACTTTACATGCTACCAAGTATTGTAATCACGAGTAATTTAGAAAATGAGATATTATTTTGTACATGTACATTTCAAAAAATCACGTCACTCACCTCTGTCGGTCTGTCTGCTAATTGTTGGCCGTCTATAACTTTGAAACTATATTACGAAAAACCATGTCACTCATTTCCGTCGTTGTGTCAGTCCGTCTGTCAGTCTGTCCGCTGATCCTTGGCCCTATCTTTAATTAGAAAATGGAAAGTTACCGCTCGGATTTTGATAAAACTTTCGTACAAGCTTGCTGTCATGCCAAAGACGAAAACACTTTGTCGTTTCTGAAAATCCGACCAAGGGGTAAAAGAGAAAAAAATACAAGTCGGCCAAACTTCTTTTTTGACGCACCAGAGGCTCCTGTCCATTTTATTATACACTACAAAAAAATTAAGGGAGCAAGAAAAAATCCAAATTTTTCAGTGATCTGTACGACGCTGTATTTTGGTGAAACATTGTCGTATCTAAACTTAAAAAATGAACATTTAAAAGCTCTAAGATTCTAGTTTTCAGGTTTGTATGCAATTCTAACAGATATCACAAGAAACGTTCTTTTAAGCTTTTGCCTTCTTCTTTTTAGTACCCGCTTTTTGGCTTCAATAACCTGCTAAAATCTCGATAGGATCATTTGACGCGAAGATTTCGGACCCTGAATGTAAAAGGATCCTTTTGTCATCGACCACTGATATCTCTGTAACCAGTGCTCGCTCAGAGAACATAAGAGTATTTTCGAAAGCTGGAATAAACCCCCTGTAAAATTTGATTTCAGTTATTGAGAAAAAATTTTTTTGTTTCCCTAGAGTTGATTTTAAAAAAGTCAAAAAAGTCACTTGTTGCTTTGGTTTGGAAAATCGACCGCATCTTTAGGACTGCTAATGAGCAGGCTAATGTTATCGAGTTCTGTTATACCTCAAAGTATTCCTAATAATCCTGCAGGACGGTAGATTCATGCATTGTACGGTTTCTCCGGACCAACAAATTCCTAGATCCGCCACTGGTAGTATTGTTGTTTTTTGGAATATTCGATGAATAAAAGGATCTATATTTTCCAATTGATTTTTTAAAATTGAAGGTGTTACAGATATCCAAAAGAAGAAAAGTTGTTTTTCTTTTCTCAACCAGATTTCATACAAAAATTTTGCTACTTTCTTTAAGATTTTGAACAATCGGTCCAGAAAAAACGTACAATAAATCAAACTGCCATCGTGCAGGGGATACTTACATTGGTTATCGAGATATCACTGGTCGATCACAAAAGGATATTTTTTCATTCAAGGTCAGATATCTCCGCGCCACATTATCGTATCAAGATTTTAGAAACATGATATTGAAGCTGATCCATACGGTGGCTAAAAGCGTAGCATTAAATTTTTCTTGCGCTAGAATTGCAAGAGAACCGTTGCTCCTAGAATGTGTCGCCTGAAAGACCCGAAAACTATCTTTAAGCTTTAAAATACTATTTTAGAGTAGAAATGGCCATTTTAGACTGAAATACATCCTGTCACCAATCAATCAGCGAAACATTTGAATGTCTTTCCTGCTCTACTAATTTTTTGAATAGTGTATTATAGACAGCAACCTTCAAAAGACATCTTTTTGTGAAAGTAACCTGCATTTTTAATGTATACACATATTCTCAGAGGGACTCAAATCCTAAGTAACAAGACTATACACAAAATTAAGGTAAATATGCAAATTTTACATTGGGTGAGCCTGTTTGGCTGTCTTAATCCGATTAATTAATCTGTTGTACATGTTCGCAGCTAACTATCAGAGGGGTACAACTTATGCCAAAAATAATCCTTTAGGAACTGATGAAAGCCTTGCGTGGAGAGTACAGATTAAACCCACTTGACGCCATTTTCGAAGTAAAAATTCAATTATACAATTTTTGTTATTTTATGAAAATTATGAAAGGGTTCTAGAATGTTAGGGCTTTTTATAAAACTAAAATAACACGGATGTATTTTAATTTCACGTTCATAGCTATTTGATGAACTAAATAACCAGTTGGATGAAGTAACGAAAACTTATTTCACTATTGCATCTTTATTATAAATCGTTGTTTGATCAACACTTCCGAAGTTCAAGCTTCATTTTCTAGAAGCTCCTTTCACAAAGTAGCACAACTTTTTATAGAGTTAAAGTAAAACGCCGCACATGGCAAGAAAACTTTTTAAAGAATGATGGGAGATTAAAAATCTATACTAACTCCGAGTTTTTCGTCATATGTATCTGTAACAACTCGTAAACAGAAACATATATTTCTTGGATCTGCTGCAAGCTATGACCTAAATTTCTTTTGGCGAGACACGATAATCGTTGGAAGCTGGTCGCGGAGTAATTCCTTTATGTTTTTCACGCAGAAAGCAGAACTCAATGTTAGTATGTCCTTACGGACAAATTGCAAAATAATGTGAATGTAAACTTAGAACAAATAATATGCACAATCACATATTAATCCTGGACATACGGAGTATAAAGTATAAATAGTGGTAGTATGAGACAATCCGATTGAACACAAGAGTATCGTGATTACGTTGAAGAAAGCGCTTTCACTATGTGAATTAAAATCATTCATAAGGAGGATGGACCATGGAAGGCCACACTTTATTCCTTTATTTAGTGCACAAGTTAAACAAATAAACTATTAAGTAACATTTTGTTCTATTATGTAATTTAAAAGTATTGTAACGCCCTCGTAACTCCAAGTTTGAGCACAAATGAGACGCCCTCATACATCGATGTAGGCAACCAGAATTACGTCGCTCAGCGAGAAATATCCAACTCTATCTAGCAAGCGTCGATGAAGGCTCCAGTTCCGCCTAGAGATGTTCGATTTACATCGATGCATCGGAAACATCGATATTCAGAATTCGATATATCGATTTTACCCGATGCATCGAACGCTTCCGATGTCTCTCGATGCATCGATGTATTTTTATCGATGAATCGAAAACTTCTCCATTAGAATAGGTATTCTTACTTATTCTTCCTGTGCAATAATAATTTTGTTTAACAAATAATGCAGTCTTAAGGAGCTAATATCATATATAGGTACCTGATAACTGGCAACAATGCAAATTGAAAACAGCGGAACGCACCGCAGAACGCAAAAAGAAGGGCAAACCCTTAATGAACAAATATACAAATTAAAAGAAAATGATTGAATAATATTTGGATAAAAAATACTGGGATCCGAACTAGTGTTGTGCTGTTAAATACACTGACAGCTTATGTAATACTATATTCACTATGTTCACAACTATTATTACGTTCGCATTTTTTATTATTTTTATATCTTATAACGTTTTCAGGGAATTATATTTTCTGTTTTCATGATATTAATTTAAGAATAAACAATACTAAATTTGTTTGTTTCGAATCTAAGCTAAATTAGAGTAATCTGCACATTTTATTGATATTTTGATGTCGTTCAAACGGAATCCAATTTCAGAAACAGTGGATACATCGAAAACATCGATGTATTTATTCGATATATCCATATGCATCGATGCTCCCTTCCGATGCATTATATCGAAAAAACCATCCATGCTTATTTATAGTGCACATCCCTAGTTTCGCCTGGACGGATGCGTGAACCTCGATAGTCCAGTCGACAGGGTCATCAATTTTGAAATTAGTGTAAGAGTAATAAATTAGACGTTATTTTCGATGTTGCGCAATTAAAAAAATTGTTGTAGCAGTATTCGGATATTATCTCTCGTCTGAACTTAAATAACTCAATCTGAATCAGTAACACTATCTCATGCTGAGACATTTGAGAGGTTCAGAAGGTCCGACAACAGTATAATAAAAAGCATTACTAAATGTGACGAACATGGCGACTCTAACAAGGTATTAGACATTATAAATATTGTGGATCCTAGAGTGATTCCACACATATTGAGCGTATAAAGACTTAAACCTACTACATCTAACAATCAATCTCGTCCAATGAAATTTCGTTTTTCTAATCCGCTATCTGCTTTGAACATCATGCGCAAAGAACGATAGGTGTTACGTAACCCATAATATCGCAATTACTGATGACAAAACACCAACTCAAACTTCGCATTTAAACTCACTGCGTCGAGAGTTACATCGCAGACAAGCGGCTGGTGTGACGGATATTTCTATAAAGTACATCGGTTTGCCTAAGAAGGCTTCAATTTCCAATGATAATATTCACCGAAAAACGGAGAAAGAACTCATTAGAATGGACTATTTGCTACATTAACATGCAATCTGTTTGTTCTAAGCTTTTTGAATCTATCGGCTTCGCTGAAGAAAATTCTCCTACATTTATCTGTTTGACCGAAACGTGGGTCAATCAAGATATTAGCAATTCAACTATAAATATTCCAGGTTATAATGTTCTCAGAATGGATTCCACCCTAACACCAGGATATTGCGTAATATGCATCGATGTGAAAGACCAAATATTTTCAAGATTCTCAGCGAGTGAGTATTCCACACACCATGGCATTGACAAAATATTCCTCAGAATTGAGAATGGCGCCATGGGCTGCATCTATAGGAGAGGTCGATATTAGTAATGATAAATAATTTGTAACTGACCGGTGATTTTGATCTTCATGGCGTTTCTTGGCCTTTGTCCAGCATACCTAGCACAAATTCTGCATCTGCCCATATCGCAAAAGTGCACATGGGATACGCATATAGATAAAGTTAGCTATTGCATGTACCAGCTGAGTTTTATCGTATCCTTTCTACTCGAGCTTATGGAATAGAAGCGTGGGGACCATCCTAAAAGTTACAAAGGCTTTTTATACTACAAAAAAGAGCTATTAGAACTACTGGTAAGGTGGGAAGGCGCTTCGGTTGCAGGGAACTATTCACAGCTTTGAAGATACTACCTTCGTTATACATATTATTAATATATTGATTTACGTCAAAACAAACCTTGACAATTTTATTTCTATAAGCTCTAGAATTTACAGTACCAGACACAGAGAAAGAAGTGTTGGAGGCGCCGGCACATAGGTTGACAAGAACAGGGGATAGTCCCAAATACATGGCAATAAAACTCTTCAACAGCCTACCCATTGATCTTAAATCACTACCGCTGACATTATTAACAAAAGAACCAGATAAATTTTACTGGATAAAGCTTTCTACTATATAGAAGACTCTTTAATGTGTGATACTCTTTTTTAATTGTTTTAATGTATTGTTTAGTTTCAAATTATTAATTTGTTGTTATTTTAATTCGTTTTCGTGTTTATTCACCTCGTGTCTTTTATTTGATGTTTTGGATATCATTTACGTATGTATGCTATTTTTTTCATACAAATATTCAATTGAATTATCCTATATCACTTTGTCATCCACAGGATGAATAAATTATTATTACTGATACTATTATTTTAGACCTTTTGCGTAACTGAAGCATCATTCAGCTCGTGGATTGTTTTACACCGTTGGCCTCATATTTGTTAATGATGCTAATTTTATGTGAGCTATTGAATACTTCGCTCCCTTTGGTAGATCTGTTCACCTTACTATAAAGTCCAAAATACCCCCAAGATACAAAAGACAATTAGACGCATAAACTATAAACATCTGAAGTGCAGACATCCATGGCAATTTATTATTCAATAGACTCTTCACTCAAGTCATGTGGGATCTGTTTCATGAAAGACTTCAGGCCATGCTCGGAAGCCAATCAACTTATCGTAGAATTGAGTACAATCCCCTTAAACCGTGGATATCAGGATATCCAGATAGATAGATTGATAGATACGTCATACGCGTAAAAGGCGATCCGATTACATGAATCATCGAAACTTCTCTAACACTTTTTCAACGTCGATAAACAGAAAAAGCTCTTCGTGTATATTTTATTTTCGCGAAATTATAAATCGAACGTTTCAACAGCCAAGGTGTGCGATTCAGATGATATTAGCAGGAGTAGTGGCCAATGCATTCGCTGAAAGCATTTCCCCGGAAAGTGATGGTATACATAATACCTATCGTGGTCCTCATGCCAGCCTGTGTGAATCTGTGTTGCTGCACTGCTCGAGGTGGTGACAATATTTCAGCAATGACCCCAAACAGGTCACATTTAAGTGTGATATTTATCTCTTCGTTTACGTCTCACTGACTACCTAATAGGTAGCTTAAAGCAACAGTTACCCAAATCTTCCAAAAATGTGGTAAGAACTATCGTCCATCAGTCTCACTCCCATAATTGCTATCGTAGCCAAAAAATGGTACATGGTGAAATACTTGAGTTTGCTACCAAAAATGTCGTACCAGTCAATCAACATGATTGTTTACCAGATCGCTCTAATATCATAAACCTGCTTTACGCGATTGGACTAATGAGATATCATGATGCCTATAGTATATCTCAAACCACGTGCGAGGCCAAATTTGAAGCTAATGGAGGAGGAGTTTCGAATTACATCTGGCCAATTCTTCGTGTCTAACAGAGTATTGTTAGTGGGTTCACAGTTAACGGGTTCAAATAATCGTGTTGACTGATGGGTGCACAATGAATATCAGTTTGCTCATGACATGTCCTTCATTTTTAACACGCTTTTATTAATTTTACCTGTATGTATGTATCTAACGGAATCTTTGAGCATGATTTTCACCAATTTCCGGAATTTTGACTAATTTGAAACTTCGCGCACGTATCAGGGACCGATGACAATGGAATAATTTGATAACAGTTTTCCATTATCCTTATTAGGACCGCCAAGATTGATAAATTCTTTTATAGATCCTTTGTAGGGGAGTAAGAGAGGTAGAGGTAGCGCATCTGCGCATGCGTGCAGCTTCGGACTTACTCTTTATTGGATCGGGCACTCGGCGCAGCACAGATACTTTTTCAAGGTAGTGCGTTCTCATCCTGTTCATGGCGAATGTTGCCATTAATCCTGAGTTGGGCTGGACAAGTTTATGTAGCACTTAGTCGTTTAAGATCTTTCGACGGAATTCGGATAGAAGAACTTGATTGCTCTAAGTTAACAGGAAAAACCCTATGCAACAGTGAAGCTTTAAATGAAATGATTAGATTACGAAATGATTCGCGAGACATTTCAATACCACATGTCCACAAAAAACTAACTGATAACTCGAACTAAAAAATGAAAAACAAATAATAGTTCAATAATACTAAAAAACACGCTTTTATAACTAACCGCACTAAAAAGTAGAAAATAATTTTTAATTACAAAGAGCTTATATTACAGCAGTAGATGGTCGAACAATCAGTTATAATTAATGACCTCAAAATGAAATTATAGTAAAATTTAAGTTATTAACAGAATAATTCAGTCCAGACTAAAAAGCGTGGGGTGCATTTTACCACATTTTCATAACTTTCCTCTCATAGATAGTTGCCAATAGAATGATTGTAAGATTTAATATACCAAGCACCCCACGATTTTTACTCTGAATTGAATTATTCTGTTAATAACTTTACTAACATTTATTATGATTGATTGTTCGACCATCTATTACTATAATACAAATTCTTTGTAATTAAAGATTATTTTCTACATTTTAGTTCGGTTAGCTATAAAAGCGTGTTTCTTTAGTTTTTTTAAACTATTATTTAATTCTGTGTTTAATTTATCTCTGTTTGGAGTTTATAGCTTGTTGAACTCCTCCTGTATGTATAATAATAAATAATAATAATAATAATAAAAAGAGTCAAAGAAAATGGGTGTAACATGGAGCAGAACAGCTGTACCAAATATCTTGGTGTATATGTCGGCGTCAAACGCTGAAATCCGTCATTCCCTGAAATGCCTAGTCAGTCCTTGTATTGCCGGCAGTTTGATTATTGCAACGTTTGACCAAGCATTTCAGTTATTCCCTGTAATGACTGAACAATTTGTAGTATGCACATCGTCTTTTCTGTGTTTGTAAAGATGTCGCAACATTCATAATTGCATTACAAGAAACTATGACAGTGTGAATAAGAAAAAACCATGGAATACAAATGAGTTAAAGGAGTAAGTCAATTTTCATAATTTTGCGAACCTAACCTAAATTATAGCGTACATATGCTTGCTCAACAGCAGCATCCATTGTTGCCGGATTTCGTATATAAACACATTATTAAAAATACAATAATGTGATAATAAAGGCAACGCTTTAATCTATTATTCTTTCCTTTTAGATTAATTCATGCTTGATTATTTTTCTTTTAATATTATTGATACAGAAGTACCTTGTTATATTATGAACTTCATTGGAGCAACACTGTATTGATTACCGCGTTTGACTAAAATAGGCGAATGCAGTAACGAAGTTAATGTGGTTGTTACGGTGTTTGACTGAAATTGTTCAGTCAATACAGGAAATGAGTGAAATGCTTAGTCAAATGTTGTAATAGTTAAACTTTACGGTGTTTGCCGGCAATACGGGGACTGACTAGGCATTTTAGGGAATGACGGTTTTCAGCGTTTGACGCCGACATATACATGGGCTCTAAGCTCTCTTTTTTAAACCAAATTGAATATTGACTAAAAATATATAACGTCAACCATCCGGCAACATGTGAGTGTTGAACTAGTAAGACTCTAAGCTATTGCATAATGGTTTTGGGGGGGTCATAAGATGAGCGAGCCCTTGAGATCCAAAGAAGAATCAGGACCATGTTCCGCAAATACAAGAAAAACATCTTTGCAGGGTATCAGTATCTCCCTCAGAACAGCAGCAACGTTAAGTTTAATTAGATAAACCTAACTTCTACTTTCTACGTTCTGTTTACACCACATCCCCCTTTAAATCTACGCCTGAGCGAATAATAAAAGCACACATTTTCTTTACAACGTTCATTACCGTTTATTTAAATTCCAACGACTGAAAAAAAACAATGTGTAGACGGCTACAATGAGATAGTAAAGGCTGGTACTTGTTCCTCAAATAACAGTTTAAATTTTTTGCTGCTTACATTTGGGAAATGCTGTTTTCTACAGGATATTAAAAAATTCAGACAAATAGGTGTCCAGGTTTGATAATTGCTATAAATGGTTGTAACTAACCTCAGACGCATGTCAAGTGATCAGTATTTAAGATTAATACACATCTCCATGCGCTCGAACCAATTTTCGAAACATTTATTCCACTCGTTTGCTGGCGGATACAAAACGGCTTTTTTGAATGTGTCAACTGCTTCTTCTGGTGACTGGAACCTTTGACCACGCTGCCTTTTTTTCAATTTTCGGGAAAGTAAAGAAATCTTTAGAACTTAGATCGGGACTCTATGGAGGATGGTCCAATAATTTCACGTTTTCTTCCGTTAAATACTGCCTTGATTTTTGGCTGTGTGCGAGCTTGCATTGTCTTGGTGGTGGATGATTCTTTTTTCGGGGTTGATTTTTCGAAGCTCGGTGATGACTTTTGGCAAACAAATGGTGGTATACCAATCCGCAGTAACAGTTCTTTGCTCATATGACCCGCTTTTGACACAAATGTCACGACCTTCTTTTTTGAAACACTTCGAGAACGGATTACTTTTGTTGGCTTTTCTTCACCTTGAAACACCCAAACAACCGACTGTCGTTTATTTTCTGGTTCATAACAGTAAATCCACGATTCATCACCACTAACAATGCTGTACACATTTTTTGAGTTTCCGGAATTGAAACGGTCAAGCGTTTTTTGACACACATTTTCTTAGTCCTAATTCTTCATATATAAATTTTCTGAATTGGGGTCTTTGAGATCTTCAAGGACGCCTCAATCTCGCGATATGTCACATATCTATCTTGAATGATGAGTTTGCGCACAGCATCGACGTTTTCCTGGATGACTGCCGTTTTTGGTGCACCCACCCTGGGATCGTCGTTAAAACTCACCCGTCCACGTTTGAATTCTCGATACCAACGGGAAATTGTCGACTGATGTGGCGCTTCGATGCCGAAAACAGACAGTTACTCAGCAAGGCATTCTTGTTGCGATAATTGTCTCTCAAAGTTGTAATAAATTATGACGCGAAAATGTTCTCGGTTGAGTTCCATTTTTCTAATGACTTAGGCCCGTATCGTCAGTCGTCCCTATAATTGTAGGACGCGTTTATGACCTCCTTGATTGTCATATTGCTTTCTCTCCTTCAAAAATTTCTAGACTACACTTGTCCCGTATCAGCGTCAGCGCTCTCCTATTGTGAAGATATGTTTTCTTTTTAAATTGTAGGAAATTTCAGGCTGATAAAATATGATACAACTCAAAAGCATGCACAATTTTATGCAAATAGATGTTTGTGACATAACCTCAAAATAGAGCGCTGACACGGAGAAGTAGAAAACTATGAGAATCAAGGAGGCCATAAAGGCGCCCTAGAATTGTAGGGACGACTGACGATACGGACCTTAGTGCCACTTAAAAATTCACTGTAGTGAGAACACTGCACGAATTGCTGTGAAACTTTTAATTTATGTTTACTAAAGAGTTAGGTTAAGAATCAGTACTGACGTTCGATCCGCGCGGCCTACTATGTTTCTATATGCACCACTTAAAAGACATCCCTCGTCCACCAATGCTGGAGTGAACACAGCAAGCTGTATGTTGAAACTGTATCCCAGTATCCTGGATATACTCGTAGTTATATTACTCGTGCTAGTTAGTTCAAAGGCGAATAGACCATATGCCACCAGAATCGGCAGCATTTAGCGTCAAATGTGAATTGTGATTTATTTTCAACAGACAGTTTACTGTTTTCATTCGATTCTGGTAATAGATAGTGCTTTGTGCTATCTCATTTCGATAGATCTTATATCATGGATAAAATGTTTAGCATTCGTTTGTTGTCCTACGTAAGACCAAGCGTAGATCATATTGTTGAGTTGCCAAATAGCACGAAACAGCTGTCCGTAGTTGGCCAACTGTGATCTAACGATCGAAAGATATACACATTGATTCACTAGTTGGCTATATGAAGGGTACAGGCAAAGAATAGGGGATGACACAGTTTTTATTTTTCTTTTCGTTTCCCATTGGAAGCAGATCCTTGTATATAATATTTTAATTCGCAATCGTCAGCCTTAAAAATAAGTAAGCAGATAGCGGCAAAAAGACATTTTTGTTTATGGCTGAAACGAAAAGAACATGTCATACCGGCAAAGAAGAAGTATTGTCCAAAATGACAGTTGTAATTTTGAGATTAGAATTTATATAAAGTTTGCGGTATGATAATCTCAAGTTGAATATGTTTGCTGATTCAGATAATGATGAAAATATTCAGAGTATCATTAACAAATCACCAAAGAAAAGAAAGAAAACATGTGAACCGAAGATGTAGTGACAAAGTTGCGACTTTCTGCTCATGAACAAGGGGCACCGTAATAATAATAATAATATCTTTATTTCCATGAGACTCCACAATAGAGTGTTGGAATTGTCAAAGATCACAAGCTAGTAAAAATGGTACAATCACCTATAAAAATACAGCACTAGAGGAAAAATCTAATAAGTATCAAATACCTTAGTAATCATCTTATGAATATATAGGATGGTATACAAGAAATTCTGTGCAATTTCTTTTAAAAAAAGTGTTACCGATTGGATAGTCTTTATACATTCTGGTAATTTGTTGTACACCCTGAGTAACATAACCGTGAGGCTCTTTGAAGTCAACGAAAACCTGTGGCCTACAGTGGTTCGTTGGAATGAAGGCCTTGAATGCTGGGGAGCAGCAGACGCTCTTTGGAGGCTATAGTTCTTAAAATTTTCTTTAACATAGACGGCACTGTTATAGACATACAATGAATGTACTGTCATTATTCTAAATATTTTGAAGAGCTCAACACAGGATGCACGCCTGTTTTCAAATAAAATGGTTCTAATAATTTTCTTTTCTAAAACTGTTGCCCCAACATATGATTCCATAGTTAAGAGCAGACTCCATACGCAAAATAATATGTTCTTAACAATGCCACATCAACGTAATTGCGAAGCTGCCATAATTCATAACAGTGCTTGGATAGTTTGCCTAGGATTACGTCAATATGCTCATTCCATGATAAACTCTCATCTACATGAATGCCAAGAAACTTGACAGAGGTTATCTGTTTTATGCTTTAACCATCACATCTTTCTAAAATACTCTGAGCGTTTTTATGCGTATTCAATAGGACCAGATTCGTTTTGCTGCTATTAAGTGCAAGACCGTTAGCTCAACTGTAAGATAGCATTTTGTTACAAGCTTCGGAAGTTGTGTGACTTAAATGTGAGATATTATTGGATTTTAGTTTTGATGTCGTATCATCTGCAAATAATGTTACTTTCGTGTTACAATGATTTGGAAATATGTCATTGATATATAAAATAAATAAGGCGGTACCTAAGATGCTGCCCTGTGGTACCCCTGAGAGTATTTCAATTGAAGAGACTAGAGACCTAGACTCGGTTTTAATCTTAACGGTTTGCATCCGTTGATCTAAGAGCGGCTCAAGCTAATGAAGCGCAGAGAAGCGAATTCCGTAACTGAATAGCTTCTCTAACAAAGTACCGTGATTTACTGTGTCAAAGACACGGCTCAAATGGACAAATATCGAGACAGTCTTTTGCTTACTATCAAGGCTTTGTATAATCTCCGTGGAATTGTTCGAGGTTAAAAGTTTTCAAAATATGAATGGAACTAATCAAAGAAATACATATTATTAAATATTTTAATTCATTGGGTAGTGTTAGTGAACAGAACTTATATTTGTCAGGGCTTATAAATGTTCGTAGTGTGAAACGAAGAACAAGCAGAAAGTTTGAAGATGAGACTAATTTTCATACAGCTGCAAACGCTTGTGGTGCTCAGTTTGCGTCTCTCCTATATTAAATTTCGTACTGTATAGCTTTCTGTATATTTGTTGTGCTTTCTTGATGTCCTTACACTACTCATTATCAACTGCCCAGTTTCAAAACTACCCTGTCTGCATGCACAATGAAATTACAGAACGTTTCAAGAATTAATTCATAACTGGATTACGACTAAGTGTTCAACTAAACATTTAACGTCTGATTTCTCTTCACCAATATATACAAACTGGGTGCACATTCAACTCGAGGCTCGATAATTGTTTTCTCGCAATGGATCAAGAGGGATGACAGCAGTATTTTAAAACTGATCTCGTAATTACACTGTCTCAAAGAGCGATAGTCACTATTTGGCCATTTTAAAAGTGCTTTGAAATCTCTTGTCTAAACGCCGACTCTGTCCAGCAGTTTAACTAGACCAATTAAAATACCTTCGTTAAGAGTGCCAACCCCAAGTAAGGTCGTTCGTTAATTGGAAATACAGATTGTAAGAACTAAATAGAGATACCGCACGTTTGTTACACTAAGGAAAAACAGAACAACCCTACCCAGAAATCCATTTAGAAATTATATAGGGACTAGACGTTTACTTTGCGGTCCTTAGAAGCTCACTAATAGCGAGGGAATATGTGTGCATGTGACATGAGAAAAATTGTTTTGGGACTAGCTTAGTACTTAACCACATTGCCAACAGACTCTGTTTCAGATTACAGCGATTTTTCCTATATACAAATGTTATTCAAGAATAAGTATATGTATAGTATAATTCCAAAGCTGGGCAGTAGACAGTCATTAATGATAAATAATGCAAGTCGAGCGTCTCTTTTGGAAGCAACCAGTGCAAGGAATACAGCTTAGGGCATACTATATGCTTAATTATATTAGATATAATTCTCATATCACTTTTGTGTTGCTTATAAATGCACGAATGTCCAGTTTTACATTTTTCCAGCTTAAAGGAACGAACATTACTTACCCACTTGAACAGTAATTTGGTTTTATTCCCTTCATTAAAACTATGGAAATATTACCAAACTCATCGGTAGAATCTGCCATATAAGCAATTTGTTCCGTACTATATCTTTAAACGAATGCTTTGAAAACGAGTCACGAGAATTGGGTGTGAACGTATCATCCACATATCGACTTTAACCATGAAAATTGAAAAATACTTGATGTGCACCAATGCCTGGACAAACTGTATTCCTATATCAATAATTCTGTGAACAGGGTGCGGCACCATACCCTCATTTTTTCTTAACTTAGTAAAACCCATTCTATGAATCAGAAAATTTTATTTGTTTTTTATAATGTAGGCGCGAGCCTAAGCCTTTGTATTACACAGTTTTGATGATCAAATCAGATAGGTGGCGCCCCTCATTCTCCATACACTAAGTAAACCGATTAGTTGTGTTTGTCATGACTCATGCCAGCATAACTCCAGCTGAGATAGTTGCACAAAGGCCTTTGATGCAATTCTCAAGGACTGGGGTCAGCACAGTACCGCTTGTTTTGTTTGTTGAGGAATCCACACAAGTGAAAATGGGCTTCATCACTGAAAAGAACAATCATATCCTTAGGAACGACTTCGAGAAGATGCTCACACGTGTTTATCCGAGAATTGAAGTCACGCTTAGAAAGTTTCTGCACAATTGTTATCTTGTAAGCATGGGGATGATCATCATGAAGGGTTGTCCAAGCTTAGGTGCAGAATGCCGTGGTGTTCGCAGATTGAATCTCTCACTGCCATAATGTTTCCAAGTGATCTAATGGGCCACGTAACAATTGATTTCAGGTCCGGGGTAAGGGCCAACGAAGCTAAATTAAAGCGATTCCGAAAGGAGATGCGGTCACAGAACATCCGCTCGAGAAGTACGCCTCAATGGCAAAAGCACGCTCCTCACTGTTCCAACGCATGATGGCGACCGAACAAAGCTTTATAGTCCCACTTCTCGAACAAGACCAATAGCGCCACGATACGACATCAACTGACTGAATGACGCGCATTTAAAAAAAGTAAGTTATGCTGCCGCACCCTGTATAACCTTTCGTCAACAATAAAAAAAAACAATGGTGTTATAAGCTTAAAAAGAGTAGGTGTGTATGTGTGTGACATCTTAACTTCCCAACGTATAAACCGATTTGAGTGCAGTTCATTTTATCAAAAGTCCTGTCTGTCCAGATTGTTCTTACCTATGCTTGATGATGAATCGGTTCAGCTCAAATGGGAAGTGGATGTGGGGGTGATAAAGTTGAAGTGAACGAATTTGCCTGAATGAGGAATCAGATGAAACGATTTGATTTAGATTAAATCGATCTTTTAATTAAAATCAATCAAGTCGCTTAAAAGGCCCATTTTTCTGTATAATTTTTAACCCCCGACGCATAAAGACCGATGCATCGATTTGAGTGCAGTTTTCCTATTTTAATCTAAAGCCTTGCCCGTCAAGATGGTAGTAGCTATGTTTCATGAGAATCTGTTCATATGTTCGAAAGTTATGAGTGGAAAGTGAACTACTCAAAGTAAGCGAGTATGTCTGAATGGGGTATCAGATGAACGGGCTTGATTTGTAGATTCCTAGATTGTAATGAAAATCGGCCAAAAGTTAGACCCATTTCTCAGTACGAGTTTGTACAGTTATATGGTCAGCGACATTAGAAGCGTTAGACCCAGAAAAAATAATTCCATCAACTTGATTTTTTGGCAATGAGGTAGTCTTACATCAAGAGTGAAACGATAACATTCTCACGAAATTTTATTGATAACAAGAAAAAAATTAATAATGTGTTGGGCGATCCCGCAGCTAAATAGACTCCTGTATAGGTCTAGGTATCGACAACATTAACGCCTGCTTCTTGAAGAAAGTCCCTAGTACGATGAGTAATAAGGGGACGTGTGTTCTCTTGCTGAAAAAGGATGTGTGGACGGTCATCTAGACACGGCAGTAAAGTAGTTTGTAGGACATCATCAACACAACGCGCAGCAGTCATATTGCCTTGAACAAAGAGAACGGGTGATGGGCTACCATAGCCCCCCAAACCATTACCTCAACAGTCCTGTGTACATGCCTCTCAACAGCAAATCCAATATCTCGCCGTTCTCAACGCAGCCTCTTACATCGAAATTCGTCGCTGAAGATAATATTATGTCATTCTGCCTCCCAATGTTACCGTTCTCTGCTCCAGTTCAAACGTTGACGACAGTGATCCGCAGTCAGAAGAAGCACTAACCGTGGGCAGCATGAAAAAAGAACAAAGGCTCGAATGCGGCGATAGAGTGTACGCATAGTAACAGGTCCTCCTTCTTCTCCAAACCATTGGCCAGCGATCTGACGCGTAGTAGCAACACGGTGTCGTAGGGCTAGTTGTCTAAAACGCCTATCTTGACACTCTGTGGTACGCCTCGGTGGACCATTTGGCGTTATTCGTATTCCACTTCCTTCTCACACGACACACACACATTACCGTCATTCAGTACGATTAACACGGCGGCCAATTTCGCGATAGAACAAACCAAGATCTGGATAGGCAATAATTCTACTCCGATCAAAGTCTCTAACATGGTGATAATTTGGACGTCTTCGAACTCGAGGCATTTTGTTATGCTTAACACTAGTAAATGAAAGGGCAATAACTGAAAATATCTGTACTACTCAGCTCTCAGAAACTGCTCATTTCAAAAAACTAAGGGATAACATTTTAACAAAGGTAAACAAATCATAGATTAAACGTTGACATTGTGACCACAGCATGCTTCAAATATAGTCATTATGGTGCCAAAAGGACAAGTTTAAGAATTGTTTTCTGGGTGTAACACTTCTAATGTCACTCAGTTCACTTCGTTAGTCATTTCTAGCTGTATGTAGATGAAAGACGCACATGATTAGGAGTGCCGCAGGATAGATAAATAAATATTGCCCAACAGTTAAGGAAACTATTTACAGGACAATCCCAAAAAAAGATAAATGAAACTAACAAAAATAGAAAACATACAAAAAGCAGGTGATTCTATCTAAAGAACAAAAAGCAAACGAGAAAAAGAAGCAAAAGACATATTTCACTCAAGTGAGAAACACTCCCAGAATGCTGTTCAAACTGTCAGCATGTAAGTTATATCCATCATCACCCTGTATTTTATATATTATAATTATTACCTTGTACTTGTATTTCTTGCTAGCATTGTCGCTACGGTATGGAATCTTATCTCGCGCCTTGAAGGTCACATGTTAACATCCTCTGTATCAGTATATTATATTTCTACTGCATTGTACTAAATCCATGCGTGACGAAATCTTGTCACTTCTTGTCTAACCGTCCTGTTTTAGGCATCGTCGTGACAGGGTTTCACAAAAGTCCTTTTGTACCGTTAATCAAAATAAAGTTTTTTTAAAAACAAGTATTTCGGTGGCAGTAATTTAACTTGTATATCACAACAATTAGATATTGTATTGAAAGTCTCATACATTACATGTATGGGTGCTTTCAAAAATAAATTTGTTCAAGTCCTTTCACAATAAAAGGATTTAACGGTACGAGTTTGAATAGATCGGATATTGAAGTGGAACCACAATCTCATTAGCATCAATTTGAGTGTGTAGCAGTTTATGCCAGACAATAATTGACGCACACTGTCTCGAAAGACTGCATTTGAATTTGAATTTTCAGATATATCCAGCTCAGGATATGTACAACGTTGAATGATAAAAATTTGAGTAACTTTTCCTGAACATGCTCAAGAGAATCAATGTAGCAGTTATACATTGGGTTCATAATTAACGATGCATGTTACAATTTCGATCTAACATATGCAGGATACAAAACCAACAGTGACTCTGGGCGGCTGAAGTTTCTAGCTTCTGCAGTTTATCACAATAAAACCGTACGCTCGTGAAGGTTCAGTCACTTTTTGTGCTATCTGGAGTGGAAAATCGACTTTATTGTAGAAAACTACACCCAAATACTTCATTGAGTCACAATTATTCGTGTAAACATCCCCACTCTTATGATCAGATTTAGGAACAGGTCTTTTTCTGGATATGCTGACTACATGACGCTTAGACGTATTAAGAAATAAATTATTCTCGTCACATCAAGCTGCTAAAGCATCAATATCTTGCTGAAGCGCAATACAATTAGGCTCAGAATCGATAATCCTGAACAATTTAAAATCATCCGCAAAGAGGAGTTTATTACAACTTAAATATTGCGCAACATCATGAATAAATAAGGTAAACAATAAAGGACCAAGGTTTGAACCCAGAGGCACTCCCGAATTAGTTCATACTAGTACTTGAAGCCACTGAAAGTAACATATTGCTTCCTTTCGTAAATATGTTTGAGTGCTAAAGCTGATGAATGAAAATCAAAATGAGAAAGCTTATTTAAAAGTCTGCCATGGTCCACCCTATCGGACGTGTCAACAAAATCAGTATACGAGGAGGTACCAAAAAAAAACGGAATTATTCTTTAAAAGCTATTTATTTCCAACTTTTTTACAAAGTAACCTTATCTCCTTCAAAATACTGTCCACTACAACTGATACACTTGTCTCAGCGGTTAGTTGACCGATTGTCAGTCGACGGCTCTCGAACTTATTTCAACAATTTCGTCGATTTGGACAGTTGATGGACGTCCAGAGCGAGGTGTGTCATCTATCGACATGTCGCCATTTTTAAATCGAGCAATCCAATCGTACATCTGAGCTTTTCTCATAGCATCATTTGTGTAAGCTATTTTCAACATTAAAACAGTTTCAGCAGCATTTTCACCAATTAGAAAGCAAAATTTCACAGCTGCATGATGCTCACTGAACCATGCCGTCGTAAAAAACGAAACAAGCACGAAACAGCTCTAGCAAAAATGATGACTACGGAGGAACGAACTGAAACCTAATTGATCTTGCCCAATAGCGAGCTGAGTAAAGATGGTTTAAATAGTTTCTGTGGCTCTTAGTAAGAAACCCATGGTGAAAAGAAGATAGAGATCTATGAACTACGGAGTAAATTCTATTATGCAATATGATCACCAGCAATTTGAAGAAATTTGACAATATTGCCACCGCTCTATAGTGCTTAATATCAGTAATATCCCCTGATTTTAAAATGTGTATCGCTCTAGAGAGTTTCTAAAGATCAGGAAATGTATTGGTCGCTATAGTGAGATTGAGAATTTTTAATAATGGTTTAACAAAGACATGAATACAATATTGGGCTATGAAGAGGGGATGTTGTCTGGACTGGCCGTTACTTTATTCTTGCTGTTGTGGAAAGAATATTTTACAATGTTATATTTTTTTTACTATTTTATTTGTATTGGGGTAAAACTTTTGTACTGTCAGTTAACGTTCATGCAAAAACAGCCCATCATTAATTTCGAAATTATGACTGAGGTCATGTCTGTAAGCTGTGTAATGGATTAGCTATGAATAAAAAATACCAATATTTGACCCTCTCAGAATTGATGATCTCCGATATCCCGCTTAAACTCTTGCTATACTGGAAGAATCGGTAAGAAGGGCAAGAAGACATACCACAGCAACGTCAAGGCCGTTATATCAGTCAGCTTCCATTCCGATCACGCAGAAGCCATTTTTTAGATGGGGCATCCCTCATATCGGGGCACATTTAAATTCTGAATAATAATTAATTGTAAGGATGTCGTCGGGAAGCCAGTCCACGGGAAGTCGCTTCCATATTTTTCAATATATTAGTTATGACGAGTCGCTTTGCGGAAGTCAAGTGCTGCCAAATTCCGAGTATTGTTTGTGATGGGTAGATCGAAAGAAAATATGGAACCTGTCATCGATGTTCAAACAAATGTGGCCAAAACGTAAGTAAATAGTCAATCATACAGGGTGGCCCAACGAAAAGCTTGCACCTTTATTTGTGACTCTCCTGGTATATTTTGGAGAAAACGCTCGGTCACGTCAATTTTTATTTCTAGGGGGACGTGTTTACATCTATAGCCGTACAATGCAGGATGATTCAAAATTAAGATATTGAGTTACTCTTTAGATTTTTAAATAGTAACCCCCCATTATTTTTTTAATGTTTAGATTCTCCATGAAGTTTTTATTAACTCTTGTATAACAAAGTTTTTATCTCTATATTCAATCGTTGTGAAGCTATTTGAGATTATAATAAAATTTGACTAACTTAATTCTGACAATAATGGAATGTATGTCAAAGAATAACTTTTCGTTGGGCTACACTGTATAGTAATAATTATAATACGATACTTTCACTATGTAGACGTTTAGCTACAACCCATTCCGCCAATTAGCCCTTGAGAGACTATCACTAGAATATTCAGTACAATATTTCCAAAATTGAAAATGAAAATTATAAATCGAATGCAGTATATACTCAGTTTTTTTTTGGAAAGACGCTCAGACCCGTCGATTTTGTTTTCGAGGGGGACACAAGTTTGGCAAAAAATCACGTTAAGCCCCTGGGCGGGGGTGACACCATCCCTAAAATCTTAAATGGAAAGGGGGGTCGAGTGATACCTTATTTTAAAGGTCTTTCAATTTCAGTAGTTTTGAAGATTTATTGATTTAAAACTTAAAGTAGACTTTAATAGGTACATCAGATTAGTTTCTACTACTTTTTTTACTACTTTTTTACTAAATTTGACTAAAAGGATTTACTTAATAAGTAAATGCTTTTCTACACTACGCCCATGGTTTGTTTATTATTTTTTTGTTGAAAATAGCTATTGGAGCGTTTTTTTGTGGAAAAAAAGTTATTTCTTGAAGAAACATAAGGAAATATCTCGTACTTATTCTAAATAGGAATTTAGTACATAGTTTGCGATTGATTTGACCAAACTTTGTTGCTAAAATAACTTGTAACGCTTTATCACATAAATTAACCATGGTTTATTCCACAGCAGAAAGAGTTGACATTATCGAAATATTTTTCGGATATAATCAGTATGCTAATAGAACAGCAGAAACATTTAATGAGCGACATGAGAACAGTAACGTGAATCGAAAATATGCTCTAGAACTTGTAGCTAAATTTTGGGAAACTGAACGAAGCAATAGAAGTGGGGGTTTTAGGCAAAGTTTATGTAGATCCTACGTTAAGTACCCGCAAATTGGAGTCTATGTGTGGTGTTAATCGACGTACTGTCCAACGGATTCTAAAGGCCCATAGTTTTCATCCGTATAAAATTCACCTGGTACAAGAACTTAATGAAGACGATTTTGATCGGCGATTACAATTTTGTGAAGATAATAGTGAATGAATTATAAACGATGAATATTTTCTATTCAACACTTGCTTTTCCGACGAATGTTCCTTGTTCTTAAATGGCGTAGTAAATCGTCATAACTGAAGATATTGGTCCGATGCTAATCCCAGAATTTATCATGAGGTTCATACACAGCAGCCAAAAAAATTAATTGTTTGGGCTGGTATTTTTGGCGATCATTTAGTTGATCCTTTTTTCCTACCTGGAAATTTGACCGGTGAAATCTATTTGGAATTGCTGGAAGACGCTATAGATCCTGCATTAACAGCCATAATTGAAAATCAGAATGATCGGCGGTACATTGCGAATAGGTTGATGTTCCAACAGAATGGTGCTCCACCACATTAAGCATTACGTGTTCGTCAATATTTAGATCAGACGTTTCCAGATCGATGGATTGGTAGAAGAGGTGCCATTGAATGGCCCCCAACATCGCCAGATTTATCACCATTGGATTTCTTTATGTGAGGTCATTTAAAAAACAAAATCTATGCTATTGAGCCAACATCATTAGAAGAGCTGCGACAAAGAATTGTGAATGAGTGCCTTCAAATTACTCCTCAAATATTGCAAAATGTGCGGCAATGTTTTGAGCAAAATCTTTATTATTGCATGGAGAGTCATGGTGGCCATTTTCAACATTTACTTGCCTAACGGGTCAGTTCATTCTTCATTTTTAAATTACTTTGCTGCCAAATGTGATGATCTCCACTAATGATGATGTATTAGTTTTATTTAAGCTTTAAATCAATAAATCTTCAAAACTACTGAACTGAAGTACATTAATTTTATATCATTATAAAGGGAATTGAAAGACCTTTAAAATAAGGTATCACTCGGCCCCCCTTTCCATTTAAGATTTTGGGAGTCGTGTAACCCCCGCTTAGGAGGCTGCACGTGCTAACGTGATTTTTTGCCAAACTTGTGTCCCCCTCGAAAACAAAATTGACGGGTCTGAGCGTTTTTCAAAAAAAAGCTAAGCTGCCAGTAAATGCGTTTGTTTCGTTTTCGATGCGCCACCCTGTATATATATATATATGCGACTATTACATAAGCTTTAGAGCATTTATGTATCAATTCATTTATTTCCTACCAACATAAAGCATTTTACTCGTATAGTCATACAGTGTGAACTTTAAGGTAACAAAACCTATGTCTAACTCAAAACAGTCAAATAGTGAAAATAACATTTAACGGGATATATCACAGTGTTACTCCAAACTATAAAAGCTAATTACAAAAATTTTAAGAAATTCTTAAATGTATTAAGATTTTAACAATTCTTAATTTCCAAAGGCGGCAAATCAAATGTTTGGAGACATACACATAATTTGAGTTCTAAGAGGTGTTGTATAGAAGTCTTCACTAATTCTCGTGTTATTTGAATCTATTTGGCTGTGTTTTGAAAATGTGTCCTTATTTTTAAACATTTATAACAAAGTTTACAATATGTATATGCCAGCAGATGTTAGAGTACTTTGTTCATCTTGAACATATCTCTACATATTCTACCACTAACCCTCTGCTATACAACTGATTATTCTTTTTTGGTGTATGAACACCCTTACATCACAAATAGATTACGCATTATTAACATTCATATTATTCAATTCGAAATTTAGTCCATCGCAATGAATTTTGCTTTCTGACTCATTTAAATTTATTTGGGTATGTACTAAATGATTTTTTTGAAAATCAATTAAGCAGCCTAGACAGTAAAACATCTATATTGTGTTGTACCTGTTAATCAGAAAAACTAGAAGCTAAAATTGAGGTATCATCTGCTAATTAAGTTATCCGTGTATGAAGTACAAATTTAGGCAACTAGTTTACATAAAGCAAAAATAAAACAGGGCCCAAAAACCATTTCCCTATGGGACACCTATTTCTCGGTCTTAGATTTACATCGCACACTAGTACCAAATGACGTATAGCTACATATTGCTCTCGGTTTGTAAGGAAGATACGCAACCATTCATGTTCGACACAGCGAAACTCTCTGATGCGGTGACAGAAGACCGCAACAAGGCTTTCCCCTGCATCAATAAAATAATTGTTCATTTTGGATAGTTTGGATAGCATTGTTTGTGGACTTGTATGCGGGCTCTCGTCTATTAGCTTGTTGTTCTCAACAAACTTAATAGACAGTAGTCGATCCAGAAACCCATCTTCAAATAATATAGAAAATGAAGAGCACAAAGTAAAGATAAAATCTGTCCAATTTTGAAAAAGTCGGTGAACTTCCCAATGTCTCTTAAAAATTTTCTTACACTTACCATACCCAGCTGTTTACTTTCCGTTTGTAGGTCTCCACACCACTAGACCTGTACCGTACTAATGATTGCTGAAAATTACGAAACAACGTTGCCTGCACCAGGCATAGCTACACAAACGAAAAGCAAGCAGATTTGGCTTAGCAGGAACATCCAAGTTTGTAAATACCGATATTATTTACCCATCTCCAGCCATCTAATTCCACCGTTCGTTCAGTATCTCATTCTGCTACTTTATTCATAAGAATTTATATAGATGAAGAGATGTTTAATCTGTTTGCCTTTCGGTGATGCCTGTGCACAGAGTTTTGAAATTACAATTTTTCCCTCGAGTTTAAATGAGATATTTTTCTTGCTTATTTGTATCAATCTCCAATGCCAACAAGTTTTATGGCGAAAATGGACTTTTTAAACTTTTATGTGATTTTTTAGTAGCTACGTCTGTAACGCAGACAAATGTTCTTCAAAAAAGTGATTTAGGGAAGAATTACCAGAAGCTGAACATTTGCAAATATGAATGTCAGAAAAAAAGAATCAGACAAAAAACATTAATTATGGTTTCTTGAAACGTTGTAACAAAAACTTATTCTTAGAGAGTATAATTATTCTTTAACAAATTCAGGCAAATAAAAAAAAATCTTTTTTATTTTTATCAGTATTTGATTAAAAATGAAAATTTCGTACAAAATCCACCCCTTCCTTAAATTTCTCGTAGAAAAGGAATGTTTCCAAACAAACCATAAGGTTAGTTCACTTTGTTTATATTTTTACCACAAATTAATAATCGAGCTGAATTAGAGGCTTCGGCGTAATAATGAAAAACTGGATATTTGAATTTGCGAATAATGGTGGCAGATATTTGCATTTGTATACTAAGTGACATATAAATCTGAACACCCAGTTTAAATGGTTTTATTTTAATAAAATTTTGTATAAGTACTTAATCAAGCATAATAAGTAAATGATAAAAATTTCAAAATGATTGCACTGCTTTAAAGCCCTTTGACCTTTAATAATGTCTGGATGCACCCTGATGTGCTACGCATTCTCCAACGCACCTAGGCATGCTTCTGATCAGGTGGTCAATGTCCTCCTGGGGTATCATCATATCCCACACGTGCTCAATTGGGGATAAGTCGGGAGATCTTGGTGGCCATGGTAACAATGTGACATCATTATGTCGAAAGAAGTCTATTGTGACTTTTGCAACATGTGGTCGGGCATTATCTTGTTGGAAAGTTGGATCTGCCAGGGTGTCAAGATAGGGTAAAAGATGGGGTTCTTGAACTTCGTGGATATAACGCTGCGCGTTCATGTTACCTCTGATGAAGATTAAAGGTGACCTAGAACCATAAGCTATAGCACCCCAAACCATAACTCCAACAGTGTGATGAACAATGAACATGTCTTTCAACAAAAAATGTGATGTGGTGAAAGGAGGAATCCACAGTTTTTTGTTGAAAGACATGTTCATCACACTGTTGGAGTTATGGTTTGGGGTGCTATAGCTTATGGTTCCATGTCACCTTTAATCTTCATCAGAGGTAACAGGAACGCGCAGCGTTATATCCACGAAGTTCTAGAACCCCATCTTTTACCCTATCTTCATCTTGACACCCTGCCAGATCCAACTTTCCAACAAGATAATGCCCGACCACATGTTGCAAGAGTCACAATAGACTTCTTTCAACATAATGATGTCACATTGTTACCATGGCCACCAAGATCTCCCGACTTATCCCCAATTGAGCACGTGTGGGATATGATGGGTAGAAGATTGCTCAATTTGCAATGTCTTCCTCAGACTCTAGAAGCACTTCGAGAGGAGTTGGTGGTTGCCTGGAATGAGATACCACAGGAGGACATTGACCACCTGATCAGAAGCATGCCTAGGTGCGTTGGAGAATGCGTAGCACATCAGGGTGCATCCACACATTATTAAAGGTCAAAGTGCTTTAAAGCAGTGCAATCATTTTGAAATTTTTATCATTTACTTATTATGCTTCATTAAGTACTTATACAAAATTTTATTAAAATAAAACCATTTAAACTGGGTGTTCGGATTTATATGTCACTTAGTATATTTGCATTCAGGAACGCCTAGCAATACTCATTCGTTACACCACTGCAGGACTCATAGTGGGCTTTGATAAAATGTAAATAATGTTTACTGAGAAATTAACATCTTTTTGCTTGGGTTGGCTGGAAATAAATATCAATTAAATTAAATAATGTGTTTCGTGATATTATTGTACCCGATACTAATGAACATTTGTTTTATTAATATTATTGGCCAAAATGAGTTTAATCAATCACTATATTAATTAAAGAGATATTATTCAAGCGATTTTACATTCCAGATAATATTGATCAACTCCAGCGCTTAATTGTTGGCAAACTAGTGCGTCAACCATATTGATGGATAACAACTGGTTTAATTAGAAAGTAGTATAATAAGTTACCTAAAAACTTGGAAAATAACATCAGCTTACGAGAAGAAAATTTGAGTTTTTACCTTTAGTTTAACCTGAATAACAATGGATGCATGATCCTTGGTAAAAAAATAATGCACCAATAAATAATCTGAAGTCTTTTTAGCCATGCGACAAGATTGCCGACCAATGTGACGGGTTTCCAATATGACTCAGTTCAAAGTTCTTCTTCTTATTTGTTCCTCTCTTTTCCGCTGTAAAGTAAAAAAGTAAATCACTTCAAACATTATTTTAGTTTACGAATTATTTTCAAAATTGACGTTACACCAGAATTAATAAATGTGTATGGTTCTAAGTGCAAATTCAAAATTACACTGAACAGCTCTTTTGTTCACCAGTATATAGGGGTCAAAATCACCAAGGTGGGAAATTTGCTTTACTAGAAAATCTATCGTATGACTATTTTAAGCAAATGAACATGGTGAAATCTAATCTGAAAGTCAAATATTTTTATAATTATTTTGTATATGTATGAAAAGTCATTTCGGAAACGCGTCCCCATATTAAACACCAATAAAGCATATAAAATGAGCGATATTTAAAAGCTGTTACTATTTATACGCAGCTCTGTTTATGCAAAACGTTGGTTTTGGAAGTCTGACTCTATTTTTTTTTTAAATATACATATATACATATATATATGTATATTTAAAAAGAATTGAAGTCAGACTATATATATATATATATACTCGTATATACAGGTATATATACACAGGGTGACCCATCCATGTGTGAACGGTTTATTACTCATAAACAAATATATTTTGGGAAAATCTATTCATGGGATGATATATATATATATATATATATATATATATATATATATAATATTAGCCATTATACAGGGTGTTCAAATTTCGACCTACATGTCAAAGTTGTTATTTTTCAAATGGAATGCCTCAACTTTTATTGCGTATTTGGATAAACCAAGTCAAAAGAAAAACCCCTCACTTCGGCAACCCCTCAGTCCGCCATTTTGAAATTTGGATTGCTGAATTCTGTACCAAAAAAAACTTCCATAATATCAATATTATCATTTAGGGAATATTATTGTCATTCCGGGAATGGTGGGTCATTTCCGGGAACTTCACTAAAATTGAATAGAACACATACACAATTTTACTTAATTATACAAAAAAAGTTCATAATTATATTAAAAAATCATGATTCTGTCACAGTATTATTTGAATATAAATTTAATAACAGTATAAACTAATGACATCGTCATAGCTTGTGATATTTTTCGCCACAAAACCGATCTCCAAATTTGCCACCTTAGAGATTTTGACCCATAGATTCGCAAAATATGAATCTGCCTCCTCTCTTCCTCCAAATATGTACTACTGGTGTCCTTATGCGACAACGCCATTCGGATTCTAGGAAAGTTTTTCTACCAAACAGTACGGAAATAACATAACAATGTTCTACTTCCCACGCCTACTGGCGAGAACGTATTTTAAACGCAAAAAATTGCGTTATTTTTTTAGATGTTGATCTACTTGACGCCATCTTAGCGTTTCCACTCGTATTTTATCCATATTTTAATCGTGACATGTGCATTATTGATGTATATTTGTTAATAGTTGTTCTACTTTTTTTTGATTGTCCGCTCTGACAAAGAGGACTTCACTTTGAAAGTAGTTTTCTCATTGATATGGTAATGGTTTCTGATGGACCTTCAGTATTCTTTATAGCATGTCCTGACAAAGAAAATAAGCACTTTTCAAAGCTTGATATCAACACAGACAACTTTTTTTCTGATCTGGCTCTTCCGAATAGGCTGTATCTTCGAAAACCTTTGCTTTGAAAGTAGAAAGTATACTGTAACATGTCAAATCCAGCTGAATATTCTTATTATTATTTTTCCTGAACACAGGGTAAGAATTTAAGAGGCAATTCTTTGGACTATTGACGAGTTTTAAAAAATTGCTTCGTTTGGAACGAAATTACAGAGAGAACAGAGTCAACCTACTTGTTTTAGCTATGCAATAAGATGACGCATAGTTGACTAATCTGAAGATGTTTCACGATGCTCCAGCATGATTTTTACTACATCTATGCTCCCAAAATCATGATGCTCCAGGATGTGTGTGTGACACTATCCGTCGCCTCATGTGAACTTTGTGTTTCGGGCCTCAGGGATCCTAAATCCGCCACTGGGGACCTGAATAGCTTTCCGTTTTGTCTTGGCCTATAATCTCTTTCCGTAAAACCTTCGCAAAACAGCGATCAATGCGAAAGTTCCATCAGTGTCAGACTAAACCGATTCGGAAAGACAATCCTTTAACTATGCAGCTGTAGCGGTTATTAATAAGAGAGAAAAGAAGACAATGCCTGGAAGAAAAGCGGATCCTGAAAAAGGGTTGAACTTTTCCCATTATCATTTGTTAAATGAATTGAAATAATATCGCGCAAAGATTGGCGTAATTATCCCTGGGGATGGATGAAGAGATGGAAAATTCCCATGGGTGGCGGTCAGATTGAATTTTAGGGCGACAGTACAACAAACGGGAATATTGTACCTTTGCAAAGGTGTTAAGAAGATGAGATGAATATGTTTTTCGTATCTATTGCAGTGTCTAATTCACCATTAAGTTGCCATTTTTGCAACAGCAATTTTTTTTATCATTCCTGAACATGACCTGCTGCCACGTGCCAAAATCACGTAACCTTTTTTCTTACTATTTTGATCATTTAATAGTAATTTGAATTTCTCCTTATTAATGGTAGGGTGCCAATTCCTGGACCAAACCCTTTTTAATGATTTTCTTTTGATACATTTTATAGTTTATTGATTGCATAATTTTACACGTATTATATATTTCTTTCTCAGCAATTCAGTATTGTGTTGAAATCTTTTAGACACTAATGTTATAGTATTATTAAACGACTATCTCAGCAATTTCCTCATAAAATAGAGTTGGTTCCACCTATTGGCAACCAGCGCCACCTTGTGATTTCTTTACGTACAAGCCGTAGGGATATTAGGTCCAATCAAGATAGCTTCTTTACCTATCAAGATCCCTTGTTTTAAAAACTGGCGTTTCTTTTCTTTCTGCTGAGATTGGTTGTGCGTGGGTCGCTTCGTTAGCTCCCAGATTTTGGGACTTAGACCCCCGAACATTAGATTATGGAGTAGCATCTTTTATTTGGTACCTTACGTTTAGTTGTTTTTGTTTAGATGCTACCTCGTCCATTTTCTAATGGGATTTTAGCCTTCAGCGGTTCTTTTTTGTATACCATCGGACTACGTCCAATAATGCATGTCCTGAAGAAGTTTGTTCAATATCTACTTCCTTATATTGGGAAGGCATTGCGGAGAACCACAATTCACACTCCTCCAGCTTTGTTTTGTAGCTGCCTTGTAGCTGTCTACAGCCGATTTTGCTTGACAAAAAACCCTGATGTCCACAGGTAAAATATAATTTTAAATGGGTATTTTATAGATATTGATATTAATTATTGCGGACTAAAATTCTTAGAGTGTTCTCGACTTTGTTTGGCATTTTACGTATTCAAATATGGGACCGTGCTACCTGTCACATTCTTTTGGACTTTGCATTGATCATGATCATGATTTTGATTTTTGAGCTGCCATAACTTTATTTTAGAACAAGCGATAAATTTCTGAGAGTATATCACTTTAGTACATTTTTATCTTTTCTTGCCCTTGCATAAAATATAATGTACTTGTTTCTCCTTCAAGTTTTGAGTGTTTTAAATGCGTAGTTTTGTCTCAGACAGAGAGTAGAGAGTAGATTTTTAAGCAGTCTTTCTCTCTCTAGGGTTTTTTTCATACCGCGAATTTTGAAAAACGAGGCAAGCAGCTCCTCGTCACGTCACTGCTCACTACTGGCCACTGGCTTTCGACCTGTGCGTTTGTGAGCTGTGGACATCTCGGCTGCGCCTAAAGCTGTAACTGGAAGAAGATCCGGATAAGTTTAGGCTTAGGCGTTAAAATATTTGTAAAGCCTTCGTGTATGTACCATGGTAAACGTTTTGCAGGGTCAATTATCACGGTCTAATAATTTTATTGTCAGGTAGTTTTGAATATTGTCCATTCTTTAAACTTGCACTCCAGTGGTGGAGCATATGTCTGTTTGTTTTGATAATATATTGTGATTCTTTTCTAAATATCTTGTTTTAATTGGTTCTCTGTGTACAAATCATTAGGTTTCATCATTGTTGTCAGATTCTTTTCTTTTGTGTGAGTGGTGGGGCAAAACAGTCTCCGACTAACAGTTCGGGGATTTGTATCTTAATCCGTCTTAAGTCACTGTCGCTCTTAGCTCTCCTACTCTCTGCTTTATTGAGCTAGGGCCAAAATTTTCACGATACTAGACGTCTGTTTTGCATTAGCTCACCCTTAGATTTCATTTAAAGTGCCTTATTAATTCATTAATTAGTTTAAAAAAAGGAAAGAGGAATTACACCATCATTTCCTCTTGTTTGTAAAAAAGGCGTGGCACTGCACAATGAGGATTTCACAGTAAGACTAAGATCTTGAGGTTTCACAGTAGATACTTACGTTAGTTACAGCTATTTTTGTTTAAAATTGCATACAAAAAAGCTCTATATTTAACAACACTCGACCTCCTTTTGATGCGTCTTACTGCTGAAGGCAGAGTAGAGTAGTAACCTATAAGTCGTTAGTGAGAGAGGCAGTCAGTACCAGTCTTCTTCCTTCCAGAGATTGATCTGAAGCTCTGGATGCCTGCGTGCTGTTAACCACAAAGTTTTGGTTTCGATTTATCATGCGGATGTGTAACACCGAGACAATGATGTAGTCAAAACTGTGTCTTGGGGACATCTGCGTTGACAATGCTAGATGAAGAGGAAAAGGCACCATTACGACAGCAAACTCGGCCTTTCATGTACATAACCCTCTCTTCAAAAGAGAAGCGAAACAAATAAAATATAAACTTAGAAAATCGGCAGTTATTCAAAAGGTACAAATACGTTTAGATACTAGTATTTCGTTTGTTTAAATTTTGGAAAACAATAGGCACGAATTGAAGGCAAATGTCGGGCGTGACGAAAAGAGCAAACAGGTCTGATACAACTAAAGTACAAGATCAAGTTGGTTATCGTCGTTTTTTTCTTATAAATATAAGCAATGTTATACTTTTTAAGAATCTTCTCATATCCGAAAATTCATGAGACCTTAGGTTATTTTGTTTTCTTCCTCCTCTTTCTACCTCAGCAATAAAAAACGTTAGTTTGAGCAATGCTGTTGTTATCTTTTTTATCACCGTGGGATGAACGTGGTTTCAGTTATACTCAGGATGAGTTTATTTTCTAGAAAATCGCTTTTACTGCCCTGACTGTACTAGCTCACTTTCGCAACCACATTTTCCAAGTTTGAAAACTTAATTCTTCGAATTTTCTTAATATAAGGGAGATTTTTTAATTTTTTGAGTGACTTCGCATTCTTCGAACGGCTCATACATAATAGGCTATACTTCAACGGCGTTATTTGCACCCCTACGTATTTTCGGCGCCGAATTTCATATCAACGGCTCTTATCAAGGACGCTAGGGTGAGCGTATGATGACTGACTGTTGGTGCAATCTAAAAAGGAATCTTACAGGATTTCAAAGGACTGCCATTTGGGTGAGCCTTTGAAAAATATAGTGCAAGTATTTGCCAAGGCATATCGCCTAGACTGCATGCGTAACTTATAACAGATGACACAAGTCGTATAGGGAGCATTTCGAAAGTAGGTTATACCTCCTAATAAATATTATTAACATTTTATTTTTCGCCGTCAGGAAAAGGATAGCACTACAAACCTCAAACAAATGAGCAAATGGAGTTGCCATAATGGCTTGAACTGTATTGCCGCCAATTTGAACGCAAATATGCTGAAAAATAATAGTGCAACATTTATACAATTGATAATTTAATATACAGGGTGATAATAAAAATTGGAAACACGCTGTATTATTTGCAAATAAAGATATCGGTCCAAGGATTGGGACATGTTTAGTTAGACATTAAAATACATTTCTGGAAACTTGAATAGGTTATCTCTCCCTTGGCGTTTTTCAAATAGAAATCTATATATTTTCTTTCCTAATCGTACTCTATGCAAAATTCTCTTTCAAACGATGTGTCACAAGTGACATTTTCATTTTAAAACGGCGGCGCTATAAAGGAATTTGTGAATAACATAAAATATTTTAAACTGTCAAGGTGACGTGATCAACAAATGTCTATTAAAATGGGCTAGTTAAATGAAAGCTTGTAATTATGTGTTTTTCATGTTAGTATACTTATTTGAACAAAAAATCAGGAATACACATCTTCAAAACAGGATTTCTGATTTTAAGTAGGAATCTATATAGCTTTTTCAGAAATCTTATTCTACGTGAAGTTCTCTAATCAATGAAGTATACAGAGTATTACTTTCGTTGTCAAATGACAGCTGCATACAAGAATTTGTGAATTAACCCCCATAAGCGACAGGTATTACTAAACAAAAATTGTTTTTTTTTATTATTGGCTCTAAATGAAAACGCATTTTCAAAGTTGTTCTGCAATCTTCTATCGGTTTAGTAACAAATTAAAATTACAACTATCTCATAGAAGCTACCAATCGCCACGAGAAAGTAAAGAGGCTATGAAAATTTAGGATGTTTTTAAATAGCATTTATTTGAAAAGAATAGTAGGTTGCGGATAACAAATTAAAGTCAATTCATAGCCTACCCATTATTGTTCAGTTATTGGCAACCTTCGTTTCACTTAAATTTATTTTCGCTTATTCCTATTCCATAAAAGGTAAACCTACAGTATTTTACTGGGTAACTGAAAATCCACGTTTGATAAGAGAAGGGACCATTCTGGATCTTTTTGGAGTGAACGTGAGGCTCGCAGTTCTGGGAAATTTATATCTTTATATTTTTTTATGAATCCTCTTGACTTTTTACAAAATTAAATAGAAGATTTTCTTGATGGTTTGCCCCTGGCTGACAATAGGGATGTTGTATTTCAACAAGATGGGGCGCCCGCCCACAACAGCTCTTAAATATTTAACGGACAGATTCGAGAATCTTTGGGTACGAACAAACGGTCCTATTAGGAGGCCCGTACGATCACAAGACTTAACCATTTTAGACTTTTTCATTTGAGCCTACTTGAAGGAGAAGGTTTATGTTACGCTTCTTATAAATCTGTTAGATTTAAAACAGCGAATAACGGCAGCACTTAACAACTTATCTGAAGATTTTTTAAACAATTGGAATGCAGAAACCACAAGAAGGACCAATAAATGATAAGAAAATAATGGAGGACGCATTGAACTGTATTAGCCTTAATATGAATGTTTAATAGTTTTCAGTTCTTCATTTTGTAATAATTTTTTATATGGAAAATAAGTAGAATATGGTAGGAGATAACATTGATAATTTCAGTTTGCAGTAATCAAGAGAAGTTGTTTAGATAGTCTGTTATTACTAAATAGAAAAAAGACATTTTTTCATTACTTTGCCTGAAATTATATTTTTTAATTTTGATCACATCGCCACCTTGACAAAATGAGACTTGTCACACATCGTTGGAAAGGGAATTTTGCCTAGAGTACCATTATGGAAGAAAATATACAGGTTTCCATTTGAACGTTTACACCGGAACGGAGAGATAACCCATTCAACTTTCCAGAAATGCCTCTTAATAACTAACTAAACATGTCCCAAACTTGAAGCGATATCTTTATTTGCCAAAAAATACTTCGTGTCTCCATTTTTCATTTTTCATTGTCACCCAGTATAATGGTGTAATCCTTGAATTTTGCAAAAAACGTGGCTGATATTGTTCAGTAAAACCATTCTAACGATACCACTGAATCGTAGATACTGTCAGCGCCAGAAAAAGTTCAGGAAGGTATAATTTTTCCCAGGAAAGCCAAACATAAAAATACCCTCGAAACTTTAATGATATATTTTAACGAAGAATGACCTAATAAACGGGAAGTAGAATTTTTTATCGACCTCGTCTGATATTTAAACGAACACACAAAGAAGAAAATTATTTTAATAGAAAGAATCTACAGAGTGTACTGTTCACATCTGTAGTGCTTCTACACTGTCTATACTTCTTGTTGTTCATAAAAATGCTTTTCGACTTACCAATACGTGACATTTCCTTAACAGACAACCTGATGTCTCATTCACAGCGTCAAGTGCTCGATGATTTGATCCTCTTCTACTGGTATGACAACGGCCTTTGTTCCTTTGCGCTTGGAGAATCACTCTACCTTTTGATAGCAGGTCTCACTATACACTGAATAGTCACCTGTCCCTACTAAGGATGAACTTACATTTTAATCCTATAGTTTACTTTCTAGACTTTGCCCCACATATCACAGTCTAAGGGCTGAAATATTCAGAACCAAGGAGTTTCATAGTGAACAACTATTAGATAAGCATATGGGAGAGTGTTAGTATATACGGGGTCGGCAAAGAGGACCAAAGGTAGCCTAGTTGCCAGGGTTGATATCTCCACTACTACTACTCCACTGAGCGTTCCATCATAATACCGCCGCTTTGTAAACTTGCTAGGCAGACTTGCTATGCATTTCCCACATATGAAGGAAACAGAAATAAATCTTACCATTGCTACAACCCATGAAAATCGGCTCCCCTGTTAGCTAACTGCAACTACCAATCCCTTATATCATATTGCGAAGGCTGGGGACAAAGTTTTTTTTGTCTCAAACAGATCTACCTTCCTTTCTTTGTTCTCGTACTTCCTTTTTTCTATTTCCTATTTCTTCATCTATTACGATAATCAAGACTGGCAGATTAGACTAACGCACATCAGTACATCGTTCAGAGGCTAATGAACAAAGGTCGTATGGACCGCCCAGACAGACAACAGCTATCAAATTGCTGTGAGTGGCTTGCATTAGTTGTGTACTTTTTCCCGCTCATAGCCAGAATATACGAGGTCTGTAAATTAAGTGCTGAGACTGTTTTCTTTTATTTCTTTATTCAAATATAATTCGAATTTCATATATGTCACCCTCAAAATAACTTACTTCTGAAGTCACATAGGGCTGGAGATGGTTCTTTTACTCCTCATAGCAGTGCTGTAACTCTGATACTAGAATAGCCTTCAGCTGGTCGGTTACAGCCGTTTGGATATTTTCGACTGTACCAAAATGAGTTCCGTTGAGGTGATTTTCCAACTTCTGGAAGTGTAAAAAGTCACAAGTCGGGCGAATAACGCGGTTGAGGAGCCACATGAATAATTTTACTGGTCAAAAACTCGTTTATTGACATTGCTGTGTAACAAGGAGCATTATCGTGTTGTTCTTGATCTGATGAACCCACGTGTGATCATTATGACTGTCAACCGATGATCTGAACGCACAAGATTCCGGATTCTGTCGATATTTTCATCGGTTCTTGAAGATGAAGCCCTTCCGCTTCGTAGTTAATCTTCAATTGACTGTCTCCCTTCTGAAACTTCTGCCTTAAACTACCGAAACATGAGCTCTTGACAAAGCAGTATGTTCGTATTCCTGCTGAAGTTAAGTAAGAGCTTGCGTTACTCTGTGCCCAAGTCTGAAGCAAAATCTAATGGCACACAGTTACTCGAAATTGATGTTATTCATTTTTAGAACACAATACTAAAATCTGTTTCGCAAACAAGTTAAGTAAGAGCTTGCGTTACTCTGTGCCCAAGTCTGAAGCAAAATCTAATGGCACACAGTTACTCGAAATTGATGTTATTCATTTTTAGAACACAATACTAAAATCTGTTTCGCAAACAAAATCGCTAAGGACTAGAGCGAGTTCAAACGTGTACTGAAGGCTGACCAAATGTTCCCCTGTCTCCCCATCCGTGCCCGGCAGTGTTGCCAGATCGAACGCTACGTTGCCAGTCTCATCACTTACTTTATAGACCTAGTATTTTCGCGTATCGGATCAATGGTCACACACTGAACCTGTACACAAGCACGTTGTTGCTTCGACAAGTAGATAAAAACGGTAGTTTAGGCAAACATGTTTTCCTCTTTTATAGATGGCGCTCACGGAAAGGTATCAGATTGCGTCTTTTTACGTAATAAGCATCTATATCAACAATAACATTATTTTTCTTCATATCACTCTTGGTATAACCCGGTATTAAGGTTCTGCCTTCGCGCCTGCTTCAGTGTAAAAAATTGGCACATCTTTTAAGGGAAGAAGAGTGTAATTAAACCTCCTTGCTCCCCATCATACCAGCGCCTATGCGGTGGATTTTCTCCGTTGCTACTCCTTCCGTATTTAGGGTTGGTCTGGATCGGCAAATTGGTGCGAATTTCATCAGTTCTTCGGCCGCGTTGAGCAATCGACATCGGAAGGACAAAAAGACGACAGCATTCCTCGTTTTTGAGCGTCAATTGTTCGTAACGATCTCTCGCGAACGAGATGCTTCCAAATTAGTCGCCATTAATAATATTGGCGACTTCAGACCTGTCATTTAGAATGTCATTTTCAATTGGAGCACTTACAGTATAGGTAACTTCACGGAAAGGAATGAGATACTAGAATTCAGAAGAATTGTCCAAGATGGCAGTCAAGTCATATGAAATTCAAGTGAAGAATATATTTACAAAGCATTTTGGTAAATAATAAGCAACGCAATATAGAAAACATCAAAGGATAAGATAGCGATCTCTAGGTGCACGTAGAACACGAAAATAATGCCACGTTTTTTGTTTTTTAAGAAAACGTCCTTCGGGATTCCCATAGGGAGATGCAGTCCCCTAAGGCCCGATTTTACTAATCCGGGCATGAAATTGCGTCTAGGGAAGAACTTGACCAAAAAGAATATATTCGATTTCTTGTAAAATAACTCTCAAACTAGAAAAAAATTATACGATTTGTTGAGGATCGCTCCCTAATTCCCATATTAAATCAAGTACATTCACTTTGCGGCTACGGGTACAAAATCCACCAATAAAAAAAAGCATTTGTACTATACTCGAAGCATGGACCAAATCTGATACAATATACAGGATGTTCCTTAAAGATATGCGAACATTTAAGGGTGTGAATCTACATGAAAAATTAGTGTTAGTTTGCTTTATAAACTAAGGTCCAAAAATGTTTTCTTACAAAAACTCGGGGTGTTGAAGTTTTAGGGAAAAAATGGAAATTAATTAATATTTTCAGAATCGCTTCAGATATTTCACTGATATTTGGTAGGTAGTCAAAGTTAAAAAAGTTGCATATTTTTCAATGCAAATATAATTTTTAACTTTAACAGTGGCGTGCGTACGGGTATTGACTTTGATATTTTTCAAGGAAACAATAGTCCGAAAACTGTTTTCTGCCAAATAAAAATTATTTTTGAATTCCTTGTTCAATTTAAAACAAATAATTTCTTAACGAATTGTTTTCCTTCGATGCGCCATTGTTGAGTAAAAGAATAAAAACCGTTCTCTAGTCCGAGAATATTGATATAATAATTGAAGAATGCAATTTAGCATTAAATATCTAGTTGCTCTGGAATATGTCACTGGCTTTTGACATCTGACAAGTCTCTGTTATTCAAATCTGTTCGCTGTGACATCTTTTTAATTATTTCGTTTTTACAATCCTGTTAATAATGGTGAATTATTCAAATGCAGAAATGGCGGAAATGCATTACCTATATGGCCTCGCCGACGGTAATGGTGAGCAAGCAAGACGGATTTATCACCAGAGATATTCCGATCGTGCTTTGCCCGATAGTCAAACCTTTTCTAATATTCAACGTCGTCTTGTTGAAACTGGTTATGTTCGAAAAGGAACATCTGAAGGTAGACCTCTAACTGTGAGAACACCTGAAATTAAGGAAGCAGTGCTGCACGAAGTCGAAAAACATCCTGAAACGAGTACGAGGAAGATCGCTAGACGCTTAAATATTTGCCATCAAATTGTTTGGAGAATTTTAGTAGATTTTTTGTTATATCCTTACCATATTTTAAGAGAACAGACATTACTTCCCAATGATTTTCCAAGGCGTGTGACCTTTTGTCAGTGGTATCTTCAAAAAATTACACAAAATCCGCAACTTGAATCAATGATTCTGTTCGCGGATGAAGCTAATTTTTCTCGAAATGCCATTTAGAATAATCATTTGTGGGCAGAAGAAAATCCCTATGCCGTAATGGAAACCCATTTCCAACACCAATTTTCAGTTAACGTATGGGCAGGAATTATTGGCAACCACTTTATTGGCCCTTTCTTCTTGCCGGGACTACATGACGGACAGACTTACCTCAATTTTCTTCAACAACAGTTGCCTTTGCTGTTTGATGATGTTCCGTTAGTAGTAAGAAACAATATGTGGTACATGCATGATGGTGCACCAGCGCATTTCAGTATAGTGATTCGTAATTATCTATGAACTGTTTATCCAAATTGTTGGATTGGCCGCGGTGGGCCCCAAGAATGGCCACCACTAGTGCACACAAGTTCCATTAATACTGTAGAGCAATTAAGAGAAAGAACAGTTGCAGCTGGTGATAGAATAGAAATAATTTTTATTTGGAAAGAATCCATTGGCGTACAATTTTTTTCTAAAAAATATCGAAGTCAATACCCGTACACACGCCACCTTTAAAGCTAAAAATTATTTTTGCATTGAAACATATGCAACTTTTTAAACTTTCACTACGTACTAAATATCAGTGAAATATCTGAAGCGGTTCTGACAATATTAATTGATTTCCATTTTTTTCGTAAAACTTCACCACCCCGAGTTTTTGTAAGGAAACATTTTTGGACCATAGTTTATAAAGCAAACTACCATTAATTTTTCATGTAGATTCACACCCTTAAATATTCGCATATCATTAAGGAACACCTGCATTTTATTGGAAATAACAGTGTCACTACTTACCTAAGAGAGATCATTTTATAAAAATGGATATATTTTTAACAACTCATCAACATGTCCATTGAGTTGTCGTATAATGTAGTATGTATTCATAAAACACTGTTTTCTGCTATGGGTTGCACAGTCTGTGTCTGGCACGGGTATTATTTCAAGATTCAAAAGTGACATTTTGTGACATAACGTAGGTTTTGCTACAAGATGTCAACTTAGCACTAGAACACTTGTGAACTCGTTTTGTAGCTGTTCGTGTTGCTTAAACGTCATGACGTTTGAGCTGTCATGGTTTGGCTCTGATGTGATGTACCATTTGCTTCAGAGATGGCATTATTGGAGGTCTAAGCTGTGAGTTGTATACTATAGCTGTGAGGAAACGGCAGTGCATAGGTGCATAGTGAGGATTTGTGTGCTAATAATACGTGTTGATGATCATTCCATGGGTTTCTTGTCTCAAATACATTTACTTAAGATGTATTCAAAGGCAGAAATTCTGGAAATTACATATGCAAATTTGCTGAATGTCAAAAATGAGAGAGATAAGAAGAGAAAATTCCTGGTTGGTGAAGTAATTAACTTTATGTCGAATCTTATAATTTATACTTGCATACTGTCACATATTTCTAGATTTTTTCACCCCTGCCGACCATATTTACTTATAATTTAAATATCTGGAATTATCATATTTATAATACAGATATGCATGTAACTTATCCTTATTTATTAATATATTCAGGGTGTCCTGAAAGTTTTTCAGGAACAACTACGTTTGTAATAACAAAGTTAATGTGTGGTGAAACAGCAACGAAAAGGTAAAAAAAATTAAAAAAAGTACTCACTGATCATCAAAAAGAAATTTCAAGTATAGCTTCCTCACTCGTAAGTATTGTTCAAAGTTGTCTGCAATAGACTCAAATACTCGTATGGTATATGCTTTTAGAATGGACTAATTTACTAAATTCGCATAAGTAGGTCGTCAACCGTGTTCACCTCAGCTTTATAAACTAGACAACTAGACATTTCATTTCGCCCCAATCAAAACCATCACGAAATATCTTAAAAAACGATCTGCAAGAGCTCGCGACGCTTCGGTAGCATTTTGATGACACTCACCGTAAATTAAAATAATATGGACGACCGATCTGTAAATGTTTCGTTTACCAGCGCGGCAAGCGCATCGTACATATCTACCTTTGATCTGATCGACGTGCATTAGGTATCGTTTAGGTTTGATTGATTTTGCATAGCCTAACATCTCGGTAGTCTTAAGATTTTGGTGTATATGTTACTGGAAAAAACTGCTCATTTTTGCGAGATCTATACGCCGTGTAAACTTCTAGTAGTAGTTACAGAGAATCTATGGAGAAAACAACTTTACGTGCTTCTTTTTGCGATGAGTTTATTTCTGAACGCAATCATGATCGCGATGTCACCTGCGCCTGCGCACGGCTCAGTATGACTGGAGCTCTACCGACTTCGTAGTCCAGTAGAGGGCGGGAGCTGTTAAGCCATGAAAATTAGCTCTAAAGGCGTGTTGAGCATATAAGTAGCTGAAAAAAGATTATTATTTGGTAGTGTAGCAAAGTATATATTTATTTGTTAGTTATACAATCATGTAGTTTATCTGTTTTTACAGAATTTATCAAGTAGGATCTTTAACTGTAATGACAAAAATCAACGATTTAATTTGGCTGCTACAAAACATAAGCTCGATGCTCATATAGGACCACATCCCTATATTTTGCTGGTATTTACTATATGTCTCCACCAAGATCATCTGTCCAGGTAAAAGCCCGATGTTGAGATACATTGAGGCTGCCTTTTGCAACCCACAGGAACATTCGCGATTCTTGTCAACTGTGTGGCACACTAGGTCTGTATGGAACTCAAGCACTTTCATACCTTTTCACAGAAGAACACGAATTTAATGTAACATGTCAACTGTTTTAAAACTGGCTACTTATCGAGGTGTAGGACGAACTTGCACTCTGAGTACTGACTCAGTAATTTTGCTTACAAATAAATCGTAAGCGTGATACGCGTCAGTGTGGTGTTTCTACCGTTTTCTGGAGGCTACATAGATACAAAATAAGTCAACAGACCGACTAACAATAATCTGGCTTTTATCAAGCTATATAACATTTTACCGATTTTTCAGCAATAAGTACTCGCTTTTTTAATCATTTCTTACAGTTTTATCGATTTTAGCGCGTCTTCTATTCGTCTTTGTCTGTCCGTAGGACCTTTGCTCTTGGTTGAAGTCTTGTAAGTCAGTAGGTCTGTCAGGTCTGGTTGCCCAGATACCAAACAAAGTCAGGGAGAAAGAAGGGAAGAAGAAAGGAAGGAAGGAGGGAGAGCAAAGAAAAAAGAAGTGCGTCAATTTGAAGGGTACCTTGGCATTGCTAATTAGTAATCGGCAATTTTAAATTGATCCTAAAATTAATTTTGGGACTGGTTGTTGAAGAAAAATTATAATTTTGGTTGGATCTAAAGTCGCACGATTAAATTTTGTTTACCGTGCGAGTGCTCGACTGTGTAGTCTACTGACTCGCGCAATAAAGGGTTGTTATGCGATTCCGCTTGACTATAACGTGGTTGTTTGATATAGTCCCTTTGGTAAGGGGATGTCAAGGTCTCTGAGAAGGATCTCGTTGGAAACATACCATGGGGCGTTAGTGATTGTACGCAAGGTTCTTTTCTGCAAAACCTGCAGGCTACGCAAATACGTTTTGGCGAGAAAACACCAAGCCGCACTTGCGTAAGTGATCGCTGGTCTAATAACCATCTTGTATAGCCAAACTCTGTTGATCAAACTTAATTTTGATGTTCTACATAGCATAGGGTAGAGTCGCCGAAACGAGATTTGGAATTTAGTTTTTAACGCTTCAGTGTGCTTCTGCCAGGTCACTCCCCTGTTAAGAGTGACACCGAGATACTTAGCAGGTATGGTACTCGAGCTCCATTCACTGAAACCTCAGACGGGGCGAAGCTACGTTTTTTAGTACAATATATTGCCTGCGTTTTCGAATGATTAATTTTGATCAGCCACCGATTCGCCCATTCCAATACCTCGTCCACTGCACTTTGCAGCCTGTCGTGAACTAGATTCCCAGAGCACGTCTGGACTACCAGAGCAGTGTCATCAGCTTAGAGATAGATTTCACAGTTGCTGGGGCAAGGGACGTGATGAATAAAAAGTGAATAAAGGACTGGTCCAAGAACCGAACCCTGAGGGAGACCGGCTTTGATGGGCCATCGACAAAACGTTATTAATTTTGATCCGAAATTTCCTACCCTCGAGGAAGGATTTCAAAAGTTTTAGGACCCAGAAGGGGAAGCCCTTATTGATCAATTTGTGAAGAAGGCTCTTGTGCCACACCTTGTCAAATGCCTTTGAGACATCCAGAAGCAAGATGCCAGTACATTCGTTACGGGTGAACCCGTGGTTACTCGTTCAACAAGCCTTATGGCCTGTGGCTCCGTACTATGCTCAGACCGAAAGCCAAATTGTACGTTAGGAATCACATTGTGGTCTGCCGAGAAATTTTCAAGGTGACGTAGAATCACGTTTTCAGCGAGCTTTGAAGGAGCTGACAGTAGACTAATGGGGCGATAATCCTGGGGGAATATCGAACCCACCTTCTTTGGAATCATTATGACATCAGCGGTCTTCCACGGCGTTGGGAACTGCTGGGTCCTTAGCATGACATTGATTATTACCACGAAATAAGTTAAGGACTTCCGCGAAAATAGCTTCAGCGCCTTGGAGCTCTGCTGGTGTGCAATGCGGAGTCTCAGGAGATTTCGCTGATGTGCCATGCAGCTCTTCAGTTGGGGAATCTTCTGAAGATTACTTTGAGGAAAAATCACTAAGGGAGGCACAACTGCCACTGACGCCGTTGACCATAAAATATCTCATGACTGATCTTACAATATGTTGCTCCTCGTCAAGGTCATTATCAAGGTCACAGTTGGGAGAGAACTGACTTTCCATTGCATCAGCGAAAACCTCGACCTTTTCCTCTGTCCTACAGACTATACCCCAAGGACCGTGGATATGCGGGAGTTGTTCTCGCTTTCCGTTTCTGAGCTACTTTGCAACTTTCCAGAGAGGAATACTTGAGTCAAGCATCCCCGACAGAAAGTCGCTCCATTGCTCATTACGGAATTCATGAAGAGCATTTCTCACTTCATGAACAAGATTCGTTGCTCTGTCAATGTCATCTGGATGACAAGACCTCTTCGCTTGCTTAATTGCAGCTCTTCTGACAGAAATTTTCTGACGAATGTCTGCAGGGAGAAAAGGTCTGCCGTGTCGTTGTACTGGTGTACCGCTGCACGCTGCAGAGCTTGCTGAACGGAACTTGTCCGCTCCGCTTGAGCAGCATCTATATTGTTCTCATCTTCTATGATCGGGATATTGAGGAACTCTCTAAGGAGCGACTTGTATAGCTCCCAATTTTAGCGCGTCATAGTGAAACTACCAATATTACTTCCACAGTCTCCTCATACATCAAACACATAAGTGATTTCGACAGTCCCGGAGAGTCGAAAGCTTCTAACTGGTTAGAACGGATTTTCCAGATAAAGCCCATGCCATCCACATATTATTCGCTATCCAATACATCTAACAGATCCATATTATGTAAGACATTCTTACACACACATCCAATAAATTCGTAAGATTGTTTTGCTAACGCTAAGCCGCAATCCCAACATTTGGATGTATGTATGAGCGTGAATCCTATTTGGTAAATACATGGTAAATTCTCCAGATTGGAATGGGAGCGGAACAAAATTGAAAACAAACACAAATGGATCCATCCGCGCAACTGAGGTCAAAACTCTCGTTATGTTTGCCTTGATATTATTTCGTGCAGAGACAATCGGATTTTGGCATGAATGGTTCAACAAACACATTTTTTCAAGTAGGCGGCATGTGTCAAAAGGTTTTATATTTGTAAAGACAGCATCGACAAGACAAGTTAGGTAACCAATTATTTCAGATACCATGTCATATACGAGTATAGCTACATTCCTTTTAAAGTAAGATCCCATTGAAGCGTGTATATGTACTATCAACGCCTGCGTTCATTCATTGGCACCACCTCAAAAAAGTTAAGGAAAAAGTAAGATTAGCATAAATTTTGATGGCTTATTTCTATATACATATACTTTGTACCCTTGAGAACAAGAAGATTCTTCCAGCCTTTTCAATATGATTTTAGACCTGAACAATCTGTGAAAACTGCTTGTTGTCATTTTCTTAAATACATTTATATGAACCTTAATAATAGCCAATAGTAACATCATTACTGTTTCGTTTATTAGAGGCATTTGACTCAGTGCATAAAAAACTCTTGAGATGGAAGTTAGACAGTACCGGTATTACAAGTTTTTCAAATGCTTGATGTCATATATCACTGATACTTTATCACTGTCACTGCAAATCGGTGTTCCGCAAGGATTGGTATTAGGGCCGCTCCTCTTTTTACTATTTATCAATGATTTGCCAACATGTATGCCTTCTGCCCATATTACATGTGCGGACGACACTTCTGAATCATTATCCGCTGGCAATACTGATGAGCTTCTCTCAAAAATTGCTGGTGAACAAAACTAAAACCAACATTGTCAATTTTGCCATCTATAGACGTATTCCAGAACCTATCAGAAACATTTTTTGACAGAAAGTTACTTAAACACCTTGATGACATACGAAACAACCTGATTAAAGCCTATTACGCTTTGTTACAGCTTAAAAATATACCTAGTAACATGCTCAGTGTCTACTTCGCGCTTGCACATAATCACCTGTCGCACAAGCTCATCACATGGAGTGACTATGTCGGAAGTAATAGAGTATTCAGTGCTCAGAAACGATTAATTAATATTTAACCTAAGGCCTACCGATTCTTGCATGGAGGTTCTTAAACAAAACAACATTCTCTCTCTCTTCTACTGTTTATATCCTCAGATCTGTTGCTCTTTCAAGAGGAAATGACCAATTTCTTGACCTGTCAACATCAAATTCGTTCAGAGGCATCCTATCTAATACTTTAAAAGGCGTCCCATCTACATTTAATAATAATACTAATAATAATAGTAGTAATATAATGATAGTAATAATAATAACGCCTTTATTAAATAACCACCAGGGACATAAACAGCGAAGTTTACCCAAGACAGCAGAAGATCAAGGCCCACAGAACCTACTTACAAAACCCCACTGTAGAGAACAGACAAGCCGACGTCGAGTCCAGAAACAAATATAACGAAGCGGTTCGCAATGCCAAAAACCAGCATGATATAAAAGTTAGGCACAGGGTAATGTCGCAGCGCAATGGCAGTCGGTCTTTCTGGACGCTGGCCAAGCAGATTGAAAAGAACTTCTCACACAGTAGCCTTCCACCACTTACGTGGCATAAGACCGTAAGACGAGTGCTCTTGTCGCTCAACATCAACAAAGCTTCTGGTCCGGACTTGATTCCTGCCATTGTACTGAAGAGATGTGCAGCGGAGCTTGCTCCAGTTCTTTCGCGTCTCTTCCAGATATCTTATGAATCCTGCACCTTCCCAGAAAACTGGAAATTTGCTCATGTACAGCCCATCCCAAAAAAAGGATCTAAAACCGACCCTTACAACTACAGGCCTATAGCTCTGCTTTCTGTCATAAGTAAAGTGATGGAGAGGTGCATAAATCGCGAGCTTCTGGACTACCTCGACCGTCACAGCTTGATTAGCGACAGGCAGTACGGTTTCCGGCACCAAGGATCCACAGAGGACCTCCTAGCTTACGTCACGCAACTGTGGAGTAAACTCATCCAGTCTCATGGTGAGGCTCATGTCGTTGTTCTTGACATCACGAAAGCGTTCGATCAGCTGTGGCACGCTGCCCTCTTAAGCAAACTTCCATCCTATGGCCTCCCAGAAAAGCTTTGCAGATGGGTGGCTGACTTTATCTCTGGACGCAAGATATCCGTCGTAATTGACGGATTCTCCTCTTCATCCCACAACGTCAACGCAGGTGTTCCCCAGGGATCGGTCTTGGCTCCAACACTGTTTCTCTTACATATCAACGACCTCCTTTCCTGCACGATCAACCCAATCCACAGCTTCGCTGATGACAGCACTCTACATGCAGGAATTCAGAGTGACAAGCCGATCTCTGCCGCTGAGCTGGAAAAAGAAGACTGGCGACGACTTCTTCTCTGACAAGAGACCTGGAGGCTATCACTGCTTGGGGACGCAACAATCTTGTACAGTTCAATGCTTCCAAAACACAGTACTGTACTTTGACGAACAAAAAGCGTCCTAGCGCTCATACAGTTTCGATGGACGGTCGAGTTCTACCAAAGAGCCATTCATTTCGGCTGGTCGGAGTCCAGATCACCGAGGACCTGATCTGGCACGAACACATCTCTTCAATAGCTGCAGCTGTTGGGAAAAAGCTAGGCTATTTGTTTAGGGCTAAGAAGTACTTTTCTCCGCATGACATTCTCACTCTATACAAGGCCCAGATAAGGCCTAGCCTCGAGTATTGCTCACACATTTGGGGTGCTGCCGCCCCGACTACATTGTCCATGCTCGATGCTGTCCAGAGGAGGGCGGTCCGACTGATCGATGACTCTTCTCTAACAGACAGTCTCGGGACTCTTTCGCACCGGCGGGTCGTCGGCGATCTAGCTCTTTTCTATCGCTACACCAACAGGCTTTGCTCCTCAGAGCTCTCTTCCATGATGCCGCCGCGCGATGTGCCTGCCAGACAGACCCCCCTGACTTCAGCGTCCCATCCGAACCGTGTCAAACTTCGTACATCCAGAACTGGCCGATACGACCGCTCCTTTGTCCCGAGGGTGTCTAGATTGTGGAACAATCTACGGGAGGAAGCTTTTCCCAGTTCTACTAACCTTAGGCGGTTCAAAAATCGTATCAACAAAATTTCTTTGGGATCATCATAGCAGCCGCGGTGTTCCGGCATTTAGGCTTCTGCCTGCGCGGCTGCTTTGGTATAAAAAAAAAGACTACTCTTGCATTTAACTGTTTATGTCGTTTACATTATATGTTCCTCAGCTTGAAGTTTAGCAAACATCGAATGGGTTAGAGAGCTCTGAGTCGGACGTATGTCTTTTTCCTCAAATTAGCTATATTTCTACGAAATCTTGATTTGCTGTCAATTTCTACGCCTATAATCTTTGCTGTTTGTGTATGCCGCAAAGTTATACCATCAATAGTTAAATGAAAATAGTCTTCGACAATTTTTCTCTTCTGATCTGAATAAAACAATAGTTTAATCGGAATTAATATCAAGATTATCATCCACAGGAGATCGATGTACCTTTTCTAAGTTGAAAAATGAGTGCCGCAATTTGTGCATCTGAAGCGTCGTATCATAAGCAAATGTTTGTATTTCTGAATTCTTGACTGTTTTATGCAGGTCTGAGGTGTATATTTAAAAAAGCACAGGTATCCAGATTAATAGAGACATATTGCGTCCGATCTGATAAGTAGCTCCGGAAAAAATCTAGTGCAGAATCATCAACTTTGCACATAAAAATTTATGATTAATTCGGTCAATTGATACAACTGCCGTGGCTAAATTTTTGCCCATTGCCCTAATAACATTATCACAAAGACGTAACGGTTCTGAGGTTGTACTATGACTACTTCCTGAGGCCTAACTGACATGTAGATATTATTTTAAGTACTCCAATGTACTGAACAACTTGCTGTTGTATCAGCACAGGTAACAAACTAATCGGTCTAAGATACTTAAGCTCTGTAGAATTAGATATTTTAGGGACATGAATATACAGAGCCAGCTTCCTCTTTTTAGTGTTGTATCTTTTTTCCAAACAAGAATTAATAAAGTGTGTGATATGGAAAAAAGTCACTGGAAGACTTACTTTGACCATGGTTAATGAGATTGTGTCAATTCCTTTGGCATCTGATGGCTTTCAATATTGCCATTGAGAAACGATTTCGATAGTCCCATTTGTTGCTGTCATAAAACCGAGATACATTTCCGAGGTTTGTGTCACATTATTTAACAATTAACGCTACAACGAATTCAAAGCGGAAGCTAAAATCTTTCTCGTGAGATACGTATTTTATAGCGTTAATGAATTTTTAAATATGAAACCATTTCTTTCTAGGTTCCGTTTTATGTTACTTGAACTCAGATTGTATTTTAATTGTATTGTTGAATTTTAATTCCATTTTACATGATTTTTTTCAATTAAGAGCATGCTTAGTGCCTACGTTCTATTTAGGATAAGTCCGGGAGAGATAGTTGTACGGGAAAGATGGCCAGTTCAATTATTGTCGGAACTAATAGCTAGATGGCGCTAGCTTACGCTTAGTATGCTTCTGCCATTGGGCGCCATTAGGAGAACGTCCAAAATTGGAGTAAAATTTATTTAAAAAGTAAGTAACAACCTATTTGTTTTCAACAGTGTAAAATTTTTTCAGTGGGTTCACATTTTACCTTGTGGTGAAAAAGTTTAGACAAAAACGTGTAGTTTTTATGTTTTGACATGCTTAGCATGACTGTTTTTTGGAGTCTAACTTCGAAATAGAAAGTAATGCAGAGTCATTCACTTTTATTCGTATATATAAATTTAATTTTTATTTAAATTTTTCACTTTTTCATCACCCATAACATTACCTGTTTTAAATCCAATACCCAATGCCCAATGCCAACAATGAAACGTCTGTGTTTGAAGCAATACCAAGTACATCTAAAACGCCGTCTGCTGCACATAAAATGATCTACACTAATCAATCAGTACTACTAATTCTTCCGAAGAAAATACTTCTAGCCGCCAAAGACTAACCACAGGGCAAAAATCAAATGAAATAATTTTTGGTATTTCTAGCAACGGTGTGGAAAAACTTGAAACAGAACTCACACCCTCTAAAATTCTGTAGGAAATTTCACCAATACCACAGAAAGTTGTTGAAGTTAGAAAAAGGACAAAGCAAGTCGGCAGTCTTTCAACTTCTGAATGTCATATTGAGTTAAGAAAATGCAAGGAATAGGAAAAAACATGCCAAGGAAGAGAAGATAAAAATTAAAAAAGAAAAATTATCAGCAAAACAAGATAATAAGTCTGTGAAGATAATGGTAACTAAGACGCGAAATATTTCAGAAAGCAATGTGCAAGAAGGAGAACCAATGCTCTGCGATTCAGACAATGATACCTAAAAAGGGACAAGATAATTGCGCTGGGTGTTGGGAAAGTTATTACTCTACTCAACTTAATGAGGACTGGTTGCAATTGTATCATTTGTTCATTTTGGGTCCATGAAAACTGTACCGAATTTGACAAATGTGTCCTCAACGTGACCAAAGAGAAAAGAAGCAGAAAACTACTGGCTATCATTCTCATACTACCATAGCCATCTCTCCCGGGCACCTCAGGACAGATGGCCAATCGAGGGTATCAATTTTGTTGTTTTGTATTTTATTTGATTAAAATTTTTTAATTGCTTTATGTTATTTTATACGTGTATGATTAAAGACTGCCAAGGTAAAAATTTCGAGAAAAATGCTAATAGTTTGATTTTTATAGGGTCTGACAAAAACTACAGCCATCTCACCCGGACTTACCTTATAGCTATAGCTGACACTGTATCTGGTGTTCCCTGACCAAGAGTCTGGAGGTCATTACTACCAGGTAAAATACGCTAATCAATGTTACTACCTAGATCTTAAACATAACGTGGTGCTTGTCAGGACTCTGTTTTCCGTTTTGGGTTTAAAAACTTTGCCTTCATAAGGAAATAATAAATAAAATTTGACAGACAACGTCTACAAATATTTGGCATCCAAACGGCAAGAATTTGTTTTCTGAACTCTCACGTCTAGCTTTAATTGATAGTAAAGATCAAGAATGGCTGTTATTTCTTAGCTCTTGCGAGAAATCCATATTAGTTTTTTCTGTAATGCTTTGTTAGCTTTAGAATAATGGTTAATTTGTGGTTATTTCGTTAGCCCAAGTGTTGGATTATCCCTGTGTAGCGAGACAACTCCAATTTTTTATCCGCTTATCATCGGCACCTTGATTTATTTAATTCAGAATTCTCCCCCAAACAGAGTGGAAAACATTCGCCAATCATATTTTGTGCTTTATTGCACCCACTCTAATAAACTTGGATGCTGCCATCAAATTAATCTGTACTACGGTATCAGATAATAGATCTTTTTGATGATGATTGGATATAACCCTAAGCAAAAGTCAACAATTCCAAACATTGCACTAATTTGTTCTTATTCTGCTATTACTTCTATATTACTTTGTTTTGTTTGAACAGTACACTCTGGATCAATAATAAAATATAGTCGCACTGTTCAAAGTTTCGTAGCAGCAAATCTTAATAAGCACTCTTGCAAATAGCTACTTTTCCCCGTATCTTCTAAGTCATCTATCATGCCAGGTCTGTGATTTAAGTAATGAGACTGGTAATACTGGATGCGCCAAGCTTAGAGACGAGATAGGAGAACATGTAATCCGCCTTCAGTACAAGTATGAACTCGCTGGAGTCATTTGGTTGTCCGTAGCGACCTTTTTTTTGTGAAACATGTTTCCTATTGTGTTCTAAAAATGAATGACATCAATTTCGAGCCACGCTTTCTGTTGTGCTTCAGACATGGACGCAGTGCAACGAAAATTCTAGCTAAACTTCAGCAGACCTACCGAGATAGAACCGATGAAAATATGGACGAATCGGGATCTTGTGAATTCAGATGGTAGGATGAAATTTGGTATAATCGGCGAAGAGTTAAATATGTCTCACTCCACCGTCCATCAGATCAAGAACATTGCATAACGATAATGCTCCTTGTCACACAGCAATGTCAATAAACGAGTTTTTGTTCACTAAACACATTCCTGTGGCTCCTCGGCCTCCTTATGTGCCTGACTTGAATCCTTGTAACTTTTTTCTCTTCCCGAAGTCGAAAAATCACCTCAAAGAAACTCATTTTGGAACAGTCGAAAACATTCAAACGGATGAAACCGATCATCTGAAGGCTATTCCAGTATCGGAGTTCCAGCACTGTTATGAGGAGTGGAAGCGCCATCTCCAGCCCTGTGTGGCTTCAGAAGGAAGTTATCTTGAGGGTAAAAATATGAAATTTTAATTGTATTTGAATAACAAGATAAAAAAATTATCTGATTACTCGATTTGCAGACCTCGTACTCGCAAAGACCTTCAGATCCTTGAAATTAAAAAAAAATATATAGAAATTAAAAAGGGAATCTGTAACATCTCCATAAGTATCTTTTTAATAATCATAATAATAATAATTATAATAATAAGCATAGTAATAATCATAATAATAATAATAATAAGTGCGCTAAAGCAGTATTCAGAAGAGGAAAGCTGCAGGCAAAGGTTAACATCAATCATACCGAGTCTGATTTTCGACAGGTTGGAAGGAGAAGATACATATAAGTATCTAGGTATAGAAGAGGGGGCAACGATCGATCATCAAAATATAAAAGAGCAGCTGAAAAGCGAGTACAAGAAGAGGATGAGGCTGACCCTGAGAACCGAACTGAACGGAAGTAATAAAATGAAGGCTATAGGACAGCTCGCACTTCCGATACTGCACTTCAGCTTTGCCGAAGTCGAATGGAAACTGGAAGAAATAAAAGCGCTAGACCGGGTAACTAGAAAACTGCTCACAATGCATGGAATGCATCACCCACGGGCTGACACGGAGAGGCTGTATGTAAGTAGAAGGGAAGGTGGCAGAGGCCTTCTACAAGTGGAGACAGCTTTCAAGAGTACAATAATGAACATGGCTGGATTTCTGGAAAGAACCCGTGACAGAAATATGCAACTCGTTTGCACCATCGATAAAGAGTCCCCGCAGCACAGATCCATCGCCAAAATAGCAGCTGCCCATCGTCATCAGCTGGGAATTTCCTCACCCTCACACCACATAGCATACAAATTGGAGTGTAAAAGGAAAGTGGCGGAAGACATAAAAGGCCGATGGATGGCCAAACCAATGCATGGCCAATACATCACGCAGGTTCTACAAAGCCCTCAAATTGAGAGACACAACTGCATCCTGTGGCTTTTAGAATCGGATACCAAAGAAGAAACTGAAAGCTTGATTATGACAGCACAAGACCAGGCCATGGCGACCAACTATTTCTCAAAGAAAATCCTGAGGAGGGACACAGATCCCAAATGCAGAATATACTACGAACGTGACGAAACCATTGGTCACCTGCGGTCATCGTGCCCTGTACTTGCGCAACGAGAATATATTACCAGACACGACAAAGTTGCGAAAGCTCTGCACCACGTCATATGTCATGACAATGGCGTAGCTGTCAAGAAGAATTGGTACGAACAGCAAGTAACATCATCTGAAAGCGTCACCATCCTGTGGAACCAATAGATCATTACGGATCGGACAGTGCCTGCAAACAAACCAGACATAGTAATTAAAGACACCAAAAATGGCATCTGTACCATCATCGACGTAGCTGTCCCCAGTGACTACAATGTGCGGGAAAAAGAATCCAAAAAGATTATTAAGTACAGGGACCTATCCATTGAGATCAACAGAATGTGGCTCAGGAAAACTCAGATCGTACCCGGGGCTGTTAGAAGCAACTGGCGCATCATCCACCAACCTGTTGAAACATCTAGAAAAAGTATCAAAAAACATCAACATGCAAAATGTATGTTACCGATAAAATTTAGAGAATAAAACACTTTTCAATGAGTTTTTCAGCCTAATTTTAAAAATGTTTAATGATCGTGCTCATTTGAAATGAAACCCACTGAGTATAATGATCTCAGACCTATCAGTTTATTACCAATCTTATCCAAAATTTTAGAAAAAATTATAAAGTTCCAATTGACCGCTTACCTAGAAACATTCTTTATACTTCCCGACACTCAATCCGGATTTAGAAAAAATTATAGTACAACATCTGCCCTACTTAATCTGCAAGACAATATTTTAAGTGCCTTAGATAAGAAAATGGCACTAGCCTTAATCTCTATAGACTATTCGAAAGCCTTTGACAGCATCAATCATAAATTATTACTTGCTAAATTAAATTACATAGGTCTTGACAGTGTATCCCTTTCATTTTTCGACAATTACCTTCATCAAAGAACTCAGTGTGTTCTTCTCAATCAGGAAATGTCTCAAATGACAATAATTCCCTCAGGCGTACCTCAGGGCTCTGTATTGGGGCCGCTTCTGTTCCTCATATATACGTTCGCAAAAGTATTGATAATTCTCATGTCCAGTCATTTGCAGACGATACGCAATTGCTTCATTATTTTAACCCAGATAATGTCAATAATACTACTCAAATTTTACAAAACGATGTTAATAAATTAATCAAATACTCTTTAGATCACAATCTACTTATTAATCCACAAAAATCTAAAATGTTATTATTTTGCGCACAAAGAAAAACATACAATGTAACACAGCTCTTGAACATTCAGATAAATAACCAAATCTTGCAATTTTCTGATTCTGCAAAAATTCTTGGTGTTGTTTTTGATACAAAATTAAGGTTTATTGAACATGTTAAAAGTCTATCTCAGAAAACCTACCTACGGCTGCGCACTCTTATAGCAAACAGGTATTTACTAAATTTTAAGTTGCGTAAAAAACTATGTGAAGCATTGGTCATATCTATACTAAATTATTGCAATATCGTATACTATACCTGTTTAGACAATTTCACTAAAAACGTTATTCAAGTTATTCAAAACAATTGTATACGATTCATTTTTGGCTTACGTAAATTTGATCATGTATCAGCGAAATATCCCGTTCTAAACTGGTTAAAAATTAATGACATGGTCAAGTATCACTATTCAGTTTTTGTTCACCAATTGCTGCTCATGTCTAAACCTTATTACTTGAAGAAAAAAATTTCATTTAGTAAAGATGTTCACTGTAGAACTCTCAGAGAAAATAATACTAGAATACCCCTGCATACGTCTACACTTTTTAAACGCAGTTTTTCTTACAATGTTGCTATTATTTATACTGACCTTCCTAAAGTATATACGTATAAAGAATTTTCATTACCTGTCTTTCGACAAAAAGTTAAAACATTATTACTCAACCCTCCAAACATATAATTTACGTAATCATTCATTTCTTTTTTATTCCATCTTTAATTCAGATTAATAATTTTTTGGTGCATTTGGGTTTGGAAAGTATGCCTTTTTCCCTTTTTTAAAATTTTACTTTCAATGTAATGAACCAAATCTGTTTGTGGATAGTGTATTCTTTTGAAAATCTGCTAGAGACTATATGGTTAAGTGTAAGAGTAGCAGCATGCTAAACTTCGCCATGTAAGTCTGACATTTGGCTATACTACAATGTAATTGTGGATAAATAAAGACGTCTATTATTATTATTATTATTATTATTTATTTGATTTGGAAGCTTGTTCAATATTTTTGGTCTCATGAGCTGTAGTGTCAGATCATGAAGCTGTTCAAAGATGCAAACTGGATCGAAGCAGCTCAATTTACGTCTTGTATCTGCTAAAACGTGCTACATGCCTTAACATACTGAGTGACAAAAAATGTAAACACCTACGTATGTTTATCCGATTTTAATAATTTTTGGCATATAGGTATGTTCAGTGTCCCTTACTAGCAAAATGATTAAATTTTCAGCTTGATTCGTCAACTGACTGCAGAAGCTGGTTCAATAATGAGTTGAGGATCCATGATTTCTTATACACTCATTGACACGCCTGGGCATCGTGCTGATAAGGTGGTTGATATCCTGTTGGGGTATCTCATTGTGTGCAAATTCAAGAGCCTGCGACCTATCATGTCCCAGACAAGTTCAATTGGAGATAGGTCAGGCGATTGTGTTGGCCAAGGTAAACGGTTGATGCGATGTTGATCCATGAAAGCTAACGATGCTCTGGCAACATGCGATCTGGCATTGTTTTGCTGAAAATCGGGTTTTGGATTATGTTTAGGTATGGAATAAGATGAGGCTCCACTACTTCGTGACTATAGCGTCGGCCTGTCATATTGCCACAGATTTTAATACTTCTTTTCAAAAAACAAAGGAAAGGGAAATTTTTTAAGATTTGGACATGTCCGAGTCTTGCCCCAAATAATACAATTTCTATCTACAATAATACAATAAGATCATAAAAATACCTTTTAATTTAAAATTAGCAACAAATCAAACGGTAATTATATAAAAGAAGAGTCAGAGGGTTCTTCTGAATTCTCAATATTTTCAAGATTTTCTTCCCCATCCATATCGCCCAGTATTTCATTGTATTACCAATGGTCAGCTTTTGGAACACATTTCTGCACTTAAACCTTGACATCTTTTACTTTTTTTGAGGGGATAAGACTGGTGCATTTTATCATTTGGTAATGACAGGACGCTATTCGGATTTTTAGCAGAAAAATTGTTGTATGTTGGGATAACTGTCGATTCACTGCATTCAATACAGTTGTTGCCTTTTTCATATTTAAATAATCTGTAAGTTGAGATACCAAACTTGGAGGTTTTGTTTGTGCTAGAATATGAAGCTTTGAATAGGGGCTTAAAATGCTCGCTGAAATCCCTTATAATATCCTGGGTTACATCAACAACGCGAAACTTTTTTGATGTTCTACGAACCAAATCTTTCCACTCTTGAGGTACGTATACTCGTTCTGTTCTCCTTTTTACTTTTTCTGTGAGCCCAAGAGAACGGTCGCATGGTAAAAAGCTATGCCCTGGTTCAGGATATTGGTTAATAATCAGGCGAATGTTTATGGTGTTTACCAAGGTAAATAAATATTTAGTCATCGTGAAATTTTTGTTCTGAGCAAATGCATTGTCAGAAAAAAGATAAATCGTGGTTACAGATTCAGACAAATATGAAGTTATGAAATGGTGCAGGAAGCTTATAACTTCATTACTACCTTTTTTAATGTTCCTTCATCATACATATAAAATGCTGAAAATCCTGATTTTGCAGAAGTAATACAAAAGTTGTATTGCCACAGCTGATGTCTGTAAAATACGTCTCCGGCCGGAACATGTGGTAGCTGTAAATTTTGCTGGTAGTCAAAACATAAAACGTCTACTGTTTCATCATTTTTAGCAACTTCTGTTTTCTCCCTGGTTCGTTACTGTGCAGATTTGGTTGGCGGGAGGCGTTGATCGTGCTATGTCCCCGCCATATTATTCAAACGTTTGGAGCGAAATTCAGATAAGTCCAAGGCTAACGGAGACTCGGCCGCTTTTTGCTCCAAAATATGTAGTCGACTATGTCCAAATATCTCATAGTTACGTTAATATACTTCGGACTTGTACGATTTTTGCATCAATCGATGCGCCTTCCCTTGGAGCATAGAACTACGTGAAAATGTCACTTTCGCCAAAAAGTGGACATGTCCGGTTTTTGCCCCAAGGTCTTCAATTTAAGAGGATACGATTGCCCTTCCAACTCAATAGCTTCCATAAATAGGTTAAAAATATCCGATATGTTCAAATACAACTTTGTCACATTTGTCATAAAAACATTAAAAACCTCTCTTACCTTAGTTAAAAGCTTGCTTATAGGAATTCGATTCACAATTTGAATTCGCGCGACATTTCCTCACATGGCCACAATACAGGACAGCCATATTTCAACGCCCTTTCACGTATAATGCGGCGCAGTTTTTATAATAATCCATACACTGCCTGAACAGACTGATCCTATTTAACAAGCAGGGAAAAAACAAAAAATGATACAAAAACAAAGCTCTAAACAGTACATGATAAAAAAGACATAAATATAAATTATCCAATTGTTAAAAAACACCTCTTGAGATACATTTTGGTGGAACTAAAAGTATCAAGTTCACTTACACTGTCACAGACATTACACATAACATTAACTCATTTAACCAAAACTTTATTAGCAACTATTTCCAAAAAACCTGTATCCATTCTTCAAATTCTTAATTCTTTTTTATTTAGATTTTTTTCTCCTCTCTCCTGTGTACATTATATTAGGAATAATAGAAAGGCCGACTAGGCGATAACATTTTTTTCTACTACGGATTATTTTCCTTTAGGCTAAGGTTTAGGTTGAGGTAGCAATAAACTTAACGTGATTAAATATGAATGGCCACTGACCATTTGTTACAATAAAATCGATTGAATTGAATCGAATTGAACAGATAGTACTCATAGAAACCGAATTAAAATAAAAAATTCCTCGGTCCATTACTTCAACTAACATAATCCTTTTTTTATTTTAGTTAAACTATTTATACAGGGTGTTTCAGTTTATTGTTGCATAACTTTAAGATTCGATAGAACTTTTAAAATTAATGCATAAAGTCTATATAAACATGGGTCGAAAAATGCGTGGCTTCCGAAATACAGGGTGTTTAAATTTACTTTCTTAAATATTTCGAACAATATTTGATGTATAACAGTGAAAATTGGTATACAAGGATTTTTTGGTACGACAAAACGTTTTACTGTAGCCGCTATAGGGCGCTCTCTAGTGTACCTGTAGTGTATTAAAATGACCGAAAATTTTTTCTTAGTGCAATTTTTTGCCTTTTGAATAAAAAAAACTGATTCTTCGTACTTTTCGGCATAAAAAAGCTCTCTTGTGAATTTTCGTTATAGTTAGCCGTTTTTGAGATATTTCGATTTTTAAGGTTCGATGCATTTTTAATTATTTATGGAAAAATAATATTTTTTTTACATTTTCGATTTGGGCATTACAAGTAATTAAGATGATCGTTTAGATTGTGTTTTTAAACACAGCAATAATTCCTAACTCCAAATAAATACAAAAAACAGTATATTAATTTGTTTAATTTTCCAATATTATTTTTAACAAATTAATTGAATATTGGATGCTATTGGATAGTTAGGACAAACATACAAAATCTAAAGTAGTTGCTCGAAATGTGAACTGAATTGTTCAATACACAATTCACATCTACGAATGATCGAACGTGGTATAGCATTATTCAAATAAGGCCTTATTTCATCACATGCATTCCTGATTCTGTCTATTAGCACATCTCTTGTGGTTACGGGAGTCTGGTACACTTTTTCTTTTAGAAATCCCCACACAAAGAAATCTAATGGATTTAGGTCAGGGGATCGTGGAGGCCAGGCGACTGGTCCTACACGGCCGATCCATCTTTCTGGATAATTTTCGTCCAGCCAGTTTCTAACTATTCTCGAATAATGAGCTGGACAACCATCAAGCTGGAACCAGGCCAATCTTCTTAAATCCAACATAACATCATCCCACATATTTGCATGTTCAGCCTTTAAAAATTCCAAGAAGGTCGCAGCATTTAACCTTCAGGCAAAAGGTAGGGTCCAAATAGTCGATTACGGTAGATACCAATCCACACGTTCACACTAAATTCATGCTGAAAATTTCTTTCCCGAACTGCATGCGGATTTTCATGCGACCAAATATGTTGATTATGAAAATTTACCACTCCACGTCTAGTGAAGCATGACTCATCAATCCATAAAACGTTACTTAAAACTCCCTATTATTATCAGTTCTATCAAGAATCCACTGACAAAATGTGATTCTTCGTTCTCCGTCCTCTGGCTGTAGTCCTTGCACAGGTTGCAAATGGTAAGGACGTCTATGGTCATTTCTAAGAACACGGTGAACATGGCTTGCTGAAATTCCTAAGGCACCAGAAACTCTCCTAACACTTGTGGTCGGATCTCTATCAAACTCACGCAGAATCATACGGGTAAATCTGCGCTGACGAACATTTATGATTTGATCCCCTTGGCGATTTCCAAAACCATTTTCAATTATGTGGCGATGCACTCTTACAAATACTGAGCGAGTTGGATGTCGTCTGTTTGGAAATCTTCGTGCGTATTCTCTGGCTGCTTCTGCTGCGTTTCCATTTACAAAGCCATACACAAAATGAATATCCGCTAACTCTTGATTGGAGAATAAAAATGGCATTTTTATAAAACTTTCAGGTTTCAACAGACAACAAAACTAACTGTCAACTAATTGACGTTTAACCTTATTCTGCTCTCAATTTCAAAAATATTTGCAGGCACAGCCTACTTCCAAAAATTATCGAGATACTGACTTTTTAACGTTATTTTATCATAAATAATTAAAAATGCATCGAACCCTAAAAATCGAAATATCCCAAAAACGGCTAACTATAACGAAAATTCACAAGAGAGCTTTCTTATGTTGAAAAGTGCGAAGAATCAGTTTTTTTATTCAAAAAGCGAAAAGTTGCACTAAGAAAAAATTTTCGGTCATTTTAATACACTACAGGTACAGTAGAGAGAGCCCTCTAGCGGCTACAGTAAAACTATGCCCATGATTCGTTTTGTGGTACCAAAAAACCCTTGTATACCAATTTTCCCTGTTATACATCGAGTATTGTTCGAAATATTTAAAAAAACTATTTTAGAAAGTAAATTTAAACACCCTGTATTTCGGAAGCCACGCATTTTTCGACCCATGTTTATATAGACTTTATGCATTAATTTTAAAAGATCTATCGAATCTTTAAGTTATGCAACAATAAACTGAAACACCCTGTATAGGCATTTAAATACACAAAATATATAATTTCTCAAAATTCATTATTAACATCTCCAGGGTTCAGATTCGTTAGCTGCGATGCATGGATGGTGATACTATAAATAATATCCGAGTAGCCATACAAGCCGTTTTTGTTTTTAAACTATGCTGAGGTGGTCTAGTAGGATATGAAACACTTGTACCCATGTGAAACTAAAACTTTAGATGTTAATTCTAAAAAAAAATCCGGTTTCGTTTGCATTTTGAGCGTATTCAAACATTTTCTGCGAATTTTAGTTTAAGAAAGAAATTTAAAAAATCCTCACCGTCAAGTCATCCTTAAAGACCTCCTGAACAAAAACTCGAAAATTCGCCAAGCACAAAATAGTTCGAGGGAGCGTAACCGGCGCAACGGCACTACAAATATCCCCGCGACAATCGCCCGACAGACATACAGACCGACGGACGCCACCCGACGACGTTCAGTGGTCCTTCGAGGGCTGGATAAGCGTCGAGTTCGGCGTCGGTCGCTTCGGCAGGCTTCAGCGTCGCGTCGGTGCGCTATCACAGAGCGCTACTATCCGCTACCCGGCGTTAGGGAATGCCGCCGCGACGCTCCGGTGGCACACATCCAGTCCGGGTGACGCCGGGGACGAGGGACGCCATCTAACTACCGGCTAGATCACACTAAGCGGATGGACTGAAAAAGCTGCTAGTTGAGTCCCTATAATACTGTCTCCGACTACAACGAAGATATACCCAGACAAAGAAAATAGAACACCAAGTAAAATGATTTTATTTGAGTGATATTTTTTTATACAGTTAGGCATAAACAAGAGGATGTCGTGATTAGATTTTGAAGTGCAAACGCTCACTGTATCGTTGGATTTCACTAATAATGTGTGACCAATCTAGGTGGACAAAGTTAACACATAAGATATCTAAAACTACCGATTATTTAGCAGAGAAGAGAAGTTTTTACTCGCTACGCCTACTGTCTTTTTATGTTAAATGTTATCTGTGGCGTTGAAGCTACCGAGCAGTGGGCCGCAGAACAGATGCATATTCTTCCTAACTGGACATCACGAAAAACCATGTCACTCAGTTCCTTCGGGCTGTCTGTCTGCCGGTCATCTTATAACCGTCTATCCCTTGAGAAGTACCGCTCAGATTTCGATGAAATTTTTAAATAGTGTTACTACTATACCAAGGATGCAAAAATCTGCAGTTTTTGAAATTCGGTCTAGTGCAGGCGGAGCTAGGGGCAAACACGCGAACAAATAAGAGAGGGTCCTAATCATTTTTAGCAATTTTCCTTCCATTTAAAGCACATATCAGGACATATTTCGCACATCATAGTGTAATCATGTTAGCAAATTTTCCCAAAATAAATGTAAAGTCTGGTTTTATTGGTGCAATTTGTTCAAGGGGGTATTTAAAACATGGAGGCTTAAAATGGGTACACCAATTTTTGTAGGAAAACTTTTTATTTGAAAACATGTTTTTTAGGATTCAATTGAAAGTGTTGACAGAAACGAAAAAACATTTAATATAAGATTTTTAGGTATTTTAGAGATCTACAAAATGAGACTACACTCTGACTAATAGCAAAAATTTTATGGCCGAAAAACGAGGCAAAATGCAGGTTTTGGCACTTGGTAATGCGACGATAATTTCACGCAACTACTTAAAATTCTTCCATACTTCTTTATAACAACAACAAATTCGGAGTATATTGGTCAAGTAGTTCTTTGATAATTTCTAATTGTTTATCCCAAAACACCTGTTCTCCGGCCAGCACTAACTAGTTTAAAGAGCAATATACAGGGTTCGTTCAAATAGCATTCAATAGCAAAATACACTTGTTTACCTTGCCGATATGAATCACAAACCATTCCGAAAGATAAATGTTATTTTTATGCGAAAAACGAAAGTTACGGTTTTTTTTCTTCTAAACAAATTCAAACATTTCGTATTTGTGAGTAATTGAATCTTCGAAAAACATACGTTACTATGAACATTTCAAAACAAAGCGGATGTGTCTATGATCTTTTGTTGCGAATTGCTCACAAATACGAAATGTTTGAATTTGCTCAGAAGAAAAAACCTAACTCATCCTTTTTTCTATAAAAATAACATTTATCTTCCGGAATGGTTTGCGATTCATACCCGCAACGTAAACTAGTGTATTTTGCTATAAAATGCCCTTTGGAATAAGCCTGTATATTGCTCAATAATATTGTAGTGATGCCCGCAAGACTGGTGTTTTGGGAAAAACAATTAGAAATTCTCAAAAACAAAAACCTGTGGTTATTTAGAAGTACGAATCCTACGAATTTGAAGAATTTCAAGCATCTGCGGGAAACTATCGTAGCATTACAATTTGCTATTAGTCGGATCTTTTTACGTGGGATCTCATTTTGTAGGTCTCATAAATACCTAAAAATCTTATATAAAGCGTTTTTTTGTTCCTACCAACACTTTCGATTGAATCCCAAAAAACACGTATTCTCATTCTTTGTTGTCGAATAAAATGTTATCCCACAAAAATTGGTGTACCCATTTTATGCGTCCATGTTTCAAATAATCCTTGAACAACTTGAAGCAAAAAAAAAACAAACTTTACAATTATTTCGCAACCCAGGGGTATTTTCGTCTTATAAGATTAGACTATCATAGATTTACCCGTACATTTGCAATTAAAACTTAAAAGAGTTACTATCCAAGTGTGGTTTAGCACCGCTGCAAGAAGGTCGATACTTAGTGGGGACTATGGATAATGGACTAATTGCATGGGCATGTCTGGCTAACTTGATCCAGTAAATTTTTTTGTTATACATGTTTGTAGTTTTATGACAGCAGAGTTAACCTACTGTATTAACTAAATTAAATTATTTTTTCATGATGGAAAATAATAGTACCTAGCTATTTTAAACGCGAAATTCGGTTGAATGCAGTTTTATGATGTTAGATGTGCGAGAGCGTACTTTGTTAGTTTTCGCCATAGAATAAATAGCATTACTAAAAACTGACGTGGACTACAGCAGTAATTTTAATGTTCAAACTATATAATACTATGCTGAACAACATAAAGAAAAAATCTCATCCCACGCTAGCTGCATTGGATTCTGAAAAACTGTTACATTGGTAAAGGATGAGGTAAAAGGGGCCATCATATCTTATGCGTGTTGAATTGGCGAATCGTCTGAAGATCTAGGAGACCTAAGGAAAAGGTGGATTTTATAATTATTGTTTGTATACTGCAAATAGTTTTGCATCAAAATTTAATCACTACTTCATCTTGCGTATGTCTAGCTGTATACAAAATACCTTTCAAATAAAGACTTTCAACCAAATACCATTCTAATTTCTATGTTAAAAATTTTGTAATGTTATTTCTGTAAGTTCCAAGCATATAAAACGTAAAAAACGTTTAAAAGCTGAATTGAAGTTATGTATCTTAAATCAGCCAAGGCTATCCATAAGCTAGTAGACATTAAAAATCAATGTTATTTGACAATGAATTGAAACAATTTTATAGATATGACTAATATACTTAGATATGACTTCGAAGTTGAGTCATTTATCTTAACAGTGAGTAGATCTGATCAAAAAAAATGTTTTTTTCCCTAACACTTTTCTGGTAAAATTAAAGTAACAAAGTTATAGCCCTTTAGAAGTTTGAGTACCGCCCTGTCTCAATAATAATATTATGTGCTCGTGTTTGGCAACAACGGATATTATTATCGGTTCATCACATCGGAAACAAAAAAGCGAAAGAACTTGAAACGTTTATCACGATGTTTTCAGTCGGTAACGCGTGAGTGAATAGTGGTGTTTGTTGCGTGGCTCAAACGAAATAAAAAATGGCACATGTTTACGAAAATGATGAACTTGTGGACATGTTTCTTATTTACGGGAGTCTTTACAAAATGCTGCCGCGGCATCACGGATTTGTGCGAATCGGTTTCCTAATAGAGTGCAATCAACCCCTCGTGCCTTTGTTAATATAGTACAAAGGGCTCGTGAATCAGGAGACTTAAGACCTTACCGGGGAGGCCTGCCGGTGCTCCAAGACCGCACGATCAAATACAGGTCCGCACTGAAATACTTGTCGGGAGGATACTTTATAAAATAAGGTAACATTTTTTTTTAATGTTTTTTTTTATTTTTACACACATATTTTTGTTTATCTTCCTTCTACAATCATTATCTGAAAATTAATGACTCAACTTCAAAGTCACCCTGTATTTATAGGGGATTTGTTGTATTCATATAATTAAGATCGATTAAAACGCAAGCATAAGTGTATACTTTCTTGGGTATCTTATGTTTATTGAACACTATCGTTACACTTTGTAGTTACACCAATAAAAATTATCATCAATAAAATCATTTTAGCTGGATGTTCTATTTTTTGTCACTATATATTTGGGGTACTCTACTCCTTCTCCGTACCTCCATTTTATTATTTAACTATTCCCAAAGAAAGACCGATGTTCACATGCATGTACGACCTGCCCCCACCAATGCCGTTCAACTTTGACTAGCCGTGTAAATCCTACATAAAGCTTGATTTTGCCTGAACGATTATTTAGTTCGTTCTCGCCTGTTGTCACAGCAAGTTGATGTGGATAATGTATATAGACAAGTTAGTTAAGACTGTAGAGGTTACACCAATTTTTAGTTAAAAGGTGTTCAACTTTTTCCAGAATATAATTGAACGTTTCATGATTCATTCTGACTTACTAAAAAAAGCGGTTGGGGTCATATTTCAACGCCTTAAACAAATGATGATATTCACCATAATGTACCCTCTCACGATTTATGGAGTGAATACAAACTTTCTTCCTAGTGATTATTTTAGTTTCAGAGCTGTCCAATGTAATAAATTCATTTGCTTTTTTCTCATCATGACCAGCGCCGAAATTCGGTACCGATCGGTGCTGATTTCCGGTCAGCAGGAAGCCAGCTGCCACTGTGTTTTCGCTCTGAGAATGGAGCATAAGTATATAATTAAAAAAATACTGCATGATCTACCTATAAATTTAGAGATTATCAGTCGGACTGTTTAACCAAACCGGAAAAATTGAGGAATTAAGAAGGCAACCGTTAGTCATTCCTTTACCTCCCTCCTAAAGGCATATTCTCTTTAAAAGAATCTTGACCCATTTTACCCCTGTGCCCTGTTTTGATGATTCCCTTCTAGCAATAATCCTTGACGTCGATTTTACACTTGACTGGCCTCACATCACCAATGCAGCAATAGGGAATATGCATGTTTTTTGTATTACGAGTATTTGATGATTACGTTATCATAATGCCGTAAACACACTTAAACTCTGCATTTTTAGCGCGCATCGCAGTAAGTCATGACTGTATTTTCAGTTAATTTGCGGTCAAGGTTTAGAAAGTTCTATTTTTCTAAAAACAGATGCAGGTATGAAGAACAGAAACCTTTATGAGTATTGTAGTATATCCATTTACTATAATATTATAAGTATGATACGGAGAGCACCGGATAAAGTATTTTTTCATATATCCGGGATGTTAAGATAAAAGCGGTGTAAAATTATCGCAACGGATAACATACAAAAAGTAATTCATAGTGTTGTGAAGATCATTTTGACTAAGTACAGTACAAAAACTGCTATTTTCCCCAGAAATGACTAGTTTCCATTTACTTTAGATTACAAGGATTATTATATTTCCACTTGCTATTTGAAAATGAATCCTTTCCCGTAATTATTGTTTGCACTATGTAGAGTGTCCGCAAAGTTGTGGTTTTCCTTTTCAGAAGCAACTACCCTTGAAATAATAAAGGTAATGTGTAGTGAAACGAGGGCGACCAAGTAAAAAAATAAAGGAAAAGTACTCACTCTGCCCGAAATCATACCGCTCCAACAGGAAATGAAATCAGCTGATGCGCTACCAAGCAGACGCAGGCAAACAAGGAAGGCAAAATGTTGCGTAAAAAGTCTAAATATTGCATCCCGTCCAATCGATTTGGGAGAATAAATGGTCCAATGAGCATACCGTTCACCATGCCAGCCCAAACATTCACCGAAAATGTTTGTTGAAAATGTGCCCGACGGACAGCGTGCGGATTTTCTACTGACCAAACTTGAGTATTGCGAAAGTTATTCACCCCATTACGCGTGAACGTAGATTCGTCTGTCACCAATATGCACTTCAAAAAGTCCGAATTATTGTCATGTTGATGCATCAACCACTCACAAAACCGCACTCTTGCTGGAAAATCGTCAGGTTGAAGGGCTTGTACACGTTGGACGTGAAACGGATACAGCCCCTATTCACGGAGCGTTTGCCACACTTTAGTTTTTGATACTTGCACTTCTCTAGCCACGTCTCTAGGGCTTGTTGAGGGATTCTCGTCTACGCGATTATCTATACAGGCGTGACCGTAACCTTCGGTTGAAGGTTGCATACTGACCTGACACACTGACCCCGACCCAGTTCTGTCATCGGGTTGAGCTAGTGTACTAGTACCACTGGGGGATGTCGCGGCTACAGGACGGTATTAAGATATTTTTGATGTTGCAGAGCCCTTTATCTCGGTTCCCTTAAGACATTGGTGTATATGGTACTAAGAAAAATTGCTTATGTTTTCAAGATCTACACGTCGTGTAAAGGAAAACCCCAACTTTGCGGACACCCTGTATATGGTTTAAGGTACACGAGGCAGTTGTGAATGCAGCCCGACGAATAAATATGCTCTTTCAAAATGATGAAGCATTGAACTGATAGGTTGACAATAAATGATAGTGAGAACAAATTGCTGCCATTTCAAACTGACTGACCAATCAAGAAATGGTTGGCTGGTCAAAAGTCGCAATGGTCATGTGACGCTAATAATAGCGTTGCGTTTTGATTTTATAATTTAACGAGCATTTTCCCATGTTTCACTAATTAATACTCTAACTTTATACAGCTTAAATATAAAATGAGCAATATAAATTGTGAATAAAAATAAATAACCGATATTTTTTCACATGCACATTCCCTATTGCCAGTTTATCCGACTGTGTATTAGAAATTCCCACTTAACCCATAACGAGACTTGTGCCACGCCTTTTTTGGTTAATTAATAAAACACAATGATAAATACTATCTAACGGTTTGTCCTAGCAAAATAGTTGTCTAAGGAGTGCAAATTTAGGCGCTAGCTCAACAAAGCGGAGAGTAGGGGAGGGGTTAAGAGTGCCAATGACTTAGGACGGATTAAGGCACAACTCCCCGAGATGTTAGTCGGAACTTGTTTTGCTTGACCACCACACAGAAGGAGAATCTAACAGAGATGACGAAATTTAAGTAACAGTACACATAGAGGGAGCCAAATAAAACAAGATATTAAATGAATCACAATATATTGATTAACAAAAAAAACGCACATATGCTCCACTACTGGAGTGCGAGTAATAAAAAAAAAGAAAGGATGTTATAAATCTTAAATACAACCAGACACAATTATTTTTCGAGATAACCTCGCGAAACGTCTACCATGGTATGCGCCTAAATATTAAACTTATCTGTAGGTCTTCTTTGTTAGGCGCGGCCGAGATGTCCTCAACTCTGGTCAAAAAGTGGCCAGTAGTGGGCACGTCACTGGGCAGAGGCTGCTTGCCTCGTTGCCAGAAATTATGGTAGTAAAAAAAACCCTAGAGAGAGAAAGACTGTTTAAAAATTTACTCTACTTTCTGTCTGAGATAAAACTACTCATTGAAAACAATCGCACTTGATATAAAGATCTATGAAATTGTTAATTAGAATGATATTTTACCTGTTCACATCAGGTTTTTTTTTCAAGGTGATGGCGTCCACCAATTTGCAAAACTGCAACAAGATGCAACCAATTGGAGGAGAAAGGATGATGATTCTCTTCTGTTTCTATTGACTAAAAGAAAGCAGATATTGAACGAACGTCATCAGGACACTGATTAAGGCACGTGGTCCGAAGGTATATAAAAAAGAACTTACCGCTGAGGGTCAAAATCCCTTAAAAAAATGGACGTAGACCCAAACCAAAATGACTAAACTTAAGTTACACAAAAAAGGGTGCTAGTCCATGAATTGGCGCTTGGGGCCTAATATCCCAGAGTCCGGAAAATGTCGAAACGCAACCTGCACTACGACCTCAACGGAAACAGAAAAGCGAATCACGCAGAACACGTAACGTTCTAGAAGGAGGTATCTTGAGTGGCCTTGAAGAAGATATGTTTTATAGGAAACCAACTAGCGGAGAAAAACTACAGAGTTTTTTGCTGATCGTCAACACCAGACTGAATCGCTGAGAAAGAAATATATAACACGAGTGAAATTATACAATCAATAAACTATTAAATTTACCAAAATAAAATCATTGGAAAGGGTTTGGCCTAGGAATGGACACTCTATTATCAATGAAGAGACATTCAAATTACGAATAAGTGATAAATAGTAAAAAAAAGGTTACGTGATTTTGGCACGTGACACTTGCATACGATCTATCAACGTGACACCAAACTTGAAGCTAACTTCTCGATTCTAGAATTCTCATTTCTTTCTGGAATAATTATTATTAATGTTTATTTTATTTTGTTTACAAAAGGGTCACGGAAAGGTGAACTTCTAAAGCTTAACTGAGATATACATTTTGATTGTTTTGACAGTTCTAATCCTGGCGGATGAATCTTCTTTAGTTACTGCTTTATAGCTGCAAATTACGTGTCTGACTTGCGACGTGAAATTAGAGACCAAGATGCGAAAAGATAAGGGACGTAAACGCTTATTAGGCTCGAGAAATATACAAAATATAATCTACGAGCGCCACTGAAGTTAGTAAAAAAATAGTTCAGCCTTTAATTGGTCATAAAAATAATTAAATCGGACCTACTATATCACTGCGTGCTGGTTTCTGGATGAACATTCGATAATTTAATGATAGCGGGTGCAAACATTGTTTTACCACTCTAGGGCATAAAGAAGCTCGCGGCCTACGCCTGGAAAACCTACTCATAGATTTTGCTGCCCAGTCGTGGATAAAAAATAATCCTGTCAGCTTTATTTAGTAGCTCCCTGTGCGTCTTCAATATCCATTAACTCATTCGCGACAGTTTATTTATCAGATAGAGTTTCAGAAACAACTTATAATCATGTATACCAGATTCAATGAGAAACCATGACCCTTTCGTGATTACGCTCCATCGCTTAAACTAATAGTTGAAATAACCCTTCTGTTATCTAGGGAGTGAAACGTCATGTTTATTATGCATGAGAAGGGCTTTTGATAGATTACGTCAAATTTTCGTAGACCACTCAATTTCTGAAACGAGGGAAGCTTCTAATTTGTTAGATGATATTAAAGGTTGCCCAGAGATAAACGAGAAGGAAACGTTTCATGGGGGCACGCTTTGGGAGAAGAAACCTTATTATGAAAATACTCGTGACAGTACAGTAACTATAATCAAATTTGCAAAGTGCGTTGCTTTTTCTTTGCATTATTTACATCAATATGAATTTGGAAGCATTTTGGCTAGCGAAATGATTGCAGTGCCGTCAGAAATTTGACTCCTCTACAATTGACGAGACACGCAGTTTTCACTTCTGTCTTCTGGACTACCCCTCGCACCCATTCGCCAACGTGATACCAGCAGGGGTATTATGTAAAAAACCTGAAAAACTTCAAGAAAACCGACAAAACAACATCTTGCAGACTAGGTAGTTTTTAGTGTGCAAATAGTTCATTCCACGTTTGCTCGCTATTATCACTGTTAAGGTCCATCTATGTAGGAATGACTGAACGACAAGACAGGTTCAAGCATGCATTGTTGGTTGCAGGAAGCCAAGTAGTGTTTATCTCTGAGAAGATGTGAAAGAAAGAAAGTTGATTGAGTCGCAAAATCACATCTGGATGATTAATATGTATTGACTTCATGTGTATATAATCAGTGATATTTGATCCGTGAGAAAATTATTACTGAATATGCAGCCAATGAAATTAGCTGAGCCCGACGGGTTACTTATATGCTGTCCTTTCTGAAGACATCATGTTCAAAGCTATAAATTGCGATTTTGCCCGTTTTGTTGAGGAGAATTACGGGAAATCATCACCACGCCGTGTTGTGTATAATTAGTGTTAGCATGAATATGACTTGTGTGGCAGTATGTCAGTATAGAATATAAGATTTCTTTTCTTATCTCTCTCTGTGATTTCATAACTTCAAAACTAAACCTACAGTCGTATGCCACGAAGAACTTGAGAACAATTATAACAGAGAATCAGTTGATACAAATGTATTATGCCCAGGTTGAATCATGACTAATAAATGGCTTGTGCTTTTGCTAAAGGTGCTTTTATAAGAAAAAAGCGAGTAGATGTATGGTAGGTGTAATTATTATTTACATATATTCGAGATGGTCATTTACACGTTTTTAACATATTACACACATATCCTTATGTTAAATACAAATTGAGTGGCAGGGCACCAAACGTTTTGGGGCCTGGAATTTGAAATGCACATTTTTAAGAAACAACTGGAAGCTTTTCATATTGATAGATGTTTTTCATTCATTAGTTTGTAGTGTTTTATATGTATTTGTAGTATCTATTGGACAAGTCCATGTCGTCTGGATTATAACGTTTTATAGCTAAATACTAGTTTTAACTCTTAATAATTTTGTGTTTTGTGTCTGTCTTTCTGTAACTACTATGTTTGTGATTTATGTATTCATTTATATTTATACTTTAACGCATTATGTAAGTGATTCTCAAATGTAAATACATGTCTTTGAGTTGTACGAAGCCTAAAGACTACGACTATCTTGAAAAGACTCTGTAAAAGTCCGTCCTTATGTATAGGCTTCCTTCCGGAGACAAAATTACGCAGATCAAAGCAATTCATGTAGATTTTATGGATTGCCTTTCAGTCTGCCTCAGGTTTAAGGAAAATTGGTGCGCCGATATTGTGCTCCGTATGTTCCAGAATATCAGCGGGGAGTATTGTCTTTATGTAGATTTTAGATAAATATAGGAGGTGGGTTTATTTAGTAATTGGCATGAATTACCTTTCTCATTTAAAGGCATAAGTTGTTGCTTACAAAAGCAATGCTTGGTTTTGGGATGCGGCAGACATGATTATTTGCATAAAAACGTCTGCATAGGTATACCATATCATAAGCGTGTTATCTTGTCCAAAGGAATGAGAAAATATACGATCATACATGATAAATCTACATTTAGACTCACACTCTTTTCTTCGGTGTTGTTTTTCAGAAAAGCACATATTTACGAAAAACCCGTCATTACTTAAAATTAACGTGCACCAGTGGCGGAGATACAGGGGATTAGTGGCATTATTTTTCCAAATAAAAACAATATACCCCCGTTTTTTTTTTCGAAACGCGCAATTATTCGAACTTAATTTGCTACAAATAATTACTCTTGTGTTTTTTCTAGAGTGCATTGTTTTCGTAAAAATATAAAAAAACAAATTATGTAATCAAAGCTTGATTTCAATAAATGTTCAAAAAAGCCACCATTCTGACGAATGCAAGTGCGGCATCTTTTTAATAAAGAAAAACGATTTTCCGCAACATTTGTTGTGGCGCGAATTTGATGAAACGCATTATATATTCTTTCTTGTAACAGATCAACAGTACTAACTTGTCCAGCATACACTAGTTGTTTAAAAGCATCCCACAAAAGAAATCCAAGGGGTTCAAATCAGGAGACCTCGCAGGGCAATGTACGGGTCCGTTTCTGCCAATCCGTCGTTGTCTAAAATGATTATTAAACCATGCGGTTTTGTCACAACGAACATGTGGTGGGGTACCGATGTGCTGATACCACATTCGTTGCTAGAGGAACATCATCTTACACATTTTCTATGTCGTTCTCTAGAAGAGCTAAGTATGAGTTTCTTTTAAACGTTGTGGCAATACGTGCATAAACAGTCGGCGATTGAAAATGCCGCACCAGAAATTTCTAGAAAATCTGTGTTAAAACGAGTGGATTCTTACAGAATGGGGAGTTTTTAATGACCAAATATGTTCATTATAGGAATTAAAGGTTCCACTCCTCGTAAAAATCTATTCAGCTGACCACAAGACCAAATCAATAAAATATGCATTTTGATTATGCAATTTCAGTAACCATTCACAAAAATTTTGCCATTGCACTTCGTCGCCGGGCTGCAGACATTACACATTTTGCCGATGGTAAGGATGTAAAAATTCCTGATTTAAAATTCTCCAAGCCAGACTTTGGGAACATGGGAACGCAGCTGCAATCCGCCTAGTACTTGTACTAGGATCATCCAACGCCAAATCAGTCACTTCCAGTTCCTCTTGAACAGAGTGCTGGACACCATGGCCTCTAACTGCGGGAAGTTTGGCATTTCAATATTGCCGAAGTCCTAGGATTGAACGCGTAAAAACCTTTGGGGTAGATTGGTGACTTACACAAAAATAATATCAACGCGCTCATCATTGCTGAATTCCGTTTCGCAACACTCAAAAATGTAAAAAAGATACACTTGACCACTTGGCTTTTACAAAAAAAAATTGTAGTAGTAACGATTACAACCGTATAACACATAACTTTGACAAACTTAGATTTATAATACAACTGACGACTAAAACATTTTCAGAATGGTGACACCCGGTTGCACCAGCATCCCTAATACGTAACACCGAGTGCGACTTGAAATTCGTGTTCGGTGGGAAAAGTACACGGGAAAGATATTGTGGGACCCCAGCATACTCCGCTTTTTTATTGTGCGGGTCATTGTAATAATGAATATAATTCTACATGTAAATTCTGATAATTCATAAATCAATTTTAATAATTCTATGATAATTTATATTTACTGAACGCAACAATATATTTTGACGTGAGTAAGGCATTTTATCAAAAAAAATTAGATGACTATAGATTTAGGTATCCAATAAATGACGGGCTTCAGTCCTTCGTGTCATGTCGCAAAATTTGTGTTAAAATGGGGAATGTTACATGACATTGTAAAAATATCAATATTGGTTTTATTCATCAATGACACGTCCATCAGTATAGCGGATGACCCACCAGAAGAACTTTAGTTTAGAAAGTAAAACCAAATATATGTGCTATAATAAACGTAAGTCACCAATACCGTTGAAGTTAAATAATTCAGTTCTTGGCAGTGTTGAACAATTTTTTTAGGGATAATAGTGGATGAAAGACTCAACTAGACTACGCCATGAAAAAAGTCAGTTCATCGTATTTTGCGTTGCGTAACTTAATAAACATAATGAGTACTAAGCATTTACTTAATGTTTATTTTGCAGCCGTCTATCCTCATTTGAAATATGTTGTCATCTGCTGGGGTTGCTCTCAGGATGCCCAGCGCGTATTCATATTGCAAAAAAGGATTGTAAGGTTAATATTATCGTTGAGCCCTCTACAGAGAAATCATAATAATGGTTTTACATGCATTGAGGCTTAGCAAAAATACAACCTTCGCAACAATAAGGACATATCTATCGTAAATTACAATTTAAGCACTTACCTTAAAGGTCCTGAGTATATGTATGCCGTTATATACGATGAACCACCTAATGATATCAAAACCTTGCTACTAACTCTTTCAAAAAACGTGTGCAAGCATTTTTTGAAGAAAAATGTTATTATATTAAATACAAAAATTATCGGATAACCTTTCAGGTTCAGGTCTTCTTTCCTGTTTCTAATCATCAACACTACTTTTCTGGGGATTGCGTTAATTTCTAGAGCAAGAATTTTTTTTGGATAGGAGTACGCCCATACGTGTAATTTTCTGCTAACCCTTTTTGAGGTGTTCCACAGGGTGTCCCAGAAATAATACGCCAGAGTGACACGGGAGGTAGATGGGCTTCAGATCAATCAGATAAAATCAACATGACGTTAGTAAAAGTCTTATAGTTCTTGAGATATGGCCACTTTTAAGTTTTTTTCAAAAAGTCCCTAATCTTTACTCCTTTTTTGCCTGTTTTGGCTATAAAGAACATTTAACTTATGATTTTGCTCCTGGGTTACCATTCATAGTTGGTTGAAGTAACTTAGTATTCATTTTATTGAAGACTAGTACGGTATGCTTAAAAAAACTAAATTACTACATTTCGTTTCAATGCAAAAACATTTACTAATTACCGTGAAAGAGAAAATGTATCAGACTGAAATGACCTTAAAAATTAGCTATTTAATGCTCTTTCAAAAATATTATAACATCTGTAGAAGTTATTTTTACTAAAACCTGAATGAATCCAAGTTTTGTCATTGAAGTCGTAATACTTGCGTCCAATTTTGTAGTTGCTGTAATCGCGGTCCGCAGGTACCACCTGAATGTTTTAAAATCAATACAGCCTAATTTCATTATTCTGATGCCTGCTTACAACAATGAATAAAAAAGGATAATGGATAGCTGCTTTAGACATTTACTAAAATAAATAGCGATTACAGCAACTACAAAGTTGTAATTTTGATACGAAAGACAGCTGCATTTATTATTTTTTATTTGTAGTATTTTGCAAGTATTGCGACTTTAATGACAAAACTTGGAATTATTCAGCTTTAAGTAAAAGGGACCTACAAATGTTAAAATATTTTGCAAAGAGCATTTAATAGCTAATTTTCTGATTCAGTCTGGTACATTTTTTTCAGTCATTAGTGAAACTTTAGTAAAGGTTTTCGCATGGAAACCAAAAGTAATAATTTGTTATTTTTTAGCATACCGTGCTAGTTTCTCAATGAAATAAATACCTGGTTATCTCAACCACCTATTAATGGGAAAACAATCATAAGTTAGATGTTCTTTATAGCCATAACAGGAAAAAGGAGCAAAAAGAAGTGATTTTTTGAAGAAACTTAAAAGTGGCAATACCTCGAAAACTAGAAAACCTTCACTAACGCCATGTTGATTTTATCTGATTGATCTGAAGCCGATCTACCTCCCGCGTCACACTGGCGTGTTATTTTTGAAAAACCCTGTATGTATATCCAATATTTTATATGTTTAATGACTTCTGTTATGTTAGTTACTCTAGGTTCTTATTGTTTATCTTTGAAGCATTTGAATTTATCTGCAATTTATTTATTTACTAAATTTACGGCTGACCCTGACAAAATAAAATTACATAGAATATACCAGAATAACATTTAAAACATACAAGCTCACAAGAAAATCACAATTTAAAAGATACGTTTTAAAGCCTGTGAGTGTACAGGTAAAGGTGTCAATATCAGAGTGAACAAAATTGATAAGACTAAGTGCTCTATCCAGTGTAGAGTGCTGACCATAATTTGTCGGATGGAACTTAATCGCAAACAGATTTCTATTACGCAATGTATATGTCGGCGTTAAACGCTGAAATCTGTCATTCCCTGAAATGCCTAGTTGGTCCCCGCATTGCCGGCAAATACCGTAACAGTGATTATTACAACGTTTGACTAAGCATTTCAGTCATCCCTGTAATGACTGAACAATTTCAGTCATACACCGTAACAACCACATTAACTTTGTTACTGCATTCGCCTATTTTAGTCAAACGCTGTAACTAATACAGTGTTGCCCCAATGAAGAATATAATATGACAAGGTACTACTTTATCAATAATATTAAAAGAAAAATAGTCAATCATGAATCAATCGAAAAGGGAAGACGAATAGATTTAAATGTTGTCTTTATTATAACATTATTGTTGACATTAATCATTAATGTATTAAATCAACAAGAAATATCCTGAAACTATCGAAAGGAATATAAAACAATAAGTACCCTTTAAACAAACAAAATGCATAACTGCGAGCAGTGACAAACGAATAAGAGTTACATCGAATTATTTTATATTTTATTTTATTTTAAACATTATTTGTTAAAACATGCTAGACTTCTACGGCACCTTGAATTACAAATATTTTTTTTTAATACAAATACATCTATTGGTTAAACACTGCTATTTCGCAGAACAGAAAAGGCTATGTGTATACTCAAGCAAATGAACACAAAACTGGTACAATGAATGACTGAATCAGGTAAATGCAGTAACGAAGTTAATGTGGTTGTTACGGTGTTTGACTAAAATTGTTCAGTCATTACAGGGAATGACTGATATGCTTAGTCAAACGTTGTAATAATCAAACTGTTAAGGCGTTTGCCTGCAATACTGACTAGGCATTCCAGGGAATGGCGAATTTCAGCGTTTGACGCCGACATATATTCAAATTTATCAATGCTAACAAAATATCTCAATCGGTGAGCCCCAATAAAATTTTGTTAAGCGAAATATTCATCACCTACTCTCCAATGTAGGTAAATGCAAATGTTCTACATGTCAGCTCTATGATATTCAGTCATGTTTAAGTTCATCAATTGATTAAATACTTCACTATTCGATTGGACCGTTTATCTACTGTACTATAAAGATAGCGCACACTCCCCACACTTTTAGTAACCAAATTCATACGTAGAGGGAATATGCATGGCATTAATATTAGATATAGAGAGAGACTTTTTCAAAACACGTTGACTGCCACCATGGACTGAAAAAAAAAATTCCCCACTTACCGTAAGACAATTCTTCCATGATTCCTCTCAAAATAATCTAAAATGCAAGGAGGTTAAAAATAAAACCCAAACAAAAATAAAGAACGCTGTTTTTACAACTATTTTTTTGTGGTGACACATTGGCATCACGCGGCTGGTCATGACTAGATTATGTCGGTTGGCCGCGTGAGACCAACGCCTCACCACAGTTTGCCTAAATGCATCGCAGTCTGAAGAGTTTGTCGCGTATATCAGTTTTCTTCTTATTAGTTTGATCAATAGTTTATAATATAATATATATATATATATATATATATATATAATCGATACAAGTAGTGTTATAACAATAATGTCATACGAGCCAGAACAACTCCGCCTCCAAAAACTTTGGCAAGAACTGTTATCTAAAGACGAAATAGACGATGAAAACTTGTTTGGAGAAACATCATCTGATGAATATCAGCCTTCTGACTCTGATTCGGATTCAGGAAATAAGGAAAGACGAAAAAGTGAAAAATCTGTAAAAACGACATTTGTTTTTGATAAAAACCAACCTCTACTTCGACAGCTAGTGTACAGGACTTTGTTGATGGAAGCCAACCGTCAACTTCAGGAGCTGTTGTGCAGAAGTTCGATGCTGCCAGTATACAATAAACAATTAAAGATCTCATAGGTCATAAGGAAACGTTGCTATGCGTAAAACTCTGCAAACGACACTAAAATGGATAGGTTGCGAAAAGCACTACTGCTTAGATTGTTTCTTTCAGGTTCAGAATTAATTAATATTTTCAGTTTCACATGTTTAAGTTCTCGTTTTGTTTATCTTTTTTCTTTTTAAAAGATTTGTCATAATTGAAATATACTGACATATAAATCCGAACACCCAGTTTAAATGGTTTTATTTTAATAAAAGTTGGTGAATGTATTTATCTTACTGTAAATAACAAGTGAAAAAATTTTCAGCCTTATCAGTTGGACATTCCGGTTTTTATACTGCTTTTTTTTTAATTCACTAACGCTCTAAATCAACGTTGGCGGATTTTGGTTCTTGACATCCTTTACGATCGGTTACGATGCCTAGAGTACGGAGACCTGTACGATTTCGTCAACTTAGTGAGTTTGATAGGGGCCGTATAGTGGGACTTCGGGAAGCTGGACTTTCTTTTCGGGCAATTGCAGTTAGAGTGCAAAGAAGTGTAGACACTGTGGTTAGGTGTTGTCAGGCATGGCTTCGAAAAGGCCGTACGTAAAGAGCAAGGGGCACTGGACGCCGCCGTAGAACAACAGACCGTGAAGATCGCCGCCTAAGATTATTGGCCTTAAAGGACCGTTTCTCCACTACCAGGTCCATTGCAAATGAATGGTTTGCAGAACACGGAAGACCTATTGGCATGCGAAGTGTTTACCGACGAATGAGAAGTTTTGGCTTGTTTTCATACCGGCCACACTGGGTCCTCCCTTTCTCTCGAGAACACCGACGTAATCGCCTGGAGTGGTGCAGACAACGGTCACTCTGGGATCAGGAATGGAACAGTGACGAGTCTCGATTTTGTTTAGGCATGCATGATGGTCATGCCAAGGTTAGAAGGCGACGTGGTGAAAGGAGGAATCCACAGTTTTTTGTTGAAAGACATGTTCATCACACTGTTGGAGTTATGGTTTGGGGTGCTATAACTTAAGGTTCCAGGTCACCTTTAATCTTCATCAGAGGTAACATGAACGCGCAGCGTTATATCCACGAAGTTCTAGAACCCCATCTTTTACCCTATCTTGACACCCTGGCAGATCCAACTTTCCAACAAGATAATGCCCGACCACATGTTGCAAGAGTCACAATAGACTTCTTTCAACATAATGATGTCACATTGTTACCATGGCCACCAAGATCTCCCGACTTATCCCCAATTGAGCACGTGTGGGATATGATGGGTAGGAGATTACTCAATTTGCAACGTCCTTCTCAGACTCTAGAAGCACTTCGAGAGGAGTTGGTGGTTGCCTGGAATGAGATACCACAGGAGGACATTGACCACCTGCTCAGAAGCATGCCTAGGCGCGTTGGAGAATGCGTAGCACATCAGGGTGCATCCACACTTTATTAAAGGTCAAAGGGCTTTAAAGCAGGGCAATCATTTTGAAATTTTTATCATTTACTTATTATGCTTCATCAAGTACTTATACAAAATTTTATTAAAATAAAACCATTTAAACTGGGTGTTCGGATTTATATGTCACTTAGTATAATTACTTAGAAGTAAAAACCAATGAAAACTATAACTTCGACTTTTACTACAATATTTTGTCATGTGAGACCACAGTGGTATCACACAACTAAAGGCCAACAGTTTCTACGGGTTCATTGGGCCGCCTATTCATCGATACAACGTAATCCAAATGCAGCTAGGAGTCCACCGTGGCTTTACGGAGCAATATGGGTTCTCTGCCCGTGCGAGTCCACGTAGGAGTCATGCAGCCAGAATTTTCATTTTAGTATGGTGACACGTTGGTCTCACATGGCAGTCAACGGGTTAAACGCAACGTCACATCTCTATTTCAGAATACATATATTTACAATACGATCAGATTATATAATTATTCAGACCTTAGTTTAAATGAAACCAATTCATTACCCAAATTCAAGAAAAAACTGTAAGAAATTATACTTGATAACCAGCGAAATCTGTTGTAAGCCATAAGTGTCAACTGACCTCATGTTTTCCTAATGCCTTTACATAGATTTTTACTTTATTTTGTCGTTATTGTATTAATTTTCAACAAATATTCAGTTTTTATGTATATCGGATTATTAAGGTGGTTAGTTGGTAGAAAGCTACCTATATCCAAAATATTTGTTTTAGTGATAATTTTTTTCTCAATGGTAATGTGCATAGACAAAATTGTCGTTATTGGAGTGACACCAATCCTCACGTCTTCCGGGAAACTGATACTCAATATCCACAAAAAATTAACGTTTGGGCTGAGATATTGGGAAATCATATTGTGGGGGCTCTATACATCGAACAAACTTTAACCGGGGAACTGTATTTGGATATGCTGGAAAATACTATTGACCGAAATCATCGAAGCGAATCCTAATGAATTCGATACTGATATTGTAATTCAGAAAGATGGTGCTCCACCACACTACTACAGACAAGTTAGGAATTATTTAGATAACAATTTCCCCGGTCATTGGATTGGCCGTCGAGGTCCTGTGGAATGGCCAGCTCGCTCGCCAGATTTGACACCTTTAGACTTTTTTTGCTGGGGCTATTTGAAGCAAAAGGTGTACGAAACTGAACCTACTTCAATATTGGATATACTGCTGAGAATAACAAATATTTGTAGAAATATCGATGTTACTGTGTTTGAAAATGTTCGACGCGAAATTACGGACCGGCTGTTATTGTGTCAAGAAGTTCAAGGCAACCATTTCCAGCATCTTCTAAACTGAACTCAACGTATTTATTCGAATTATAAAGTTAAATGTCAATGTATCCAGGTATTTATTAAATGCACCACCATTTTGTAGTAGGTAAAGGTATTGACTTTATATTCTAGAGTTATAAAGTACTCGTCAGGAGCTTCAAAATGATGTGCCACAAGCCCCGTTTTCATATCATTTTTTCCAAGATGGCGCCCAGCGGCCATCTTGACATTTTCATCCGTCAATTTTATGGTATCCACGCATCAATTTCATTATCTCAAGTTTTAATTTTTTGAATTGATTCGTTCAAAAAGTCAAAGGGGAAGGGGGCATTAAAGAAAAGCACTGTATATATATATAGAGAGAGAGAGAGAGAGAAAATGATCATGCGGAGAAAGGTATATAACAAAAAGTAGAAAAATAATGGGCAAAATCCGCAATAAAGAGGAAAGTGAATTCGAACAGAAAATAGGATAGGTAACTCGAGCGATACGTATTTCTGCTGGTTGGCTTCATCAGGGCCAAAATGAATGCACATATGAAACTACAACTACTTGTAGTTGGGCGTGAAGTACCACAGCAAGTGGCTATAACCGGCCGCGTGGTTGTGGTTAGATGTCTCCTTGAAAATTCGAGGTCTTCTAGCCATTTTATACTACAATGTGTAGGTTGGCTCTTGTTGTGGACTTTGTGTGTCGTTTTTTTTCCCTCTCCATCTTCGTTTCCTCAGGTTACACCCGTATCCGGATGTGTGGGCATGTGTATCTACTTTTGTAGTTTCATATGTGCATTCATTTTGGGTCTGATGAAGCCAACCAGCAGAAATACGTATCGCTCGGGTTACCTATCCTATTTTCTACTCGAATTTTCCTACTTATATATATATACAGTATACACAATTATATATATATAACTTGAGACGTGGTCATTGTCGTCTAGACCAGTTAGGTGAAAAATTAAAGCTTCCGCCTTTTGTTGGGTACTTCGACAAAAGGCGGAAGCTTTAATTTTTCACCTATATATATATAATTGGATTTGGCTAATGGGACATTTCCTAGTACCAAAAAAAGCTGCGCTTCCTGTAATATTATAACAAATAAAAATGACGGTAATTGTTATTGGCTATGAATAGTTTAAATTATTAACAGTCTGTAGTTTTTACTGGGTTGCGTTTGTTCCCAGAGAGGGCAAAAAAAACACCATTTTTAGTAGTGTCATTTCGCTCCAGTAATTATTTATGGAACAGCTGAATTGGAGAGGTGAAACCCTTTATGGTATTTAGCCGAACGAAATGCATAAACATGTACGTATTCATATGGAGCTATTCTGGCAGTTTCATTATTAAAACGGTGAACACGCTAGCCACAATGAGGTTTTATTCGGTTTCGCTATATTTAAACAATTAATGTCTGCGGGGCAGATTTTTGTAGAGCAGGTTACAAACGCACATTGGGATTTAAATATGTAATTTTATACTGTGATTAGTCTATTGTATACAAATCAACAATATAACGGTATGCGCGCAAGCATACTACAAGCTATAGTAACTTCTTAGCTGGGCAATTTAGGCAGCTGTTCTGTTGGGAAATCAAATTACGACCGCAAAGCTATATGTGGTCAATTGTGGCGCCGAACTGAGAAAATTAGGATAACTTCATTTTCTGTGTACATCATGCCTTTGAGTCCCATACCTACAAGGTGATCAACTACCAGTATCTATATATCTTAGCGTAAGTTCCAAAAATCCTCACCATAATACCGAACATCGAAGACTTATTAATAAAATCCAGATAACATTTATTAATTTGCATGGTGCCCTTCTTGTTCCGGAAATCATTGCTTGAAAGAATGTAAACCTACAAATAAATCATGTAGTAGCTGTATTGGAAGATGGAAAACATTGCAGTGGACCATTCAGCAAGGGATACGACTTGCCCTATGTACTGAAGGTACATCTCTAAATTAAAAAGTAGGATCGATTATGGTTAAGGTAAGCTCAGTGAAATTTGGACATGTTAATATTCGTTCCCTTGTACCTTCATTCACTGACTTGTCGGTCCTCATCAAAAAAAAAAACAATTTGATGTATTTGCCCTCACTGAAACATGGCTCACTGAGATAGTTCCTTCAGATACTTTGTCTATAGATGGTTATACATTTCATAGGAAGGATAGAGACAGTAGGGGTGGCGGAATAGGTGTGTATATAAATGATGATATAAAGTGTGAACATATTTCTATAACTGATTATATTGGAGACGATCCATCATTAATTGAACAATTTTGGTTGAAACTTCAATTCGAGTCGTCCTCAGTTGCCTTAGGATTGTTGTACAGACCTCCTAAGGCTAATCTCAATTCTGCAGTTGAAACTCTGGATACACTTTTATCGCATTTGTCTACTGTTTATGACCATATTATCATATTGGGTGATGTAGATGTCAATTTGCTAAATGTAAGTAACAAAATATCTCTTTGCTTCGACTCATATTCCTTTAAACAATTGATTGACGAGCCTACAAGAATTTGTTCATCTTCTATTACATTTCTAGATCCTATTTTTGTAAATTTTCCTGAACAGTGTCATAATATTGGTACACTAAATGTAGATGTTTTCACCGATCATAGGTTGGTTTACTGTGAAGCATCGTTTGAAAAACATGAGACCCCACAAAAAATTGTCACTTTCCGTGATTTCAAAAATTTTGATCATGACGACTTTATAGCCAACTTACTAAGTATAAACTGGAATGATATTATTTATATTCGAGACATTGATGACAAAGTTTAATTTCTAAAAGATCATATAATTTCTTTGTTCGATATATATGCACCGTTGCGTACAGCGAGGGTAAGCAAGCCCTTTGCTCCGTGGTTAACGCAAAACTTAAGAGCTATTTTCAAGCAAAGGGATGCAGCTTTAATAAAATACAAACACAATAGGACAAATCAGAACTGGACAGAATACACAGTACTGAGAAATTATGCTCTTGCATCACAGCGTAGAGAAAAGGCTGGTTATCTTCAGCACTTACAAGAAACTAATAACTCCTCTTCTTTATATAAGGGTATAAGGAATTTGAACATGCAGACTAAGAAGCGTAACCACATACCTGTTAGTTTACGTAACGCAACGCAGATAAATGATTATTTTTTATCTGTTTTTGAAGATAATACTAGCTGTGCTAGTGAAATAGAATTTTATGATAATAACATACTTGATGAATCGCTCAAATTTGATCTGGTCATGACCACTGAGGAAGATATACGTTCGCATTTACTTAAAATAAAATCTGATGCCTGTGGGCATGATGGTATTACGCCTAATATGATAAAACTGTGTCTTCCTGTGTTTGGCAAATATTTAACGCATTTGATTAATTCTTGTTTGGAACTTCACTTATTTTCCCCCTGCATGGAAGTAAGCAGTAATTGTTCCCTTGGCAAAAACTAATAACCCTTCAGCTTATTCCAACCTGCGCCCAATAAGTTTACTTCCGATTCTATGAAAAATATTGGAAAGGATAGTACATGATCAATTGAAAGAGTACTGCTCTGAGAATAACATAATTCCAAAAAACCAGTCTGGCTTCAAAGTAGGGAATAGCACCACCACTGCCCTGCTTAAGGTGATTGATGATATTGTTGAGGTTATTGTTCTCCATTTACATATCAGACATGTGTAAACTAATACGCTCCTCTGAAGTGATGATTTTTGCGGATGATACACAAATATGTAAAACTTTTGATCCAGATGACTGTGTAGCAGCTGTTGACGAGTTGAATTATGACTTAGCCACTATTGTTAGGTTTTCCAAGCATAGCTCCTTAACGCTAAATGTCTCTAAATCTAAAGCTGTTCTCTTTGCACCAAAAAAACAAAATCATTAATATCAGAAATAACACGACAGTACGCATTGATGACACTTCTTTAGTTTATGAGGATCTTGCAAAAAATTTGGGTGTCTTACTTGACAAGGATTTACGTTTTCGTGAGCATATATCTAAATTAGTAAGAAACTGCTTTGTTGTACTAAAAACATTGTTTGTTAATAGGCATTTCATCAATTTCAAATTGAAAAAACATCTTTGTGAAAGCCTAGTTCTCTCAAAAATCAACTACTGTATTATAGTTTTCTATCCTTACTTAGATCAAGTCTCAATTCGCAGACTTCAACTGATTCAAAATTCGTGCTGTCGCCTCATCTACGGTTTAAGAAAATATGACCATGTTTCACACTGTATTCGTAGTTTAAAATGGTTAGATATTAATAGTACTTAAGAGTATTTTATCTTGAAGTTCATTCATAATTTGATTATCACGGGAACTCCCGAATACCTCTTCAAAAAATAGTTTTCAGGCAATCTGTTAGAGATCGCATGCTTAGGTATGGCAAATTATTAGACATTCCACGGCACCGTACGGCTTTATTTACTCGCTCTTTTAGATATTGTGTCAAATTGTATAACGTGCTACCTGATGCATTCAAAAATTTATCTCAAACTAAATTTAAAGTTTGTGTCAAGCAGCATTTGCTATCAAAAATGACTCTTAGTAGTAATTAAGTAGTAGTTTATAGTTTAGATTAGTAACTGCCAGAAAAAAGATGTATTTGACGTGTTGCTGAATCTGTTTATATTTTCTATATTATGTCTTGCAATATTTTTGTTTTCCTTTGGTTAGCCACTGTATATATTTATATACATGTTAATTACAATTATGATACGGGTATCGACCCAAAATGACTCACATGTGATAGAATTATAAGAAATACTTAATATGAATTCGGGTTAAGAGTAGTCGAGCGCGTAGAACTTAATTTAACAAGCTGACGAGTATATTGTCAAGGAAAGATCAGGTCAGCTAGTAATCAATGAATGGAATAGCCCCCACAGTAACTAGCGGGTCCAATCTACGCTTCTTCCAGCAAAGCTATGTTTTCCTGAGGAAGTCGAACAATTTCTGTAATGTTTCACTGCAAAATATTACGTTATAACTGGATCTGCCCATTGCATCTCTCCTACATAGAATGTATTGATTACAGCATTTTGTCTCGGGACCGTTTGCTCTGGCTTTCTTAAATGTACCACTTAGCAAAGTGAAACTTATCTTTAAGGTACACCTTAGATTAAATTTATGTTGCACCTTCGCATCTTGAACCGCGCTTAGCTAAGTGCCGTATCGACTGCAAGCATATCAACAGCTTTATCATTCGTAAAACGCATTAGGTAAGCACAAAAATTGTAAAAGTAACGCGAAGCTATTGGCAACAATTTGAGGATTATTTATGTTTTGATTAGGTATTTGTTTTGTTGTATTCCATGGCCTGTTTCTATTAATTATCTCCCATAGGGAGTATGCATTTAGACAAAAAATATCGCTTTTGTTATTAGCATTACTTACTAACTTTTTATCGATAATTTGTATTATTTTCAAAAAACGTGATTTCATTCTGACGATTAACAAATAATTCCAGAAAAATTAGTTTAAGAAAATAAAAATTTAAAGGATTTCCGTATAAACTTTTCTTTGGCGTAATTTTTCCATAAAAAAATCATACCGATGCATTCCAATTAACCATTGGAGAGAAAAAGTCAACGAAACCTTGAATGGTAATAAATTTAGAAGAATGTTCTGTCATCAAAACTATGAAAATAGTCCGTTTTTGATACATTATTCTCGGAATTCTATATTTAATTCTTCTAAAAGTTCCATGATATTTTACCGCAATCGCACAAACCACTTTACAACGCTCAAAACTGAAAATTAAAACAAAACCTTTTCCCAGGTTATGTCCAACTTCAGCTCAACAAATCTTCTGTTTAACCTTTGGCATTTGAGCTTAACTTAAAGTTACAAATAATAGCGTTGCAATAGAGATTTATAGGATAACATCCACATTAGATTAAGCTTCAGTTAAGCAAGGTAATCAGTCCTTCCATTTATCGTCATCTACCGAGCGCCGCATCCACCACATGAAGTAGCATAATCTATAAGTTTACAGTGACTCATCTACAATCTCACTATAGTGCTCTTTTTCCTGGGCATCCCTCGTAGAGTGCCTATTCCCTCCATCATTAGATTCGGTATGAGTAGACCCTGATCACTTCCAATAGGGTAAATTTTCTAATTTACTCGTATATATGATGAATTATAAAAATGATGACAAATGTCACCGCGAACAACGACAACAATAAACATGTTATTCATTCAATGGATCTCACATACTTGATAGTGTATAGTTGCTATGATTTCGATCCTTGTACGAGAGACCAAGCCTAGACCACGCTGACCAGTTGCCAGAAAGCTTGAAACAACTGTTCATAGTAGGGTGTGTTTGATCAGATGGACGAAAGCATTATGTTTAGTCAGTTCATCAAGATAAAAGGGCTTTGTCGTTTTAGATAACTTTCAACAAAAAACTGCCATTAATTTAAACTTTCCTGAAATCTACACTGAAATTGATCTCACCTCTCTCTGTTTCTACCCGTTTTTTATATCCCTTTCAAGCAAACCATGTTATCCGTTTCATTACTTTGAAGTCATTAAGTGCATACGACCACGTGTCTATAACCGAAAACGATGGAATGAAAGAGAACAATAACACTAGCAAATATACGGGTTAAAGTCGTATCCTTTTATCTGAGCATCTAGAAAATGACAATGTATGTACCTGGGTAATGTGCGAAATTTAAAACTCTGCCATCACTATTCAACTCGTATAAAGTTTGTATGGTTGTACTTACCTTATAACCATATACTTGATACGACACAATGTTATTTAAGAGTCATATCCTGCTTATTTTCTGAACTGGTCAGTTAAACCAACATTTTATATCTTAGCTTAAAAATGGCAGTTGAAAATTTTAATGTGTTGATGAGCGCCAATATTTATTGATGTATAAGGTTAGGTAGAAATCTACTGTCACTTGCAGATCCATCAGTAGATGCTGATGACATCGACCACAGTAAACAGTAAGGTGAACGTTACATGATCAGTATTTACTGTTACCTGTCAAAATACGAGGGGGTACCAAAGAAAATTATTTTTTAAAAGCTATTTATTTTCAACTTTTTCACAAAGTAATCTTATCTCCTTCAAAATACTGTCCGCTACAACTAATACAATTGTCCCGCCGGTGCTTCCACTGCTCGAAACATTTTCATCGATTCGGGCAGTTGATGGACGTTCAGAGCGAGGTTTGTCATCAATCGACATGACGCGATTTTTAAATCGAGCAAACTACTCGTACACCTGAGTTTTTCCCATAGCATCATCTTTGTAAGCTATTTTCAACATTAAAACAGTGTCAGCAGCACTTTTACGAATTAGAAAGCTAACTTTCACAGCTGGACGTTGCTCACTGAAGCTTGCTATTGTAAAAAACGAAACAAGCACGAAACAGCTCTAATAGCAAAAGTAATGACTACAGAGGAACGAAACAAGCTAGATCTACAACTGGTAATGAGTTGCGCTGTACGCCTCTAGGGTCAGAAATGTGTACTACACAAGCTCCGCCCACTGTAATGCTATTCCGGTTATTTTTGGGTACCTCCTAGTATATCATGGAGTGTGATATTTATTAAACGTGTAGCATCGTCGTCAGTATCTATTGATCTATAAAGCTATCTAGAAACCACTGACACTGACGGATCCATTAAATACTGATGGCATGGATCGCAGTAAATACTGAGCGTGCAGCATTTTCCTAAGAAAGTTTTATGTTACTCAGAAACGGTAGTCTAGATAAAATTGAGAAAACTTTGAGGCGCATTTTTCGTACATATTTATACAAATTTTATAAAGGGCTCACGGTATTTTAGCTTCAAACTGCCATCTGTAGTGTGTGCTGTCTCCTTATAAGCTTAACTAATCCATTCACCCCTATATGCATCCTTGACTAGTCTTTTCATTGGCTTCCCTTGCGCTCCAGTTTTTTTATATAAGTATCGATCTGTAATGGAATCGTATAGTCTGTTCATTAAAATTCAAACGGCAGGTACAAAAAGTTTCTGACATTCACCTCCCTACCGAACTTTATGACAGTCATCTTTTTTCGTAATACCCGATAATTTAGGCAAGCTTTCGGTCGCAAATTCAAAGAACAGTATCTCTGCAACATAAATCTAGCTCCTCTGGAAATGTGACGGTTTTTACAATCGAAATTTATTCTACTGCAGTTCTTCTTTTTCTCCGCTTCCACGGATTTAATCTCAAATTAATTATGGAGTGTTACAAGTCTCCACTGCTATTTAAAACTGAATTCGCATTCTTTTTTTTGCTTGGAAACGTCGGAATTTGTTTGAATTAATTCGTAAAACAATAGAAATAAACTTAGCCAAAGCAGCATTTACCTCGCGAATTGCGATGCTGCATATCCTGAATGGAAGAATGGTGGATATCCTTATACACGGTGATTCACAAGTCGTGACCAAAAATGAAACATCATATAGAGGACCGCGTTTTATGTACTCGTAACATTTTTTCCTCGGGGGCATTAAAAAGAAGTTTAAAAATAAAAATAAAAATTTAATATCTTCAAAACCGTCAACTGGAATAAACTAAAATTTGGTATGTAGATTTATCTAAGTATTGTCCACAGTCAAAAGTCTTTACTTAAAATTAACGTACACTAGTGGTGGAGATACAGGGGATTATTGGCATTATTTTTCCAAATAAAAATAGTACGCCACTGTTTTTCTGGAAACACACATTTTGCCTTCAATTTTCAATTTTCTACACATAATTACTCTTGTCTTTTTTCCTAGAGTGCAATGTTTTTGTAAATGTAAAAAAAATTAGTAAAATCCTTTGGGGTAGGTTGGTGTCTGTTAGGAAATCTAGGTTGATACTCCCAAGAAGCCGCTAAAGCATTTCCATTACAGAACCCGTACACAAAAATAATAACGGCATACTTATCATTGTTAAATTCCATTTCACAACTCTCAAAAATGGACAAAAAAAACCTATGACTTGACTTTTACAATAAAAAAAGGTAGTACCTAGTAACGATAACAACCGTATAACACATTACTTTGACAAACTATGTTTCAAGAAACGTCAAGTAGGTATCAAGACCTCCTATTTTATTTTAAAATCAATTGTATCTCCGCTCTTTATGAATGATCTAATTTGTTTTACTTTTATTTTTACGAATACAGTGCTCTCTAGGAAGAAACGCAAATGAAATCATTTGTAGAAAATTAAAGGTATATTTCGAAAAATTGCACGTTTCCAAAAAAACAGTGGCGTACTATTTTTATTTGGTAAAATGATGCCACTAATTCTCTGTATTTCCGCCACTGGTGCACGATAATCTAAGTAAATACCTTTGATTGTGGACAATACTTAGGTAAGTCCACCTACCAAATTTTAGTTTATTTCAGTTGACGGTCTTGAAGATATTAAAAAAACTGTTTTTCATTTTTAAACTTCAATACCCCGTATCTTTTTATCGAAGCTCTCGAGGGAAAAATGTTAGATAAAAGACCCCCCTTAAATGCGGCCCTGTGTATGATGTTTCATTTTGGTCACGACTTGTGAATCACCCTGTATTTGTTGTAAGTTTCGATAAACTTGTCATGTACGAGTATAAGCTAAAAACGGCATTGGGAAAGTTAAATTTGTTAACTTTCAAGATATATGGAAAATCTTCCAAAATTACTCTATCTATCTGGAATATTTTCAGAAATTGCTTCAAAAGCACCAAAATCCTGAATCGGAAACTCAACCTACTTGACACTATTTTTCTAGATCGATGAATAATCTATAAAGACGTGAATTTTGAATAATGATACATCTGAAATGTTTGTGGAAATTACTGACATTTCGGCCACCCCGGTTGCATTTGACAGTGACACTATATTTTATATTTATTAGTCTTCTAGGTTCATTTGTAGTAGTGGTAAGAACAAATGAATTCTTACCTGGATGACAGATAGATATAAAATATATTATCGTTGATTTTTATATGCATTTTGGAAAAGGCCACCAGATGGCCAATAGTCTCACTTAACGGTCAGAAAAGTAATACTTTGCAAATTGATTATTTGATATTCATAAAGTTAATTTTCCTTCTATTATTGATGCAAAACTCAGGGGAAGGCTGGTTTATATTCTCTACAAATTCTGTACAATGTTACCAGAAAATTATATTGGAATTTCAAATAAAGTGAATATTCATTCCTTTCGTTGTAGACATTGAAAACTCCCCCGCATGTCGGCGTTTTCAGAAATTAGTATTTAAAGCATCTGAATGTTCAATCCAGTACAAGCTGTTATTTTCTCTCCCGTTTCAAGATTCAAAGAAAACTTTACAAATCGCCCCTCCATAGACGTAACGAAAGGGGGGATAAGACCGCTTTGACAACTATTCATGTGAAAGTTGGCCCAAACAGAAGCCTGGTGAATCCTTGTAGCAGGCTTAGAGGGCGGTTGCACCATGCAGAAAGCAAAACTCGTTGGAATGTCGGTAGAAGAGAGCCAACTCACCGGCTGCTTGTCGATGTGAGAGGGGCTTAAGGGCATGTCATGAGCTAAGTGGGAGTGTAGGGGGAGCTGCTGCGCCCCAGATATGTGACGGTACTCCAGGGCGAGTCGAGTCTTTCATCTAGACGTTATAGATACGCGTATCTATACGGGGCGTTTCAAATTCGACCCTCACCATTCAGATCTCAGATTCGGTAAGAGATAGGAAATCGGAAGTTGCGCACTTAGGTAGCTAAGAAAATAGCACTTAGAGACTAGCAATTCAGAGTATTAATATAAGAAAACTAATTTTCCAAAAACTGTTTTTATTTTTTTTTTCGAATCTATTTGAGGTGGGATTCCAAGATAAATTGCGCATTAGCATTGCCATTTTCCTCTGCAAGGTGACAATTAGAATCTCTTGCCCACAATAATCAACTTTTTCTTTTGAGGACCATATTGAATTTTGACACAGGTGAACACATCTTCCACTACTGATTCCAAAAATATCATACATTAGCAAAGCAAGACCTCAGGTACTTAAGAAAAACAAAGTTTTCATAGCTGGCATTGAAAATATTTACTCGGTTACATAGCCAATTAAAGACTCCTGCAGTCTTTGAGGAACGTGTTTAAAGAACAATTAGATGAATATGTCCATTTGTCCGCTATAATAACGTTATTTTTAGCACGCCGAAGCTTTTCTGGTTAACGTCACCATACTTCCCGCTGTGAGCCAGACCTCTCGTTCGTTATCCGCCCCTCTGTCCGCAACAAAAAGCTGGGGACGCTAAATTGTCCAGTATTCCCAAACCGCGCGAAAATAGGCGAGCCAGAGGCGTTTTAAGCTTTGCCGACAACTTCCCCCTCGAATCGCTCTCATCCCCACCCGCTGCTCCACAGTCCTGATTTTCCTGCACGCTATAAAAAATGAAATAATTTCTGACCAGATTCGATATCCTGATTCTTTTAGGTTGACATACGGTCTTCACCTAAAAAAATTAAAACTATTTCTCTGTATGAATATTCATTTAATATTTTTATCTTACTTAAATATTTATCTTAAACAAGTATTTAACAAATATTTGGAACAATACTTTTATTAAATATTTATCCAATATATTTTAAATATTTTAAATACAATATTTATCTTATAATATTCATTAAATATTTACTTGTCAATCAATGGAAAATATTAAATCTCCATTATTTAGAAAATATTCATTACATATTTTCACCTACGACGCATGTGCGTGTAACCCCGAGCGACCATTGGCATAATGGCAAGTCGAAGTGAGCCGACCCGTTTGCCGGCATCCATTTTGCCTGTTAGTTTTACTATTATGACAGCGTGCTTCTTGTGTAATTCCAAGTAGTACATTATTTGAGTTTTTTTTTTGAAAAGGGAAAAGGGTAAGTTTTTCGATATTAGATATTTCATGAAAATATAAAATTGATATTTAAAAATCTTTCCTCATATTTTCTAAATATTTGGAAAAATATATGAATACAAATATCTATAATAAATATTTTATGAATATTTAAGAAATATATTATTATACAATTAACCATGATGTCTTGCTGTCTATCTTAAAGTCATGTGGATTGTCTACTGACAGCGTAAAACTTTTCAATTCATACTTAAGTGGCAGATCACAGTGTGTACAACTGAAGAATGAAATATCTAGTTCAAAGCCCACTATCACAGGTGTACCGCAAGGATCTATACTTGGACCATTGCTCTTCACTATATATACGAGTCAGATCCTTAAATGTTTGGAATTCTGTAAGTCACACGTTTATGCGGATGATACCCAGCTGTACTATTCTTTTCCTAGTTCAGATTGGCCAGCTGCCGAGTTGAAAATAAACAGTGACTTGACTAACCTCTCTAAAAGATTGCAAGTGCATTCATCAATATTAAATCCAAATAAATCAGCTGCTGTGATCTTTGGTAAAGACCGTTCTTATGTGATTGAGAATTTAAATATAACCATAAATAATATTAGATTAAAATACTGTGATAAAGTTAAAAAGTTAGGTTTAAAAATGGATTATAATCTGAGGTTTCGTGAGCACATATCAAACTGTATCAAAAAATCTTATCTGGCTCTAAAATTATTGTATCCTCACCGAAATTTTCTCAATTTAGACATCAAAAGAATTCTGTGCGAAACCTTGGTTTTATCACAGTTTTCGTACTGTGTTCCAATTTATTCTGCATGTTTAGATTGTGATACATTCAAGCCAATACAGAGAACATAGAACTCATGCATACGTTTTATATATGGCGTAAGAAAATTTTAAAGAGTTAGTCATAAGCTGAAAGAACTCCGGTGGTTAAATATGAAGGCTCGTTTTGAGATATTCACTATATATATAAGCATATTTGCTTTTATCATAAAATTTTAACTCTCAGGCAGCCTCATTACCTCTACGAGAAAATAATATTCAGAAAAGACATCCATTCCGTAAATCTTCGTTCGAAACAAAACATTACCGCTCCATTCCACAGAACTAAATTTTATGAAAGATCATTTACGTATAATATATATAAGCTATACAATCCTATCCCCCAGTACCTCAAATCATATGAAATTCACAAGTTGAAAGCGGTTTTGCGTGATTCTTACCTTGAATGTATAAAGTAGAATCATGCTTACTGCCGAATTTCAATTTTATTTTGTTTGCATTCCATTATTTTATTTATATTTTTTTTTTTCATATGATGCATAAATGTACGTATATGTATTTGTATATCATTCTGGACTTTTACATTTGCCACCACGTTTTCTCTTTTCTCTTTTTTTAAACTTAATTGTCGCTCATATTGGCGTTTGTTTATGCGGTATGTATGGGTATATATATATCTATATATTATTCTAGACTTTCTTTTTTTTTAATTTATCACCACATGTCTGACTTTTCTATCTTATTTTTTTTTTAAAACTTACATGCTGTTCATATTGATGTTTGTATATGCTTGATGGATGTATTTACTGGCATAATGTTTCTTACAATTTCAAGGGATGAGTGGAAGAGCACTAGATAGTGAACTGCCCCTTGTGGTTTTCAGAAGGTCGACATTTCTTTTATTTATTTTTTTATATTTTCCTTTCTTTTGGTTAATACTCATGTTCTCTTTCTGATTGTTTTTTTTTTGAGAACTGTTTGGAAATAAAGGCATTTATTATTATTATTATTATTATTATTATATTTATTACAGATTAAAAAATCTGTGCAAATATTTGACAAACATTTTGTTAAAATATTTGATAAATATTTAATGCTAACGGGGTATCTATAGGTAAGTCAACTTTCATTACGACATTCAAAGTAGTGTTTATAGATGGTAATAATGAATGATTTACTTTTCAAAACTCCACCACCCTGTATCTAAATGAACCCAAAAATCGCTTGAATATTAACATTCAATTAGAAAATACCCTGTATAAGATATAATTGGATAAAGACCCTATATATAGATAGTTAGATATACGAGAGTGGTTTGATAAGTACTAAGTCTACAAAAAAAGAAATGTTTTGAAAAGTGGCGATTTATTTCTCAACATAGACTCTCTCTCTTTTAGCTCGATACACTTGCTCAAGCTTCTGAACCCGCCTGAAAAATACGTCTTCTAGAGATTTGCACCTTATGAATCCCATAAAACGGTAATCACCTTTACGGCCGATAGGATAGTCTGTGCCTTTTTGCGCTTAAACATCGTCAAACACTGCTCTGAAGTGGTCTCACAGTTGCGATTGTTGTTCAGAGTGAGCAAACGCGGCACAGATTGCGCACACAGCTTTATCATGCCCAATATTCCATGCAGGATATGACCCGAGCGGTCTTTTGAGATGCTCACTGTCTCAGCTATCTCGCGCACCTTCAATCGGCGGTCTGCCAATACGAGATCGTGGATTTTTGTCCGGTTATCCGCCGTGGTAGCCGTTATCGGGGCACCTGGACGTGGTTCATCAAAAACCGACGTACGACCACGTTGAAACTCGTTAAGTCAATTTTTGATGGTCGCCATCGAAGAAGAAGAAGAAGAGTCATCGTACACAGCATGCAAGCGCTCTTTGATTTGGCTGCGGCATTTCCCTTCCAAAAACAATGGTTGACTTACTGACCGATATTGCTCTTTTTCCATTTTTCTAAAACAAAACTACGAGTCCGATTCGGCTGAAATTTTGACAGTAGCCGTCTACAAGAATATACTACACGTTAGTAAATTTGCGATAGTGGCGCCACCACTCGGTGATGCTAAGTACTTATCGGACCGCCCTCGTATATATACCAGCCCCTTCCCACTTCAGTTGGCCCAACTATTGAAATCTTAGTTTATTTCTTATCAAACACAAATAATAAAAATATAGCAGGGTGTTATAGGTTTAAAATATTAACAATGAATATTTTGATAATACGAGTATATAGTAGAAAACACCAAATTTATCACTCCCTAATCAAATTTGCGGCATAAAAATAACACATGTTGCTATTACAGCAAATCAACCTATTTTCATTTCAAAGCAAAATAAGTTTATATATGACAATTGTTTTCATTAATCACAGCTGTCAGAATACGTTTAAAATAGTCTTGGATAGTAAAGGTTTTCAAAATGGGTAGAGGAAAGGTTATTAGTGAGAAAATTCGGTTACTGATAATTAAATTTTTTAATTCTGGCAAATCAAACTCAGAAATTGCAACTGTGCTAGACTTATCGCGGTACAGTGTGAGAAATATTGTTAGAAGATATAACGTAAGTGGTCCAGTTAACGATATGTGAAAAAAGTAATATCACAAATGCCGACCGAAGAGCATTAAGGAGAATAATCGTGAAAAACAGGCGTGCCAATTATTTACAATTAAGTGCTCTGTAGAGTGACGCTGTTGGAACGAGAATTTCTCATAGAGAGGCCCACAAACTGGGATTTAGCACTTGCAAGGTAAGTTTTCTTATAAAAAAAAGTGAAGTAAAAACCCTAAAGTTGCACAACTTGTTTATGGGCCAAAGAAAAGCCACTATTAACTCCACTGCAAAAGAAAAATCGGCTTAGATGGGCTAAAGAACATAGACAATTGACACCTCAACAATAGTGTGCAATACAATAGAGTGATGAGGCCCGATTCGAAGTTTGTGTTGGTGACAGTCGCAGTAGAGTTATTCGCAAAAAAATGAAGCATTCCATGTTGACTGTCTGAAGAGAAAAGTGAAATTTCCAGCATCATTATGATCTGTGGCAGTATGTCATCAAAAGGAGTAGGAAAACTTCATTTTATTGATGGAAATGTGAATACAAACAAATATTTGGCAATTTTAGAAGAATCGCTTTTACCAGTGATGGAAGAATGTTTGACATCCGGCCAAGATTTTGTGTTTCAGCAAGATGGTGCAGCATGCCATACCTCAAAAAAGGCTATAAAATGGGTGGAAGAAAATAATGTACCACTTTTGAAATGGGTTTCTAGCAGTCCAGATCTGTCACCTATTGAAACTTTGTGGCACGAGATGAAAAAGGTTCTACGACAATACCTGCTCGTCCAATCACCGAACTGAGACAAAAGCTTCAAGAAATATGGGATTGTTTTATACCAAATTTTTGCCAAAATTTGGTTAACACTATGCCCCAAAGAATTTCAGCCGTAATAAAAAATAAAGGTGATATTACCCAATGGTAATCTTTCAATTGTTGCTTTGTTAACTTCGCGCATTTATTCGCACATTGTTTATTTGTTCAGTTGTTCTATTAGATTATAGGTCTAAGTGACTTCAAATATGTATTTTTTACGACTAGAGTGTATCTAAAGTGTTTTTGAGAAAATAAATTGTTTTAGAAGTAAATAGTTTCGTCATGTTTAGTTTATAAAGGCATATTTTGGTACAAATCTTGAAGTAGGCCAACTGGGAAGGGGCTCGTAGATAGATATATTATTTGTTCACATATCATGACTACATATGATATGGGATATGTCAAATACATAGATGAATACACCTAATCAAAAACAAAGACATATACATGTGCTTAAGTAACAAACGTTGAAATTTACGAGACCATAAGATATACACATAAAATAAGCATCTAAGGTAATGTGAAGAAATTCAATAAATAGAAGCTACACCCACACAACAATAAGATACCTAACGGAAGAGGATCAATTAAAGTAGCATTTAAGCAGCAAAGTACAGGAATTACGCTATGTTGACGTTACATTGTAAAATATTCGTTTAGGGTTTAGGGGATAAGGGCACTTGTCAACAAGATATTTTCTCAGTTGTTTTTGAAATGACAGATATTGGTTGATCTTCGGAGATCAGCCGGTAATTATATTTTGGTACAAATGAAGAAATGCGATTTTTCAAATACATAAGAAGTGAATTCATTTGACTTCAATTTGTCTGCAAGTGAAACTCCATCTGATAACCACAACGCAGCTTTTTCGGTTCGCAACTTTTTACGAACTAACGAACCGATTTGCATAACATGTACGTAATTTTAACAGCTCGCAGGAGATGATGGAGGCAAAGCTCTACGAAAGTTGAAAGTCCTCGTGAATTAAGTCTACTTTATCTGTAAGTTGAGGTTCGGCGCGAAAAATGGAGCACTGTGGCAAAGAGCAAATAAAAGTGTAGCGAACTTTTCTAAGTGGTGCTATAAAATGAGATTTTACGACATCGCAATATAAAAACCCCTTGAACATATGTGTTTGGCGATCAAATTTTGAAATACAAAGCGGCGTTAAAGTTTTGAGGCTTACAGCGTCGTTAAAAGAAACCGTACATTCATCTATGCTTGTAAATAGGTTTCCTTATTTACTGGATTCCAATTTCTAAACGATTTGGGTATAATTGAGAATTTTGATATTTTTGTTGTGAGTGAAACTTGGATCAACGGTGCAATAGATCCTTCCTTGATAACTATACCAGGTTAACTAGAAGTGGTGGTGTAAGCGCATATTTCAAAAACAACATTAATGTTCCCATAGCGCATCAATGTATTAGCTCAGATCTAGAGGAAATATGGATAAGTCTGAAGTTGCAATCAAAATTGTACTTAATAGATGTCATGTATAAGCCTCCTAGATGCAAGATAACAAAAACGTTAGAAATTCTAGAATCTTCTCTGGCAACTTTGCTTCCAGATTCAGATTCCGCTATATTATTAGGAGATTTAAATATAAACATGTTTGCTAATTCACCTGCTAACGATATGATATTGTATTTGCTGGAATCCTTTGATCTAGAACAAATTGTTAATGAGCCTACATGCATCACAGGGCTTTCGAGCACTGTAATAGATTTGATTATCTGCTCTAAAGACCAAGACACTAGAGATGTTAAAGTTTTACCATAATACAATATCTCGGATCACTGTATCATTACATGCGAAATTACTACTGCACTAATCCGAAACAAAGACATTATACCTTCCGTGATTTCAAGCATTTTGACCAGCAGAAATGTTTTATTTGGTTCCTTGGGATCAGATACACAACATGCAAAATGCGAACGAAATGGTATATTTTCTGAATGATAACGTGAATAGACTTTTTGACGTTAGTGCACCAGTAAGGACTGTTAGGATATCAAAGTCTCCGGCACCATGGTTAAAATATAAAAGAAATGATGAAATCGAGAGATAAGGCATATAATAAGTACAAGCAGAATAAATCGGTAGGGTTTTCTATAAAGAAATGCCCAATGAAGTTGCGAAGGCTATCAATAGGGAGAAAAAAGCCTATATGGAATTCGTTCTGTCAAAAAAAGATTCTAAAGCTACCTGGAACTGTCCTCGGAGACTTAGCATTATCAGCAACAACTTGAAAGAGTTACCTGGCCATCTGCAGGAAGTTAATGACATAAATAAGTATTTTTCTAGTTTACCTACCATTGTCAAGTCTGAGTTACAAATGAAACTGCTGGAAAAATATAACACCAGCCGGCAAGCCAGACAATTCACATTCTCCCAAATAACTTGCCACGATGTTATGGGATTTTTCCATCAAAAGTAATGCCATGGGTGTTCAACCTAAATATGCTAACAATCATATTCGATTTACTAATTGAAAATATAACTTTACATATATAACAAGTTATTAGAACTAGCCATGAAACATCAAGTATCTGACTACGTCTTCTCTAATGGTATCTTTCCTGAAATCCAATCGGGTTTCAGGAAAAACCACAGCGCAACAACAGTTATGGCTAGCATCATCGATGACTTAATCAGATGTGTAGATCAAGGAAATTTAGCATGCTTAGTGTTACTTGATTATACAAAGGCTTTTGGAACCATCTATTCTTATGGAAAAGCTTATATACTTTGGTTTTTCGGAATCTGCAATTTATTTTGTATTAAGTTATTTCACTGACAGGAGTCATATGGTTGTGATTGGGTCAAGTATCTCGGAGGAGATACCAGTTAAACTAGGGGCACCACAGGGTTCCATTCTGGGACCATTATTGTTCTCAATTTACATTTCTGACTTCCACGAGTACGTTGAACACTGCAGTATTCATCACTATGCTGACGACACTCAATTGTACGTTACTTTGGCTTTCATATTAAAGATTTAAAAAATGACGAATATTTGATTAATAATGATTTAATGAATTTATCTAACATATCTTGTGCCCATAATCTCAAAACTAACCCGTTAAAATCATCCGCAGTTATATTTGGACCAAAATCAAAAAAAGCCAGGCAAAACCATTTCGATCATTGAGCATTTTAGATCAACCGTTCCCTATAAAAAATGAGTGCAAGAATTTAGGACTTTGGAGTGATTCTGATTTGAGGTTTGATAAACACGTTAGTCAACTGTGCCGAACATCATTCGGTGTCTTCTTATCGCTCTCTCTCGAACCATAACTGGGATGACCTACTCGAATACCTCGCCGTCCAGATCGACTTCCTGAACATCAATCACCCCGCTTCAGAGGTAGTCCTTCTCGGTGATTTCAATGCCCATAATGAGCTTTGGTTGGGCTCAAAAAGACCGATGCAGCAGGTCGTGCAGTCGAAGCGTTCGCTCTTACTCAAGGGCTGACCCAGCTGGTGACGAGCCCTACTTTTTCCCCCGCGTCTCGTCACACTCCAGTAGCCTGCTGGATCTCTTTCTGACCACGCATCCTGCCCCTTACAGCACTGCTATCCTGTCCCCCCTGGGTAACTCAGATCACGGTGTTTTGGAGGTTAGGTTTCGGTCAGAAGCCGCTGTGGCAGCAGAAACTCGCACAGGCCGCAAAACTTGGCATTACGAGGGGCTCAGAGACTGTTCTCTAGCTTTCCTTGGAGAGATGTCTGTTTCACTGACGCGGATGCGTCGACTGTCTGTTCTTCAATAACCGAAATTATCCACGTCGGAATGGAGGAATACATCCCTCACACAGTGAAAGTTCCTAAACCAGGGTCCAACGGCTGGTTCAACAAATCGTGTGACACTGCTCGCCAGCAGAAGATCAAGGCCCACAGAACCTACTTACAAAACCCCACTGCAGAGAACAGACAAGCCGACGTCGAGTCCAGAAACAAATATAACGAAGCTGTTCGCAATGCCAAAACCCAGCATGATATAAAAGTTAGGCACGCTGGCCAAGCAGATTGAAAAGAACTTCTCACACAGTAGCCTTCCATCACTTACGTGTCAGGATGGAACTATTGTATTCGACTCAAAGGCCAAGGCGGAAGTGCTAGCCAAGATCTTTGCTGCCAACTCCACCATGGACGTCCCCACCAACGCCCAAGTGCCGTCAATTCAAAGGGTTCCCCACACCATGCGGGAGGTAACATTCAGGCATAAGACCGTAAGACGAGTGCTCTTGTCGCTCGACACCAACAAAGCTTCTGGTCCGGACTTGATTCCTGCCATTGTACTGAAGAGATGTGCAGCTGAGCTTGCTCCAGTTCTGTCGCGTCTCTTCCAGATATCTTATGAATCCGGCACCTTCCCAGAAAACTGGAAATTTGCTCATGTACAGCCCATCCCAAAAAAAGGATCTAAAACCGACCCTTACAACTACAGGCCTATAGCTCTGCTTTCTGTTATAAGTAAAGTGTTGGAGAGGTGCATAAATCGCGAGCTTCTGGACTACCTCGAACGTCACAGCTTGATTAGCGACAGGCAGTACGGTTTCCGGCACCAACGATCCACAGAGGACCTCCTAGCTTACGTCACGCAACTGTGGAGTAAACTCATCCAGTCTCATGGTGAGACTCATGTCGTTGCTCTTGACATCACGAAAGCGTTCCATCAGCTGTGGCACGCTGCCCTCTTGAGCAAACTTCCATCCTACGGCCTCCCAGAAAAGCTTTGCAGATGGGTGGCTGACTTTATCTCTGGCCGCAAGATATCCGTCGTAATTGACGGATTCTCCTCTTCATTCCACAACGTCAACGCGGGTGTTCCCCAGGGGTCGGTCTTGGCTCCAACACTGTTTCTCTTACATATCAACGACCTCCTTTCCTGCACGATCAACCCTATCCACAGCTTCGCTGATGACAGCACTCTGCATGCAGGGATTCAGAGTGACAAGCCGATCTCTGCGCTGAGCTGGAAAAAAGAAGACTAGCGACGACTTCTTCTCTGACAAGAGACCCGGAGGCTATCACTGCTTGGGGACGCAACAATCTTGTACAGTTCAATGCTTCCAAAACACAGTACTGTACTTTGACGAACAAAAAGCGTCCTAGCGGTCATACAGTTTCGATGGACGGTCGAGTTCTACCAAAGGGCCATTCATTTCGGCTGGTCGGAGTCCAGATCACCGAGGACCTGATCTGGCACGAACACATCTCTTCAATAGCTGCAGCTGCTGGGAAAAAGATAGGCTATTTGTTTAGGGCTAAGAAGTACTTTTCTCCGCATGACCTTCTCATTCTATACAACGCCCAGATAAGGCCTAGCCTCGAGTATTGCTCACACATTTGGGGTGCTGCCGCCCCGACTACATTGTCCATGCTCGATGCTGTCCAGAGGAGGGCGGTCCGACTGATCGATGACTCTTCTCTAACAGACAGTCTCGGGACTCTTTCGCACCGGCGGGCCGTCGGCGATCTAGCTCTTTTCTATCGCTACACCAACGGGCTTTGCTCCTCAGAGCTCTCTTCCATGATGCCGCCGCGCGATGTGCCTGCCAGACAGACCCGCCTGACTTCGGCGTCCCATCCTAACCGTGTCAAACTTCGTACATCCAGAACTGGCCGATACGACCGCTCCTTTGTCCCGAGGATGTCTAGATTGTGGAACAATCTACGGGAGGAAGCTTTTCCCAGTTCTACTAACCTTAGGCAGTTCAAAAATCGTATTAACAAAATTTCTTTGGGATCATCATAGCAGCCGCGGTGTTCCGGCATTTAGGCTGTTTCGATATAAAAAAAAAATTCGGTGTCTTGAAGCAATTATTTCCTCATAGGAAAAGTATGAATACTGATCTCAAGCTGAAGTTGTGCGAAACCTTAATATGGTCTAGAATTCACTACTGTGACTGTATTTATGGGCCTGCACTAAGATTGATTGAGATAAGGAGACTTCAGACTATTCAAAATGCGTGGCTCAGATTTGCTTGTGGAGTGAGAAAATTTGAGTCAGTGTCACATAAGTATCGTGAGCTGGGTGTTCAAAAAATAGAAGAACTACAAAAAATGCACGTATTGACCTTGACCCATCAGGTAAACACAACACAAGCCCCTCCATATCTATCAACGAAATTTATCAGATACTCAGATGTTAATCAACTGAACACAAAGGATAAGCATATCTTGGTTATCCCGAGACATTCAACATCTCTAATTAAAAGGTCATACGTACATACTGCTATCAAGCTTTACAACGCGTTGCCTACCGAGTTTACTCACTACTCTATAAAGAATTTCAAAAAAAGATTGAAGCATTTTATCTCTGATTTCATTGCCCAGTAAGTAGACCATGGCCATGAATAGGGACTCGTTACAGGTTTTTTTTAACTTTTTTGTTTTCATGGGGATTAGAAAATCTACATAAATATTTGTTGGGTTAAGTTGAAAAACGCTTTTTAGCGACACTTCGCCTTTTTATACTTTGTATAAATAAAGTTGGATTATTTTTATTATTATTATTATTATTATTATTATTATTATTATTATTGTCATTGTGTAAATAATTCAGTCGAATTAGAAGGAAAATGGAGTCAAGTAGGTCGACTCTGCACTTCCCACACGACGGCGTTATCACTCCATAAAATATTATGTTCAGCACAAACTGGACCCTCTGAGAAACAGATCAGACAAGTTCATACAATTGGTTCATAGACGTTTTCCTATCCTACCGGTAGTGTATCTGGAAACGATACTTAACCTGGTCAGACGTGGCAGCGTGGCCAGAGCATAGGAAACACTATGCTGTGGCGCGGCAGAAATACGTGTGATACCATACCAGAACAACAGAACACTAACCAAGACCGGCGGCATGACGCCGGGAGCAGCAGCCGCAGAGAATATTTTTCTAAGCTTTAAGGACTAATGTACAATCTAGAAAAACGCTCACCAACCCCATGCCTCCGCCAAGGTTTTTCCTGATTTCAAAGATATCTGAATGCTTTTGAAATCAAGATCGAGAAGAATATTCAAGTTATTAATATAAAATACAGCCCCATGCTTAAATTTCTGTTTTAGTTTAATTTTTCTCTATTCACAGAGAATACACTATTTTATCTAGGCACTTTCATTTACTTTGTGAATCTATCAATAAATAATGTTTCGTCAGCAAAAAATGAATCTAATCCGTTATTAAATATTGTATCTTAGGTCATATTTACAGTATTATTCAAGGGTAGGTATAACTTTACAAGTAACCATTAATATCATAGATTAATATTTTTCTTTTCCATCTTTCTACCTGAATATCTAATAAAATATGAGCTAATCCTGTTAAACGTATAGCAACCCTCCATCCACCCGGTACGGCCCAGTTGAACGAAGTATTAACAACATCGGACCGTTTGGCAGAATTTATTTCACACAATTTTGATGTCGCGTTTCTACCCATGAATTGAAATATCATGAATCGCAAAAGTTTTTAGAAAATCTGGCAGACATAAATTCAAAGGAAGCACTAGGTACAATATCCCATCCGCTTTTAGCATTAAAATTTGTCCCTGCAGTGAAAGAGATCGTCAGGAAGTACCCCCTGGAGCGGGAAATTTCATTAAATTGCCCTTAATGGGCGCAGGGTGTCACGTTTGTACATAACACTAAAGAAGGCTTTTTATAAGCATCTTCAGAAGCAGAATCAAAATCTGTATTATCTGTATGGGCGCCACTATCAAATTTTTGAAGAATCATTTCACAATAATAGTGTCTCCTGCCCTATTTTCATAACACACGAGAATCGAACTCGCACAAAAGAAAATATAACCTGGAATGTTGTAAGAAGTGGATATATTTCAAGTACAGGTATTTTTGCAGAATGTTGGTACTTCGTTGAAACGTCGCCTAAGGTGTAACTGAAGATTAAGTTGCAGTACATAAGAGATCTTAGTTGACAAAAATGCGGAAAGTTACTACTATCTACTTTTTCTAGGTTCACTATTTGCATTTAAAGGGTATTTTTCAAACAGTTTATTTCGTCAGAATATCAATATTTTTATCTCCAAAAAGCATATATTGAGTCAGGCTTGCTTGCATCAGTAAAGTGTATAGGTCTAGTCACTCATTATACAGAGTGTAAAGTTAGTAGTGGACCTACAGTAGTCAGGTGATAGAGTGCCTCAAAATTTATCGAATGAACCCTATATGTGTGGTCCGAAATTTTACAGTTGAGGAAATATTTGCAATTTTGTGAAATTTCAAAAAAAAAACGGGATAATGAACTTTCAATTGCCATTACGACTAAACCATTAGGTTTAGGACTGTGATTTTTTTCTAAAATGAGCTGAATGGTTAGTTTTAGTTAATGGTTATGTCACTTTTTAATAGAGCTTATTAGAAATCAACGCAAAAAAAATCCTAAATTCATTTTGTTGTGAAAAATCTCTTCCATCCCTCAACTTTGGAGAGCGGTAAGCAAAATGGAGGTTGTATTTCATTATTCATTTTATTGTAAAAACTATTTCAATCCATTTAGAATAAACCTCTATTTCATGCAAAGTCTGACTCTTCTCTGTACATTGTTTACTGCGTGATTTATTTTCCTTCATCTCAGCCTTCCAATATTCTGTTACTATGTTCAATATGAGAAACAAACGAAATCTGATAGTTTCAAGGCCTACCTAGGAACTCCTGCTTTTCTGAAATGACACTAAGGTTTAGCAATCTCAATGCATGACGTATCATATATTTTTGAAATCAGAATTAAAAACTCTATTCATCAGTGCAAAAATAAAATATGTCGTACGACATGGGTATTATGTAAAAAACCCATAAAACGTCAAAAAAACTATAAAATGTCATCTTGCAGACTAGGTAGTTTTTAGGGTGCAAACAGTCATTCCACGTTTGCCTACTAAGATTGTTGTGAGCGTCCATCTATGCAGGAATAGCTCAACTACACGCATTGTTGGTTGCATATTTTTTGTGAAGCTAAGTAGTTTATAGTTTTCATCTCTGAGAAGAAATTTGGTTGAATAGCAAGATAGCATCTGGATGAGTGTGTGAATTGATCTGCATGTGTATAAAGTCAATGTTATTTGCTGTGTGAGAAAATCATTACTGAATATGCTGCCAATGAAGTATATATCTATTAGCTGTGCCCGACGGGTTATTTATGTGTTGTCCTTTCTGGGGACAGGTTATGTTCAAAGTTATAAATTATGATTTTAAACGTTTTGTTGTGTTTTCAAAAACTTTGAGGAGAATTACGGAAAATCACCATCGCGCCGGCGTTGTGTGTAATTACTGTTAGCATGTATATGACTTGTAATTCGACAGAGTATAGTGAAAATGATTATTTTTTATCTGTCTCATTTTTTCAATTCAGCAAATTTGCGTATGTAATTTCTAGAATGGATAAAAAAAAGTAGATGTGCAACTAATTTCTAACTTTGAATCTCAAGTAAGTGTATTTGAGTCAAGAATCCAATGGAAACTACGCACCTATGCATTGTCCTTACCTCCAGTAACGCCATCTCTGACGCAGATTTTACGTCACTTCAGAGCCAAACATTAATAACAGAAGCCTCATGACGTTTAGGCAACACAACAACTACAAAACGAGTTCACAGCGTGTCCATTTAGCTAGTGCTAAATTAACATTTTGTAGAAAAACCTACATGTCACAAAAAAACAATATTATATCAAAAAAAAATCGACATAGTGTCACCTTTCAAGAACACAATACTCGTGTCGGTGATATGTTTTTTGTGACGTACCTGTGTGTCACGTAACATCCAAAAGAAAGAATTTTTACTTTCTCGGAACTTTCGCGATAACAATAGACGTGGGAAGTCAAACGAAAGCAAACCACGTCATTCTTAAAAAATATACAAAAACAATATATTCCGATAATTAAAAATACACTATTTCCTAGCTGAATAAATCCTTATTTCTGGAAATTATTTTAACCACTGTTTCTATATTTTACGCCTGTGTCGGCGTAGGTAGATACTAATAGGGTATGGAGAGTTATCAATCTGATGGTCGTTCCCAGCATCCACACAGAACACAGACGTGACGAGCGAATCCTGCTTCCTCTGTGCTCAGATACACAAAATGTATTACAGGAAAGCTATGTCACGGGGTGCAAGCCGGAAAGAGTTATGAGGCTCACGAGTTCGTCCTAAATGAACTTAGGATTATGCATGCGAATTAACCTCCACAAGGAAACTTCTTGCTGAAAATTGTTCTCGCGAACATGTAGACTTTGGACTTGTTCAACTGTTACTTAGTATATAGTCCAGTACCTCGATGTTCGGAAAGAATATTTTAATGAAGCCTTAGAAGAATGAGCAACAGGTGGAAATTTGGCATGGTGATAGTTAGTCGTACTGGAAACAAAAATCAACCGTCAGCCGACCTGAAAGATTTGACGTTCCAAAAATCTTGAAAGATATACCGGGTGTTAGGGAAATAACATTCGTAACTTTAAGAGGTGATTCCTTGCATTATTCTAAGCAAAAAAGTTCATTATAACTTGTGTCCGTTTTCCAGGAAAGTGAGTCGTAAATAATTAAATTTTCTCTAACATTTGGCAACGCTGCAACTCAACTGCTATAGGAGCGCACGACGACCGCAACTGATTCATCGAATTGTTTACGTCTGTATGATATTTCTTTTGAAAATATGCCTTGAATTATTGAATACTTTTACGCAATTTCTTTGTGGCTAATATTTTTTATTTAATAACGCTTTCAGTATAGCACATTTACATAAAAAAAAGAATGACAAAACTTCCCGGTAAGTGGCGATACACACTACCAATTCCCACGATTATCAGTCACTTATTTGAAACCATGCGAACCACGAAAAAAGAAAAAAAAAGAACATCTGTAAATCACATATAGTTACAGTTAAATGTATTAGTAATCACAAGAACACGCGATGATACATGCAGTGCAGGCGGAGTACGATGTTGCCAGTTGTGTGAGGGATTTTGTTTGTCTGCCTTTCTTCTGAAAATTGTATTTAATAAGCATGCAAAATTATTCTGTTCGAGACGGTTGATTCATAAATAGATGTATTGATACATTTTACGTTATTAGGCATATGAATTTAAATTATTAAGGTGCAAAATTGATTTATTTCATGACTAGAAACAAATAAGTTCAGCATTTTTTTGCTCCGAAACGCTTGATTTGCGAACATAGTTGCGAACATGAACTGTTTTGCTTAGAATAATGCAAGGAATCACCTCTTACAGTTAAGAATATTACATCCCTAACACCCTGTATTAATCTTCAGAAGTATGTATATATAAGATGAAAGCCTAGGAAAACTATTGGAACGATTTTTTACGACATTAAGTTCAAGTTTGATCAATATTGCGGCAGAGCGTTGTGCGTGGTAAGAAACAGAAATAAAACTAGATGCCTTTTTGGTGGACGTCTTTTCTTCTAAAGAATTCTGCATTTGAATCATCGATGTATTGGGTTAAACAAAGTATTGGATTAAATGTTTTCCTTTCTTGTTTGTTTCTGTTTGCATTCGGGGCTATTTCAGAATAAAGCATAAATGATGAATGTGCATTGTGTATCAGATACACTTCCACCTAATTCTACAATCATGTTCATCTTATGTCGAAGTTACTTGTCCATCAACTCCCAATTCGGATTTCAGATTCAACTAAAATACCACCATGCTGCAGACCGTAGTACCCAACAAACTTTTGATGGATGTGCTTGTCAATGCAGCGCAACTTGTTGCGAAACTTTTTTGTAATCTAAACTGATCCATATTATGGTAAATGACTGGATGTTATTAATGTGTTAAAAATGATCCTATTATCAAAGATATATACGACTATCTTATATAACAAAAAATTAAGTTTGTTTTATATATTTTATCGACAGTAAATAAAGTTATTCTATGAAGGTAAAAACGTATACATTTTTAGTTGCAATAACTTACTACAATTTCTCTAGTAGAAATTTAGTGTTGTGTGTGAAGACTTGGAAGAAATGAATCCAGCAATGGTCATTAAAGAGTTACCTAGAAATAGTGATGCGCTGTAAATTGAAGTAACTTGTCCTACTTATCCAGCTTCCTTCATGAAGTTGGGCACAAGAGGGTTTGAGTAACTGATTAGTCTATCGCAATATTTGTTGCGATTTGTAATGTGAATATTTGTATATTTATTTTTTCTCACTACTCGCCGCTCAAGGTTCAAACGTGGAAGAGTAAGGGTCCATAATCCAGTTCTTTGGCCTGCACCTACATTTTTGTAGCTAAATATTTCATCGCATATGTATTCTTGATGATTTTTCTTTTTGTTTTAGTATCTTAAAGGCCTTTTGTCTGAAATTCACTTATTTATACAACATTAACTTTACCATTTTTATATGAACGCTTGGTCGCGGCACTTCCTACTTCATATCTAAAATAACACTGAGATGCAAAGCTTATATAGCGTGGGCCACTTACGCGTATGCGGAGGATAGCAGTTATAAAAATAGCCTTTTAAAAGATTAGGCGTAACACAACTTCGTTACTTTACATAGAACACCCTGTATTACATTTTTAGATATTTGCTTAACAAAGTTTATTTAGGATCCTCACAGTATCCGCGGTATCCTGGCATTTGAGTTTGAAAAAAAAGATGAAACAAATCATAATAAGAATTCAACTTTCCTGATAAATAACACGAAGTTCTCTATTTGATTCTTTTATTTTACTATGTAAATTGATGATGCACTTTTATTTTATTCACTATAAACACTTAAAACCACCTATATATTTCAAGTTCTTCTTTATTTTACGATATTTTAATCCCAGTAGCTTAAGTCAGTTGTACTTGGAAAAGTTATCGTTGGGACCGGAACGACGTACAATAAAGAAGAATCTTCTTGAACATATGCGGTTTGAAACATGGGTCATTAACCCAATGAACTACTCCTTTCCAAATATTCTAACGTTGTAAGCGAATCCATACCCTCGGCTAGAATGTACCTCCAGGTCCACGAATGTATGTCCAGCACCTCCTCTCAATAGCTTAACCTTAGAGTGAGTTTCCCCGTTACAACTGGTTACCAGAACACAGTATATTTTCTCGTCGCCGTACCATGTTACCTAACAGAAGCACAAAGCATTTAAGCGAACTTAGAAAAACAAGTATTGTAGTAGAAGACTACATCCATCGAATGAGGTTATACGTGTATATTATACAGGGTGACTTTGAAGTTGAGTCATTAATTTTCAGATAATGATTGTAGAAGGAAGATAAACCAAAATATGTGTGTAAAAATAAAAAAAAAATAAAAAAAAATTTTTACCTTGTTTTATAAAGTATCCTCCCGACAAGTATTTCAGTGCGGACCTGTATTTGATCGTGAGGTCCCCTGTGAGGTCTTAAGTCACTTGATTCACGAGCCCGTTGTACTACATTAACAAAGGCACGAGGGGTTGGTTGCACTCGATTGGGAAACCGATCCGCATAAACATGTGCCATTTTTTATTTCGTTTGAGCCACGCAACAGACACTATTCACACGCCTTACCGACTGACACAGTCTGTATGTATAACTGAACTGAAGAAAATAATTGTAAAACATCGTTCCAAATTCTTTCGCTTTTTTGTTTCCGATACGATGAACCGAGGCGGATTATATCCGTTGTTGCCAAACACGAGCACATGATATTACGAGTATTATTGAACAGGGCGGTACTCAAACTTCCAAAGGGCTATAACTTTGTTACTTTAATTTTACCAGAAAAATGGTAAAGGAAAAAACATTTCTTTTGATCAGATCTACTCACTGTTAAAATAAATGACTCAACTTCGAAGTCACCCTGTATAATGCGCACGTTATCGAGCTTTTCACACAAATTGGCGAGGAAGTATTGTACCAGGTGTTACATTTACTTTTTATGGTCGACTAAAAATTAACTACATCTTGATCAAGTAAATTATTACAACGTTTTTCTTATTTAGGATAGCCTTTTTCCTCAGCCTCTTGCGGATCTAGCCGTTGGCATGACTACCCTCAGCCATCGAGCTGGGGTAAACCGTCTGTAGGGATGGACCGAGCCGAATTTTAGTGGGACTCACGCCTGTGAGGAGCAGTTTCCCATTTTTGTGAGCCCTCATTGTACCTTCCGGTTCTGCCTTCAGGTTACATCTGGGACTTCCTGATCTCGATTGCCTACCGTTCATAGTCCAGCACCTGTATAGGTAGTCTTTCTTTTTATTTTAATATTTACCGGAAACCATTTAGCTAGGAAAGTAATGTAAAAAAAAATTGTTTTTGTTCCATAAATGTCTGTATGCTTTATGAGTTTGTGTCTCCTTAGCTCCAGAGACCCAACCTTGTTACTAGTTATTTCCTTTCCTAGTTTTTGAAACTAGGTCACGCCCAAACCGCAACCGCTTTGCATCCAAAAACCAAGGTACAAAGAACCTCACCCTGAGGTCGCATATCTACCGACTAACCTTGTTTTGTCATGTACACCACGAAAAACCATGCCATTCATGTCCGTTAGTCTTTTTGTCTGTCGGCCTGCTTGTTGGTCTGTTTGTCGGCCTGTCTGTTGGCCTGCCTATCTGTCTTGATCCTCTATAATCTGGAAAGTACCATTCGGAGCTTCCATATTCCACTGGCCATCAAATAAAACTACAGTTGTATAGTTGAAGATTTACTAACGTTTCGGCCACCTCGACCACGAACAGTCATGTATCACGCAAAGATCGAGCAAAGCCCTCCTTACAACATTAAAATCGAACCGCGCTGGCCCAGCAAAGTCCATATCATCCAAGATCGTCTGGAGTAGTCATTCCTGCTCTCAGAAGACGTCCATTCTCTCTAAAGCGGCCACTGAACATAAAGTTATTTGTTGTTTTTGTACCCGTCACCCTCGCTTATTGTCCCTTAAACATCAAGCGACTTCGGGGACACGAAATCCCACCCGGAAGTGTTATCACAACACACCGGTTGACTGGTATGTAATTTTACATTCCGTATTAAATTTTTTCTGACAGTTATCAGGAGCCTCTGAAACGTCCAAAATGAGGATTTTCATTTTCATCTAGAAAACATATCTCATTTTTGAAATTCTTTTCGATTATAATACTTGCTCGCCAGTGGCGTGGGAAGTAAAAGGGTGATACTTAATCTTAACATATCAAGAAAACATTTCATGGTAATTACTGATAATATCATTTTGAATAAATCCAGGGTAATATTGGTAATTTTTGTAAAGCTCTAATTTTAGTTATTGTTGTTTTAGGTGGGTTATCTATGAGAGTATGTGTGTCATTGAATTATGAAAATCATGGCATGCTGCAGAAATATACTTGTTATACGGGATGCACCAGAAATCATGGTCCGTCAATCTACGTATGCTATCTAGTCCCCCTGATGGTATAAATTACTTAGCTGCTTTCTATGGTCACCACGTGGCGTCTTGAATTTGAGACCAACAATTTGTTATGGAGCATTCCACTAATAATAATAATAGGATATTTTCAAAATTTTGGTTAAGGCGTAATACGAGCCCCATCCCACTTCAGTTGGCCCAACTATTGAAATCTTAATTTTTTCTTATCAAACACAAATAATAAGAATGTAGCGGGGTGTTATAGGTTTAAAATATTAACAATGAATATTTTGATAATATATAGTAGAAAACACCAACTTTATCACTCCCTAATCAAATTTGCAGCATAAAAATAACACCTGTTGCAATTACAGCATATCAACCTATTTTCATTTCAATGCAAAATAAGTCTATAACGCATAGGTGGCTGTGAAAAATAAAACCATGACAATTATTTTTATTAATCACAGCTGCCCGAATACGTTTAAAATAGTTTTGGGTAGTTAAGGTTTTCAAAATTGGTAAAGGAAAGGTTATTAGTGAGAAAATTCGGTTACTGATGATTAAATTTTTTAATTCTGGGAAATCAAACTCAGAAATTGCAACTTTGTTAGACTTATCGCGGTACAGTGTGAGAAATATTGTTAGAAGATATAACGTAACTGGTTCAGTTAATTTTAAGGCACGAAATGTGAAAAAAAGGAATATCACAAATGCCGACCGAACAGCATTAAGAAGAATAATCGTGAAAAACAGGCGTGCCAAGTATTTACAATTAAGTGCTCTGTGGAGTGACGCTGGTGGAAGGAGAATTTCGAGGTCCACAACTCATAGAGAGGCCCACAAACTGGGATTTAGCACTTGCAAGGTAAGTTTTCTTATAAAAAAGTAAAAACCCTAAAGTTGCACAACTTATTTATAGGCCAAAGAAAAGCCACTATTAACTCCACTGCAAAAAAAAATCGGCTTAGATGGGCTAAAGAAGATAGACAATGGACACCTCAACAATGGTGTGCAATACAATGGAATGATGAGGCCCAATTCGAAGTTTGTGTTGGTGACAGTCGCAGTAGAGTTACTCGCAAAAAAAATGAAGCATTCCATGTTGACTGTCTGAAGAGAAAAGTGAAATTTCCAGCATCCATTATGGTCTGGGGCAGTCTGTCATCAAAAGGAGTAGCAAAACTTCATTTTATTGATGGAAATGTGGATACAAACAAATATTTGGCAATTTTAGAAGAATCGCTTTTACCAGTGATGGAAGAATGTTTGACATCCGGCCAAGATTATGTGTTTCAGCAAGATGGTGCAGCGTGCCATACCTCAATAAAGGCTATAAAATGGATGGAAGAAAATAATGTACCACTTTTGAAATGGGTTTCTAAAAGTCCAGATCTGTCACCTATTGAAACTTTGTGACACGAGATGAAAAAGGTTCTACGACAACATCCTGCTCGAACAATTACCGAACTGAGACAAAAGCTTCAAGAAATATGGGATTGTTTTACACCAAATTTTTGCCAAAACTTGGTTAACACTATGCTCCAAAGAATTTCTGCCGTAATAAAAAATAAAGGTGATGTTACCCAATGGTAATCTTTCAATTGTTGCTTTGTTAACTTCACGCATATATTCGCACATTGTTTATTTGTTCAGATGTTCTATTAGTTATAGGTCTAAGTGATTTCAAATATGTATTTTTTACCACTAGAGTGTATCTAAAATGTTTTTGAGAAAATAAATTGTTTTAGAAGTAAATAGTTTCGTCATGTTTAGTTTATAAAGGCATATTTTGGTACACATCTTGAAGTGGGCCAACTGAAGTGGGAAGGGGATCGTACGTTACTACAAAGTTTTTAATGCTGTTGTTTTGCTGACTCGTTGTTATATTCGTTATTTTGATTTCGCTTAGTCGCAAGACAATCCTTCGTTTTCCGTTAGAGAAATAAGAAAGCTCCGTTGTTACCGAGAATAGGGGAGGGCTTATTCCTTAAGATTATTTTTTCCTATTACAGTGCTGGAATCCGTAAAGCTGCGAAAGCTTATTTCAGATAATTTCATGTTATCAAAATATATTGATTAAAATATGATAGAAATATTAATTTTAGATCACAGATAAAAATTAGAATAATAAATAATAAAGTGAACAGCTTTCCAAGTTCTGCTGGTTTTGTGGTCACTTGTGACCGGTTAGAAGAAATAATATCATACATATTACCAAAGATTTTCCATGAAAACTTTCACAAGGCTTTGATATTTTGGGGTTAATCAGAATAAAAAAAAAATAAGTAACCTGTCATGATTGTCAGTAGTCAGTACTGTTAAATTACCATAGTTCACTTTAGTAGTAATAAAACTCTTCTTTCTCTGCTTTTCGTGATTTGATGTCACTGTCCAAACTTAACAGGCGGCATAACGATTCGATATTTGTGTTGCACTAAAAACTATCTATTGAGAGGGTGCGCGCAGCGCCGCCTAGTTTTCCAAAAATCTCACTGCTCAAGAAATGGTAATTCCGACTGTCGCTCTGGTCAATATTCAAGACAATATCATGCGTTACGATGTGCAATCGATATCAAGTGTCATCAACTACCGTAAAATTCAAGCTCAAGAGTTCCGATATACTTAGAAACCAGACTATAATGGTTCGTTCGCTCACCCTTTCTTCTCTCGTCACAAAAGGTATCGCTACCTTCTGTACGTGTTCCATGTGCACCAAGTCACGCGGTTCCGGGGCCGTGCAGTTTCCGTTCGATAACTCGTACGAGCCGTCATCGGAGGAGATTGCAGCTACCGAAACTGAGCACAAGATGGTGCTTAGTAAGCTAATCAGCAAGGCAGCACCCGCTAGCATCTGGAAAAAGATATATAGACTGAGTGACAGCATTTATACTCGTAATGCTGATGAGTGCCTGAAGGTGTGGCGACAACGTTGAAGTACGTCTCCATCTGTTAATTGATTCATTCACATTACGTTAATCCATGGCTGACATGATGTTTATGGGTTGTTATTACTCTAGGGATTGCGAAGGCAGTGCCAGCTTTCTGTTTGTTTTGCCAAAAAGAGATTCCCATAATTTCCCAGAAGTCGATTAAGGAAAAAGATTTAACGGTCAATGCTTGCAATCGTAGACACAAGCAGCTGATAGCAATGTTTAGTCACATTTCTACCATTTCATCTTATTGAACGAACATATCATTAAATAAAGAATGTGACATAATTTCCGCCTACTAGCTTGCAACTCAAAAAACCATGATAGTATCATGCGGTCGCAGAGGTTCAGGCGTACGAAGCGTTAGCCAAGAATAGCGTAAATTCTTCAGTAGGTAAGCTGACAGTAGAGAGCAGGTACATTCATAATTATATCACCGTATTATCCATTAGCATTAGCAACATTCCTCTAATTCAAGATAGGTGACATATTACGTTCCTCATCGATGATTGAGGACTCTAGTCAGTGGATAACTAAATTCAGCTACAGATGGTTCTACACTTACGATTCAGGGCATCTGTTACAGAGGCGAGTTGATTTACAGCGACATTCTTTGATTTACGTGTTGTGACATAGTTGTAGTCACCTTTCTTGGCGATTACGTCATCAAAGCCATATGAAATAAGTAAACAGATCGAGTCTCCGTACCATCAACATGGACGCTGCACAGACTAATCTTCAGTGCATCTGCTACTCTCTTCAGTAAGTGGATAACAGGGGACCACTGTTTTCATTCTCTTCCTGGAAAAACTAATAATAAATTTAGCATGAGCTGTCGGCCTATAGATCGTATTTACGGGCATTGTACAATTATTTATTGAAGATTGATAACAGGATAACCCAAATTGCACGCCGATGTTCATGTACGAGGCGTGTCCGTAAAATAAGTTCCACAAATTTTTTCGAGGCACCCACTTCTTCAAACCAGAGTCATAGAACTCTGCCGCCTGTCCGTGTAGAAAACTAACAACTGCGTTTTGCACCTCTTCATCTGTCTAGAATTGGGTTCCGCCAAGGTTTTTCTTCAACTCAGGGAAGAGATGGAAGTCACTTGGTGCTAAGTCTGGGCTGTAGGGTGGGTGAGACACCATTTTCCATCCAAATCTTTCGATGAGGGCTGTGGTTCGATTGGCGGTGTGCGGTCGGGCATTGTCATGGTGAAAACGCACTCCTTTCGTCAGCATTCCTCTTCTCTTGTTCTGAATGGCACGTCTAAGTTTTTTCAAGGTCTCACAGTACCGGTCAGCATTGATTGTTGTCCCGCGAGGCATAAACTCGCACAACAATACGCCCTTTCGATCCCAAAAAACTCTAGCCATGATTTTCCCGGCAGACAGGATTTGTTTGAACTTCTTTGCTCTTGGTGAAGAAGAGTACTTCCACTGCTTCGATTGCTCCTTTGTTTCCGGTGTGGTGTAGTGTACCCAGGTCTCGTCACCAGTAACAATAGAGTCCAGAAATTCCTCTTCGGTTGTTCCGTGAAAAGCGAGAAATTCTTGGGCCGCTTTAACCCGCTGCCGCCGGTGGTCTGCAGTGAGCATTCTTGGTACCCATCTTGCGCAGACCTTTGAATAGCCTAAATGTTCAGTCAAAATCTTGTCAATTGTGGTTTTGCTGACCTCCGGAATCTTTGTGCACAGCTCCCGAACTGTAATCCGTCGATCTTCAAGCATTGCCGCTTCGACTTTGGCAATTGTTTCGTCGGAAACCGATGGCCGCCCTGCACGGGCTTCGTCGTGGACGTCTGTTCGGCCATTTTTAAAGTCCCTGACCCATCTGCGCACCATCCCGCAGCTCATACAGTCTTCTCCATACACTTGTCAAAGTTCTTCGTGAATTTCCTTCGCCGATTTCTTCTTAGCGGCCAGGAAACGAATAACAGACCGCAACTCGCAGCTGGCGGGAGACGCAAGAGGAAGCTCCATCGCTGACGGCTGCTGAGCCAAGACTAAACGTCGCAGCGACGCTGGCTTGGTGAGGGATTGGAGTGGGGGAACCAAGCAATCTGCCTCTGTTGCCTGGCTGTGCATAGAAACGATCCTAGCGCCAGCGGCAGCCCGTGGAACTTATTTTACGGACAAGCCTCGTAAGTTGTCACTCTGACAAATATGATTGAAGGGCACTCATACGTAACGACAAAGTTTTTGAGGCGGAGAAGTACGTCCAATAATAACAATAAATGTTTCCTTTAAGTATGGGTACTAAGATGCTCCCATACCGAAATACAGGGAGATGAAATTTTATTTACGAAAACGAAAAAAAATATATCTAAGAAACCGATCAAGATTCTGAGTTCATATTTTAGACGATCAATAAACACTCAGATTTTCCCAGCTCGAACTAAACCAGGGATAGAAACTGGGGTACTGGACCCCTAGTAGGAAATATTTCTACGCCACTGGCCTTTTTTGAGAACAGTGCATGCTATAAAATAAAATTTAAGTTTTCATAAATTTTGTCTCTGAAGGAATCTTGGCCTGATCACTCATTTTGGAGATATTTAAGTTTGAATATTTGAGGTAAAATCCTGTATGGCATATAAATAAAGCCATGGCTCCTCATTATAACAGTAGGAAAAAGGCTTCATTCCTTAAACGTTCCCTCTTCACGCCACTGGTTTTGTCGGCCTATTCATTATTATATAGATAAAGAAACTTCAAACCGAAAAGAAACGTTTATTTCAAAAATAAACATTACAGTTGATACAACTAGTCCTACAGATAAAACATCCGAAGATAAAAGGGCCATTTGACATATGGTTGGTATGCTACTATTTTATGGCTTTGAAAACCTGTTATATTCCATCAAAAATTCTCTTCATAGCTATCGTTGAAATCAACTTTGTCTACTCAACTTATTCCATTGCCAAAAAATAAAATATTTCAAATGGCGTTTGTTTTAAAAATTAACTTTATTGGACGTTATACTTTTGTACACGTTCAGGGAATCGGGTATTTTATAAGTATGTGAATGTGTAGTTGCCTTTGTATTCCTATTTCAGACCGAATCTTTTTATTTTGTGCCTTCTTCAACAAATCCAATAAGTATTATTACCGGTACAGCACGTGCACCAGAAAAGAATAAAGATTTCAGGAATAATCGGAATATTTCCGAAAACACCGACAATTTTTTCAAATTTCTTTTTTCGATATATGCATATGGTATTGTAAAACGTTTCTCTAATTTAACTGACTTCCAGTCTTTTCCCACTTCCAAGATGACTATTATTACTTGAAGTTTTACATCAATTTTATTTTTCTACTCATCAAATTATCATTAAGTTTTTTGTATTATCAAAAAAATACATTAAAAGTGTAGTTATAACTTACAAAAAACAGAACCCAAGATCATTCTTCTACCACTCTACCCTTATAACCCAACCGATATTACTGATTAACTGAATGTTCGGTTTCGGCCTAGGGTTGTGTTAAAAGACGAACCTTATCTTCCGCTTTCTTCAAAAACCAGACCTTCGGTCGGATCCTAGTCAGTACTAAGACTCGTTAGTGGACACTATTAGCTTCAGTCCTTGGATTGAAAAAGTTATTCAGTATTCATGACACATTGCATTGACGAAATTCAACCTAAATTATAGCTGTTATTATTATAGCCATCGAATAGTGCTAGATTTACCCAACGAATTCGAATAGATTAGACTAGACTGTATGTTTACATTACTTTTTTCGTTGCCAAAGTTGTGTAGTTTCAGTCCGTAGTTTTGGCTCACCTCAAAAACATACCGGTGGAAGGATATACATTCATCATCAGGCTTGTGCTGCTCTTTGCAAATTATGCAAGAAGAATCATATCCTAAACTCCATAATCATCTATAAACACTCGCACTTTCAAAAAATAACACTAAAGAACGAATCTAATGACAGAAGTATCAAACAGTTAACATATGTCAAGTTCACTACAGACTGAAATTTTCGACACAAAAAAATTTTAGGATTGCTCCTTCTACTTAGTCTAACTCTTTGGTTCACCAGATATGTCTACTCCTTGAAATATATATGCAGAATGTGTATCCTCTTACTGGAATTTTTATAAGCTTTGTCGGGTTAACATTATTGAGTAAAGCTAATATAATAATAATAATAATAAAATGTCTACATTAGAATCACAACAATAAGGCGAGTTGGCTACTCTTAAGCCACGTACGGACAAAAAATCTAACGTCGAGCAAACGAATGCAAGCACATGTGACGTTAGCGTTCGTTGTTGGAAGGTATTGGACTGCGCTCGTCTACTCCTAAATTTAGTTTCGAGTTGGAACGCGTTGGGTTAAGTTCGGTGCTAATGTTGAGCATTGAGTTTCCTCTCATCGAAGGCAGACAAACGACTAAATACTAGAAACGCAACCAATCCTGCCTAGACCAAATCAAACCTCCCTTTCATGTACCGATCGAGGAGCGAACGCTACTTTCGAAACCGTTGGTTCATGTTGGCTCGCGCCGTACGCACCGATTCGAACACCTCAAAATCTGTAACCACAAAAGCCTTGGCTTGCGTTGGAATCTAGGTCTATACGCGGATTTATACCCAACCCTATTGTGTGAGGAAATAATTACGTATAGCAAAATTAGATACATATCAACCTAAAAATAAATACGTCGCTTTGATATTCATCTGCGTGAGATAATAAAAAGAGAAAAAAATAACATATCCATTTGATAAATCCACGTGTTGATTTACCAAAAAGGGACCAGGTAAGAACTAATAATAATGATAATACAAAACACATAAAGAAAAGATCACAACAACTAATCACAATAGGTCTAACAGCTGATTTGTAACCAGTTTCCTGAATGTTACAGCACTCTTGCCTTTAAAACAATGCGGTGTAGTACAAAGGCATTGTAAGATTACTATTATGCCTCAGATCTCCAAGATTAATGATTCCTCTAGTTATCAACTTCTATGGAGATAAATAGGAATTATAGTACATATTATCTTATGCTCAGATACCTCAAGACTACATTCAATTTGTTGATCTATTTTCAGCTATTTCAACTCCTTGATCTTAGAGGAGACATAACTATATTTTTGGAGACCATACACAAACCTAAAGCAGTTGTTTTGTATTCTTTGAAACTTATATCTAGTCATCGAGTCAAGACAAGGATAATACAAAATTAAAGCAAAGTTAAGGCTGGACATTATCAAACTTTCAACTAGCTTCTTACTAGTTTTGATTTGATATAGGTGTCATCTTAAACTAGAGTCGGAGATGACACCAATATTTTTTGCTTAGGACAAAAAAAGCATGCAAGTACATACTCTTATCTGGATTAATCTTCAACATTTGTCCCTTATGTTGGCAAGGTCGTAATTTACTTTACATGACACTTCATCCAGATGAGTTAAGTCAAAATAAGACTAAAGTTGCATATCATCCGCATAAGTTTGTATAGCACAATGTTCAATACTTGAATGTAAATCGAAAATAAACCAAATACAGCAACGGACTTAAAACAGACCCTTGAGGGACACCTGAAGAAACGGACACAGAAGTCGACTGCCTCCAACGTTTGTTTACGATTAGTTAAGTGAGTTTTAAAAAAATTAAGAGGATTGCCAAGAAGACCAATATATGTACTTTAATTTACTCAACAAAATTTTGTGGTTAGCCGTATCGAACGCCTTTTGCCCATATTCACCGTCCCTTGAGAAGTACGATTAATGACTAATCCAGATTATTGCCTGCTAATCGCGTTTAGGCATAATCCGAACGTATTGTCAGTTTAATCCGAAAATTGACGGATTGGGGTTCTAACCTTTTTTCGAGTTGTTGATGTCTTTGTGAAAAAGTGCTTTTTTGCAAAAGTACAAAAGTAATGCAGATCGAAGATGAGATTTCCCTTGACAATGATGGTGACATCCTAGATATTATTTGCTTCGTATTTTCAAGACACTATTATGAACGTACAGATTTTTTTAACGAGATGGACGACCTAACGATTTTTCTGGAGATTTCTGCTCAAAAAAACACTGTCCTCAGATTAGAAGAACAAATAAAGCATCAACTCGAGTTCTATAACAATTTGTAAGTATTTTTTACCAAGTATTAAATTACGATAATCAATTTCCTTGGCCAGAATTGAAGTTTAGACAAGAACATCTTTAAACACCTTTTCCTCTGGCTGTGGATCTGAATCATATTAGTTATGTTATTTCCAAGGTTTCAGTCACTATAAAATGTTTGTTTTTCCAGGAATAGTAGTGTGTCGCCCGTTAATCAGCTCCTTACATGCCTACGATTTTATGCCTGCAAGCCACATTAAAATTGTATTGTAAACTTTATTAGCATGCATCAGACAACAGCATCCCGTATAATTGCAAAAGTTTCAAGAGCAATAGCAAGTTTATCAAATCAATATATCGGAATGCCCAATGAAGCTGATGAAATAATAAGAGATCAGAATGGCTTCTATAGGATCTGTAGATTTCCACGAGTCATTGGATGCAATCACCAGGAGCTCAAGATGGAGTTTTTCGTAACAGAAAGTAATATTTTTCTATAAATACACAAATACGAGGGATGTCTTTTAAGTTTTGCATATGGAAATTAAATAACACGGTAGGTAGTTTTAAATGACTTTATTGTGTTTCGAAGTATTCACCACGAAGATTAATACACATCTGCATGTGCTCGAACCAATTTTCGAAGCACTTATTCCACTCGTTTGCTGGCAGATCCAAAAAGGCATTTTTGAATGCCTCTTTTGGAACCTTTGACCACGCAGTCTGTTTTTAATTTTTGGGAAAGTAAAGAAATCGTTAGGACTTAGATCGGGACTATATGGAGTGTGGTCCAATAATTCCACGTTTTCTTCCGTTAAATACTGCCTTGTTTTTTGGACTGTGTGCGAGCTTGCATTGTTGAGGGATGATGATTCTTCTTTCGGGGTTGATTTTTCGAAGCTTGGTGATGACTTTTGGCAAACAAATGGTGGTATACCAATCCGCAGTAACAGTTCTTTGCTCATTAAGAGGAATTGTTGCAATATGACCCGCTTTTGACACAAATGTCTCGACCATCTCTTTCGAAACAGCCGACTGTCGTTTATTTTCTGGTTCATAACAGTAAATCTATGATTCATCACCACTAACAATGCTGTACACATATTTTGAGTTTCAGGAATTGAAACGGTCAAGCGTTTTTTGACACCAATTAACCCTGGCTGCTTTCTGCTCTCCAGTCAACAGGTGGGGTATCCAACGAGAAACTAAATTGTCTATCTTCAATGATGAGTTTGCGCACAGCATCGACGTTTTCCGGGGTGACTGCCGTTTTTTGGTGCACCCACCCTGGGCTCGTCGCTAAGACTCAGCCGTCCACGTTTCAATTCTCCATAACAACGGGAAATTGTCGACTGATGTGGTGCTTCGTTGCCGAAAACAGACAGTAACTCAGCAAGGCATTCTTGTTGCGATAATTGTCTTTGAAAGTTGTAATAAATTATGGCGCGAAAATGTTCTCGGTTGAGTTCCATTTTTCTAATGACTTGATGACACTTAAAAATTCACTGTATTGAGAACACTGCACGTATTGTTGTAAAACTTTGACTTTAAGTTGACTAAAGAGTGAGGTTAAGATTCAGTATTGACGTTCGACCCGCGCGGCTTACTATGTGTCTATATGCAAAACTTAAAAGAGTAGTTGCTGAGCCAGATTTGAAAATATTTTATACTGTTGCTCGATGGCCAAGATCGATCCATGATTCAATTATTTTCAATGCCTCCCACCTATGAACACGAATTGAAGGGAGACAATTTCAGAACGCGGTGCTCTTGGGAGATAGTTGTTACCAGCTGAAAGTCTACCTAATGGCACCTCTACAAAATCCAGGCAATGTTGTCGAAAATCTCTATAATGAAGCTCATGTGCAATGTAGCAGAAACATTAATTGGTGTTCGAAAACGTCGGTTCCCCGATGGGTTGCAGAATGCGGTGGACGAAGTTGTAGAGTGGGCGGAACGGTGGCTGATAAAAATGAATGATTCGAAAACGAAGGCTATTTATTATACCAAAAAAAACGTCGTCGCGGCCCCCCAGCAGAGGTTTCTGTAGACGGAAATCGTGTACCATGGACAAAGTCTGCCAAGTATCTCGGTGTCACCCTTGATAAAGGCATGAGGTGGCAGAAACATACAGCATCCATAAAAATAAAATTCCAAATTGCGTTTCGGCAACTATATCCTTCGTTATGAAGATCCTCCAAATTGTGTTTGATAAACAAAGTTCGACTATATAAAATGTTTATCAGACCAGCCATTACTTATGCATGTGCGGCTTGGTGTTTACTTGCCAAGACCCACATGCAAAGTCTTCAAGTACTGCAAAGCAGAATTTTGAGGACAATTGAGACAAATGATACACTACACAGAGACCTTGACATTCCTTACTTGAGGGATTATGTCAAGCTTCAGGCGCAGCGACGTTATAGTCAAGCGGAATCGCACAGCAACCCTCTGTTGCGTGACTCAGTGGACGACACAGTGGAGCAAGTTCGTAAACATTCAAGGCCACGGCTCGCACTGTAATCAAAAGTTAGCGTGAAACTTTAGTAAACTCAAAATTATACTCTAACAAAACCGAATCAAATATTAGTTTAGTTCACCTCAAAATTAATCCGTGTACCGTCAAAAAGCCTAGGTGTTTACTGTTAAACTAAGCACATCTGTTTTTCTTTGCTCTTCTCCTTTTTTCTTCTCTTTCCTTTCTCTTTTTCCTTGACTTTGTCTGGTTTCTGGGCAGCCAGGACTGACAGATTCGACTAACGCGGGACCTCGGTTGGCCGCGTGGGTCAGAGTGTCGTGCTACTGATCAGCCGGCCGGCCGGGCCGCGAGTTCGAATCTCGCCTTCGCCATGGATGTTGTGTGTTTGTTTTAGGCAGCAGCGGTGGCCGCAGTAGTAGACCATTCGGTCTCCTGATCAGCCGCCGTGCGCTGTGCGGGTTCGAGTCCCGTCCCAGGAGAAATGTTTCTCTTGGCCATGGATGTTGTGATTGTCCGTAGGTGGTAGATGGTCTCTGACTGTCGAACGCGGAGGTACCACCCGGCGGTTCTCGTAGGCGGAGCCAGAATGTGTGCATGTTGCATGCACACGTGTTCCCTCGCCAGAGTCCGTGTGGCGTCCCCCCCTTTCCCATAGCCCCACGGTACCCAATGGGTGCTTAGGCCTTAGGCCTTCGTGGTAGTTGGAGTATAAAAAAAAAAAAAAAACGTACATTAGACAGTGACTAATGGGCAAAGGTTTTACGGACCGCCCGGACAAATAAATGACGAATAGTACGTCGGTTCCCAGTATTACCCTATGGTAGTCGGTGTCGATTAGATGCTTTAACTACAATTGTTGCCACTGCTGTGCTAGCAAAATATGGCCGTGTGGATTTGCCTCCCTATCCACAAAAACTCAAAATTCAGCTGTAGCATAAATTGATCGGGAATGGGTATGAGTATTTTGAAAATTCAATAAAAAGTGGTCATTTACTTCGTTGGGTTTTAATAAATTTAACGGAATCTCAGTATGTTCGGGACAAACGTTCATCATCCTAAGTTGATCCCAGGCTTTCTTCGAATTTAATTGATCAAACCGTGACAGATAGGCCTTTTTTCGTGTCTAAGAGAGGCAAGTGCGAAATTTCTCATATCTTTATAAATTTGGCAATTACAATCGGAAGCGTTCTGATGAAATGTAGCTAACGCTTTATCCCTTTCACCGAAAATGTTAGTTAAGAGGCAGGTTTCTTTGTGACGCGCGCTGTCCAAACTGGAGCATGGTAATCGAACAGTTGAACTAATGTCTCTGTAAGTGTACTAACTGTTTGGTTAATGTCGTAGATATGAGTATTCTGTATAAGCCTGTCATCGCTAAGGGCCATATCGTCAGTCGTTCCTACAATTGTAGTATGCCTTTATGGCCTCCTTGATTTTCATGGTTTTTCCAGTACTCCAGAAAGGCGGAGGAATTTCTAGATTTCTAATGTTCCATGTCGGCGCTCTATTTTAAGATAATGTTTTTTTTTAATTTAAGGAATGTCAGGCTGATAAAACTTGATTTTTATCATCTGTTTTATAGTAGAAATATAGAAAGATGCTATAAAGGCATCCTACAATTCAAGGAACGACTGACGATACGACCCTAAATCCTCCTTCAACTGGACGATATGCATATCTTTGTTATTTGTGTAGGTCACAAATTTATCTTTGGTGTGTTTAACTCCTATATTTAGTTCGCAAAGAAAACTAATCTATGATCAGATATGATATCAGCATTAGCAGAATTCAAAACAATACCTGCATCACTGACAAATATAACATCAATCAAGGTGGAACTGAAGCGAGTTATACGTTTAGGTTCATCAATTACTTGTCTAAAGCCATAGAAATCACAACAACCGCTGAGCGCATTGCTGGGATCCATCAAATCAACATTCATGTCACCCAAGATGATTTTATTACCAAATTGTGGCAAGAATGAAATTATCAATTTGACTAATGCATTCATTAACTGGACAATGAGGCGGTTGTAAGCCGCAATGAATAAACTGCTACAGGATCCAAATTTGCACTTACAACACAGTCTTCAAGCATGCTACTTACCCAAGAGGTTCACTTCATCTGGTCTAAAATTGGATACTTGTCACACTTGACTATAAACGAAAGTACCACACAACTATTATAGGCTATGGCTTAAAGATGGTAGGTATACATACTTTTGTCATGCCCGCCATATCCATAATCAAAAGGTCTCCCGAAGGATACATGCACACTCTTCCGACGACGTGTCGAACTGCGTGCACAAATTATTATCTGTTTGTTTATTACTGGGTACAGAAAAATAGCGAATAATCCAACAATGTAGAAACTGGTTCAAATTACAATTACAATTGAAGTGTATACTTGCGATTATCACCAATGATAAAATATTGAATGAAATTCGATTGAAAATCAAATAACAATGCATAGATGCAAGGGGAGCGATGGTGATATAAGTCAATGGACTGAACGAAACTCATCAGATGCCTCCTTAGATCTCGGAATCGACATTTTTCATTCAACAGAAACTCGCGAGGCTACGATGTCGAAACAAGGACACCAATTTAGTGGAGGGTTCGACATTTTCGTGCGAAAAATCTTAAATGCGAAATTCGAGAACATCCCCCCTGTGATGATTTTGACCCAGCGTTATTTGAGACAAGTCACTTCATAAGCTGACGTCACAAATTCGTGATCGAATCAGATAAAAACACTCAGTGACTATCTTGTATTCCGGAATGAAGGGCTGAAGAGATTATTATCTCAAACTAAATAACACACTCACATGAAAATTCGGAGGGAAAATTTACCAAAAGAACACTATGTATGCGTGCCAGCGCAGAACTGGTGATCTTATGACGGCATATCCCACCTGTTGACGAGTTAGCATGAAAAAGATCTAAAGCAATAACAAAAAATGCAATGAAATATAAGGCTGGCATGAACTACTACCTACATGGGTATTACGTATCTTGAAAAGTGACATTATTTCGGTTTTTTGGCACTATGTAGGTTTTTCTACAAGATGTTAACATAGCACTAGATGATGGACACTTGCTTTGAACTCGTTTTGTAGTTGCACGTGTTGCCTGAACGTCATGATGCTTCAGATATCAATCTTTGGGTCTGATGTGATGTAAAATCTGCTTCAGAGATAGCATTGTTAGAAGGTCTAAGCTGTAAACTGTATACTATAGCTAGAAGGAAACGGCAGCGCATAGGTGCATAGTGATGATTTGTGTGCTAATAATATGTGATGATGATAATTCCATTGGTTTCTTGACTCAAAAACACTTATTCATTCTGGAAATTACATATGCAAATTTGCTGAATTCAAAAAATGAGAGAGATAAGAAAAAAAAATATGTATCTGGTTGGTGAAGGAACATGTGAGAAAATGGTTATTACATCATTTTTAATTTCCTGTCATTCAAATTTTATAGAAATTTATTTTGCGATGTCAATAGAAAATACAAATCAGCGCCTAGATGTGAGCATTGCGAAAATGTTTGATGTGTGATGCCTCATTCCTAATTTTTCTGTGATGGAGCTTAATTGCGCACAACGCGGGCGCGGTAGCGATTTCCCGATTTATAACTTTGAACATAACCTGTATTCAGAAAGGAGAACATATAAAAAACCCGTCAGGCACAGCTAATAGATATACTTCATTCATATTCAGTCATAATTTTCTCACACAGCCAATATCACTGATCTTATACATATGCAGACCAATACACATAATCATCCAGATGCGATCTTGCTGTGCAACCAACTTTCTTTTTTTCACATCTTCTCAAAGATAAAAACTACAGACTACTAGGCTTCATATACTTGCTTTCTGCAACCAGCAATGTGTGTAGTTGAGTCATTCCACCTTAGATGGGAGCTCACAGCGAGCAAACGTGAAATGAACTATTTGCACCTCAAAAATTACCTAGCCTGCAAGATGACATTTTATTGTTTTTTTACGTTTTATAGGTTTTTTACATAATAGCCGTATCAGTCCATCCATTACACGGTCTGTATTAGCTGCAATGTGATACTTATTAAATGTGCAATATATACGTCAATATTTATTGATGTACAAGGCTGCGTAAAAATCCACCAACACTGACGGATCCATCACTAAATAAGTGACCAGTTTCTCCAAGCTACGATGTTCATTTTCACAAAATGATTTCTGATTCTATAGAGGGGAACTGTCTGAATTAACACTTCGAAACGATCTATAAGTAGGACGTCTACGAAGATCATTATCCCATATCCTCATTTCCATGAACCCTTATTGTTCGAGGTAATTATGATTTTTTTTACTTTGCTAGACCTGTCTGGACCTCGTACAAATTGAAAACCATCACGTCGTTCAAAAATTAAGCATACAACTATCAGTGATTTTATTTGCGCCAAATTAGGCAGTCTTATGTAACACCAGGGTTATATTTTAACCATCTAATTATCCATTGTTAAGGTCAATATTGAAGTCGTCAAAAACTATTCATTAATCAACTCATTTAGTAGTAAAAACAAAGAAATGCCTTGGATTTTTTATTGGTAACATAATACATATATACAGGGTGACTTTGAAGTTGAGTCATTAATTTTCAGATAATGATTGTAGAAGGAATATAAACCAAAATATGTGTGTAAAAATAAAATAAAAATTAAAAAAAAAATTTACCTTGTTTTATAAAGTATCCTCCCGACAAGTATTTCAGTGCGGACCTGTATTTGATCGTGAGGTCCCCTGTGAGGTCTTAAGTCACCTGATTCACGAGCCCGTTGTACTACATTAACAAAGGCACGAGGGGTTGGTTGCACTCGATTGGGAAACCGATCCGCATAAACATGTGCCATTTTTTATTTCGTTTGAGCCACGCAACAGATACAACTATTCACTGACACTGAATGTATACAAATGAATGAAATAATTCGTTCCAAATTCTTTCGCTTTTTTGTTTCGGATGCGATGAACCGATACGACGGATTATATCCGTTGTCGCCAAACACGAGCACATTGAGACAGGGCGGTACTCAAACTTCCAAAGGGCTATAACTTTGTTACTTTAATTTTACCAGAAAAATGGTAAAGGAAAAAAACATTTCTTTTGATCAGATCTACTCACTGTTAAAATAAATGACTCAACTTCGAAGTCACCCTGTATAATGTTCGTTATTTCAGGTTATTCTTAAATTTTAAATTCTTGGAGGCAAATTAAAAGGGGGGGATAGGATAATTAGTCAAATCGTGCTTTCGGGTTATTTTTAACGGGTAATTTTTTCTATTTAGGGTTTTACTTTCGGATTCTGACTTACATCTGGGACTTCTTACCCTTGGTTACCATTACTTCAGAGCTTCCACTTGGGTAGCCACCATTCTATAATAGCAAAGCACCTACCAAGGTGATTTTTTTTATTTTAGTTTTTACTGGAAACCGTTTAGCTGGGGGATAGTACCAAACAATTTCCTTTAGCTTGTCTCCCAGGACTTCTTTTAATTTTTTTTGTTCAATAAATGTTTGTGTTTCTATTAGCTCCAGAGACCCATCATTTGTCAGTCAGTTTAAGTTTTGATAGGCTGGAAGGCACTACTTGTTACTTGTTTTTCCAAGTTCTTGGAACTAGGTGGGGCCCAAACCTCAACCATTTGTATCAAAGACCAAAGTACAAAGAACCACACTCTGTGGTCATATTGTATACCAACTGAAATATGGACAGGATAGCATGGTAGACGAGATAACAATATCACCAAAATAAATTACATCTCTTAGAAAAATCGTTTTACATAAACACTAATATACTAAGTGACATATAAATCCGAACACCCAGTTTAAATGGTTTTATTTTAATAAAAGTTGGTGAATGTATTTATCTTACTGTAAATAACAAGTGAAAAAATTTTCAGCCCTATCAGTTGGACATTCCGGTTTTTAAACTGCTTTTTTTTAATTCACTAATGCTCTAAAAATGAATATTTCAGCCCCAGTAAAGAATCAACGTTGGCGGATTTTGGTTCTTGACATCCTTTACGATCGGTTACGTTGCCTAGAGTACGGAGACCTGTACGATTTCGTCAACTTAGTGAGTTTGATAGGGGCCGTATAGTGGGACTTCGGGAAGCTGGACTTTCTTTTCGGGCAATTGCAGTTAGAGTGCAAAGAAGTGTAGGTTAGGTGTTGTCAGGCATGGCTTCGAGAAGGCCGTACGCAAAGAGCAAGGGGGACTGGACGCCGCCGTAGAACAACAGACCGTGAAGATCGCCGCCTAAGATTATTGGCCTTAAGGGACCGTTTCTCCACTATCAGGTCCATTGCAAATGAATGGTTTGCAGAACACGGAAGACCTATTGGCATGCGAAGTGTTTACCAACGAATGAGAAGTTTTGGCTTGTTTTCGTACCGGCCACACTGGGTCCTCCCTTTAACTCGAGAACACCGACGTAATCGCCTTGAGTGGTGCAGACAACGGACACTCTGGGATCAGGAATGGAACAGTATTGTCTTTAGTGACGAGTCTCGATTTTGTTTAGGCATGCACGATGGTCGTGCCAGGGTTAGAAGGCGACGTGGTGGAAGGAGGAATCCACAGTTTTTTGTTGAAAGGCATGTTCATCACACTGTTGGAGTTATGGTTTGGGGTGCTATAGCTTATGGTTCCAGGTCACCTTTAATCTTCATCAGAGGTAACATGAACGCGCAGCGTTATATCCACGAAGTTCTAGAACCCCATCTTTTACCCTATCTTGACACCCTGGCAGATCCAACTTTCCAACAAGATAATGCCCGACCACATGTTGCAAGAGTCACAATAGACTTCTTTCAACATAATGATGTCACATTGTTACCATGGCCACCAAGATCTCCCGACTTATCCAAAATTGAGCACGTGTGGGATATGATGGGTAGGAGATTGCTCAATTTGCAACGTCCTCCTCAGACTCTAAAAGCACTTCGAGAGGAGTTGGTGGTTGCCTGGAATGAGATACGACAAAGCAGTGCAATTTTGTGAAATTTTTATCATTTACTCATTATGCTTCATTAATTACTTATACAAAATTTTATTAAAATAAAACCATTTAAACTGGGTGTTCGGATTTATATGTCACTTAGTATATATTAGGGGTTCATTTGAAGTAACTAAGCGTGTTTATAACAGCTATATACACACACTGATAACCAATGTTTTTTTTTAAAGCGAGCATTTTTTTCTAGGGCAGTATACGCAGAATTTTGTGTCAAATTCTGTACAGTGTCCAAAAGGTTTTCATACAAAAAATGAAACAAAACAAAGTTCAGAGAATAGCTGTTGTATTCATAAAGAGGGATCATTTTTTAATTTTCTCAATCATATGGTACTGTCGGTGATGCGAAGAGGAGGAACTTATCTCTTGCCATCTCGATACATCTTCTGGGTCTCCTCGGATCCAATGATGGCGTTAGTGACTTCTGAGTTGCGTTTTCCAGTGGCAGACAGTGGTATGCCTAACGGCAGGCGGTAAGGCAGTGCTGCTGGAGATATCTCTATTGGTGGGGCAGACAGACGAAGATCAGCACCACCCCGCAGTTGAGCAGCCAACCAGCTGGCCAGTTGGTGCGCGCCTGGGTCTCCCGATATCTGGAAAGTATCATCAGGTCAAAAGTCGTCTTTTCGTTCTATATTTTACACTTACTCTAGAAATAAACCTAACACCAAAATTTTGTCGTATTTGGTTCAGTATATTAACGTCTATGAGTTTAAGACAGGGAATTGCAGTTAGCGACAAGCGACCTATATGTTTTGTTGTAACACTAGATAAATTTCACGTATGTGACCAATTTATTTAAAAACTATCAAGGTAGATTGGGTGGCAGAGTGGTGAGGGAGTGATTATGTACTGTTGAGTAACCACGACTTCAGCTTCTTTTTAAAATTGTTGAGAGTATAATTTCGAAATTCATATGGAAGACTATTGTATAACTTGGCAGCAGTATAAGAGCGCTTTTGTAGAGAGACGTAAAGTGCTTAGATATAACTAATAATTGTCGAATTCTGGTAGTGAAGTTATTGATGTTTTCAAATTTGTTGATTTTATTTAAAAGATATTCTGGTTTCTTATTGACTAAAATTTTATGAATAAAACATAAACTTTGGTATTTTCTGAGATTCTCCATGTTCATTTTACAATTATCAAATTTCCGTGTACCTAGAGAAAAACGATAATAAGAATTTTGTAGCTGTTGTAACTTGTCTTTATGATTTTTTTTATTGCCGGCCCATATACACTTGCGCGGTATGCAATCCTTGAAATTATAAGAGCATCACACAATAGCATTTTCAGTTTACTGTTCAATATATTTCTTTGAGGATTTATTTGTTTGAAAATACTATATGATTTTGAGCATAATTCTTTAATATGGAATCAAATTTTCACTGATTGTCCAACTATAACCCTAAATTTTTGCGAATTGTTACAATTGATAATGGAATTTTATTAGTTGCTAGTTGACAAAGATTTTCTGCTATATTACGCTTGCTTCTCGACCCAAAAACATTATTTTAGATTTACTAGCATCTAGTGTCAAGTTATGAACTGCTGAGATATTGAAAAGTTAATTAGATTAAAAGAACGAACAACTTCGGCAATGGCAAGGTTCTATTATATTATTTGTATATCATCTAAATAGTGATGAATTTTGCTGTGTTTTATATGTTTTGAAAAATGCGAAATGTATATAGAAAATAAAACAGGACTGAGAATGGAGCCTTGGGTATACCCATCTTTAGAACCGATTTATTAGATAATTCGTTATTAATGGAGATATACTGATATTTTTTAGTAAGGAAGCTTTTTATAAGTTGAGCGGCAGCAGGGTTGAATCCATAATATCTAAGCTTGGCACACAAAATTTCTTGGTCAATTGTATCAGAAGCCTTACATTAATCTGGTAATATTAGACAAACAGCTTCACCACAATTCAGTTAACTAACAGTGTCATCAAGGATACAAGCAAGTGTTGTTTATTTGTTTGTTTCAGATTTATTTAGCATGATTGCTATAATTACATTCTTCTAAAAAACTAAACAATTACATAACATACAGATATTTAGAAGAAACAAAATTTGCATCTCTAAGAATTTTCACTGTCCATGATTTATTCCTATAATTTTATTTTAAACATCTTTAACTTACAAGTAGACTTTATATCATTATATAGTTTATTAAATTCAAGTAATCGTTTCTGAAATATTGATTTGCTAGTTATATTACTATTGCAATTTTGTAAATCAAAATATATATTTCCTCCTCTGTTCTAAATGTTGTGGCAAAAGATCATTTTTTATTTTAAATATAAAAATATGATATGAAATTTTTCATATTCCACCACTGCAATTCTTGTAACATATACTTTATTTTGGTGTTCTTATTTTTATTCAATACTCATAGCTTTATTTTGCAGGACTTGTAATTTTGAGAATACAGCTTCATTGGCAGTGAACAAGATAGTTGAACAATATAGTAAATGCGGTAGAATAATTGTATTATAAACTATTTTCTTGGAATATGTACCAAGACTACGAGAATTCCTACAAAAGAAAATTGTTTTTTTTGGCAACTTTTGAAATAATATATGCATAGTGATCGTCAAACTACATTTTACTATCAATATATATATATATACCTAAATATTTGATCGATAAATAGCTGTGATAGTATTTTCATTGAGATATTTCAATATTTTGTTTTAGCAGTATTCAATTTTAGTTCATTTACATTTAACCAATTTATGATTTTTGCCAAGCCAGAATTTAGCTTTTTTAAATAGTAGTGGACCTAGTTTACTACCTTGTGGTATACCAAGAAATATTTTTTGATCTTGATAATGTAAATCGAATTTTGTTTTTTGATGTCTGTCAATTAAAAAGTTTTGTAGAATTTCGAATACAGATCCTTTAAATCCGTAGTGATGCAATTTTGTAAGTAATTTATCCCTGTCAATGGTCTCAAACGCCCTTTTGAAGTCCAAAAACACTGTTACTTTATGTTTCCTATTCTCCATGTCCATATTGTCCATATTGTCCTCTAAAACCATTTGTGATGCCGTTTCAGTTGAGTGTTTCTTCCTCAATCCAGCTTGAAATTTGGTTAATATGTTATTTCCCTCAATAAATTCGATGATCTGTTCGTAAATAATTTCTTCAAAGACTTTTTCAACATCTGGTAAAACATTTATTGGAATCATATTGGTGTATAACTATGTTGTGTCATAAGAATCTCGGAAACCAGATTGGACATGAAGTATAATGCATTTATTTTCGACATATTGGGAAATTTGTTGTTGATATTTTGGGTATAGTCTCCACTTTTCCGGAAAGTAACCTGCAGGAGCAACAAAAACTAGGAAATTAACACAATACAAAAAATGTTGCGGATGACGTCTTTGGAATGAATATCCCAGTACATAAGGGATCTGATGATTAGGTCTAGTTTTTATATCTGCAATTTTCTTCTCCGTAAGGTCTTCGGATCGTTACCTCTGTAATTTCGTCAGTGACGCAATAATTTTCATTGGGATTTAATCGTATATGAAAATATTTTTTATCAAAAATTGTATTTCTTTGTGATGTAGATGATAAAAGGCCAATGAATAAAGTTATTTCATTGTATGATTTTAATTTGCAACTCGATTCTTTAGCACAGCGTTGCGAACAAAAAGAAATAGTTGCACCATCATAAAACAAATATTTTTTTAAAATTGGAGTATATGAATGCATTAGCTTACTAAAAAGGACAACATCATAGAAAAATCATACATTTGCTGGGAGCAGAAGTTTACGTTGACACTTTAGTTACTTTTATCTGGTACCTGAATTAGTTGAAGAATATTATTCATTTACACTAGTTGTGACATTCCACAACATAAAACGAGCATATATTTTTTAAGCAATTCAAATGTTTCAAACCTTTCCCAACGGCTTTTGATTATGAGCAATTTCTGCATTTTAACCTCATGAAGATGGTGAGCGATTATCTAAGAGGATTTGCTCTTCTAAAAAATTACGCTAAATAGCTAACTTTCTATTTAGTCTACGGTTGCTTCATTTGAAATTGGCATCAAATTTTAAAGTCTCATATACACTAAAATTGATGACACAGAGAGGCGATTGTCGAAAAATGACAATTAACAGTGTTGACTTTTACAGCATCTTTCGCTAGCACCCACTGGTGTATTCCATTATTCAAGTGATTCTTGCATATTGGTATCGATGAAGGACTATCAAGGAATATCAAGAACAGTTCAATCGTAGAAGTTAGAGACATAATCCAAACTGAAAACCCTTTGACGCTATGCGTGATACCCCGTCGTGCATAGTACAATTTTTAAGGCACAAGTAATACTCCTACTACAGCAAAGATCAATCCAATAATTTTGAAAGGCAGAGAAAAATGCCATAGAACAATATTATGCTCTTATAAATAGTGCAAAAGCGCATTCCATTGGAACATTCTTTTACTTATTCCTATAAATACTACCAACATACTTCTACTTTATCATAATACCGCATATCCTCAACCGACGGATACCCACGAACACTATTCAGCAGGGTACAACAAAACAGAAAGGATATAAAAAAGGTTCTGAGCTGCCTGCGCGGTCCCGGTGAGTTCCTGTAACAAATGAAGCCTATTAAAACTTTTCGCAGCGTTTCTTGCAAGCAAGCAGGCATGTGTTGACACTTCAAAGACATACAAAGGAAAACGCGAACAAATGGAACAGACCATATAAAGGATGGCAAATAAGCATGGGTGTTAGAAAAGTATGTGGTTAGGAACACCCAAAGGCTAGAAAGGGAAGTCAGAACAGGTCTCATTTTATTTGGAAGATAAAATACATACAAATTAAAACTGGTAATAGAACATCGTTTATTACATCTATAATCAGTGTTGACTACAAATTTGAGAAAATTTCAGAGCCGAGACACACGAACGGTAATTTGATGCTAAAAAAGCACGTTATAACGCATGTACTGCTTGCTGTACACGCAGGAAATCAACGCGCCTTTTACGTGATACCGGCAAATGCCATTTTATATTGTGTTCTGTTTCATCCATATCGATGGTATGCTACATGCGCGTTTTTTGCATCACAGCACACAACGCCCGTGTATCCCAGCACATAGATCCATAAAAGCACTCGCGTATTCAGGGAGGCGGCTTTGGATTCGGTTTTTACGACCATATTGGATTTTCGCGCAGGAGAGACGAGGTTTCAATTTTGATTTCAAAAATATATTATATGACGTACACTGACATTCCTAAACTTTAGTTATTCCAGAAAAACGGAATTTCCTGGGTAGGCCTTGAAATTATCTGATTTCATATGTCTCGCATACCAGACCAGACCTCAAGTTGCATAGCATTCATAGCAACAGAGTTTGGAAGACTGAGAAGAAGAGAAATCAATCTAGCAGTGAACAAGATACAAAGAAGAGTCTACAAAGTCAATCGCATTTTGAACATCTGCTATGATTTACCCCTGCTTATTTATGATTATTGTTATAACCATCAATAACATTTTCATGTTCGGGTTAGGTTTCACCATACCTTTTTATTTCCTTAAAATTTCCATCCAGCAACAAATTCATAACCAACTAAGGAAATATATCACTGAAATCAGGACTGAAAAGTACATTTAGATGTACAAAAATTCCGATAAAACGTCCATATGAAAAAACAAAGTTGGTCATGGAAGTCGAAAGCGAAGACGTCGAATCGAAATTTGATGACGTGATCTTGTAGAGAAGAATAAATAGCAAAGGCAACATACAAGTTATTTCTCATCTCAAATAAAGTCAGGAAAAAATCTGGTATGCGAAACAAATGACAATCTGATAATTTCAAGGCCTAAACTAAGGTTTGGCAATGTCAATGTACGACGGTGTTATGTTAAAAAATAAAGTTGATTCTGGAGGACAAGAGACAAAACGTCACATTGGAATTCTAATTATGCCATCTTGTAGAGGGAAAAAGTGGCAATGTTAATAATCAAGTTATTTTCGAAACCTACGACTAATAAAGTCAGGAAAAAATTAAAACGATTTTGGGAAAATTCGGTTTGTTCCATCTCTTTTTCGGAGGAACTTTGAATTTCAAAACTTTCTGGGAGGCGTTTAGTTAATCTAGAACCTAAGTATGCAAATTTGCCCCGATTTAAGCGTATATACCAGTAGCACCAATATTTTATGAAATTTTGTCTAAAAATTTAAATTGACTTAAAATATGATTAAGTGGATATAGTCTATGCCAAGCAGCGACATCCATAAATTAGTAACAAATGTAAACAGCATGTGCATTTAACACCCATTATGATTTTTTGCCAAATTATTTAACCCGATAACGGCCCTCTGTAACACAAATGGGATAATAAAACATGTATACGATAATAAACTGACGCCAGTGCTCCAAAAGGTTTGCAGAAACAATGCCCCACTTATTCCTATTTTGTGATTCTATTATTGCGATTTCGATGCAAGATGTCATATTCGTCACAGTGATATTCAAATATATATATATATATACGTATAGTTGGGCACAAAATAGAATTAATTGTTAATTGGGAAATTGGCAAATGTTTAGGCTTAAGTTGACTCTTTTGACGATAAAATCAAGCTTTCGGCATTCTCTATGGAGCCTTCATCAAGATTCTGAAAACACAATTGTGATGCTAGCAAAGAAAATAGGACAGATTTAAATTGTCAAACAACTCACTCGTCGTTGAGGTTGCAGCCACAAGGTGTTTCAAAACGAACGTAGAGAAGATAGAACTTGTAATCAGTATAAAAACAAAAGGACGGGGACATTGGGCTTGTTGAAAACGACAGATACCTTTGTTACATGTTAAAAATATCAATCCACCCGAACAAATCAAAAAGTATTACACGTGAGAAGACATTTTAGTGAAACAATCGGAATGCAGTCTCTAACCTCCTACTTGACGCGACGGACCGTGGAACTGTAAACCTCCTTGTCCAAATTTGGGTATGAAGTATACGAGGGACGCTCGGTAAACCTCCACCCAAAATTACTAAAATGCTGAATTAATTTGTTTTGGAAAAATGTGTGTAGTTCATATGTGTGTACTAATGTGTGATATTGATACAATCTCGAAAAAATGGGTTATGTGAGTTTATATTAAAAAATGTGAGTGAGAAAATGTATTCTAATTTTGTGAAGATGTTGGTTCAATTTGGATATGTAGCCGTTCTAGCTTTTCGCAATTCAACAGGTAGGAATAAATGACACTGAGCTGCTTAACATCAGCCTTTTTATTCATGCAATGATCTGTCATGAAAATGTGGGACATTTCTAAAAATAAACGTTTTGAGAGTCTTTTTTCTTTATCAAGAACCTCAATACTGCCATAATTAATAGAGTGACCTGTGTTGTTAATATGTGATGCCAAAGCACATCTCTCTGGATGTAATCTGGCGTCACTTTTGGGTTAAGTTATCCTGCCTTTCAGCGACCTAGAAGTTTGGCCTATATAAACTAAATTACAGTTGTTGCAATTAATGCCATAGGCAGTGTTGGTCGAATCACGCATAAGGTTCAGTTGCTTGATTCAACCAACACCTTGTGGCTGCAACCTCAACGACGAGTAAGTTGTTTGACAATTTAAATCTGTCCTGTTTTCTTTGCTAGCATCAAAACTGTGTTTTCAGAATCCTGATGAAGGCTCCATAGAGAATGCCGAAAGCTTGATTTTATCGTCAAAAGAGTCAACTTAAGCCTAAAAATTTGTCAATTTCTCAATTAACAATTAATTGTATTTACGGCTCACGTAATATATATATATATATATATATATGTATATATATATATATATTTCATTATCCTATTTGTGTTATGAAAGGCCTTTATCGAGTTAGAATAGTTAGATGGTACTTCAAAATACTGTAACCCTTTTATCACCCAAAATAATATCAATGCCGCTATGCGTGAAATTGATTAGACATGGCACTGATTTGAGGATGTATGGTCTGTCAATCGCTTTATAACTATCCGAATCGTAGAAGATTGATAATGAGAAATATAAGTTCATAAAATGGGATTTTTCAAGTTTACCTACAGTACTTTGTCTATCTTGCGCAAGCACTATCTAGGATATTTGAATCCATAAAACGTACTTTGGAAGGTCATAATACCCAGAAGGTTTTTCCTAACTAACGTAGGGATATAGTTTATTCGCCTACTATTTTTTTATAGGCCTTCTTGAATATGCCGTAATATTTTTGACAATAAATAAAATTACGGTTCAGCCTTTTGCTATACCTACATTAACTGTGTATGGTCTCAAAAGCAGCGATTTCCTAAAAATCCTTAAAAACTGCAATAGCTCAAAAACCGTGATCAATCGGATGAGAACATATATGTTTTTCCTGATTGAAAATGACTCCACCCCCTATATTACCTCCTTCCGTTTGGTTGATGACCTTTGGACATCCTGAATGTGCAACACAGTTACTGCGCTTTACAAGCTGGACACCCGTCGCCTCCCCTGAGAATCCGATTGGACCTCAAAATTTGCATATTTAGCATGATTTGTCTACAATCTTTATAGGATTTATAGGTTCTATTACCATCAGCTCTTCAAAGTTTTGGTTCAGATAGTTACACCTTAACCAAAAGTTATATCTCGTCGATGATCCCCCCCCTGCGGTCGCCCATGCCCAACATATTCATAGTTTGCAACCCTCTCTAATATACTAAGAAAGCTCACCTCATGCTTTCTATGTTGACACCACCACTCAAACCCAAACTACCCGGCTTCGCGTTTATCGTTTGTCTTAAATAGTCGCTGAAAAACAAGGGTTGCATCCTATATTGGCTGTTTCCGAAAATATCGTCGTGTGCTTCTGACATATCTCCACACAAATATACCTTTATTTTTATAGGTATTGCTATTGACAACTCAATTTACCGTTTAGTCAGATACAGTGAGAAATTGCGCTTGTGAACTATATCTGAGCTAACAGTTGCGTCATAAAAGGTCTTAATACATCACATGCTGAAAATTAATACTGAGATGGACATCACAATTTTCCATTGGAGCTTACAGAGGTCCCATAGGCAGCTACAGGCCCCTAAGGAATTTCAGTGGAAATCGTTTTACTTGCCTAGGCCGAAACTGGCGAGGAAGTGTTGAAATCGCAAAAAATTTCGAAATTGAGATATGTTTTTTGGATGTTATATTACATGTAGATACATTACAAAAAACCATGTCACTCATTTCTGCCTATAACTTGAGAAGTACCGATCGGATTTTGATGAAATTTTTATAAAACGTAAATATTAAAAAGATAGGTAGTTTTTGAAAATCGGTCTAGTGATGGCGGAGCCAAGCTAAACAAATTAGAATCGCTTAAATTTTCGAAACAATTTTTGTAGCGGTTGAAATATTTGGGGGTTGTAGGAGGAAGCGGGTGTAAATATAATGTTTCTAGTATTAGTCAAAGACGTTCTATCATTAAGAAGTTTCTGATCCCGGTAACAACGGGACAATTAAATAATAAAAGTTCATCAAATTCGGCAATCGATGGCGTTGCATTCATTGCGCGATTCTGCGTCGTCGTGGCACTGCCGAGTGTGCAATGGGTAACAAACTCCAACTGGACTGCAGTGGTGTCGTCACTGACACACTGCTAAAGGAGAAATATTTATATATTTTAGCAATATTTTATACTCGCTTTATGTTGATTAACAGAATCTGGTGGCGACAATGGCGCTAGTGGAGAAGACCAACAGAATAGATGATGGGAAATACTCCACAAGATTGCTAATGAGATCTTCAGGTCCCATCACGGCAAAAGCTCCATAACAGGAAAGAACTCTGAAGAAGTACATGGATTGCCAACCGGCCGCGTTTCTGCCTCCCATTCTTACTCCGTGAATCCAAAGCTGGCCGGTTCGACCGCTCAAAGGTTCCTATGGTGTCGAGATTAGAGGTCAATTTAACCAAGGAGGCTTTTCCGAGTTCTGCAAACCTTACGCAGTTCAAACATTGGATTAACAAGGTGTCTCTAACTGCCTTCTAGCAGCTGCGGCGCCCCGGTATTTAGGTATCTGACTACGCGGCAGCATCTGCATTAAGAAACGTATACGCCTTTCTTTCGGTCAAGGTTTTTTAAGAATAAAAGTAGTCTATTCAAAGATTGCATTATTTTTAGCCATCACCTACTTAATGACTTTTTTCACAACCTCAAAACAAGACAAAATCGGGTTGAAGTCGATTTACTTTCGGCACGGCTATTACGTATCTTGAAAAGTGATGATATATCAATTTTTTTTGCCTAAACGTCATGAGGCTTCAGTTATTAATGTTTGGCTCTAATGTGATATAAAATCTGTTTCAGAGATGGCATTACTGGAGGTCTAAGCTGTAAGTTCCCAACTAACAATTATCACTCCTATTAGAGTTGCAAGAATGATTATATAGTATTCCTTAAACAGCATTGTATACTGTAAGAACATTGGCAAAACCCTCTTAGAACAGCTATACAAGCGGAATGGGCACACCTAATAGGACACTTCAGTCATTTAAGAGGTTGTATAAGGGCTGCCGGTAACAGTTATAAAACAAAAGTGTAAGCCTCTTGCAGCCGCTATAGGACATTTGCGTCTTTGTAAGATTCAGTTTTTGTCAACTATACAACTATTTATGTTACGTGATTCTACTTTATTGCAACCAAACTATTTCTTATACATTGTATAGACGAAGTGAAGAATATATAACTAACACATTACAGTCATCTTGTTTACCTTATCGGCCATTGTGAATTTCATACACAGGTATATGATAAACTTCTACACTGTGATATAGGGCTATTGAATTACTTGCGCAGCAAATTTTATTGTGATTATCGTGCAAATTAGTTACCCAATTTCTACGGGCTTCGCATTTGATTCATATTTTGACAATGATCAAAAGTATGTCTAGATTTTGAAGATGGAAAACTGAACTTATCTGCATTAAATCTTCCACAAATCCTATATTTAGACACAATTACACTAATGTTTATCTCTTTATATCTGTAATTTCGAACTGAAACATGATTATTTAATATTAAATAGAGGAATAAATGTTTGCCCAATATGGCGGATGGTTGTGTACAATCATGGCATCGTCCATGTTGTCTTTAGGTTATTAGAATATTTTGGTTTTGCCTGCAGGTGTTATACAATAATTTGACAAATGTCTGAAATGAAATACCGACTGATTCGGGGCAATTTGTTGGCTAAAGTAGTAAATTGCACAGCAAAACAACAAGGCTCGGGTTTGTTTTATAAACGTTACCATGGATACTACAACACAACGATTTTGACTAACCTGCAAATATGCCGTATAAAATAGTTGTATAAACGTTTATGCAACAGTTAAAAATTTGCCCTATAAGATGTTGTATAACTATGCTATAAGAATATTTTAAACACCTCATTTTAGAGCAAATTTGCATTCCACACAACATTAAGCCAGCATTTTGGTGTTCAGGCAACAACAATAGAGAGCTTTTATGGCTGAACGGTTCTTTTACCAAAAGCTTATACCACTACTTTGCTAGTTGGGTTGTATGTGTTAATGATAATTCTATTGGATTCTTGTCTCAAATACACTTACTAGAGATTCAAAGCTAGAAATTACTTGCGCAACCACTTTTTTTATCCATTCTGGAAATTACATATACAAATTTGCTGAATTTCGAAAATGAGAGAGATAAGGAATAATCATATTCACTGTACACTGTTGAATTACAAGTCATATACATGCTGACAGTAATTACTAACAACGCGATTACGATTTCGCGTAATTTTCCTCAAAGTTTTTCGTAATTTATAACTTTGACCATAGCCTCTCTTCAGAAAGCACAACATAAATAACTCGTCGGTCACAGCTAATAGATATACTTGACTGGCAGCATATTCAGTAATGATTTTCTCACACAGCAAATATCACTGATTTTATACACATGCAGATGCGATCTTGCTATTCAACCAACGTTCATCTCAGAGATGGAAACTACAGACCACTACGCTTCACAAAATATATGCAACGAACAATGCGTGTAGTTCAGTTGCGTCATTACTCCATAGATGGACGTTCACCACGATCGTAGTGAGCAAACGTCAAATGACTGCCTGCATAATAAAAACTACCTAGTCTGAAATATGACATTTTATAGGTTTTTTGACATTTTATAGGTTTTTTACATAATACCCGTGCTGCTGTTTGATTTTAGTTAGAACAGCGGCATTAAGGCAAACCTTAAACACTGGCGATTAAAAAAATGCAACGTAAAGTACTCAACAGTGCACTTAGGACATGCACGTATTCTTCCATTGGTATACCTGCTGCGACGCCAATGCTTTTGTGTAAACCCAGAACGGTGTCGCAGAAGCAGCGGTCAAAAAAATGGCTGGACAGTCGTATATTGCAGGCAAGGTGAACGGCTTGGTACCGTTGTGTAAACAGCCACTTGTTCTGCTGCAAATAAATCGCCATCAGTATTACCATCGCCTTTGGTTTCTTTACAAGAATAGTGGACATTTGCCTCTTGGCGTACAGTCGCCAATAGAAGCTGACCAAATAACCCAAACGTACATTCACTACTAAGGGCCGAGAGCATACCTTGATTGGGGCATCCCTGTCATTAGGAAGGATTTTATGCCTCGGTATTTATAGCTTGACATGACATGAGAGTTGTCAAATATCCTTCTTAAAAATAAAGGCGGCTTCTTTTATTTCATTACTTCTTTCACATTCTTTAACTTCGAGGGTTCCTTATTTCACTGGTTCTATGAATGACTGTATCGATATACTAATGATTTTATGTACAATAGTAATAAACCAAACTGGATAAGCCTTCACGTTCCTTAAGGAAAGTAATGAAATAAAGAAAAGCAAGCAAAAATTCTTGCTCGAAAAAGACATTTAACTACTTTTCCATGTGTAGAAATTGCTAAGGCAAATAAGTCTTCATTTTCATGGAGAAGCCTCAAGTGACCGAACGACTTTAGATCGTCAATGCAATTCCATTAAACTTAGAGTCTAGGTCACCAATTTGTCGACGCTTCGTGGTTTTTGAGCCTTAGAAACAATGGATCTTTCTTTGGAAAGAGTGGAACAATGACGCTTTCTTGAGGAACGTTCAAGGGAGGATATGAATTTTCATGTCACAGTAGGCTCTTACAGATGTCATCATGGCATTTTAATCATACAATTGGGACGATTTGGTTAATATGTCTGCTAAATATCAATAAACAATGCAAAATAATAATGTTTGCTTGAATTACAGCGCAATCACAGAGAAGAAAAAAACTAAATATAGGCCAACCAGTTGCACCGAACTGCTGTGCTATCGCCCTGTATAGGGCACTGATAGCAGCTGTACCGTAATTTCGATCCGGAAAATTTTTTAGACGAAAAGCGAGATAACCGAGGTATTTACTATGGAAACTGACCCAGGGGGGTCAGGAAATGGCGCTTCCACCATGGCAATGGAGATGGAGTCGAAGGAGCAGACCATAGAGGAGTTGAGAGCCGAATTGGAGATGGTTCGACAGGAGCTGTCAAAAAAGGACGATAAGAAGACCAATGAAAGATTGATGATGATCATCGAAGCCCAGCAGCGGACAATTACCGACCTAACAGTTAAATTAGACCTCCTACTGAAAACCCAGGTACCTTCCCATCTAAATATTACAAATTCTTCCCAAAAATCCCAGTAAAGACAAAGCTGTCAATCTTAAGAGACCGTTAAATAATTCAAGCGATCTTTCCACAGACGACGATACACTCCCTGATGGTTTTACCAAGGTTAAGCCCCGTAAAACGCGACGAAACAAGACCGACACGACAGGCTTTCCTCCTCTCCCTCCACCAAAATCGCAGTCTGAAACGTCTCATTCAACTGCAAGCGACTCGAATAAACAGCCTGTGCCTAATCTATCAGTTACTTCCACGCCTTCGACATCTCAGGTACCAGAAGACACGACTGCACAGCCCCCAAGCAAGGTACGTGTTACCCCCATCGTTCTTCGCGATGCTTCGAGATGTCGAGGCGTAAATCACAAGTTTATTTCTTTGGGCATCAAATTCGAACGCGCGGTTGCCGTCGATGCAGGAATCAGGATAATTCCCAAGTCCGAGGATGATTACCGCAGGATTATTCGTCTCTTCAGGGAGGAAGAGGCGCCTCATCACACTTTCCCTCTACCCTCCGAGAGGAACATTCATGCTGTAATCAGAGGAGTACATGCGACACTTTCGGAAATTGAGATCAAGGAAGAGTTGCAACAGAGGGGATATTCCCCCCTGCACATAATTCGCCTGAAATGCGGTGGCGGCGTGCCCATGTCTTTGGTGGTAGTCATACTGCCCAAGATAGAAAAATCTCAGCAGCTGTTCAACGAATACGAGCTGCTAGGTTTGGCTATCCGAGTCGAAGTTCAAAAGAACTCAAGACTCATCGGGCAGTGTCACCGCTGCCAAAAATATGGGCATGCGCAATCTTACTGTGTGCTTCTGACCACATGACCCACTTATGCCCTCAAACAGAACAAGAGGAACGAAAGTGCGCGAACTGTGGAGGGGGGCATCCAGCGAATAGCCGAACTTGCAGATTTGCCCCTAAGAAAAATCTGCAAGTGATAGCGCAAAGGCGCAATGTAAGTTACGCGGATGCAGCTAGGGATGCAACCCGGGCTGCCCCCTCTGTGGGATCTTCTGCGAACAGGCAAAATGTGGACCTGGCAACCGCGCTAAGGTCCTTACAGCAGATCATAGGTCCTCTGATTAGCGCAACGCAGGCTTTGCAGGCGATCTTTCCTGCAAATGGCTAGTGCATTTATCAAAATTCTTTTTTGGAATTGTTTGGGTCTAAGGGACATTCCCAAAAGACGGGAATTTAATCAAGCTCTTGTGGACGAAAGTATAGATATGGCCTTGCTGCAGGAAACATTACTTAATCCGGGAGATCGTCTAGCTTTCCCGAATTACGATGTTATCCGGGCTGATAGATTGACAGGACGGGGTGGCGGCTTGGCAGTGCTAGTGAAACGCGGTATTGACTACCACAGAAGCACAAACGCTGACATGCAGAGCATCGAAGCGGCTTCCGTGGTGGTCAATATGACGGGAGGTGTGCCGTTAAAAATCACATCGGTGTATGTCAGGTGTGGTAACAGGCTGCAAGAGGCGCATCTGGAAGTCCTTTTAGACTACTCGGGTCCACTTATTGTGGCAGGAGACTTCAACTGCAAACATCGAGCATGGCATTCCAGGTTGAATTCCACCAGTCGGATCTGACTGTACAACCATGTGATACGAAATGGCTACCTCATACATAGTACTGAGGAGCCGACGCACCACCCATTTAATCACCTTCAGGCACCTGATGTTCTTGATTTGACATTATGTATGTATGACATCTCAAGCGATCATCTTCCCGTCGTTTTGGAAGTGGCTAATGAGCAGATCTTGGGGGATGAAATCCCTCCAAGGAAACGCATTGATTGGGAGCTATACAAGTCGCTCCTCAAAGAGTTCCCCAATATACCGATCATAGATGATGAGAACGGTATAGATGCGGCTCAAGCAGAGTGGACAAGTTTTGTTCAGCAAACTCTGCAGCGTGCAGCTGTACTTTCCGTGCAGCGACGCGGCAGACCTTTTCTGCCAGCAGACATTCGTCAGAAAATGTCTGATAAAAGAGCTGCAATTAAGCAAGCGAAAAGGTCTTGTCATCCTGATGACATTCGCAGAGCGACGAATCTTGTTCATGAAGTAAGAAATGCTCTTCATGAATTCCGCAATGAGCAATGGAACGACTTTCTGGCGGGGATGCTTGACTCAAGCATTCCTCTCTGGAAGGTGGCGAAGTCGCTCAAAAACGGAAAGCGTGAACAAATCCCACACATTCACGGTCCTGGAGGCATTGTCTTCAGGACAGAGGAGAAGGTTGAGGTTTTCGCCGATGCCATGGAAAGACAGTTCTCTCCCAACTATGGTCCTGATAATGACCTCGACGAGGAGCAACACATCGTAAGATCTGTCAGGAGATATTTTAGGGCCAACGGCGTCAGTGACAGTCGCGCATTCGTTGGTGATTTTTCTTCATCAGAAGATTCTTCTTCAGAAGCTTCTTCAACCGAAGATTTGCTTAGCACATCAGCGGTATCTCCTGAGATCCCGCATTGCACACCAGCAGAGATTCAAGGTCATATTAAAGACCTTAAAGTGCGTAAAGCACCTGGGGAGGATCAAATCACTAATAAGGCGCTGAAGCTGCTTTCGCGGAAGTCCTTAACTTATCTCGAGGCAATAGTCAATGCCATGCTAAGGATCCAGTACTTCCCATCCGCGTGGAAGACCGCTGAAGTTATAATGATTCCAAAGAAGGTGGGTTCGATATTTCCCCAGGATTATCGTCCCATTAGCCTGATGTCAACTGCGTCTAAGCTCGCTGAAAAGGTGATTCTACGTCACCTTGAGAATTTCTCGTCAGATCACCATGTGATTCCTGACGTGCAATTCGGTTTTCGGTCTGAACATAGTACGGAGCTACAGGCGGTTAGGCTGGTGGAACGTGTAACCAGAGGACTCACCCTTAACGAAAGTACTGGCATCTTGCTTTTGGATGTCTCAAAAGCATTTGACAAGGTGTGGCACGCGGGCCTCTTGTATAAACTAATCCAAAAAGGCTTCCCTTTTTGGCTTCTAAAACTACTGAAATCCTTCCTTGAAGGTAGGAAATTTCGGATCAAAATTGACAATGTGCTGTCGACAACACGGCTGATTACAGCCGGCGTCCCTCAAGGTTCGGTCCTTGGATCTATCCTTTACTCACTGTACATCCATGACGTCCCTAGTCCCAGCAACTGTGAAGTCTATCTCTATGCTGACGATACTGCATTGGTGGCTCAGTCGTGGTCTGGTGACCTAGTCCATGACAGGCTGCAAAGTGCGGTGGAAGAAGTATTAGATTGGGCGGATCGGTGGCTAATTAAAATAAACCATTCGAAAACGCAGGCAATCTACTGTACAAAAAGACGTCGCGGCGTTCCGTCTAAAGTTTCAATGAATGGACTTCGTATACCATGGGAATCCTCCGCTAAGTATCTCGGTGTCATTCTGGATAAAGGGATGACTTGGCGGAACCATATGGAAGCGCTAAAAACTAAATTCCAAATTACGTTTCGGCAGCTTTACCCATTATTATGTAAACGGTCAAAATTAAGTTTGATTAACAAGATTCGACTCTATAAGGTGGTCATAAGACCAGCAAAGACTTACGCATGTGCGGCTTGGTGTTTTATTGCTAAAACACACATGCGAAGTCTGCATTTTCTGCAAAGCAGGACGTTGCGCACTATTGCTGATGCCCCATGGTATGTCTCTAACGAAACTCTACATAGAGACCTCGATGTGCCTTACCTAAAGGACTACATTAAGCAACAGGCGCAGCGGCGCTATAGCCTAGCGGAATCGCACAGCAACCCTCTGTTGCGTGAGTCAGTGGACTACACAGTCGAGCAAGTTCGCAAGCACAAAAGGCCGCGGCTCGCACTGTAATCAAAATTAACTCGTGAACTTAGAACAACCAAAATTGGAGCATTTTTACACAATCTTTAGAAAAAATCAAATATTTTTAGACCATATCAAAATCTGTGAAGCGATTTTAACAATGCCTAAACGCTGCCTATCCTAAAAGATTCTCTTCTTCCCCTTTGCTCTCGTTCTTCCTTCTCTCCTTTCCTTCCCCTTTTTTCCTTAAAATTGTCTGGTTTCTGGGTTACCAGACCTGACAGACTCACAAACTGACACTGTGACTCAAGAGCTAAGGTCCCACGGACCGCTCTGACAACCAACGATGACTTGATGACTGCTGTGCTGGTCGCAGATTGTAGATTACGCCTGCCATACTACACTACTACAGTATTTCACAAAAAAACATATTTTATACCCAAATCTTGTATTACTGTAATTGTATTGTGTAGCTATGAAAAAAAAGCAGTTTAGCGAGTAGAAGATGCATTCGATCGAGGCAGAGGCAGAGCATTTAGATGCAATTGGTTGCCCATATCCAGTTTTTTACTTCTCTGTGATTGCGCTGTAATTCGAGGAAGCAAACACATTATTTTGCATTGTTTATTGATATGTAGCATAAATAAACCAAATCGTCTCAATTATATCATCAAAGTGTTAAATAGTCAGCAAAGAAAAAGCGTTCCGGCATCGATGACAGCTTGTTAAGCCTGTTGTGAATTGGAATGACAATTTAAATCCTTCCTTGAACATTCCTCAAGGAAGCATTAACTGTTTCACTGTTTTCAATGAAATATTCATTGCCTTCAAGGACACCCCAGGCCTCACGGAAGGTCTAAAAGTCTGACTCTTAGGCCCGTATCGTCAGTCGTCCCTACAATTATTGTAGGGCGCGTTTATGGCCTCCTTGATTGTTATAGTTTTCTACTTCTCCGTGTCAGAGCTCTATTTTGAGGTTCTGTCATAAACATCTATTTGCATCAAATTGTGCTTGCTTTTGAGTTATATCATGTTTTATCAGTCTGAAATTTCCTACAATTTAAAAGGAAAACATATCTTAACAATAAGAGAGCGCTGACGCTGACACGGGACGAGTGTAATCTAGAAATTTTTGAAGGAGAGAAAAGAGTATGACAATCAAGGAGGCCATAAACGCACCCTACAATTGTAGGGACGACTGACGATATGGGCCTTAATCCGATGGCACAAAATATTAGAAAAAATAACTGCCATCAGGAAAAAATTACAAAAAGCTGAAACTGTACTTTTCGATGCATTGAACGGCGAAGTATTGTCTATTCATTAGTTATTAACAACAAAAGATAAATTGAGGAATAGCAGAAGCACCGTTTCAATTACATTATCCAAATCTTTGGTGAAAAAACTAAACAGTCGTGGTCCCAAGTTTGACCCTTGAGTAAGCCGAGGGAGCTATAGTAGTGAGGCTTTTATAATAGTAATGAATATGAATCCTTAGTAAAACTTATTGTGCGATATAAGCTTGTCCTGCGTTATAACTTAGGTATGACATAGAATAGTTCTTATGTTAGTTTAGGAGACAGTTAGTACAGATTTTGAAATTTGAATGTTTTTTTGTCTTACCATACCCCCAGAGATGTCCCTAGACAAAGTAATTAGGATAGTTTTGACTGAAACATATAGCCTGATAAGGGAAAAAAGAAATGTCTCAAAGCCTTGCAAAAATTCTCTATATCCTAATTTGAATTTAGGTTCGGATCCTGCGGTAGGAAGGTACTGATAAATGTTTGAAAAACATATCATTTTCGATTTTTTGTTATGGTCCTGTAAATATTACATATAAAAAAAGTTGTCATGCATTTTTGCAGCTTGATGAATAAGCTACGTTACAAAAGTTGTTTATCTGGTATTTTTATAACAACATTCACTGATGAAATAGAGCTAAGCTAAAATATTGTTGAGGTCTATTTGTTAGGAGCTTAACGATTCCGCTCTACAGGTCCCAACTTGGTTGTGTTGGAATAACATTATTTTCAAAGCAATCTCTCTCACGTTAAATAAAATCGGTATCTAAAACTTTTTGCGCTACTGTTGGCCAGTAGCTGGCGATATCTTTAAAATGTTAGCACCACAACTTACGTACTACAAAAATACGAAAAAATGAAAAAAATAGTTGCTGCTGTCAGGAATTGAACTCGGTTCCTTCAATCCATTAGGTAGATGTGCCGCCACTGCACCAAAATAACTAACAGCTGCTAGCTTTCAAATCAGGTAATTGTATTTTGCGGTGCATTATCAGGAGCATCGTTTTTGACTCCAATCCGCATACTTTATCTTCGTTTTTGTGGACTGTTTTCATTTTCACCTATGCCACACATGAAATCTGCGTAGGCACAATATTTTCAGAAATTGTTGTCGAGTACATTCCCAATTAATCAGCTAAAACTGTTCACAATGAAAACACGGTTTTTACAGAAATGTAATATAAATACTATTTAAATAACGCGACGTGTAAAGAAACAACTGTTTAGTACCTTGACTGATGTATACCTTCAGCCTTCAGCCCCGCATTATGTAATTATTATGGTTTTATATTAGCTTCTATTCAAGATATGGTTAAATAAAAAAAAAGTCAAACTTGGTTGTGTTGTTACAAAAATAAAATATATTTAGTATTCAAATAACGCGACGTGTAAAGAAACAACTGTTTAGTACCTTGAATGATGTATACCTTCAACCCCGCATTCTGTTATTATTGAGGTTTTAATAAGTTTTTTCAAAAATTCTACAGTTCGTGCCTACCGTAGGATGTGGAACTTCTCGTCCTGCTGAAGAGCAATACTTCAAAAACCCAAGTCCAAATCTTCGTCCATTTCAGAATTTTTGTTTCGCCAAAAATGTTCATTTACTGGGCTAATATTGTTTTTTAAGCATATAAAGCTTCTCCAGTAAATTGCATTGTTGGACCTATCTTCTGCATTCAAGTGGTACTTGTTAGTATCTAATATAAAATGTCATAATGATGCAAAAAACTCGACCTGCTTGAGGCTTTTTTTTAAAAGCATGATAAACTAGACATGTTTGCACTATTTAAAAGATTCGTTAATAATATTGTCTAAATTGCATTGTGACTATTAATATCCAATTAGTTCAATTTGGCTGTCAGAATAAAAAATGAGTTTATATTCAATGTGTGTACATATGAGTGCGAAATATATTTATTAGCTACTGAAAATGTCGAAATATATTTATATCAGATATCAATAACAACCGTTGGGCAACACAATTATTATTCAGCATGCTGGTAATTATGTCTCTTGTAAAACCATATTGGACGCAGCTCGATAATAATTATGAAAAGTTGATGGCAAATTGCAAGGAAAACCGGTGGGAATATTTTTGTTAATGCTAAAAATCGCAGAACTGGAATACTGGAACTAAAGTAGCTGCAAGTTTATATGGATAATAATCACCAATAATAATTTATATGAAAGTCAAACTAGCATTAATTATCAAAAAAAAATATTTTTGAACCGTATAATAGTGAGAATTCAATCAGAAGAGTATATAAAATATGGGGTCAAGGTAAATTGTTTCGGTATCATAGACTCCTAACGTGAATGTCCCAAAGGTATTTTTGTATACATGATATACCTGAAATTCTTTGGTATTGCAAGAAACAAACAGCCTTAAAGAATTTTTAAATACATATTTTGCTTCGACGCATTTGAAATATTCGTATTTAAAAAAAAACATTGAAGAAACTAACTAACTAAATTCGAAATCTATCTAAAATAATCATACAGCTTGTCGAAGTTCAGTTGACTGAGGATATGATTTGGCATGACCACTTCTAAGAGCAGCAGCAGAGATGTCTGTTTAGACCAAGGAAGTACTTTATTCCTTCTAGTCTACAGATTACTGCTCACATATTTTGGGTGCTACTGTCTAAACTACAAAGATCACACTCTGTGGAGACCAGTAGGGGATTATGGAATTAACTTGAGAGCTGCAGATTAACATAAGTAGGGATACCTTGCCTCGTTTAAAGTTCCTCCTCCATATATAAGCACTTTATACAGGCGATAAGTCTAGGGCAGCCGATCAGAATAGTAAAAAAAATCAATGGTTAGAAATACTTGTGTACGTCAAACTAATATTGGATGAGTAAATTACAGTCTAAAAAGTGTTTATCTAAATATTCTGCTACTTGAGTGTGAGGTAAATAAGTGAAAAAAACTTTATAACGAATGAAAATAACCACATACGGTTTTCACTAGTTTGTATTTTTCATGCACCTTCTGAATAATGAAAAATGATAATACCATTGCACTTGAAGCTTTCAAAAAAATTGCATTTCTAACTTTCAGGTTAGAGTTTCGCCCCCTAGCGGCCACTTGAGAACGCTCAAAATAATTTCTAGCAATTTCTCTTGGCCACTTTTGTTATATTTTTTTCAACCGATAGCTCTAGGCTCACTGGTTGATACAGCCGGCGTCCTTTATTATTGGCCCACCCGGTACAAGCCAACAATTCATCATGCCTCTAATATTAGTGGCACGTGGAATATATACAATATCTATAGAGTTGAATGGCAAGTTCAGAGACAACCTACTTGACGTTATTTTTTTTACATTTTTGACAACCTGTAGACGCTTTCCTATTTTTTTACACCGAAGCAGCCGTGCAGACAGAAGCCTGAATTCCGCAACATCTCGCCTGCTATGAGGATCCCAAAGAAATGCTGTTAACCCGCCTAAGGTTAGCAGAACTGGAAAAAGCTTCATCTGAGGAGCAAAGCCCGTTGGTGTTTCGAGACCGTCTGTTAGATAAGAGTCTTCAATCAGTCGGACAGCCCTCCTCTGGACAGCATCGAACAAAAATAATTTAGTCGGGGTGGCAGCACCCCAAACGTGTGAGCAGTACTCGCGGCTAGGTCTTAACTGGGCCTTGTATAGAGTGAGAAGGTTATGCGGAGAAGAGCACTTCTTAGCCCTAAACAAATAGCCAAGGTTTTCCCAGCAGCTGCCGCTATTGACGAGATGTGTTCGTGCCAGGTCAAGTCCTCGGTGATCTGGACTCCGGCCAGCCGAAGTGAACGGCTCTTTGGCAGAAATTGGTCTTCCATCATAACGGGATGAGCGTTAGGACCTATCGCTAATCAAGCCGTGACGTTAAAGGTAATCTGGAAGCTCGCGATGTATGCACCTCTCCGTCACCTTACTTGTAACAGAAAGTAAAGCTATAGGCCTGTAGTTGTAAGAGTCGGTCTTAGATGCTTTTTTGGGGATGGGCTGGACATGAGCAAATTTCCAGTTTTCTGGGTACCTGCCGGATTCATAAGATATCTGGAAGAGACGCGAAAGAACTGCAGCAAGCTCCGCTGTACACCTCTTCAGTACAATGACAGGAATCAGGTCCGGACCAGTAGCTTTGTTGATGTCGAGCGACAAAAGCACCCGTCTTACGGCCTTATGCCTGAATGTTACTTCCCGCTTAGTGTAGGGAACCCTATGTATCGACGACACTTGGGCGTTGGGGGAGACTTCCATGGTGGAGCTGGGAGCAAAGATCTTGGCAAGCACTTCCGCCTTTGAGTCTGTTGCAACCGTTCCATCCTGACAATTAAGTCGTCGAAGGCTATTGTGTGGGAAGTTCCTTTCAATCTGCTTGGCCAGCATCCAAAAACTCCGACTGCCATCATATAACATTCTTGTTTTTCTACGGTCCCTAAGAAGCTTGATAACTACTTACGCTTGTCTTAAATCGACGGGCAGTTGGTGTTCTGACTCTGTTATATCGATATGCTAATTTAATTTGTTCCTCTGAGTGCCTCCCTTATGCAACCACATTTCGTTTGCTGAATGCTCTTTTACTTTTTGCAATAGGCAAAGATGTTTCAGCCAGAGTATGAAATATCTAATGCTCAAACGATATATCCGATTATACGATTAAAAACTAACTTGCAAGGTCGGAGCCTGCTTGGTACCATAATGGAAAAGCATAAATCAATGCAATGAGATAAAACTACATAATTATATTGCATAGACGCAAAATGTTCATTTGCGATAATCTGTTTTATGATCTAATTATAAATCAAATAATATTTCTTACTTTCATTTTCGCGCAGATAAGGATAGTAGCTCGTATATCATAACGAGCAAACTCAATTTCTTAACATACCCCAGTAGACGAGATGAAACATAACTGACCTAACCAAATGTATCTCCAACAGATGGTAAAATGGCCTGAAGGTCGGCAGCCTCCCAAAAAAAATTGCTTCTACAATAAATAATAAATAACTATCCGAAACATGTTTTTGACTACGCCCAAAGCTTATCAGAAAGGCATAAAACAAACAAAACCGACATTTCAGGAAGTCCTGCAGTTTTTACTTTCTACGTCACTGGCGGGAAAGTATTGTAAGCGCAAAAAGTTTTGAAAATGAAACTATTTACATCAAGAAAAACCATGTCACACATTTCCGTTGGGCTTGGACCGTCTATGACTTGGAAAGTACTTCTCAGATTTTGGTGAAATTTTCAATGCCAACGACGCAAAAGCTTTGTTGTTTTTCAGAATCGGTCTAGTGGCGGCGCAGATAAGAGCAAAAAATGAAAAACAAATATACATCGCTCAGACTTCGTTTCTTTGACGTTTAAGAGACTCTTGGTCATTCCCAGAAAAATTTGTATCGCGTTTAAGAACTGGAAGTTGGGGATTGTAGGGAGTGGTCGAAGGTATATAACAATTGTTTTTTGTAAGTATATTTATACCGTTATAAGCCCGGTAATTCGTCACACTTCCAGATATTCTCGTATATCTACCCTTAAGAAATATAATGATTTCGTTACCCGGCGGTGACTGGGCGATTGTTCGTTTCAGTCATATCGTTCATAGGGCCTACTCATAATCATTCCTGTAGCAACGTTGCCGTTGCTTGTTGCTAGATGGCTGAGAAATGGGGACCAATTTGTATATGTATTTGCTTATTTGACTGACTAGATCTATCTAATTCATATGTTATACATGTTCGTAGTTGATTTTTGTCTGAGCAAAGCAAGCCTATGCTGAACTTTTGGAAAAGTTGGGGTATGTTCATTTGCTGTAAACCAGAATGATCTAGGATTTTTCGTCCAAGTGTCCGAATGTGCCAGAATTTTCCTCTAGAGATAAAAACATGGTCACTTTCTAGAAAAAATAACAGCACCCAAAAATGTCAAGTAAATTTACTCATTAATCCATATTCAATTCTCATATAAAAAGTATAGGCATAAATTCGAAGAAATATGATTCCACACATCGAATGACAAGCTGAAGAAGTAAATACATAGTAAGAATTCTGAATAAGCATCTGCAGTGATTATGCATGAGAAATGTACAAAGTATTGTGAATGACTTTTAATAAAACTCAGATATTAGGGTTTTTGTTCCCTTGTCGCCCAGCCTCGAAGTGTATGCACAAACAATATTTATACTCGTATATTCTAGCTATGTAAGTCCAACCCAAAGCTAATAAAGACAAAAAACGAATTCTGGAGATTTTGTGATACAGCTTTTTTTCACGGGTGCCCACGGAGATTGAGTGGCCGCTGTTTCTGCTGGGGTGAAAATAATATTTTCCCTATACAGGGTATTTTAAATAAGACCCTCACCATTGAGATTTCGGAAACTCTCAGGATACGAAGTCGCTTAGATAGGGACAAAGTTGCGTATTGAGATAATCAGCAAAATGTCGCTTAGAAAGTTTTGAAATTTAAGGAACTTCCGGAAAGAAACGTATAAAACGAAATTTTCCAAAAGGGTTCTAATGCTCTACTGACTTTATTTATGGTTGGATTTCAAAATAAATTGCACATCAACTCTGACACAATTTTCTCCTCTACAAGGCGGCACAATTATAATTTCAACTTGACGTCTCTTGTGCTCCAGCATCAACTTAATTTTTTCTTATAGACGCCATATTGGATTCTTACACACATGAATAGAATTTTTATTCTGATTTCAAAAATGTATATGTCATACATTGACATTGCAAAACCTTAGTTATTCCAGAAGTTCCTAGGTAGGTCATGAGATTATCAGATTCCATTTGTTTGCATAGCAACAAAGTTTGGAAGACTGTGAAGACCTCTGCTTATTTATGGTAATTATTGTTATTACATCAATAAAATTTTCATTCCGTATTCAGGTTTCACTACATCTTTTCGTTTCCTTATAATTTTCATCTCACAATAAATTTATGGTCAACTAACGAAATACATCACTGAATTTAGGGCTGAAATGTTCATTTAAATGTACAAAATTCCAATATGGTGTCACTATGAATAACAAAATTGATGACGGAAGTCGAAAGAAGAAATGTCGAATTGAAAATTTGACTACGCCATCTTGTAGACGAGAATAAGTAACAATGCCAATATGCAATTTATTTTGAAAACCCATGTTAAATAAAGTCAGGAAAAATAGAGCGATTTTGGGACAAATTTGGTGAGCGAAACAAAAATCTGATAATTTCAAGGCCTACCTACAGTTTTTTTTTTTTAAGTAACTAAGGTTTGCCAACGTCAATGTATGACGTATTATGCATTTTTGAATCAAAATTGAAAACTCTATTCATCTGTGCAAAAATGCAATATAGCGTCCTTGAGAAATAATAAAGTTGATGCTAAGGACAAGAGACGAACCGTCATGTAGAAATTCTGATTATGCCTTCTTGTAGAGGAGAAAACGTAGCACCGTTAGTGTGTGATTTATTTTAAAATCCCAATATAAATAAAGTCAAGAAAAAATTAAAACGATTTTGGAAAAATTCAGTCTTTCCGTCACTCTCCGTAAGTATGTACTTTGAATTTCGAAACTTTCTAAGTGTCATTTTGTTAACTACCTCATTTAAGCGACTTCATATCCCTTACAGTTTCCCAGATTCCAATGGTGAGTACCAAATTAGAAGCACCCTGTATATGCAAACTCTCACAAGAAGAGAGAAGAGAAAATACTACAAGGATTTAATAACGTCTTTGAATAATAAAGGGTGTTATACACTAAGAAGCTAAAACAGCTGAACATAACTACAATTATCAAGATCTGCTTACATAGCTATAAGTTTCACAGAGTTCCCAACATGGACAAAAAGAACTGAGACTACGAAAATACACAGAAGAATTGTAACAAAAAATTTCAAAAGATTAGTGATCACAAAAATCGTATTAATTATGGTTCTTGAAAGTTATGTCCTCTATTGTTCGGATTTTTCATACTGTATTCATAATCTTCATTTTGCCATTACCGAATCCATAAACAAAATATTGAGCACAAAACAAATTGGCGCTGGCTGATATTTAAAATCGAATTTCGTTAAAATTTCTTCTGCCACTTGCTCACCCGAAAATGTTACAAGAACTTGTTTCTGTTGAATTGTGGCACTGTTTTCTCTACAAAATTTCGGTTTTTGGGTTTCATTCCCTCCTCAGAAGATCTTCAAGGTCTTCATCTTCTTGGTATATCGCTCAGTTTTTGTTACACCCAAGTAGCCGCGCAGGTGAACGCTACATTCCAGGGCACCGCGGCTGCTTTGAGGAGCTTAAAGAAACTTTGTTATTCCTATTTTTGAACTGCCTAAAGATTGTTACACGATCTCGACACCCTCGGGACAAAGGAGCGGTCTTATCGGACCGTTCCAGATGTACGAAGTTCGACGCGGTTACGGTAGGAGTCCGAAGTCAGGAAGGCACATCGCGTGGCGACACCATGGAAGAGAGCTCTGAGGAGCACAGCCCGTTGGCGTAGCTAGATCGCCAACAGCCCGTCGGTGCCCGTGGGTGTCCCCAGACCGTTCATTAGAGAAGAGTAATCGATCATTAGATGCCTTTGGCGAAGCAATTTTAGTCCTCAGGATATTTTCGAGACAATCTGATACCTGTCACTGTCACTGGTTGACTGGTGTCTTCTGATCTGTCAGAAGGTTCTGTACGAACAGCGGATTAGCTGTCGGCAAACAGTCAGAAACTGTACGAACAGGCAACATCTCTCTGATTCTGATTTTGCCAGTCACCGACAAGTTATCGACTACTGTACGAACAAACCATATACAAGTAGGTTTTAAAACTTATTTTCTAAGCAATTTTTTTACATAACAGTATGCATATGATAAACGCTTTTTACATGTTTTCTGTGTACCTTCTCATTTTCACAATTCTTATGTTTATATACTGAGTGACATATAAATCCGAACACCCAGTTTAAATGGGTTTATTTTAATAAAAGTTGGTGGATGTATTTATCTTACTGTAAATAACAAGTGAAAAAATTTTCAGCCTTATCAGTTGGACATTCCGGTTTTTATACTGCTTTTTTTTAATTCACTAACGCTCTAAAAATGAATATTTCAGCCGCAGTAAAGAATCAACGTTGGCGGATTTTGGTTCTTGACATCCTTTACGATCGGTTACGATGCCTAGAGTACGGAGACCTGTACGATTTCGTCAACTTAGTGAGTTTGATAGGGGCCGTATAGTGGGACTTCGGGAAGCTGGACTTTCTTTTCGGGCAATTGCAGTTAGATTGCAAAGAAGTGTAGACACTGTGGTTAGGTGTTGTCAGGCATGGCTTCAAGAAGGCCGTACGCAAAGAGCAGGGGGCACTGGACGCTGCCGTAGAACAACAGACCGTGAAGATCGCCGCCTAAGATTATTGGCCTTAAGGGACCGTTTCTCCACTACCAGGTCCATTGCAAATGAATGGTTTGCAGAACACGGAAGACCTATTGGCATGCGAAGTGTTTACCGACGAATGAGAAGTTTTGGCTTGTTTTCATACAGGCCACACTGGGTCCTCCCTTTAACTCGAGAACACCGACGTAATCGCCTTGAGTGGTGCAGACAACGGTCACTGTGGGATCAGGAATGGAACAGTATTGTCTTTAATGACGAGTCTCGATTTTGTTTAGGCATGCACGATGGTCGTGCCAGGGTTAGAAGACGACGTGGTGAAAGGAGGAATCCACAGTTTTTTGTTGAAAGACATGTTCATCACACTGTTGGAGTTATGGTTTGGGGTGCTATAGCTTATGGTTCCAGGTCACCTTTAATCTACATCAGAGGTAACATGAACGCGCAGCGTTATATCCACGAAGTTCTAGAACCCCATCTTTTACCCTATCTTGACACCCTGGCAGATCCAACTTTCCAACAATATAATGCCCGACCACATGTTGCAAGAGTCACAATAGACTTCTTTCAACATAATGATGTCAAATTGTTACCATGGCCACCAAGATCTCCCGACTTATCCCCAATTGAGCACGTGTGGGATATGATGGGTAGGAGATTGCTCAATTTGCAACGTCCTCCTCAGACTCTAGAAGCACTTCTAAAGGAGTTGGTGGTTGCCTGGAATGAGATACCACAGGAGGACATTGACCACCTGATCAGGAGCATGCCTAGGCGCGTTGGAGAATGCGTAGCACATCAGGGTGCATCCACACATTATTAAAGGTCAAAGGGCTTTAAAGCAGTGCAATCTTTTTGAAATTTTTATCATTTACTTATTATGCTTCATTAAGTACTTATACAAAATTTTATTAAAATAAAACCATTTAAACTGGGTGTTCGGATTTATATGTCACTTAGTATATTAAATAGCCTACTAAGTAATACTTGTGTTTCTTTCACAATGAAACAAAAGGTTTGGGTTCTTACTTCCTACGCTACTAGGGATAGTATATTGTAATCGCGAAATTTCAAAATTGTCACTCATTTTCGTCGGTCTGTCTGGCTGTCCACTAACCCTTAACCCCTCTATAACTTGGAAAGTACCGCTCAGATTGTAATAAAATTACCACACAAGGTTACTACTACGCCAAGGACGAAACAGCTATGTGTAAAAACACGACAAAATAGAACTTCGCCTTTTGACGTTCCAGGGGCTCCTGATCACTTCCAGAAAAAGTTTACATGTGTTTAAAATTGGGGTTGGAGGTTGTAGCGGGTAGCGGAGGGTATATCTCAATTTTTTTGTGGTAATATACTTATACGCTCCCAACCCCGGTAATACGAGTACGTACTACACACCTATTAGCCATTTTTCACACATCATAGATTTCCCTGTAACACTTATAATACTAAGTGATGAAACATATGAAACTTAGCTTGTGGCCTAAGGCCTAAACACCCATTGGTACTGTGGGGCTATAGGGGGATACAGGGGAAAGTGGGAACCCCATACGGACTCTGGCGAGGGAACACATGTGCATGCAACATGCACACATTCTGGCTCCGCCTACTAGATCCGCCGGGTGGTACCTCCGGGTTCGACACTCAGAGACCGTCTACCACCTACGGACAATCACAACATCCATAGCCAAGATAAATATTTCTCCTGGGACGGGATTCGAACCCGCACAGCGCACGGCGACTGATCAGGAGACCGAAGAATCTACTACTGCGGCTACCGCTGCTGGACGAATGTTAACTAAATATGCTTAACATTCTTTCCTCTTCATTGACAACACTTTTTTGTCATATGTGGTTTGATCCGGCCAGAGGAACATGTGGGACTATGATAGAGACATATCTTCGGTGTGCGTGCTGCTCCTGCTTCTGGCTGACTGTAGCGGTGCCGTGGTGGGCGCTGTCGCGCCATTGGTGTAGATATGGGAAGACGATACGTCGCCAGATATACGGTACTACCGCTAGGGTAGAGAAAGAATGTCCGTGGACTAATTATATGGGTCTGTTTGTCTGACATTATCCGTTAGATGTCTCTGTTGTAAATGCTCGTAACTAACTTTTTCTCAGAGGGTTTAACTTGTACTGAACTTAATCCTTTATGAACTGATGACGTTGTTGCGTGGTAAGTGCAGAGTCAACCTACTTGACTTATTTTTTTTGTGATAGAATTGAAGTTTCAATTACTGGGGTAGCAAAGCGATAGTTGTTCTTACCGCTGAAATTCTCTTGTGAACGTCTGAAACATACGCTTGAAGCCGTTTACAAAATAAACCTCTGTTACATAATCCGAAATATCTGATAAATAGTAACTGTAGTACACCTGCGGTCTGTGGTTTACTTGCTATTTATTTACCGCTCTGATATCGTCGAGTATTATTTGCCAGGTCACGTATTACTCTGATTAGCGACAATTAGAAAGTATATATTGATGGATATAATTTTATTTAACCCATTTGACAATATCTATTTTAATAATTTCGGTCTCACTTCCTCATTCCAACTAATTTTGCATACTAATGTTGGATTTGATTAATAGCGCTCTACAAAGTATGCAGTATGGTTTAGAACGTAACGTCAATCAAAATCTGCCAAACAAGATATTACGGGTGATTCATGACCAGGTACCTTTTTCAAAAGAAAGAAATACCATTCGGATTTTGATGAAATGCTCACACAAGGTTATGCCATGCCAAGAACCAAAAAGCTTTGTAATTTCTGAGAATTGATCTAGGAGCAGCGGAAAAAAGGACAAAAAAAGAATAAAAATCACTCAAACTTTGTTTTCTGATATCTTAGGTGATTTTTGAAAAAATGGAGGGTTGGGTGGGCTGTATCGCAATTTTTGGCAGTATATTTATAAACTTCTAATCCCAGTAATTTTATACGCCTATTAGCCGTTGCTCGCTCTTGGGCGAATGCCCATGCGACGATTTTTCACCTTAACAACCGAGAAGAGATCAGCGATGCCTTACCAATGTAGCAATTACGACTACCAGGGCAATATAATACTTTTTCATATCAGATTCATTATACATGATCAGCTGTAAGAGTTTCCATGGCCGACCTACCAGAAAGTAACACCGTTTATTCAGATACTTATTCAAAACCAAATCAAACAATGTTTATTTTCACTGATATTCATTGTACTATATATACTCTACGGTCTTGTGTCAGTGTACAAGGATTTTCATAGCCGGCAAACGATGAAGATACCAGAGCATAATGCATATACAAAGTCAACCTACATGACGCCATTTTTACGTAAAGGATAGGAAAGGTTTTGAAAAACGTCCAATAGGTTCCAATAGATGCATGAACCACAAGTCTAAGCAACAGATTAATGAATATCATTACACTATCGCCAATACTACAATCAGCTCGAGTGCCATTTAAAGGAGGTGTACATCAAAAACGATGATTTGGTGCTGCCTGTCCAACTGCGTGTGATTTGGTAAAGCAGGACAGAAAATCGCTAAAGGTACTGAGATAGAATTTTTGGTTTATCGGACAAGTTTATAGATGCCTCTTTCCTCCATAACAAGATAGTGCTAGTAGATGCCAGCGAATGTCTTAGCTTAGTATTTTGTAATGGTATAGAACTTGAAATACGTAATATATCTATTCCATACGTATGTGTAAGTAGTTCCATTTCGAAATGATATGGTTAAACAATAACAAATTTTTATCCGGTTCCTGAATTAATATAGGAATCAGTGAGCTGTAAAAGATTGCGTGCGATGTAAAATCTATAATTTACATATTTCCCATAAAACGCGGAAAATTTACGAATGTAAATATTTGCTTTTGTTTCGCGGGGTACATATGAGTTTCGTTTACTTTAATAACACCACCTTTTTATCGTCATCATAACATACTGAGTCTTTGCTACGAATACTCATACTCATAGCAGCCGCGGTGTGCTTGCATTTAGTCTTCTGTCTGCGTGACTGCTCCGCACGTTTATCATGTAAAAAACCTAAAAAACGTCAAAAAACCTATAAGATGTCAACTTGCAGACTAGGTAGTTTTTAGGGCGCAAGCAGTCATTCCTTGCTTGATCACTGGGATCGCTGTGAACCTCCATCTATGGAGGAATCACTAAAGTAAACTATACGCATTATTGGTTGCATAGTTTTGTGATGCTGAGTAATCCATGTGTGTAGTTTTTATCACTGAGAAAAAAGTTGGTTGAGTAGCAAGATCGCATCTGGATGATTATGTGTATTGGTCTGCATGTGTAAAAAATCAGTGATATTTGCTGTGTGTAAAAATCATTACTGAATATGCTGAATATGACGGGTTATTTATAAGTTGTGCTTTCTGAAGAGAGGTTATCTTCAAAGTTATAAATTACGAAAAACTGAAGAGAATTACGGGAACTCATCACCGCGCCCGCGTTGTGTGTAATTACTGTTAGCATGTACATGGCTTGTACTTTACAGTGTACCGTGAATATAATTATTTCTGATCTCTCTCACTTTTGAAATTCAGCAAATTTGTATAAGTATGTAATTACCAGAATGTATAAGAAAAAGTAGCTGGACAACTAATTTCTAGCTTTGAATCTCGATTAAGTGTATTTGAGACAAGAACCCAATGTAATTATCATCAACACATACAACTTACAGCTTAGACCTCCAGTAATGCCATCTCAGAAGCAGATTTTACATCACATCAGAGCCAAAGACTGATACCAAGCCTCATGACGTTTAGGCAACACGTTCAACTAAGTGCTCAGTTAACATCTTGTAGAAAAACCTACATAATGTTAAAAAAATACCGCATAATGTCAACAAAAAAATCGCCATAATGTCACCATTCAAGATACGTGAAACCCGTGCCGGTATAAGAAATATACAAGTCTCATGTCATAAAAAAGGATAAACAAGACAATATAAACTATCTATGTTTCAAATTACATTAGTCCCCTGATTCTTCGTACATCTGCTATAAGGTTGAAAATGATCCTACCGTATGATATAGTACTTCATAAAATTGGGTGAAATAGCAAATTTATAGTCAAAGGCGTTGCATGAATAAACATGACGGTGTTTCTGTCAACAGCAGTTACATCAATATGTCCTGAATCAAAGTTTATTCATCCCGTGTTGGTGGGATGTGTTGCAACACTTGATTTGTATAAACGTATGGCGTCAGGTAGTAAACTTTTTATGCAAACTGTGCTTTAAAACTAGGTACTCATGCTGTTTTGCCTACACGTCTACTGCTCACTGCAAGAACGAATATACAGGGTGATTAGAAAAAAAGTATAAGGCTGAAAATACGCCCAAAAATTATGTAAAAAGTTCATGTAAGCATGAGTCACAAAAATGCCCTAGGTGTTGATAAAAGTCATCGACTTCAAATTTTGTACTTGTAATAACGTAGCTAATAAATAGATTACAAAAGTGGTACATAGCGTGTCTCTTAAAGAAGAAGAGAGGATAAAAGTTCTTGACTTCCGACTGTTGTGGAACTCCAGGGAAATGTTTATCAAGCCACTCCTGATAAAAAAAATGATTACGAATATTCGAGATGCAATCATGTTAAAGAACTACTATGAAGAAACGCTGAAGTGGTTGAAAATTGTAAGTAAAAGCAAGACGAGTAATGTCCCCTACTTCTCGATATATAGATACCCGGACAGACAGGTCTAGAGGGAAACGAGACAGCTGACACTCTGGCAAAGGGTGGGGCTAGCATACCCTTCATATGGCCTGAGCAAGCGATTGGGATCGCATACAATACGGCTAAACAAATAATCTCTGCAGCTATACCGGTCTTGAAAAAGAAGGTAACAGGCTCTGTGCTACGGCTGAGCAGTAATAACCTCAAAGCTCTAGTAGGACTGCACACTGGTCATTGCAAATTGCTTCACCACATGAGCAGGCTGGGCATGACGGGAGATGAAACTATCAGGCATGTATTGTGCAGATGCCCTGCAATTGCCAGAATCAAGTACAACATACTTGGAGACTACTCCAAGCAGAAGACCTTGAGGCCATTTCTCCAAACAAGTTGATTGACTTCCTCAGGAGGTCAGAGCTAATCTGGGAAATATAAATAGGTGTGAGCCAAAATAGACCTAAGAATCGCAGTGCAGGATCGTTATTGATGCACTCACAAGAAACCTAACCTAATGTCCTCTAACCACAAGGTCATCCGAAGGATATTCATGCCCTGCTCTCGGTCAGGACGTTAGTAGACCTGTATCTTAGTTATTTTGGGACTTTATTTTCTAATGTATTTTCTGCAATGGAAACGTTGCTAATATTTTTTGGATCGTCCTGTATACATTCAATTCCCATTCGCAGAATCAAACAAGCAAAGCAATGAATATTTAAATAAGTTTATATTTCATATATATATATACATATGTTTGTAATTGTAATGAGAAAAAGTAGGCAAGTTTTATTCAGAGTCTAGAGTGCAGAAAGTAAACTGGTAATTTTCATATGTAGGCGTCGTTTCGTACTGAATCGCTTCAACGGTTTGTTCTTATTGCAATAAATCATAATTGGGTCAATTATTGGCTAATCGGACATGAAAGTTGTAGCTCAGTCGAAGGTAATACGATTATCAGAATTGGAAAAGGCATTTTTATTGAAGTGAGTGTTATCTACTATGAGTCATTTCAGACTTAAGACTAATGAAGAAAACTCGCAATGCAGCATAAGTGTGGTGATTGTTTTATTACGGTTTGGCTCGAGGTTCAGGCCTGACACTACTCATCTTTAATATCTGATATTAGCCAAACTTTCATTGTTATAGTTGCCTTACTTACACTCATACATTTTTTTGTATGTTTTTCGACAACTTAGACATCTTTACATATGTCCTAAAAGTTTTGGCACAAAATATTCATCGGATTTTTTTTTAATTAAGGAATTTAAATGATACTATAATGCTTAACTATACTATCGGAATATGTGGAGTGGCCCATTCTGCTCTACCAGACGCAACTTTCTTCCAATGTCCCTCATGAGGCCCTGGACGGAATTCAGATCAATTTCCCTCAGTTTTTTCGCAAATTCCCAGTCTCTATGATAAACCTTCGTAGACAGTAAAGCCCAAAAATCCTATATTGGGCGAACCTGCCGCAAGTTTGGAGGATTATCGTTTTTGGGAACAAAAGTCATGTTGTGTTGTCGAAGCCAGTTTTGGGTATCTCTTGAGTAATGGCATGATGCTAGGTCTGGCCAAAACATGACATGGTCATTAGTATTATGCTCGTGGACGAACTGAAACGATTTGGAAAAGCAGTTATCAATATAGCTCTGACTATTCAAAGTTTCACCCCTCATTATTCCCGCAAAAGGTTGGCATACCCCCTGTTAGAAATTGCGCACTAGACAAGGATTTTATCTGCAAGTTTTGCTTTATGTTTGTATCTAACATTGTCAGGGCATTCATCTACGCTGTCCATATAAATTCCGTGGTTTCCCTTCATTTCAGAATTACTCAAAGTACTTTTCGTCATCTAAAATAATGCACACGCCTCAGTTGAGGACAGCATCTTGGTATACGAAGTAGTTGTGCTTGAGGATATTTGGGACACTTGAGTCTCTTTCGATATTTAAAACCATTCCTACTCAATTCCAACGATATCGTGCTCTTAGAAGATCTGTATTGCCGAGCCAGACCCTTGTTAACATTACAACCTGATTTTTTGCTCTTCTCACCAATCTCTCTGAAATCTGTGCAGTAAATGCACGTGGTCTTCCACTTCTTGGGAGATTCAGACATGGTATTCCCTGCCCGCACTCCACTATTGTTCGATAAATGATTCTACGTGAAATGTTTTCATTCTGGAAACTTGATACTTTTTCTTATTTCGAATGTATGCGACATCCTAAAGCAAAAAATTTAAAACAAACTAATGTCAACCTGATAGTAAAGTAAGTAAACAAACTTTTGTTTCCAAAGGCAACTTGGTATTATTTTGTGTTTGTTAAAATTAAGGCCAGTGAATTTTGTGCCAAAACTGATGAAGAAATTAAACATGAGCAACACATAAAGAGACTTTCGTTTCAACCTGAAGTTTTTGCGTGATAGCTGTAATACTAATAAGCCTTAAAGATATCCTATATCCTACTAAATGAAAGTAGGACTGACTATGTATCAAATACCAGCATAAAATTACATGAACAAAATTATTGAAATGTTATCAATACTTTCAGCCGTATAACCACAACTTACATAACGTTTTTCAACAATGGCTCTAAGAAAAAAATTGCGGAACTATAACATTCATTCCTACCAACTTTGTCGCACATCGCCTCTGACTACTCAATCAGCCACACATCCTTGCTTTTGGAATTTTGGAAGCGATCTCTCTGATATGGTGTCAGTTGTGATGGGTACCATTTGCAACACGATGGAGCCCTACTGTACCTCCATAATAACAAACTCCCCTGCTAACCTTGTTGCAACTCGCCTCTGGCTACTCGATCAGCATCTATCTCCAGCAGCAAAGCATCTTTGCTGTTAGAGTTCCAAACGCGACCATACATCTCGCTGATATGCCGCCTGTACCCATGAGTGCCACTAGCTCCTTGATGGAACTTCGCAGAACTTCTACAGCAGTTTTCTTGTGAATAACTCTGATCGACGGGCAGCACTCATGAGTACCACTAGCCACGATGGCACCCTGTGCAACTCTGATAGTACCAGGCTCTCTCACCAACCTTTTCTTGTCTTCTCTGCGCCCACCTTTATCAGCGGCGCATCTTCGCGCTACGAATCCCAGGAGCAGCCCTGCTGTACAACAACGACAACATTGTTATGGGTACCATTACCCAAAGACGAAGCCCTGTGGCACTCCAATAGCAACCGGTAGCCCTATCACCTTGTCGCTTCTTGCCTTTGGATACCAAGCCTTTACCTATCTTCAGCAGTGATGAATCTACGGAAGTGAGAAAACCATAGGTACCACTCACCCCCAGATAGAACACTATGGGCCTCCCACAATAGCACCCATCTTAGACAACGGCGCAGCGCAACTCCCTCTCTTAGAATTATGAAGGCAACCCATTCGCTCATCAACTAGTACACAGCACCACAGCTTCAAAGTGGAACCCCGTGGAACTCCCAGCCTCTGACTACCAAACCAATACCTATCTTCAGCGGAAGCCCATCTTTGTCTTTACAATTCTGGGAGTACGGAAGTACTCATAGATACCACTAGCCCCCAGATGGAACCATATGGAATTCTCACAACACTCATCTTAAACAATGGCGCAGCTCCTTTTCGTCTCTTAGAATTATGCAAGCAACCCAATCGGTCATCGACTAGCAGCACCAATGAGAACCAACAGTTCCATGGTGGACCCCTTTGGAACTCCAAAAATAACTGGTTTCCCTACTACCCTTGTCGCGCCTCGTCTAGGGCTACCAAATCAACACCTATCTTCAGCAGCAGCGCATCTTTGTCTTTGGACCCATGGGAGTAATACAATTGCCCACAGCAGTACCTATAGGTACCACTAGCTGCCAGATGGAACCCTAAGGACAGTTCATCTTCGCCTCTTAGAATTACGAAAGTGACCTAATCGGTCATCGGCTAGCAATGCCCACGGGTACCAGTAGCTTTAAGGTGGAACCCAATGGAACTCGCACAGCAACCCTCATCTTAAGCAATGACGCAGCGGATCTTCGACTCTTAGAATTATGAGCGCAATCCATTCGCTCATGGATTAGCAGTGCCCATGGGTACCAACTCTCCTGCTAGTCTTGTCGGACCTCGCCTCTGGCTACCAAATCAACACCTATCTTCAGCAGCAGCAGCAGTCTAAATGTATTGTGAATTTGAATTTGAATTTAAATTTCAATTACGGGAGTCATATAACCGCTCACGGCAGAGCACATAAGTACCACTAGCTTCCAGATGGCACCCTAGGGAACCCTCGTAACAGCATCTATCCCAAATAACGGCGCAGCTCATTTTCATCTCTCAGAATTATGAAGGCCGCCTAATCACCCATCGACTAGCAATACCCATGGGTACCAATAGCCTTAAGGTGGAACTCTATGAAACTCCCATAATAACATTTTAAACAACAGTGCAGCGCATCTACGTGTCTAAGAATTATGAAAGCGATCCAATCGTTCTCGATTACCAGTACCCATGGGTACCAATAGCTCCAAGGTGGAGCCCTGTCGAGCTCCAAAATAACCGGCTCAACTACCAGCCTTGTCGCGTCTCGCCTCTGGCTACCAACCAACACCTATCTTCAGCAGCAACGCATCTTCGTCTTTGGAATTCCGGGAGCGACCCCACCGCTCACCGGCGACGGCAGTACCTACGAGTACCACTTGTCGCGGCGACGGACGGTATCCTTGACTGCAACGGTACACCGGACCACCGTTGCTGATCCGAAGACAGTCAGCCAGTCGATGGTTGGTAGACGACCGGCGCGAAAGAAGTACCACCGAAGCACGAACGGTGCTTTCGAGATTTATCCGTGACGCGCGAGTGACAGATACAGTGCTCACTGTTGTGGTACTGCTACACTTGGATATACTGGACTTGCTGAAAGCTCACTGGAGTGCATTGAGGTAAAGTGTCTGCCTCGAAATGGTTCCAAACACTGGAAAAATGTCTTCTGGCTTTAAAGCTAACGTTTTGGTGATGTTATCCACATATCGTACCTTGATTGAAGTAGGTCACAAATGTTATTTCAGATTTGCGCAACCTGGATATTGGCATGAATCTATTGATGCTTCTCGGAAGGTGAGACAGCTCGATGAGGATTTTTAGGACATAGCGCATCAAATTTAGGAATCATCGCGTAATTTATTTGAACTATAGCCGAGAATGTTTGACTTTTTCGACAACAAACATTATTTTGAGTCGGCTTTTTGATAAATAAAACTTTCTCTTGGATGTGGCTATTCCAAAACACTAAAGTACTTCCTGATAAGTAGATCGCTCGGCTTAGATATTGTGACGTGTTGCCACCAAAAATATTTAGCAGTTACTAAAGAAGCCGAAGTATTCAATGACCTTTTACTCCATATATTATAATAGCTGTGTATACATGCAACCGATGCACACCCCAAGCCGCCCCCCCCCTTTAGTCGTTATATGTATGTACCTAGGGAAAAAACCCTTAATTCAAAATACGTATGCAAGAAGTACAAGAAACATACATTAGTGATTACTAGTTGACAGGTACCATTTGCAGAATAGGTGTATGCCCCTATATGGGTGCCCCTAAAATTTGTTGAAGAGCGGGGGGTGACAAATTTTTTCAAAGGGGAAATCCCTTTAAAAAGGCATTATGGTATAAAAACTATGGTTCCTATGCAAATTGTTATGGTCAACTGGATTCCGAATAGGGGTACGCGACCCCTAGCCCTCCCCTGTGGGAAAGCTAGTCAATTTTTTTCTGGACCCAATAACCTTTGTGTTGAATTATTAATGATTCAATAAATAATACAGATCTTTTTATTTGTATATATTACATATACAGTGACAAATCTCAAAGCGTAATACTACTCGTTATAGAAATATATGAATTATATTAGTGGTTTTTACGATTCTGTTTACTTACTTTTTACATATTTTACGTGCACGCATGTTCTCCTACTACCTCCAATAACAATTCAAATGTTCATTAAAAACACTTAAAAATCAAGGTGAATCTGGGCGCCGCCAAAAATGCATGAAAATTGAAAGTAGAAACTGTAGTGATTTAGTAATATGTCACCATAACTTCCACCACTGCTTCCGCGTACATGTATCTAGAGTCTTCACCAAGTGTGTGGGTGAAAATTGTGTCTTCACAAATGAAAACTTGTTTACCATTTCACCAGTGAGCTATGTACTTACGTTGGATGTTTTCATGTAATAAAGTCAGCTGAGGAAGACGAAAAACGGCCAAGGCCCAATAAGATATTTTGCGTGGTTTATAAATAATTATTTTCTTCGTCCCAGTTATAACTGGTGCTCTCCAGAATTTTTTTTAGTTCCAAGATTTTGTCTGGCCAGTGACATTCTGCACGACAAATCCGATCCACAGTTTCGGAGATTATAGTGCTAGATCAATCCCAGAAATTTAGTTGAAGAGAACATGATGCTTCCGAGTTACATTCGAAAAAAAAACTGTGTTGTCACTGCCTGGGGAGAAAATGTGGGGCAATTTAGAGGTTTTGAAACAGTAATACATCTTAGTAAATGCCTCTTTACAGTTTTTGGCGTCATTAACATCATTCGAAATAAATGGCAGAACCATGTGCGGTGCTGGGAAATTGTTCACTATTCAAAACGATGTTCAGAATGCCCGTTCCTGGCATTACCCTTCTGAAAATGCTCCAATAAATTTGTCAAAAGTTGTCGATATTATCCACTAGTTACACTTTTAGGAATTGCTACGTTTTATACGGAGATAAACCGAAAGTAAGCTCAAATCGCACTCCCATGGCAAGTAGGTTGTCACACTAAAAATGACAAGCACTAATGATGGATACTCAAACGTCGTCAACAAAATTTTCGAGGTGGCGAGATGGCATTAAAGAATGTATGTCTGAGTTTATACAAACGGATGTCCACCAACAAAGACAGATTGCATATGTAAGTTTGCGAGAGACGGAAAGTGATACCGGTACTTTGTTGTGATTCGCCAAAAATCATGAAAAGAACTATGAAAGTAATCAGGGACCTAATCGACCATTTCGTTTCTGGTCCCAGATCGAAGGAGTCCAAATAAAACCGACAGAAACACTGTCCACTGTCGGTGTGGTACGAGGTTTTCTAGACAACCCAAAAGATTATTACCAACGGTGGTGAAAAACCCCTCCAAAAGTACCATGAAAATAGAAGTAATCGTCAAGCTTCTAATATTGTATGCAATATAGATCTAAAATTTTTCTCTTAAAACTGTGGAGCTGTAAGTAATGAGCTTGGCGAGAGATTGCATATAGCCTAAAAGACTCACAACTAATATAAAGGACTCTTTCATAGCAGTCGCTGGGCGCCTGTATTTTCATTCAATATTCGAAAAGAGCCATTTATAATAAGCCATGTTCGTCTGGCCAATGAAACCATATGGTTCTTTAATAGGGGATTATAAACATGAAACCCACAGGATAAGTTTTAGACCCGTATCGTCAGTCGTCCCTACAATTGTAGGGCGCCTTTATGGCCTCCTTGATTGTCATAGTTTTCTACTCCGTGTCAGCGCTCTATTTTCAGGTTATGTCACAAACATCTATTTGCATCAAATTGTGCTTGCTTTTGAGTTATATCATGTTTTATCAGCCTGAAATTTCCTACAATTTAAAAAGAAAACATATCTTCACAATAGGAGAGCGCTGACGCTGACACGGGACAAGTGTAATCTACCAATTTTTGAAGGAGAGAAAGGCGTATGACAATCAAGGAGGCCATAAACGCGCCCTACAATTGTAGGGACGACTGACGATACGGGCCTAAGATGCTACATCAGTCAATTGTACTTCTTGTCAATAATTGAATAGGCTCAAAAAAGACCATGTGATGTCACACTCAACTTATCGGTTCGAAAGCTTTAAAAACGAAGACGCGGGCTTGTTCGTAATTTGACTGGACTACACTAGTTGATAAATGAAGTAGGTCGCCCGTTGTCATACGCACACCAGCTCAGCGCCGGCATATAGCATATTGTATATGCACTAACACCTGCAATGTCTGTAATACGGCTGTCTATCAAGAACTGGACTACTTGTTTTGTTTCTCTTTTCGTCCTCATTCGACGATTGTAAAGCGATTCCGTTTTACCTATGTATTGAGCCACATTTGCATGTAGTAATAAACGGTGCGCAACGTTCTCCGGATCTACATAAATATGTTCACTAATCAGAAAATGCCGCAAATCTGTTTATTCTCAAAGCATAGAGCTGGTAGTTAATGGTGGAGTGTTTTCTCGATAATTTGCTTAGGCTCAATTTACAAGATATCGCCGTATTTCATTGTAATACTTAAATTAAGGTTCAATAATTGGAGGAATCATAGTGAATCAACAGTCAACCCGAACCAGTGATGCAATCAAACTACATACAGGGTGCGGCAGCATAAATTCCTTTGTTTAAAATGTTGTCGATTGTCGTAGCGGGGCGCTCGTTTGAGGGGCAGGACTATAGCTATTTTCAGCAGCAAAAATTATTATTTTGTTTAATGCTACACGTGGTTCTGCGTCTTTAGGAAGTTGATTTGCTGGATAAATAATATCTTACCTAAAATGCTCAACAAACTGTTTGTCAGTATAGGAAGGAACAGTTTCTTCAAATAAATTATTATTTTTGCTCATATCTTTGAGAAGCTCTGGCAAAAATGAGTTGGGAGTAACTGCTTCAAGTTCAGACGATGATGAAGATGACGAATCAGAATCAAAAATGATCTGCTTTGAACCCATTTGTCCACTTTTCGTATAAATAAAGAACACTCCTCAAACCGCAAAAAAGTAAACAGCATTTAAGGCAAAACACAAATAATTTTAATGAAAAAATCAATTCAAAAATGGTCCCGGCGGTAAAGCAGGAAATGCTTGAACGATTCTCGAACCATCCTAAAACTGAACCAGAATATAACTCGAACACGAAATTTCAGTTCTAAAACGGTCGGATGGTAATCCAACACGTCGGGTTCTTCTAAGCATACTCCTGTTAGTTCTAGAACAGTAATGATAAAAACCCGAGGAAACCTTATATAGTTTTATCCTCACATAGTTCAGTCGTCAGTACGCGTTGGAACAGTAAGGAGCGTGCTTTTGCCGTTGAGGCCCAATTTTCGAGAGGATGTTCTTTGATCGTAACACATCGCGCCTTCCGGAATCGCTTTAATTTAGGCCCGTTGGCTCCTGGTCCCGGATCGGAAATCAATTTTTACGTGGGTGACTACGAGCAGACAAACTGCAAGTGCGACAAGACGAAGAACTGGAGTCTCTCGGCTCATTCGATCACCAGAAAGTATTGAGGCAGTGAGAACTTCAATGCGATCAACACAACTTTCGCGCGCAAACATGTGTCTGAAATTTCCGATCGTTCTATGAGGAGAATTCTTCATTATGATCTTCATTTCCATCCTTACCAGATGGCAATTGTGCAGAAACTTCCAGAACGTGGCTTCAATTCTCGAACAAACGCGTGTGAGTCGGACTCTATTGTTTTTTTTTTGTGATAAGTCTCATTTTCATTTGTGTGGATACACCAAACAAAACATGCGCTATTGTGGTGACACTTATCACCAAGAATGCTATCAAAAGTCACAGAGTGGTGTGCAATTTCCCCAGCTGGAATTATTGGTCCCTGGTTTCCTGAGAATAATGAAGTCGCTGTGATGATGAGTCGGAGTTAGCGGACATTTGATTCCAACAAAACGGTGCAACTGCACACACTTCAAGAGCAGCTATGACTGTTTCGGGGGAACATTTTCCAGTGCGCCCCATCTCAATTAGGGGCGATTTGTAGTGGCCGGTCCGCTCTCCCGATTTGGCCCTTGTGATTTTTTCAATGAGGTTGTTGAAATTCCGCGTTTATGTTAACGTACCAAGGACTCTACAAGATTTGAAGACCAACGTCCAAGAATAAATTGCCAACATCATGCCTGCTATTCCGCAGTGTATAATAGAGAATGGGAGACGTCACCTATCTGTCTTGATCCTAAAAAATTGTAGAACATAACTTAAAGCATGCGTCTTCTACTAAAAAAATAATAATAATGTTCTGATTCATACAATAAGTTTTATCAAATCTTGACAAAAGGAAGCTATGCTGCCGGACCAAGTATAACCACTGACAGAAAAGTATTCATATTTTTCTGATATCCCGGATCATATGGAAAATTTAGATAGAGGAAACATGGAATAACATACCAAGTAGCTAGCAAAATCGAATTTATTCCCAAAGAATACATCGTTATAGATGAAACAATGGAAAAACAGAACTTCTTAAAAAAAGGTTGTCCTTCCCTGTTGCGACATCGGAATGTCGACGGATAGAGTTATTTTAAAAGTCTTAAGGGACCGTTTGAGGATGATTTTAACTTCCAGCTCTATTTTAATATTTTTCATTTTGTAGATAGCAGCTCATACCTTCTTATACGAGTTATTGACCAATTGAAAAGTTCTCGCTTCGTACTCCATTGTAGTGTAGTGCTAGGTGATGGTGAGTTCATGGCTTGTAGTAGCTACTCATTCATCCAACTATGAATCGCTCTTCGTAAATGCAATTAAGGGGTCTGGATTAAAGAAATGAAAAAATCCTTTGGGAAAATGGACATTATGAATTTTGACCATTTTTTCAATAAGGTGCTGGTTGCCAAACTTGAAAATAAACTAGTAAATTGTTTATAGTTAATTAATGCTGCTGTACTTTGGTCATTCAGCAAGCGTACAGTGTTTTTCTTTAATGAGCCCCATCTATCTTTTGAGCGGGTTCAGTTATCAAATTGAAAATCGGAATGATGGATGTCTATTCCAAAAAGTCAGTAGGGGCAAGAGAGCATCTGTATTATTAAAAATGATGTAAAAAATGACTTTAATGTAGATTGATGCAATAATCGAGCAGTTGGCATCTGTCGCAAATTTGTCAATTTTGTGTAATCAGTAATCACCTTATTCTAAATCTAAACAAACGTTTAGATTTAGTATGCATCGAAGCATACAGGTGAAATCCTAACATCTAATTCAGTCTATATCCAGACAAGCTAATCGTGTGCAGTCCAATATTTCCAGTCGAATACTTTTCACTAGTAAAATATGGAATCGAGTATTAATATAAATCCGATAATAATTTTACTTTCATTAATTTGATTCAACGCCTCGACCGAAAATTGCCACTTTCTATACAAACCTCAAACTCAGCCGCAGCCTAATTGACGAACACACGATTCCGCAACAATCTTCCACTTTCCCTTTTCAGCCCATCTTTCGATTGCGATCTAGGAAACCGCACCTTCCAAGATACTGCAAGCATTACTCATCGTTTATCTTAATTCAATTTATTATAGCTAAACACACATTGTTGCGTAACAAAAATGCTGTTGATGTGGTAACCTAACTCAAACAACTGCATTAAAAACTGAAATTGAATCCATAGGACGGCTTGAGCAAAGAAAGGTTCTCAGCATGATGTTATTTCTTTATAGAGCAGATACATTGAATTAAGGCGTCGAGTAGATTGACTTTCCACGACAGAAAAGCGTAGATTTTTTTGTCATTTGGGCTTTTTATGAAAATAAAAATCCTCAGATCGCAGCAATCAGCGGTCTTTACTCGGTAGCATCATTCCTTTGGAGTTCACATCTGTTTGTCAACAACGTTTGACATCTGATTATAATAACTCTTGATACTTACTTATACAGGGTGTTTCAGTTTATTGTAGCATAACTTTAAGATTCGATAGAACTTTTAAAATTAATGCATAAAGTCTATATAAACATGGGTCAAAAAATGCGTGGCTTCCGAAATACTGGGTGTTTAAATTTACTTTCTAAAGTAGTTTTTTTTTAAATATTTCGAACAATATTTGATGTATAATGCAACAGTGAAAATTGGTATACAAGGGTTTTTTGGTACGACAAAACGAACCATGGTTTTACTGTAGCCGCTAGAGGGCGCCCTCTACTGTACCTGTAGTGTATTAAAATGACCGAAAAAATTTTCTTAGTGCAATTTTTTGCTTTTTGAATATAAAAACTGATTCCTCGTACTTTTCAACATAAAAAAGCTCTCTTGTGAATTTTTGGTTATAGTTAGCCGTTTTTGAGATATTTCGATTTTTAAGGTTCGATGCATTTTTAATTATTTCTGATAAAATAACGTTAAAAAGTCAGTATTTCGATAATTTTTAGAAGTAGGCTGTGCCTGCAAATACTTTTGAAATTGAAAGCAGAATAAGATTAAGCGTCAATTAGTTGACAGTTAGTTTTGTTGTCTGTTGAAACCTGAAACTTTTTTTTGCAATTGCGAATGTACGAAATTTAGTTTCTTTTATCTGTTTTTTTTTGTTAGTTTTATAAAAATGGCATTTTTATTCTCCAATGAAGAAGTAGCGGATATTCATTTTGTGTATGGCTTTGTAAATGGAAACGCAGCAGAAGCAGCCAGAGAATACGCACGAAGATTTCCAAACTGACGACATCCAACTCGCTCAGCATTTGTAAGAGTGCATCGCCAAATAATTGAAAATGGTTTTGGAAATCTCCAAAGGGATCAAAACATAAATGTTCGTCAGCGCAGATTTACCCGTATGATTCTGCGTGAGTTTGATAGAGATTCGACCACAAGTGTTAGGAGAGTTTCTGGTGCCTTGGGAACTTCAACAAGCCATGTTCACCGTGTTCTTAGAAATGACCATAGACGTCCTTACCATTTGCAACCTGTGCAAGGACTACAGCCAGGGGACGGAGAACGAAGAATCACATTTTGTCAGTGGATTCTTGATAGAACTGATAATAATAAATAGTTTTTAAGTAACGTTTTATGGACCGATGAATCATGCTTCACTAGACGTGAAGTGGTAAATTTTCATAATCAACATATTTGGTCGCATGAAAGTCCGCATGCAGTTCGGGAAAGAAATTTTCAGCATGAATTTAGTGTGAACGTGTGGATTGGTATCTACCGTAATCGACTATTTGGACCCTACCTTTTGCTTGCAAGGTTAAATGCTGCGACCTTCTTGGAATTTTTGTCCAGCTTATTATTCGAGAATAGTTAGAAACTGGCTGGATGAAAATTATTAAATGGATCGGCCGTGGAGGACCAGTCGCCTGGCCTCCACGATCCCCTGACCTAAATCCATTAGATTTCTTTGTGTGGGGATTTCTAAAAGAAAAAGTGTACCAGACTCCCGTAACCACAAGAGATATGCTAATAGACAGAATCAGGAATGCATGTGATGGAATAAGGCCTTATTTGAATACACGTTCGATCATTCGTAGATGTGAATTGTGTATTGAACAATTGGGTTTACATTTCGAGCAACTACTTTAGATTTTGTATATTTGTCCTAACTATCCAATAGCATTTTAGTTGTAAATAATTAATTTAATTTGTTAAAAATAATATTGGAAAATTAAACAAATTAATATTCTGTTTTTTGTGTTTATTTGGAGTTAGGAATTATTGCTGTGTTTAAAAATACAATATAAACGATCATCTTAATTACTTGTAATGCCCAAATCGAAAATGTAAAAAAAAATATTATTTTCCCATAAATAATTAAAAATGCATTGAACCGTAAAAATCGAAATATCTCAAAAACGGCTAACTATAACGAAAACTCACAGGAGAGCTTTTTTATGTTGAAAAGTGCGAAGAATCAGCTTTTTTATTCAAAAAGCAAAAAATTGCACTAAGAAACAATTTTCGGTCATTTTAATACACTACAGGTACAGTAGAGAGCGCCCTCTAGCGGCTACAGTAAAACTATGCCCATGGTTCGTTTTGTCGTACCAAAAAACCCTTGTGTACCAATTTTCACTGTTATACATCAAATATTGTTCGAAATATTTAAAAAAAACTATTTTAGAGAGTAAATTTAAACACCATGTATTTCGGAAGCCACGCAGTTTTCGACCCATGTTTATATAGACTTCATGCATTAATTTTAAAAGTTCTATCGAATCTTAAAGTTATGCAACAATAAACTGAAACACCCTGTATACTTCATATACTATACTACATAATATTACCTCACGAAATCAAATAACTTCATAACATTACACTCCAAGCATAATGACTCTAGATACCTATGGTCCACTGTCAATGATATATTCAATAAGTCATCCTATTCAAAAAACAATATTAATAAAATAAAAACAAAAACAGGGTAGAAAACAGACAATATTCAGAAAATATGTGACGAGTTCATAGAATTTTTCACGAATATAGGAGAAAACTTGGCAAATCATATCAAAAAAATGATGATGTTCATCTGCGTGAAACCAGGCTGAATAATTCATTTGTATTAACTTTAGTAGACTGTCAGGATGTGTTCAATACCATTATGACTCTAAAAAATAAAAAAGCCCTGGAGTTGACGAAATTATAGAGCTGAACATCTAAAGATACTGGCCTAACAAATAACAGAGCCACTTGCTTATATCATTAACAAATCCTTTCAATCTGGACTACGAGTATTTCCATCAGCTTTCAAGACAGCAATCATCATACCTATCTATAGAGCTAATGATAATACGGATGTCACTAACTATCGGCCTATTTCACTTATATCAAGTTTTTGAGAAATTACTCCTTAATAAAATGATTAATTTTCTCAATAAATTCAAAATTTTAAATTCAAATCAATATGGTTTTATAGCGGGAAGATCTACAACAGATGGGGTATTAAGTATAGTAGATAAAATTACAGAAATATGGATGGAAAAGTACCATCGATATGCGTACTTGTGGATTTACAAAAAGCGTTTGACACAGTTAACCAAAATATAATTTTGGAAATCTTAGAAAGAATAGGTTTTCGTGGAAAGATGTATACTTTACTAGAAATTAATTATCAAGTAGACGGCAATCAGTAAAATTATTAAACTCGAATAGTAAAGAAATGTTTGTTAAATGTGGGTACAAGGTACAATTTTGGGTCCTCTGTTATTCAATATTTATTTAAACGATATATTCAAAATTAATGGTACTGGTAAAATAGTCAGTATTGCGGACGACACTGCTATAATCTATAAAGGTAAGGATTGGAACGACTAAATGACTTTGCAAAGTTATTCAGTAGCTTAATAACCGACAATTAACTACTAAAACCCATTTTTTACCATTTTCATCACTATCTAATCATCTACCACCTTCGCTTTAAGGTAAATGATAAAAATCTAAAAATCAATAGAGTTGATGATACAAAATATTTAGGAATTTATCTAGATCCCCTCTTGAAATGGGATGTACATATCTCTTACATACTAAAGAAAATTAGATTCATAGCCTATAAAATAAAATTTCTGAATATTGTCTACGAATAATATATCAAGCTTTAGTCGAGCCGCACATAACATATGGTATAGTAGTATGGGGTGCTGCATGCACGACATACCTTAACGATTTCGATGTGCTTCAAAGAACAATTTTAAAATCAATGTTTGGCAAATCAAAATTATACCCAACTAACGACTTATATAATGATGCGCAAGTATATGATACTAAACAACTTTACTTCTTACATACGTTCACTCATTATCACAAAATTATTAGTGAACGCGACATAATTAAACATAGTCATAACACCAGATTTACGCGCAAAAAATGTTCCTAAACCAAACAAACCTTTAATGAAGCGATGTCACCTATTTTAGCTCCAAAATTGTTACGAACTTTTACAGAATAATTTAAAACAATTACGCAATACATTACGTTTCAAAAAAAATAAAAAAAAATTATTAACACGATTTGGAAAAATCACATTAATAGAAATATACAAATATTACACAATAAATGCTCTATCATGCTTACCAATAATTTTTCTTCTCTTTATTCTTTTTTTATCTTTTGCAATTCAACATGCATACGATCCATGCACAGGCATTGTCCTCCTATGGATATATTATATTTATTTACTCGTTTCATGTTCCCTGTACTTTAGAGTAAATAAATATTATTATTATTTTTATTATTATTATTATATGCAGACTATAACAAAACTTTGGAACGCATCAAATATCTGACGAACGGTGTTCAAAACCCTGGCGGATCCGTTGATGATATCCGCGATGTTGCCATATCTACAGTTTTTGAGAAACTGATAGCAACTTTTGTTTTTCTTATGGAACGGTACACATTTTATTCGATATTGGTATACATAGATAGACCTCATAACAATAAAAGGTATTTTTTTCACCTAAGCAATGACCGATATGGGCAATAATTTCCTGTCATTACTGACGTTGGAAAGTCCATTAAGTTTTGTTAGTAGAGTAGAACTAAAACCCAGAGGATAAAAATTACTTTTGATACCGGTCATTGCATAGGTTAAAAAATACCTATTGTTGTTTAAATATTAATGTTTTACCGCAAATATTTCGAAAAATATGAGGTCTACGTCAAAGTATGGTCAACAAAACGTATTCAGAATTTCTCGTAGAATAAAAATAACGAATAAAATGTATAGCATTCCATTAGAAAACCCCCCTTCCCCCCTTTTTTTACTCCTAAACATTTTTTTAAAAACATTTTTAAAAAAGTTATTAGGATCATCTGAAACGTCATAAAATGAAGTTAAGCGATTTTTTCGTTTTTGCCATTTGTCTCCACCACCACTGCACCGTTTTGGTATAATGGACTACAAAGATACCCACAGGAAATCACAAACGAGGACATTTATATGTATATGGTTAAGCTTGATTACCATTCATGGTTAGACTTTATGGATTTTTTGAAATTTATTAGACCGCTATGGAATGCTCAGAAGGCATCATTTCCCTGCTCCAAATAAAGCTTCGCGATACTTTAGAAGTTTTTGTTGTCATACTCGTAATCAGCGTTCCAAATTACCCCTATATACCAAGAGGCACAAAGAGGAAAATTTTCTGAAGCTTTGAAGGCGTGTATGTTTTTCGATGAGATCATTGCGATGACACCAACAATTTCATGGTAACCAAATTCATAATATAATCAGCGTCTCGAGTTAGCTCATTATAATGTACGAGTTTTGTTTACTTACGGAAGATGGAAATTTCCAAAAGTTCATAAGTTCATAAATGCCGCAGACTGGCGCAAAGGTAGTACCCACTCTATGCCTACATGCACTTGTCACCTTCTTCGAATACCTAAAATTATATAAGTAATTTTCATCAATTAGCGAGTGGTATACAATTCGCAATATGAAAGCGCGTTTTTTCTCTAGCATATATTGTTTATTGTATCAATGCCTAACACTAATTATTAAAATAATTGTTAATTCTAGGTTCGTGATATTGATGACCGCGGAAATGGTCAACTTCGTAGCTGATAATACACTTGCGGTTTTTAGTTATTGACCAGTAGAACTCAAATCAAATTTTAGGAGAAAGTTATTATTCGGCAACGCATACATGATTACTACATCTTTTTTTGAAGTAGAAGTATTACCCATGAAATCTATTTGAACTATCATTTCCATTTTGTCAAGCTGCGCAATATTACCTAACACTCTCATAAGAACATAGATGTCAATGAAAATTACACAACCATTGAAATACACGACTTTATGATGTAATTGTTTTGAGGAAGCCGCTATAGAAAATGTGGAGAAAGATGAGGATGTAGAAAAGAAAAGTGGCTATCGTTGCTTAGTAAAAGCACTGACTAACATATTCGACCTGGCAGACAGACAAACTTATACCATATTTCCATGTCCAAAAAATTATCAGAGATGACATGAGATACAGTAGCGTCATATACGGGAATTTGTCACAGTTATTTCTCGTCTTCGCACTCATTAGACATCTACTATGAGAAGGTTAATGTCGCACAAATGGCGACAACTATACCTGTACATACAGGGTGGCGCATCGAAAACGAAACAGACGCATTTAATGGCAGCTCAGTTCTTTTTTGGAAATACGCTCAGACCCATCGATTTTGTTTTCGAGGGGGACACGAGTTTGGCAAAAAATCACGTTAACACGTGCAGCCCCCTGGGCGGGGGTGACCACCCCAAAATTTTAAATAGAAAAGGAGGTCGAGTGATACCTTATTTTTTAAAGGTCTTTCAATTCCCTTTATAATGATGTAAAATACATGAGCTTCAGTTCAGTAGCTTTGAAGATTTGTTGATTTAAAGCTTAAAGTAGACTTTAATAGGTACATCAGATCAGTTTGTACTACTTTCAGAAGAAATTTGATTAAAAGAATTCACTTAATAAGTAAAAAAAAATCTTTATTATTGCATGGAGAGTCATGGTGGCCATTTTCAACATATACTTGCCTAACGGGTCAGTTCATTCTTCATTTTTAAATTAGACTTTGCTGCCAAATGTATTGATCTCCACTAATGATGACGTATTAGTCTTATTTAAGCTTTAAATCAATAAATCTTCAAAACTACTGAACTGAAGTACATTAATTTTATATCATTATGGGAATTGAAAGACTTTTAAAATAAGGTATCACTCGACCCCCCTTTCCATTTAAGATTTTGGGGGTTGCCTCACCCTCGCTTAGGAGGCTGCACGTACTAACGTGATTTTTTGCCAAACTTGTGTCCCACTCGAAAACAAAATCGATGGGTCTGAGCGTTTTTCCAAAAAAACTGAGCTGCCAGTAAATGCGTCTGTTTCGTTTTCGATGCGCCACCCTGTATTAGCAACTATATGGTCACAATTCAACATCTCTATTTAAAAGATCGTACATAGTATATACTGCTATTAAGCTATACAACGCGTTGACTACCGAGTTCACTCACTACTCTATAAAGAATTTCAAAAAAAAATTCATTGATTTTATCGCCCAGTAAGTAGTCCTTGGCCATGAATCGGGACTCGTTACAGTTTTTTTTCTTTTTAGCTTTTATTGGAATTAGAAAATTTGCATAAATATTTGTTGGGTTAAGCTGGAAAGCAAAGCGCTTTTTTAGCGGCACTTCGCCTTTTTATTTTTTGTATAAATACATCCGAATTATTATTATTATTTCTTGGCGAATATTTTGTTTCAATTCGTCGTTTTTTAATTGTTATTAAAGACTCTACCCTTGAGATATAGTTTTAGGAACACATCGGGAAGAGGCGAGTTACGGCTTCGTAGTGGCCACTCAATATCACCCCTCTTCTACATCACTTTTTCAGGCACCATCCTAATGAAACCACGTTATAACGTATGCTCCCAATTTGTATTTTCAGCAGTTTTGATTCTCTGGATGGCTCGTGCATTTTTGCTTATAGAAGCATTGGAAAGCGAAAGAATGCACGTTCAAAGACGGCAAACTTCTCGCCTACGGCGTGTTTTCAGTATCTATGACTTGAAGTTCATAATGATTATCAAATAAGCTTACTTGCACCTTCCTACCACGGTATAGAAACATATTGGTTTTAGGTATTAGCAGCACTTCTGGTGCTGGCCGCTGGTTCCTGCCAGAAACATATTACATATTGGCATGGGTTATTTACATGGGCTCAGTCAACCTAGTGTATCCAAAGTACTAAGGAAAGTGGTGGATGCATTTAATCATCCAGACATTCTATCTAAGCATATTTACTTCCCTCAAACACTGTAAGAGAGGGTAGTAATTATATTGCCATGCATATTAAGAAAGTGGGATTGCATATCAAAATTGTATGGTGGATCATTAAATGAGAAACTAATGAGTTCAGCTACATCAAAAATTTTCAACACGTGGAAGTTTACTTTACCTGATAAAAATTCCATCCCTGTGGAAGTTGAAATTTCCTATTAACAAGAGTAATCAGTCAATATTCATCGATCTAAGATCAATACCTCAGAGTCATTATCTGTAATATTAACAATACAGCAACAAATCTGAGTCTTAATATTTCACATATTTTAGGCAACATACCGATTTCAGCACTAATATTTACTTTTTTGCTTTAGTTGTAATTATTATTATATGCCTGCTTGAAGATGAGTATTAATGAAAGATATTTTTTCACAGGTGACTCTGGTCATCCATTAAGAATCAGTCTTACCAGAAATACCATATGGTGATGCACAGAAGTATTAAAATTTTTATTATCTACTGTATCGAACATTTTAAATTTCCATGAAATAATATTCATTGTCATATGCTTATGCTTAATGAAAGTTCTGCTTTAAAAAGGTTTTATCAACCACTGTAAAGAAAGTGTTAATGTTTATAGAATTAGTTTTCTAGGAAGGTTTATTTTCATATTCAACAATATCTCTTTTAGAGGATTTGGAACAAGCCTAAAAGTACGCTTTGAGTGAAGATCAAGAGAAATTTTTAAAATATAGTTATAAAACCGCTGACCTTCTTTTTGAAATAGAACCCACATTTTTTTATCAATTTAAGCATTAATGGTACTAAATACAATCGTAAAAATTTCAAAAAAAAACTCGGTGTTCCTTAATCACTCAAACAATCTAGAACTTCGCCGCTTGTGAAGATTAGTACAAATCGCTAAATGTATTTCTAATGGCGACCAATACTCTTTAGAAAATGTATCAAAAGCATTTCTACAAATATAATTTTTTTAATGACACTCCTATTTACGTTTTACCGTATTAAGAGTTATAACTAATTTATGGATTGGAGGTGCCATTACAAAAATATGTCAGTGATTTTTATGAAATAGCGCACTGTTACACAACAGCAATAGGAATAATATAGTAAATTGATTTGTGCAAATATCTTTTATTAAAATGACAAAGGTTAGGTCGCACAAGTAAGCAATAATCATAAACATACTTTATCCTTTCTGAATTTCAATCAGGTTTGAAGGTTTGAGATGCTTGACCAAATTTCTTGTGAAATTTTTTAAGTTGCATTAATGCTGTCTCTGCCTGCATACAACTGGCTTCTGCGCACTGCATAGCTATTTGTAATTCTATATCTAGTGGTGGCTCAACAGCTGAAGATGAAGAAGTTGGTTCTGAAAATCAAAAAGCTTTTAATTAATGTCTGAAGTTATGAAGCAATACCAAGTAGAAACTGAATTCATATGCATTTTTTCATTCTACAGCAAGATTATCACTAGTGAAAAATCAAATTAAAAATTAGATTTTTTTCCATTTGAAGCAGAACTTTGTACTTATTTTTATCTTGTGATCAGGTGTTCGAAGATGATTTGGAGTACCAGGAAGTAAAATCAAATTAAATGTGGTTTAATTAAGTGGGCAATAGAGATAGAGAATATAAACTGATTTTTCATTAATTAATATTAATCCCCTTTAAATTTATCCAGGAGTTATCTACTTACACTAAATGGAATTTGAAGTTCAGTATCTCCAAATACTTCTGTTGTTCCCGATATGGCCATATCTACTTCAGATAAGTTATCAACATTAGCACCCTCCACCAGTACCTGTAGCATCCTGCCTATATTGTGCAGCTCTAGATTGTATCCTATGTTTAAGGTCTATCCAATACTGCAAAAAAGGATTATTGTATTAGTATTTGAATAAAACCATATGGAACATGGAACAAAACGCCTTATTATAACCTACAGTACTAATTCAAGAAAATTACCCATGGAATCTGTGTAAACTACGTTTGCAAATATTAAAAGATGGTAGCAACTATTTGGAAAAATACAAATACATTGAATTAAACAAACTATTTTCCGCTTTTTGAATGAATGGACATACGTACATGTTTTTTGAAAATAAACATACACACATACATCTGAGTACAAAAGAGTTTCATATAAAGTCTAGTGCAATAAAAATTGAATTACTGCAAAAATGGTTAAACGTCATCGTTTCTCAAGTTACTTAAATAAAAAAGTTTTTGATAAAATATTGTGAAAACGTAGTCTTTGGAAACACTTGTGATATTACACTGTTAAAGATACTTTTCTATTAATCAACATTGCATTTTTTCTTCTAGAAAAGGTTCTACAACTTTTTTGAATGTATCTAATGAAAAGAGGGTAGAACAGAATAATGAACATAGCAAAAGGTTGTAATCTTATGATAAAAAATAAGATGCAGCACAATTATAAAAATTATGAATCAGGGATGACAAAAGGATGAATAACAAAATGTAACATAAACTCAACCTTCTTCAGCATTGTCCATTTTTTGTAGCTCCAGATCCATGAGTATTCAGACATATCGCTAATTCGTCCCACTTTCTATTAATTGTCTCCTTTGATCTCCCTCCAAGCCCAACACTGTCCTTAGCTAAATTAGGATGAATTTCTGCAAAGACAAGTAGCTAATCGATTTGCAATGTTGAGTCTATATTCCATTTTGAAAAATTAACTCAAACATCTCATAGTCCAGTCATCTAGAACTATATAGGTAAGTGTCAGCAAGTGCTGATTGAGTGAGAAACATCTGGCACTTGTCAATATGCTGTTTTCACCCTCGCGTTATTTTGCATCGCTCTTTCTGTCTTGATATAAGTCTTCAAGGATAATCTATGTGACAAATGTCGTGTGTATATATTAAGTGTGTATCAAGGGTCCACTCTTGACTTATGTAAATCCATACATCTGCGGCTCACACAGACATTCATTTTCAAGAACAGACCATCGTATTATATACTTACGTGTCAATTTTCAACAAAGCTAGGTCCCATAGTTAATTTTAAATTCACAATCACGATCCACAATGTATTTATCATTTTTAGATTTATGAACACGACGATTGTTTACCATCGTATGTCAGTTCAATTCCACCGGTTGCTACTCGATTGCTAGTGGTGCTGTTTCGGTCGCAAAAACTGCATTCAATGACAGTTGGGCAACCGCTTGCGAATACGAATTTTTCGGTCGGTCAACAATCGGTCGCAAATCGGTTGGTGGTCGGTTGCTCACCAATCAGAGTTGGAAATTTTTACGTAATAAGCCTGCGGATTTTTTGGTGGGTTAAGGCATTTTCAGAGGGGAGACAGTCGATTAAAGATGAACCACAAAGCGGAGGCCTTGATCTTCGGAAACCGATAAAAATATCGGGGATCTTATGCGTTTAGATCATCGCTTGACAGAATGATCAGGAAAAAGTTAACTTTGACTCACACCACCGTTCATGTAAGTTCAAACATCTAGAACAACTGTGACTTTTTCTCTTCCCAAAATTAAAGCATCACCTCGTTTTGGGACAGTCTAAAACATTCAAATGGCTGTTACCGACCAGCTGAAGGCTATTCCGGTATCGGAGCTCCAGTACCCCTAGAAAAACCTCCTCCAGCTCTGCATGGCAGGGTGAAAATATAAAATTGTAATTATATTTGAATAAGAAAATTAAAAAAGAATCAGTCTCATTAGTTTACAGACCTCGTAAACTCTGAAATCCATATTTTATTCAAGATAGATGTCGCTCAGTGACATGAAAAAATGCATGAATCCCGTAGTTGGATGATACCACTCTCTAGCGTTTCCGCTCGCGTTTCGGGATTTTATTTAAAAAGCAAAAGTGTACTTGATAATGGTCCACCCTGTACTTTCTGCTCTATATATATATATATATATATATATATAATATATATCTTCATTGTATGTTAAATACCCTGTATTGTATAGTTTTTGTTAGATATGACTGATTTTGAGTATTTCGTTCCAGATTCCACCCAAAGGTCCACGGTGTAATGAACAATTGTGATCATACGCTCCAATGCCGGCGATGATCCAAAAGAGTAGCGCCATGCCCACAACTGCTGGTGGTCACCACCACCAAGATGGGTACTTCTACTACGGTTCTTTTTCGGTAATGTCCAGCGGACAAGTGTCACCAAGTGATACCTTAGACTCGGGCACCTGCAGCGATCTCGATGCTGGAGGTGGCGGACATACTCCGCCAAAGAATAAGACCACCGTCACTAAGAATGGAGTTTCAGTTACGTTTATTGGTAAGTTATTATAAATGTGTCCTGATAGGTAGACCCAATATACAAAGATATTGAGGCTGCAGCCACAATGTACAAGAAATTCAGGCCAGAAATTTTGTTCTTTGTTCATGACTAGCTTTCGAAAATATTTGTTTTCTTCATCGGGACGCAAACATTGAGATCCTCTTTCGAGACATGCGATCCAAAAACAGAGTACTACAGCATTGGGCAACATCACTAACGCACAGGTCACAAAAAAATATTGATCAACATGAATAGGTTAGGAAATGGGGAGATTTCGTATAAGAAAATCCTACAGTGTGGGTGACAGTAAATTTTCTTGGTGGGATCTTTAGATTATTGCTCCCTCATGATAAGCTCAAATTGGCGATATAATAGAGCTGGAGCGTTTGCGCTATTTTGATAAACGCCTTTGATCGAAAACCTCGGAAACCATCTGTCCTATTTAAAAAAAATAATGGAAACAAATCGGTAGGAAAGTAAATTATTAATCATTTTACTTCTATAAATATTTCTCGTATAGTTAACACATTATGAGAAATTAAAGGATAAATATACATGTAACGAAATTTCTGCTTATAATGGCTAAACTAACAATTAAGAGTATAAAATGCTACGTTGTTTTGTAGGCAATAAAATTAGCTACAAGGTCTTTTGCCTTTTCCCGAGACCATGATGGTTCTTGAAGTATAGTAACATTTCACGTGGTAACAATTTCATAATTATCAATCATAGTAGTATAATCATATTAGACGAAAATACCCCTGGTTTGCGAAATAATTGTAAAGTCTGTTTTTATTGTTGCAAGCTGTTCAAGGGGGTATACAAAACATGGATGCATAAAATGGATACACCAATTTTTGTGGGAAAACTTTTTGTTCGACAACAAAGAACAAAATGAGACCACACATGAAAAGATCCGACTAATAGCAAAAAAGTTATGGCCAAAAACCGAGGCAAACTGCACGTTTTGGCACTTTTTAATGCGACGATGGTTCCTCGCAGATATTTGAAATTCTTCAAATTCGTACGATTCGTAGATAATTTTAAATAACTGCAACAAAATTGGAGTAGATTGGTCAAGTAGTTATTGAGATTTTCTAATTGTTTATCCCAAAACACGTGTATTCCGGCCAGCACTACTGGTTTATTGAGTAATATACAGGGCTACTTCAAAGGGCATTTTATAGCAAAATATACTAGTTGACCTTTTCTATATGAATCGCAAACCATTCCGTAAGATAAATGTTATTCTTATGCAAAACAGGATAGGTTACGTTTTTTCTTCTAAACAAATTCAAACATTCCTTATTTGTGAGTAATTCGCAACAACAGATGATAGATACATCCGCTTTCTTTTAAAATGCATATAGTAACGTATATTTTTCGAATATCGTAGCGCATTTGTTCAATTACTCTTTGAACGAAGCCTGTATATTGCTCAATAAACTAGTAGTGATAGCCGGAAAACAGCAGTTAGAAATTCTCAAAAACTACTTGACCAATCTACTCCAATATTGTTGTGGTTATTTAGAAGTATGTAGGTATCCTATGGAGTTGAAGAGTTGCAAGTGGCTGCGTGAAATTGTCGTCGCATTAGCAACAAGAGCCATAACCTGCATTTTGGTTCGGTTTTCGGCCATGACTTTTTAACTATTACGTGTGGTCTCATTCTGTTTGTCTTATAAATACCAAAAATCTTATTTGAAGAGTCTTTCGGTTCCTGACAACACACGATTGAATCCCAAAAAACACGTTTTCCCATTCTTTGTTGTCGAATAAAGTTTTCTCACAAAAATTGGTGTACCCATTTTATGCGTCCATGTTTTGTATATCCCCCTTGCATCCATAAAACCAGCCTTTACAATTATTTTGGGAAAATTTACTAATATGATTACACTAAATGAATGATGACTATAACCAGTGCAATTTGATTTCTGCTTTGAGCTCTTCTTAAAAATGTCTGCGTATCTAGCCTAGTCGGTTCTGATATTTTTTGCCTCCGGAGTCTCGTTCCCCCCCCCCTCTCCTTGCTCTAATCGACATCTTTATATAGCATTTTTAAAATTCTTCTGAAAAGCCACATTTCAGAAGATTATAGCCTCCCCATGAAATGTATACCCCTAGGAAATGAAAAACTACTGATCCGAGGTACAGTTTCTATTTCGATGTTTGACGTCTCCAGGTTGGTCCACGCGATATCGCAATAGGAACTGCTTGCATGGTATTCCATTAAGAACCATGTGAACAATTTTCGTCACATCTCGCGTGGAACGCAACAAAAAAAGAAGCAACCGTAGGGCAAATGATACATTTGGAGATCGCAGCGTTATCAGATGGGTGGAAACTGGAAACTGGAAAAAACTAAAAGTATAGAGTCAAATCAAAATGATCATCTTCGATGTAATTACAAAGACTTTTTGGTCATTTGTAACTTTATAGAATGTTAATGACTGTGCCCAATTGTGAAGAATAAATCAAGTCTATAAAATTCCTTTCTAGCTTATTATTACTTATTGCACAATAATATTCCTACGTATGTCCTCATGAAAATGCCAAAAAAATGTATCAAAATGCCTGCAGCAGTAACATTAGTAGTTTGATACACAATTACGCCTCGTTATGTGCCATTAAAGCATTAACATTTCATCAGCTCCATTGAGATATCCTTGTACAAATCACTACACCTTTTCATTTCTACTTATTATCCGGCAGAAGGATAACATGCAAACTTAATATTCAATTCAGCAAACGCTTTTTCCCCTAGGCTATGATTCCACTTGTTTCAAAATTGCACGTGATCGAGATAATACACGTTTATATCCACGCTTATTTAGAAAAATAACTGGACATGCCAGTAACTGCGCCGTAACATTCCCTTAAAGATCGCAACCTTGATGTCTGAGTTTAAATTCTAATAGTCTAGGTAACAACATCAGCATTTAAAGGCAACAGCATTTCAACCAAAAACCACTGAATAAACACTATTTCTTCAAGTTGAGAAGAAAAGCGTCACCCTTAATCCAAGCTGTCTGAAAAAAGATAGATTTTGATTATTGCTCTAGCAGTCCATGTCTGTCGTTGCTAGTTTTTGTTCAGGATAGAAAGTTCTAAAGCATTTCCCTATAAGCAAGACTTAAATGATGTGGGCATCCTAACCACAAACAGTGGATATAAATCGGAGACTGAGGACATATGTCTATATATGCCTAATAGAGTAGGCGTTCCGTACAAAACAAGTGGCGTGTGTCTTTTTTGCTCTTCAAAACGTTCCCACGTAGAGATTACTTTTCTTACAACGCTTTTAACAGCTAGCAACTACACTTCAAACTGGTTGACTAGGCATGTAATCCTAACCTAGTTTTGTTTTATGATCCATGATGACATTACAGGATGAATACCTAATATTGTAAGTTCTCCACTATAAAGCTTGCCAGCCGTTCTTTGCGTTTGCCGTCCAAAAAGTTCTTTGCGTTATATAATATATGTATATATATGCTATTTTAAGTATGACCTTTTTCATTTAATCTGAGATACCTTGTAGATAATACCAAAACATGAAGAGACGAAATTTGAAATATATTGTGGCGTTACTTTTCAGCAACATTTTTTTTTTCAGCATACTCCTGTCAGTCCTACTACTACCATAAAAGAAATATGGTGTTTTCCATTCGTTTTCCGTTTTTCATCGTTTCACTTTATCCCAATTAGTAAACAATACGTACCGTATATTTTGGGTTTCTTATAATGATGAGAAAGTTATGACTTGTATCAAATATAGCAATTATTTGTGTGACTGCTCATGCTTTTATTACAAGATTAGTTAACTGTTCAGTAGGTTGGAAAAAAAGATCTGAACCGTACTCAGGATAGGTTTTGGGATCATAGTGATGATTCTCTTAGTCCTACGATAGTGGTGTATTAAGTTTCCGGCCTTTGAATAATTCTTCTAAAACCACCATCTGTTAGTTCAAGGATACTTTAATCATCGTTTAAAAGACTGATAATGAATTAGACGATATTTAACCTCCAAAAACTGAACGTTTAAGTTAAACACAGTTTACAAAATTTTTAACGGTGTTTAACTACTTATGCAACAAAAATTATCACATTAAACTAGCTTTTCATCTAAACTAAGGTTAAATAGTATTGATGCAATAGGCCATAAGTTTTTATTCTTGTTTTATTGTCTGTTTTTTAACAAAATTTTGAAAACAAAAGGACATTATTTATTTTGTGTTTTACGAGACAAATGTAGTACTGTTTCAGTTTTCTTTGCCTAAGTCTTAATAATATCTGATAAAGACTGATTATTACATATTACATACAGTTTGTTTTATTTTTCTGTAATAAAATCCTATTATTATTAATATTAATTGATAAAGACTAAGTTTGTTTTTTCTTGGAGATACCTCCCAACCCTTCATATCATACTCCTCAGTTGGAAGTTTCGATTTCATTTAATGTCGAAACTATAAAATTGGACCGAAATTTCGGTTTTGGTTTCGACTGCGGCTGAAATACTAGTTTCGATCGGAAACATAGATATTTCTCAACTTCTAGGTATTCACGAGAAGACGTGTCGATATCTAATCTAAGTGCTGAGGGAAGGAAACACCATTCCCCTAGAGTTGGAAGTCCCTTCTAGACTAGCTACCCAGAAAAGACTGTCAGAATGTTCAATCAATTTTCTAACATTAGCAATGTTGGTTTTTGTATTGCTGTTCGAGGTTGGTAAAAAATGCTACAGGTTGCCTCCACTACTAAATTATCACTGTTTCAAGCAATATTTTCTCTGCACTTTCGTTCATTTGATGCCTGTACTATAATACATATCTGCATAGCTAACGATCTGTTACTTATAATAATTTCAAATTAACGACTTATCGCAAAGTGAGTGTAATCCTCCACTTTAAGACCGTTAAGGACCGCATTCTTAATTAGTTATCCGTTTTTTAATAAGAAAAGTATCCATTGACAACAACTAGCATGAAAGACTACACTGATCTGTCTTAGATAACATAACGCGTAAATTTTCAATCATAACCCCAGCAACTGTGATGTGATTTGAAATGAGCAATTCTATTTAAACATTTATTATTTGTTCTCTAATAAAGTTGTTTGGTGAACGAGTCATCCTCTTATACTCAAACGTATGGTATCAATAATAAAACATAACAGAGAACAAATAGTAGATATAGCTATACAATAACTAGAAAGCGCGAATGCAAATAAACTTCTCCCCTAATTCTTTGCGGTTCACTGGTCTGCTGCAATCCATACTTAGTCAATGTACTACGATCCTGATGGTATTCTGGCATTACCACGATAGTCTCGTTAGTAGATAGGCACCATTGAGACCAGTATTGCCATTTATACTACATATGTTGACCACAAAACACTTGTGGTAACATGTTGCATCATATTTGAAGGGTCGTTTCATATTTACTAGTACCAGTTCAGTATATAATAATAAAAAGATAAATCTAGCCCAAAGGATTAATTCATCGGAGACTGGTATCGCCAGCAACTGCAGTTGTCATTAAAACCCGGCTAATAAGGTTGACCTAGGTAGGATAAATAGGAGAGAAGCTGTTTATACTAGAGTGAAAATATTTTACCTGGATTTTTGACCATAGGAGCAATGACGTAATCAATGCGATCTTAGTCTAAATTATTTTGATGAAAGTTCGCAATCTAGGCAGTTAAAACTCCCTCTGGTATGCTGTCTGTCCACTTGTTAGTGTGGGAAAAACATAGTTTAGGTATGAATTTTCTCCACATAGTAGTTGGTTCCACCGTTAATGACTGAAGACCGGCGATATTTACCTTGACCACGACAATCACCTTACGCTCAACGCATTCTTCGTGAAAGTCACCTGACGATTTTATTATTGCAGTGTACTGTAACATTAGCCTCAATTTCCTCAGTATGTGTTCATCTTTAATAGTACGACAATGTTTTTCTATCAACTGTATTCTTGTCTGAATGTATTGATGTTACATGTTTTGAACACTTCCACTTCTTATCTACGAGCCCCTTCCCACTTCAGTTGGCCCACTTCAAGATTTGTACCAAAATATGCCTTTATAAACTAAACATGACGAAACTATTTACTTCTAAAACAATTTATTTTCTCAAAAACATTTTAGATACACTCTAGTCATAAAAAATACATATTTGAAATCACTTAGACCTATAACTAATAGAACATCTGAACAAGTAAACAATGTGCGAATAAATGCGTGAAGTTAACAAAGCATCAATTGAAAGATTACCATTGGGTAACATCACCTTTATTTTTTATTACGGCTGAAATTCTTTTGGGCATAGTTTAACCAAATTTTGGTAAAAATTTGGTGTAAAACAATCCCATATTTCCTGAAGGTTTTGTCTCAGTTCGGTGATTGTACGAGCAGGTTGTTGTCGTAGAACCTTTTTCATCTCGTGCCACAAAGTTTCAATAGGTGACAGATCTGGACTGCTAGAAACCCATTTCAAAAGTGGTACCAGCGCCACCTTCAACTAACTTAGTTGAAGGTGGCGCTGGTGGTACATTATTTTCTTCCATCCATTTTATAGCCTTTTTTGAGGTATGGCACGCTGCACCATCTTGCTGAAACACAAAATCTTGGCCGGATGTCAAACATTCTTCCATCACTGGTAAAAACGATTCTTCTAAAATTGCCAAATATTTGTTTATATCCACATTTCCATGAATAAAATGAAGTTTTCCTACTCCTTTTGATGACGTACTGCCCCAGACCATAATGGATGCTGGAAATTTCAGTTTTCTCTTCAGACAGTCAACATGGAATGCTTCATTTTTTGCGAATAACTCTACTGCGACTGTCACCATCACAAACTTCGAATCGGGCCTCATCACTCCATTGTATTGCACACCATTGTTGAGGTATCCATTGTCTATGTTCTTCAGCACATCTAAGCCAATTTTTCTTTCGCAGTGGAGTTAATAGTGGCTTTTCTTTAGCCTATAAACAAGTTGTGCAACTTTAGGGTTTTTACTTCACTTTTTTATAAGAAAACTTACCTTGCAAGTGCTAAATCCCAGTTTGTGGGCCTCGAAAGTCTCCTTCCAACAGCGTCACTCCACAGAGCACTTAATTGTAAATAATTGGCATGCCTGTTTTTCACGATTATTCTTCTTAATGCTCTTCGATCGGCATTTGTGATATTACTTTGACACTGTACCGCGATAAGTCTAACAAAGTTGCAATTTCTGAGTTTGATTTCCCAGAATTAAAAAATTTAATTATCAGTAACCGAATTTTCTCACTAATAACCTTTCCTCTACCCATTTTGAAAACCTTAACTACCCAAGACTATTTTAAACGTATTCTGACAGGTGTGATTAATAAAAACAATTGTCATGGCTTTTATTTTTCACAGCCACCTATGCGTTGTAAACTTATTTTGCATTGAAATGAAAATAGGTTGATATGCTATAATTGCAACACGTGTTATTTTTATGCTGCAAATTTGATTAGGGAGTGATAAAGTTGGTGTTTCCTACTATATATTATCAAAATATTCATTGTTAATATTTTAAACCTATACCACCCTGCTACATTTTAATTATTTGTGTTCGATAAGAAAAAAACTAAGATTTCAATAGTTTGGCCGACTGACGTGGGAAGGGGCTCGTATGATGCTAAGTTTTTTGAAATGTTAGTATTTCTCTGTGTAATCATTTGCTAAACTCTGACACTCCTGCGCGTTGTGAAGATGAATAAGTCACGCGTCATAAAAATGAATGAAACAAATAAATGCATGATTCGAATTAAAGACTCAAGAACACAAGAAATTTCTGAACGACACTAGGAATATTAAACAGGAACCAACCCAACGAATAGTTACAAGAATGATCTGGAAAATACCTGTATCAAAGACCTTGCCTGTATGATATCACGTATGACGGAAACTTCAAGCCTCAACTTCATGTCGAATATGGTTTTGAAGCAGTGGATTACAACCTCTGTAAAATTTCATTTGGTAGCCAAAAAGTGAAGTGCAAATGTTTAGATTGCGTTGCGGTGTTTTATATGTGTGTATCAATTACTCAAAAGTACAACAAGACCGTTCAGCTACCAGCTGTCATGAAGAAGTACCACACAGTAGTAATCTTCCCCTTAAACATGTTTGATATCTGGGTAGCCAGACGTGACAGACTAACAGACCGACGAGACTTTTAACTAAGAGCAAAGGTCCACCGGACCGCTCTGACGAATAATGACGAATAGTAGTAGTAGTAATCTTGAATCTTCTGCAAAAAATCTATAGAAAGAAGGATGGAGGTGAAAAACAATTCGAACACAAGTCAGCTTCATAGTTGTGGCTCCTATCTGAAGACCTCCATTTAGATTCCTACGTATGCATACGTACAGATCAGTTAATTACCATGCCTAGTATAATCCGTCTCATTACTGGGTAAACAGCAGCCCATTTACACTCACTCACATACTTGGCAAAACTGTCAGCAGTGAGTCTTTCGCCGAGCGTCAATTCTGTCTCTAGTAATTAATCTATCTACTACATACGACTAGATGATTAGAATTATTCTCCTTGTCACCGCAATACACGCAGTTTGAGTAATCTCTCTTTTCTACTCCCTTCAGGTAGCTGTCAAAACAGCCTGTGAGGAACTGTGCAGTAAAGCAGTCCATCTGCACAGCTCCCTTGCCAATTCAGGTTCTGTTATCTGGAATCAACCTCCGAGTCCACCCTCCATTCCCTGTTGCATCCCACCTCTCCTGACACCTAGCAAAAAGCGCCTCCATTCATCGTCTTTAGCTTCGGCGCCCTTTCCTTGACTGAAGACCTCTTTGATATTACCAGTATATACAGAATCTGATCCTTAGATGTACATCAGGTTTGTCATGCAAGCTGTGACCTGTCTCATGCATTTCGAATCTTTATAGTAATATGTGTATTGTATTTGGTAGTGGTTATAAAGAATATTATTTATCATTGTGACTCCTTTGACTGGTCTAAAAGCTATCTTTAATGAGCAACCATGCAGCGCCTGTCGACTGTGTCAATGTAGAAAGTACACTAATAACGCTTATGGTCTCACTTTAATTCCTCATTTGTCTCATGTGTATCTGGATTATAGCTATTAATTCTGTTGTCACTTATAACGCAATATTGTAATTTCATAATTGTCTTGAAGAGTTTGTTTGTGAGAAAGTCGTGCATACCTCAAGCTGTTTCAACTGCATTCTGCATTCTGCATGGTGATCAAAAGTCAAAAAACCGATCATCTGATGCTTTACAGTATTATGGCTAAAAATTATAGGATCGTGGTTTTAATAATAGTCTTTAAAATCCGAATCCTGAACAACTTGAAATTATTTCTTTCGAAGAGAACTATCGGAATCTCTTAGTTATGGTAATGAGTTGATCAACGCTTAGGATCAATAAATTAAATTTTATTTCATATTAACGGAAAACTACGGAGACTAGCAAACCTCGATACTTGTTACATTCAGACATCTAGGTCACAAGGGCATTGGTAGGACTTAGGTCCAAATATTAGCCAACCAAGGCGTGACACCCGCCTCACAGCCTCTGCGTGTCTCAGACGGATCCTTCTTTAGAAAACAAGACCCAGAACGGGGTACGTTAACGTTCGTGCCCTGGAATCAGTGTCATCTCCGATTACAAGCTTAGATCTGCTTCAAAAATGCACTACTGCTCTTTAGAGATCAGCATGATCCGAAGAGCGGGGTTCCAGACACAGTAGAGTATTAGGTAATGAAAGAGCATATCATCTGGCTAGGTTGGATCTTGCATCGGTCGCTAGTCTAGGCTAAGGTCCGTATCGTCAGTCGTCCCTACAATTGTAGGGCGCCTTTATGGCCTCCTTGATTGTCATACTCTTTTCTCTCCTTCAAAAATTTCTAGATTACACTCGTCCCGTGTCAGCGTCAGCGCTCTCCTATTGTTAAGATATGTTTTCCTTTTAAATTGTAGGAAATTTCAGGCTGACGATACGGGCCTTAGTATAAGCATATAGGGACCTGATGAAAGTGCGACTAGAGAAAGTTGGCTGCAGGCAGGCCAAGAGGCTTACAGCGGGCCCTGACAAACATCGTACACTGATCAAAGGTAGGAAATCGTTCATTCTGCTGGTAATCTACGGGGTTTGATAGTGGTCTATTAAGGAAAGTGTCGAACACCCTGGCCTTCATTAGGAGGTGGATAAGGTTCAACAGATAAATGAACTTGTGTAGTAGAGTATGAGTACAGAAGAAGTAAAGTAAAAGGTAAAACTTATTTACCAAAAATAACGATAATATGGTAATAAGAATTTGAAAGCATGTAAAGATCATCAATGGTAAACAAGTAGGAAGCCCACAGAACAAGCTTGTGCGTGGACTTGTACAATTTACAAAAAAGCTTGATCTGCTATAAATTAAATATAGTTATAGACAAGTAATTTTGAGTCCGTCATTAATTTTAGTAAGCTAACAACCACTCAGGTATTCCACTACAAAATTACAATAGGTACTTTGAAAATGTACGAGTATGATAAAAATAAGCATATAAATTCGGTAAAATCGCCCACAGTCGGTTTATGTAGCAATATTTGATAAAAACTGTCATCTTAATGTAATACATGTAATAATCTTATAATTCGATATCGATGAAAAAAGAGAGAGAAAATGATGAATCACAGATATTGTGTTATGTGTATGTTGCATATGAGTATTTGAGATCCATAGCTCAAGTTCTTTCTTGATCAGAAATTTTTGATCGATCGTCCTAATATGCTCCGGCAAGGCATTGAAGGCTTTATGTCATAAGAACTTGTGACTCCTTAGGCCAACTTTTTTGTAAATTTTTGGGAGTTTTAATTATACGTCGTTGTCTTATATCATGACAATGCTTAACGTAATCACTGTTATAGTTGTGGTCACCGTTCTTGGCGGTTACGTCATCATATAAAATAAGTAAACAGATCGAGTCTCCGTACAATGGGCGTATCTTAATTTTCCTAACTCCGGTACGCATGAAGTGAGTAACAGGGGACCGCTGTTTTTATTCTCTTCCTGGAAGTACTCTAATAAATTTAGCACGAGCTGTCGGCCTTCTCCATTGATCGTATTTCCGGGCATTGTAGAATTTTATATTTAAGATTGATAAAAGGACAACTCAAATTGCTCGCCGATGTCAAGTAAGTTGTCACTCTGACAAATATGATTGAAGGGCACTCATACGTAACGACAAAGTTTTTGAGACGGAGACACACAACTATAGACGTATGTCTTTGAGCTTACCGAACAAACGTTCACACACAGGAGTAGGTTGCATGTGAATGTATGAGGGAGATGGGGATATATAAACGGATACTGGTAGTCTTACTTTGACCCACCAAGAACGGTGACTACAACTATACCTTCAACATTTTTATCTAACAACAACTTGCACTCGGTGGCGAAGCGCCGGTGTAACCATTGTTACCATTGGTAACACTTAAAAATCTTAAAAATAAATATTTTATGACTAAGTACTGTGAAATAATTTCATTTATTTGCTTACCAACAGCAATATGTAATAATAATTCAGTGAGTAGCAAATTAGCCACACGAAAATAATACGCCCTATACTGTCTAGGTTACGCGTTGAAGCTGACTCGCCTCGACTTGGTTGTCGGTTGTTACCATTTTCGTTTATGGATACACTTGATAGTTCGTCGGGGACCGTCGGTGCCGGCTCGAGTCTGATCGCGGTCGCCCGAGTGCGTGGGCCGCTGCGTCTATTATGTGGGCTTGTTACCATTTTTTGTTTTGGTTACTGACTTCTCACTCGTTAGTAACCGTTTTGGTTACCGGGTGTAGTGTGCGTGTAAGTAAACATGGATGAGTCTCGCTGCGTAATCGATCAACTACTTGCAAAGTCATTCTCCTTGTATAATTTTGAATAAAAAAGAGGGTAGCATTGAAAATGGAAGACCTATTTTAGATAATTTGAAAAAGGAATAAAAAAAAGTACCTAGGTCAATATTTTTAATTAAGTTGGTATAGTGGAAACTCTTGGTTATGTGGTTGCAACAAAAACAGATTGTATTGGCGATGTCTTCTGTTTTCTACAGAAAAAAATGGGTGGATCAGCAGAGTAGTCAACGGTTTAAATAGTTTTACAGTTCTAAAGAGGAGAAATGAAATTTCCCCGTTAAATGTGAGATGTGTAGCCAATTTGATTCAGTTTGGGAGAACAAGAATTGAAAGTTGTCTCTTTTAGGCAGTACACTTATAGATGCCTTATGTTTTTTGGCCAAACAAGAATAACCATTTCGGGGTCATTTTGAAGGGTGATGACTCTGACAGTACAGGAAATTACAGGGTTAACATTAATTGTCAAAAAAGATTAAAAATTTTCCGAACATCTAGAAACATCAACTGTTTTTCTGGAAGTCTTAGTCATAGCATAAGACGATGAGGTATATCAAGTGCCCCAGACGCTCAGTCCAGCAATGTTTCCCTTAATTCAAAAAAGTTTAGATAAAATACCGACAATAAGCAAAGATTTTTCACATCTGGTTTTGGTAACAGCTTAGAAGTCATGCGTCACCACTGCTTGCACTGTATTTGCAATATTTGTGGGTTCTTCTCACATGAAAATTTTTGACATGCTCCTCCATTATGAAAATAAAAATTGCACGTATTCGATTTCTTAAGAAAAAACAGCAAGTAAAATTGTGTTATGAGGAAGCTATCCTCCTATTAAACTTTTTATAATATTATCGGCAAAAAGAGTCAAATGTGGTTTACCACTGCTACTGCTACTACTATGAATACATTGTTTCCCTGACTAGATATTTCCATATGTGAAACACCAAGGAAGTCTTGGGAAATTTTACCGTCAAACCTGTTATATCAAAGAACCGTGAAACACGTTCAGTGACTATGCCAAAGTGTAGAAAGTATACTAATCACTCTCCTCGCATTTAAATTCTGGCGTATCGAGAGTCGCCGGACTATGCGTGCAAATCCGTCCGTATTGTTCGAAATCAAGGTCAATGTTACATTTCATGACATTTCATTAACATTGAACTGAGATCAACTCACGATTTCACGAAGTGCACCCAAAAAGCGAGACCGTATACTTACGAACATGTGGCACTCGCCTTTTAACTGTCATGTGAATTTCGGAAGTAACATATACTAAGTGACATATAAATCCCAACACCCAGTTTAAATGGTTTTATTTTAATAAAAGTTGGTGAATGTATTTATCTTGCTGTAAATAACAAGTGAAAAAATTTTCAGCCTTATCAGTTGGACATTCCGGTTTTTATACTGCTCTTTTTTAATTCACTAACGCTCTAAAAATGAATATTTCAGCCGCAGTAAAGAATCAACGTTGGCGGATTTTGGTTCTTGACATCCTTTACGATCGGTTACGATGCCTAGAGTATGGAGACCTGTACGATTTCGTCAACTTAGTGAGTTTGATAGGGGCCGTATAGTGGGACTTCGGGAAGCTGGACTTTCTTTTCGGGCAATTGCAGTTAGAGTGCAAAGAAGTGTAGATACTGTGGTTAGGTGTTGTTAGGCATGGCTTCGAGAAGGCCGTACGCAAAGAGCAAGGGGCACTGGACGCCGCCGTAGAACAACAGATCGTGAAGATCGCCGCCTAAGATTATTGGCCTTAAGGGACCGTTTCTCCACTAGCAGGTCCATTGCAAATGAATGGTTTGCAGAACACGGAAGAGCTATTGGCATGCGAAGTGTTTACCGACGAATGAGAAGTTATGGCTTGTTTTCATACCGGCCACACTGGGTCCTCCCTTTAACTCGAGAACACCGATGTAATCGCCTTGAGTGGTGCAGACAACGGTCACTCTGGGATTAGGAATGGAACAGTATTGTCTTTAGTGACGAGTCTCGATTTAGAGGGCGATGTGGTGAAAGGAGGAATCCACAGTTTTTTGTTGAAAGACATGTTCATCACACTGTTGAAGTTATGGTTTGTGGTGCTATAGCTTATGGTTCCAGGTCACCTTTAATCTTCATCAGAGGTAACATGAACGCGCAGCGTTATATCCACGAAGTTCTAGAACCCCATCTTTTACCCTATCTTGACACCCTGGCAGATCCAACTTTCCAACAAGATATTGCCCGACCACATGTTGCAAGAGTCACAATAGACTTCTTTCAACATAATGATGTCACATTGTTACCATGGCCACCAAGATCTCCCGACTTATCCCCAATTGAGCACGTGTGGGATATGATGGGTAGGAGATTGCTCAATTTGCAACGTCCTCCTCAGACTCTAGAAGCACTTCGAGATGAGTTGGTGGTTGCCTGGAATGAGATACCACAGGAGGACATTGACCCCCTGATCAGAAGCATGCCTAGGCGCGTTGGAGAATGCGTAGCACATCAGGGTGCATCCACACATTATTAAAGGTCAAAGGGCTTTAAAGCAGTGCAATCATTTTGAAATTTTTATCATTTACTTATTATGCTTCATTAAGTACTTATACAAAATTTTATTAAAATAAAACCATTTAAACTGGGTGTTCGGATTTATATGTCACTTAGTATAGTTATAACAGACTCCGGGCAAGTTAACAGTTACGTCACCTCAATAAATTAAGTGAGCTGTTATACAAGCAGTTCACATGACAGAGCTTAACTTGGAAAAAAAGGATTCACAGTTGACCTATTATCGAATTGTTCCAATATTTAGAATAAATTGCCAACATCGTTTACTGCTTCTAACTTCGACTCTTGCGCAGAAAATTTATAGTGACATCGGAATTCGGAAAAGGCTAATTAGCCAGGCCCTATTGAGCCGCTTGTGTGTACAGGGTGTCCCGCTATAAATGGACGCCTCCTCTAACTTTTTTGTGTGGTCACTTAGAGAAAAAGGTATTTTTACAAAAGGAGTAGGGTGAAAAATAAAGTTTCACGTGCAATATCTTCTTTGCGGAAAAGAGCTATCGCATGAAGTTGTATTTTTACAAATGTAACACCCTGTACATTTTAAGATTTTAAGTGTAATCGATTGCCCTTTTTTCTGATTCCAAACATACCGGGTATTCCAAATTCGACATCCTCACCATTGGGATCTGGGAAACGGTGAGAGATACGAAGTCGCTCAAATGGGGTCTAAGTTGCGGTATATAGGTAACTAACAAAATGCAAAGTACTGCCGGGGAGAGACAGAAAAAATCCGAATTTCCCAAAATCGTCAATGTATGATATATTATACATTTTTGGAATCATAATTATAAACCTCATTCACCTGTGTAAAAATGCAACATGAGGTCTATAAGAAGAAAGTTGATGTTGAAAGACAAGAGACGAGGCATTATATTGAAACTCCAAGTACGCCATCTTGTAAAGGAGAAAAAGTGGCAATGTTAATACGCAGTTTACTTCAAAACCCCACCACAAATAAAGTAAGTAAAAAATTAAAACGATTTTGGGAAAATTCGTTATTCTATCCGTCTCCGGATGTACTTCCCAAGCGAAATTTTGTTAGTTACCTTAATACGAACCTTTGTCCATATTTAAGCGACTTTGCATCTCTTACCGTATCCGAGATTCCAATGGTGAGGGTCCAATTTAAAACACCCAGTGTATGGTTTATCAACGTAAATGCATTAATCTGGTCAAAAACTCAAACTTTGTGTGACAATTATCCATATGTATCCTAGTTCAACCTAGTGCAAACCGGCTCTATGGCAATCTGGCATATAGCCGGATGTATATGATTAATTTATATTTTTTTACAATTAAATTTAATTTAAATTTTTGCTCAAAGTAATGAAAACAAGCATAATAGACCATACATATATAGATTAAAAAAAGCGATAATTTAAAAAAATACAACTTTTTGAGACATCCTATATAGAAGATAGACATTGCCTGAAAAACTTCATATTAGACTCTACAACTGTTATATGTAGTTTTTTTCTAAAAGGTCATGCAAAATCCTCCTACCTATATCTGTTATCCCTCCGGGATGACCCGGAGTTCTCCTAATTTAGAGAGCGTCCTGTTCCTGTCCAGAAGTAGTTTTTAAAAAGTGTCCGGGGATTCCAAATGATAGTGTCCAGAGTCTAGTATTAAAGTGAAGTTGTTGCCTGAACACATACATTACTAAATTACCAGCATAACTAACTGAAGAATTATTCAACGAGTAGGCAGCCAGACGGACCATCAGACATGTTTTCGGAAATGTTGTAGGGGTGTTTTTTGATTATAGTTCTAATGACACCAATGAAAAAATGCGATCTAGTATAGTTCTAGTTATGCGCAAAGAGGTGACAATACTAAGAACTGTCACAAATTTTTTTTATACTCCAACCACCACGAAGGCCTAAGGCCTAAACACCCATTGGGTACCGTGGGGCTATAGGGGGATACAGGGGAAAGGGGGAACGCAACACAGACTCTTTCGAGGGAACACGTGTGCATGCAACATGCACACATTCTGGCTCCGCCTACGAGATCCTCCGGGTGGTACCGCCGCGTTCGACAGTCACAGATCGTCTACCACCTACGGGCAGTCACAACATCCATAGCCAAGAGAAAAATTTCTCTTGGAACGGGATTCTAACCCGCACAGCGCACGGCGACTGATCAGGAGACCGAAGAGTCTACTACTGCGGCCACCGCTGCTGCCTGAACAAATAGCTCGCCAAAGCTGAAAACATCTTAAACTCATGCGGAAAAATGACATAAGATCCCTGCGCCTCTACTTTCAACTGAATCAAACTTCTTTAAATGGGTGGCTGACACCCACCATCATTAAAAGGACGACAGCCTACCGGAATAGGATGTTTTCTCAAGGCTACCAGCAATAGCGGCTATGCAAAATTCCATAAATAAGTGCAAGCTGAACTGAACAATGACCAATCGCATACAACGTTGCTTTGATGCTTTTTAGCAACCATCACTTCGGTGGTACTACACCAGCTTCTTCGAGTTGCATCGCCTGCAAGTCGTACGTAAGCTTTTATACTTGGAAACACAACGTACGGCACTGTTAAGATGATGTGCTTTTGTATCGGAAAAGTCGGTGCGCACCGATCACGCTGTATTCAAATATATGATTCATTAGCACTGGTGTACAATGCGTTATGCTATTCTCTTCCGTTTTCTTACGAAACCACAAAGAGCAAGATTCTAAAGCATACAATGCTGGTGGATGCAAGAGCTATCACCTTTGTTGGATGCTTCACAGAAGATACTGTCCCTGATCTAGTTCTCAGTTGCGTTAATAGCACAAGATTGATCAAACTTATGCTTTGAGAGAATCCTGTCGGTGTTAGCCTGTAGTTAGAATTTCACACCTAATGAATCTTTCTATGTTCCTGATACGTTAGATTTATAGGGTGTGAACAAATAATACAGAGATATAAATGCATATTTTCAGAGCATGCCATTAAAAGCAACATCGTGTTTCTTCGATTGTAAAAAGTCTTAATTATTGCTCGTTTAAGTTTCTCTGAATTCCTCAGCGATTACGGCAACCTTGCTTACCAACTGAACCTTGACATTTTTTATTTGCGTTTATTCTTGAGCAATTGCAAATTAAAGAGCTTTCGTTTGTGATACGAAGCTCATTCGGTTAGATAATTTGAGATTTCTTTAGTTCAGGAAAAGCGTTATTCCAATGATTGATATCTTAACTAATTATTTTATAATTAGTAGTTCATTTATGAAACGGTGTTTCATGCTATTGCTCTTTGAGGAAACAAAAACGAGACATTAAAGGTACAGGTGTATGTTAGAAAGTTTATGGAGATCCACAATTTAATAATAATAGACGTCTTTATTTATCCACAATTACATTGTAGTATAGCCAAATGTCAGACTTACAGGGCGAAGTTTAGCATGCTGCTACACTTACACATAACCATATAGTCTCTAGCAGATGTTCAAAAGAATACACTATCCACAAACAGATTTGGTTCATTACATCGAAAGTAAAATTCAAAAAAGGAGAAAAATGCATACTTTCCAAACCCAAGTACACCAAAAAATTATTGATCTGAATTACAGATGGAATAAAAAAGAAATGAATGATTAAGTAAATTATGAGTTTGGAGGGCTGACGAATAATGTTTTAACTTTTTGTCGAAAGACAGGTAATGAAAATTCTTTATATACTTTAGGAAGGTCATTATAAATAATAGCAACATTGTAAGAAAAACTGCGTTTAAAAAGTGTAGTCGTATGCAGGGGCATTCTAATATTATTTTCTCTGAGAGTTCTACAGTGAACATTATTATTAAATGAAATTTTTTCCCTTAAATAATAAGGTTTAGACGTGAGTAGCAACTTGTGAACAAAAACTGAATAGTGATACCTGACCATGTCATTAATTTTTAACCAGTTTAGAACGGGATATTTGGCTGATACATGATCAAATTTACGTAAGCCAAAGATGAAACGTATACAATTGTTTTGAATAACTTGAATAACGTTTTTAGTGAAATTGTCTAAACAAGTATAGTATACGATATTACAATAATTTAGTATAGATATGACCAATGCTTCACATAGTTTTTTACGCAACTTAAAATTTAGTAAATACCTGTTTGCTATAAGAGTACGCAGCCGTAGGTAGGTTTTCTGGGATAGACTTTTAACATGTTCAATAAACCTTAATTTTGTAGCAAAAACAACACCAAGAATTTTTGCAGAATCAGAAAATTGCAAGATTTGGTTATTTATCTGAATGTTCAAGAACTGTTTTACACTGTATGTTTTTCTTTGTGCGCAAAATAATAACATTTTAGATTTTTGTGGATTAATAAGTAGATTGTGATCTAAAGAGTATTTAAGTAATTTACTAACATCGTTTTGTAAAATTTGAGTAGTATTATTGACATTATCAGGGTTAAAATAATGGAGCAATTGAGTATCGTCTGCAAATGACTGGACATGAGAATAATCAATACTTTTGCTTAAGTCGAACGTATATATGAGGAACAGGAGCGGCCCCAATACAGAGCCCGGAGGTACGCCTGAGGGAATTATTGTCACTTGAGACATTTCTTGATTGAGAAAAACACACTGAGTTCTTTGATGAAGGTAACTGTCGAAAAATGAAAGGGATACACTGTCAAGACCTATGTAATTTAATTTAGCAAGTAATAATTTATGATTGATGCTGTCCTAGGCTTTCGAATAGTCTATAGAGATTAAGGCTAGTGCCATTTTCTTATCTAAGGCACTTAAAATATTGTCTTGCAGATTGAGTAGGGCAGATGTTATAGGTACTATAATTTTTTCTAAAACCGGATTGGGTGTCGGGAAGTATAAAGAATTTTTCTAGGTAAGCGGTCAATTGGAACTTGATAATTTTTTCTAAAATTTTGGATAAAATTGGTAATAAACTTATAGGTCTGAGATCATTATACTCAGTGGGTTTCATTTTTTAGGAATTGGAATAATTAGAGCTTGTTCCCATGTGTTTTGAAAGTGGCCTTTTTCCATACAGTCGTTAAAGATGTGGACGATGTGACGGAGAATAACTGGCAGGCAAAGCAGGATCATTGACAGGGATATACCATCAATTCCCTTCGCATCAGATTTTAGGCTCCCTATTGCCTGTAATAATCTTATTCAATGAAAAAATATATTCAGAGCTTAATTTATTCTTGAAATAGTTCTCGAAAACTAGTGAATCAACAGGTTTGTAGCTATAAACAGACATAAAATTATCATTAATTTTGGTAGGGTCATTAAAACTTGCTGGAAGGGTTGGTTTACTACGAAAATTTATATCAAGTTGTTTGAGAGACTTCCACAATTTTTTTGAATCATTTTCATTTGCCAAGTTTTCGATATATGTCTTTTTGTCCCTCCTGATCATGTTAAGATTGTTAAGAGCACGGTTTCTAAGCGATTTGAAGTTATTATAGGCGTCCACGGTCTTATTAGTTTTATATAAAGCTTGTGCAGTATTCTTGTCATCAAGAACAGTGCGCAGTTCATTAGTTAACCAAGGTGATGGTGGCTTATTAACTCTTACAGTTTTAAAAGGTGCATGTTTATTATAGGTTTCCACGATAACGCTCGTAATGTGCATTACCTTCTCATCAATATTAGATTTCGTAAATAATTCGTCTATGCCCGATGTAGAAAGATCGATAAGAAAATGATCCTCACTGAAATGTTTAAAATCCCTGATTGTGATAAATTTTTGTTTTCTTTTATAAGATGGAATATCAAAATGAAAAAATACGAACTTGTGGTCCGAAATACCATGACAGAAGGATAGCTGTATGTTTGAGGATTATTTAAAAATATTGGATCGATTAATGTTGCAGTACTATCTGTGACACGGGTGGCTTCCGTTACGATTTGTGTGAACCCCATCAGTTCAAAACTCAGTGAGAATATATTGTTATTAAAACAATTTATATTCAGATCTCCCAATATCACGATGTTATGATAATACAACTAAAGGCTGGGTAGGAAACCATTTAATAAATCTGCACATTGTTGTATGTTTTGAGAGGGTGGTCGGTAGAAAACACCTACTAACAGTTCACACTTACCCGCAACCAGTTTAACCCAAATGCTTTCGAAAAAATCACCAAAATTTGTATGAATATCTTCCTTTTCAGCATGTACATTTGATTTAACATAGATTCCAACTCCACCACGACGAGATTCTCTATCACAACGCAAGAAATTGATTCAGAAGGATTAAAAAATACAGTGTCGGTATGCTGACCATATAGCTGAGTTGCCTCGTGCATACCAATTTTAGTGTAGGGCATTAAACTGCAACATACGCTTCTGCTAGTAGAAAGGTGTTTTTAATATACAAAATTGTGCATAATTTTTTCTACTAGAGTCAGACGGAAGGATTCACTACCGTTTCGGACAGGGTGATGTAAGTTTTGCTTGGTTACTTCCGTCGGCACCCGGAGGATTTTTTCCAATGCGTAAAAACTCTTACAACGTGTTGAACAGCCAAAAGATTACCCAGCGATCCATTATAATGCTTTTTGCGTATGTAATATACAAAGTAATACAACTTATGTAAGGTTGGTCGTGAACGTTTACGAGAAACGTACGATCGTTGGATAGGCTGAAGATCTATCTGCATTCTGGGCCTGTATTTCACACGCAACGCGGTCATCACTTCATATAAGTTTATATTTCACACACTTGTTAGCCTCTTTTATAAAAGTTAACTACGAACCATGTATTTCAAAAGAATTGAATAGATCGTCAATCAGATAGACACTCATACAATTAATCCCCAGTCCCCACCGATTTGGGAAGCAACAGCAACGTTAAGGGGCCTACAGACACACGAACATGCATTAAGACATGGACGCACGTCGACGTTTGCGCGTTGATGTTCGCCAGTGTGTAGACAAATCTCTCGTTAAAAGACCGACGCACATGCTTTCTGTTTTCGCTTGAATTTATGCCTGCACAGACTTGTACGCGCGTGTATGTATGCCTGTGTGTAGACAAAACGTACTAATTTTCACAGACTTAATTCAGTGGCGCGACTGCATTCGTGTATTCTGTTGTTAGGAGCAGGGGGGTCAACTTAGAAGTTCATTTAGTTTTGAATTTGTCAATATGGCAGATTTGAGAAGTTTTTCCAAAGAGTTTATAACAGAGTTCATAGAACTATACAAATCCTATCCATGTTTGTGGCGAGTAAAATCAAAAGACTATATGGATCGCAATAAAAAAAACGAAGCATATAAAGTGTTGGTGCTGAAGCTCCAAGAAGTTGAGAAAAATGCCAACAAAGAAATGGTTAAAACTAAAATTAATAGCCTCCGAGCTAGTTTTCGGAGAGAACTAAGAAAAATTAAAGAGTCGAGAAGATCGGTTGCTGCAGCAGATGATGTTTATATACCACATTTATGGTATTATGATCTACTTTTATTTATAAAGGATCAGGAAATCCCTAGACAATCCATTAGTAATATTGAAGATGTTGGAAGCGAAAGTGAAATGGACAGTTGCCATTCAGAAATGGAAAATGAAGACGCTCTAGAACTGGAGGTAAGGCCTGATTTATTTATTTGACTTTTACTTCCCACGCCAACTGGAGAGGAACAGAGGAAGTATTGTAATCGCGAAAAATTTCGAAAATGAGGTATTATATTTTATGGATGGTATATAATATATAACATATATATATATAAAAAATAAGAGGGGCTAGCCGAACATGGATATGCTTGAACCGATAAAATCAATGCGTGGGAAGTGCGGAGTCAACCTACTTGATGCCATTTTTTGATTTCATGTAAGAAATAATGAAGTAGTACACATATTAATATAGAGGGTAATAAAAAATCGTCTTGATATTTTGATTCGCTTTACTTCAACTTGAGTACTTAGAAGGTATAATATAATACATAAATTAGCAAATCATTCTTTCCTGCCAAGCTACGGATCCCCAAACTAGTCATCTGATTGGGTTGCAAGCCTAATTCAACAGTGCCATCTTCATGGTTCTCCCTGTATAAGTTGTTATCAGGTGCATACACAGTGGCAGTTCTTCTTCTCAGAAAATTATGCAGAACACAACATGTCATCACTACTTTGTCAATTGCTTTTAAGTTAATAGATATAGCTGTGTGGAATATTCTAAATCGAGCAGAGAGTATACCGAAAGCATTCTCTACTCTACATCTTGCCCTTGAGAGACGATAATTGAAAATTTTCTTATCATGATCCAAGTCTCTCTGGCTAAATGGTTTCAAGAAATCACAGCGGCGTGCAAACGCTTCATCACCTATAAAAACAAATGCAGCTGGAAATCGGGGAAAACAGAAACGCAAGACAAAGTCTGATAACCAAGAAGCAGACAACGTGTTGGCGGCGGTAGGTGAAAGACTACGTTCCAAGAATGACGATCAATTCGCCATTTTTGGAAAAAATGTCGCAGCAAAATTGAAAGGACTCCCAAAAGAAACCAGATTATACACTGAGAAACTCATAAATGATCTGCTGTTTGAGGCTGAAATGGGTAACGTGTCCAGAAATACTAGGATTGTTTCGTCAGGAGACAATGAACTGAATCAAAACAATTTTTCCAGTAATAGCGTTGTTGATGCTTGCTACCCTAATCAATAAACTACAATTCAACTCAACCTATAAATATATCAGGCACAAACTTATTTGCTACCCGCTATGCCACTTAAGCCCCAGTGCCATCAAAGCCATCCTCAACAAATCAACAGTTTCAACTTATTTTGGATCGTATAATCCTCTAAGTGAAGCTAACATTTAAGGTCCAGTTTATATTTACATATAAGAGTTCTATTAGATTAGCGTTGCATGTATAAAAATAGAATACTTGAGAGTTTGTGTTTGTGTTTATTTTGTTTATTTTACTACTAAGTAATATACTCTGTACCAACCTTCATATAGTCTTTCTTCAGTACTTCATAAATAGCGCTGCATGTCTCTGGAATTATGTTGCACAATGACTGTGGAGAAATCAGGGTAGAAAATTTTAAATCTTCATAATTCCTCCCAGTGGCCAAATACCTCAATATGGCCGACAGTCTTTCATGTACCGATATAGCGGGTCTCATCGGTGTGTCCTGTTTTATGCAATAAGTGGCGTAACCATCTCTAGGAGTTTTATATAACTATCTTCATCCATCCGGAGGTAGTTTCGCCAAACATCAGGTTCTAATCGTAGCTCTTCAAGTAAATTGATGTGAGAATATTGATCCCGCTTCAAAAGCCAATCTTTAACCCATTTTCTTCGTGGCTGACGTCCCTTTTTCAATTGATGTTTTCTTTTTTTCACAATACAAACGCACGCCACTGCTAGTAAGTTTAACTCATCATCGCTAGACATGGCGACAAACTACAACATCGACGTGGAGAAAAGTGACACACAAGTCTCTATGTGTGGAGCTAAAAGTAGATCGACGGGTATCACTGCGCAAACATCGCCGTGCGTTCATGTCTTAATACATGTTCGTGTGTCTGTAGGCCCCTTTATGGTCGTTTCGCTTAACCTGGGCGTATAAAGTACTTCTGAATCTAAATCGTAAAAAATTGAAACAACCTCTTAGTATCAATTCCTTCAAAAAGTTTTCTGAATACGAGCAATAGTATCTGAAGCGTTACTAAACCAAGTTTGTTTTTTCTTTTTCTTTTTTGTTTTTCCCGTAGCTCCACCAGCTTTCAGTCAATTTCAAAAATATTAAAAGCTTCTTTAGGCAGATAGGCCGAGAGAGAGACAGATAGTCAGAGCAACCGAAATGAACAAAACGGTTTTTCGTGATGTTCAATGTACTTGCCATGTAACAATCAAAAAGCATGTCTTACTAGTATTTGTAAAAAAGTCGTTTTCAAATTTTCAAATTTTTGAAGTTAAAATCACGGCTCCTGAACGTGATTTTGGAAATTAGGAAATATAATAATAATAATAATAATAATAATAATAATAATAATAATAATGTTTATTGCAGTACGTATATAACAAATACAAAATATATAACACTCAAAAGATTTATAACGCCATTTTTCACCTCAGCCTACTAAACTACAGCTGTGAAAATTATTAACACATTATGGGTAATAATGTTGAGTATACATTATACTATAGAGAAACCATACGAGGAACAATCATTTTGAAGAGCCTGCATTTAACTGGTTGTGGCTTAAATGATTTTTTATACCGAAGCAGCCGCACAGGCAGAAGCCGTAATGCCAGGACACCGCGGCTGCTATGAGGTTTCCAAAGAAATTTTTTTAACCCGATTTTTGAACTGCCTAAGGTTAGTAGAACTGGGAAAAGCTTCCTCTTGTAGATTGTTCCACAATCTCGACACCCTCAAGGGCCTTGTATAGAGTGCGGAGAAGAGTACTTCTTAGCCCTAAGGAATAGCTTAGCTTTTTTCCATCAGCTGCTGTTATTCACGAGATGTGCTCGTGTCAGATTAAATTTTCGATGATCTTGACTCCGACCAGCCGAAAGGAATGGCTCTTTGGCAGAACTCAGCCATCCATCGAAACCGGATGAGCGGTAAGACGCTTTTGGTTCATCAAGGTACAGTACTGTGTTTTGGAACTATAAGAGTAGGTATGCTTCGAAAAATTTGAAATAATCAATAAAAATAGATGGTACCGAGTAAAGGGAAAAATTTTAAAATTTAGATGTTGTATGGGTCGGTATGTTGTAACAATTATCATTGCGTAGTAATATTTGTTGACCGTTTCTCTAATTATCTGAACGAATACCTAGGGGATATTGTAAGTTTAAAACATTTTATCTGACATAATGCAGTAATCTGCTCTTATCTGTGTATACCGCTGTGACAAAATCCCATACAACAATATTGAAGAATTTGGAATTTCTCCTTCATTTCCTCTCTTAGAAAATCGTAATAAACTGTAGTTCCGTTATCTAGATCTGTAAGAATTAGCGAACTAACAAGTCTTGTTCCAATATCGCTTGTCAATAAATTCTTGTTTCTCGAGAGAGATTTATATTTAAAATAACATACTCCAAGTTTACTTATAACATGACCCTCAAAACAATTTGTATCTTACATTATTCGTTAATTTTTAATTGCATCCACAATTTCAATAATGGTTCCATCTAAAACTATAGTATATTTCTGAATTAATTACTTCTTCTATGGAACTACTAACCTAGAGCCAATGCACCAGACTTTTAGATTTGGAGGGGTTAAGTTCCAAACAATAATTTCTTAAATAATTATCTTTAGAATCATATTAAGGTCCACTATCAGGAAATTTATATTATTCAGTTTACATGCTTTATAAATTTGGACATCATGCGCATAGAAATGTACACTCCAGTCAGATGTTATACAATCTATAAAATCTGACGTGTAGAAACTGAACAGTATAGGACCTAAAACACTTCCTTGTGAAAAACGTGATTTTACATCTCGTAAAGTAGGTATTTTACAGCGCATTTTCACACTCTGGGATCTACCATTCAACTAGTTGATGAACCATTGCAGGGCATTGCCAGATAAATCACAGTGTTGTAAATTTCAACATAGGATACTGTGACCATGTCAAATGTCTTGCTATAGTCTAACATCACTAAAGGTGTAACCATTCCATCATCCACGGATATCACTGAAGCCAGATTGTGTGTCAGGTAGTTTTTCATTCACTTCTAATGTCGGGTTCATGCACGACTTGACGTAACTTAACTTCGGAAAATGAGCATTTGATGCGCATGCGCGGCCAGAATTGCCAATGTAGTAATGGCGACAACATCAACATTAAACTCACTAATAAAATCATATTTTTTACGTCAAGGTAGCAGATAAAATAGTGTTTTGTGCTATGTGGGCTTGCGGACCAGCCTCGACAAGTGACATCTCCCCACACGCTTGCGCCAATGCACTGGTAATCAGTCACGGAACTCGGATAATAGCCCAGTTAATATATATATAGAATGTTCCGATTCCGATTTTTGCATAATCTGATTCAAGGACCCCTGTTAAAGAATCTGCATGTGACTAGGCCCAAAATTGCTCCAAAAACTGTTATTAAATAGATTCCAAAAATTGATTTGTTCGCGTTGTTTAAAGTAAGTAAAGTGTTTAAATGAGCTTTAGAACTTTTCTCTGGACTTGATAGACTTCGAAGTTGAGTCATTTATTTTAACAGTGAGTAGATCTGATCAAAAGAAATGTTTTTTTCCTTTACCATTTTTCTGGTAAAATTAAAGTAACAAAGTTATAGCCCTTTGGAAGTTTGAGTACTGCCCTGTCTCAATAATAATATGTTCGTGTTTGGCGACAACGGATATAATCCGCCTGACCGGTTCATCGCATCGGAAACAAAAAAGCGAAAGAATTTGAAACGTTTATCACGATGTTTTTCGTCAGTCGATAACGCGTTAGTGAATAGTAGTGTTTGTTGCGTGGCTCAAACGAAATCAAAAATGGCACATGTTTACGAAAATGCTGAACTTGTGGACATGATTCTTATTTACGGGGGGGCAGTCTTTACAAAATGCTGCCGCGGCATCACGAATTTATGCGGATCGGTTTTCCAATCGAGTGCAACCAACCCCTCGTGCCTTTGTTAATGTAGTACAAAGGGCTCGTGAATCAGGTGACTTAAGACCTCACAGGTCAGGGCATGCTGCTCCAAGACCGCACGATCAAATACAGGTCCGCACTGAAATACTTGTCGGGACGATACTTTATTAAACAAGGTAACATTTTTTTTTTATTTATTTTTTTATTTTTACACACATATTTTGGATTATCTTCCTTCTACAATCATTATCTGAAAATTAATGACTCAACTTCAAAGTCACCCTGTATAAACAATGTAAAAGTTTAAAATATGCCATTTGCTACCCAAAAACAATATGAAAAATGAATATTTTGATGTTGCCAAATCTCACTCATGCTTCTAGGGAGTACAGATATTGTAAATATTTGTATAGTAATTATGAATTCATTGCGCGCTCAATGTATAATAGTCGATGTCTATGTGAACGCGAGAGAGAAAGATGAAATATCTCTCGTGCACGCTGAATACACATACATTGAGCATGCGCTTGCTTAACAATTATATATACAAAGGTTTCTAATAACAGGTATCCCCTAAAGGTTAATGATTATTTATGAAGCACATCAACATTTTCGTTTTTTCAGATAGTTTTTCATTGTCGCAAAAGCCATTTTTTGTACTTTCCCATCTCGTACAAGATCAACTATAAGCAAAAATTGTCAAACATCGTTTTATTTCGGATTATCCCACAAAACGAAGACTACCTGGAATGAAGCGAAAACATTAATTCTTGGAATTTATTTGAAAAAGTTGTGCAAACGATTAGATGCAATTTGGGGCCTGACAACATTTAGATTTGTTACAAGGAGGCTGTTTCGAATAACATGCAAAAAGCAAATGTGCAGATATTTTTTGGACTATAACCTCGACGCCAGCGACACCTTTCATGGCTAGAAATTTGGTGGAACTATAAATATTGAAAGAATGTCGACAAGGCATATCAGGAATTTCAGGAATGTGCCGGCGATTTCATTTGTTTACATTACGAAATCTGACTGATGATCTTCCCGATATTGAGGCATAATACATCCTCAATAAAGGAAGTATTTCTTTCATCAGTTTGGCTAGTAATGAACTTCAGGACAATAAAGAAATCTATAGTTAAAAAAATATTCATTGAACAGTCCCGGCAACAATAGTTACAGTACATTGTACATACCAAGAAGTATTCTACCCATCTCCACTTTGCCTTGTTAATTGATCATGTATATTTTTTGCGGAAACATAAATACTAAAATAACAAAAAATACATCTGTAGTTAAAGGACGGACTGGAATACAAATATAATCTCTCGGATATGTGAGTCTAAACAATTTTGCACACACTGTTAATGGGTGAAGACAAACAAAATTGTCCTTTAAAAAAAATGTTTCTCTAAACTAGGAAAGAAACTCCAGATGCCATTGACAATTAATTTGGTATCCATAAACTAAATGATGATCTTCGTTCCAACTGTCTCCTCCAAGGATGTTGGCTCTATGAAACAAAACAAAAATTATTGGCATAATATCACTGTCATATTTGGTCAGCTAATAGTAAACAGAAACATCGTCATCTCATCACTCCTATTCAGACGATACTGCTCTGTACATATGTATAAATTCCCAATCTAGCAGTATACATTTGATTGCCAAAATTCTCAGTCAGACAAAGCAGAAAGCATGTATGTGTAAACAAATTTTCATTGGATTACCAAACACCAGTCCTTAATTTGGTTCTGGGCTTTACCAGATTTGTTATTACCAACAGTACAGATGTCACAAAAAAGAAGTTACGTGCTACCCATCTGTTTACCTCAATAAACATCAAAAGAGATTACATATTTGGTGGGCTGCGAATAAACAGCATTGGCCAGGTGTTCACCTGGCTCATAGTTCCTGACAAAGTACCTTCACACAGTTCTGTGAGGTTTTGTAGAAACATGTCATGCGGGGGCATGGTATAGATTTAAACTCTCTTTTCTTCCGTAGGGACTATAATTTCCCAATACCTACACCACTAGTACAGTCTCAGACATGAAAATATTTGTATTTATCAGCTTTGATGTCAGTACTACAAGCACAAAATTTTAAGAGCATATCTTAATCCATTCCATCTTTTTTTTTTCGGTTTCTAGAATATAACTTTAACATCCTCTATCTTGGTAAGGGGGCAATTTAGGACCCTTGTTTATTTTTTTCATGCTATTTTTTTATCTACTTTATTCTGTAGCAATACTAATATGTTTTGCTGAAACTACCGCTATACGCATTTTGTTACGGGATGAAGTAAACATTACCACTGACTATATTTATTATAATTTTCAACATACATCTCTGATTTCTTTTATCAAGCCGGCCCGATGTTCAGCTCTACAGTGTCATCCGTAAGCAAGGGCAAATCACTTTTCTTACAAGTACAACTATCACCGAACCATCTGCCCATAGAGCGATAAAAAATCGATCGAATATCACGATATAAATATCGACTATCGACGTTGGTACAGTATCGATGGCTCGTATCCATCTTCGAATTCCAGCTGTAGCGATCAGCTGACCAACACTACTGATCCGATTGGTTGGTTCTTAAGATAAAGTTCAATATGGCTTCGTTCCAACAAAGCCGTGTCAGTGAATCATAAAGAGCGTGCGCAGTACGTTTTTAGTGTCACTTACATGACGGTTCACTGTACGGTACACGGCTTTGTTGGAACGAAGCCTATATTGAACTTTATTTTAAGAAGTGACCTTGAATTAAGTAAATGACCATGAGCTCAATATATTTAGTCATTTATGCAAAAATGTACTGATTTGGATACTTACGGCAACGTCATCATTAGGCGCTCCTCTGGTGATGTCCGATTGCGTTCAGGTGCCCTCTGCAGGTACCTCTTCACTAAGGTCAGGTGTTAATGCCAGCGCGGATTTTCGTTTTCTTGCTCTAGACATGGCCATCCTCAATTAATCGCACAAAAAACAAGTCCAACACAGAAAAACACACCCGAAAACGAACGCCAAAACAAATCTCTACCGAAAATTGGCCAACAACTCACACAAAAATAACAGATTGATTCACCGCCAGGCTTGGTCCGTAAATCGTGGTGGAACACGAGACACCACAGAATTATTATACTTACGTCAATACGAGCATAAAACAGCATGGAAAGGGCTATCCAAGGGTAAGACGAGTTCCGAAACCACCCGAATCATGTCAAAAAAGGGTGTGACGTCACCAAAGCGTTTGACTACCGCTGGAAATCAGTAGCTGGTTACCCTCTGGCGGCGTAACATGTGGAGGACACTGGTGTAGAAACAGCTGATTCTTAAATTAGGTTACGTTAAGTCGTGGATGAACCCACCATAAGTGTTGTCGTAGCTGATCATCCAAATTTTTTTCTAATAATTATATGCAGGAATGTTATTTGTATACAGTAAAATCTTCTTTTGTACAGACCAAGATGTAATTTAGACACCACTAGCAACTGAAGAGCCGCGGTACTCTCAAACGTCTTCGTTCTTCTTCCAACTGTAATTGCAAATAAGACAGATATATTTCCTGATTCGATCGAGCAATCGATCGATGGACGTTCGATCGTCGTATAGGGACAGACTTATTGCGATGCGCTTTGCCGATGTCGGCAGTCGCAAACGAGGACAAAGACGCACGATTTCACATGACCGGATTCGAAAATGCGCTTCTTCGACGCATCTGCAGACCGATCAACGAAAGAACATTGAGAACCGAAAGTTTGTCTCAAGATGCATTCAATTAAAGGAGCAATAGGTCGCGTTCGTTAGGAACAGTGTCGTGCGGATTAATCATTAAAAATAACAATCGTCTGTGTTAGTGGCGAAGTTTAGCATAGTGCTATTCTGTCAATTAGTCCTAAAACCAAAATACAAGATACAAAACATAAAATTCAAATTCAAATTCAAATTCAAAATACATTTATTTGCTAAAAAACAAAAACAAAAAAAAACATTATATTTACTGTATTTTAGAAAATACACACAATATTTTTGGCAAAAAGGACAAATCCTCGATCAAAGGACCGTTAACACCCAGCCTTACATAAGTAGGGTGGGTGTGAAAATGCCCTGTGTTACACTAATTTACACATATAATATATAAACAATATTCTGGAATTTAATGATTTCATTTATTACGAGCATGAACCATTGATATTGCAGAAGAAAAAAAAATGTATTTACTCACTTAAAAAGTCAACGTTCCGACGGATGGGGAGCACCGGAGAGGGGGCGAAGAGCGGCAGAAAGCAACGGACGCGAAGCCACACCGACAAACCCTCATACAGTTAACAACACGGAAATATATCTACACACACATACAACATCTATCATCACATGCTCGCTTCTCCATCTTAATAAAAAGATAAATTTGAAAAAATAAACTTGACAACAAGTATCCGTGCACAATCACACTCATTATTGTATTATTGATCCTGAAGAAGCATGGCCATTATATACTTTGAGAACACTCTTTGTGACATTACGTTTACATCATTATTTAGACTGTTCCACATTTTAACTGCAAGAAATGAAAAAGAACGTTGAAATGCTGCAGACCTATGTCGAGGAGTAATAAAAAAATTCTGGTTATGTCTTGTCCCGTAATAATGATTAAAAGTTAAAAGCTCATTTTTCAAATACGGAGGTTTTCCTGATTTTATTATTCTATAGATGAAATTAAATAAATGATGTTTCCTGCGATTTAGCATATTCAGTATAGACAAACTGTTTAGGTAAGGTATTATGTGGTTACGATAAGGTATGCTGAATGAACATCGCATGCAGGCGTTCTGCAATTTTTGTATCGCATTTTTAGTAGTATAGGCCAACGAGCTCCCATAAGCTATATCTCGTTTTTCTGGTCCTCATGCATTCGGACATCGTTTAAAATATTTACCAAGCTTGTAGTTGTACTAAACTTCTTCGTGAATCCCGATTGATATTGAGGAATGATATTTTGTGATTCAGAAAATTCCGACATCTGAACAAAAATGTGCTTTTCTATAAGTTTTGACACAGAGGACAAAATACTAATTGGTCTAAGGTCTATAAGTTCTTTAGACTCGCCAACCTTTGATATGGGTTTCACAATAGCCTTTTTCCAAACAGAAGGGTAAGTATTTTCCAAAAGGCATGTGTTAATAATATTAATCAATGCATTTGCGCAGAAAGGAAGACACAATTTTATGTCTTTGATGGATATGCCATCCTCTCCAATCGCACCTGATGAAATGGAATTAACAATTTTTATTAGTCTGCTCCGATCTATCAAATGAAATTCCAAATTATTATTTACAGCTTGATTATTTTCATGAAAACTGATCAAGTTTAATGATGCAGTGCCTCGCATTTTATCAGTCATCTGAAAAAAATCATGTATCTCAGATGGATTTAAGAGATTATCAGGAAGTTCAGTAAGAGTCCTCTGGTTGGTCAGATTAAGCCTTCGCGCGGCTTTCCAAAAATCGTCTTGTTTTTTTCTTGCTAGTTGATTAAAATAGGTAACTTTTTCGCGGATAATAGCATGCTTAGTGAAATTTCTTAGCTGACTATAATATCTAAGGTGCTGATCTCTTTTGGGTCGTAAGTATTTTTTATATGCTTTATCTCTAATTTTTATCAAAAGTTTTATATTTTCGGTTATCCAGGGAAGAAACGGCATTTCTATCTTAATTTTTCTTGTTTTTAGAGGAGCATGTTTATCAATGATTGTTAAAATATATTTATTAAATAATTTCACCTTTTCATCTACATTGGTACAATTGTAAATAATATTCCACGTAAGCTGCATACCATCATAGAGAAATGACTGTTCATGGATATTATTATAATCGCCATAAGTAACGTATTTTGGAGAACTGTTTATTTTTGGAATGTTAAAGACCGAATAAACTAAATTATGGTCTGTTATTTTCTCGTCTATTGGTATGGTTCCTGATTTAACTGTTAGCAAATTTTCACAATAATCATATCAATCAAAGTAGAGTGTGATGTCAATATATCATATCTAGTTGGCTAAGATATTTTTTAAGAGAGATTGAATGACTGCAATATATTTTTAAAACGCCTGGTGTGATTAGATTCACTCAGATAATCAATGTTAAAATCTCCTAAAGCATATCAGTGTTACATTAATGAGCTCAAACATAAGTACATAAAAATAGGTATAAAAATATGTTGTATAAAATATGTTGAATAACTATATAAAACAGATATGTATACAAAGATATGAAAACAGGGTGATTTACAAGTCGTGACCACAAATGAAACATCATGCACAGGACCGCATTCTAAAAAAGGTCTTCTATGTAACATTTTTTTCTCTGGGGTTTCATTAAACAGATACAGTTTAAAAATAAAAACAATTTTTTTAAATCTTCAAGACCGTCTAAAATTTGGTATGTGGATTTACCTAAGAATTTTCCATATTTAAAAGTCTTTACTTATGATTAAAATGCACCTTTCTTGCAGAAATACAGGAGATTAGTGGCATTATTTTTTCGAATAAAAATAGTACACCACTGTTATTTTTTGAAACGCGCAATTTTTTGAATTATACCTTCAATTTGGTACAAATAATTAATCTTGTGTTTTTTCCAAGAGTGCACTGTTTTCGTAAAAATAAAAATATAACAAATTAGATCATTCATGAAAAGCCACGATCCAATTAGTTTCAAAATAAAATAGGAGGCCTAGATGCCAACTTGACGTTTCTTGAAAGATACTTTGTCAAAGTTATGTGTTGCACGGTTGTTCTCGTTACTACTACTATTTTTTTTTTTTGTAAAAGTCAAGTCAAAAGTTTCTTTTTTCCATCTTTGAGGGTTGTGAAATGGAATTCCGCAATGATGCGGTACGCCGATATTATTTTTGTGTACGGTTCTGCATTGGAAATGCTTTAGCTGCTTCTCGGGGGTATCAACGTAGATTTCCTAACAGACGCCGACCTACCCCAAAAGTTTTTACGCCTTCATTACTAGTATGGAATTGCCAAAGCTCCATGGTGTCCGGCATACTGTTCAAGAGGAACTGGAAGTGATTAATTTGGCGTTGGATGATCCTAGTACAAGTACTAGGCGGAATGCAGCCCAGTGACCATGTTCCCAAAGTCTTGGGTGGAGAATTTTAAATCGAGAAGTTTTACATCCTTACCATCAGCAAAATGTGCAATGTCTGCAACCCGGCGACGAAATGCAATGGCGAAATTTTGGTGAGTGGTTACTACAAATGCATAATCAAAATGTAGATTTTATTGATTTGATTTTGTCGTCAGATGAATGGTTTTTTACGAGGAGTGGATGATTTAATTCTCATAGTGAACATATTTGGTCGTTAGAAAATCCCCGTTCTGTAAGAGTCCACTCGTTTCAGCACAGATTTTCTATAAATGACTGGTGCGCGATTTTTAATTAGCCAACTGTTTATGCACGTATTGTCAAAACGCTAAATGCAAACTCATACTTAGTTTTTCTCGGGAATTACATGAAAATGTGTTATATGATGTTCCGTTAGCAACTAGAGTACAAATGTGCACTGCAGTGCCCCACCGCATGTTCGTAGAGACAAAACCGTTAAATAATCATTTTAGACAATGATGGATTGGCAGAAACGGGCCCGTACATTCGCCTGCGAGGTCTCCTGTTTTGAACCGTTTGGATTTATTTTTGTGAGGCGCTTTTTAACAAAAAGTGTATGCTGAACAAATTAATAATGTTGATCAGTTACAATAAATAATAGATAATGCGTTTCATCAACAAATTTTTCGGAAATACATCTTTCTATATTAAAAAGATGCCGCACTTGCATCTGTCGGAATGGTGGTCTTCGTGAGCATTTATTGAAATAAAGATTTAATTATCTAATTTGTTTTTTTATATTTTTACGAAAACGATGAATTCTGTGAAAAAACACAAGAGTAATTATTTGTAGCAAATTGAAGGCAAAACTCGAAAAATTGCGCGCTTCGAAAAAACAGTGGCGTACTATTTTTATTTAGGAAAACAATGCCACTAGTCCCCTGTGTCTCCGCTACTGGTGCACATTAATTTTAAGTAAAGACTTTTGAATGTGGACAATACTTGAGTAAATCCACATGCTTACCAAATTTTAGTTCATTCCATATGACGGTTTTGAAGATATTAAAAAAATATTTTTATTTCTTCATGAAGAATATTTATCCAAAATTTGTCTATGACACGACTTCCAAATTCACCATATGTTTACAATTTAAGGTTTGTGGAATTTCGTTATAATGAATGTCTACGTTGCATGTGAAGCAATTACGAAAGAATGACGTCTTGTGAAGAGGTATGTAAGAGTTTCCGTGAAGTGGATGCTTCTTGAATGAATATGGTTTCTATATATTAGTTTATTTTTCAGAAACAGAAGTACGGATGTGAGTTATAGCGTATGAGTACAGCAAAGTGTAATCCATACAGGTCTTTTGTCATCAACCACTCCATGTCTTTTATGAAAGAACTGATGTGATTATACTTCTTTAAGTTGTTGATCAATCTGAAATTTGAATCTTTTAAAGACGTGAAAGGGATGTTGAATCTATAAATGGTAACTAAACTATATCACAATAAGTGATTTTTGATATAACTAGTGATACACATAAATTTTTCTTAGTTTTATAATTCAGAAATTGTTCATTGAGGTACATTTGGCGTAGAATGGACTCTTACTTACATATATTGTTCGCTTGTGGTGTAAGCTTAAAACATTCATCAATCGTGATGAATTCACTTACCTCAATATTAGAACCATTTGGGCTAATATTAAAATTATTTTTGATATCGCTGCAAAATTATGCGAGAAAAACTACTGAGACAAGGTACGTGTAGTTCTCGTCCCTGTGGAATGATCCCAAATTCTAACAGCTTCTTGACAGTCGTGTAAGAAATTCGGCAAAATAATATGTTCTTAGGTTATTCGTATCATGCAAACGTTCCATCAAAAAGTTAACTCTGTCTTCAGAGATCAGACTAATGGACGACTGTGGGACCTTTTTCAGAATCACCCCGAGTCTTCTGCCAGTATTAAATGATCTAGTTCCCCGAAAGGAAACAGTTATTCGACTACCTCAAGAACTAAACCTATTGAGGACTGCACATTACATCGCTTAGAACTCGATAACTAATCATCATAAAGATTTAGAACGTTATTTAAAGCTTTTTATTCTGGAAGGGTCTTTCTAAATATGCAATAGCGTATGGAACATGCTCTGTAAGAAAATTGACAGATTGTAACAATTTTTCCAAACGTATATTACACTACTCAATGTACAAAAAGGTTGACCTTTACAGTCTGCCTTGGGTTATGAAGTAGTGATAGAAAGCTTTAAATGAATTATTACAGAAGGCAGCGTTTTATACAGGGTGTTCCAGTTTATTGTTGCATAACTTTAAGATTCAATAGAACTTTTAAAATTAATGCTAAAGTCTATATAAACATGGGTCGAAGAATGCGTGGCTTCCGAAATACAGGGTGTTTAAATTTACTTTCTAAAATAGTTTTTTTTAAATATTTCGAACAATATTAGATATATAATAGTGAAAATTGGTATACAAGAGTTTTTTGGTACGACAAAACGAATCATGGGCATAGTTTTACTGTAGCCGCTAGAGGGCGCTCTCTACTGTACCTGTAGTGTATTAAAATGACCGAAAAATTTTTCTTAGTGTAATTTTTTGCTTTTTGGATTCTTCGCACTTTTCAACATAAAAAAGCTCTCTTGTGAATTTTCGTTATAGTTAGCCGTTTTTGAGATATTTCGATTTTTAAGGTTTGATGCAGTTTTAATTATTTATGATAAAATAACGTTAAAAAGTCAGTATCTCGATAATTTTTAGAAGTAGGCTGTGCCTGCAAATATTTTTGAAATTAAAAGCAGAATAAGGTTAAACGTCAATTAGTTCACAGTTAGTTTTGTTGTCTGTTGAAACCTGAAACGTTTTTTTGCAATTGTGAATGCACGAAATTTAGTTTCTTTTACCTGTTTTTTTTGTAAGTTTTATAGAAATGCCATTTTTATTCTCCAATCAAGAGTTAGCGGATATTCATTTTGTGTATGGCTTTGTAAATGGAAACGCAGCAGAAGCAGCCAGAGAATACGCACGAAGATGTCCAAACAGACGACATCCAACTCGCTCAGTATTTGTAAGAGTGCATCGCCAAATAATTGAAAATGGTTTTGGAAATCTCCACAGGGATCAAAACATAAATGTTCGTCAGCGCAGATTTACCCGTCTGATTCTGCGTGAGTTTGATAGAGATCCGACCACAAGTGTTAGGAGAGTTTCTGGTGCCTTGGGAATTTCAGCAAGCCATGTTCACCGTGTTCTTAGAAATGACCATAGACGTCCTTACCATTTACAACCAGGGGACGGAGAACGAAGAATCACATTTTGTCAGTGGATTCTTGATAGAACTGATAATAATAGGGAGTTTTTAAGTAACGTTTTATGGACCGATAAGTCATGCTTCACTACACGTGGAGTGGTAAATTTTCATAATCAACATATTTGGTCGCATGAAAATCCGCATGCAGTTCGGGAAAGAAATGTTCAGCCTGAATTTAATGTGAACGTGTGGATTAGTATCTACCGTAATAGACTAATCGGACCCTACTTTTTCCTGCAAGGTTAAATGCTGCGACCTTCTTGGAATTTTTAAAGGCTGAACATGCAAATATGTGGGATGACGTTATGTTAGATTTAAGAAGATTGGCCTGGTTCCAGCTTGATGGGTGTCCAGCTCATTATTCGAGAATAGTTAGAAACTGGCTGGACGAAAATTATCCAGAAAGATGAATCGGCCGTGGAGGACCAGTCACCTGACCTCCACGATCCCCTGACTTAAATCCATTAGATTTCTTTGAGTGGGGATTTCTAAAAGAGAAAGTGTACCAGTCTCCCGTAACCACAAGAGATATGCTAATAGACAGAATCAGGAATTCATGTGATGAAATAAGGTCTTATTTGAATAATGCTATACCACGTTCGATCATTCGTAGATGTGAATTGTGTATTGAACAATTGGGTTTACATTTCGAGCAACTACTTTAGATTTTGTATGTTTGTCCTAACTATCCAATAGCATTTTAGTTGTAAATAATTAATTTAATTTGTTAAAAATAATATTGGAAAATTAAACAAATTAATGTTCTGTTTTTTTTGTGTTTATTTGGAGTTAGGAATTATTGCTGTGTTTAAAAACACAATCTAAACGATCATCTTAATTACTTGTAACGCCCAAATCGAAAATGTAAAAAAATATCATTTTCCCATAAATAATTAAAAATGCATCGAACCTTAATCGAAATATCTCAAAAACGGCTAGCTATAACGAAAACTCACAGGAAAGCTTTTTTATGCAGAAAAGTGCGAAGAATCATTTTTTTATTCAAAAAGCAAAAAATTTCACTAAGAAAAATTTTTCGGTCATTTCAATACACTACAGGTACAGTAGAGAGCGCCCTCTAGCGGCTACAGTAGAACTATGCCCATGGTTCGTTTTATCGTACCAAAAAACCCTTGTATACCAATTTTCACTATTATACATCAAATATTGTTCGAAATATTTAAAAAAAACTATTTTAGAAAGTTAATTTAAACACCCTGTATTTCGGAAGCCACGCATTTTTCGACCCATGTTTATATAGACTTTATGCATCAATTTTAAAAGTTCTATCGAATCTTAAAGTTATGCAACAATAAACTGAAACACCCTGTATACTGAGTGACAAATAAAGGTGTTTGTTAGAATTTAAGAATTTTTTCATATTGATTTATCTTGCCATGAACAACAAGTGATAAAATGATCAGGTTTTTCTGTTAAGTTTTTGTGGTGGCTGCGTCTATTGTTTGGTGATAAAGAGGCAGTCAGTTTTCGTACATTTACAGTGTCAGTTAAATGTTAAAGTTCGTGTATAGTAGCTTATTGAAAAGCCTTTTTGTGACTGCTCAAAATGCCTAGAGTGCCTAGAGTTCGCTGGGTGTCTCAGCTAACTGATTTTGAGAGGGGTCGTATTTTCGGGTTGTGTGAAGTTTCTAGAAGGACCAACAGATCCTTATGCAGTATACTGCAGTGTGAACGAGCGTGGACTCAGGAACGCCGAGGACCGTGAGCGAGTCCATACGACAGTTTGACCTTTTTCCTAAACACCCACATTGGGTGCTACCTCTCACAGCTGGACATCGGCGTAACCGTTTATCAGGTGGTCTTTAGGGACAAATCCTGTCTGGGGATGAACGCTGGTCGGGCAGACCCACAATTTGACGGAGAGCGTCACGTTCACCACACCGTGGCAGTTATGGTATGGAGTGCTATTGCTTATTGTAGCAGATCACCACTAATTTTCACCAGAGGCAATATGACAGGCAGACGCTATATTGAGGAAGTAGTGGAGCCTCATCTTATTCCATATCTAAACACCATCCAAAACCCGATTTTCAGGAAGACAATGTCAGACCGCATGTTGCCAGAGCATCGTTAGCCTTCATGAATCAACATCGCATCAACCGTTTACGTTGGCCACCACGATCGCTTGACCTATCTCCAATTGAACATGTCTGGGACATATTGGGTCGCAGGCTCTTGAATTTGAAACACCCTCCACAAACTTCAGCAGCTCCTATTCACGAAGTTGCAGTAGCCTGGAATGAGATACCCCAACAGGATATCGACCACCTTATCAGCACGATGCCCAAGCGTGTCAATGAGTGTATAAGAAATCGTGGATCGTCAACTCATGATTGGACCAACCCTTAAGATCATTTAAAGACCATATCAATGTTCAAGTAAAAGCGAACCAGTTTACAGTCAAGGTCACTGTCATATACTTGACCGCCAGCTTGATTGTGATCTTTAAGGTAATTTGAATTTTTTAACGGGAAACTACGATTCTTGCTTTCAGAACAGTAATTTCACGTCCCGAATCGTCCATCAACGCAAAACCGCAAAAGGTCGTCATCAATGTAACGTTCAATTTTAATAATGTTATAATAATAATTCAAATACATTATAATAATAATTGTATCAGGTAAAGAAAGATCAAGTCGTTCCATAGTTCAGAGTTCGTTTGTATAAAATCAAAAATCCATTACACTCCAGGCTGCCACAGTTATCAACCTAAAAAAAGTAGCATTGTAGTAACGGTTTACACGAGTCTAATTTTTTAACTAAAAACCGCTTAGTAATGGAGACAGAGAGGTCTTATTTATGAGTGTAAATTATATCGCAAACTAAAATTGGACATATTTTCATTTCTTAACATAATACAACATAATTTTTGCGAAAGCTTATGCTTTTTGGAATAATTTTCAGAAGTGTCATTTTCTGATAAACTTGACTTATCGGGTAAGGCGTCAGTGAATCAGAGGAAAAATAAATAAGAGGTTCAAGCTGACGAATCAAGCTAAAAAATTTAATCATTTTACTAGTATAGGACACTGAACATATATGCCAAAAATTATTAAAATCGGATAAACATACGTTGGTGTTTACCTTTTTCTGTAACTCACTATATTTAAAGATGTTTCAAAATGACGCCTAGCCACCATCTTGAAGCCATCAGCTTAAAATTATACGCTAAAATGTAGTATTTATGCTTCAATTCCATTAAACAGAGTTTGCTAAGCTGACTCCGTTCAAGAAACTTTTTTCAAAAAGAACTGTATAAGTTCTGCATTTAACTACGAAACAAGAAACAGATAAATACTACATTACAACAACTGTAAATGATAATTCTGTCACCAGTTGAAGTTGACACCAAATTCCAACTTTTTCAATTATACAAACAATAAAAGCCAGCTTGCATTCCATTTGCAAAAAATGCGTTTCATCTTCATGTATAGCAGTCGCTAATCTTTACAGACAGATATTCGAATACATCGTTGCTTTACAGTTACTTATTTCTCACATACAGTTAACTCGCGTACTAATTTATTCATATCTGTATACAAATCGAATCAGGCAACGGAATAAGGAACACGTTCACAGTTCTTAAATTTGTTCTACATTCCGTTTTCGGTGGGTTATGACATACGTGATTTTCGTTGGAGGAGGATTCAGATATTTCATGTCCAGACTTCTAGCGTATTCAGTGGGCAATAATATACAAAGTGCATACATAGTAGATACCCGTCTGCAATCTAACCTTCCAAAACTACGAGATACACTGAAGTTTAAGGCAAACTGCCGGACGGAAGGCATATTGCATCTTTTGCTCAATTCTGGCCGTCTCTCACAGCTTGCTACCTTTATCGTTAAGCTTCAGGCTATAACTAGACAGACCCACATAAGTTTTTCTCTATCAAAACTGATTTCTTCAACAGCAAAAACAATTGTATGACGACTTCAATGACAATAATAAAATATTTTTGAGCTCAAACAACACTAATGTCGCGGGTTATGTAGTTGAAGTATTCGCCATTAGTCAAGAACTAACCCTGCTAGTGGCTGGTCTGACTTTCTACTTCCCACACCTCTCGCAGGGAGGTATTGTAATCGCAAAAAATGAGGTACTATATTTTTGAATATTATATGAGATCTATATCACAAAGAACCATTTCAATTTTTGCTTTCGGCCTGTCTGTTGATCTGTGTGTCCGCTAATACTTGGCCCGTCTATAACTTGGAGAGTACTGCTTCGATTTAGACATAAGGTTAGTACTACGCCAAGGACGGCAAGGTCCAATGGCGACAGAACTGGGGGCAAAAGAGGAATATAATTAAAATCGCTCAAATTTTGTTTTTTGACGTTTTAGAGAATGATGAACATTTTCAGAAAAATATTTCTGGGGACTAAAAATTATATGTTGGGGATTTTAGAGGATTGAGAAGAGTATAACACATTTTTTTTTGTATATACATCATATACAGGGTGGCGCATCGAAAACGAAAGAGACGCATTTACTGGCAGCTCAGTTTTATTTTGAAAAACGCTCAGACCCGTCGATTTTGTTTTCGAGGTTGACACAAGTTTGGAAAAAAATCACGTTAGGACGTGCAGCCCCCTAAGCGGGGGTGACACCACCCCCAAAATCTTAAATGGAAAAGGAGGTCGAGTGATACCTTATTATAATGGTCTTTCAATTCCCTTTAAAGCTTAAATAAAACTAATACATCATCATTAGTGGAGATCAATACATTTGGCAGCACAGTAATTTAAAAATGAAGAATTAACTGACCCGTTAGGCAAGTAAATGTTGAAAATGGTCACCATGACTCTCCATGCAATAATAAAGATTTTGCTCAAAATATTTAATTTTTGTGGCTGCTGTGTATGAACCTCATGATAAATTCTGGGATTAGAATCGGACCAATATCGGCAGTTATGACGATTTACTACGGCATTTAAGAAAAAGGAACATTCGTCCGAAAAGCAAGTGTTGAATAGAAAATGTTCATCCTTTTATAATTCGTTCACTCATATCTTCACAAAATTGTAATCGCCGATCAAAATCGTCTTCATTAAGTTCTTGTACCAGGTGAATTTTATACCGATGAAAACTATGGGCCTTTAGAATCCCTTGGACAGTACGTCGACTAACACTACATACAGTCTAAAATTTGCGGGTACTTAACGTAGGATCTACATAAACTTGCCCTAAAGCCCCCACTCCTATTGCTTCGTTCCTTGTGGGATTTTCAATGTTGCGTTTTTTATTTGCGACTGACCCAGTTTCCCGAAATTTAGCTACAAGTTCTAGAACATGGTTAATTTATGTAATAAAGCGTTACAAGTTATTTTAGCAACAAAGTTTGGTCAAATCAATCGCAAAATAAGTACGAGATATTTCCTTATCTTTCTTCAAGAAATAACTTTTTGTCACAAAAAAACGCTCCAACAGCTATTTTCAACAACAAAATGATAAACAAACCATGAGCGTAGTGAAGAAAAGCATTTACTTATTAAGTAAATTCTTTTAGTCAAATTTCTTCTGAAAGTAGTACAAACTAATCTGATGTACCTATTAAAGTCTAATTTAAGCTTTAAATCAATAAATCTTCAAAACTACTGAACTGAAGGTCATGTATTTTACATCATTATAAAGGGAATTGAAAGATCTTTAAAATAAGGTATCACTCGACCACCCTTTCCATTTAAGATTTTAGGGTTTGTGTCACCCCAGCCCAGGGGGCTGCACGTGTTGACGTGATTTTTTGCCAAACTTGTGTCCCCTTCGAAAACAAAATCGACGGGTCTAAGCGTTTTTCCAAAAAAAAAACTGAGCTGCCAGTAAATTCGTCTGTTTCGTTTTCGATGCGCCACCCTGAATGTACAAGAATAGAATAAAGTCAATATATTATTATTAATTTGGCATAAGTATCATACTGACTGGTGCTGACTGAGAAGTGACTAAAACATTATTTCCCTAACTTTCATTTGTGCGTTCTGTTGCATTCCGTTGGTTGCCTGTTCAGTCAGTAAAGTTGAAGATGACGTCACGATGCTGTCCTGGATATGGGATCAGGGATCATGTGCCAACATTATTTTGAACCTTTATTTTATATGTATTTCTTAAAATAGTACACTGGCAGGCTATCAAATGTCTTTTATACATTCGCTTAGGTATAACTTAACTAACCGCTATAGCGTAGAAGACTATCCGAATAGACAATAAAATATGATGCATCAGTTTTTTTTTCTTTTTAGAGTGGCTTTCAACTGCCGTATATCAAAATGAAATTGACCAACCAGTAATTTCCCTATGTTTGTGCTTTGTTTTATTTAGACTCCTATGCCATTTCCTTCATACGATGTAACGGTGTTTAAAGCAATTACAAATGCATGTAACAGCAAGCACATTATATTTCTGTCCCAAAAAACTGCATCAGCAATAATAATGTCGTTCCAATATTTCACATACCACATAATTTTTCATAACCAACATAAAAAATTAATCGCTGAACCAATTCTCATACGTTCATTGTTGTATAATACAATACTGTCCAAATACTTCGAGGGATTTTACGCTCCGTTACTTGCACAACACATTCAATTTGTAACGCTTGTATCAAAAAAAAGTTACCGAACCTTGCAGTTGATTAATGTACAGCTTATTAATAGTGTACGTACATATATGTTTACATGCAGGAAAAATACGAGTGAACATTCTTTAGATTAGACCTTGTGGATTTAATATTCATAGTGTGTATTGCTGACTATTTCCCTCGTCTTAATTTCTACCAATCACAAACGCGCAATTTTGAATTACAAATGGTTTCTAGATGCAAAAATTGTATAACAACACCTGTCAGCAGGCTGCCACCAGTACTCATGCTTCTTGTTAAAATATTACTTAGCAACTTGTTTTATCGATTATTTTCGGAAAAATTAGATGCTCTTATGATATTACTCTCATGATAATTTCAATAGAGACAACAGATGTGCACAACAGATACAGAATCACATCACGCCGATTTGACACATGGGTCAGCTAAAATACAAGAGTATGACCATAGTTATAGTTTTCTGATTTTGGCGAAAGTATTTCGGAAATCATTATTTGGTACTAAGTCTATTTGCATTTCTATTGTTATCTTTAGACATTATAATCCTTTATTTCGAATATATCAAAAAACCAGCGTTTGCTCATATTTTAGCTCACTTGGAATTGGATACAAACGTTTTACATTCAGTTGGACAGAAAAAAAGGCCAAGCTTGTAAACCATCTCAGAAACTTACCTAGTTAATGTACTCGTAGATTCAGCATTGTTAAATATTTTGGCGTTATCTTTTTTTGGAACTTAGGCACCAGCTCCTTTCAGAACGAAGTGTTTTTTGTCTAATTAGTTCTAGCCAAAAAGCAATAAATCTCTACAGAAACTATATAGTGGGTGTTCTGAAAGTTGTGACCGTTTTCAGAGTCAACAACGTTTGCAATACCAAAGCTGATTTGGCAGAAAGACAACACCGAAAACGTAAAAAAAAAATGAATAACTATTTATTTGGTAACAAATTTCGGGTACCCTGTCACATGTTTTGTTGGTAAACACGAGTATTTTTAGATATTCCTAAATTTGCAACATTTGGGGATGTCTAGGTCTTCCACTGTGTTCAACCTGACGCCTTTTGCATGACATGAAAAACATATGCAGAATCATCAAATGCGGTTTGTTTATGAACTAGGTTAACCTAGACACCATGCGACGCCTAATTTGGATACTGAGTCACATAATCTTAGTACATCATACGCTTTGACGTAAAAGGTTGTGGGAGGGGGAAGGCGGCAGGTTCGTATGTTTTTGCTTTTTGGAACCTAATATCCCCGTTACGTCAAAGTTTCGATATGTATGTTACTGAAAACCATGCTTTTTATTGCCTGACCTATACGCTCTGTAAATTAAATTCCCAGCTTTGAGGTATAAATGTGAATGTATACCCCAGGAAAGCTATGGACATGATTTTATTCATGAACGAATAGTCAGTTTTGCAATTAACTGTCGCAGCAAATACCAAAACATTCCACCATCAAGGAAGGCAGACGCTTTATTTTGCACTAGCTGTTACCCTCGACTTCGTATAAATTAAAATTGTTACTAACATAGAACATTGTTTTCAAGTAATGCTATAGACTTCCGATCCCATTTTGTATCCTTGATGGCATCAGTAGATTTAGATACTTTATTAGCGGCACCACCTACACGTTCCGCGGGTAAAACTGCGGCACAGAAAACTAGTACAACATAATAGTTATAATAATATCATAATAATCATATTAGCAAATTTCCCCGGAATAATTGCCAAGTCTGGTATTATTGATGCAGGGGCTATTTAAAACATGGACGCATAAAATGGGTACACCAATTTTTGTGAGAATATTTTTATTCGACAACAATAAAAAGAAAACGTGTTTTTTGGGATTCAATCGAAAGTGTTAACAGGAACGAAAAAACGTTTTAAATAAATTTTTTAGGTATTTATGAGACATTTAAGATGAGACTACACGTGAAAAGATCCGACGAATAGCAAAAATGTTATAACCAAAAAACTAGGCAAAATGCAGGTTTTGGCACTTGTTGGTAATGCGACGATAATTTCACGCAACTACTTGAAATTCTTCAAATCAGTAGGATTTATACTTCTAAATAACAACAAGATTAGAGTATAGTCGAATAGTTTTTGAGAATTTCTAATTGTTTATCATAAAACACCTGTTTTCCGGCCATCACTAGGTACTAGTTTATTGAGCAATATACCCGGTTCGTTCACAGAGCATATAGGGTGTCCCAGAAGTCGACGTCAAGCCGAAACCTGGTGATAGGCAAAGTCATAACAGCTATCAGAAAAATATTTAAAAAAATTTTATGTATGTGTTTTGAAAATTATAGGTCTTTGAAAAAGATATAGAAATTTCACACCCTACGGCAGTCTGTCAACTCCTGTTACTACAAATATTAACTTTTTTTGGATTTTATTTTTACAATGTCATGATGAATAATGCATCTTCAAACTGGTGTCGCAACCTTACTGCCAACTTTTCTCGTTCAGGAAAATTTGCCACTTATTTCCCAACCAAGTATTCCATACCACATACAGCGTGTTCAACCTCTCCTGCCCCGAGATTATGAGCCCCGAGTTGCTTTTTGTCGCACAATGTTAGAAAGACACAGGAAAGATCCACAGTTCTTTGAAAAAATTTTATGGTCGGATGAGACCACATTTAAGAAAGATGGGTACATGAACCTGCATAACTTACACGAGGGGCACGTAGCAAACCCACATTTGATGAGAGAAGATAAATCTCAATATCGCTTCCAGATAAACCATTGGACAGGAATTTTAAATGGTAAAATAATCGGTCTGTTTGAGTTCCCAGAGACTTTCACTGCTGAGGTTTATTTAGGTTTTTTGCAAAATCATTTAGAAAATTTATTGGAGCACGTGCCACTGAGTATTTACAGGGACATGTGGTTTCAGCATGATGGCTGCCCAGCGCACTATGCACTCTCAGTGAGAGAGTATCTCGATCAAAACTTTCCAGGCAGATGGATAGGGCGGTCTGGTACAATACCGTGGCCAGCCCGGCCACCAGATTTGAATCCGTTAGATTTTTTTACTGGGGAACTGTAAAGGAAAAAGTGTATTTCAAGCCGATTCAAAATGTAGCTGAGCTACGGCAAAGACTATTGGAAGCAGCTGAGTTTGTTAATAACCGTGGATTCGCTCGTTTAATAACCCGATCTTTTTTAAGAAGATGTCGAGCGTGTATTGCGGCTGAAGGAAAACAGGTTGAACATTTGCTGTAAAGGTAAATCATCAGCAGCAGCATTTTGACGCCCACTGTTGTGCAAACAGTTATCCTTAAGGGTCCTTGTGCGTTTTCATAATCGCTGTTTAATTAGGAAATTTTGAAAAATTTTCATCAGTTTTTCTTCAAATAAAAATTGTGCATAAGTTAAAGAGTGATCTTCTAAGTGTTATACCATTTTGGAATCGTTATTAAATGCGCCAACTTTTAAGGTTACTTGCCAAACTCTCGTAGTACATTTTTTTCCAGTACAGCCAGTTAAAGTTGAGCAAAGTTTTACTTTGGAATACTTGGTTGGGAGATAAGTGGCAATTTTTCCTGAACGAGAAAAGTTGGCAGTAAGGTTGAGACACCAGTTTGAAGATGCATTATTCATCATTACATTGTAAAAATAAAGTCCAAAAAAAGTTAATATTTGTAGTAACAGGAGTTGACAGACTGCCGTAGTGTGTGAAATTTCTATATCTTTTTCAAAGACCTATAATTTTCAAAACACATACATAATTTTTTCTTAAATATTTTTCTGATAGCTGTTATGACTTTGCATATTACCCGGTTTCGGCGTGACGTCGACTTCTGGGACACCTGTATATGCTCTGTGAACGAACCGGGTATATTGCTCAATTAACTAGTACCAAGTGATGGCCGGAAAACAGGTGTTTTAGGATAAACAATTAGAAATTCTCAAAAACTATTCGACTATACTCTAATCTTGTTGTTATTTAGAAGTATAAATCCTACTGATTTGATCCACAGTTCTTTGAAAAAAATTTATGGTCGGATGAGACCACATTTAAAAAAGATGGGTACATGAACCTGCATAACTTACACGAGTGGCACGTATCAAACCCACATTTAATGAGAGAAGATAAATCTCAATATCGCTTCAAGATAAACCATTGGACAGGAATTTTAAATAGTAAAATAATCGGTCCGTTTGAGTTCCCAGAGACTTTGACTGCTGAAGTTTATTTGGATTTTTTGAAAAATCATGTACAAAATTTATTGGTGGACGTGCCACTGAGTATTTACAGGGACATGTGGTTTCAGCATGATGGCTGCCCAGCGCACTATGCACTCTCAGTGAGAGAGTATCTCTATAAAAACTTTCCAGGCAAGTGGATAAGGCGGTCTGGTACAATACCGTGGCCAGCTCGATCACCTGATTTGAATCCTTTAGATTTTTTGACTGGGGAACTGTAAAGGAAAAAGTGTATTTAAAGCCGATTCAAAATGTAGCTGAGCTACGGCAAAGACTATTGGAAGCAGCTGAGTTTGTTAAAAACCGTGGAATCGCTCGTTTAATAACCCGATCTTTTTTAAGAAGATGTCGAGCGTGTATTGCGGCTGAAGAAAAACAGTTGTGCAAACATTTATCCTTAAGGGTCCTTGTGCGTTTTCATAATCGCTGTTTAATTAGGAAATTTTGAAAAATTTTCATCAGTTTTCTTTCAAATAAAAATTGTGCATAACGAGTAATCTTCTAAGTGTTATACCATTTTGGAATCGTTATTAAATGCGCCAACTTTTAAGGTTACTTGCCAAACTCTCGTAGTACATTTTTTCCAGTACAGCCAGTTAAAGTTGAGCAAAGTTTTACTTTGGAATACTTGGTTGGGAAATAAGTGGCAATTTTTCCTGAACGAGAAAAGTTGGCAGTAAGGTTGAGACACCAGTTTGAAGATGCATTATTCATCATTACAAATCCAGAAAAGTTAATATTTGTAGTAACAGGAGTTGACAGACTGCCGTAGGGTGTGAAATTTCTATATCTTTTTCAAAGACCTATAATTTTCAAAACACATACATAACTTTTTTTTAAATATTTTTCTGATAGCTGTTATGACTTTTCCTATCACCCGGTTTCGGCTTGACGTCGACTTCTGGGACACTCTGTATAATAGCAAAATACACGAGTTTACCTTGCCGATATAAATCACAAAGCATTCCGAAAAATAAATGTTATTTTGATGAGAAAAACATAGGTTACGTTGTTTCTTCTAAGCAAATTCAAACCTTTCGTATTTGTGAGTAATTGAAGAAATGCGCTAAGATACGCAAAAAAAGTACGTTACTATACGCATTTCAAAACAAAGCGGATTTGTCTATTATATATTTTTTTTTGTTTGGAATTACTCACAAATACAAAATGTTTGAATTTGTTTAAAAGAAACCCACTCTTTTTTGCTTAAAAATAACATTTTTCTTCCGGAACGGTTTTGCTTTAAGATGTCCTTTGAACCAACCCCGTATACTGCTGAATAAACTAGTACTGATGGCTGGAAAACAGGTGTTTTGGGATAAACAATTTGAAATTCTCAAAAACTATTCGACTATACTCTAATCTTGTTGTTATTTAGAAGTATAAATCCTACTGATTTGATCCACAGTTCTTTGAAAAAATTTTATGGTAGGATGAGACCACATTTAAGAAAGATGGGTACATGAACCTGCATAACTTACACGAGTGGCACGTATCAAACCCAATTAGGTGTTTTGGGATAAACAATTTGAAATTCTCAAGAACTACTTAACCAATCTACTTCAATTTTGTTGTGGTTATTGAGAAGTATGAGAATTTCAAGTATCTGCGAGAAACCATCATCGCATTACCAACAAGTGCCAAAAGTTGCAGCTTTCCTCGGTTTTCGGCCATAACTTTCTTGCTATTAGTCGGCTCTTTTCAGGTGTGGTCTGATTTTGTAGGTCTCATAAATATCTAAAAATCTTAAATGAAGAGTTTTCTCGTTCCTGTCAACACTTTCGATTAAATCCCAAAAACTACATTTTCTCATTCTTTGTTGTCGAATAAAGAGTTTTACTACAAAAAATGGGAACAACTTGCTCGCAGTTTCAAATGAATAACAAAAAGACGCGTTTTCTCATTCTCTGTTGTCGAATAAAAAATTTTCCCACAAAAATTGGTGTACCCATTTTATGTCTCTGTTTTGAATACCCCCATGAATAACTTGCAGCAATAAAACCAGACTTTACAATTATTTCGAAAACCAGGGGTATTTTAGTCTAATATAATTAGATATTATTGGAATTTCGCCATCACAATACTAGCGCAGGCACAATAAGCGTATGGTTTCGCAATGACCTGCTGGAAAAGTCGCTTTTCCCTTGACGATACTCCTCAAATAAAAGTGAAACACGTTACTTCTTCAATGTTTTATTGCAAAGCTTGTACCACAAATTGTACTATTGGGCCGCAAGATTCCACTTGTTCCGGAGTTCAAGTCTTCAAAATCTTGCTTGACTCTCTTCTCAAAGAGCATCTATTAACAAAAATATTCAATTCAACCCATGAAGAGATTTATATTATACTTCACAAATAAATTCAAGACTAAATTCACTGTATAATGATGCTAAAAAGGCACATAAAAAATGATCAGAGACACAAAAAGATCATTCTACCAAAACAAAATTGTATTGTCTAAAAATACCACCAAAGCGTGCTGGCAAGTGGTCAATGCAACTGAAAATGAGAACAAAGTTCGAAAAAATATAGTTCTACATAAAGATCAAAATGAAAATGTGCACGACCCTCAGCTGTTGGCAAATATGTGCAATGATTTTTTTTAAAAATGCTCCAGATGGTATAATACAAAAAAATTAATACCTCAGATTGTGCACCTGATTTCAAATTTAATGTCCAAAATTATTTCAGACTTTACCCTTACAGATAATGAGCTCAGTAGCTTACTTTTGAAAAAATTAAAAAATGCCAAATCTTGCGGTTTTGATGACATTCCCAATTTTCTGGTAAAAGAAGTACTATATCTTATAATAAAACCAATAACACACCTTATAAATATCTCATTTTGCTGCGGAGTGTTCCCAAGTAGGCTGAAACTAGGCAAAGTTATACCAATTCTAAAAAAGGGGAACGAGTTTGATATTACAAACTACAGGGCAATCACTGTGCCGTCTGTACTTTCTAAAGTGTTTGAATACGCCTTTTTGGATAGACTTGTTCTACATCTTAAGAACAACAATATTTTGTCTCAAAACCAGCATGGTTTCACAGATGGTGAGACCACAATGTCAGCCATACGTTCCTTCTACGAGAAGCTTATAGAATACATCGATGCGGGCGAGTGCCCTACTGGGGTATTTCGTGATCTCAGTAGGGCATTCGACTGCGTTGGTCACAATAAATTCTTGGAGATTGTTGTTTTGTCGGTCAGTCTCTTAAATGGGCCAGATCGTTTTTAGTCCAAAGAAAACAATATGTTTGAGTACAATATCTTGATGCAGGGAACAATATGGAAAACTTTGTGTCAAGTACGTTAGACATCTCGATTGGAGTTCCCCAGGGCTCTATTCTTGGACCAATCTTTTTCCTCTTATACATTAATCAGTTTGATAATGTTCATCCAGATACCCATTTTAAAGCATATGCTGATGACGTTTCTGCCATAATATCAAGTAATTCAAATATAATTTTGGAAAATATATGTAACAACTTAATTAGGAATATCAATACATGGTTTAACCAGTACTCACTTTACTTGAATCCTTCCAAAACAACGCTTATTCGTTTTCATCATGCTCAAAAAATTGTAGAAAAGTTTCAAGTTAGATTGGGTGACGATCAACTCGATTTTAGAGGAGAAGTGAAATTTCTTGGAGTTCATTTTGATTCGAACTTAAATTGGAAGGCCCACTGCGAATTTCTCACAACAAAAATGTACTCTCAAAGCTATGTGTTGAGGCAATTAAAAACCATCCTAACAGCTGAAAAATTGATACAAGTTTATTTTGCTAATATGGATTCGAGATTAAGATATGGAGTATGTTTCTGGGGTTGGTCAACGCGCTCTGAAGATGTATTTGTGTCTCAATAAAGATGCATCCGATCATTAGCAGGCATCTCACCAACAGAAAGTCGCAAAAAATATTTGATAAGTTTCAACATATTAACTGTCCCTTCGTTGTATATATATATAAATTCTGCTTACATGTTTTTAAAAATAATGAAAAATTCAAGCGAGATTGTGATATGCATAATTATGATACAAGGACTCAAAAGCGGCATTTCGATCACCTAATAAAATTGTTCCGCTTCTTTATAATAATTTACCATGCCACATTACCTCGGTTAAAAATATTAACGACTTCAAGTTCCAGTTGAAACAATTTTTGTGTTTTTGTCATGTTGATGAATTTTTGAATATTGCACTTTGAGATTAGTTGTAGGTTTGTAGCGAACGAAAAATTGACAATTCCAATACAATTGTATATTGTCTGTATAGAAATAAAGGTTATTGATTGAACAATTCAAAAATATGTAGTTGCATATGAATGCGCACGGAGTATCACGTCAATTTGCGACGAAAGCACAAGCATAAAACCGCAAGTACCAGCTATAGAGCAATTTACTACAACTCCTAATGAATAGTCTTTTTTAAAAAAACAACTTTCTATTGTAATAACAAATACCGATTATTGCGTACCCACATTTCGTTGCATTTGGGATACCTAATTCAGCTAACAATTTATTAATATGCTTTAAGTAACAAATTGCTGTTTGTTTTCCGAATGTTAAATTCCGCCAATTACTACACATTAATCATGGCTTACATATTGTCTAATAAAGTGCCTGCTGTATTAAATGGATTTTATGCTTCTTTAATGAATATTTTGAGAGCGTGCCAGATGACAGAAAAATAATTGACTACGCTACCATTTCTCCCAGATTAACAATATAAATGCAAGCCTTTAGTTAGATACTTTCATATCACAGCTGGTTTCAGAGGCAGTAGCTGTTCAATTATCCTAAGGTTGTTAAATGTGATGTACTGGTACTCAATAAGTAGAAATACAGGTCAAAAAATGCCTGATTATTGCAGTTGTCATTTAATGCAATACAACCACAAAAATACACGATCACGAAGTCCAAACAGAAAATGTTGGCGATAATAATTCATATAAAACAGTGGCCAGACGCTATTTTAATACCTTAAGTTATACGAGCCCCTTCCCACTTCAGTTGGCCCAACTATTGAAATCTTAGTTTTTTCATCATACACAAATAATAAAATAACAATGAATATTTTGATAATATATTACGTAGTAGAAAACACCAACTTTATCACTCCCTTTATTAATCACAGCTGTCAGAATACGTTTAAAATAGTTTTGGGTAGTTAAGGTTTTCAAAATGGGTAGAGAAAAGGTTATTAGAGAGAAAATTCGGTTACTGATAATTAATTTTTTTAATTCTGGGAAATCAAACTCAGAAGTTGCAACTTTGTTAGAGTTATCGCGTACAGTGTGAGAAATATTGTTAGAAGGTATAACGTAACTGGTTCAGTTAATGTTAAGCCAAGATATGTGAAAAAAAGTAATATCACAAATGCCGACCGAAGAGCATTAAGAAGAATAATCGTGAAAAACAGGCGTGCCAATTATTTACAATTAAGTGCTCTGTGGAGTGACACTGTTGGAAGGAGAATCTCGAGGTCCACAACTCATAGAGAGGCCCACAAACTGGGATTTAGCACTTTTAAGGTAAGTTTTCTTATAAAAAAAGTGAAGTAAAAACCCTAAAGTTGCACAACTTGTTTATAGGACAAAGAAAAACCATTATTAACTCCACTGCAAAAGAAAAATCAGCTTAGATGGGCTAAAGAACATTAACAATGGTGTGCAATATAATGGAGTGATGAGGCCTGATTCGAAGTTTGTTTTGGTGACAGTCGCAGTAGAGTTATTCGCAAAAATTAAGCATTCCATGTTGACTGTCTGAAGAGAAAAGTGAAATTTCCAGCATCCATTATGGTCTGGGGCAGTATGTCATCAAAAGGAGTAGGAAAACTTCATTTTATTGATGTAAATGTGGATACAAACAAATATTTGACAATTTTAGAAGAATCGCTTTTACCAGTGATGGCAGAATGTTTGACATCCGGTCAAGATTTTGTGTTTCAGCAAGATGGTGCAGCGTGCTATACCTCAAAAAAGGCTATAAAATGTATGGAAGAAAATAATGTACCACTTTTGAAATGGGTTTCTAGCAGTTCAGATCTGTCAACTGAAACTTTGTGGCATGAGATGAAAAAGGTTCAACGACAACATCCTGCTCGTACAATCACCGAACTGATACAAAAGCTTCAAGAAATATGGGATTATTTTACACCAAATTTTTGTCAAAACTTGGTTAACACTATGCCCCAAAGAATTTCAGCCGTAATAAAAAATAAAGGTGATGTTACCCAATGGTAATCTTCCAATTGTTGCTTTGTTAACTTCGCGCATTTATTCGCACATTGTTTATTTGTTCAGATGTTCTATTAGTTATAGGTCTAAGTGATTTCAAATATGTATTTTTTACGACTAGAGTGTATCTAAAATGTTTTTGAGAAAATAAATTGTTTTAGAAGTAAATAGTTTCGTCATGTTTAGTTTATAAAGGCATATTTTGGTAGAAATCTTGAAGTGGGTCAACTGAAGTGGGAGGGGGCTCGCAAATGATATAAGGAGCTTAGAGGCACCTTCTTAATCCGGTTTTTTGTTGCCCAAGGTTAGTAGAACTGGGAAAAACTCCTCTAGCAGATTGTTCGACACTCAAGACCCCCTACGTACCAAGGAGCGGTCGTACCGGCCGGTTTTGGATATACGAAGTTCGACATGATTAGGATTAGAGGCCAAAACCAGACGGGTCTGTCTGGCAGGCTCATCGCTCGACCACATCATGGAGCAAAGCCCGTTGACATCGCGGCAGAAGACAACTAGATCGCCAATAGCCCGTCGATGCGAGAGGGTCTCGAGACCGTCCGTTAGAAAAGTCGTCAATCAGTCGGTCAGCTCTCCTTTGAGTATGGACCAAGTAATCGAGACAATAGCATCTAGGATATGTGAGCAGTACTCGAGGAAAGGTCTCACCTGGGCCTCGTACAGAGTGAGGCGGTGATTTGGAGAAAAGTACTTCTCAGCGCTAAACAAAAAGCCAGCTGACGCAATTCAAACGATGTGTTTGCGACAGATCAAGTCCTCGGTGATCTTGACCCCAACCAGCCGGTAAACGGCTTTTTGGTAGAACTCGCCCAACTAGATCAGCGCTAGGCCCCTTCTGGTTAGTCACGATACAGTACTGTGCTTAGGAAGCATCAAACTGTATCAGATTGTTGCGTTCCCTAGCAGTAATGACCTCCAGAATTCTCGTCAGAGAAAAAGTCGCACTTATTCTCCAACTCTCCAGCAGAAATCAGCCTGCACTCTAAATTCCTGCTGTCATCGGCAAAGATGTGGATCGCAATAATCGTACAGGAGAAGAGGTCGTTGATATGTAATTGAGACAGACATTATGAAATAATGAGGAGAACACATCAGTGACGACGAATAACCTGCGGCCAAAGAGCAAGTCAGCCATCCATCTGCATAGCTTCTCTGGGAGTCTATAGGATGGAAGTTTGTACGAAAGGGCAGAATGACAGCTGACCGAACGCTTTCGTGATATCAAGAGTAATGACATGAGCCTCACCATATAACTCTCCGAGTGACGTTACCGAGATTTATCAGCGTTTTAAAGTATGTTCCGTTGCCATTAATATTGAGTAGACTCTGGTTCATTGAACAAATTGATTTTTGAATAAAATAATATCACTGAAATGTGTCTCATAAGTAATATTTGTTTCATTTTGCCTGTTGACTCTCGATTGTTATTATTACCTTTTTAAAAGAACATGTATTTAAGATATCCTTACGCTGACAACAATAGTGAGTCGGCAACCGATATACGTAGAAAAAACTAAGTTCAATCAAGCACGTAAAGAAATTCTCGCAAAAACGCTTTATGATCATCCGAGTTAATCAAATGGAATGTATTGAACTCATATATGGTTATCAACACCATTTAGACATTATTGTCAATTTCACTCCGGTCAATCAAATACGGTGGACGAGAAATGTCGACCTCATTTCCAAGAAAAAACATAAACTATCAGTCTTACAATTAGTCTAAAGCTACTTTCCTATGACTGAACCTAAACAAGAAAAATACATACCTACCTGCGTGAGTCAGCAAGGTACTTATTTTCCGAAACATTTCTTTGGTATGCTGCAATTGTACTGCTTCAAAGCATTAAATTGGTATATTGGTACTCTTTGTTTTGGCTAGATTTGTCAACCGCTGGTTTCAGTTTAAGAAGGTCAAACTTAAACGGAAGGTTATTGTAAGGTGAAAATATGGCAAAAGATGCGCTATCATCTATACTGCCGCACTTAAGTAAGAGGCAGTAAGATTAATTTACTGCCTTTATTGAATTTTGACGCTAATACATTTCTTTTATGATTGCAATTACAAAATCTATCATTGATCACGTTATTTGAGATTAATAGTTAGTATTTCACTTTGTCAAATATTTCTTAAGCATAAAAGCAGTCAGCAAACTATGTTATACTGCTTTTATTCTGTGTATGATACAAGCACTGCAAGTACTTTTACACTTTTATAACCTATTATTATGTTTGATTATTTAATTTTTCATGAAACAGTTCTATTATTTGTGAAGTGTCTGTAGTTACAAATAATTGTTTTTGCTCCGAAAGAATAATTTTGAAAAGTATTCTTCGTTTAACTTAACATATAAGAAACCAAGCTGTTTTATATAATTTACTTTGTCGAATGTAATTGATAAATGTAATCATATAATTATTAAATTGAATTATTAGATGTTAAAAAGGATCACTTTTGTCATATTTCTGAACAAATTATGGAGAAACAAATTAAGATTTTGCATAACTGCGTTTTTCCTTTAAAAACATAATATAAACAGATTATAGAAACCACGAAAAAAGACAGTAAATTTGTTTTTGCAGCATATAAAAGCGGTAAATCACATGCTACTGCTTTTTGATTTACAAGTAAATGTGGAATGTCATTAATTTTAGGCCCCAACAACAATTATGACCCGAACTCACTATCTCATTTAAATTACTATAAAGTTATGCAACTTTGAAATATTCATGTACTTTAATTGTGGCATGATAATGATACATTCTCTCCTAGTTTGGAGTGATAGAACTTTCAACGTGAAGAGCATATGAGAAAGACATACGAAAAGCTCAACGGCTTAAACATAGCAGATGAGAGATGGTTAGAAAGACTAAAGTGTTATAGGAGCTTTTTGTATAAATATAAATTAGATGACAGCGGCTGATAAATTATAATAAGTACTTATATGCTTTTGCTAGTGTCAGCTTTCCTTTCCATTAATCTTTTCACGGTTTTGTCTCTGAGCAATTTCAGCAACCGTTGCAGCGATTTTAAAGGAAAAGGAGATGTAACAGATAATGATGGCTTACGGTAATAGTATTTTTAACACATGGAGTTATTCCTACGTGAAAACATAGAGTGCGGAGTTTGCCGCGCGACTGTTTGCATACGATTTTTTAAACTTCGCTTCCTATAATTGAAGAACCATCAAGGTATCGAAAAAACTTTTTTGTATAAAATGTTATCCTCTACAAAAAAGATGGTTTTTATACGCTAAGATTGTAAGTTTAGTCCTTATAAGCGTCATAACGTGCTGACTCTATTACAAATTTTCAGAAGACATAAACGATAAAAAAATTAATTTCCTACAAAGTTGTTAATGACGCCAACTTGAACTTATTATTAGAAGGCAATGATCTAACCATATCACCAAACCAAAAAAATGCACTGTCACCAAAATTGAAGAAAAATTCCTGACCTATATTCTATTTCGGTGTAATTCAACTCTCACTCCATTCCGGTTTTCTGCAAATGTGATCGCTCTCATGCTTTTATTAAATACCTCGTGCACATACAAGCGATTGTGACACACTAAGGTGAATACCTATTATAATTACGACAGCTCCGCAGCAAGAATTGCTCACGTGTATAAACATTGGAATCCTTGCAATGTAATTAATAATGCTCTTTGATTCATTGTGCTGCCTGGGAAAACTTCGTTGAAAACATGATATTCATTTAAGTGTCTTTCATAAGTTCTTTTGTATATTGCGCATCATTGTAAAATTTTCATATCAGCATTTATTTTACATTAATTTTATCTCTAGGTGAATATCTCTCCCTCTACAGCTACATGACTTCTTGATCTCCACTTGAGTCTATACTCGCTGTGCTAAGGCTTTATCCCTGCGATTACTCAAGTATAAAATTAGTAAAAAAATGATAAGTTAAACGATTTTATTGTCAAAAGGCATCATACTGATGCAGAAAATGTAATAGAATCTAACAAACATAGTGTCATCTGGAAGACAGATACATAAATCACATATATGTGCTTCTTTTTGGCGCATTCTGTATATCAAACTAATAAGATAATTTCTCAATAGTAAATTAACAAATGTTGCAATTAAGTATGAATGGGTATGCAACATTGCTATCGAGCTTTGTGCCAACCCAAATATCTTTCACGTAATATGAGAATTTTTCGGAACTTCTTTTTCTATTATAACATCCTTAATAGACTGAAAAGTCCAGATGGTACCTGTTTCAATTATGAACCGTGGAGATGTTCAAACCTTAGGTAAACATGCTAAATACCTCGACTGGCTAGGAGATTTGTCCATAAGCAGTACACCCGTATTGCAGCCAGAGCTATCTGCAAATTTGGCAAAGCTCTGTGGTCAAACGAGGAACAGAACGATACTACTTTTAGATAACGCTGTTCACAACAACCATGAGGAAATATTGCAAAAATGTTGTATCCAGTATAAGCCAGATAGCTAGCATTCTATCCGATACAACAATTAGGTATAATTGTTGTTACTTATCACTTTACTTCATCATACTGCATCACGCGGTGTAATTGAAACGTTTCTGCTAAGAAAAGAATGCAAACAATAGTAAATAAAAAATGAAAAGGAAGATTTAATAGTTCTTTCATAATACTAGTTGCTGAAATACCATACTTAAATCCTATAAGCATAAATTTAGCGACACACATTCACTTTTCTCAATTATGAGAACGTTTATTTACACTATGAATAGCTAATGTTTTATAATTATACTTTTGCATGTCAGTGTTTTACCTCCAATCGTTGTTTTCCATCTACATCTTGTATTCTGTCAATATTTGCATGACAAAAAGCTCAATACTCATCCATAAACGAAAACACTTAGTTATACAAGGTCTTACAGAGTGTTGTCAGAAAAATTCATTAACAAATCCAATACGTAAAAATTCGGTTCGTAAATGCCCCGTTTCCATATGGGATGTTTTATTGTACGCCAATTTTTTCATTTGCGGAATGTTCCGTGATTACAATACTTCCTCACCAAGAGGCGTGGAAAGTAAACAGGTGTCAGTCTACCAACGGTAAACATTGATGTTATGGTTCAAAAAATAATGTTTATATCGGTGGAACGAAAAACTCCAAGAAAGCAGTTTTTATGTAGAATCCATCTCTAAGACTTTAGTGTCGTACTGCTTTTTGGATAGACATTGGGACACAAACGCTACTAATGTAAGTGCTATAGTGCAATTTTAATGTAACTTTTAATAATACACTTGCCAATTTATGTTGCTATATCTCAGTTTTCGAAAAAAATAATAAGTTTATTCACGTAATATACAAATGTAACTAAAACTAACATAGGTATACGTAAATAAACTGAATTTACCCACAGAAGAATAAATTTTTGTGCATGGGTATTAACTTATATTTTTACATAAATATACACATACATATATATAGATACACATATATATTCATCTAAATAAACCCATAAATAGATGCACACACACATATGCATACTCACATACACACCTGTACATACATAATTATATACATACACACATATACGAGTATATGAACGTTGGAGGATCTTTACTATTACGAGTACATTAATTTTAAATTTCATGTTTGCAATTTGATGTCGATTTTTTTCAATTATAAATTTCTTGGTTTCAATTTTGAATTTTGTTTTATTTGAAATATTTCTTATATAACTTGGTAATATGTTATACAGGGTGTCCGCAAAGTTGGGGTTTTCCTTTACACGACGTGTAGATCTTGAAAACATAAGCAATTTTTCTTAGTACCATATACACCAATGTCTTAAGGGAACCGAGATAAAGGGCTCTGCAACATCAAAAATATCTGAATACCGTCCTGTAGCCGCGACCCGCGATATCTCAGACTGGTACCGGCTACTAGCTGAACCCGACAACAGAACTGGGTCGGGGGTCGGGGTCAGTGTGTCAGGTCAGTATGCAACCTTCAACCGACGGTAAAGGGTCACGCGTATAGAGGTAACGAACCCGTATAATCGATTGCGTTTAAAAAAAAAATAATAATGGCACACTCAGACACCAATAATGAAGTCGTTGATATGTTGTTAATTTATGGCGAATGTCTTCAAAATGATACAGAATCATCGCGAGTGTATGCAGATCGTTTCCCTAGACGACATCATCCAAGGCCCCGCAGATTTGTCCAGAGAGTCAGGGATACGGGCCATTTGGAGGAATTTCGAGGTGGGCACAGTGGGAGGCCTAGACAACCACGAATGGTGCAAGTTGAGGAAGAACTACTGAATCGCGTAGACGAGAATCCCTCAACAAGCACTAGAGACGTGGCTAGAGACGTGCAAGTATCAAAAACTAAAGTGTGGCAAACGTCCAACGTGTACAAGCCCTTCAACCTGACGATTTTCCAGCAAGAGTGCGGTTTTGTGAGTGGTTGTTGCATCAACATGACAATAATCTGGACTTTTTGAAGTGCATATTGGTGACAGACGAATCTACGTTCACGTGTAATGGGGTGAATAACTTTCGATTTCAGGCAGAAACGTACTTAGCCCTTCTCGTCAACTGGAGAGTGAGTACTTTTTCCTTTATTTTTTTTACTTGGTCGCCCTCGATTCACTACACATTACCTTTGTTATTTCAAGGGTAGTTGTTTCTGAAAAGGAAAATCCTACTTTGCGGACACCCTGTATAATCTACTGGAAAGGTAAGTATGACATCTTTGGCCTATACTTTTTGAGGTGAAAGGTGTTTGCTTAATGTTGTTGATTTTGTTTCTAGTTTAATATAAGTGATCTAACCGAATAAGATTATTTCTATGGTGAAATTGATAATTTATAATTTTATAAAAGAATTGTTGCCTAGGGTCTAATAGTTTTGCTTCAGAATACAACAGATCAGATCGGTATAAGAGTGGTTTGTCAAAGATTATTTTTAAATTTTTTTTTGGATAATTTCTAATTTATCAATTGGGTTATTAAGTGCTCCACCCCAACCTAATATTGCGTAACTTATACGACTTTCGATCATAGCATGATATGAAATTTTCATTGTTTTTTATCCAAATATTTGTTTAGACACTTGAATTTAAACAATAATGGTGTCAAATTGGTTATTTTTTATTACATGATCAATATGTATATCCCACTTTAAATGTGAGTCTAAATATACACCTAAATATTTTATTTTGTTTGTTAAATTTATTTGAGTATTTATATTATCACAGTTAATCTGGATAGATACAAAAGATGGTAATTTGTTTCTGTGATTTGTGAATGCATGAACATGGTCTTTTGAAAGTTAATAGTGAGGCATTTATGTCTGAACCAGTCTGCAATTATTGTTAAGTCTATTTCAACCTTCACTTTTAGATCATTCCACGAATTGTTATCCGAATAAATGATAGCAGTATCGTCTGCAAAACATATGATTGTCCCTTCAAATTTTGAGATCAGCCGGCTATTAATGTAAAGTGTAAGTAATAAGGGGCCTAACACTGTCACTTGTGAGATACCATACGTTATCAATTTGTTTGTGCTTAAGGAATTATTTATTTGTACGCACTGTGTTCTGTTGGAAAGGTAACTTTTCCTTGCCTCTAATTCCTGAGTCGTGTAAGATTTCTAATAGTACCAAGTGGTCTACTGTGTCGAATGCTTTTGCTATATCTAAAAACACACACAGGGTATATTCACTTTGGTCCAGTAACTTGTATTTGATGTCAAGAAAGAAATTGCGTCATGGGTAGACTTGTTTTTCTGGACTCTAAATTGTTTTTCATTAATCAGATTATGTTTATCAAAAAAATTCAGAAGTGTTTTTATAATTTTCTCAACAATTTCTGCAAAGCTGGATATAAGAGTTATAGGCGTGTAATTGTTAGTATCTGTTTTTTCACCGGATTTGTGGATGGGTTTTACTACTCCTACTTTATAATAATCTGGAAATTCTCCCGATTCAATTATCAAGTTCACTATGTACGTCACGGGCTTACTAATTTCGGATGAAATTTTCTTTAATATTTCTGATCGTATAACATCAAGGCCTGGGCTTTTTTTATTTTTCAAAATGTGTATGGCATTTTTTATTCCATTTGAGACACAGGATTTAAGAAAATCCATTGTTGTATACATTTTCTAGGCGGAATATGTGTTAGGTTTATTTATCTTCATTGCTAATTCTTTCCCTGCTTCTATAAAGTAATTATATTGAATGCATCAGCAATATCTTTACTTGTGTTAAGTGTTGTATTATGGACGTTTATTTCTTCAATTTTTGTTTCAGGTTTGGATGAATTACAGATTTGATTTATGGTGTTTCATAGCATTTTAGAGTCAGATTTGTTGTTTTGTACTTTTTCTGTGTAATACTTTTGTTTCGAAATGTTTAGTTTTATAGTACAAATAATTTTGTTTTGTTTCGTCTGTTGGATTTGTCTTACATAATTTGTATTTCTCGTTTTTTTCATTGATAGATTTAATTAGTCCAGCAGTTACCCAGTTTTTTCTTGGACTTTCTTTACGATTTATTTTAATTTTCTTGGTGTTTTTTGATACGCTATCAGTGATTGTTGTAGTCAGATATTTAGTTGCTGCGTGAACATTTCTTATATTATGTAAGTTGTTCCAGGTTTCAGATTTTCAGTCTATTATTAATTTTTCATAGTCCATATATTCTATATATTCTTCATACTTCGCTTTATTAGGGTTAGTATGTACAAAATCCTCAAGGTTGAGGGGTAGAGTTGATACAGTACTATCTGATTTTATTACGAAAGCTTTATAATTATGATTTTCTTGTTTACTTCTCAAAAAATGTGGGCAATACAAGTAGACGAGGCGCCAAGCACTCTAGTCGGAATATTCACAATTGAGGTGAAGTTTAGTATAGACAGCATGTTAAGATATTCATGAACAAGCAGATTGTTACTAGCTAAGATGTTTATGTTGAAGTCTTCATTTAAAACGCAAAAGTCTGTATTTATAATATGTCCTTTTAAATAATATTTGAGATCGACTAAGAATTGTTTTATATCAGTTAAGGGTGGTCTGTAGAAAGATATTATTGAGATAATAATTGTATGTATGTATATTTATCTTAGTAAGTACCCCTGTACACTCGGTGAACTGTGTGTGACGTAGAATTGGGGGATTTCAATTACGTAGATGATAACACCATCATTTTGGTTAAAATTTGCATTGTTGTAGAACAGTTTATAACCATTTAGCTTGAAAAAACTAGCATCTCCAATATTCCAAGTTTCATTAAAAATGATAACGTCGAATTTCTTATTAAAAGAATTTAAGTATATTTCTAATTCTTCAAAATTCTTTGATATACTTTTAATATTTTGATGAAATATGGTAAATTCCATAACTATACAAAACTATATAAAAGGCAGAATACCTGCCACGTTTCCGTTAATATCAAAATATCGAATGTGTCAGATAAAGAATAAGTGCAAACTTTTAGTGAATCTAAGTTTTGATTAAGCCTCCTTAGGTTTAGTGTGGAAAATTTTTAAACGTATGTTTCCATTGGTCACTAAAGCATCTAATTGACTCATGTGAAATATACATATAATTCTTTTCATTTTGTCAATCTTAAAATTAGTTATCCAATTGTCCATTGTAAAAAATGTATGTTTTTGGGAATGTTGCTTTACTTATTTTACTTTTTTATTCATTAGTTTTTTTTTAAGATTCTAAAATCGATTGAATCAAGATATTCAGACTGCATACACTTATAAACTGGGCATTTTTGATTTGTTGGTACATGGTCGGTGTTATAATTTTTTTATATTTCCGATTAAAATATATGCAATATGCACGTCTATTTCCTTCAATGTTGCATTGGCGACTTTCATGATTCCCTCCACATCTGATGCACACTGTATTATTTCTACATTTATATGAAGTATGGTGGAATCTAAAACATTTGTTACATTGTGTGATTTGGTTATAATCATATACATTCAAATTTTTCCAATCTAATATTTTACCATTATTTTCATCTGTGACGGATCTATATGTTTTTTCATTCACTTCTGCAAATAATGTATAATAATTTTTTAAGTGATTCTTTTTTATATAAGTAGCTTTGATATCATTTTCTTGAATGAAATGATTTTGTCTAACAATACTTTCCTTGAGGCTTGCTTCAGTATGTAGTTCTTCACTCTGTAGCCGATAATTTTGATTCTTGGTAGCTTCTTTTCTTGTTCTGTAGCATTGTATTTTCTTGATAACTCTTTTTCGATTTCATTTTTCAGTCGAGGGAGGTATTTTTCTTCTAGTTTCAATCCGATTCCTCCTTTTTTAGTGTGCTTAATGTTGTCTACCTGTACTTTCAATTTCGATAGGTCAATCTTATTTAAATCTTTTTTGTTTCAAGTATTGTTGGTTCTTTAGTAGGATTCACGCATAGTGTCTTTAGGGGCTTGTTGTATGTCTTAGATCTGGCTGTTACCTGGCTATATGATCGTTGGTTTATGCCGTTCGATTCAATAGCTTTAATTCTATCTTCCATATTTTCGATATAATGCGTTATACTCGTATTAGTCCTTTGTTCGTAATCTTCTTGTAGTCTTCTGTTTTCTTTTTCTAATTTTTCTAATTGTAATATGTATTTTTCTTTTTCCAACAGTAAAACATTGCTTTGTTCAATTATTCTTTTTAGTTCCTTATTTTGAGTTTTAATTTGGTCGATCAAGTTGATTTCATTATGGCTGTTACACGTAGTTTCAATAACTTCATCTTCACTTTCACTTTGATTATTGTTCAGGGTTTTATTTTTTGTTTTTTTTTTCTTACTTCTGATCATTGATTTCTTCTTGAAATGTAAGTCTCTCATTTCACACCCTGTATTGGAATTAGCCTCGATTAGGTACAGCTTTCAATGCCACAAATGACAGATTTACGTGAAAATATAATCGCGGAAATGTACTTTCTTATGGAATATCGGAGCTCCCAACAGAACTACCAGTCTAGCGGGTCTTCACTGTGCCATGAAGTTCGGCGATGGTATTTTAAAGACTCTTCTTATAATATTAATGGAAACCATCGACGTGCAGTGATTTTTACAGGGTATGTAGTATGTGTATATATAAAAGTAAGGTGAACTATTAGACAGGCAAACACCTCGTATTATAGAAAAGAAATATTCCCAGATCAATATTTGTATGAATGTCCTAATTTTAATGTGATCGATTTGACATCGTTCAGTAACACCATTTAGATTAGAGGTTTTAGTAGCAGATGGTAGCTATGAAATATCGTATGCCTCGATTCTGATGTCAATTTGAAAGAAGCTTTTTCTTGTAATCAGTGGTTTTCGATAAATCCGTGTTGGGAAGTTTTCAAACGAACACCCTGTATATAGGATCATGTATGAGGTCGAGGTAAAAGCTTTCCCAATCAAGAGAGCAGTATTACGGACCATATGTTATCTAAGTAGGGTAAAGGTACAAATGATGGGAAATACTTCTGAGTTCAGAGCAGAAAACAGCTTCCCGTAAACCCAGTTAAAGCTCCTTCCGCATATTTGCAGTAATGTAGATTTTCATATCTTTGGAAGCATGGCTTCATGGTAAATCTTGGGAGACAGATTTTTCTTTTTGCGTATCTTATCTATTCGAACTGCTGTAGATATACATATAAATATCCATTGAGGGAAGCTGAAGTATTTCGTACAATCACAAACACAGGAAAGGATATTTTGGATTTTCATACATATAAATTCTTGTTAAAACATCCATACAATTCGAATAACGTTTATCAAAGCGACAACAGTATCGATGCATCTTTGATCCCCTCTTGGCAGAATACGGAAGCGCAGAATGACGAATGGGATGCAAAATAGCACTTAGGTTAATTACGCTGAGCAGAACAATAACAACGACAATAAGTACTGCTCCAAAGAGAACGGCTTTTAACAGGAACTGTTTAACAGAAAGCTATATGTTAATTTCCGTATTTACTTTTAGAATCTAGGTAAAGAGGTAAACGTTCACATAGCATTGTCTGAACGTCGTAACTCAAAAATCGTCGATTATTTGAAAAGAGAAACTTTGTATGTTGTGGGAATACATAAAACACGATTTGTGGTAACAGCGAATTATGCATTGAGGTGATAGGTATTTTGTTTTCTTGGTTTGGTCGAGGAATATTACGACACTTACACGCTTCAGTGCAGTTCAGAGAAAGGTTGAAGACATTTTTGAACTAGTTAGCGACATATATCTTTGTAGTTGATTTTGCACCATGTCGCTTAATAAGTTCAGTTATTTTTATCACCTGCAGTTCCATTTATTGGTCAAATTATTGAAAAAGAATCAAAAAACAACCACAGATAAGCTCCATTATCCATTTTTGAACTATGACGGCAAAACAAATAAATGAAGAAATAAATGTTATTTAACCTAATATATAGGCTCTTTATGAGCATATTTACTATAGAAAAAACACATGAAATCAAAATTCTAATATAAAATAACGCTTGTTAACCAATTTATGAACTGCTCAAGGTTAGCAGGACTAGGAAAAGCCTCCTCGGGCACCACAACATCGATACCCTGGTCATAAGGTAGTGTTCGTATCGGCCAGTAATGGACGTACGAAGTTCGACATGGTTAAGGTGGGATTACGAAGTCAGAGGGTCTGTCTGGTAGGCGCATCGCGTGGAGGCATTATGGGTGAGAGCTCTGAGGAGCAAAGCTCGTTGGCGTAATGGTAGAAGAGAGCTAGAACACTGAAAGAGTCCCGAGATTATCCGTTAGATAAGATTCATCGTTCAAGCAGACAGTACTCATCTGAACAGCATCATGCATAGATAATGTAGTCAAAGCGGCAGCACCACAAACATGTCAGCAGCACCCGAGGCTAGGTCTTATTTGGGCATTGTACAGAGTGCTGAGAGAAGTACTTCTTAGCCCTAAAGAATAGATGAGCGTTTTCCCAGCAGCTGCTGTTATTGACGAGTGGTGCTCCTGCCATAACAAGTCCTTGGTGATCTCTACTCCGACTAGCCGAAATGAACGGCTTTTTGGTAGAATTCGGTCATCCATCGAGACCGGATAAGCGCTAGTGCGCTTCTTGTTAGTCAAGATACACAGATACTGTGATTTGGACGCATTACACTGTACCAGATTGTTACGTCCCCACGCAGTGATAATTTCCAGGTCTATCGTCAGAAAGGAAGTCGCTGCTTATCTTTTTTTCTCCAGCTCACCGGCACTCTGAATTTCTGCATGTATAGTAAGTCATCAACTAAGCTGGGGATTGGATTGGTCATACAGGAAAGGAGTCGATTTATGTAACAGGTACAATATCCGGGCCAAGATAGATCCTTAGAGAGAATACCGATCTCTTAATATTGAAATGCTTTGTTTGGTAATATTTTGTAGTGAGACCCCACTGGAATTAAACCGTAAAGACGACTGGTATCTTGCATGTTTTGCGTAGATTCTTTCGAGAACTATTCAAAATAAGCTATTCCTTGGTATGAATAACGCAGATTAAAAAACTTCCCAGATTGATGGATTTTCTGATCTAATTACACTTACAGCGATACTTAAGTCAATTTAAATAGAATTAACCTACATCAATAATAATTATATTATTACAAAATCGCAATCTCACAAAAAGACAAAAACTTGCATCAAGGGGACCTTGTTTCTAGTAGTGGTATCGTGGTATCGTGAAATAATAATGAGCTTATTATTCATATTCAATAGGAATTATTTTAGTGGTCGTGAAGTGTAATATTGACATCCTATGCATCGTTTTTCTAAGGCTGATAAAAATATTTGCGAGTGAAGGTTAAAATGTGGTTAAGTGTGTAAACGCTTTTTTTTTTAAAACCCACACTGCACTTTTTTTGTATTCAAAGAAGGTGTTCAAAATGTCGTCCTCCACTTTCCACACACGCTTCATTACGACGAACCCAGTTTCTTCTTACTCAAGATCCTCGAAGTTGTCCATTTATTATTTCAGCCGTATTAATGTTTTTTTCGCTTCAGTTGTTATTGGACCAGCCCCATAAACCATCCCTTTAAGTTCGCCACAATATCAGAAATCCATTGGATTGAGGTCAGGAGATCTTTCTGGCCATTTTCGAGGATCAGGAGCATTTCGACCGATCCAGCGATTTGGATAATGTTAATTCAAATACTGAATAACGCCTCTAAAAATGTGTGGTGGTGCCCCGTCATGAAGAAACCACAAATTCTGTCTCCGTCGTAATGGCATGTTGTCTAAGGTCTATTCCAAAAGTTCTGGTAGGTTATGGGCTAGAAAGCTAAGGTATCATCCTGACAACTTTGGGGTAACTCGAAAGGGCCAATTACATGATTGTCAAGAATACCCGCCCAAATATTTATTTTAAACCGTTGTTGGAAATGACCTTCACGAATGGTGTGAGGATTTTCTTGAGCCCACGTGTGAGTATTATCGAAATTTAATATCTCGCGTAAAAGTACATTCGTCCGTTGCTAGAATGTTTTTAAAAAAATCCGGATTTTCAATGCTTTTCTGCAAAAACCACTGGCAGAATGTTAATCTGCGAGGATAGTCTTCTGGTCACAAGGCCTGCACTCGTTGTACATGGTAGGAATAAAGCAAATTTTCCCGTAGGATTCTATGGACGATGGTACGCGATAGTCCTACGCAGCGGCCTAATTCCCGAGTGCTGATATCTGCATTGATTTCCACGATATTTAAAATTTGTTTCTCCTGCTCTACAGTAACCTGTAGTTTACGAGTGCGAATATTAGTGGACTGAACACTTCCTGTATCTCGAAGTCTTTGGTACACTTGCACAAATGTCCTTCTGTCTGAGTGTACCCGTTGGCGAAATCTGTCGCAATAAAATTGAGCTGCAAGATTTGAATTCTGACGAGCTTCACCGTAAACTAACAACATGTCGGCGAACTCTTGCGTCGCGAACATTGTAAATTGTACGCGAACAAAAACAAAACAACACGCCCGATGCTCTGCTCAACTAAACGATACAGTAATTAATCTATGCAAAACGATAACTAACCACCGTTTGCGATCGATTGTCGGTTCGATAAGAGTGATGGAAGACTGACGCGCTGTTGTCATGTGTGTTTTAAATATTTAATTTAATGAAACTTACTGACTGCAAATTTTGGCTTAACTTAGAAAAACTTAATGCCATTTATTTGTTAATTATCCAATTTAAAAACGTTTTAGATTATATTATAAAAATTAGTAAGATTGTGGTGATTGTGGTCGATATAAAGCACTTAAAGTTGTAAACTAGACAAAAATCTATTGACTTTTGAACCATGGGTCATATGAACCTTCTGACTTATTTTGACTCCCCTATTACCCATGTCAATAATGACTACAATAACGTTTACACCCTGTAGAATGTGAAATAACGATGATACAGAAGTCCAGATTCTGATTGTCTTTATAATGGGGTATTTTATAAATTGTGAAACTACCCAAATAAGAACCTAACTCGATCAATTTAGGCCGTATGAGTATTTTCTGTACACATATCGATGGAAAGCGATATGTGTCTCCTTTCACATTGCAAATCAGATACATACTAGGCATACTAAGTATTATTTTTCGCGCTAACAGGCTGAAACAGATACTAAGTGAGAGTTCGTTTACAATGTAGGCTTGTTTCATTTTTTCTGACTGAAGATTAAATACCTAAAAGTTTTTACTATGTAGGAGACGTAAGGATATAATGATAATGATAATATTTATTTACTCCCAAGACAATATAAAGAATTAGTAAACAAGGATCCTTAGGAGGAATTAACTGTACTTGGATCATTAATGTTGGAATTGAAATATCAATAAAGATACAAGTAATCAACGAATTATTTGATGTTCACATTTACTATTAATTTGTGTACGTCTGCTCTTGTCTTTACATCGTCAGGGAAATCTACGTATCATTTTAGTCCTAAATAAAGGAGAGTATGTCCAAAACTGTGCGCTGTCAAATTAAGAGATACGCCGGCAATAGAGGCTTGTTTTATATGAAACCAGTCTGGACTACTCTCATGCTTGGCAACTGGGACTCTTATTGTGTTGTACAGGGTACTGACAGTTTTTCAACACTTTACCTTAAATTATTTTTTTATCCACAAGCATTTGATAAACTGACACTCTGACGATACACCACATAAGTCAGTATTTCTCAGATCTCCTCAACAACGTATCTGCCTTCTAGGTCTGCCAAATGGTTTAGTCAAACTTCGGGATTCTCGTTACATTTTGATTCCACCCTATAATCAATAACTACGCTCAAAAATGGTTGTATTAGCCACAAATAAAATTTTGATTTTACCACGTCCATTATGGGACTACGGTACTTATCACTTACCATAAGCAAATTGGTTTGTCTGAAATTAACATATTCGGCATTGATAAACAACTTTCAAGTAAATTAATTGTATTTCCATAGTTTAATCTAATCTAGTAAACTATTTACTTTTTACAAGTTTCGAGATAACTCATCAGCAAATATTTACTTGTTACAATCATAAGCAGTACCTCAGTATTCAGGCGTTGTCTTCGAAGCCTCCAACCTTAAAAACACCTGGCTTTATGGTTAAATGTGTCACTGGCATAGTTTTCTCAAATCGGAAGTCAATTCTAAATGAAGACTCGTTATCTAGGTTATAACATTATCATTTCCGATGTGATTATAATCAACAGACATTCCATAACAAATACCGCGAGATGCCTTATATTGAAATAATTTTACCTTCATTCTGGTCGAATGGTTTCGCGTAATCAGGTTTAGATTGTCATATACAGGATATGCGAATATTTAAGGGCGTGCATCTACATGAAAAAATACTGTTAGTTTGCTTCATAAACTATGGTTACAAAAACTCGGGATGTTGAAGTTTTAGGAAAAAATGGAGATTAATTAATATTTTCAGAACCGCTCCAGATATTTCACTGATATTTAGTACGTAGTGCAAGTTAATAAAGTTGCATATTTTTCAATGCAAAAATAATTTTCAGCTTTAACAGTGGCGTGCGTACGGGTATTGACTTCGATATTTTTTAAGAAAAAATGGTACGCCAATGGTTTTTTGCCAAATAGAAATTATTTTTGAATTCCCCGTTCAATTTAAAACAAATGATCTTTCTTGAATTGTTTTTCTTTTTTTTTTGAGTAAAAAATAAAAACCGTTCTACTGTCCGAGAAAATTAATGTAATAATTCAAGTATGCAATTTAGCAATAAATATCTAGTTGGTCTAGAATATGTCACTGGCTTTTGACATCTGATAAGTCTCTGTTATTCAAATCTGTTCGCTGTGACATCTGTTTCATTATTTAGTTTTTACAATCTTGTTAATAATGGTGAATTATTTAAATGCAGAAATGGCGGAAATGCATTACGTATATGGCCTTGCCGACGGTAATGGTGAGCAAGTCAGACGGATTTAACACCAGAGATAACCCGGACGTGCTTTTCTAGATAGTCGAACCTTTTCTAATATTCGTCGTCGTCTTATTAAAACTGGTTCTGCCCGAAAAGGAACATCTGAAGGTACACCTCTAAGTGTGAGAACACACGGAATTGAGGAAGCAGTGCTGCACGAAGTCGAAGAACATCCTGAAACGAGTACGAGGAAGATCGCTAGACACTTAAATATTTGACATCAAATTGTTTGGAGAATCTTAGTGGATTTTTTGATATATCCTCACCATATTTTAAGAGTATAGGCGTTACTTCCCATTGATTTTTCCAGGCGTGTGACCTTTTGTCAGTGGTATCTTCAAAAAATTACACAAAATCCGCAACTTGAATCAATGATTCTGTTAACGGACGAAGTTAATTTTTCTCGGAATGCCATTCAGAATTTCCACAATAATCATTTGTGGGCAGAAGAAAATCCCTATGCCGTAACCGAAACCCATTTCCAACACCAATTTTCGGTTAACGTATGGGCAGGAATTATTGGCAACCACTTTATTGGTCCATTCTTCTTTCCGGGACGACGACTTGACGGACAGACTTACCTCAATTTTCTTCAACTGCTGCTTGTTGATATTCCGTTAGTAATAAGAAACAATATGTGGTACATGCATGATGGTGCAGCAGCGCATTTTAGTGTAGAGGTTCGTAATTATTTATAAACTGTGTATCCAAATCGTTGGATTGGCCGCGGTGGGCCCCAAGTATGGCCACCAAGATTCTCAGACCTCAACAGTTTAGATTTCTTTTTGTGGGGCTATCTTAAGACACTAGTGTACACAAGTCCCATTAACATTGTAGATGAATTAAGAGAATAGTTGCAGCTTGTGATAGAATAAAAAACACTCCAGGGACATTTCATCGAGTGCGCAATTCCATGAGAAGGCGGGCGGAAGCATGCATACTGTGAAGTGAAGCGGGCCATTTTCAACAATTTTTGTAATCATTTTGTTGATTTTAATGTTATGTTTATGTTGTCAGTTGTTGTTCATTACCCCTAATGTGTTTAATTGTTCCAATTAAATTAATAATAATTTTGCAAGTTAGACAATAGAACGGTTTTTATTTTTTTACTCAAAAATGGCGCATCGAAGGAAGAGAGAAGAGAGAGATCATTTGTTTTAAATTGAACGGGGAATTCAAAAATAATTTTTATTTGGTAAAAAACCATGGGCTTACCATTTTTATCTTAAAAAATATCGAAGTCAATACCAGTACGCACGCCACTGTTGAAGCTAAAAATTATTTTTGCATTGAAAAATATGCAGCTTTAATAACTGTAACTACGTACTAAATAGCAGTGAAATATCTAAAGCGGTTCTGAAAATATTAATTAATTTCCATTTTTTTCCTAAAACTTCAACACCCCGAGTTTTTGTAAGGAAACATTTTGGACCATAGTTTATAAAGCAAACTAACATTAATTTTTCATGTAGATTCACACGCTTGAATATTCGCATTTCATTAAGGAAGACCCTGTATATATAACGGCATTTCCGTTGCATGAAGCAAAAACATATGATATATGCGACTGAATATAATTCAAATGAAAAACACTTTTAAACAATATTGGATGTTAAACATACGTTGCCTTTTGTTAGTATAATTTTAGCCTAACAATAATAAGTTGTCAGGGACCTCACTTGTTTTACTCAGTACTGAGAATGTTCACACTTTCAAGTTCACCTCGAATTCGAAGTACAACGTTGAGTTCTTAGCGTATATTCTAAAAACTAAACCTATAATGAACAAATCTATTTATTATCCTACTCCTTCATTGCTAGATCAATTACCTATTGGAAATTTCTGGTCGGTAAGGAATTTAATATTCTACAAGATAAAGCAATAAACGCTAATGTGGAAGCTTAAGGTGCCATACGGAACAATTTCTGCCCAAAGCGAACGCGTCTACTGTCATTAGGGCTGAAATGGATTACATAATACTCCTGTACAGCGTAATGCAGCCACTATCACCACTTGGTTCGTTGGAACGCTTTAGAGACTAGTTTTAGATAAAGTCATGCTTACAATCTATGACAATACTGTGTATAAATGGAAGAAGAACATGCGATTAGAGAAATGTGAACAGATGCTATCATGGCCGTCATAACGCAACGTTGCCAGAACGGCCCACGTTTCTGATAGCAGAAAATATCCAACTGATCAGTGCAACATTTTTCTATTACCACCTTACGATAGAACCACTGAGATCTCATACAGTAACCCGATAACATACGCTCCATTGAAACGAACTTGTCTTTTGTTGAATACTCCTGTAATACACTAAATAAAGCGTGGCAAGTCGATGTTGTCTTTAGCAAGGCATTTGATAAGATATATCACTGAATATTGTTGGATAGACTTGCTGAAATTGGTGTGGAGAACTCATTGTGGCAATAGATAGCTCCATATATAACAAAGAGACAACAAATCACTAATGTTAATGACTATAAATCTGAACCATTTATTGTAACATACGGAGTTCCACGAGTTACTTGGGACCACTTTTTTAATAATATGTTTGAATAATGATCACTTGAATCTTTTTTCTACTGACGTATTGAAGACTGCAAATATATCCAAGAAGATATTAATCATCTAGACGATTACACGAACAAAAATAGCCTTATGATGAACTGATACAAATGTAATCTATACGTGCCCAACTAAGAACGTTAATAAAATAGAATACAAATATAAATTATATGATACTGAATTGCAACAGGTAGGGGTAGCTGAATATTTAGGTATCTATATCAATGAGAAACTTACTTTTAATTGACGTATTGAGAAAACTACAGGGTGTTTCACAACTTATCCGACAAATTTTAACCACACATGCACTGTTACGGAAGAAGTTGATTTCTCAAAAAAAATGTAATGAAAGTCCTACAGAAATCAAGATAATAAAATAATAGAGTTTAGCAGTTCACTTATAAAAGCTGTCCAAATTTGTTTCCATTGACTGGAAGCTCGGGCGCGTCTAATCTAATTTCGGCGCACTAATTCAAATACATCTCGTTTCTGCTGTGCCTGAAGACTCAAATTATTGGCAACCACTGTAATTCGGTCACACAATTCTTCAATATTCTGAACTGGAGTACGGTATACCTCGTTTTTCAAGTATCCCCATCAAAAGAAGTCCAAAGGATTTAGATCGGAAGACCGTGGAGGCCATACAATTGGTCCACCCATTCCAATCCACGCTGTGACATGTGACACTTCTGGGACCTGTTCGGCTGCCTTGAGCTTATTCCTGGATTTTCTTCCACGATATGCAAAATTTCATCTTCGTCGAACCGACTCCCATCCACTCCACGTCTGGGGAGCAAATTTCCACTAGCACGTGCACGTAAAACAATTGAACTAAATGTTTCGTGATGTGGTATGTGCCTATTCGGAAATCGGTGTGCATACAAACGAAAAGCCGCTCGCGAATTTTGCCCTGCTTCTCTGTACTCTAAAACAATGTCCACTAACTCGACGTGTGCCATATTTATTAATAAATAACTAAAAACATAAACTCGCAAAATTCATTCTTATTTAACTTCACAAAAATGGACCGTTCTTCATTCAGATCACCCACGACACAGATTAAACCTCATTTACAGGTTCTTATCAGTATGAAAAAACAAAAAATTATTGGTATTTTGTTTTCGTCAGTTGTTTGGTACAACATTTGCTAGAATAAATTATTAATGCGAGTTCTAATATCACGACGATGAACGCAAAATACAGATATTTATTTTTCAATTTATTATTGGAACTCAGGTTTATAACTTAGTTTCTGTAGGACTTCTATTACTTTTTTTGAGAAATCAACTTCTTTCGTAACAGTGCATATGTGCTTAAAATTTTTCGCATAAGTTGTGAAACACCCTGTATAAATGAAGCCAACAAGTGTTTGGGCTTCATAAAAAGGGCCGGTCTAAACTTCAAAAATCTGAGAACAGTAACTTCCTTGTATTACTACTACGTATTCAGTAAACTTTCGTTTGCATTTGTTATATGGAATCCTTTCTACGCTACTCATTCGTATCGGATTGAAAGAATCCAACATGTTTTTACGTACATTAAGCTTCAAATTTGACACTCCTATAACTGATAGTAATTATGGTCCAATCGTGAAATGATTTAATATGTTATCATTGTTTAATAGAAAAATAATTTCTATTTGTTATATATATATTATATACTTCGAATACTTCGAAGTTGAGTCATTTATTTTAACAGTGAGTAGATCTGATCAAAAGAAATGTTTTTTTCCTTTATCATTTTTCTGGTAAAATTAAAGTAACAAAGTTATAGCCCTTTAGAAGTTTGAGTATCGCCCTGTCTCAATAATAATATTATGAGCTCGTGTTTGGCAACAACGGATATAATCCGCCTTATCCGTTCATCGCATCGGAAACAAAAAAGCGAAAGAATTTGAAACGATGTTTTTACTACAATGTACAATCTTATTCAGTTGTATTCAGTCGATGTGTCAGTCGGTAACGCGTGAGTGAATAGTGAATAAAAAATGGCACATGTTTACGAAAATGCTGAATCAGGTGACTTAAGACCTCACAGGGGAGGGCATGCCGGTGCTCCAAGACCGCACGATCAAATACAGGTCCGCACTGAAATACTTTTTAAAACAAGGTAACATTTTTTTTAATTTTTTTTTATTTTTACACACATAGTTTGGTTTATCTTCCTTCTACAATCATTATCTGAAAATTAATGACTCAACTTCAAAGTCACCCTGTATATATATATACACAGGGTGTCCGCAAAGTTGGGGTTTTCCTTTTCAGAAACAACTACCCTTGAAATAACAAAGGTAATGTGTAGTGAAACGAGGGCGACCAAGTAAAAAGAAAATAAAGGAAAAAGTTATTGACTAGAAGGGCTAAGTACGTCTCTGCCCGAAAGCATACCGCTCCAACAGAAAACGAAATCGGCTGATGCGCTACCGAGCAGACGCCGGCGGTGGTGCAGACCACGAACAGAGGTAACAAATATGGCCATCGTGCAGAAACCACATGGATTGTCTTACACTTAATGGCACATCTTCTAACAAGGAAGGCAAAATGTTGCGTGAAAAGTCTAGGTATTGCATCCCGTCCAATCGATTTGGGAGAATAAATGGTCCAATGAGAATACCGTTCACCATGCCAGCCCAAACATTCACCGAAAATGTTTGTTGAAAATGTGCCCGACGGACAGCGTGCGGATTTTCTACTGACCAAACATGAGTGTTGCGAAAGTTATTCACCCCATTACGCGTGAACGTAGATTCGTCTGTCACCAATATGCACTTCAAAAAGTCCGGATTATTGTCATGTTGATGCAACAACCACTCACAAAACCGCACTCTTGCTGGAAAATCGTCAGGTTGAAGGGCTTGTACACGTTGGACGTGAAACGGATACAGCCCCTCTTCACGCAGCGTTTGCCACACTTTAGTTTTTGATAGTTGAACTTCTCTAGCCACGTCTCTAGTGCTTGTTGTTTTTTGAAACGCAATCGATTATACGGGTTCGTTTACCTCTACACGCGTGACCGTAACCGTCGGTTGAAGGTTGCATACTGACCTGACACACTGACCCCGACCCAGTTCTGTCGTCGGGTTGAGCTAGTGTCCTAGTACCACGCGGGGATGTCGCGGCTACAGGACGGTATTCAGATATTTTTGATGTTGCAGAGCCCTTTATCTCGGTTCCCTTAAGACATTGGTGTATATGGTACTAAGAAAAATTGCTTATGTTTTCAAGATCTACACGTCGTGTAAAGGAAAACCCCAACTCTGCGGACACCCTGTGTCCAGGGTGACTTTGAAGTTGAGTCATTAATTTTCAGATAATGATTGTAGAAGGAAGATAAACCAAAATATGTGTGTAAAAATAAAAAATAAAATTTACCTTGTTTTATAAAGTATCCTCCCAACAAGTATTTCAGTGCGGACCTGTATTTGATCGTGAGGTCTTGGAGCACCGGCATGCTCTCTCCTGTGAGGTCTTAAGTCACCTGATTCACGAGCCCGTTGTACTACATTAACAAAGGCACAAGGGGTTGGTTGCACTCGATTGGCAAACCGATCTGCATAAACATGTGCCATTTTTTATTTCGTTTGAGCCTCGCAGCAAACACCACTATTCACTCACGCGTTACCGACTGACACATCGACTGAATAAAAACATCGTGATCAGCGTTTTAAATTGTTTCGCTTTTTTGTTTCCGATGGGATGAACCGATAAGGCGGATTATATCCGTTGTCGCCAGACACGAGCACATAATATTATTATTGAGACAGGGCGGTACTCAAACTTCTAAAGGGCTATAACTTTGTTACTTTAATTTTACCACAAAAATGTTAAAGGAAAAAAAACATTTCTTTTGGTCAGATCTACTACATATATATATATATATATATACAGGGTGACTTCGAAGTTGAGTCATTTATTTTAACAGTGAGTAGATCTGATCAAAAGAAATGTTTTTTCCTTTAACATTTTTCTGGTAGAATTAAATTAACAAAGTTATAGCCCTTTAGAAGTTTGAGTACCGCCCTTTCTCAATAATAATATGATGTGCTCGTGTTTGGCAACAACGGATATAATCCGCCTTATCGGTTCATCGCATCGGAAACAAAAAAGCGAAAGAATTAGAAACGTATATCACGATGTTAGTCAATGTGTCAGTCGGTAACGGGTGAGTGAATATGTAGTAGTGTTTGTTGCGTGGCTCAAACGAAATAAAAAATGGCACATGTTTACGAAAATGCTGAACTTGTGGACATGATTCTTATCTTTACAAAATGCTGCCATGGCATCACGGATTTATGCGAATCGGTTTCCCAATCGAGTGCAACCTACCCCTCTTGCCTTTGTTAATGTAGTACAAAGAGCTCGTGAATCAGGTGACTTAAGACCTCACAGGGGAGGGCATGCCGGTGCTCCAAGACCGCACGATCAAATACAGGTCCGCACTGAAATACTTGTCGTGAGGATACTTTATAAAACAAGGTAACATTTTTTTTATTTTTTTTTATTTTTACACACATATTTTGGTTTATCTTCCTTCTACAATCATTATCTGAAAATTAATGACTCAACTTATGATATATATATATATATATATATATATATATATATATATCATAATTTTGTACACATTATACATATTTAATTGTAACAGTGGTGTGATGTGGTGTGAGTTGGCTTTGGCTGGTGAACACCCCAAATTGTAATAAATAAATAACGACCAAGGTCAGAAGCACCGGCATGGATTTTTATTTTCTTGGTTAGGCCATCGTTAGATTATTGGTGTATGATAGGTCTCACGCGTTTGGCGCCATTTTGATTAAAGCGTTTAACCGAAAATAATTTATTCTATTCTATTATATTTCAGTATAACATGTAATTATTCTGAGAAAGCAAATTTGTTCGTAAATCATGAAACTTGTCGATATCCTCCGCGCCGAGTTGTTTTTTAATTCACAAAAAAATTGCGGAACATATTCGCACGCTGGTACTGACCATCCTGGGGAAAACTCCTGGAAGCGCCCATGGTAATTGGCAGGATAGTTGTTAAATGATTAACGATACCAAGATCGAAGGAACCGACAGTCATTGTGGCATTGTCGTGATACATCTGAGCCAACATAAAGACGACGTATTAAGATATGTACAAATCAAAATGTGGGCTTGTGTGTGTATTATTTCATCTATTATTGTTAAATTGACTGTAATAAATCGTATAACGGCTCATTTGAAAAAGCGTATATATTTTTAGTATAGCGGCATTAAGGAGAGCAAAAGAGCCGGTATAACAGTCGACCATATGGCCCCTTTCAAAGAATGCAAGAGATTGCTACGGTCGCTCCTTGTGAAAAGCGTTGATTTTCTCGTTATTTTCTCATTATTTTCCTGTAAACGGATGATATACATCAGGCTGTAGCGATACAGCCAGATCAGAATGGAAAATCGATTCGTTTCCGCCTGGGCTGGCGTTTTGTTTCTGTTGTTGTTTTCTTCATTCTATCAGGTGAGCTTCTCGTATGGCCGAGAATGTGGATGACATTTCTCACTTCTTGATGATTAAATCGAAAACTACCAGTAACTTTGTTCATCGCAAGGGACTTCTTGTGTGCGACGAAAGAATATGAAACGGTCATAGCAATAAATATCAATACAACCCCCCAAGACATACTTAGATGGAAACTGTGATGCACCGCCACAATCTCCATATTATATTGAAATGTTATGCTTTGTTTATAAGAAGAATAGCAAAGAAAGAGGAAATGGACATATTTGCACATTTTAAAAAAATCGTTCCATTTTTAGCTGAATCAATACTTTTTGAGCCAAAACCAAATACGTTGCTTTATACATTTACAAATGTTCAACCGAACATACAGATTTTTGGAAACGAATAAGCCATAGGCTAATGTTTATTTTGTTAAATTTCCTTGTTTCAAAATAATAAGATTAGCAAATTGTTAGTCTAGTTGCGTATCAGGATACCTTAGGAATGACCATTATGTTTAAATTTTCAAAGGAGTGAGCATTCAGATCTTTAAAAAAATATCATCGTTTATAATGCAGTATTTGGTGGCTTTAAGCGTGACGCAACACACTTAAAAATGTAACTATATTTAACCATTTTACTCGTATTTCAAGAAAATGAATATTTAGAATTTTATATGAAAAAGTCACTTAGCACAAAATATTGCAAATCCGAATGTTTGGTTATCGTAGGATTTTTTTACGTACAGTATTATATCTACAAAAACCACATATGTGTAGTTAGGAGTAATTCCTTACTACTGACGCTTTGGCCACCATAGCCTTTTTCAAATGACATTGACAATTGATTGTCTTTCAGCTGACACTTCATTTGTTTTTCTTTTATTCGCTACTATACAGTGGGTTGCTACTGCACCATGCCAGAATCGAGGCCTTGTGTTGGAACTTGGAACCGAGACAACGAAGGCCCAAATTAATAAAATTCAGCGTTTGGCTTGTACCAATATTACAAGCACTCTGCGGGCAACGCGATTGATTGCAATTTCCATTGCTGCTGGATCTCCCACCGTTGGATCTAGTGATCCGCGGAGAGGCGAGAGTAGTCGCACATCGACTGTGGCGTTGTGGCAATCTTAGTTGAATTGCAAAGGGAAGATCCCGTCCTTTAACCGCAAGTTTCATGTGGAGTATCCGTCGAGGGCGTATTGGGACTCCGAAAGCCGGAAGGTTTCCGAAGGAAATTTTCCAGGCGGAAATTTATGCGATTCTATCAGAAGAATAACAATATTCTCCGACAGTCAGGATGCGATGGAAGCACTATGTGCCTGCAAGATTACTTCAAGACTTGTATTGCAATGCCGGAAGGCTCAGGATAGCAGCAAAGCATCCGATATCGTTAGTCTCTAGACATATCCGTCAGGTGCGGGCGTTCATCGTAGGACCTAGTATTGAGGATAGTTGCTTTTGCTTATCTATGAATAGGACCAAGCTCAGGTTATTGGTGGGACTGTTGTCTGACCATAACTCGTTGATACGCCACCTCCATATGATGGGGCTGCCTGAGGATCCCGTGTGTGAGCGCTGTGAGGCTCTGAGCTACTACAGGCAGACTATACTGTGGTCCAACACTTTGGATCCCCAGAATGTTAAGGAACTAGGACTCAACTTTGCTAGAAGAGCGGAGCTTGATACTTAGGGAACGTAGGGATAAGGTCCCCTTTATGCGGCCTATGCGTCGGCCCCTCATGGCTGCCGGAGTACCTCTAATTTCGTTATTCATTACAATTTTGAAAAAAAAACCTTAAAGCCAGCAAAGGAGCATGGGGTAGGTATAGTTCCCGCTTTACCTCGAAATTAAAACTCATTTAGCTTCTATTTACAATCACATTCCACTCTTAAAATATAGCACATAGTCTGCTTAGTTTAGATATACCAGGAACTTACCAATTGGGAATACTCATTCAGAACTATAGAATATAGTTTTTGTATTCCAGAAAACATCTAAAAAATGCAACATCTGAAATATTTCTTGCTTATAATACTTTTCCGCGTGGGTAGCACCGAAACAGCTTCTGTGTTCGATAAACCCTAGCTTAAGCTTGAGTAATTAGGTATGCATGTTATTCGTATATTCAGAGATACGTGACAAGCAACAGGAGTCTACTATAAATGATAATAATTTCACTGAACTTTACGGTATTATCCGTTCCTTTCCAAGGTTGTGTGAAAGGTACTAAATCAAGAGATTGTAGATTATCCTATCGTGACTAACTACAGTTTGAATTCCATCATAGGTAAAAATACTAATTTGACCTTTCTGAATAGCGAGATGTGCTTGGAATCTATAGCCATACATACGTATAATAACATACCACTAAGACCAATATTAGATTTAGAACGATTCGCTTGACCAAAATTGATTGAAAAATTGTATAGATGTTATGAAATCCAAATAACCCGTGGATTACAGTGAAATACTATGGAATATGAGATACAAATATTTTGCACCTTGGTGATGGAAAGCTGCTTTACCAACTATCTAAACACTTTAGTTTATACAGGGTGGCCCATGAGTCCTTTGAGCTGGAAAAAAAAGGAATAAAACCAAACTTGTTACATTATGAAGAATTATTATATTTTGTTATCATCTTTATTGAATGGGAATTATGTTTTAAAAATCACATCGTCTAAATGCAATCCATTACGATCACGGCACTCATATAAACGACGTCTAAAATTGTCGATGACTGCGCGGCAAGTCAACACTGTAATGCTTGCCATTTCTCTTCGGATATTTTCTTTCAGGACATCAACTGATCGCGGAGTGGTGTCGTACACTTTACTCTTGAGGTAGCCCCATAAAAAGAAGTCCATTGGGGTCAAATCTGGAGTACGTGGTGTCCAGGAAATGTCTCCTCTTCGAGAAATTACTTTGCTGGGAAAAAGTTGACAGACGACGGGCATAGAAGTGTTGGAGGTGTGGGCAGTTGCTCCGTCCTGTTGAAACCAGGTCTGCATATTATAGCCTGGAAAATTCTGCAACGCTGTTGTCAAAAACTCCTCTATCATTGCTACATACCGCTCCGAAGTAACAGTTAATGCGCGACCTCTGTCGTACTAAGGGCCTACGATGCCATGCGCTGACATAGCAGCCCAAACTGTAACTTTAGGGCTGTGTAAGGGCTTCTGACGCTTACGCCTTGGATTTTCGGGGCTCCAATAACGGCAATTTTGTTTATTTACATGCCCGTTTAAATGGAAGTGAGCCTCGTCCGAGAACAATACATTATTGAGCGAAGAAAATCGATTCAACATTTCATTCGCAAAGTTTAGTCTCTGAATAGCGTCATTATCTTTTAATTCCTGCACTAACTGAATTTTGTAAGCGTGCAGACGTAAATCTTTCCTTAAAATCCGCTGTAAAGATGTTCTGGGTACGTTTAGTGCACTGGAACGCTTACGAGTAGACTGGGTAGGATTTTGACGAACAGACTGTGCCACAATGTTGATGTTTTCTTCAATACGAGTTGTCCTTGGTCGACCCCACCGCCGTTTATCTAACGTCGAACCAGTCTCTTCGAACTTAGCAACCCAGTTCTTAATCGTTTGAGCTGTTGGACACTTTGTAAAATTGTGTAAATTGTGGTATTCTCGATATTTACGCCGCGCAATGGTTGTCGAATCATTATTTTGATAAAACGCGCGCACACAAAAAGCACGATCCGCTCCAGTGAAACACTCCATGGCGACTGAATTCCCAGACACTGAAGATACTGCCCCCACCTCGCCCGCGCCGCTCACGCTCACCCGTTAAATTTTATTCAAATTTGAAATTTCAAAGGACTTATGGACCACCCTGTATAATTCCAAAGACATTATCTAAAAATTTGCCAAATTAAAAAATTGGCCATTAAACATAATGTTCGGCACAAGTACGGGTACCACGAACATGTGTTTCAAAAAAATTAAACAGATCAAGTCAGTCAAATAAAATCATACAGTCACCACATATTTGACAACGTTTTTATATAGAAATTTCTGTTCTTCTCTACCACAATCTGAGAACGTTGCGGTGAGAGTTGCAATGAGTGAACCGCCAGAGGCAGCGGCTATCTCGCGACAGGTTCACATCCAACATTCGTTGCGCTCAACGCGAATATCAAGTCTTAAGAGCAAATATGCGGGGAAATATATGTGTGAAATTTATCTCATAGATACATAGAATTACCACTGTTAGAAACGTATAAATATATTAAAAAATTGAGATGTAACTTCCACCATCCCTTGTAACTGCCTCTCTTCTCTCCACCAATTTGTAAGCCCTCACAGGAATTCCAGAATCAACTCGGAGTTACTGAAACGTCAAAAAACGATGATTAAGTGATTTTCTTGTGTTCGTCTTTTAACCGTAGCTTCAACGCTACTAGATAGATCTTCAAAATATCAAAACTTTTTATATGCCAAGGATAGTTAGTATCCTTGTCTCAAAATATCATCAAAATCTGGGCAGTACTTTCCAAGTTATAGAGGGGTTAACTATTAGCGTACAGACAGACCGAAACACAGACGGAAAAGGGTGATATGGTTCCTCGTGATGTACATGTGACATAACATATGAATAACAATATCTCAATATCTGAATTTTTCGAAATTACTATACTTCGTCGTTCCGTGTCAGTTTTTGGAAATGTTTCCTACAATTTTGGAAAAATCAAATAACCTGGAAATGACGTACTTCTGACCTGGTTATTCTGCGAAAAAAGTGAAATTCGTCATAGCTTATTATAAGAAACTTTAGCTAACATTCATATCATTTTGAAAGAATCTGTATAAATGTTGTCTAATTAAAAAAGTATATCAATATTATGACGAAAAATTCGTGTGTGAAATTTTCGCGCACTTAGGAGTACGTGGAAGATTTAGCGCCAATTCTGAAACTTTGCAGATCCACGTTTTGTAAATGCGGGATCCCGCAGGCGAATAAGTGGAGCGGGATCCCGCTTTTTGGGGATTGTTGTCCCTGATTGCATGTAGCCGTGCTCGACTTTTCTCTCAATATAAAATATCTTGTAACGAAATATCATCGTTTTTTTCTGTTCCAGGTGGTCCGGAAGATAGAGCGAGTAGTCCTTGCAGCGGAGTGGAACTGTTTAGCGACGATAGTGATGGTAATCTGAGCTGTGATTCGTTAAATCATGGCAGCAGTGGTAAATCTTCCCCAATCGCAATTGCTACTGTCACTACTACCACCACCACTACCACCACGGATGTCTCTAGGTTCATGCCACAAACGCTGCTCAGGGATATACGTGACAGGTGAGGAATAGAGTCAAGTTACAACCGATGAGACGGAGACCAGATCCATCGTCTTTACCAGAAAAAACTTTGCCGATTTTCTGTTACGTCACTAGAAAACAATGAAAAATATCTAAAAAAAGTGTTGACTGAAATTTGTTGTCAAACTTATTACAAGATCGCAATTTGAAGGCCATTTTTGAATCCTTGGGACAATTATGCAAAATAATCATATATTGCGGGGCCTGTTGCTTTCCAATGATAGGAGCAGCTTTAAAATGAAAAAAGTCTGAAATTCACATTTGTTCCGAACTTCGTAATTTTAAACGATTTTCCAGAGCGAACTGTACGACCTAGGAGTTTGAGATTTTAACATCTCACGCTTTTATAGGCTATCTTGAGAAAGCAAATGAGACATGGCCCGCCATCCAGTATCATCGAAATTACCAGGTTTAGGCAAAAATATCGAAAATGGGATCCAAAGGACTATCCGACCAACTTAAAGGCTCGAGTATAAAATTCCACACAGGTATATAGGTGGTTAGCCTGATGGATCATCACCTTTATGTAAACTTTTTTGCATTTCTCGTTTCGGCATTCGAATTGTCAGCCAATGAACCAGTGGAAACTTTCGAAAAAAACACTTTTGACTGAAATACCTGCTGAATGAATTATCATATCAGAATTTGAAGGTCATTTCTACATTCCAGCGCCCACTGGCGGGGAAGTACTATAATCGCGAAAATTTTCGAAAACGAGATATGTTTTTTGGATGTGTTATGGGATGTACATCAGGCAGCAGCGATGGCCGCAGTAGTAGACTCTTCGGTCTCCTGATCAGTCGCCGTGCGCTGTGCGGGTTCAAGTCCCGTCCCAGGAGAAATTTTTCTCTTGGCTATGGATGTTGTGATTGTCGGTAGGTGGTAGATGGTCTCTGACTATCGAACGCGGAGGTACCACCCGGCGGTTCTCGTAGGCGGAGCCAGAATGTGTGCATGTTGCATGCACACGTGTTCCCTCGCCAGAGTCCGTGTGGCGTCCCCCCCTTTCCCATGTATCCCCCTATAGCCCCACGGTACTCAATGGTGGCTTAGGCCTTAGGCCTTCGTGGTAGTTGTAGTATAAAAAAACAAAAAAAAACACATTTCCGTCAGTCTGTCTGTCGGTCTGTCCGCTAATCTTATAGCCTCCTATAACTTGAAAAGTAGCGCTTGGATTGCGATGAAATTTTTACACAATGTTACTTATATGTAAAGATCAAAAAAGCTTTGCAGTCTTTAAAAATCGGTCCTAAGGCGGCGTAGAAAAAGGACATTAACAAAAGAGAATAAAAATCGATCACACTTCATTTTTTTTGACGTTTCAGAGGATTCTAATCATTTTTGAAAAAAATTGTACAGGTAAAATAACTGGAGGTTAACTCCAAATTTTTGATGTTAGTGCATTTATAATGTTCGCTTCCTTGGTAATTCTACGCCCCTTTTAGACATATATTTTTTTACCGATGCAGCTGCTCAGGCAGATGCCTAAATGCCTGCACACTGCCGCTGCTATGATGATCCTAAGGAAATTTTCTTAATACGATTTTTGAACTGCCTAAGGTTAGTAGAACCGGGAAAAGCTTCCTTTTCTAGACGGTTCCACAATGTCGACACCCTCGGGACAAAGGGGCGGTCATATCGGCCACTTCTGGATGTACGAAGTTCGACACGGTTAGGATGGGCGCCAAAGTCAGGCGGGTCTGTCTGGCAGGCACATAGCGCGGCGGCATCATGGAACAGAGCTCTGAGGAGCAAACCCCGTTGGTGTAGCGGTAGAAAAGAGCTAAATTGCCGACGGCTTGCCGGTGGGAAAGGGTTCCGAGACCGTAATCGATCAGTCGGGCCGCCCTCCTCTGGACAGCATCGAGCATAAATAATGTAGTCGCGGAGGCAGCACCCCAAACGTGTGAGCAATACTCGAGGCTAGGCCTGATCTGGGCCTTGTATAGAGTGAGAAGGTCAGGCGGAGAAAAGCCCTAAACAAATAGCCTAGCTTTTTCCCAGCAGCTGCCGTTATTGACAAGACGTGTTCGTGCCAGATCAGGTCCTCGGTGATCTGGACTCCGACCAACCGAAATGAATGGCTCTTTGGCAGAACTCAGCCGTCCATCGAAACCGGATGAGCGCTATGACGCTTTTTGTTCGTCAACGTACAGTACTGTATTTTGGAAGCATTAAACTGTACAAGATTGTTGCGACCCCAAGCAGTGATAACCTCCAGGTCTGGCGTCAGAGAGGAAGTCATCGCTATAGTCTTCTTTTTTCCAGCTCAGCGGCAGAGATCGGCTTGTCATTCTGAATTCCTGCATGTAGAGTGCTGTCATAAGCAAGGCTGTGGATTGGGTTGATCGTGCAGGAAAGAAGGTCGTTCATATGTAAAAGGAACAGTGTCGGAGCCAAGACCGATCCCTGAGGAACACCCGCTTTGACGTTGTGGGATGAAGAAGAGAACCCGTCAATTACGATGAATATCTTGCGGCCAGAGATAAAGTTTTCTGGGAGGCCATAGGATGGAAGTTTTCTTAAGACGGCAGCGTGCCACAGCTGATCGAACGCTTTCGTGATGTCAAGAGCAACGACATGACCCTCACCATAAGACTGGATGAGTTTACTCCACAACAGCGTGACGAAAGCTAGGAGGTCCCCTGTTCATCGCTGGTGCCGGAAACCATACTGCCTGTCGCTAATCAAGCTGTGACGTTCGAGGTAGTCCAGAAGCTCGCGATTTATGCACCTCTCCATCACCTTACTTATAACAGAAAGCAGAGCTATAGGCCTGCAGTTGTAAGGGTCGGTCTTAGATCATTTTTTTGGATGGGTTGGAGATGAGCGAATTTCCAGTTTTCTGGGAAGGTTCCGGCGAAAGAACTGGAGCAAGCTCCGCTGCACACCTCTTCAGTACAATGGCAGGAATCAATTCCGGACCAGGAGCTTTGTTGATGTCGAGCGACAAAAGCACTCGTCTTACGGTCTTATGTCTGACTGTTATCTCCCGCATAGTGTAGGGAACCCTTTGAATTGACGACACTTGGGCGATGGCGGGAACGTCCACGGTGGAGTTGGCGACAAAGATCTTGTCAAGCACTTCCGCCTTGGCCTTTGAGTCGGATACAATCGTTCCATCCTAACACGTAATTGGTGGAAGGCTACTGTGTGAGAAGTTCTTTGCAATCTGCTTGGCCAGCATCCAGAAAGACCGACTGCCATTGCGCTGCGATATTACCCAGTGTCTAACTTATATCGTGCTGGTGTTTGGCATTGCGGACCGCTTCGTTATATTTGTTTCTGGACTCTCGTCGGCTTGTCTGTTCTTTACATTGGGGTTTTGTAAGAAGGTACTGTGTGCCTTGATCTTCTGCTGGCGAGTAGTGTCACACGATTTGTTAAACCAGCCGTTGGACCCTGGTTTAGGCACTTTCACTGTTTGAGGGATGTATTCCTCCATTCCGACGTGGATAATTTCAGTTATCGAAGAACAGACAGTCGACGTATCCGCGTCAGTGAAACAGACATCTCTGCAAGGAAAGGTAGAAAAGAAGTCTCTGAGCCCCTCCCAGTCGACATGTCTGTAATGCCAAGTTTTGCGGCCTGTACGAGTTTCTGCTGCCACAGGGGGTTCTAGCCTAACCTCCACAACAACGTGGTCTGAGTTATCCAGGGGGAACAGGACAGCAGTACTGCAAGGGACAGTATGCGTGGTCAGAAAGAGATCCAGCAGGCTACTGGCATGTGGCGAGACGCGGGGGAAAAAGTAGAGCTCTTCACCAGCTGGGTCAGCCCTTGAGTAAGAGCGAACGCTTCGACTGCAAGGCCTACTGCATCGGTCTTGTTTGAGCCCAACCAAAGCTCATTATGGGCATTAAAACCACCGAGAAGAACTACCTCTGAAGCGGGGTGATTGATGTTCAGGAAGGTATTCAAGTAGGCCATTCCGGTTATGGTATATTTCACACATCATCGATTCCTCCGTACATTAGCCCGCAAAAATATTCTCAGCAGACGAATCGCGAATCTACTGTCCGCGGCTGCTGCTCCCGACGGCGTATCACCAGTCTTGTTGTGTGTTCTGTCTGGTATGGCACTAGACGTATTTCTGCCACGCCACAACATAGTATTTTCTATGCTCTAATCACGTTGCCACGTCTGACCTGGGTAAGTTTCGGGAAAGGCGACGATCTGAGATATGGCCCGCCAAGCCAGGTCGTGGGATTTTGGTTTTGGCCTAGGACAGTGCAACGTCTACAAATTAGCCACTTCATAATCTTGCTATTATTTATCTACATCGCGAAAGTAATGCCATTGCCTGCAGCTATCGGCGTTGATGCTCGGTAGGGAATATGCTTACATACACGACAGGTGGGCGCGATCAATCAAAGCATGTGAGCAAGTGCAGTCACATATGTGATTTCTGCTGTTAGAATTGCCAATTTACATCTCTACCGATACCAGCAGGATATAAATCGTATAAAATTGATATTTTCTAGGATTTTTGCCTCTCTGCCGTCGATATGCGGTGCGGTATTTGCATAGTAATACAGAGAGATGTATAGCTTTCAGGTAGAACAATCGACAGCTAGTGTTTCATATTGAATATTAATTGCTGATATTTCCAATTCGCAACACGTTTTACTTTTTTGTCTGCAGGTGATGAAAAAATTGAGCAAAAATTTGTTCTATCAAAGCTTGTAGTATCTACTTTCTACAGTATTGGTCAGTTCAGTATCTCGATCATCACGGCTTTATTAGCGAGAGAGAGGCCTTATGGTTTCCGGTAGTGACGTCACTAACACTCGCATTCACATTCGCATGTTTTTTATTATTCACATTCGCATCCGCATTCCCAAAATTCTGGCGAATATTTGCAAATATCACATAAAACAAATACCAGTTCATTATTATTTTACTCTAAAAGAATTTTTTAATAAATAGAAACTTTATTCTTCACACATTTTTCCCTCAGTGTTATAAATAGTCAGATACTTCTCATTAGAAAATTGTGAAATAACAACCAAACAAACTCTTTGTTTTTATTTCTTTGATTAACACTGTTTCACAAATCAAGAATAAATGGGTAGCCTATTTGTAACTGACTAGCTTGTATCTTGAATATTTGTGAAATAAAATAAAATACGTCCATTTCTTCATCTTAATCTTTTATTGAGACTTATTAATTAGGTATGAAAAGTAATGTCAGACAAATAGAAACTTTATTCTTCACACATTTTTCCCTCAGTGTTATAAATAGTCAGATACTTCTCATTAGAAAATTGTGAAATAACAACCAAACTCTTTGTTTTTATTTCTTTGATTAACACTGTTTCACAAATCAAGAATAAATGGGTAGCCTATTTGTAACTGACTGGCTTGTATCTTGAATATTTGTGAAATAAAATAAAATACGTCCATTTCTTCATCTTAATCTTTTATTGAGACTTATTAATTAGGTATGAAAAGTAATGTCAGACAAATGTCCGCATCTAGAAGCCGCGCAAACCTGATTACATTCTTCATCACTTTTTGGTAGGTTTCGGGAGGAATATTTTCAATCGATTGTAACAGTATTTGGTGTGTTGACATAAACCGTATTTTTCAAAAACCCCCATATAAAAAAGTCAGGAGCTTTAAAATCCGCTCCATGATGAATTGGACACATGCGCTTCAAACAACTACTTCGGCGCCACCTACTGAAATGCGTGTAGCAATACTGGTGCATAATTTATGATAGTCATTATTTAAATGGGTGATAGAGAGGTTAAAAGAAGCAAAAAGTTTCATATAACATGGGGTTCAAAACAGCATTTTTTTAGAGAAAGGGGACCTTATTCATTTGATAATGTGCTCGTAAAATGCAAACAATTAAAAAATACGGACTTACCACTAACTATCTCAGCACTTCACCTGGTGTGTGAAAGTTTATTGAACGTATTAAAATAAACCACTTATAAATATAGGGAACACAATTTTGATACATACATTGTTTTTCTTTTTAAAACCCACACTGCACTTTTTTGTATTTAAAGAAGGTGTTCAAAATGTCGTCCTCCACTTTCCACACAAGTTTCCTTACGAAGAACCCAGTTTTTTCTTACTCTAGGTCCTCGAAGTTGTCCATTTATTATTTCAGCCGCATTAAAATTTTTTTCGCGAAGTTGTGCTTCAGTTGTTATTGGACCAGCCCCATAAACTATCCCTTTAAGTTCTCACAAAACCAGAAATCCATCGGATTGAGGTCAGGAGATCTTGCTGGCCATTTTAGAGGAGCAGGAGCATTTCGACCGATCTAGCGATTTGAATAATGTTCATTCAAATACTGAATGACGCCTCTAAAAATATGTGGTGGTGCCACGTCATGAAGAAACCACAAATTCTGTCTCCGTTGTAATGACATGTTGTCTAAGGTCTGTTCCAAAAGTTCTGGTAGGTTATTGGCTAGAAAGCTAAGGTATACTTCTCCTGACAACTGTAGGGGTAACTCGAAAGGGCCAATTACCTGATTGTCAAGAATACCCGCCCAAATATTTATTTTAAAACGTTCTTGAAAATGACCTTCACGAATGGTATGAGGATTTTCTTGGGCCCACGTGTGAGTATTATGAAAATTTAATATCCCGTCTCGCGTAAAAATACATTCGTCGGTCGCTAGAATGTTTTTAAAAAATCCCGATTTTCAATGTTTTAGTGTAAAAACCACTGACAGAATGTTAGTCTGCGAGGATAGTCTTCTGGTAACAAGACCTGCACTCGTTGTACATGGTAGGGATAAAGCAAATTTTCCCGTAGGATTCTATGGACTATGGTATGCGATAGTCCTACGCGGCGGCCTAATTCCCGAGTGCTGATATCTGCATTGATATCCACGATATTTAAAATTTGTTCCTCCTGCTCTACAGTAACCTGTCTTTCACGAGTGCGAACATTAGTGGGTTGAGCACTTCCTGTATTTCAAAGTCTTATGAACACTTGCGCAAATGTCCTTCTGCGTGGGTGTACCCGTTGGCGAAATCTGTCGCGATAAATTTGCAAGATTTGAATTCTGACGACCTCCACCGTAAACTAACAACATATCGGCGAACTCTTCATTCGAGAACGTTGTAAATAAACACGACAACGTACGCGAACAAAAAAAACAACACGCCCGATGCTCTTTTCGACAAAACGATAAAGTAGTTTATCTATGCAAAACGATAACTAACCACTGTTACCGTTTGCGAACGATTGCCGGTTTGATAAGAGTGATGAAAGACCAGCGTGCTGTTGTCATGTGTGTTTTAAATACTTAATTTAATAAAACATGCTTACTTACTGACTTTAAATTTTTACTTAACCTAGAAAAACTGTATGCCATTTATTTGTTAATGTGTTAGTTACCCAATTTAAAAACGTTTCAGATTAGATTATAAAAATTAGTAGAGATTGTGATGATTGTGGTCGATATAAAGCACTTAAAGTTGTAAACTATAAAGCCATTTAGACAAAAATCTATTGACTTTTGGACCATCGGTCATACGAACTTTTTTACCTGTTTTGACCCCCCCTATTACCCATTTGAATAAAGACTATCATAACGTTTACCCCTGTATATTGGCCGCCCCCAATTATCAACTGTTCTTTCCTTAGGCTTCGTGTAGGAAAAAAATTGTATACAAACAAAGAACTTATTTTCTTTGTTTCTTATTAACTTTTAAAACAACAAATTAGCAATCATGCTAAACTAGAGAAAAATTAAACTTCGAAAATAAAAGCCTGCAACCTTTTCTCTTTCAAGTACAACAGAAACTGTTAGACATGTGGCTCTTGATAGCTCGAAAGGTTTCGATCAGTTATGGCCCGGAATTAAACTTCCATCCTAGGACTTCCATAAGAGGCTTTTCAGATTGGTCCGAGGCTCCGGCTAGTTCGGCTCTTCATCCCACAACGTCAACATAAGTGTTCCACAGGGATTAGTGCTGGCGCCAATATTGTTCCAATTACCTCCTTTCCTGTATGATCAATCCGATTGACAGGTTTCTTGATGACAGCACCCTGAATGCAGGCATTCAGTGTGGCAATCCGATCTCTGCTCATTAACTAGGGAGACTAATACTAGTAGCGACGAAACTATCTGACGATAAATCTGGAAGTTAAAACTGCTTAGGGATGCAACAATTTGGCACAGTTCAATGCTTTCAAAACACAATACTGTAAATTAAATGAGTGTGATTAAAATCGGTGCATCTGCCGAAAAATAGGTAGACCTGGTAACACTCAGTCGCGGTGCCCTAGTATTTAGGCTTATGCTTATGCGGCTGCATTCGTCGGGCCAAAACATCAAAGGAGAACAGAAATGCATTTTTAGAGAGGCGCATTGGCATTGTTAACTAACTTAGTAGGCTACTGTCGACAAATTCAAATTTTTTTCGATCTAAAGCTGCCAGATTTTATTTTGTTTACACTGCGAGTCGCACTCGTTACTTCACTAAATGGATGTTTCAGAGGTACTACAAAGCTGAGCATCCCCGCCAAGGTAGACGAAAAATCGTACGAAGAACGGCTGCTTGAAGACGAAGCTAAGCGACATAGTAATCAGCAACCTATTGTAGACAACACCTATCAGTTTCATCTGAACGAAAAAGCGGATATCACTGAATCAAACAGACTTGATGATGTTGTGGAGGATGAAACTTTCGCAGGTACGTATCCTACTAAAAAATGTTTGGTAGAATGACATCTAAAGACGTAGCATTATTCTTTAAAGTGAACTATAAGTTAGCTAGAATAGATAATAACTTTATATTACAAGGAAGAAGTGTAATTCGCAAGTTCGGGTTCTATAGCACTTTGTTGAATAACGGTTGAGTAATATTTCAGGCTGGGTGGGAAGCAACGCTAATAACTAGACTGAATTCCAAGAAAACAATTACATTGTTCTCCTCTAAATATGTCATAATCTCATTTTTTGTTCGATTGCAAGTCTCATATCATAAGATTGGGATATGATACAATTCTGATATTCAATGCACATTAGTAGATTTGCAATGAAACGTTCGATTGCAGGATATAAGGACCTCTTGGGCGTAGGTCCAGATGGGACTTCAACAATTCGTAGTGCCAAAGGAACTGTACGAGGTGTCAAGAACCGTGTTAGGGCCGGTATAGCAACCTTTTTACAAATCAACAATTCGCCTGGGGGAAAGGTGAGTTATATACTTTAGGAGTCGCCAGTCACTCAATACAATCATTCAAAAAACCGCTTAGGTATGTCCATAACTTTGAAGGTACTGATCTATCGCTGATGAATTTATGAAGTAAAATACTATGAGCTGAGAAAACACTGTTTAGACTTGTGAAATAAATGCAGATTCTAAAAATGGAAAATGTAACATTTGGACAGAAATATTCAAACTTTATCCTTACGTGTTTAAGGAACCCTGAACCCATTTGGACAGAAACTATCAAACTTCATCCTTACGTGTTCAAGGAACCCTGGACATAAGCAAATGAAACTATAGGAAGAATGCCTTGTTCAAAGGTAAAAATGTACAATATTGAGTAGCAAGTGACGTACACCGTTTGTCGTCTTTTCTTCAAAGATTTTTTTACATTATTATTTATTTGGGTATTCATCATACCCATAGATCTTCTAGACGATCAAGTTTCTCTTTAACGATGGAAAAATGGGCACTTCAAGAATGCATTTCAGTTTTTAGGGTGTTTCAGATATTAAATCACTTATAACTCAACTTTTAAGTAAAGTTTCTATGGATCTTTTTTGTTCAGAATCATCCAGAAAATACGACAAAAATTTGTCCGGAGCGTATGAAACATATGTGTGTGTAATTTGTTTTGAAATAATTGTTTCAGCAAAGTGTAGACAAAGCTTTAGAAGAAATTTTAATGGAAATGAGGGTCATCTACTTATTAGCTACAATAACATATATTTGAAGCTGATCAGTTACTGACTTTCACGATATTCATTTATACTTGATTCGCCACTAGGTGATGAAGTAGTAATAGTAGTAAAAATTTTGAAAATATGATATTGGTTTTTTAATGTTATATGACATGTACATCACGAGAAAAACATGTCACTCGATTCCGTCAGTCTGTCTGTATGTCGTACTCTCGTCGATAACTTGGAAAGTCAATTTTTCTTATTCCACAAATCATAGGTTTCCCCATACATCTGTCGTTAAAACTTAGAATGATAGAAACATGTATTCGGTTCTCGTCTTATTCTGCAGTCTGGGCTCAGCGCCCGGCGTAACGGTCTGCTTGATTGTTCTTCTCGTACTGCGGCGGTGCTTCAGTGGTCACTGCCGCGTCTGGCGATGTGGCAAAGATCAATGTTGCAAGATAGACGGTAAGTACTGGTAGGACAGGGAAGGCATGTGTATAGGCTAATTATACAGGGTGTTTCAGTTTATTGTTGCATAACTTTAAGATTCGATAGGACTTTTAAAATTAATGCATATAGTCTATATAAACATGGGTCGAAAATGCGTGGCTTCCGAAATACAGGGTGTTTAAATTTACATTCTAAAATAGTTTTTTTTAAATATTACGAACAATATTTGATATATATAGTTTGGTACGACAAAACGAACCATGGGCATAGTTTTACTGTAGCCGCTAGAGGGCGCTCTCTACTGTACCTGTAGTGTATTAAAATGACCGAAATATTTTTCTTAGTGCAATTTTTTGCTTTTTGAACGAAAAAACTGATTCCTCGCACTTTTCAACATAAAAAAGCTCTCTTGTGAGTTTTCGTTATAGTTAGCCGTTTTTGAGATATTTCGATTTTTAAGGTTCGATGCATTTTTAATTATCTATGGGAAAATAATATTTTTTTTACATTTTCGATTTGGGCATTACAAGTAATTGAGATGATCGTTTAGATTGTGTTTTTGAACACAGCAATAATTCCTAACTCCAAATAAACACAAAAAAAACAGAATATTAATTTGTTTAATTTTCCAATATTATTTTTAACAAATTAAATTAATTATTTACAACTAAAATGCTATTGGATAGTTAGGACAAACATACAAAATCTAAAGTAGTTGCTCGAAATGTAAACCCAATTGTTCAATACACAATTCACATCTACGAATGATCGAACGTGGTATAGCATTATTCAAATAAGGCCTTATTTCATCACATGCATTCCTGATTCTGTCTATTAGCACATCTCTTGTGGTTACGGGAGTCTGGTACACTTTTTCTTTTAGAAATCTAATGGATTTAGGTCAGGGGATCGTGGAGGCCAGGCGACTGGTCCTCCACGGCCGATCCATCTTTCTGGATAATTTTCGTCCAGCCAGTTTCTAACTATTCTTGAATAATGAGCTGGACAATCATCAAGCTGGAACCAGGCCAATCTTCTTAAATCTAACATAACATCATCCCACATATTTGCATGTTCAGCCTTTAAAAATTCCAAGAAGGTCGCAGCATTTAACCTTGCAGGCAAAAGGTAGGGTCCAAATAGTCGATTACGGTAGATACCAATCCACACGTTCACACTAAATTCATCCTGAAAATTTCTTTCCCGAACTGGATGCGGATTTTCATGCGGCCAGATATGTTGATTATGAAAATTTACCACTCCACGTCTAGTGAAGCATGACTCATCGGTCCATAAAACGTTACTTAAAAACTCCCTATTATTATCAGTTCTATCAAGAATCCACTGACAAAATGTGATTCTTCGTTCTCCGTCCCCTGGCTGTAGTCCTTGCACAGGTTGCAAATGGTAAGGACGTCTATGGTCATTTCTAAGAACACGGTGAACATGGCTTGCTGCAATTCACAAGGCACCAGTGGCGGCTCGTGAGGTAGTGCCACGGTGCCATGGCACTACCTTGTCTTCTTCAAAAAGAATATTTTTTCAATCTTCAATGTTTTACTTTATTTTTTGCTTTTTCATTTTTTTTTTGGTATAAATTATATGAAGTGACAACACTGACAACGTGACAACACCGCAAGCACCCGAACCACGCGACGAGATATAAAGCATGCCTTGACCTTGACGTCATCAACTTGTGCCAATGTCGGGCCGGCCCAAATAAAAAGAGAGAAATTTTACCAGCATCGCATACGAGCGACAGAGATAACGCTACAATACACATTTTTATATGAGGTGAATAGCGAAAGACAAGTATAATTTGTGCCAGGCACATCATCAGTCGTAATTCGTTATCAAATGATATCGGCGGTGTTTTTGTTCGGTCGGTCGTTTCGTTATGATTACGTCTAGTGCTGATTTCGGTCTTTTTTTACCTGAAAAGTGAGAAATAACGTTTTTGTTTTAGTACGTCTAGTGTTAATGAACTGCTCTGTTTTGTGATCATATTTTTTACTGTTTTATTAAAACTAGTGAAAATGAATAAAATCGGGATATTAAAAAACTCATTTAGTGGTTTTTCGCTGGATCAAAAACTGCAAATTAAAGAATTAGGACGGCCAATACCCGATTTAAAAATTGAGAAACAAAGTGGTAGCGGACAAAAATCGCGCTGTCGCAAATTTAATAAAAATGTGTACGATAAAAACAGCTGGATATGTGGTTGTGAAGAAACGAATAAACTATTTTGTTTTGTATGTGTTCTATTTGGAGGTGACGAGACTTGGTCAAAAAAAGGTACAGATGATCTTATACATATATGGGATAAAATGAAGACCCACGAAAAATCTAAAGTCCATATGAATAATGTTTTTAGCTTTTCTATTCTTGGTAAATTAAATATAAGGACTCAACTCAATTCGGCTTATCGCAATGATCTAATTAAACATAATAATCAAGTGGATAAGAATCGATATGTATTGAATAAAATTATTAATTGTATAAGGTTTTGTGGAGCATTTGAGTTAGCCTTAAGGGGTCACGATGAAAAGGAAAATTCGGAAAACAGAGGCATATTTAAGGAGCTGGTGAATTTTAGCGCCGAATTAGACAACGAATTGAAAGTCCATATTCAAAGTGCCAAACTTTTCAAGGGTACCTCAAAAACAACTCAAAACGAGCTTCTTGAGTGCATGCTAGATGTTTATCATGAAGAAGTTAAGAAGGAGATTGCAAATTCTCCTTTTGTTGCAGTAATTGCCGATGAAACGACTGACGTAGCCTGTGAATTTCAGTTAGTTATTATTTTCAGATATTTGTGTAAAGGACAACCAGTTGAGAGATTTTGGAGATTTTACGTCCCCGACGGACACGATGCCAAATCAATCGCTGCATGCGTTTTAAATGTTGTAAATCCATTAATAGATCAAAATCCAAACAAATTAATAGCTCAAAGCTATGATGGTGCGTCTGTTATGAGTGGTGAATTGAATGGCGTTCAAAAGATTATTAAGGAAACTTATCCACTTGCAAATTATGTTCATTGCTATGCACACCAGTTAAATCTAATTATGACAAGCGCATGCTCTGTCAATAAGCAGGCTAGAATATTTTTCCATAATTTATCTGGATTGTGCTCTTTTTTTTCGACGTCTCCTCAAAGAACAAAAATTTTGGATGAAATAGTTAATCGCAGATTGCCAAGATCTTCCCAAACACGTTGGAATTTTCAGTCACGAGGTGTTCATACAGTTTATGAAAATAGGAAAGACCTGATTGAAGTTATGGACAATATAGAAAGTACTTCACGCGATTCTTCGTCGATTAATCAAGCCAGTGGGTACAAATTAAAGCTGCAAGATACAAATTTTGTATTTTGGCTAAGTATATTCCATAAAATAATGCCACATGTTGAAATTGTCTTTAACCAATTACAAAAAGTATGCACCGATTCTGTTAAGGTCAAAAATGATTTAGAGAATTTTGAAGCAGCAATTCAAACTATACGAGAACAAATGGATAGCATTATTGACGAGATTGAACGAGTGCAGAGAGAAACTGATGAACCGGCAAGAAAAAAAAGGCAAGTTGAAGAAGGCAGCAAAAAACGGGAAGCGTTAGAAATATGCGATGCAGTATTATCGCAAATAAGAACAAGATTTAACTTTTCTGGGCATTTAGTTGCTTCTAATTTATTTGTGTCTGAAAAGTTTTCTGTTTATAAACATCAGTTTCCTGAAGCACATTTAAATGACACATGCACACAATTTTCATTTTTAGACAAAAACAGGCTTAAAACTGAGTTACAAGTATTATATCAGAGAGAAGAATTGAGTACTACTTCTGGAGCTGTTCCACTATCCATTTTATTGAACGAGGAAGGATTAAATTGTACGTTTCAAGAAACTCTTAAGCTCTTAAGTATTTTAATCACTATACCGATGTCAACATCTGAAGCAGAACGCTCTTTTTCAATGCTGAAACGGATTAAAACTTTCCTCAGAAACACAATGAAGGAAGAAAGGCTTAGTGCTTTAGGAATGCTGTCTGCAGAAAAACATTTTGTTAGTGGCATTGAAAATTTTAATAATAAGGTAATCGAAAACTTTGCTACCAAAAAAGAAAGAAGAATGGACTTCATGTATAGAAAACTTTGAAGTTATAGGTACTTCTCCACACTTGTTTTATAATTTGGTGCGCGTGTGTAAATAGTTTTATTTTTGATTTTTTTTTGGACATATAGATTTATTGAACCTCAAGAACTTTGACCACTAACTATCAGGGGTAAGTTATAAGTTATTCTTTACAATTTTGAATCGATTCAAAATTATGGCTTCCATTCTGGCACTACCTCACTGAATTGGCACGAGCCGCCACTGCAAGGCACCAGAAACTCTCCTAACACTTGTGGTCGGATCTCTATCAAACTCACGCAGAATCATACGGGTAAATCTGCGCTGACGAACATTTATGTTTTGATCCCTTTGGAGATTTCCAAAACCATTTTCAATTATTTGGCGATGCACTCGTACAAATACTGAGCGAGTTGGTTGTCGTCTGTTTGGAAATTTTCGTCCGTATTCTCTGGCTGCTTCTGCTGCGTTTCCATTTACAAAGCCATACACAAAATGAATATCCGCTAACTCTTGATTGGAGAATAAAAATGGCATTTTTATAAAACTTACAAAAAAACAGGTAAAAGAAACTAAATTTGGTGAATTCACAATTGCAAAAAACGTTTCAGGTTTCAACAGACAACAAAACTAATTGTCAACTAATTGACCTTATTCTGCTTTCAATTTCAAAAATATTTGCAGGCACAGCCTACTTCTAAAAATTATCGAGATACTGACTTTTTAACGTTATTTTATCATAAATAATTAAAAATGCATCCAACCTTTAAAATCGAAATATCTCAAAAACGGCTAACTACAACGAAAATTCACGAGAGCTTTTTTATGTTGAAAAGTGCGAAGAATCAGTTTTTTCATTCAAAAAGCAAAAAATTGCACTAAGATAAAATTTTCGGTAATTTTAATACACTACAGGTTCAGTAGAGAGCGCCCTCTAGCGGCTACAGTAAAACTATGCCCATGGTTCGTATTGTCGTACCAAAAAACCCTTGTATACCAATTTTCACTGTTATACATCAAATATTGTTCGAAATATTTAAAAAAAAAAAACTATTTTAGAAAGTAAATTTTCGGAAGCCACGCATTTTTCGACCCATGTTTATATAGACTTTATGCATTAATTTTAAAAGTTCTATCGAATCTTAAAGTTATGCAACAATAAACTGAAACACCCTGTATAACCCTGTATAACTCTTGTTTGACTGACTTGATTGGTTTAATTTTTCTGTTGTACCTGTTCGTAACTTTTTTTCCCTCAGAGGGCTTAACTTATGGTCATTCATGAACTGTTGTGTAGAAAGTGCAATCAACCTACTTGCCGTTAATTTTGAAGAGATGCTAGGATATCAGATGAGGCGAAAACTCGCATTCGAGAGAGAAATTTTGCAATACGATTTTTTTCATAATCCGTTTTTTGAATGCCCCTTAATACATATGAATCAAGAGGTAGCCGGTCAATAAAACAGAGCCAATTTATTTAAACATTCTTACTTTACAACGAATTTTGTTTTAGGTACTTGAATCTCTCTGAACAGGAAGTATCCTATGCTACTTTCCTCAAAAGCTGACCTTATTCGAAGTATAAGCGATTTAATGTCTGAAACCCTAAAAATGCTTACAAATTATGTTGAAAATTATAATTGTTTAGAATTCCAAGTATCTAAATTAAAAGTAAAGCCGTTCCTCACAAAACCCCGCAAAGTATTTTCAGCTTGGTTTCTAAGCTTAGTTCGTAGGCCAAAACTTCCTTTGATTTTCGCAACCTGGACTATTATACCAGTGCATGCGAAATACTGAGTCACTCTACGTGAACAAATTTTTCTGTGCGAATCAGACATGACATATCGAACCTCAATTAAAATTGAACATGTATATTTTAAGAGCACCCCACTTTCAACATTCCATTACCAGCTGCCAGCAGCTGCCCCTAACGAGCTGCGGCGATGCTTGCAGGCTCTGATCTCTGGTTGCTTCCGGTTTCCCTTATCTGCAGTCCGTTCCGGTATGCCAGGGCTGCTCCATGCCCTTTCCAACCCTCCCCCCTCCACTTCGCGTCATTATACACACACGATAAATACGCTCCCATTTCACTGGGCAAGATACCCATCGCCCAAAACGTGCAACGTTAACGACATGATAATACTTACATGTGTAAAACGAGAAACAGATATCTTGCAGAGGTAGAATCATACAACTTCCATATTTAAGTGTATTTTACATTTGTCGTATCCAACGAATCCAAGTAGATTAGGAGGCAAGCATCGCTTGTCACCAAAATTGTGTAGTTTTAGTGCACACTTTTGTCCTATTTGCCTACGCTTGTCTATCAAAGTGACAAACCAATAGATAGGCGTACATTGTTTTCTCTGGAAAGGATATTCAAGTAGCTAGAAGTACTGGGTGTACTCACGTAGAGCAAGGCAGAAATACTATCGGTGCGAATCGCTCAGTTATTGTTAATAAGCAGGGATAAACTAAATAAGCCAAAAAACGGAAGTAAATACTTATTAAAGTTACAAGCATATGAACAACTACAGCGTAATTCGTAATTTTGGAAGGTGAACAATACCAAACATTCTTCATCAAATAGAGTAACAATGGCCGAATACTTTGTTTTTCTAAATTGCTATCGTGATCCGTGCAGAAAGCAAATAGTTAGTTGAGCATTTTATGGAAATTCCTGCTAGTATATCATTGTCACTATATCCAATGAAAAGTATAAAGTATTTCAATTAGTTTGATATCCATAGTCTTTTTGTGTACTAAGCTTTCTCCATAGAATCTCGTGGCACTAAGATCGAATCGTGAAGCTACTAATGATAACGCGAAGGTACCCTTCCTAAAAACTTTTATATTTAAAGTTAAATTTCAGTTTAGTTAAGCTGTGGATTAAAGTTTTGGTTTTTTCAGTATCCATCAAAACATTGGTTTGTCTCTAATATTTTGCATTTTTCAATGTTTTTCTTAGGTATACAAATGTTAACAAACCTTAGATTGAGACTGACTGCTTAATGAAACAAGAAGTGAAACAAAATAACTCAAAATTATCTCACAACTGTCCAGGTAAAGGCCCAATGTTGAGATATATGCCATTTCGCAACGCTGTTAACTATAATATCTATAAAAATATGTGCTCTCATTCAGTTTAAACTGATTTGCAATTAACAGAACCTTCACTACTCTCGAGAGTAGTCTGTAACACAAGGGTTGTATAAAACATTTTTTTTATACTTCAACTACCACGAAGGCCTAAGGCCTAAACACCCATTGGGTACCGTGGGGCTATAGGGGGATACAGGGGAAAGGGGAGACGCCACACGGACTCTGGCGAGGGAACACGTGTGCATGCAGCATGCACACATTCTGGCTCCGCCTACGAGATCCGCCGGGTGGTACCTCCGCGTTCGACAGTCAGAGACCGTCTACCACCTACGGACAATCACAACATCCAGAGCCAAGAGAAAATTTTCTCCTTGTTTTCTTTATATTTTCCAATGATTGAATCGTTGCTAGTAGTAGTGGTGGGGAGGCAAATCCTGACAACTTGGCCACCTTTGACCGTCCTTGCCGACTCCGTAGTACTAACACTCCATAAGCCATCTACCGATAAGATGCAGGTATCCTTAATCTTGCACCAACCTGGTGCGTGATGTAGAAAACAAGACACAAAACAACATCCAGGCGGAGATTGACATTTGTTGAACACAATATGGCGACCATGGAACCTGTATTTATTCATTGCTAAGCAACTGTACTTACAGTTTAGCCGATTTATTTAAATTTTCAATTCTACGTACAAAAAAGAGTGCTCTTGGTTCAAGTGTAACTATCTTGAATTAAGGATCATGACCTTGATATGTTTCTAAGGCCCGTATCGTCAGTCGTCCCTACAATTGTAGGGCGCGTTTATGGCCTCCTTGACTGTCATACCCTTTATCTCCTTCAAAAATTTCTAGATTACACTTGTCCCGTGTCAGCGTCAGCGCTCTCCTATTGTGAAGATATGTTTTCTTTTTAAATTGTAGGAAATTTCAGGCTGATAAAACATAATATAACTCAAAAGCAAGCACAATTTGATGCAAATAGATGTTTGTGACATAACCTCAAAATAGAGTTCTGACACGGAGAAGTAGAAAACTATGACAATCAAGGAGGCCATAAAGGCGCCCTACAATTGTAGGAACGACTGACGATACGGGCCTAAGACATATTTCTTTGAACTACAGTCCATTTCTTAATTGTGACAGCTATATTATTATAATGGGTGATTCAAATTGAGTTTTTACATTACAAATAATTTTTTTTTTCAAACGTCACTGAATTTGTCAACGAAAACGTACCATTTCTAACGTCAAAATATAAAAAAAACAGTCATGAAGCAATATGCGACCGAACAACGTGTTAAAATTATCCAAGCCGATAATGAAAACGGCCGATCAAGGAAGAATGAATACATTTCGTGCTTTACGTGAATTTTTTGGCGCACAAAATCAGCCTTGAGAGAGGACAGTTTGGAATTTGGTGCAAAAATTCGAGCAAACTGGATCCCTAGCTAACACCAAAACCCCTAGGCGTCCTCGTAGAGGTCGGTCGGAACACAATATTGCTATTGTTGTCGAAAGTGTGGCCGAAAATCCAAGAACCTCGATTCGTCATCGATCGCAGCAACTAGACCTTACTTATGCAAATAACACAGGAATTGAAGCCTAGGTCACACATCAGGAGAAACGATACAATTACTGTGCGGCAAGTTTCCAGGTCGCGTTATTTGACGTAACGGCGATATCAATTGGCCGCCGCGATCCTCTGATTTAACTCTCTTAGATTATTTTCTTTGGGGTATTTAAAGAGCAAAGTCTACAAGAATAACCCGAACACAATTGTGGAGCTGAAACAGGACATCAGACGCGAAATTACCAACATAGGACCTGATTTGTGCCACCGAGTAGTCAAAAATTTCTCGAAACAGATTACGTCATGCTACATGAGCCGCGGCGGTCATTTACTTGATATCATCTTTCAAGCATAATTGTAATGAACTGCCCTGAAAGGACAAATACATACTTTTTTATAATTTTCAATTTCTTCTTTTTTGTAAATACTTTTAATGTGGAAACCCAATTTGAATCACCCTATATATTATCTCGCTTGAAGTACCTGTGATCTATCAATGTCATAATTTGATAGAAATCTTGCTCTTGGACCAAAATCACTCTTTCTTGTGTGTACTTAAAATCTACTCTAAACTTCTGATTTTAGGCGATCTAAGTTGAATTTTGAATGTGCTTCATGGGTAGTACCTACCATCAGCGTGTTATGGCCCGCGATGCTTCGCGCATTGCCTTTCAATTTCATGCCATGGCTCACATCCACCCTCTTCATGCCTTAGGTATATAAATAAGTATTAAAATAACAAAGCTATTGGGTCATTAAGCACAAGAAATGGCTCTGTACAAAGCAGTTCTTCTTCTCTCTTTTTAAACGCAGTATGGCAACAAAACAGGAATAGACTGGAAACATCAGAAGCAAAAATACGCGAAACACTTTATTGAATGCGATGTTGTAATAAACGGTTCATTCTTGCTTGGATTGAAACGCAGTTATTACGAAAATGATCTAGTCGTTCAATATGTGAACTACAATCGGTAATCCTCGGAGCATCTGATAAATAATTGGATAATGATAGTCATATATAAGTTGTATTACTGTATTTAACTTCATCGAACATATGACGTGATACAGTTTTAATAGCAAGGTGTATGTTTACTAATTCTATTCGAGAAAGAATCTCTACAATTTATGTGCGTTTGATAATGGAGATTGTTCGCGTTCACAGATACGGAAAATGTACTTACATATTATAACGTCTTTTATTTAAGATTTACCGATAAATTCAAACGTATTCGGAATATCATCTCTATCGTTTAAAGTCTGAGATGCATATCATTCGCATCAAGATAGCGAGCGATCTACGTGTGTGTGTTGTCGTTGTTCTGATGATTTTATTATTTCTACAAAATATTTGAAGTGCAAAACTTGTGAAAACCAGATCCATTACAGTTGTTCAGGTGTGAAAAACAGCTACTGCAAACTTATCACTAAATGCAGAAACCTTGCACGGTTTTGTGATGATTGCGTAGATGCAGTGTCTGAAAAACGTGAGAAATAATAGTTTTGAAAAAAGAAGTGAAATGTTTGGCACACTGCAAACTTCCCTCTATTCACTAAAATGGAAATTGTGTAAATATGAAGCAATATCTGACACTAGCAAAAAGCTAAGTACTCCGCATTCTTTAGTGCATGCCACTCCAACTGCGACTATCAGCAGTGTCTTAAAGAAGGAAACAAGGAGGATTCTGTCAGCTTGTTAGCTAACTCGGCCCGAACTATACTTTGAACGAATCGAAAGAACGCGTATGGTAATTAAAAATGTTCAGCTAGGGGATAATAATAATGTTCATTTGCAAAGTTCCCACCACGGATTTATCGAAACCCACTGATTACAAGAAATAACGGCGAGACACGTCAAAAAATTTTTCAAGGTGGACAAGTAACCAAAAACTACTTCACCGCCTTTCACCCTCTGCCCTCCTGGGTGACCCAAAAATGACAAGGGGTATCAGTAATACCTTGTGTGAAAGGTCCTTATAAGTCCTTTATTTTGAACTTTGTTTTTTAAAATCGGTCGATTCGTTTTCAAGAAAATTAGAAAAATCTTTATCTTAATTTGTTCAGAAAACAAAAACACACGAAAATACCACTTTTTATTTCAATAAATATTCAAAATGCCCGTTATTGGCCAAACAATGATATAGGCGATGTTAAAATTCCTGACGGACATTTTCAAAAACATGTTGTGAAATATATAATAATAAACTTTCAGGTTAGGGAGTAAACACAATAGATTTCAAATGGCCCCATACAAAAAATTCTAATGGCATCAAATCAGGAGACCTAGCAGGATATTCTATAGGCACTCTTCGCCCTCCATTTATCTGGAAACTCGTCGTCTAGCCATTGCCGAACCGGAAGGAGAACCGTCTTGCTGGAAATATATTTCAGCCTCATCAAGTATAGGGTTTTCATGCTCTTCGATTTGGTTTTCAATGGTTTCAGTGATAAGCGGATTGATGGTATTTTCCAACATATCCAAATAATTGTCTCCATTCAGATTTTCATTAATAAACAATGGGCCAATCACTTTGTTTCCTAAAATGCCTGCCCGTACATTAATTTTTTGGGGGTACTGGGTATGTCCTTTTACAAAAGCATAAAGAAATGACCCAAAGCTTCAACTTGAGCGGCTTCATCCAAAACTTTCCGATGGTCACGTTTTATAAAAAATTTAGTAACAAGGTGCAAAAAATACATATGCGAAGTTATCTTCCCTGGATGTTTGGCGTTAAACGTGACGGCTGTTTGCCGAGCACATTGATTTTGGGCACCATACCATTTCCACTCTTTCAGCTAGTTTGTAGACCATTTTGGAAGTAAAATCTGAATCAATAAATTAATTTTCACTATCCCAAGATAGTCACAAAGGTAACTGATGAAGCAAATTAAATTATTTCTTTCCCATAGCAACAAATAACTAAACTGATATAACAATAAATACAGTTCGCCCAGGATATCTGTGTTGATGAAAAGAATGCGGAAAAAAATTCGGGTTGTCATTTGGTTGTTGCCACGTCTGATTTTCCGAATTGCTAAGTTTATGTTGGTAGTTTCTGTCTTAAATTCTAAACGAATTGTAGATTTGGCAAACCCCAACGAGCAACATTTTGAACACTTATTGAGATAAAAAGTGATATTTTCGGATGTTTTTGTTTTCTATCTGAACAAATTAATATAAATAAAGATTTTTCTAATTTCCTCGGTGACGAATCGACTGATTTTAAAAAATCAAACGTCAAAATAAAGGACTTCGAAAGCCCTTTCAAACGAGCTATTACTCAATATCACTTATCAATTTTTAAGGGAATGAACCTGGGGGCCAAGGATGAAGTAGTTCTTGGTAAAAAGTTGTCTCCCTTGACAAATCTTTTCACGGGCTTTTTTTTAATCAGTGGTTTTCGATAAATCCGTGGTGGGAGGTTTTCAAATGAACACCCTGCAGAGTTCGATTAAGACATCCTTGAAAGCATATTATCTCAAAATGATTTCAAGTTAAAAATGGTGATATTAAAATAATAACCATATTTAAATTTTTCAAGAATTTCAATATTATCATATAAGTCTCACATGCTAAGAGGGAACTATTTTTCAAAGTGTTTTCTAATTCTCGGCTGGAGAAAAGTGTATGTGGAGGACCATCGTCGTGTACTCAAGTGTTACGCTTATTGTGATTTTAGGGTATAACCTCAAAGAAATGTAAATCAAATTTAGTTTGTTCTGAATGTTCCAACATTGAAGTATGCAAAAACTGTCCTGTTAACATTGAGAACTGTTGTTTCAATTGTGTAAATTATAATAGTAGGTACAAGTTAGTAGTAACAAATCAGTCTTCTAAAGATTTAAATTGTCCTGTATTGGAAAGCTACATCTCGAACTTTACAAGTAGGATCATTTATGAATAATCGCTTTTTTTATACTCCAACTACCACGAAGGCCTAAGGCCTAAGCACCCATTGGGTACCGGGGGGCTATAGGGGGATACATGGGAAAGGGTTAATCGCCTAATGCTAAATTTGGACTTCTAAGTATACGCTTCCTTGTGCCTTCTATTTCAGACCTATCTGGACTGATTGTAGATTCACAGTATGATGTTTTGGCAATAACAGAGACATGGGTCAATGATACCATCTCTTCTAATTTACTTAACATTGCAGAATACAGCTTTTATCAGAAAGAGAGAAATGGCCGTGGAAGTAGCGTAGGGATTTATGTAAAAGATGCAATTTCTTGTGAAGTAATAGATATGGAAGAATATCTCACTGATTCTTGTCTGGAATGATGTATATTTACTAAACTGAGGCTGAATGGCTCAACTATGGCTTTTGGGGTAGTATACCGGCCTCCAAACACCAATTTCCTTGATTCCATCGATGGTCCTGAAAATGCGTTGTCCTTCCTCGTAGCATGACTCTGTCATGGCTACAGGCGACAATACTTTTAATGATTCCTGATAATAAACTCAATGATTCGTTTGGATTTCAACAGATCATTTCTGAGCTTACAAGAGTTACAGGGACCAACACTACCTTGCTTGATCATGATTCATAAATTAACCAGGAAAACTTTTGAACGCCGGAATAATGGACTCACTGACTGATCATCATCTAGTGTTCTATGATATGTTCTTTGATATAAAACGTCATCCTCAGAAATGTTTTCGCTACTTCGAGAAATCTTTAACGATGACTTACATATTTCAATCAGATCTCAATGCGTGTCCATGGCAAAATATTCTTTACATTAAGATCATAGATGAAAAGGTGCCATACTTACAGAGGGCATACAATGTTTATTTGACATACGACAGACGAAATAAATAAGTAAAACGAGCAGTCGTGGAAACATTATAGAGAGATGAGGAATCTAGCTTTTCGTGCAACGAGGAAGGTAAAAGCTGCTTATTTGCGTTTTATGAACAGACAAAACAACCACTCAGCATTTCCCGGAATAGTTTTACATACAATGCCATTGAGTTGTATAACTCTCTGCCAAATAGCGGTAAGTCGTTGTCAGTTAATAAATTTAAACCAAAAGTTGAGATGTTTATATTGGGCCATAAATTAATACTCATTTCTGGCGCATTCCTATCTATGTTTTATCCTGTTAGTGTAACTCATTTATTTATGTCTTTAATATCGTCGGAGTATTTTATTATGAACGTTGATTACTTTTCGTCAGTCTTTTATTATGAACGTTCCTTATTTTATTCAGTTAATATGAAAAACAACTGTCTTTTAAAAAGTTTTGACTGTTTGCTTGCTAATAGATTATATATTAATTGTAAATTCAACTGTTTTAAAAATTGTAAGTAGAAGAATAGCCTTTGGCTAAACTTCACCCTAGACCTATTATTGTTGTTATTATTATTAATTCCCAAATTTTCATCAAAGATTGTCCCCTTTGTAGTTTCAGCATCGAATACATTTTTATTCAATAATTATTTATTGTTATTTTTTAAAAATAAAAATCCCATTTTCGAGACGTCGGGCCCCGGAATGTACAAAGGAAGCTATGGAAAGCGGTTTATGTGGGTTCCAGAGTGGATAAAAATTATGATCCTAAGTTCACCAAATGAAGAAGAAATGCTTGAACATATATGTGTGCTGATTAGGAATGTGAAGTGCAATGTAATAATACTTATAGCTCAGGCCATGCTTCTTGAAACCCATCCGTATGAACTTCGCATTCTCATGGCACCAGTACGTTGGTTGTGCACCAAACGAGTGGTAATGCACGCCAGATAAGGAACTCGGTATTCGTTGCGTTCTTACGTGAACTGTTATGTAACCGGCTCATCATTTTCTTTACTGCCAATGCTCGAAAACTAACTGTAATCATTCACGAGTGCAATACGTAATTGTTGTTCTTGTACATACAAATACATACGAAGAGAATTCAGTTATTCCGTGTTGCATAGCCCCTAATCAGTGAACAGTCGGTTATCCAATATTATGTTTTGCTCACTTGATAATTAGGCAGGTAATTCAAAAGTATTTGGTTATCCAATACATTTTTATTGACTCTCTGTAGCAAATAACCAAACGTCAAGTTCGAACCAACATAGCAACAGTGAAGTACGAGGTCTGCAAATTAAGTGACGAGACTGGTAACATAGCGTTCTGGCAGTACTGGAGGTGATCGACATGGAGGGGAGACAAAAATGAATTTAGAAACCTACTTTGAAAAGAGTGTTCGATTCTGCCTCATATATGACTCTTGGATCTTCAATCCCCTTTTGCCACCTCTCTAATGCCTATTTTAATTGGGTATCTCCAGGTGGAATGCGTTAATCGACATGCATTAGAGAACACAAACTTTGTTCATGATAGATTTCTAAATTCACTTTTGTGTACTGCTAATCCATAGATGACGCTAGGGTCTTTCAGGTGCCTTTTTGTTTTACGGAATACGTTACATGGCTGGCATGCTTCAGGTAGAATATCTTAATCAACTATAACAATAAGAAGCTTCTAAGCTTCTAAACAAACAGTTTGGTTTTCGACACAAGAGATGTTGAGCTCCGAGCTTACGTCAAGCATTCACGGGATAAGCTCAGTCAATCATTCGGCGAAGCTCTCAATTGCTCTTGAGTTTACAAATGCTCGTTAGCTGTGGGTTTGCTTCTCTCCTGTGCAAAATTCCGTCCTATGGCTTCCTGGTCGAGAGGCCTCTGTAGTGATTTGATGAGTTCTCGTCTTATTTCTTCAGCATCACCGCAAGTGTTCCCCAAGGAAGAGTTTCGATTAATAAAAAAATGGATCTAAACTGAACTGAACTGAAAATCATATACCTACTGCTGTATATACGGCTGAGTAGGTAAATAAATTATCATATGACCATTAAGCTTTTCGAACAATTTTAAGTAAGTAAAATATAGTCAACGCCAAACAAAGTGGCGTGCACGTCATCAAGGTGGGTGTGTTGAAAAATTTACATTGTTGCCAAACTTTTTGTAAAATAATAAAATTTATTATTTACATATCTAGGTTTATAAGCAATATTAACCTCAAATGAGAACAAAAATAATAGTATAATAAAATTATAGATCTGTACTTGCATAATCATTAAGATGACAATTATTGATCAGATGACACTATGAAACTACCATATTTAATTGATAGCTTAAAGGTACTGAATAAAAATCCAAATGGGGTCCTCCAAATTTTATGCATGGTATTTATTTTACAGAATTCATACAGAAAAATGCATTCTAAAATTAGGTAAGCTACTGGTGTAAGCTTTTTCTGTACAATAAAGTTAGTCGGAGTTTCTTTCTTCAGCGCTGTCTGAATCTGAATCTTCATCACTCTCAAAGTTGATTATTAAAGGTTCGATGTCTGGTCGATCAAAAATTCGTTCTCTTTCATACCATTTAAAAATTTCTTGCTCAGTATGTCGAACACTATTTTTCCACATGTCTGGGGTAACCGTTTGTAGAGCCTCGTTCCACATATCCAAAAAGTCTTTTTCACTGTTACCATCTCTACCAATATGTCTGTTATAGTAACCTTTTGCTATGCCCCAAATTAACTCAATAGGGTTAAATATACAATGGTAAGGAGGCAGACGAAGAACTTTGTGCCCATGTTGTTCCGCCAATTCATCAATCACGTATATTTTAGGTGGTTTGTTTCTAAAAAAGCAGTTATTTTAAGAATAGGAATAAACAAAAGAAATATAAACTGTCGACCAAAATATATATAATTAAGAAGCATTATGTACCGAGCAACAATACTCAATAGCTCTGTTTTAAACATTGTGTTTAAAAATGGTATGTTTTGATTTGTCAACCAGTCTTGGATATTTTTTTTTGTCCATGCATTGTTGGGCACTTTGTTCAATATCATGCTGTGATAAGGGGCGTTATCCAGTATAATCATAGATGGACTCTCCAATTTTTCTAATAACTGATGTTGAAACCATTTCAAAAAATTGTCCTGGTTCATCTCTCCATGGTAATCGCTCAATTTTGTTTTCGAAGAAAATATCGCTTCACTACCCTCAATAAACCCATTTTCATTTCCAGCATGTAATATAATGTATCTAAAATATATTAGTTTTAAATTTTATAGTGCAAATTGTGTAAAAGTACATACCTTTTACCATCTGTTTTAATAGCTTTCACGCTTTTTTGGTTTCCATTTTGCCAAGAGCGACCTATGGTCCCATTTTGAAATATCCAAGTTTCATCGAGGAAGACAAACTGGTATAAGGCCTCAACCTTGGCTTGATTGTATTGCCTTAGAAATTCCACCCTTTTCAAAGCTATACTTGGTAGTTCCATGAGCCCTCGTCGCGGATTGTCCTTAAGCCACTTAAATCCAAGATCTCTAAGCAACCGCCTTAAAGACGTGGCACTACCATCAAATAATGCCCTATCTCTTAATCGAGACCATAAAGTTTGTATCGTAACTTGTTCTTCTGAAACCATGTGTAATATGACATTATAATTTAGTTAACAAATTAATGCAAATTTCTGATAAGTTATTATAATAAGATCTTACTTTTGTGATACATATTATAGATCACTTCTCGAATGGCACTTGTATCCAATGTCGCTGTGTTGGTTACACGTTTAATATAACTCCGCTTTTTCTTGGGCGATTCTAAATTTGCATCACTTTTCACACCCTCGGAAATACGACTAACTGTCCTTAAACTAATTTTTAAAGCAGCAGCAACACGCTACAAAAAATGAAATACAATTTCACTATTATTAATATACATTACATATAATTATTAGTAACCTACCTCTTGAACAGCATTTAAAGGCAACAAAGGCCCGTTGTTGTCCCTTTCTTGCTCAAAGTAGTGCATTAACGAGGCCACGAGTTCCTTACACCGACTATTTAACTGTTTGGGCATCTTTATAAACCAAAATTGCCTTTATCTACTCGTAAAATGAATAATTTTGTTTTGAAACAAACAGTTGTTGATTTACAGTATGCGGGGCCAAAGGATTTATAAAGATTTGAAATGCCACAAATTGATTCAGTGTCAAAATTAATACAAATGTCAGTTCCCAGTTTAAATAAGTTTCAAGGTGACAATGTGTCAACGCTGCGAAATCGGTTTAGTGCGTTTACATGTCGATAAGTGATTGGAGCGTTTGCAAAACATTTTATTTCGCATAATGCGTCTAAATTTATCAGAAAGCAACTTATGTGATATTTTAATAACAATGTTTATATGACTATTAACCATAATAAGAGAGTAATGACCATTTTACAATTTATATATCACATTAATATGAAACTGCAATAGAGCAATTGTTTGTGATAGAAACCTAGGCATTAGGTCGGGGAATTTTTATCGTGATGACGTGCACGCCACTTTGTTTGGCGTTGACTATATATAACAGTTTGCTAAATTCGATCAAATACGATTTTAAATTTAAGTACGCCCCTGTATAGTGGAACAGTGATTTTTTTTAAATATTGTAATACGTTTGCCGTTTTGTTTGGACAGGTAAGTGGAAACCGGTCCTACCAAATAAATAAGCACTTGGAAATACCAATCTCGGGATTTTTACCAAAGGTGCTACACCAAAGATATTCAGCTGAAAGCTTGCACGAAATAAGAGCTAAAGAAAAGTGATGTCAAGTAGGATGACTAAGTACATCTCATGCATTACTATAAGTATATCTTTGTCCTAAACATAATCACTCATACAAATTCTGAAACACTTAGGTGTTATTGAAGCTGCTCCGAAATGTGCTGTGGATCCTAGAAAACGTATAAAAACGTTTTTAAAATTTAGAAACTGGAATGAAGTCAGCATCATTAAGGAATGTTTCGATTCAAGCAAGTTGCGATCTGCACATTCACTTCTATGCTTATCCCCATAAAAGTGTGGGCAGATGTTGGTAACGTACTTTTAATAATATCTGATGAATGAATAGTAGGAATTGCATTATTTTAATTTTAATGGTATTTACCTACAAGTCCTGGAAGAAAAACACATGATGATTGTGGACATTTCGGGTCGCTTGTTTTCTGCCATTATTTCTGCAGCAGCTCAATCGATATTCAAAAATAAATATAGCACAACATAGTAGCATGTAGCATTCTATACTGTATTCAAGCTTCATGTTCAAATTCGCGCGTTTTGTTGACCAGCGAGTCATAAATACCTGGACACGCAGCAACAACCTAGAAGTCTTGCTAGAGGTAGCGATGAAGGACCATGTCTAATTTGATGCGGAGCAACAAGAATAGCTAGCTTGGTTTTTCTTGATGCATGTGCATGTCATAATATGTCATCTAAAATACTTTTTATTTATATATAACCAGTCTAATATCTTAACCCAGTGTCTGTACCCGCTCTGTCGATATCATTTTTTTTTTTCAAGCTTCATTATCCTGTGACTCGGTAGGGAACACATAGTTATAGGAACTTTTTTTGTTATTTTTTAATGTACTTTCTACCCGAGAAATATTGGTAAGTCTTTCTGTAACACCCTGTATATCCCGCTCGCCCATTAACAATGGATATTTTACTCAGTTATCTGTTGTCTACCAGCATTCTAAGTCAGGCATCAAAGCACATTTTCTAGTGCACAAATACAAACTCGTTTCCTTTAATGAACAAAAAACCAATCACATTGCAAAAGTAACAGAAACTATACTATGCACGAATGACACTGGTTATAGATAATTCGCATAACGGCAAATGCATAATTCCATGTCGTCCCATTATTTTGCATGCATTTCATCGTAATTTTATGTTTTATTTTTGCGCTTGAAGTTTATTCGCATTAAACTATAACTCAATCATGTCACACTCCCGTTACGGAAATATCGATTCCAATGACAATTTCACTAGACGTAAACTAAACAAGACAAGGCAGAAACAACGAATAAGCACATGTTTTTGAAGACGTTACGTTGTGGGTGTGCCCATACAACAAACACAGTTATCTTGGCTCCGATGGGCAAAGGAAGAAGAATCTGGTTTCAATAGCCCTTTTTGTCAATCAATCGACTGTGATATTACCTTTACATTGAAAGTGAGCCTTCACAGAGGCAACATCATAGTGGCGCAGACAAAGGCACCCACAAACGGCAGTCTACTACTGTTCTCGTTTTAAATTTGTAATACTCTGTAGTTAGTATTGCAGGTCTGCTATCATTGGCAGATTTAGAGAGGGGGGCATACATGGTCTTCAAGATTAGGTTCTTATGCTTGTGGATCTCAATACCTGTGGGAGATACAGCTTAGGTTAATTTAGAAAAAAGCTGCGTTCTTTGGGACGTATTTACATGCCGTTGATCGTTGAGAAACTTGTTAACATTTCATGTCTTACTGGTATATTTGGGAAAAGCTAAAATTTGACCACATAGTTTTTATTTTTCCTGACTTTATTTTAAAAAATGTCAAAAAACTTATGGAACTTTTCCATTGGCACTTCTTAGGCACTAAATCATGGTGTTTTTAAATTTTGTGTCCAACGTTTTAATTTTGAGAAGCAATCATCAATTCTATTTTTTCATATGATCCGAAAAACTGCACCTTGTATCTGATAGCATCTTATTCTACGAACTCGATGTATCACATGTTACATTTATTTTCTTAGTTATGAAGAAAAATGTGTTCTTTTATATATATATATATATATGTATATATATATATATATTATCTCATTTAAGTAAACTTTGAATACAAATGCTTGATATCAGATATGATGGGGTAAAACTTTTACAAAATGATGCTTAATACAGTGATATTCAGAATAACGAATACATTTTAACATTATTTTTATTTTATTCACAATAGTTGTTCAAAGAGGGTGCCATTATTTTCCAAATATAAATATGATCTAACAGTTGAATCCAAAACATCACGTAACATTTCTGGTGTGGTCATACTAATTGCGTCCATTGCACATTCTAGTAATTACTGCTCAGTTTCAAATCTATGCAGATAAATCTGGTTTTTAATAAAACCCCAAACAAAAAAGTCCAGAGGAGTTAAATCCGGGGAACGCGCTGGCCAGGACCTTCCGGGAAATCGTTAAGAAAGATATTCTCGAACTTGCCTAGAGTTATGTACATGAGCACCGTCTTTTTGAAACCAACAGCTATTAACATGTACCAAAGGGTTAATTATTCAGGCAGTCTTCTAGATCATGTTGTAACAATTGAAGGTAAATAAATAACCCGCTTGTAAAACACTACCCTTAGTTTCCACTAAAGATTTCTTTTTCTGAGACGTAAAGAGCTTTTTGGGAGAACCAATTTCATTTAAATCTAAGAAAATGGACTTACTTGTCTGCTTTCCTTCGGGAAATATATCAAGATACATTTCTGCAGTATTTTACTATTTTTTAAGTACAAAATGTAGCACGTCAGCATGTCGAACTTTTCTTCATTGCTAAAATAACTGCCTGACATCTTTGACGATAATAAAGCAATATTAACATTACACAATGATAACAATATTCAATGATAGTCATTTACGTCAGTAAGTCAAGCATTTGTTTGCAACGCCTACTTAAAAAAACAGATAAAACGCAACATCGTTGAATTCGTATAAAAATGCTATTCAGATATTTCAATCTCAAAAACGAACCGTTGAACACAAAATTTAAAAACACCATCATGTAATGCCTGAACAGTGCTAACGAAAAAACTAGTTTCTTTATATTTCTTAGAATAAAGTAATAAGAAATTTAAATCTTTGGTCAAATTTGAGTTTTTCCCAAAAATCTCAGTAAACGATGGAATTTTCAGTTAGTTTCTCAACGGAATGTAAATACGCCCGAAAGAACGCAACTTCTTCTTAATTTAACCTAAGCTTGATCTCACGCAGATATTGAGATCCCCATGCATAGGGTCCTGATATTGCTATATCTTAGTGTAAAAATTAACCTTGCATGACCTTTATTGCCCCTAGACATATCTTACTTAAAACTTAAAAAAAATATTTTTCAAACGAAATCATAGTTTTTGACCTGTCTACATACATAACTCAACACCAAGGTAACAGTTTTGCTTTGCGGAAACTCAAATATGTATCTGCAATGTCGATCATTGATGGTAATGTGGGTGTTTTTAAAAGCATGACAGAATTTGCATAGCCTACTTTTATGAAACTGCTTTTATGTGCATACCGTTTCGTATGTACGACCGACGATTTGGAAGAACGTGAGAAACTTCTCTTTTCGCATATTTACAATTCAACAAACGCCTGACAGAAAGTCAATCGTGTGCATCAAACTGAAATACGCAGGTAGCCACGATAGTGATTTGCATCAATTATCGCGATTTAAAAGTCTGAACGAATGCTATACATTTCCGTACTTTTATTTTCAGTAAGACAATTATCGATTATCCACTTTCGACTATCTAGCTGATTATTAGACCCTGCGTCTTTGTTATTATCTTGAAACGTGGGCAAATTATTCAGAACAAGTTATCTAAATTGCTTGAAAATATTGCCTGCTACTAACCGTCGTCCTATAATATGCTTATCAAATAAACTTAAGACTACCTACTTTGGTCCGGTGCAAAACAACTTGTTTTCTTTTAAACGGAATGTATCATTATCAGGGAATAACGAAACTTTTTAGAGTGCAAGAAACTTTGAAGTGCAATAAAACACTTTGTCAAAAAGTGAAACTAAAATATTGTTTACGCTTTTTTGCAAGAGTAGGGCTCGAACTTTCCAGAAGGTGATAAAAAATGTCAGTCGTATGCATAAAATCAGTAATGACACAATATCAGCTCACTAATTCGTCTGGACTTATTAACGACAGTAATTCCACTTAAAAGTTTAATCTAAAGCTCCTAATCGTATAATCATTTTATACTTCCTGAGCATGTGCATCAAGATTTATCACTTTGTTCAAAATTTTCGACCAATTTCCACTTTACGCTTCAGAATCATAGTAAAGAATGGCGCATGAATTACAAATGTATAATGCCTCCGAAATAAACTAAATGATCTTCAAGATCGCAGGCAGCAGCGGTTTCCGCAGTAGTAGACTCTTCGGTCTCTTGATCAGTCGCCGTACGCTGTGCGGGTTCGAGTCCCGTCCCAGGAGAAATTTTTCTCTTGGCTATGGATGTTGTAATTGTCCGTAGGTGGTAGACGGTCTCTGACTGTCGAACGTGGAGGTACCACCCGGCGGATCTCGTAGGCGGAGCCAGAATGTGTGCATGTTGCATGCACACGTGTTCCCTCCCCAGAGTCCGTGTGGCGTTCCCCCTTTCACCTGTATCCCCCTATAGCCCCACGGTACCCAATGGGTGTTTAGGCCTTAGGCCTTCGTGGTAGTTGGAGTATAAAAAAAAAGATGTTCATGAATCATAGGCTTGATACAATCGTCTCCCAAACAAAACAAAAAATCGAATTAAATATTAGTTGGATGAACTGCACAAATGCTTTTATGTTAGGAAAATGGTTGGTCTGTTTGATGTTCGTATGACATTAAGCTATGTAGATATAAAGTATACACGTTTTTAACGAAAGGTTTATTTCCAACACCAGTTGTCAGTGAAATAATTTTTCACAATCACGTTTCGATTCACGTGAGTTATAAGATCGATGCTTCGAGATCGCTTTTTAAAAAGTTTATTTTTCGAAAATACAAAACTCAAAACTGTACTTTTATAAAATTATTACAATGTTATTATGATGTAAACAGTACAAAGGCTTAAATCTGACTGACTGTAAAATGTGTTGAGAACAATAAAGTAAACTCTAGGTCTTCTAGGAAATTAGTAGCATCGTCGGCAGTATTCCTATCATATCAGCAGGAACGGCTGATATAACTCCTCCCCCCTGAGATTCAACTTCGGGGAAGAATTCTTCAAGGAAGTTGAATAGGATGAAGTTCGACTTCTGGTTGTTGAATACTTCTATTTCTGAGCTTCCTCCTCTTCAAAATGGTTTTCCAGAATGCGTAGACACCCAAGAGTAATATACATCCATATATTATCAGTGTCCAGGCACTGGGTATAAAAAATTCTGTAGGTTTTTTGAAGTTGGGTTTGTTGTTGATAATGCTTGACTTGATTTTACTTAACTCGTCTAGCTTAATTTTTTCTAGATGCAGACTGAAATTTGTTTCTGTGATGTCGCCTTTAGTGTCCAGGTTTAAATCCGGGAATATTATAGGTTGGCCCGCGACAATCGTTTCGGGTTCATTTTTGATGATTTGGTGATTAATTTCGGCTTGACAGTTGACAGGAATATAAAGTAGGTAAGTTCCCGTCAATCTTTTCATTTGAATTTCTTCGTGGCATTCCATTTTGATAACTTCTGGTAGTGGCAGGATCAATACCCATTGATTAGTCCGTTGGATTCGTTCGATACTTGGCTGATTGATTATCAGTGGAGTTCGGGCACATGCAGGGGCGTTTCTTCCATTGAATAGTTCAAGTTCACAGGGTAATGGACCATTAATGTCTCGCAAGATGGTCTTCTCGCAGAGAAACTTTTTAGGAGTAATTTCAGTACAAATGTCGCCGAAAAGTGCAAACTGCAATTCATTTTTTACCAAATAAGGCTCCTTTGGAATGATAGTCTTAAATTGACCTTCAAAATATATCGGGATTGGAAAGAGACGATATAAGTTAAATGACTCATGGTACGAGATTGGGAATGATAAAACGAATGTAATTTTGTTGCCCACAGAATAACTGGAGATTTTGATTATTTTTTCAAAAGTTGGTATGTTATCTAGTAAAACTGGAATCGCAAATTTTTCCTGGCCTAATCTTGAGCTCAATAGTTTCAGTTCACCAAAAATTTCTTCGGTTGTAATAATGCTAGAGTGAATTGTTCCAAGACGTGCAAAAATTATTGAATTTTCAACGTCTTGTAATATTGACAGAGTTACTTCGTAGCTGTTCATAATTTGAGATACTGTGTCTACTATGAATTTATGCTGATCTGAATCGATTGTAGTACGATGAACAATTGCATATATGGTATTAATTTTATTATTCAGCAATTGTTCATTATGACAGATTTGCTGAACAGTTTTATTGAACTTATCAATAAGAGATATTGACAGTGCATTATTCTGTGTGACACTGTTAGTCAATTCTCTTTGATTATTTTGAAGCTCTCGAATTAGATTTTCGAAACGTTCGCCATCATTGGCGTCAAGGTTTCCAGTTATTGATTTGAATATCGACCCAATGCCATTTAATATGCCTCTTTTTCCTCGCTTTGTATGGGGAAATATATTATGTAACTTTTGTTCTACCTGTCGCTGAACAAATTTTAATGTTCTGAAATAATTGGACAAATATGTAGTGACATTTAAATTTGAAGAAATGGTTTCTGCTATACGTGAGGAGGAAATTGATAATTTTTCAATTTCAGAAATGATGGGATTCATATCATAATAATGAATGAGTGAAAAGTCATAGTCTTTTACTTTTGCTTCACCAATTTCCACGGGAAGTAGTCCTGGATTGTTGTCGAGGTTACGTATAGTTATGCTATCCTGAAGTCCAACCGTTACTTGCAGGAATCTGCAAATGAATAATACCTACATGTATGTATGTCGTACTTGGAGAGAAACATTTAGTTGCTAAATGAATATGGTTTGCGAAGGGGACGCTTCAAATTATCGATATGTACTTTATTGTGTTTATCAGTAGTAGCGGTCTTTTTACCAGGATCGACTGATGTTAGTGTACATGATTTTTGGAATTTATTTGCATTTTTCTGACGTATATTTTTCTTAACGAATGCTTTCTGACCTGGTTGAAATATTTTTGCACTATCTCGAGCTATGTTTGCCTTTTCTATTACTTTTTCTTTATTTTGAACAAGCGCCTCGTTGATTTTGGTATATAATAGCTTACTGCGTGCTTTGTGTTGTTCTACATAATCATTCAACAAAATTTGGTCTAAGCTGATGTCAAATGTATCTTTTTCACTGAGATGACCATTTATGACATCGATGGGTTTTAATTTAGTCACAGAATGAACAGAGTTGTTGTATGCTAAGATTGCGTATATCATTTTCATTTGGACAGATGTTTTTTGAAAGCCTTGAGTGTTTAAAATTCGGAGTTGCTCAGATATTGTCGAATGAAATCTTTCGACTACGCCATTTGACTGGGGATGGTTCGGGGAACAGAAATGTATTTCGATTCCATGTAAACCTAATAACTCGGATATGACTGAGTTTTTAAACTCGGTGCCATTGTCAGTAATAACTTGTGTCGGGATTCCATGATGGGAAAAGTATCGGATAAGGTTGTCAGCTACTTCGGTACCTGTCATTGAATTGAGATGGTAAGCTTGAGCGTACTTTGAAAAACTATCGATAATGGTCAAAAATTTAGATTTTTCAAATGTGTATGTGTCCATGTGAATTATTTCAAATGGCTTCACAGCAGTGGGAGTGATATTCATTTGCGCTTTAACAGGGTGTCTCTCGTATTTGGCTTGTTGACAGATTTCGCAGTCATTTATGTATGACTGAACGGAACTTTTCAAATTTGGCCAATAGTACTTTTGTTTTAAGCGAGAACAGGTTTCATCGATCCCGCGATGATTTGATTTCCCTTCATGATAATTTTGTATTAAACTTTTAATTTCATCATTACTAGTGATGTCTAGAAGTTTTTCAAGACACCTTTTAAACTTGATAGAGGGCCATTTAAAATACTTTTGTAAAGCGCCTGAGAAGGGTTCGTATATGTCAGGATCTTCGAAATATATATAGTATGGGACATCCGGTACAATATATTCCTTGACAAAATTTACAACATCTGATTCAAGGTTGTTCTTTGAAATTTGCACTAATAGCCGCTGTTTTCTCTCGAATAAAATTATGATTTTCGGCTTGGCGGGAGAGTGCAGGACCGTTTTAATTACGATCTGATTTTGGCCAAAGTTCAATGGTTGGTCTGATATAGGAATTGTAACAACCGGGTGTTGATTATTAGAGTGCCGGGTTTCATCATCTTTGTCAAGTTCGTCTTCATTAGTATTGGTTTTGTCAATAACAAAAGGAAGTTCGTGGTAGTCAGTTTGTTCTGTTTCATTGATTATATCTTTGTCAGTATTTGTATTGTCAACGGTAGGAAGTTCCTGACAGTCAGGTTGATCTGTTTCATTGTCCAAGTTGACAATCATTGAGATATCGTCTAGTTCAGGGTTTAAATTGGGGTAGCTAATATCTTGAATTATCAGTGGTGAATTTGGATTAGCTTGTGTCGTGGGAGGTGTGTTTAAATTTTGATCTACAAAGGTAATTCTTTGATTCTGATAGTTGGAGGCTTCTCCAAGGAAGTCATCGAGTTGTTCCCAAAAATCGTTAGTTTCCTTAGTATGAATTTCGATTCTAGAAAGAGCGTCAGCATTTGTATTGAGTTTGCCTTTTTTATAGATGATTTTGAAATTATATTCGTCAAGTTTCATTTTCCATCTCATTAATTTTGAGGAGACGCCTTCCTTTAATGAATAAAGGTACTGGAGGGGTTTATGATCTGTTATAATATTGAAGGTCTGCCCATAGAGGTAAGGTCTGAAATATTTGGTAGCCCACACTATAGCTAACAACTCTTTTTCGGTAGTGCTGTAATTTCTTTCCGAATCATTTAAGGTTCGTGACGCATAAGCTACAGGCAAATCACTACCGATTGGACCCTGACTAAGAACTGCCCCTAAAGCTACATTGCTTGCGTCAGTTGTCAAATTGAACGGTCTTGTGAAGTCTGGGTACTGAAGTATTGGGTCGTTGGTAAGTAATGTCTTACAGTTTTCGAAACATGATACAAATTCGTCGTCGTGAACAATTTTTGCGCCTTTTTTGAGGCACTTAGTGAGAGGTTTCGTGAGATGAGCGAAATTTGGAATAAATCGCCGATAATAGCCTAAGAGTCCTAAAAAGCTTTTTATTTGCCTATTAGTTTTTGGTATAGGGAAATTTTGTATTGCTGAGATTTTGTCGGGGTTAGGTTTCACGCCTTCAGGAGTTACTATATGTCCGAGGTATGCAACCTCTTTTCTTAGAAACTCGGATTTATCTAACTGAATTTTAAAGTTAGATTCGCGTAGTCGGGTAAAGACAGATCGTAGCCTTTCTAAGTGCTCTTGAAGAGACGTCGAAAATACGATAATGTCATCGAGGTAAACGAGACATTTTTCGTTTTGAATTCCTCGGAGGATGTTATCCATCACTCGTTGGAACGTGGCTGGTGAATTTTTAAGACCAAACGGCATTCTCAAAAATTCCCAATGGCCATTTTCGGTGTTAAATGCTGTTTTTTCAATGTCTTTCTCATCCATTTCTATTTGGTGAAAACCACTAGCAAGATCCAACGTACTGAAATAGTGGCATCTTCCTAGTTTGTCCAGCAGGTCGTTTATATTGGGAAGTGGATATTTGTCATCAATAGTCTTATCGTTAAGATTACGATAGTCTATTACGACGCGCCATTTCTGTTTGCCAGAGGCATCCATCTTCTTAGCCACAACCCAAATGGGCGAGCAATATGGCGAATTACTTTGCCTAATAATGTTCGATTTCAACATTTTTTGGATTTGGTCATTTACTTCTTGTCGGTGAACAAAGGGGTACCGGTAGGTCTTGGAATAAATAGGGATCTCATCAGTAGTTCGAATCTGATGTTTTATCTTGTTTGTGAAAGTTAGTGGTTCGCCTTCACGATAAAATATATCCGAAAATTCTTTACAAAGTTTGAGGATTGCGGACTGTTCTTCTGGATTTAGGTGGTCTACTCTAATTTTGGAATAGTCTAGTTTATTTTCTGGAGAATCGTTGATATTATTAAGATCAAATTCTTGACATATCGTCGGATGTATAGACTGGTAAAATGGTTCAACAGAAAGGGGTTCAGAAAAGTCGAGTGTAACGGTATCTGTCGTATTGTTCAGTAAGGTCGTCAAAGCATAACTATCTTTCGCAATAGTCAAGCATTCCGGTATTTCACAATTATGGATTTTTTGGTGGGGTATAATAATTTCGCCATCGCTTATGGATGTTTTAACTTTTATGACAAGCTCAGTGCGAGGTTCGATGGTAACAAAATTCAAATTATTCTTAGGTTTTTGATAAAGCAACTTGATTTTTGCATACGGTGTCACAAGAAACCCTTCTTGAAATAAGAGTCTTGCCTGTAATTCTTCTAAGTTATCCATACCGATCAAACCATTGAAAAAATCATGAAACTTGAACAAGTAAAATTTTAATTCCTTTAGATGAGGCAAATTGAAAATTTTGGATGCTGGTATTAAAGTACTGAATTTATGGGCGGATTTCTGAAATACAGTCGAAACAATGAATGGTTCATTTTTGATTTGTTGTGGAAAATATTTGAATGCGATGTCTGGATCTATAAATGACTTAGTAGACCCGCAGTCAATCAAAAGTTTTATGTCATATTCGGGAAAAACTATATAGCTCAATCCTTTTGTGTTGCTAGCATTGAACGATATAATTTCACTGTTTATGTCGGTTGAATAACCTGGCTGGCTGGGGGAAAATTTTCATTTCCTGACGTCGAGGTTGGGTTGGGCATGTCAAGTTCATTATTTTGATCGTATTGACAAATATTTTGGTTGGGGTCATCATAGAATTCATCGTAATTATTTTCGACGTTAGTAGCAAAATTGCCTGTATCATAAGTTTCATATGTTGCGTTATCATTTAACTCGGTGTTATACAGTTCCTCAAAGATAAAATTTTGCTGAGGTCGAGGTGTGTTCGCCGGAATTGGAGCGAATGGTGGACGTATTGTGTTTCTTGTGCTGACACTCATCGGTGTCGGCCTTGGAAGATTTCTTGGATTTGAAGAATTGGGCTTAAAAACGTTTGTATTCGGATTCTTTGTTTGTTGGTTGCCAAAGACTTCAGCGTTAGTCGGGAAACGCTGATTTAAGTTTGGCCTAGGTTGAATTTGGATGGGTTGAGATGGGAATTGCGCACGGAAAAAGCTATTAGGCGTACGAGAATTAAAATTTTGATAAGGCATATTAACTGGGCGTGCAGGTCTGAACTGCGAATTTTGAAAATTTGTAAAATTCTGTGAATCTGTCTTAACTCTATATGAAACGTTTTGAAAATAATGCACATTTTGTTCTTCAATCACTAATTGAAGAGCTTCGCTCAAGGAGGTTGGTTTCATGCACCTGACAGTGGTGCCCAATGGTTCTTTCAAGCCTGAAAGGAAAGTCTTTAACGCAAGTTTTTGATACAAATCACGTTTTATTGCTTTACCACTTTCGGTAGCTTCGTGGATATTAACGTAGCTACACAGATTGTTTAAAATATGCAAACATCTTTCGTGAAATTTTTGAGGGCTCTCATTTTGATATTGCTTTAGTAAGCAAAGGTCTCTATGTAAGCACACTTCATCACGTTGGTCAGAAAAACTAGTAACTAATAAAGTTTCGAGTTCACTCCAGGTGTTCACTGAATGAATGTTTATTAAAGATTTGGCATGTCCTCTCAGCTTTGAAAGAATGGAGTTCAATAAAAATGTATTTTGAAAATTGTTTGGATTGGAATGATCATAAAAATTGTCAATCAAGGATTTGCTTACACGCAAAAATCGATTGAGATCGTTACTGTTGCCGTCAAATTCGGGCACACAACTTAAGTATTCGGGCCTAAAAGTAGCCATAGTTGTAGTAATACTTCTGGGTATTGAATATACAGGGACTTGTGAAAGTATGGGCTCACGTAGTATATTAGGGTACCGTCGAGTATTTGGAGAGTCAGTATTAAGGTCCAAATTCTCAAGGGCTTGCGATATATCAATACTCATTGAAATTTGAAGCGATAAATGGAAAAAAATAAACTGCACTTACAACACTAAGAAAGCGATCTTTAGCATCTCTTACTCCTATAAAGATCCTAGCTGGTTCTGCAATGTTGTCTTCCCCAGGCTGGAATCCTTGCGAACTTGGGCAATGTGGTCCCAAATCCCGATGCCCTTCGTATGTAGCTGTTCACGCCGGTTCCTCGATGGATTGGGTATCCAAAAATATGAATCCACTCCAGTGCTCACTGCCACTACACGAATGCCACCAAGTCCAAAAGGCCGGATAGAGTCCCGAAAAGTCCCGTCGCGACGGTTTGCGAAAGTCTTTCCCGGGTCGCGTATTTCTGATCCTACTGGATTGACTGCGCCAGTTATAAGATCGATGCTTCGAGATCGCTTTTTAAAAAGTTTATTTTTCGAAAATACAAAACTCAAAACTGTACTTTTATAAAATTATTACAATGTTATTATGATGTAAACAGTACAAAGGCTTAAATCTGACTGACTGTAAAATGTGTTGAGAACAATAAAGTAAACTCTAGGTCTTCTAGGAAATTAGTAGCATCGTCGGCAGTATTCCTATCATATCAGCAGGAACGGCTGATATAACTCGTGACTTTATATGCAATGGAATTTGGCCATCTGAACAAAGTTAATATGTCTATTTAGTGGTAAACGTTCAATGAATATAAGTGCTTTTTATATTTCGACAGATCTTAAAATGTCAGAGAAGACATATCTGAACATTAGATGCGGTACTGAGATGGAAACCATGTATTTTTCTGCCTTTTTTTACTTTATGCGTGCTAACGCGTGAGTCTCATTATCGTGTATCATTTCCGTTGCAACACACGAGTGATCTTTTACATCTTCTATTTTTCTGATATGATATTTTTCTGATATTTTTCGGATAACAGGCTGAACAGGTATAAATGAAACGGCTCTGAAAAGTTATTAGTGAACAGTTGACTTGTTTTATACCTATTTGACTGAAAAATCAGAATATAGAACTAGAACGCTTCAACGCTCCTGGTCAGCTCATGGAAGTTCATTTCAGTAACGTAAGTCATACTTCAATCATGTTTTTTTAATAGCTAGTTAAGCTATAATAGTTCTGTTTCAAATGCGACAGTCGTTTTCTTGGAGAAACATAAACGTGGTGAGCAAATAAAGCTTGTTTCATCATTTTGGTTCCCGGTATTAATCTTTCCCGGAGGTTGTATAATTTGGCACTAATCCACTGAAAACTGAAATAGCCTTGAACATTCTAATGTTAGTAGAACAGGTAAAACCCTCTTCGAATATACTGTTCAACAATATTGACAGAGTAAAAGTCCTGAACATTTCATTGTACCTTCCGGATCTCTCAAAACTTATCTACCTCTCAAGCTGCGAATGTTCAAACTGTTTGAACTTACGTAACCTGCCAATTTCACTGAACTATAAGTAGCTATAGAGGTGTGTCCGGTATCAGAAGAACAAAAGTGACCGTGAACTTTGGATTAGGACAGCAATAGCCGCGAAAGAATACCAGTTTACGTCCAAACCACTACACAAATTATATTTGGACGATCCCGGTTTGCAGAACATGTCAGATCCGGACTCTTCTCGCCGAATTAAAAAATACATGGTATTTTTTGAACTAATTCCTACTCTAATTCCCTATTCAGCTTAAGATTGCAATTAGACTATAGGTATAACGTATTTAAAGACAAATGATCAGTGAAAGTGGGCGAATCCCGGGCAAAGCGACTTTCCCGTTTTAGATCCAAACCGTGACTTGGCTATCAGTTGTAGGAGAACCTGTATCCTTATTTGGCTACCAAACAACAAAATATGTTTTTGCAGCAAAAATATTAATTTTGAAAGATAGTTGAGCACATAGTTCCAATTTTATACTTTTTCTACGAACGGCTTTTTAATGTATCTAATGCACTCCAAAAGTATTTTTCCAATTGAATAAATGAGGAGAACTGAGTCGATTGTTTTGGTAGAAATCAAGATGGTTCCGAAATGACTTCGAGCCAAGCGAATAGGCCAAAGTGGACGCCGGATTCGTACGTATCCTTATCTTATTATTGGTGAATTTAAAACGGGTATTTCGGTGCAAATTGTGGATGTGGATATGAAAAGAAAAGCAAATCTTGGATCGTATGTGTAATCTAAGCGGTAACCTGAAGATACAAAATTCAAAGCATCCATAGTTCTTCTGTTCAGTTTGCATAATATTTTATAAAGAAAATAGTTTCTAATCATTTGCGATATGAATTACGAATTATGGGTTATTTTTTTAGGATGGATTAATCAGGAATCATTTCCAGTATTTTCCTCAATATTAAATACTTGTAATGATAGCATTTTACCCGGGTCTCCCCTGAGGACACTAAACCACAATATATTTCTCAGATCAGAAGTAGGCTTTATAATCTGTTCAAGATAGCCTATAATATAGGGGTAAGCTTACAATCATTCGCATAAAGCTGAGGAATTATTGAAACTCAAGTATTAGCCAGAGGTTGCGTATCAACCGTTGTAAACAGCTCCATCCTTTAACCTCCTGTGCCTTACAGAATTCGAAAGATATCTGCCACGTTGCATAAAATTCAAAAATAAATAAAATGCACATTTAGGCCAGCTTATGTGTGCTCCATGGGGAGCGAATGATATGATTGCTTTACCATGCATGCACTACAAATATGCTGCTTTAGTAACCACGTTAAAATATAACACGTCCAGTAGTATACTTCACTGAAACGTGTTCAACAATTTTTCGACGCATTCATGTTAGAACCTCCTTTAGGTTATATAGTTTTGTATGAAAACAGATAGGCACAAATTCAAGGGACTGGACCCTACACTAAGTAATGGCACCGTACTTGCTCATATTACTGATAATACAACTTCAATTTTTTGAGTAGCTACATCTCAGAGATGGTGATTCATAGGCAAAAGTACAAATATATTTTTTATAGATAATATCTACATTTTTTGTCTGGCCTAGTCTCTCCCCATCCTTCAAATGAGATCGATGCTTAAAGCTTTTGTATTAGTTTGATTTTTTTACATGTATTATAGCTACATCCAGTTTTACTTTCGCCGTTGCGTCACCTTTACATTCGCTAAAGATTTTCCTTTCCGGCTAGAGTGAAACATACTTTGATCAACAAATCACTAAGAGCCCTAACACAAAATAGTTCGGACATTAACTAATTTTATCTCAATTTTTTTTTAAGGTTACAAAGTATTTTTTTCTTTTATATGACATTGAAATATATTGTTTGGACATCATATCAACTAAATTATTATCAAGTAATATGATATTAAACTATAAAACTAATATTGATAACAACGCAATATGTGGCTGACACATAAAGGTTCGAACGAACCATTTCAATAGTTCGTTACGTCTCCCTTTGCTTTAATAACAGCATTAATTCTGGCTTGAGTAGTTTTAACAAGGTTTTCGCAGTCTTCAGCCTTAAAAGAAACCCATATATTTTGTAATTTTACTCGTAAATCAAAAATGTTCCGATGTGGGTCATTTCTTATATGCTGCTTCATTTTGTGCCTTACAGTTTCGATAATATTTCAATCATGACTGCTGGAAGACCAGTCAAGGATGGAAACATTATTATCCTGCAAACATTTTTTCGTAGTTTTGGCCGTATGATGATGCCCCATTTTGTTGAAAAACCAAATTTCTATCATTTAGCTGCGTTTACAGTTCCGTCTATGAAGTGAAGATTTCCAACTCCAAAAGCAGATATGCTTCCCCATACCATTAAGCGTGATAGAAACTTCACTTTTCTCTTTAGGCAGTCTTCAGGAAACTCTTAATTTTTGTTTCTTATAACCCGGGATCGGTGGTTAAATCAAATTTTGATTCATCACTAAAAGTGTGTCTCAATACTTTTTTACAATATCTGCCACCGTAGACTTTGCGACAATTATTTCTTTAGCAAATTCCGAAAACTCTTTCCTGGAGGAAAAAATTTTATGATTAAAGCTCTGATAGCACCGTTTGATGCTTTACGACGCGACATTATAAAGCAAATTGATTCACAGGATTGATTCTTAAATCAACACGTCAAATAATTGTAAACACTTTTTCGTTTCCATGGCCTGCTATTATTTTCTTTTTAATATGGTGCATCGTTTGCCAAATTGAAATGGCGGACAGAGGAGGTCGTTTTCTATCACCCCACGTTCCTCAAACAATTTTTAGCCCAACGGCATTAACTATGTAGATTTTTTAATTTTTTTTTAGTAAAAACTCCAAAATGTAATACACAAAATGAAATTAAAAAAAATAAAGAGTATGTCCACCTAATGATTGATTTATCTTAATGGGTGATGTTGTACCAATCTTACAAAATCAACATTACTTGCCAGCAGCATGTAGTTTTTTATTTATAAACTCACAAAGGGTTACAAAGAAACACAAAAAATGTAAGTTTCAATTTTGAATTTTTGTAAAAAAAAAACTAAAAGCTTTCACGTTCTTGGAATTCTTTTAAAAGCAACTCTAGTTTATCGCGATTCTAACGGTATGCCACAAGTCACAAAAAAGTTTAGCTAACTTGTGAATTTTATGTACAGGGGAAGGAAAATCAGAAAACGTGTAAACTAAAATTTCAATCATTTATTATTTTTTCTGTTTCACAAATCTTGTTCGAATTGCTGTTCTTTATTGCGTATGCACGTACGATACCTTTGACTTATCTCGATGGTTGTCGTACGTAGGCGAATTTTTTGCCCAATCGTACAAAATGCCTCTTCTATTCTTCGGATCAACTCCTACCTTGTTCCAACTTCTGTCGCGTAGACGAGTGCTTTTGCACGTCCCCAGATGTAAAAATCCAATGGAGTTGGGTCTGGGGAGCGTGCAGGCCATGGAATAGGACCATCTCGTCCAATCCACGTATTCGGAAAAACATCATTTAGATGTTCCCGCACAATTAACCTCCAGTGTGCAGGACAGTCATCATGTTGGAACACAATTCGTCTTTCGCCACTGAAAATTGGCACCTCATTCACCAATTCGGGCAACTCATTTTGCAGAAAATGTAGATAATTATCTCCGTTAAGACAATCTGGCAAATAATGTGGCCCAATCTGTGTGCAGCAATAAACGACAAAACCGGACTCGGTTATCGAAGTCATTGTTTTCAAGACCTGCAATCAAACAAATAAATATGGGTAACATTAGTTTGCTGGCGCTACATGCTAAATAAAAGCGATAAGAAGTTTCCATTGCAGACAGTTGTGTTATAAAAAAATTACGTACCTTGTACAGGAGTGTAGTGGAAGGAATATTTATTATTCTGGCGAAGTACTTTCCACACTTTCCAAATTGAAATTCCCAGTGATGAAGCTACATTTCGGATGCTTTGAGTACGATCTTCCTCGACAAGTGCCAAAATCCTCTCATCGATGTCAACACTGTGTCGCACTACGACACCTCTTGGTACATTATTGCTCACAGTACCGGTTTCTCGTAAGCGCCGATAAGTGTTTTAGAATGTGTGGCGAGTAGGTACACGCCGGTTAGGATAGCGCTCTTCGTAGATTCTCTGCGCTGCTCGTGCAACACAGTTGGCTTGTCCGTACACCAACAACATATCTGCATACTCTTCATTTGTGAATGCAGCCATCATCAAAACAGAACTCAACGAAAACTGACAAAACAACAGCAGTCACAGGTCGCGGCACTACGTAGAAGTAACAAAAGCGTTAGACAGCCAGCAGGGACGAATCTCGATGGAAAAATGGACGCACGTCATCCCTGTCGGTTTGCCGCTCAACTAGTACTGTGTACGAGGGAGACAAAAGTTTTTACCTGACTTACGTTGTACGTGTAAATTACACAACAGAAACAAAAATTCATTTTTATTATCCGATCGAAAAAATTTGACCCTGTACACAAAATTTGCAAATTCAAGAAATTATTACAACTCTTTTGTGACTTGTGGCATACCGTTAGAATTGGGATAAACTCTAGAGTAGTTTTTAAGAAAATTCTAAGAACGCGAACGCTTTTAGTTTTTTTTACAGAAATGAAAAATTGAAACTTACAATTTTTTTGTTCTTCTTTGTAACCCTTTGTGAGTTTTTAAATAAAAAACTACATGCTGCTGGCAAGTAATGTTGATTTTGTAAGATTGGTGCAACATCACCCATTAAAATAAATTAATCATTTGGTGGACATACTGTTTATTTTTTTATTTCATTTTGTGTATTACATTTTGGAGTTTTTACTAAGAAAAAATTAAAAAATCTACATAATTAATGCCGTTGTCAGCAAAATGTTGCGTTGATTTTATATTTCAATATCATATCACTTGAAAACAGTTTTATTAATATGATGTGCAAACAATATATTTCATTGTCTTATAAAAGAAAAAAAATGAATCTTTAACCTTACAAAAATAAACATACTTTTAGATAAAATAAGATAATAACAGAACATTTTTCTGTCAGGGTTCGTTGCCAAGTTAAGGATAAACCTCCTGGGGTAAAACTAATCAACAGAGATATTGAATACTAATTATTCTCAGATTTAAAAATGTAAAACGTGGTAATTTAGTCTTATCTTTGTGAATTAGCAATCTATACGAATATTTTCTCAAATTGATTGCATAACTTCAACAAAAGTGAACGCTGCATTCCCAACAATTTGGAACATGAGATATTTATGCACAATTCTCATCGAGACGCTAGAAGTAAGTTATATACAGTATAATATTGTAATCTTACGAAGTGAACCGTTATATCGAATTTTTGATGTAAAAGATTTCCACTTAGTAAAATTTTGACCTGCTTTCACTTAGCGTATGCTACATACAGTCCAAGTTGTACCTATATCTGTTGCGTAAGAATATACAAAATTATCGTTTTTAAAACATTCAACGGCATTTAATTAAGATATTCCTGAGTTATTAGCCAGTAGTCCTCTTAGAGTTACTGAAAGATTCTCCAGTAGCGCTGCGTTACCGACTGGTTGTCTATTCAACTGGTTAGACGTGGGTAGTATCTGTAAATGTAAACACTATCGTATTTTGTTCTTGTAATCTCTGGGCTCACAAAAAAGTATCTTTCAAGAAAGCTGAGGCAACTAGGTACTTCACACGAATTAGAATTCCTACCTAAGCGTGCATCTTGAGTTGTATTATTGTCTCATACCTTTTGTTAAAAACGTACCAGAATGCTTACTGAGACCACTGTGACCAAAATTGAAAAAAGACGTCTTCCCTCCATCTATTCCAGATACATTGGAGATATGATACATTTTTAGATCATACATTTATCGGTGCCACAAAAAAATTAATTCTCTTAGAAATAAACGAGGATGTGGAAAAATGGTTTTTGGTATTTGAATCAATAGCAATGAATCATGTATCATTTTCAATTAAACTAAGATTTGCCATCGCCATTTTTCAATTCGCTGTTTGATTAGAGCATTGTCACCCTGAAGGATAATGATTCTTAGGATGTTTATCTCCCTATCATTGAAGCATTTGCACCTACGGCACTTATTTGTACGCCATTTCGTAATGTCATTTCTATTTATTGATGAATACTCCCTACGTAGAGGGAGCAAGTAGATTTTAATCTATAACCTCGGTTTCTTATATTTGTCCGAGTACACTACTCCCCTTTCATGAATAGGATTCTGCCTTTCATCACCCGACATAAAATACACTTTTTATCTGTAAATGGCTTTCTGTATAAATGCTTATTTTTCGAAAAAAGACTCATTTTAACGACAATCTCAGCCTAATAATAATTCGTAAATTAATGTCGCCCTCTATAAATACTGATTCAAATATAATGTCAGTTGACCCCTGAGTTGACCATTTCTAAGAAGCACTAGTTCTTAGTTAAAGTACGCATGATAGTTTTCAAGATGTTTCATAAAAATTAATTTCTAGGAACATTTTGAAAACGAGATAATTTTCGACCTACATTCGTATGTAATTCTTTCTGAAAATCTAGCTATAAGTCACCGCCTAAAATGATTTCAGTGACTTCAGAAACATTATGGACGTTGCATATGGAACGGGTTGAAAAGTAATTAAACAGAAAATGCATTGAAAGAAAACAAGATTTATTATATTCTCATGTTTGACAAATTGCAATATTTATATCGTCATATTATTTCTTGTTACTACTCGGAATTCCTTGTTGGGGTTGTGATTGTATTCACATACTTTGCGAAACGTTCCGTTCGTCAGCTTTTCTAAAATACATTCTCCCATTTTTTCTTTCTCCAAACAACTGTTTACAATACAGGGTGGCGCATTGAAAATGAAACAGACGCATTTACTAGCAGCTCAGTTTTTTTTTTGAAAAACGCTCAGACCCGTCGGTTTTGTTTTCGAGGGGGACACAAGTTTGGCAAAAAATCACCTTATCACGTGCAGCCCCCTGGTCGGGGGTGACACCAACCCTAAAATCTTAAGTGGAAAGGGGGCTCAAGTGATACCTTATTTTAAAGGTCCTTCAATTCCCTTTATAATCATATAAAATTAATGTACTTCAGTTCATTAGTTTTGAAGATTTATTGTTTTAAAGCTTAAAGCAGACTTTAATAGGTACATCAGATTAGTTTGTACTACTTTCAGAAGAAATTTGACTAAAGGAATTCACTTAATAAGTAAATGCTTTTCTTCACTACGCCCACGGTTTGTTTATCATTTTGTTGTTGAAAATAGCTATTGGAGCGTTTTTTGTGGCAAAAAAGTTATTTCTTGAAGAAAGATAAGGAAATATCTGGTACTTATTTTAAATAGGAATTTAGTACATATTTTGCGATTGATTTAACCAAACTTTGTTGCTAAAATAACTTGTAACGCTTTATTACATAAATTAAACATGGTATATTGCACAGCAGAAAGAGTTGAAATTATCGAAATATTTTTCGGAAATAATCAGTACGCTAATAAAACAGCAGAAATATTCAATGAGCGACATGAGAACAGTAACATGCATCGAAAATATGTTCTAGAACTTGTAGCTAAATTTCAGAAAACTGGGTCTGTCGCCAATAAACAACGCAACATTGAAAATCCCATAAGGAACGAAGCAATAGAAGTGGGGGTTTTAGGGCAAGTTTATGTAGATCCTACGTTAAGTACCCGCAAATTGGAGACTGTGTGCGGTGTTAGTCGACGTACTGTCCAACGGATTATAAAGGCCAATAGTTTTCATCCGTATAAAATTCACCTGGTACAAGAACTTAATGAAGACGATTTTGATCGGCGATTACAATTTTGTGAAGATATGAGTAAACGAATTATAAACGATGAACATTTTCTATTCAACACTTGCTTTTCCGACGAATGTTCCTTTTTCTTAAATGGCATAGTAAATCGTCATAACTGCCGATATTGGTCCGATTCTAATCCCAGAATTTCAAATATTTTTGGCGATCGTTTAATTGGTCCTTTTTTCTTACCTGGAAATTTGACCGGTGAAATGTATTTGGAATTACTGGAAGACGCCATAGATCCTGCATTAACAGCCATAATTGAAAATCAGAATGATCGGCGGTACATTGCGAATAGGTTGATGTTCCAACCGGATCCAGATCGATGGATTGGTAGAAGAGGTGCCATTGAATGACTCCCAAGGTCGCCAGATTTATCACCTTTGGATTTCTTTAAATGGGGTCATTTAAAAAGCAACATCTATGCTACTCAGCCAACATCATTAGAAGACCTGCGACAAAGAATTGTGAATGAGTGCCTTCAAATTACTCCTCAAATATTGCAAAATGTGCGGCAACGTTTTGACCAAAATCTTTATTATTGCATGGAGAGTCATGGTGGCCATTTTCAACATTTACTTGCCTAACAGGTCAGTTCATTCTTCATTTTTAAATTACTTTGCTGCCAAAGGTACTGATCTCCAGTAATCATGATGTATTAGTTTTATTTAAGCTTTAAATCAATAAATCTTCAAAACTACTGAACTGAAGTACATTAATTTTATATAATTATAAAGTGAATTGAAAGACCTTTAAAATAAGGTATCTCTCGACCCCCCTTCCATTTAAGATTTTGGGGGTGGTGTCACCCCCGCTTAGGGGGCTGCACGTGCAAATGTGATTTTTTCCAAACTTGTGTCCCCCTCGAAAACAAAATCGACAGGTCTGAACGTTTTCGATGCGCCACCCTGTATATGCTTGATACCGACCTAAAAAACACCTGCAAATCGATATGTACTACAGCATATATCTCAAAACGGACGTGCATTCTCGCTCTCCACCTGAGTAAACCTTTTTCCATTTCCAAAAACTCATCACCTATCACTTATTACTATCGGTTTCGATACCAAAATGTCCGTGCTGCTGCGAACAATCGAGGAAGTTGAATTTTGTCTAGCCATGGATTTATCATCTTCGAATATCTATAACTGGCTCCACTAGCAATGTGGCACGAAGATCACAGCTGCTAAGCATAGCACATGCATACGTACATTATATACGTTCAGGTTTTTTAATACCAGATCTATATCATGAGGTAATCGGTTCTACACAAGACCCAACATACATTCCATAGTGAGATTGTTTTGACACTTGTAACTTATGTATACTATCTTTAGCAACCAAACACCGTCATTAATAAATAGTCTAATCATATCAGCAAATTTCCCCGAAATAATTGTAAAGTCTGGTTTTATTGGTGCAAGTTGTTCAAAGGGGTATTTAAAACATCAACGTATAAAATCAGTACACCAATTTTTGTGGTAAAACCTTTTATTTGACAAAAAAGAATGAGAAAACGTGTTTTTTGAGATTCAATCGAAAGTGTTGACAGGAACGAAAAACTTGCCATATAAGATTTTTAGGTATTTACGAGACCTACAAAATGAGACCACACGTAGAAAGATCCGACTAATAGCAAAAAAGTTATGTCTGAAAACCGAGGCAAACTTGTTGGTAATGCAACAATGGTTTCGAGCAGACACTTGAACTTCTTCAAATTCGTAGGATTCGTACTTCTAAATAACCACAACAAAACTGGAGTGGATTGGTCAAGTATTTTTTGAGAATTTCTAATAGTTTATCATAAAACACCTGTTTTCCGCCATTTTATAGCTAAATACACTAGTTCACTTTGCCGATATGAATCGCAAACCATTCCGGAAGATAAATGTTATTTTTTTGCGAAAAACAAAGATTACGTTTATTTCTTCTAAACAAATTCAAACATTTCGTATTTGTGAGTAATTGAACAAATGCGCTACGATATTCGAAAAATATACGTTACTATACAAATTTTAAAACAAAGCAGATATGTCTACCATCTTTTGTTGTGAATTACTCACGAATACGAAATATTTGAATTTGTTTAGAAGAAAAAACGTAACCCGTCCTTTTTGCGTAAAAATAACATTTATTTTCCGGAATACACCTAGTTTGCGATTCATATCGGCAAGGTAAACTAGTGTATACGTATTTAGCTATGAAATGCCCTGTATATTGCTCAATAAAGTAGTAGTGATGGCCGGAAAACAGGTGATTTGGGACAAACAATGAGAAATTCTCAAAAACTACTTGACCAATCTACTCCAATTTTGTTGTGGTTATTTAGAAGTACGAATTCTACGAATTTGAAGTTTCAAGAGTCTGCGAGAAACCATCGTTGCATACTAACAAGTGCCGAAACCTGGAGTTTGCCTAGATTTTCGGCCATAACTTTTTCGGTATTAGTCGGACCTTTTTACGTCTGATCTCATTTTGTACGACTCGTAAATATCTAAAAATCTTATATAAGGAGTTTTACCGTTCCTGCCAACACTTTCGGTTGAATCCCCAAAAACATGTTTTCTCATAATTTGCTGTCGAATAAAAAGTTTTCCCACAAATATTTGTGTACCCATTTTATGCTTCCATGTTTTTTGTACAACTTGCAGCAATAACACCAGACTTTACAATTATTTCGCAAACCAGGGGTATTTTCGTCTGTGATTAGACTAAAATGAGGAAATTTCCAGTAGTGATGTCTGGAGTAATGTTACTGAATATAATTTCAAGTAACTATTGTATATACTCATCTACGTGCATTTGCATCCAATTCGGATAGTGTGTTTTTAAGGGCTTGTACCTTTAAGATGAAAATGTCCCACAGAACTATGAAACAACACCCAGTTTAAATGGTTTTATTTTAATAAAAGATGGTGAATGTATTTATCTTACTTTAAATAACAAGTGAAAAAATTTTCAGCCTTATCAGTAGGACATTCCGGTTTTTATACTGCTTTTTTTTAATTCACTAACGCTCTAAAAATGAATATTTCAGTCGCAGTAAAGAATCAACGTTGGCGGATTTTGGTTCTTGACATCCTTTACGATCGGTTACGATGCCTAGAGTACGGAGACCTGTACGATTTCGTCAACTTAGTGAGTTTGATAGGGGCCGTATAATGGGACTTCGGGAAGCTGGACTTTCTTTTCGGGCAATTGCAGTTAGAGTGCAAAGAAGTGTAGACACTGTGGTTTGGTGTTATCAGGCATCGCTTCGAGAATGCCGTACGCAAAGAGCAAGGGGCACTGGACGCCGCCGTAGAACAACAGACCGTGAAGATCGCCGCCTAAGATTATTGGCCTTAAGGGACCGTTTCTCCACTACCAGGTCCATTGCAAATGAATGGTTTGCAGAACACGGAAGACCTATTGGCATGCAAAGTGTTTACCGACGAATGAGAAGTTTTGGCTTGTTTTCATACCGGCCACACTGGGTCCTCCCTTTAACTCGAGAACACCGACGTAATCGCCTTGAGTGGTGCAGACAACGGTCACTCTGGGATGAGGAATGGAACAGTATTGTCTTTAGTGACGAGTCTCGATTTTGTTTAGGCATGCACGATGGTCGTGCCAGGGTTAGAAGGCGACGTGGTGAAAGGAGGAATCCACAGTTTTTTGTTGAAAGACATGTTCATCACACTGTTGGAGTTATGGTTTGGGGTGCTATAGCTTATGGTTCCAGGTCACCTTTAATCTTCATCAGAGATAACATGAACGCGCAGCGTTATATCCACGAAGTTCTAGAACCCCATCTTTTACCCTATCTTGACACCCTTGCAGATCCAACTTTCCAACAAGATAATGCCCGACCACATGTTGCAAGAGTCACAATAGACTTCTTTTCAACATAATGATGTTACATTGTTACCATGTCCACCAAGATCTCCCGACTTATCCCCAATTGAGCACATGTGGGATATGATGGGTAGGAGATTGCTCAATTTGCAACGTCCTCCTCAGACTCTAGAAGCACTTCGAGAGGAGTTGGTGGTTGCCTGGAATGAGATACCACAGGAGGACATTGACCACCTGATCAGAAGCATGCCTAGGCGCGTTGGAGAATGCGTAGCACATCAGGGTGCATCCACACATTATTGAAGGTCAAAGGGCTTTAAAACAGTGCAATCATTTTGAAATTTTTATCATTTACTTATTATGCTTCATTAAGTACTTATACAAAATTTTATTAAAATAAAACCATTTAAACTGGGTGTTCGGATTTTTATGTCACTTAGTATATGATGCCAATTCTTGGAGTAACCTTATCGAGAAGGTTAAAATAATATTTTGGTTTAACAGTTCTACAGTCTATAATATATAATCTATCAATAAAATCTCTTATGCATCCCAAAAATTAATATCATAATCTTTTCGGACGATTCATAGTGGAAGCAGGCTATCAATCAGGGGTACCGGAAAACTGTGTAGTTTTCTTCTACAGACGTGGGGGTCGATAGTACCATGTACGGCAACAGAGTCACGTCATAGGTGACAGAGTCATCTCTTTTAAGTAAGCTTAGACGCTTTCACGCCTTTTAATGCTTTGTGATCTCTCAAAAGCCCTTGACTGTCTATACCGTAAAATGCTGCCAGAAAAGCTAGAATTTTTCGGTATTCGTGGACACTCTTTAAACTTTCTCTAATCTTATCTGGTAAATTGTTGTCAAATAGTATCTGTGGTTGGCGAAAGGTCAAACTATAGAGCGTCACCATATGGTGTACGGGAAGGCCTTTACTATTCGTAATATATTTACATGACATCTTCCATTATTTGTCACTAATAAATTGCATGTATTTTGCTGATGACACTACCTTATTTCAATCACACGAGGACAAAAATGTGCTCATTGCAAAAACACTGTAGACACGGTTTTCAAAGTATACTAAGTGACATATAAATCCAAACACCCAGTTTAAATGGTTTTATTTTAATAAAAGTTGGTGAATGTATTTATCTTACTGTAAATAACAAGTGAAAATATTTTCAGCCTTATCAGTTGGACATTCCGGTTTTTATACTGCTTTTTTTTAATTCACTAACGCACTAAAAATGAATATTTCAGCCGCAGTAGAGAATCAACGTTGGCGGATTTTGGTTCTTGACATCCTTTACGATCGGTTACGATGCCTAGAGTACGGAGACCTGTACGATTTCGTCAACTTAGTGAGTATAGTGGGACTTCGGGAAGCTGGACTTTCTTTTCGGGCAATTGCAGTTAGAGTGCAAAGAAGTGTGGTTAGGTGTTGTCAGGCATGGCCTCGAGAAGGCCGTACGCAAAGAGCAAGGGGCACTGGACGCCGCCGTAGAACAATAGACCGTGAAGATCGCCGCCTAAGGTTATTGGCCTTAAGGGACCGTTTCTCCAATACCAGGTCCATTGCAAATGGATGATTTGCAGAACACGGAAGACCTATTGGCATGCGAAGTGTTTACCGACGAATGAGAAGTTTTGGCTTGTTTTCATACCGGCCACACTGGGTCCTCCCTTTAAATCGAGAACACCGACGTAATCGCCTTGAGTGGTGCAGACAACGGTCACTCTGGGATCAGGAATGGAACAGTATTGTCTTTAGTGACGAGTCTCGATTTTGTTTAGGCATGCACGATGGTCGTGCCAGGGCTAGAAGGCGACGTGGTGAAAGGAGGAATCCACAGTTTTTTGTTGAAAGACATGTTCATCACACTGTTGGAGTTATGGTTTGGGGTGCTATAGCTTATGGTTCCAGATCACCTTTAATCTTCATCAGAGGTAACATGAACGCGCAGCGTTATATCCACGAAGTTCTAAAACCCCATCTTTTACCCTATCTTGACATCCTGGCAGATCCAACTTTCCAACAAGATAATGCCCGACCACATGTTGCAAGAGTCACAATAGACTTCTTTCAACATAATGATGTCACATTGTTACCATGGCCACCAAGATCTCCCGACTTATCCCCAATTGAGCACGTGTGGGATATGATGGGTAGGCGATTGCTCAATTTGCAACGTCCTCCTCAGACTCTAGAAGCACTTCGAGAGGAGTTGGTGGTTGCCTGGAATGAGATACCACAGGAGGACATTGACTACCTGATCAGAAGCATGCCTAGGCGCGTTGGAGAATGCGTAGCACATCAGGGTGCATCCACACATTATTAAAGATCAAAGGGCTTTAAAGCAGTGCAATCATTTTGAAATTTTTATCATTTACTTATTATGCTTCATTAAGTACTTATACAAAATTTTATTAAAATAAAACCATTTAAACTGGGTGTTCGGATTTATATGTCACTTAGTATATTTTCAGGGCGAACTATTTGAAACCGGATAGAGGCAAGACTCAAAAGACCATTCTGTCGGTAAACAATCGGTTAAATGATAACGAAACAGTTCCTCCTTTTGGCATCAAAATCGATGGTGCTCTGAAATGGGAGGCTCATGTGGACTTTTTTTGTAAAAAACTTTCAACAGTTATTCGTATTGCGAGGATTACAACGTATCTCTACGCAAAAAGGCCTGTTAACCGCATATTTCGGGGTATTTCGATCGAATCGGATTTATGGTATGATTTGGGCAGGATAAGTTCACGTTGTGCGTGCATTCAAATGCAATAAGCATTATATACTACCCAGTCGTCGCTAAGACTCACCCGTCCACGTTTGAATTCTCCATACCAACGGGAAATTGATCGACTGGTGTGGCGCTTCGTTGCCGAAAACAGACAGTAACTCAGCAAGGCATTCTTGTTGCGATAATTGTCTCTGAAAGTTGTTATAAATTATGGCGCGAAAATGTTATCGGTTGAGTTCCATTTTTCTAATGACTTGGTGACACTTAAAAATTCACTGTGGTGAGAACACTGCACGTATTGCTGTGAAACTTTGAATTTAAGTTTACTAAAGAGTGAGGTTAAGATTCAGTTCTGACGTTCGATCCGCGCGCCCTGCTATGTTTCTATATGCAAAACTTAAAAGACATCCCTCGTAATAATAATAATCGTAATGTTTATTAGAGCACTCATACAAAATAAAGATACTGGCATTTCCATTTTTTACCGTCGCCTTCAGCAATTCCAAAGAGAATCCGCAAACTAAGATTATTTTATATTGACGTCAGCATCATTTTATCTCTAATTTTACATACAGTAAGCAATGTAAATAAAATCTAATAGTAAATGCTTTAGAATAATCTTTAGCTTCAAATACTTGTTGGAGAAGCACCTTCTTAAATTCCTTTCTAAAGTGATGACGTAATTTGGAAAAGTTCTAAGTATTTATTTATTAAACAGGGTGCTGAGAAAGTGAAAGCTTTTTTGAATATAGTCGTTACATAGCCTGGAATTTATATCGTTTCTTAGAAAAACATAGCGAATAGAGGTTATCTTCTCTAAAACATCATACAGATAATTTGGAGATTTATACCTTAAGACTTTATACAATAGGGCACCATAAAAATCAATGAACGGTACTTATATTTCTCTCACATAGTAACCAGTGATATGCTCTTGTCTACCTTTATCATTATAACAAAATCTTATGCAACGATTATGTAAAATTTGAAGTTTTTGTGTTATTTTCTCTGTAAACTGGTAGAATGGTGAGTACTTTATACTCAATGTTTGATGAGACGCCTATGGCGCACTTGTACCTTCGGTTGTAACGAGCTGCCAATCGAACATACCGGAAAACTGTGTAGTTTTCTGCTACCGACGTACAGTTTAGTTTTTCAGTGTACCTTTTTTTGTTTTTTTGGCTTCAATAACTATGACGTAAACTGTACTTATGAAAGCTAAAAAACATTAAACCACGTTGTATAAGGTTGGTTATGCTCATACAGACGAAAAGCACGGAGGCTGTTCAGCCTAAAATGTTTATTAGAAAGAGTGCATCCGACTGTCAAGGCCTGTCATCTTAAATCTTTAAAACTACAAAAAAATATATCCATCATATATGTAATATCTGGTCCTTATTACGACAAATTACATACTCAGATGATGACGATATTTATACGAAGGACGGGAAGATAGAAAAGAGGGTTGGTAAGTTGAGTTCTCAAATTTGGTACAAGTTTATCTTAACTTCTTGCTGGCTACAAAAATCGACTTGACCTTCACATGACCTGAAGGTCATCATGGTTAAGGTCAGATCCAAGGTCACCATCGGATATCTGCGGAAAAATTATAAAAGTAGTATCACGCAAGTTTCCCCATACGACTACTGGTTTTCAAGTTATATCACCGTTTCTGGATTTAACCTTGACCATGACCTGCTGTCACAACCATATTTGAACGTAAAAATTTCCGCTCTATTTACTTACAGGGTCAAAAATGAGGGATTCCAGTTAAAAAAATCGACTTGACCTACAAATGACCTTGACTTGAATATCTGGGAGAAAACTCCTATCCTTCGCAAGGCCATTATTAGTTCACCGTTTATCGTCTGGTTCCGGAACTTTTCTGACACCCTGTATACTATCCATGGGACAGCCAGGCGTTGTTGGGAAGCGTTCAGATCACTAACGAACTTTTGTGATGACACACCTTTTCCTATTCCAGAATTACAAGGAAAAAGAGATGGGCAAGGTGGTGGTATACACAACCACAATGGGAGTGCTGCGCAAGACATACGCGGCATGCGCCCAAGTAAAGCGCATCTTACGCACCCTCCTGATAAAGTATGAAGAAAGGGACGTCTTCATGAGCATCGAGTATCAACAGGAGGTCAGAGAAAGGACGGGCAATGAGCGCGTGATCGTACCGCAGGTGTTTATCGACGGACAGCATATTGGAGTGAGTAGATATTGCATTTTTTTAATGCCAACAATAGAAATAATAGGGTTTTGCGCAAAGCAGCAATTTTCATTTTATACCTATACAGTGTGTTCCAAAAGTCATGGATCAAACAAACGGCGGTGATAGGGAAGGGCATTATTTTTTCTGAAGTTATCTTTAATTATCTCTCAGTCAGCTTTACAGGATATGTATTCCCAAATGATTTATCGTTGAAGTGAAGATATCAGTGGGAAGTTAGTCAAGTTCATGTATGTGGGTATAGCAATCGGCTGAACCGTACTATTATACTAGTATACTAAGTGACATATAAATCCGAACACCCAGTTTAAATGGTTTTATTTTAATAAAAGTTGGTGAATGTATTTATCTTACTGTAAATAACAAGTGAAAAAATTTTCAGCCTTATCAGTTGGACATTCCGGTTTTTATACTGCTTTTTTTTAATTCACTAACGCTCTAAAAATGAATATTTCAGCCGCAGTAAAGAATCAACGTTGGCGGATTTTGGTTCTTGACATCCTTTACGATCGGTTACGATGCCTAGAGTACGGAGACCTGTACGACTTCGTCAACTTAGTGCCTTTGATAGGGGCCGTATAGTGGGACTTCGGGAAGCTGGACTTTCTTTTCGGGCAATTGCAGTGTAGACACTGTGGTTAGGTGTTGTCAGGCATGGCTTCGAGAAGGCCGTACGCAAAGAGCAAGGGGCACTGGACGCCGCCGTAGAACAACAGACCGCGAAGATCGCCGCCTAAGATTATTGGCCTTAAGAGACCGTTTCTCCACTACCAGGTCCATTGCAAATGAATGGTTTGCAGAACACGGAAGACCTATTGGCATGCGAAGTGTTTACCGACGAATGAGAAGTTTTGGCTTGTTTTCATGCCGGCCACACTGGGTCCTCCCTTTAACTCGAGAACACCGACGTAATCGCCTTGAGTGGTGCAGACAACAGTCACTCTGGGATCAGGAATGGAACAGTATTGTCTTTAGTGACGAGTCTCGATTTTGTTTAGGCATGCACGATGGTCGTGCCAGGGTTAGAAGGCGACGTGGTGAAAGGATGAATCCACAGTTTTTTGTTGAAAGACATGTTCATCACACTATTGGAGTTATGGTTTGGGGTGCTACAGCTTATGGTTCCTGGTCACCTTTAATCTTCATCAGAGGTAACATGAACGCGCAGCGTTATATGCACCAAATTCTAGAACCCCATCTTTCACCCTATCTTGACACCCTGGCAGATCCAAACCATTTAAACTGGGTGTTCGGATTTATATGTCACTTAGTATACATAGTACTGAATGTTGTTAAAGCTCAAAGACTATCAATAAATAAAGACACATATAACTGATATTGATATTGGATTTTTCTAAACTTTTTCATTTTATACAGAGTGATTCACAAGTCGTCATTGGAAAATTGATGAAAAATTATACACAGTATCGCATTTTAAGGGGGTCCTCTATGTAACATTTTCTACTAAAAAAAACTGGGTGTTGAGGTTTAAAAATAAAAAATATTTTTTTTAATATCTTCAAAACCGTCAACTGGAATGAACTAAAATTTGGTATTTGGACTAACCGAAGTATTGTCCAGATTAAAAAAAGTCTTTACTCAAAATCAACGTGCACCAGTGGCGGAGACACAAGGGACTAGTGGCATTATTACTTAGTATATATTGCCAAAAGTATTACATATTCAAGTAGGTTTGTAGAAAAAGTGTGTAGTGAATAAATAAATTGTACCTGGCAAGAAACATCTAGGTATTCTGACCTCCTAAAATACCTTGTAGGTAGTTAAATATCCTAAATCCTAAATAGTTTCTGCACAAGTTACACTGAGAAAAAAAATTCATCAAACCAAATTTTAATTAGGTCAATTAAAAGGTTTAATTAACTATGTTTAATTAAATTTATTAAATCGTTTACTTAGATTGATTACACCAATTTATTTAAAATCAATGATTGTAAAGTTATTATATAAGGGATAAAGCTTCACCAACTATTTGCCTGTTTGTCCAGAAACACGTTATAATATATCACCATTCACTTGAAGCAATTCTACTATTCGTCATTTGTTTGTTTGGGCGGTCCGTAGGACCTTTGCCCATTAGTCACTGTCTAATGTACGTTAGTCGAATCTGTCAGTACTGGTTGCCCAGAAACCAGACAATGTCAATGAAAAAGAGAAGAAAAATGGAGAAGAGCAAAGAAAAACAGAAGTGTCTAGTTTAAGAGGAGACACCTAGGCTTTTTGACTTGGTACACGGATTAATTTTGAGGTGAACTAAACAAATTTTTGATTCACTTTTGTTAGAGTGTAATTTTAAGTGTACTAAAAGATCGATCTAATTTTTTATTACATTGCGTGTTGAAGCAATTCTGTGCTTTAAACTCAAAAATAATAAAGCAAAATTGGACTCACTGGAAATCAACGCATTTACATACATAAATAAACTCGACAGCACTTCAAACAGAGTATGATATTTTCAAATACTACACCAGCAGGAGGCTCCACTTCCAATATACAGGGTGTTCCTTAATGACATGCAAATATTCAAGAGTGTGAATCTACATGAAAAATTAATGTTAGTTTGCTTTATAAACTATGGTCCAAAATGTTTCCTTACAAAAACTCGGGGTGTTGAAGTTTTAGGAAAAAAATGGAAATTAATTGATATTTTCAGAACCGCTTTAGATATTTCACTGATATTTAGTACGTAGTTAAAATTAATAAAGTTGGATATTTTTCAATGCAAAAATAATTTTTAGCTTCAACAGTGGCGTGCGTACGGGTATTGACTTCGATATTTGTTAAGATAAAAACTATTTTTGAATTCCCCGTTCAATTTAAAACAAATGATCTCTCTCTTCTCTCTTCCTTCGATGCGCTATTTTTGATAAAAAAATAAAAACCGTTCTATTGTCTAACTTGCAAAATTAAACACGTTAGGGGTAATGAGCAACAACAACTGACGACATAAACATAACATTAAAATCAACGAAATGATTACAAAAATTGTTGAAAATGGCCACCTTCACTTAGTATGCATGCTTCCGCCCTCCTCATGGAATTGCGCATTCGATGAAATATCTCTGGAGTGTTTTTTATTCTATCACAAGCTGCAACTATTCTCTTAATTCCTCTATAGTGTTAATGGGACTTGTGTACACTAGTGTCTTAAGATAGCCCCACAAAATAAAATCTAAACTGTTGAGGTCTGAGGACCTTGGTGGCCATTCTTGAGGCCCACCGCGGCCAATCCAACGATTTGGATAAACAGTTTGTAAATAATTACGAACCGCTACACTGAAATGCGCTGGTGCACCATCATGCATGTACCACATATTGTTTCTTATTACTAACGGAACATCAACAATCAGCAAATGCAACAGTTGTTGAAGAAAATTGAGGTAAGTCTGTCAATCAAGTCGTCCCGGCAAGAAGAATGGACCAATAAAGTGGTTGGCAATAATTCCTGCCCATACGTTAACCGAAAATTGGTGTAAGAAATGGGTTTCTTCTCCTATCCACAAATGATTATTGTGGAAATTCTGGATGGCATTTCGAGAAAAATTGGCTTCGTCCGTGAACAGAATCATTGATTCAAGTTGCGGATTTTGTGTAATATTTCAATGCCTGTACTCTTAAAATATGATGAGGATATAAAAAAAATCCACTAAGATTCTCCACACAATTTGATGGCAAATATTTAAGTGCCTAGCGATCTTCCTCGTACTCGTTTCATGATGTTCTTCGACTTCGTGCAGCACTGTTTCCTCAATTTCATGTGTTCTCACACTTAGAGGTCTACCTTCAGATGTTCCTTTTCTGACAAAACCAGTTTCAACAAGACGGCGACGAATATTAGAAAAGGTTCGACTATCTGGAAAAGCACGATCAGGATATCTCTGGTGATAAATCCGTCTGGCTTGCTCACCATTACCGTCGGCAAGGCAGTATACGTAATGCATTTCCGCCATTTCTGCATTTAAACAATTCACCATTATTAACAAGATTGTAAAAACTAAATAATGAAAAAGATGTCACAGCGAACATATTTAAATAACAGAGACTTGTCAGATGTCAAAAGCCAGTGACATATTCCAGAGCAACTAGGTATTTATTGCTAAAATGCATTCTTCAATTATTACATTAATTTTCTCGGACAATAGAACGGTTTTTATTTTTTTACTCAAAAATGGCGCTTCGAAGAAGAATAATTCAAGAGAGATAGATCATTTGTTTTAAATTGAACGGGAAATTCAAAAATAATTTTTATTTGGCAAAAAAGTTTGGCGTACTATTTTTTTTCAAATATCGAAGTCAATAGCTGTACGCACGCCACTGTTAAAGCTGAAAATTATTTATGCATTGAAAAATATGCAACTTTATTAACTTTCACTAAATAAATATACTTCTAAATATCAGTGGAATATCTGAAGCGGTTCTGAAAATATTAATTAATTTCCATTTTTTTCCTAAAACTTCAACACCCCGAGTTTTTTAAGGAAACATTTTTGGACCATAGTTTATGAAGCAAACTAACAATAATTTTTCATGTAGATTCACATCCTTAAATAATTCGCATATCCTTAAGGAACACCCTGTATACACATTATACAATATAATTTAGCATTAAGCACATGTTTGGTATAAGTATTGATCGATATATGGCTATCAGCAGTGATTCACCTATACACAGTGTTTCATTTGGAGCGAGAACCATTCTAACCATGGTTATGGGTCACTTGACACCTTATGCTCGAGTATTTCACTTGATCACCATAACTGATCCACTTCACAGCTAATTCACCAACAACTGCAACATTCGAATATGAACCTCCTCGCGAAAATCACAAATGAAACTGTGGAGTTCGAAACGCGTCACTGGCATTGCACTGCGTTTGTCGCATAGTCCCGATCATTCACGATTGAAGGACCGAGTCCTGTCGAGCCGCAATTCAGATAAACAGTTCAACTGTTTTTATTAAAAATTTTAATTGCTTTGAATGTACTTTTTCTTACTTAAGCTAATTAAACAATTTAATAAAAGAAGTACATGGTTTGTTATTTTCAACCAAATTAGTTTAGTATATTACTTTCAATTAAACTGGTTCCAGAAAATTCGGTTTGATTAAACCGAATAATTTAGTCACTTAGGGTAATTAAAAAATATATCACGGGTAATGAAAATTTTCCAGAACAACACTGTTTAATTGTAGACATAATGCTACATGTACCCTTAATCTTGTAAATTCTCATTTTATGAACCCATCCTATAGGTATGTCAACCTCCTACGTCCCGAATAGAGTCATTAAACGATTATACAGGTACATGGTACAGAGGTAACCTAATATGCTTTTATTTTCTATAAACATCTGAATGGAAGAAAACTGTAATAAAGAATCACACATTTGATATTGTTTACTATTTTAGGATGCTGAGACCATAGAGAGGCTGAATGAATCAGGAGAATTGAGGCGAATTCTCAAGCCATTCAAGGTATGTAAAGTTCATCAAGTTTGCTTATTTAACGAGATTCTTGTTGACTTACTCTTTCATGCCCTGTCCATAAAATGGGTTCCTCTCTACAGAAAACCGCTATAAAATATATTAGTGAAACAGAATCTAAGGACGAGTGCTTCATGCAGTACGCTGATAACTCTAGTGGCTCTGTTTTGTATGTCAAAGAAGGCTTATACATTAGACTTTTGTTACCTATAAATATAATTCAGATTTCATATGCTATGAATAACATCAATCATAACGACCAAAAGTATGAAAACATTATATTATGTTTTATCTCATTATTTTATATTATGTTTTATCTCATTATTTTTTCTGATAAAAGTTTTATTTTTTATTCAGAGATTATTTCGTAAGCAGATTTTTTGCTTTGACTGCTCCCATATTACATACCCCATGAGAATAGAGATTATGAGATCCGAAGAAGTTTTGTTTGTGACATGTTAGTATCTTTTAATTAAGCTTTCCTTTACATTTCAGTATAAATGAATGTAGTTAAGCCTCCATTATCTTTGGTCAACTCTCTCATGGATCAAAAACCCATAGATACAGCTTAGTCATTGCATCAATGGCAGTTTGGATATTACGTAGTAGTAGCTATAATGATAAATGTGATGCATACGTCTTTGAGTGGCCAAGTTATAATATACGTGTATACGAGGTCTGTAAATTAACTTATGGGACCGATTTCTTTTAAAAATGTTATTTAAATATAATTACAATTTTAAATTGAAACCCTCAAAATAATTTCTTTTTGAAGCCACACAGTGCCGGATACGATTCTTTCACTCCTCATAGCAGTGCTGGAACGCCGATACTGGAATAGCCTTGAGCTGGTCGGTTACAGCCGTTTGAATGTTTTCGACCGTCCCAAAATCAATTCCCGTGAGGCGATTTTTCAAATATGTTTATTCGTTTATTGACATTGCTGTGTGACAAGGACCACTATCGTGATGCAACACCCAGTTGTTCTTGATTTGACGAACGGTGGTGTGAGTCAAATTTAACTCTTCCCTGCACGGCTATTATGTAAAAAAAACTAAAAAACACAAAAAAACCGACTAGGTAGTTTTTAGTGTGCAAATACTTCATTCCACATTTGCCTGCTATGATCGCTGTTCGCTGGCGTTTAAACAACTCGTGCAGCTACAAAATGAGTTCACAACAAGTGTACAAACAGCTTGTGCTAAGTTAAAAATTGGAAAAAACCTACGAAATATCAAAAAAAAACCTAAGAAGTGTCAAAAAAGAACCGACGAAATGTCACTTTTCAAGATACGTAATATTACCGACCATTCTGACTGTCGATATTTTCATCGGTTCATCTTCAATCGACTCTCTCCTTTCTGAAAATGCCTTAAACATCATTGCTCGAAATTGATGTCATTCATTTTTAGCACAATAGAAAAAACTGTTTCACAAAAAAAATCGCTACGGACCACCAAATAACTCGAGCGAGTTCAAACTCGTACTGAAGGCGGATCACATGTTCTCCTGTCTCCTCTCCCAGCCCGGCGCCTCCAGTGTTGCCAGATCAAATGCTACGTTGAAAATCTCGTCACTTAATTTACAGACCTCGTAATTGCAATTTTAAGCCACGCAGAGTCAAAAGAGGTTCAACTCTCCTGGATTTCCCCTACCTGTTAGGGCCTTAGCGTCAGTCTTTCCTACAAAAATTGTTAGACACCTTCATGGCCTCCTTGATTTCTATAGTCTTTTCTCTCCTTCAGAAGGCTAGTTTATGTCTAGATTTGCGTGACAACGTCAGCGCTCTCCTATTGTGAGGCTATGCTTTCTTTTTGAAAGTAGGACGTTTTAGGCTGAACAGTAGAAAACTACGAAAAGCAAGGAGGTCATGAAGGCGTCTACAATTTTAGGAACGCCTGACGATACGGCCCTAAATAAATCACGCATTATATTATTACGCACAGGGAAGACTAGAAGCGCGAGAAGTATTCATGTTCAACAAAATGTTTGCACAGGCTTCTACGAAGGTTAAGTTACTGTCACACGTAAGAAGCAAGTCTGTTCGAAAATTTAAGCTAATACTTTGTTTTTATTTTTATTAGAATTATCTATTTCAATTTTGATTTCCACATGGTGATAAAATCAACACATCCTGTGTCATTGTTACACTTTTCGACGGCTAACGGTCAGAAAATTTAACAAATACCATTACACAGTACAAATTATCACTGCCTGCGTGTACGCAGGTGGCAACCGTTTTCAGCAGAAGCAGGACGACACTCCCCAATAAGCGCTAGATGGGTACTGACCAAAATCGGTCATTTATGATCATACAGGTGGAAACCTTGCCTTGGAATGAACTAGGTGCGGTGTTGCCAGGCGAATAAATGTTGTAATGTTGCAGAATTTGTGGCGATCCTGACCTTTCATTTCGACCTGAAATGGAGTGCCATCCCAACTAGCAAAGTAGTGCTATAAGCTTTTGGTAAAAGAACCGTTCAGCCATAAAAGCTCTCTATTGTTATTGCCTGAACACCAAAATGCTGGCTTACTGTTGTGTGGAATGCAAATTTGCTTTCTGCAACATATTTGCTCTAAAATCAGGTGTTTCAAATATTCTTATAGCATAGTTATACAACAACCTTATAGGACAAATTTTTAGCTGGTGTATAAACGTTTATACAACTATTTTATATGGCATATTTGCACGTTAGTCAAAATGGTTGTGTTGTGGCATCCATGGTAACGTTTATAAAACAAACCCGAGCCTTGTTGTTTTGTTGTGCAATTTTACTACTTTAGCCAACAAATTGCTCCCAACGAAAGCACTTATACAACTGTTGTTTAGGAACGGTTAAAGGCATTTGTTGCTAAATATGTTGGTATATAACTTCACCATAACCTAACTTTCTGCTGTCATATTTTTGTTAAAATGTTATAAGCAATATTTTAAGACAAACAACGCATGCATATTGGTTCAAAAGTTTTATCAACTCTTCAAACAGGAGATATAGATCTGGTACAAATTCTGGGTAAATCATTCGACTCTATCGGTATTTCATTTCAGAAATTTTTCAAATTGTTGTATAATACCTGCAGGCAACACCAAAATATTCTAATAAACCAAAGACAACATGGACGATGCCATGATTATACACAACCACCCGCCATATTGGGCAAACATTTATTCCTCTATTTAATATTAAATAATTATGTTTCAGTTCGAAATTACAGATATAAAGTGATAAACATTAGTGTAATTGTGACTAAATATAGGATTTGTGGAAGACTTAACGCAGATAAGTTCAGTTTTCCATCTTAAAAACCTAGACATACTTTTGATCATTATTAAAATATGAATCAAAGACGAAGCCCGTAGAAATTGCGTAACTACTTTACACGATAATCACAATAAAATTTGCTGCGCAAGTAATTCAATAGCCCTATATCACAGTGTAGAACTTTATCATATACCTGTGTATGAAATTCACAATCGCCGATATGTAAGTAAACAAGATGACTGTAATGTGTTTGTTATATATTATTCACTTCGTCTATACAATACATATGAAATAGTTTGGTTGCAATAAAGTAGATTCACGTAACAGAATAGTTGTATAGTTGACAAAAACTGAATCTTGCACTGACGCAAATGTCCTATAGCGGCTGCAAGAGGCTTACACTTTTGTTGTATAACTGTTACCGCAGCCCTTATACAACCTCTTAACTGACTAAAGTGTCCTATTAGGTGTACCCATTCCGCTTGTATAGCTGTTCTAAGAGGGTTTTGCCAATGTTCTTACAGTATACAACGCTGTGTAAGGAATACTGTATAATCATTCTTGCAACTCTAATAGGAGTGATAATTGTTAGTTGGGATGAGAGCCGATCGGGAATCAATCCCAAACAGATTCGACACAATTCAAAATTCAAAAATGTATACGCTCAAAATATAGCCATTATTTGGGCGTAGAGAATAAACTACCGCTTATTTTCAACATGCATCTTAATTCAATGAATTGGTGTAACATATTGGCAACGCGGCAGATTGCCGCGTCAGAGTTGCTAGGCAACACGGTGATGAACTTCGCTATCCAGGCGGCTTCTATCTCTTTCGAACATATGTGTATACACACTTCTCTCTCGTACACATTGAACTCAAGTTATCAGACAAATTTGGTTCTGATTGTATATTATTTTCCAGAGTATCGACGTGTGCTCCACCTGCCAGGTGTGTGGCGGCTACCGAATGTTGCCGTGCCAGATCTGCAAAGGGAGCAAGAAATCGGTGCATCGAAATCACTTCACAGCCGAATTTGTAGCGTTGAAGTGCATGAACTGCGACGAAGTTGGTTTAGTGAAGTGTACATCTTGTTCGGCGTAGTTACGAACAAATTGGTTTTGTCAGTTGCATCGTCGCATCTTGTCATGTAGGTTGTGAATACTCGCAATTCCTAAACAATTATTGGGATTCAGAGGGGTTAGTTAGGTCTGAGTTATACTGAAGAAGCAAGTTTCATCAAATATTTCGGTATTATCCAACGAATTTGAATAGGTTAGAAGGAGCTAAGCCTATATGTTTTCATTACATTGTTTGTCACCAAAATTCTGTAGATTTAGTGCATACATTTGGCTCATTTGCCTACCAAAGTGTTAAGCCTATACATCGGCGTACATTTTTTTTCCTTTGGAGAGGTATTCAAGTAGCCAATCGTACTGGGTGTACTCTCGTTTAGCAGGAAAGAAATACAATATGTGTTGCCTTGTGAATCGCTCAGTTATTGTTAACAAGCATGGATAAATTATGTATGGCAAAAAAACAAAATTTTTAAAAATTGTCCTCATCAAAAATGACCCAATACCTGACTACTACTCAGTTTATCTAATTTTTGTGATCCGAGCAGATTCTTAACTAAAGTAAATACCTAGTTGAGCATAAGATGAAACATACCACTATTACATCGTTATTACTACATTTATCCAATAATAAAATATGGAAGTGTTTTAATCAATTTGATATTCACGTTCATGTAACGTCAGTTGAAACTTTTAGATTCAAAATCAAAGTAGATAAGACTCAAAGTAAAAGTTTCAGGTAGACATTTTAAATATCTATCAAAAAAATTGGTTTGTCTCCAATATGTTTCATTTTTCGATGCTGTCGTTAGGTATATGTTCCTGTAAACAAACAGATTTTGCCTGATCACTCAGAGAAACAAGATGTGAACTGAAATAAATCATCATTACCTCACACCTGTCCAGGTAACAGCCCAACGTTGAGGTGCATTTCCTTTTGTAACGCCGATGACTATAATTTATTAACACTTATCGATCGTTAGTTTAAATGAATTTTTGCTGAAACATTCACCATTTTTGACAATTGTCTGGAACACTAAGACTATATGGAACCCACTCACTGTTATATGTTTTTGCTAAAAAAAACACGAATTTCATGTAAAATGTCAGCAACTGTGAAACTGGCGGCTTGACCCTAATTGGCTTGTAGTATGACTACAGACTATGAGATTTTGGAGACAAACAAATCGCGTGACCCTTCTGTTTAGTCTGAATTTATTGGTATTTTCCAATTTAATGTGTTGCTAGGTTTTCCTAGTAAGAATCTGTTCTCGATATGCCATGACGGCCATTAAGGGGATGAGGTATTGGACGTGTTCGGCCAACGGGAAGTGGTCTAGAGGTACAGCATATACTGAATGGCAGTAGTTTCGATAATTCACGACATTTAATCAATAATCTATCAAATATAACAGACAAAGTTATCCCATGGCTACTGCTATCCAGCTTACAGACGCTGCATCGCAACACCGCTTTCCGTTTGCTGAACGCACTCATTAATATACATTTTGATTCAGTATGGTCAGTTTATTTTAGCAAAATATAGGTATAAAGAAAATTTGCTCAACATCCGAAAATCGTATGAAAAATCGATCTTAGGTTCAAACTCTATCGCTCGATGCTTGCCAATCCTTTATACTTACAATCCGTGGATTTTGTGAATAAGGTGAAAGCTGAATTGTTGTTGAGAAACGAGTAGTGCCTTTTCGAAATAAGTTGCTAGATAATCATGCGAGTCAGCTTCAATGGGGTTGACATTTTTCAAGCCGTTTTCGGTAACCTTAACATCCCACAAATATAGGTGCGATAGAATTAGATTTCTGCTTCATCTATGGGTCAGTTCATGAGGTATTCGGAAAGCAGTATTAAAAAATGAAATGAAACGATGCTTGGTGCTTCTGACAATGTATTGTAATTTAAGGGACTTAGGTAAAGTTAAGGAGTACGGAGGAGACTGAAACCACTATCTACAAATCATACACAGACCCAGAAAATAAAAAAGTGGTTTGTGCTTGGAGTCCGATTATTTTTTTCACTTTGCATTTTTTTATGCTGGACACGTGTCTGCAGTCAAAATTGGGGATCGATGATCAAGTTTCAGAGAAAACGCAGAAGAACGATCCACAGACTACAAAAAATAAAATGTGGTGTGTGCTGGGGGCCTCACAATTTTTTTTCCGTGTATTTTCCGCTCTGCACACGAATCTCAAGTCAAATTTGGAGAAAGATGGACAAATTTGAAAGTAATTTAAACAACAGAACTGTAATTTTTTTTTTTTTTTTTTTTTTGGTGGATGTGCCTCTCTCAAAGACCTCTGAAGATACTTCAGATTTGAGTTCAGCGAGAAAAAGTACATAGGAAAAAATAATGCGACCTTCCCCCTCAAAGGTACTTTTCCATTCTAACAAATTGCGGCACATGTTGCACGCTGCAAATACTTGACGCATTTTTGTCCTCGGCACATATTCTGCAACATGTTGCCGGCTGTTTCCATTCCAACAAACTTCTGGCTGATGCGCCGGCTCATAACGTGCAACATGTGGAGCAAATTTATTCTAACGGAAACGTACCTTTAGGTATGACGCTCAGTGGTACGAAACACGAAATTAGATGTTCGACGGTATGGAAATGTAAATGCCTCGAAAAGTATAATCTGAATTGTCATTAGAGACCATTTTAAGGACAGTTGATTGGACTTTTATGGGTTAAAACTACCCCTTTAACGGTGGACAGTATTTATGGTGCCAATGTCCAAGTACTTATTTCGCCGAAAATTCGCATGTGACTGGTATATTATGGTAGGTAGGTACGTAATTGAATCTAATTCTGTTCTGTCAAATTCAATGGATCTACGAGAGCAACAGCTTCTGCGATGCTATAACATATGCGTTGATTTTTATTCTCCGACTGAAACTTCGGTGCTCTCTTGATTTTTGTAGCTCGAAGCTGATACGTCTTGTTTAGACCTTCCTTGAATCAGCTAAATATGGTTGTGCATGAAAAAAATCGTTTTTAGACTTCTGAACAGCAAGACTCGCGTTTTGTCCCACTGTGGACCGCTGGGTGAAGTATTGTGTACTTATGGGCATACAGAATTTGGGCTCCTACTTACTCCTTGGGTTAAACTCATATTATTTATGATGTACAGTTAACAATACAGATGGACATTTTTAATGCTAATGTTTGTAATTACAATTACGTCGGTATTTAAAATCCATATGATGCTCAAAAGTGTTATGTTTATCCAATTTAGCATATTATAGTATAGAAGATACTGAAAGTGATATTTTTTGCTATAGATATCCTATTGTAGATAACTAAAATATAAGACTCTTTTCTATAATACTGTATTTTATAAGTATAAATACAGTGTGAGCGATACAGGGAGAATCAAAAGTGGTGTTAAAAGGATACGTACTAACTTCTGATTTTTTACTTGCACACAGTGTATCTTGCATTACATGTTATAGTTTTACTTAATCAAAAAGTATCGTAAAAATCATATAGTATTTTTTATGACGACGGAATTCTGTTCGAAACGCGAATCTAACATAGTCTTTCAAAGCTTCAAAAATATTTTTTTTACATAGTAGTGCCATTCGTCGTCAGAATGTCTCGAGTCAACGGTTTGACGATAAACACATTTCCACCACTCTTTCGTCAAACAAACTTAGTTATCTGACACATAATAACCTATACCTATACAAAACAATTTACGCATTTTTTTATGTATATATACTAGTTGTTAACTTATTTTTATGTTTTTTACATTCTACTATACGAATATAATGTTTATAGTACCAACGTTGTAATTTTTATAGTGTCATTAAAGTTTATTAATCATACTGAATACTGGTGTATTTCACTTACTTCGTCTTGTTACACGACCCCCCAATATACCCACAATAAAAGTGATAACCTTCTCGCATCTTAACATGTAATTCGCCAATGTTTTCATTATTTCTGTCTGAATACCTCCCAAACTCATACACTCGATACCATAGAATTGAAATAATGTGTTCATTTATTAAGTTTGCCCAACAAGTATTCATGCAGTATTAGTCTAATCATATTAGCAAACTTCCCCGAAATAATAGTAAAGTCGAGTTTTGTTGGTGCAAGTTGTTCAAAAGGGTGTTTAAAACATGTACGCATAAAATGGGTACATTAATTTTTGTGGGCAAACTTTTTATTTGACAACAAAGAATGAGAAAACGTGTTTTTTGGGATTCAACCGAAAGTGTTGACAGGAACGAAAAATCTTTTCATATAAGATTTGTAGGTATTTTAGAGACCTAGAAAATGAGAACACAAAAAGATCCGACTAATAGCAAAAATGTTATGGCCGAACAACGAGGCAAAATGCTGGTTTTGGCACTTGTTGGTAATGCAAAGATGATTTCTTGCAGCTACTTGAAATCCTTCAAATCCGTAGTATTCATCCTTTTAAATAACTACAACAATATTGGAGTATATTTGTCAAGTAGTTTTTTGAGAATTTCTAATTGTTTATCCCAAAACACCTGTTTTCCAGCTATCACTACTAGTTTAGTGATCAATATACAGGGTTCGTTCAAAGATCATTTAATAGCTAAATACACGTGTTTACCTTGCCGATATGAATCACAAACCATTCCGAAAGATAAATGTTATTTTTATGCGAAAAACAAAGGTTACGTTTTTTTCTTCTAAACAAACATTTCGTATTTGTTGCGAATTACTCACATATACGAAATTTTTGAATTGGTTTAGGAGAAAAAACGTAACCCATCCTTTTTGCATAAAGACAACATTTATCTTCCTGAATGGTTTGCGATTCATATCGGCAAGGTAAACTAGTGTATCTTGCTAAAAAATGCCCTTTGAACCAAATCTGTATATTGCTCAGTAAACTAGTAGTGATGGCCAGAAAACAGGTGTAATTAGAAATTCTCAAAAACTACTTGACCAATCTACTCCAATTTTGTTGCGATTATTTAGAAGTATGAATCCTACGAATACGAATAATTTCAAATATCTACGAGAAACCATCGTCGCATTACCAACAAGCGCCAAAACCTGCAGTTTGCCTCGGGTTTCGGCTATAAGTTTTTTGCTATTAGTCGGATCTCTCTAGTTGTGGTCTTATTTTGTAGATATCATAAATACCTAAAAATCTTATATGAAGAGTTTTCTCGTTCCTGCCAACACTTCCGATTGAATCCCAAAAAACACGTTTTCTCATTCTTTGTTGACTCATAAAAAGTTTTCCCACAAAAATTGGTGTACCTATTTTATGCGTCCATGTTTCGTATACTCCCTTGAACAACTTGCAGCAATAAAACCAGACTTTACAATTATTTCGCAAACCAGGGGTATTTTCATCTAATACGATTAGAATATATGTCCGACAACGCAGAATGTATAAAAAATAACCCAACTTTCCTAATTTTTCTGTGAGGTCATTTTTCATTTTTGTTGAATGCGTATTCCAGCTGGAACCGAAAACCATAGCCCATTCACCATTTATTGATTAATGAAATGTTTCATTCTGTACTTCCCACGGTAATTCAAAGAAAATAGCGATGACCGATACCGAAAATTGAGTTTTAGCACAACAAACGGCGCATATTTTTTGGGAACCCATGGTCTGGGTGGAAGCTTGTCTTCTAGGTCAGGGCTGTCCAACTTAATGTGGCCCAAGGGCCACTTCAACAAAAAATGCAGTTTGGACGGTCGCATTATAAAATCTTTCTATACAACATTATTACTGAGTTAATGTAAGAATTGTGCATATTCGTTATTTGAGAGTAATTTATACATGTGATGTATACATGAGCCGTGAAGCGGGCCGCAAGAAAGGAGTTCGCGGGCCGCATGCGGCCCGCGGGCCGTATGTTGGACAGCCCTGTTCTAGGTAAATCGGGTGCGTAGAATCCAAATTCGATGTCAATTTAGGGCTAAGACTCACGGGTGGTCTTGGGTTACCAGTTGATTATCAATTTTTCATCATAGCACCATGACCCGTAAGGTATTTTTTAAGACGGTATGCATCAGTAATATAAGGGCATCTAATTTTTCCGAAAAAACAGGTGCAAGTGCAAAAATCGTCGTCTTCGACACGGATTTTTGTTGCCACCAGCACCCATGCTTCATGTTAAAATATTACTTAACGACGTGTTTTTTCAATTTTTTCACAGGAAAAAAATATATACCCGAGGTATTTGACACGACTATTTCATGAGTATATAAATTCCTTAAACTGTTACCATATTGACGCATGGGCTTTAACGGTATTGTAGCGTACTGTTCTCTCAATATTAGTCTGAGAATCACTTTCAAAGCGACGACTGATTGTCACTACATAAGCTGACTAGCACTGTTTAAAAACAATATTACAAAATCTATTGACCATAAAATCAGAAAAATTGTTTATCGTCGTTTTCTGCTGTCCTAAGAGACCATAATTACTTGTTATCGAAGATATTGTAATTTTTGGCGACAACAGATGTCAAGTTTTGCCGCATGTAAACTCGAAAAAACTGCTGACAGGTGCTGTCATACAATTTTCCATCTAGAAACCATTTGTAATTCAAAATTACGCGTTTGTGATTTCTAGAAATTAAGACGACAGAAATAGTCAAATTTAACGCCTCAAATATCGATACCGAAATTTGATTTTTAGCACACTCAAGTTGCAATGTCGCACAGTTTTGCATGTTTTGAACTGTGTGAACAACATTTTAAGTATGTAATTCAAAATATGTGTTCATGAAACAGAAAAGAATTATCAGAAGTATACCAGGTGTTAGTGGTAGACCATCATGTAGAGATCTATTTAAAAGGTTCAAAGTACTAACACTTACTGGTTTATGTATTTTGGAAACTTGTTTATACGTATGTGTTTTAATTTTCAGTATCTATGAGGGATTTCATGTTACAAAAAAAGGCGTCAAGTAGGTTAACTCTGCACTCCCCACGCAAAAGGATTATGTGTAGCACAAATTAGACTGTATTGGAACAAGACCTTATATCCTGGATAGAGGATAGTTGGTTTGCTTTCTTTCGTCGTCCGTGAAACCAAGCCTCGACCATTCTGGCGAGTTGCTAAAAAAGCACGAAGCAGCTGTTTGTGATTGGCTGTCTTTGGTTGATGACCGCGTACTTAAAAGTTAGACACTCTAAGAAAAAAGTTAGTTACGGACATTGTACAAATGGTACTATAAAGGTTTTGCAATACAGCTTTCTTTATTGACTTCGTTTAAAGTAATTTCTACCACATCGCAGGGAGCAGGATCTGGACTGTAAAGAGGGTGCTCAATAAGTTTCAATTCAGTAGTGGTAAATACTTGGTGCAGGATTTGGTGCGGTGAGCTGGAGCGTGTCCATTCTTGAATTTGGCTGCAGGTTTTTCATAGACACTATGACTTTAGGCAGGCACTGTACCACTTAGCTGTGATTGTCTTCTGTGTTCAAAGCGGCATGCGCCACAATCCCGCTCGATTTGAAAAATACAGCAAGTTTTTTTCTTCTCAGATCTGAATTTTCTGACAGCTACGGGTGAGTCCTCGTTATCAAAGACCCAAACTTTGTTTTGAGCATTGGTCGGCAAATCGTAATAATAGAGCCAAGTCTCGTCACCTGTCACGATGCTGTTCATATACCAATATTGCGCCTTATCAAACATTTTCAGCATCTATCGGCACCTAGTGATACGACGAGTCTTCTGCTCTTCCGTCAGACTGTGGGGTTCCCAGAGAGAACAAAGTTTCCTTACGTGTAAATGGTCATGCATAATTGAATGAATTGCTGGTGCATGAAGGTGTACGGTCTCCTCTATCTGTTGCTATATCACTCTCCGGTCTTCGTCAAGCATTTTACTCACAGCAGTATTGTTTTCGTCTGTTACTGACGTTCGCGGCCTTCCTTCCCTCTCAGCGTCCTTCAGAGTGAAATGCCCCTTTGGAATTCTTTGCACCACCTGAATATAGTCGTACGATGAGAACAATCATTTCTTCAATGTAAGAATCATTGCTTCTAAGCACTGGTCTATGCTTAAACCATGCGTCAAGTTTTACCGTAGATCTGCCCTTATCTAACTGCTCGATCACGATGCCATAGTCCGCACTTTACATTGTCAATACGAATCTACAACTAAATCATAGACGTGGTGCTGCTGCATATTGCAAAACTTTTATAGTACTCTTTGTAGAGCATATGATGGCTCGCAGGCCTTGTAAAAAAGCGAAGTTTGATCGTTTTTTATTTTTTCGTTTTTAGCCTTTTTCCCGCCGCCACATGACCAATTTTTAATCACTATAAAGCATTTTCGTCATTGGCATAGTAGTAACCTTGAGTGAATTTCATTAAAATTTGACCAGTACTAAATTATATCGGAATCAAGGATTAGCGGACAGGCAGACAGAACGACTGAAATGAGTCGCATGGTTTTTCGTGATGTACATGTCATATAGCATCCAAAAAACGTAACCCATTTTCCAAATTTTACTTGATTATAATGCTTCCCCGTCCAGTAGCGTAGGAAGTTATATCTAATGGCATAGATTAGACAACAGCGGTGACGTAGTGGTAGAGATTATGGGTCTACTGATCACTCAACGTGCGCTGCGCGGGTTCGAATCCCGTCCCAAGAAAATTTGTTCTCTTGGCTATGGATGTTTCAATTGTCTATGGCGGGAACCAGTGGCGACGCGCTTATGTAACCATTGTTACCATTGGTAACAGTAAAAAATCTTAAAACTAAATAATTTATGACTTAGGCCCGTATCGTCAGTCGTGCCTACAATTGTAGGGCGCCTTTATGGCCTCCTTGATTGTCATAGTTTTCTACTTCTCCGTGTCAGAACTTTATTTTGAGGTTATGTCACAAACATCTATTTGCATCAAATTGTGCTTGCTTTTGAGTTATATCATGTTTTATCAGCATGAAATTTCCTACAATTTAAAAAGAAAACATATCTTCACAATAGAAGAGCGCTGACGCTGACACGGGACAAGTGTAATCTAGAAATTTTTAAAGGAGAGAAAGCAGTATGACAATCAAGGAGGCCATAAACGCGCCCTACAATTGTAGGGACGACTAACGATACGGGCCTGAATACTGTGAAATAATTTCATTATTTGTTTACCAACAGCAATATGTACTAGTAATTTAGAAAATAGCAAATTAGCCCCACGAAAATAATGCGACCTATAATACTGACTAGATTTTGCAAACGCGATGAAGCCGCCTCGCCTCGACTTTGTTGTCGGTTGTTGCCATTTTCATTTATGGATACACTTGATAGTCCGTCGGGGACCGTCGGATCCGGCTCGTGTCTGATCGCGGTCGTCCAAGTGCTTGGGCTGCCACGATTATTAGGTGGACTTGTTTCCTATTTTGTTTTGGTTACTCACTTCTCCCTCGTTCGTCGTTAGTAATCGTTTTGGTTGCCGGCTGTCGCTGCGTAATCGATTAACTACTTGAAAAGTGTATAATTTTGAAGAAAAAAAGAGGTCATTGAAAATGGAATAACAACACTTATTTAGATAATTTTAAAAAGTAGTTCGTTTTGTGAAATTTAGTTGGTATATTGAAAACTCTTGGTTATGTGGTTGCAAGAAAAACAGATTGTATTGTTGGTCATGTCTTCTGTTTTCTACAGAAAATGGGTGGACCAGCAACGATTTAAATATTTTTAGGGTTCTAAAGAGAAGACATGAAATTTCTCCTTTACATGTGAGATGTGTAACCAATTTGATTCAGTTTGGCAAAACAAGAATCGAAAGTTGTCTTAACCAAGCTTTTAGGCAGCACCCTTATAGATGCTGTTTTTTGGCCAAACAAGAATTACCATTTCGGGGTCTTTTTGAAGGGGATGACTCTGACAATAGGGAAAATTACAGGGAATTGTTAAGATTAATTGCCAAAAAAGACAAAAAAAATTCCGAACATCTAGAAACGTTTTCTGTTTTTCGGAAGGCTTGGATTACTCATAGCATAAGACGATGAGGTATATCAAGTGCCCCAGGCCCACTCCATCAATTTTTACCTTGATTTAAAAAAAGATTAAATACAATATCTAAAATAAGCAAAAACATAGGTATCTGGGAGGGCCAAAATAAACCTTTTTTATAAGATTTTTCGCATCTGGTTTTGGTAACAGTTTAAAAAAGACACGCGTCGCCACTGGCGGGAACAGAATGAGTGCATGTTTCATGCACACGTGTTCCCTAGCTAGTGTGCGTGTGGCGTCCCCCATTTCCCCCTGTATCCCCAATAGCCCCACGGTACCCATGGTTGTTTAGGCCTTCGAGGTGCTTCAAGTATGAAAAAAAAAATAGATGAATTTTGATTAAGTTAATTTTTCATATCAACCAATGTGTGTCACTCCTCTCCCGTCGGTAAGTGCTCGATGCAATGCGAGTTTTAACTTATAAACACGTGATTTTTGGGACTGCTAGTAGAGTTGTGTTTTGGATGTACATCACTCAAAAAGGAACAGCGCAACTTGTGCTAAATATGCAAACTTTAAAGTCCAACTGGATTCTGAGGGGATGCCCCAGCAAGTTTATCGCAGGTGCAGTCATTTTTTAAGTTGAATACTCCGGGTGGCCTCCACTTCGAAATACGACGGAAACTTCGAACATATGAACACTCTTGTGATACCTACCGTCGTTAAGAGTGTTGAGTGTGACCAGTTAAATTTGAACAGATTCACCGTTCCACAAATTTCAACTGAACATTTGCACATTCGAAAGATCTGCACCGAAATGATTCCAAAAACCCCTACAATGAGCTATTGAGCACTGGATTCATTTTTAAAAAAAAAACAAAATAGCCCACCGCAGTAACTAAAAAGAGTTGTGATATCAAGATGAATCTAAAAGGACACCTCAAATATCAAAGTCGATCAAGCTGTTTAGTCCACAGCCCGTAAAATTGAAATTTCAAGGTTTAAGTTTAATAGCCGCCATTCTAATTTTACTATATTTTAGTACCCAGTTTCACTCGATTAAAAGTAGGGACACATTGTATGTCATAATCCATCAAGCTATTTAACATTTAGCCCCTGAAATTGGAATTTAAAAGTATTTTTTACTGAAAACCACCATTTTAATACAGTCAGTACCACTCGCAATGCTAAGACGAATCATTATGATGGTAAGATCCATCAAATCGTTTGGCCCGTAGCTCGTGAAATATAATCTTTCGGATATATATGGGTCTGTAAATTAACTTATGAGACTATTTTTTTTTAGTCAAATATAATAACAATTTTAAACTGACACACTCAAAATAACTTTCTTCTGAAGCCACATCTCCGATACTAGAATTGCCATCAGCTGGTCGGCTACAGCCGTTTGAATATTTTCGACTGACCCAAAATGAGGTGATCTTTCATCTTCGGGAAGAGGAAAAAGTCAGAAGGACTCAAGTAAGGCGAATAAGGAGGCTGAGGAGCAACGAAAATGATTTTACTGGCCAAAAACTCGTTTATTGACATTGTCCCGGATTCTGTCGATATTATCACCGGTTCTTGACGATAAATGCCTTCGTGGTTCAGCTTCAGTCGACTCTCTGCCTTCTGAAAATGCTTTATACCTGGGCTCTTGACAAAACACTACCTCCGTAGGCCTGCTGAAGTTTAGTAAGAGTTTCCATTGCAGTGTAGCCAAGGCTAAAGTAAAACCTTATAGCACACCGGTGGTCGTCACTCATTTTGAGAACACAATAGAAAAAACTGTTTCTCAAAGAAAATCGCTATAGACAACCAAATGAGTCCAACGAGTTCAAACTTGTATTGAAGGCGGATCACATGTTCTCCAGCTTACCCTAAAGCCCCGGCGCATCCACTGTTACCAGATCGAATGCTACGTTGCTCAAACACGACAAGCTTTTTATCTTCCTTATGTGGCAGTCAGATAAAAATACTTTATAACATAATCACCAGCACGATCCTAAGACCACAAGGTAAAGTAAGGTGTGTCGCGAGGTCGGATAATTTTTCTTACGGGAAAAGAAAATCATCTACAACGAATTTGTTTCTCCAGGATAAACTGTCTTCCAAGTTTTTTGTAAGGGCTCCAAAAATGTGTCAATCACGTGAGACCAGTCGTTGCAGACGAGTGCGGATGCTCTGTATCAACACTCCCCATGTCACACTGCCATCTCCGTCACACAATTTTTTGTCTCAAAAAGCAAACCATGTAGTTCACCAGCCTCCCCGTCCCCCCTTCACCAAATCTCAGTCACTGCGACATTTTACAAAATTAAAAGTGTCCTCCAATCGTCATTTGGGGACTTATAACACACTCAAAGGAGTGTGAGATGCATATTGTGAAGACCCTACCGGTTGAAAGCCTCCAGCGCTAAAACTACTCTAAAGGATTTAGCATTGATGTATGGGAATATAAAAATCTTGTTAATTAGTGTAAATATTTTTCTGCCATACCTCGTATAAGAGAGCTAGAGCTACACACATATAGTTATAAACTCTAGCGCATGGGCGCTCTATCCGTTTACCACGGCTTGTATGAATAGTACGCATATCTATTTCTGTTTGTGGTATATGGCATTTCCGGATTTTCCGCTTATTGTTCTATGATATTGGCGGCGATTGACAGAAAACGTCAGTGTCAAAAGTCAAGACGGATTGATGTTCCTTTTTGTTTCTTGATTGTACTGAATAAAAACAAAGTTGAAAATGATAAAATATAAACGGGAATATTGTTTGAATCTGAAACAGAAAACTATTCGTTTGTAGAAGGAATTTTCGTACAACCAAGCAACATGGAGCAGAAACCAGCGACAGATATAGTGTTATCAGCAATAAGCACTCTTTACAATAATCCTAACAGAAGTGAGAAAGAACAGGCTTCCCAATGGTTGTTACAACTCCAGAAATCTGTACACGCTTGGACTGTTGCAGATGAGCTATTACAAGCGAAGAAGGATGTGGAATCGTGTTACTTTGCAGCACAAACTATGAGGACTAAAATCCATCAGTCTTTCCATGAATTACCACTAGAAGTACACACTTCGCTGAGAGATTCTCTTTTAAATCACGTCAGTCAAATCACTGAAGCAGCTAGTACAGTTGTAGTGACTCAGTTGTGCCTTGCTTTAGCTGATTTAATTCTCCAATTGCCCTCCTGGCAGAAGCCGGCCTTGGATTTAATCACCAGGTTTTCCCAAAATCACATTTGGCCACTTCTTGAGGTGCTAACTGTGCTACCAGAAGAATTAGAAACTAGATCTGTTAGATTAGGCGAAAATAGGAGAATGGAGGTATTAGACGACATGAAATTCTGTGCACCAACAGTAAGTGATTTCTTGAAACATTGTTGTAACATGTATGGAACAAATTGGCATGACCACATACAAGTGAATGTGAAAATTTTAAGATGCTTCACGTCATGGATTTCTATTGGAGCCATAAGCTTAAATGATATTGCAGATCATATGATAATAAATAGAGCATTTGAGATTTTGAATTTCAAACCACAAAATGAAAAGGAAACATTAGCTGGTGCATTTCATGAGGCTGCTACAGATTGCATATGTACCTTGTTACACTGTTTAGAAGATAACAATAACCAAATGGAACTAGAAAATTTTTTGTTTAACAATATAGTAAATCTAGAAGTACCTTATCATATGTCTGTAGCAAATGAAGACCAAGGGAAAGCAATGGACTACTGTAGGCTTTTTACAGAACTAGCAGAGACAATGCTGGAAAAAATTGTCTCACAAAGCTCACCTAAGCAAATGCACTATGCAACAAAAGTATTAGATCTCGTTTTAATCTGTGTAGGGCATCATGACTATGAAGTAGCTGAGATAACATTCAACTTATGGTATGTACTCAGTGAAGAACTGTATCAAAGGAATAATAAAGAAATAACAGAGCTATTTAGACCTTACATTGAAAGGCTGATTACTGCATTATGTCGTCATTGTCAAATGGAGCCAGATTACGAAGGATTATTGGATGATGGAGATGAGTTCAAAGACTTTAGATTGAAAGTATCAGATTTGATAAAGGACATTGTGTTCATAGTAGGCAGCAGCAGTTGTTTTAGGCAAATGTTCATGAGTTTGCAGGAACCTGGAGTGACTTGGGAAGTTAGCGAGGCTGCCTTATTCATCATGCAGGCTGTGGCTAAGAATGTCTTGCCAAGTGAAAATGAAGTTGTTCCAAAAGTAGCAGAGGCAATTCTTAGTATTCCTGAAAACACACATATAGCTGTGAGATACACGTCAGTTTTACTATTGGGTGAATTGTGTGAATGGATTGAAAAACATCCTGATACTTTAGATCCAGTACTCAACTTTTTGGTATGTTGCCTTCCTCATGCAGGTACAGGAGCTGCAGCAGCAGTGGCTCTTGAAAATATTTGTGGTGCTTGTAGCGAATATATGCCACATCATTTGCCAGTACTGCTTCAACTACTGAGTCAAGTAGATACATTTGCCATTACCAACAATGCTGTTATAGGACTACTAAAAGGTGTTGCTGCTATCATGGGAAAAGTTTCACATAATGATATTAGTGCAGCTGTTAGAGAACTTTGTTTCATGCAGCTGAAGCCTTTGAGTGAGTTGATTGAACAGAATATAGTTCCTGTGAGAGGTAAGACAACCAGCTTATTAAGGATAAAAAATTCTTCTACATCTAAATGATTAAATTAAATTAAAAGAACTCTCTGATATTAAAAAATTATTAGCATTATGTACTTTAAAAATAGTTATAATTGCTCCATAAACAAAATTCATATAGGATAATAGACTGTCATTATACAAGCACCTTGCAAATTGTCCATCTATCAACCAATCAATAACTTTGGGGACATCAATATAAATTCTGAAAGGAGGTGTGCCAAGCTGTTAAGAACCTTTTTGGCCAAACCAAGTGGTCTATAATTGGAAGCAGTTAAGTGAGCATGTATAGTTAGTGCCAGTGAGTAATCCAGTTCAAAAACTGTGTTTGAGAAATGGCTCAAATATTTATAACTTTTATTATATTAGTAGTGATAGTTTCATAAGGCTGTCTACTTCCTATTGGATATTTGATAAATAATTCAGCTCTCTCACAAATCATATGAAAGCTACAAAAAAGTTCTATATTTTTTGTAGCCTGATTGGACAGCTTATAAAAGTTTTGATGTGGTATGATAAAAAACTCCCTGTATTTTTTTTTTGTACTTTTAATATTTTGAACAATGGAGTTCCATGTTCTCATGATTCCTATTTTGAATTTCAAAACTTTCTGAGTGGTATATTGTTGATTACCTAAATACGCAACTTGTCCTCATTTAAGCGACTTTGCATTTCTGACAGCTCCCGAAATCCCAAGTGAATATTTTCAAACAGAACCCCTCATTTATCACATCAGAATTGAAAAAAGGAGCAAATTTTACAGACTTCTTTGGTAATGACCTTGACAAGCAATAGCTTTCAAGATCATTTCAAGGTCAAATCAAGACACTGAAAATAATTACCTCCAGCAAAAATGTTGGACAGCACAGTTGTGAGATTAGTAGTAGCAGAAAATCTTATTGTGAAATGTGACTTTGAACTCAGAATCAAGGTCATGTCAAGCTTAAATCTTTGAGGTCAACGTCACATTCGGACGTAAAATTTCCGCCTTTCTCCAATTCCATGAAATGTTTCCCTCGGAAATTTTGACGCAACTTGAAGTTCATGATCAGGGTAGCCACAACCCTCACAACTGTGTTATTACACTCTTTTGACAAATTATTGTCGACGTGTTGTTTTAACCTTGAAGGCGATGGTCAAGGACATGGCCAATGTAATGCTCGCACGTAAAATTTGCTCGTCTTTTCAATTCCGATGTGAAGAATTCCATTTGAATATATTCACTTGACCTTGAAAGGACCTTAAATGTTGTAGTCATTGTCATTTTGTCCCCTAGAAATCCTACAACCCTTTTTTGAAACTCTTTTCCTAGAAAGTGCTGTTTTCGAAATAATTAGGTGGGGAGATTAAAATGGGAGAGTGTATAGTTGTATTGATCTGCACATTGTTATTTTTTAAGGTACAAAGACAGATCCAGTGTTATGGTTGGACAGACTTGGAGCTATATTCAAATTCATCAAGGTCAATCTGAGAGAAGGTGAACCTCATCCGCTGAAACCAGTTATTTTAGAAGTATGGCCAGTTTTGTCACAAGCTTTTGACAAATTTCAAAATGACATTAGGATTATGGAAAGGTATGTTAATCACAATGTATCTTCAATCTGAACTATGTTTCTGTCAGTATGGCTATAGATGTTAGTTATGAAAAGCAAAAAATGTTTAAAAATTCATGTCTCCTATTGCTGACAGTTTGTTGACGTCTTTGAAACCGCGAAATCTCAGAAACGGTTGCATCTATTTTGATGGAATTCAAGAGGGATATGCTATGGGGTTATAGTGAATAATGCTACTTTCAACAGTAATGCAGTGGCTTCGAAGTTTCGAGCAAAAGACACAAAATTTCAGATCATTCCTAAACTTCATATGAAATCACATAAATCAGCTATCTTCACTAGGTCTTCATAATGTTTGTCGATTGTACAACCAAGCAAAAAAGCTCCATGTCAACTTTCAAATTTAAATATGAAAATTTCCTCGACTCCAGTTAGAGATCTTCTTTATGCTCGGTTTTTATGTGAACATTCTGCTTGAACTGCCTGTACAAATGTGCTAGATGTCTTTAGAATCTGTATTTGGTCTATTGCGTTTTTTCAATCTTATATTATTTGCTGTTATTCCGTTTATGTAGGTGATGATAGTTAATTGCAAATACCATGTGCTATTTGAATGACTAACAATGACAGGGCTGGTACCTTGATCAGTCCTAGACTGCCTACTAGTTCTTTTTGTAGATGCTTTTTTTGTTTTAGTACATTTATGCCATTCTTATTGTTATGTTTTTTTACTGATAGCTGCAAATAAATTCTATTATTTTCTTGTTCTTCTCAGTGACAGGGGGCGTATCCTAACCCTGCTGTACGGATTTCATTTTGGCATATCTGGCAATGCGACATGTTGCGAGCGCTACGGATTTTTGTGTTAATGTATTTTGCATCGAGACCTAGTGTAATTATGTTGTTTTATTATTAAATGTTTCTTTAGTCTGAATCAAATTTTCAAATATCAAAGTTGATTTTCAATGTCCTTCAAGTGTTCATTCTTTCAGGGCTCCCTCATACAAATATTTTCGTGTAGATAAGACTCGAAGTTGAAGTTTGTTAGCCCTTTTCACTATTCATGACAAATTCTGGTTTGTCTCCAATGTTTTGCATTTCTCAATGTTCTGTTAGGTATATGAAGCAAACCTTAGAGTTAGATTCAGCTGAAATAAACTGGAACAAAAAAACTAAAACTATTGTGTGACTGTCTAGATATCCTAACATTGAGGTACATGCCTTTTCGCAATTCTGATGACTATGCTTTATCATCAGTTAGGGTGGTGAAGTCCAACCAGAAGAAAGAAATTAGCTTTTTGCTGAAAATATATGAATTTCGTGCTGAAATTGGTTCCATATTTGAATCATTATTTATATGCAGAAGACAAGCTTTCCAAATCTATACATTTTCAGCAACATGCTAATAGCTTTGAAGTCTCTTTTGTTGCTGTTCGCCGTTGTTACCGATGAAAGATCTGCTTTTATTCAGTCTAAACCGATTTTTGCACTAAACAAAAACCGTCGCCATTATTATGTCTGGAACATTAGAACTGTAGCAAAACCAACTCACTTTTATACGTTTTCGCAGAAAGATACGAATGTAGAACTGTCTAACTGGCGGCCTGATCGACTTGTAGTATGCACATACATTCTGACTACCGATTATGATTGATCAAGTCAAATCGCATGCATGCTCCTCCTTCCTAGTCCAACTTTGTTGATTGAGCCAATCTACTTAACGCTTTTTTGTAATTACAGATGCTGCCGATCTGTGAGGTTCATGTTACGAAGCGCCAGCCTGCAAGTTCGAGAGATCCTGGATAGCTTAGTTAGCCAGATGATTCGCATTTACGCCAGTTATCCTCATTCATGCTTCTTATATGTAGGCAGTATCTTGGTGGATGAATACGCGACAGAACCAGACTGCGTGCCAGGACTGCTCGATATGTTACATGCCTTCCTTGAACCCACCTTCCAGCTGCTGCGTGTAGAAAACGGCCTCCGGAACCACCCGGATACAGTGGACGATTTCTTCAGGCTGTGTGCCAGGTTCATGCAACGTGCTCCTATTCCATTCTTGAAGAGTTCCTCTCTGATACCAATCCTGCAGTGTGCGCTCATGGCCTCCACGCTAGACCACAAGGAGGCGAACATGTCTGTGATGAAGTTTTTCTATGATCTTATTGACAAGGGACAAGCCAACAAACTCCAGCCAGATTACCAAGAACGCAGGTCGTTGATAGAACGGCTGCTGGACGAGTATGGTCAGCAACTGGTCACGAATTTGATCCATTCGTGCATATTCTACCTACATTCGTACATGCTGAGCGAGGTGGCTGATGTGATACTCCAACTTCTCGACTTTAACAGAGACACAACGAGCAAATGGTTAGCTAATGGACTAGACTCGTTACCTAAACATAACAATGGAGGACTGATGACGGCAACACCGCAACAGTTAAATGACATTCATGCAACGATTGTCCAAGCACACACTTCCAAAGCTGTGACTCATGCCCTGAAAGACTTGTTAACATTGTACCGCTGAAGATTTGGAACAAAGTGATTGATGATGTCTAATTTTAGAACGAATAAATTTTATTGTAATCAGACATTCTTTTTATGTATTAATGTACATTAAGTTGAATGTATTTTTATGGACTGTAATATAAATAAATTAAGTGATAGGCTATAAGAATTTCATATACTATCTGCAGAACACCATGTGAAGTGGTGGATATTATTGGGTTATTGTGAGATATGTACCCTATAGCATCGCAGCAATCAAGGTGAAATCAAAGAGAAGTTATATAAAGAGGAGACCGACAAGGCGAATTTATTCGTGGTGGAGATATTTTTTATCCATTTGCAAACTATGAAATATATTTTTCATACAATAAAGATATAAATCAGTCTTTTCGTGACAGACACTATTCTCAAAACCAAGTTATAACATAGCTATTTAACTTAAGCGGAATATTACAAGAGTCAGCTTAGTTGTAAAAGAAGTACTTTAGCTTAAAAAGTTACCTAACCTCAAATTGCTTATTTGACCAATCGTCTACTTGAGATGGTCGTGAGTTATTTTTACACCATGGCCTTGACACGATATATTTTATTTCGAATGACTTTTTGACGTAACCACCAAAAACCGTGAAAACATTTAACTAGATTCTTTTTAGTATAAATGTAGCATTTTATAAATATCTTATGGCAACACCACCTTAGTACATGCAAGAGCCATATAACTCAAAACCAAATTCGTCTGACAGCTCGAGTTCATTGTGTATACACCTATTTCAGAAAGAGATAGAAACCGGTTGGATAGCGAAGCTCATTACCGTGTAGCCTAGCAACGCTGACACGGCTAACTGCCGCGTTGCCAGTATGTTACACCAGTTCCTTGAATTATGATTCATGTTTAAAATATGCGTTTGTTTATTCTCTACGCCCAAATACTGGTTTTATTTTGAGGGTACACATTTTTTAGTCTTTAATTGAGTCGAGTCTGTTTAGGATTGATTCCCCATCGGTTCTAATGGCGCTCCATTTTTGGTCAAAATGAAAGGTCAGGACCGCCACAAATTCTGCAACATTACATCATTGGTTCACTTGGCAACACCGCATGTGGTACATTCCAAAGCAAGGTTGTCACCTCCATGATCATAGATGAGCGATTTTGGTCAGTTCAGTACCCATCTAGCGCTTATTGGAGAGTGTCGTCCTGCTTCGAAATGGCTACCACCTGCGTACACGCAGGCAATGATAATTTGTATTGTGTAATGGTGTTTGTTAATTTTTCCGACCGCTAGCCGTCGCAAATTGTAACAATAACTCAGGATATATGTGTTGTTTTACCCCCATCGGTGGAAATCAAAGATACTTCTAGAATAAATTAAAACATCGAAATTGAAATGAATAATTCTAATCAAAATGAAAACAAAATATTAAATTAAATATTTCTTATTAGGTTTGACAGTAACCTAACCTATTGTAGAAGCCTGTGCGAACATTTTCTGGTGTAACATATTGGCGACGCGGCAGATTGCATGACCTTCTGCGTCACCGGTGCTAGGCGATGTGATGATAACCTTAGCTCTTCAGCCGGCTTCTATCTCTTTCTAACATGTGTTGTTACACACTTTTTGCGCGTCTCTCTCGTACACATCGAACTCTAGGCGTCAGACAAATTTGGTTTTCCGTGTACGAATCAACAAGCCAAGGATGGTGCGCACATAGTTCGCTGTTTTTATTTGTAAACCAGTAATAGTAGTCCAAGAGCCAACCGCAAAGTTACATCTCTTACTCGACAAGTTTGCTGTCTAGCTTCGAAACACGTAGCTGTACATGACTAGTTTTTATCGTATCATATCAGTACGCGATGATGTAACAAATTTAGGATCGCCTTCCCTACTATCATACACATGACTCTCAAAGTCAACGGGGCCGACTGGCAGATTTTAAAGGCAGTCTAGGAAGTGTCTTCTCTTGATATAACTACTTTTTGATTAAATGTTGTGCGTCGGGCTGATGCAATGTGAATCTATGTCGTTTCTTGGAGGTTATGACTGTTTCGGGACGCAACTATCTTGTTTGTTCAATACTTCCAAGACAGCCTAGACTAACAAGAAGCGGTCGTCCGTCGATGGATGGCCCAGTTCTACCAAAAAGCGGTTAACGTTGGCTGGTTGGAGTACAAATCACCGAGTACTTGACCTGGCGCGAACACTCTCTCTCTCTCTTGTCAATAGCGGCCGCTGCTAGCAAAAAGCTAGGCTATTTGTTTAGGGCTAAGACGTACTTTCCTCCACATACACATTATCCATGCTGGATTCTGTTAAGAAGAAGCTGTCCAACTGATCGATGACTATTTTCTGACAGACAGGCCGTCACGTCGGCGATCTAGCTGTCTGCTGCTGCTACCGTTTCTAAGAAATTGGACTCTGATACTGCTCGTTTTCCATTCAAAGGGAAATTGATACCACAAATATGTAAAACATTTTAATAATGTACAAAACTAATAAAACATATTAATTTATCAGGTGTAAGACGTAAATGCGTGAAACTAAACTACAAATGCATATGGTTTATAATAATACTTATTTTGACAATATGAACTTGACAAAAACTTTAAACGCATTGAACTTAAAAATCACATAGGTTAAAAAACATCAAATAAACATTTATAGCTATTGAATGTTACTGACATTCCTTCTTTTGTCCATGAAACAAAGATAAATAGATTGATGCAAAACATGGTTCACATCAGGAACAGTTATCATGTTTATAGTTTCCAAATTAAGACCCAGTTGATCACACACCGTCTTAAAACGGGCATTTAACTCATTTTTTCCTCTTTGCTCAGCTCTTTTTGCGATGGCTGCGTAGGATTGTAAGTACATATATGTATATAAGTTATGCCGAACAGGCGGGATTCTTTTATAAACCAAGCGGGTGTACGCCACTAAATACCTATTAACCATGCTCTGCATGGCTCCTGACATGGCAATAAGGTATGAGAAGCGTCGCAGTGTAACAAGAGGAAATGATCAACAGTTAGATGTTTGTGAAGCCGCTTGACTGTATACAGACCGGGTGGCGCATCGCAAACGAAACAGATGCATTTACCTACTGGCAGCTCAGTTTTTTTTGAAAAACGCTCAGACCCGCCGATTTTGTTTTCGAGGGGGACACAAGTTTGGCAAAAAATCACGTTAACACGTGCAGCCCCCTGGGCGGGGGTGACACCAACCCTAAAATCTTAAATGGAAGGGGGTCGAGTGATACCTTATTTTAAAGGTCTTTCAATTCCCTTTATAATGATGTAAAATACGAGCCCCTTCCCACTTTATTTGGCCCAACTATTGAAATCTTAGTTTTTTTCTTATCAAACACAAATAATAAAAATGTAACAGGGTGTTATAGGTTTAAAATATCAACAATGAATATTTTGATAATATATAGTAGAAAACACCAACTTTATCACTCCCTAATCAAATTTGCAGCACAAAAATAACACATGTTGCAATTACAGCATATCAACCTATTTTCATTTCAGTGCAAAATAAGTCTATAACGCGTAGGTGGCTGTGAAAAATTAAAACCCCTGACAATTGTTTTTATTAATCACAGCTGTCGGAATACGTTTAAAATAGTTTTGGGTAGTTAAGGTTTTCAAAATGGGTAGAGGAAAGGTTATTATTGAGAAAATTCGGTTACTAATAATTAAATTTTTTAATTCTGGGTAATCAAACTCAGAAATTGCAACTTTGTTAGAGTGTGTGAGAAATATTGTTAGAAGATATAACGTAACTGGTTCAGTTAATATTAAGCCACGATATGTGAAAAAAGTAATATCACAAATGCCGACTGAAGAGCATTAAGAAGAATAATAATGAAAAACAGGCGTGCCAATTAGTTACAATTAAGTGCTCTGTAGAGTGACGCTGTTGGAAGGAGAATTTCGAGGTCCACAACTCATAGAGAGGCCCACCAACTGGGATTTAGCACTTGCAAGGTAAGTTTTCTTATAAAAAATGAAGTAAAAACCCTAAAGTTGCGCAACTTGTTTATAGGCCAAGGAAAAGCCACTATTAACTCCACTGCAAAAGAAAAATCGGCTTAGATGTTCTAAAGAACATAGACAATGAACACCTCAGCAATGGTGTGCAATACAATGGAGTGATGAGGCCCGATTCGAAGCTTGTGTTGGTAACAGTCGCAGTAGAGTTATTCGCAACAAATGAAGCATTCCATGTTAACTGTCTGAAGAGAAAAGTGAAATTTCTAGCATCCATTATGGTCTGGGGCAGTATGTCATCAAAAGGAGTAGGAAAACATTTTATTGATGGAAATGTGGATACAAACAAATATTTGGCAATATTAGAAGAATCGCATTTACCAGTGATGGAAGAATGTTTTACATCCGGCCAAGATTTGGTGTTTCAGCAAGATGGTGCAGCGTGCCATACCTCAAAAAAGGCTGTAAAATGAATGGAAGAAAATAATGTACCACTTTTGAAATGGGTTTCTAGCAGTCCGGATCTGTCACCTATTGAAACTTTGTGGCACGAGATGAAAAAGGTTCTACGACAACATCCTACTCGTACAATCACCGAACTGAGACAAAAGCTTCAAGAAATATGGGATTGTTTTACACCAAATTTTTACCAAAATTTGGTTAAAACTATGCCCCAAAGAATTTCAGCCGTAATAAAAAATAAAGGTGATGTTACCAATGGTAATCTTTCAATTGTTGCTTTCTTAACTTCGCGCATTTATTCGCACATTGTTTATTTGTTCAGATGTTCTATTAGTTATAGGTCTAAGTGATTTCAAATATGTATTTTTTACGACTAGAGTGTATCTTGAATGTTTTTGAGAAAATAAATTGTTTTACAAGTAAATAGTTTCGTCATGTTTAGTTTATAAAGGCATAGTTTCGTACAAATCTTGAAGTGGGCCAACTGAAGTGGGAAGGGGCTCGTACATGAGCTCCAGTTCAGTAGTAGTTTTGAAGATTTATTGATTTAAAGCTTAAAGTAGACTTTAATAGGTACATCAGATTAGTTTGTACTACTTTCAGAAGAAATTTGGCTAAAGGAATTTACTTGATAAGTAAATGCTTTTCTTCACTACGTCCATGGTTTGTTTATCATTTTGTTGTTGAAAATAGCTATTGGTGCATTTTTTGTGGCAAAAAAGTTATTTATTGAAGAAAGATAAGGAAATATCTCGTACTTTTTTTAAATAGGAATTTAGTACATAGTTTGCGATTGATTTGACCAAACTTTGTTGCTAAAATAACTTGCAACGTTTTATTACATAAATTAACCATGGTATATTCCACAGCAGAAAGAGTTGAAATTATCGAAATATTTTTTGGAAATAATCAGTGCGCTAATAGAACAGCAGAAATATTTAATGAGCGACATGAGAACAGTAACGTGAATCGAAAATATGTTCTAGAACTTGTAGCTAAATTTCGGGAAACTGCGTCAGTCGCCAATAAAAAATGCAACATTGAAAATCCCATAAGGAACGAAGCAATAGAAGTGGGGGTTTTAGGGCAAGTTTATGTAGATCCTACGTTAAGTACCCGCAAATTGGAGACTGTGTGTGGTGTTAGTCGACGTACTGTCCAACGGATTCTAAAGGCTCATAGTTTTCATCCGTATAAAATTCACCTGGTACAAGAACTTAATGAAGACGATTTTGATCGGCGATTACAATTTTGTGAAGCAAAATCCTAATGATAGACTTTGGAAAGTGCGTCCAATTGTCAGCTCATTTGAAAGGAGATGCGAAGAGTTGGAGAGAGAACAAAATGTATGTATAGACGAGTCTATAATACCATTCAAAGGCCAACTGTCTATAAAACAATATATGAAGGGGAAACCCAATCCATGGGGGGTGAAAGTTTTTATGTTATGTGGTGCTTCTGGCATTATATACCGCTCTATCATATATCAGGGCTCTACTACACTTCCTGTTGATTTGCAAGATGCATATTCAGCTACTAATGCACTTGTTATACACCTCTCCAACAGAATTCCTGAACACAAAGGACACAAGCTGTTTTGTGACAATTATTTCACATCGTTGTTGCTCCTAGAAGAATTATTAGAAAAAGGCATTTTTGTTGCCGGAACTATTCGTGCAAACAGAATGGAAAAATGTCCACTCAAATCCGAAAATCAACTCAAAAAGTTAGGGCGTGGAAATTGTGACTCGTCGGTTTCACTTGATAATAAAGTTATAATAGTGCGTTGGTACGATAACAAAATGGTCAATTTGGCTTCAAATTTTGTAGGTATTGAATCAGAAGATGAAGTGAAGAGGTGGGATAAGAAGCAAAAAGCTTACACAATGGTAAAACGACCAGCAATTATACGTATGTATAACTTCTCCATGGGTGATGTGGATAAAAATGACTTCCTTATTGCTCTATACCGCACATTTATGAGGTCAAGAAAATGGACGTTACGAATCATTTTTCATTACTTCAATTTAGCAGTCTGTAATTCATGGCTTGAATACCAGGAAGAGATGGACCACAGAGGTGTGATGAAAAAATCAAGAATGGACCTCTTGCAGTTCACTTTGTCCATAGCTAAGGGTTTGGCATTTTCTGGTTATTCGATAGCGGCACCAAAACGGGGTAGACCATCCACTAGCAACAGCAGTAGTCTCCGAAACTCTCCTGTACCAATCAAACAGCATAAATCGCAGCATGTTGTTCCAGTTGAAGATATTAGGTATGACCATATTGGCCATTGGCCTATACATATAAAGGGTCACGAACAACGGTGCAAGCTGGAAACTTGTGGGGGGCGATCCCGAATTTTATGTGAAAAATGTCGAGTTCCTCTTTGCCTTTCCAAGTTTAGAAACTGTTTTAAAATTTTTCACAACAAATAATGTTTGACATAAAATAGAAATAATAAATTTATGATTTGTGTTTTTTTTTGTCAACGACACCTGATGGTGGCATTTGCCACGACTTCCTAGGCGGTTTACCTGTGGTGGAAAACACTTCTAACTTGTTGGTAAGGTTGACAATATTATTTTTAACAAATTAAATTAATTATTTACAACTAAAATGCTATTGGATAGTTAGGACAAACATACAAAATCTAAAGTAGTTGCTCGAAATGTAAACCCAATTGTTCAATACACAATTCACATCTACGAATGATAGAACATGGTATAGCATTATTCAAATAAGGCCTTATTTCATCACATGCATTCCTGATTCTGTCTATTAGCATATCTCTTGTGGTTACGGGCGTCTGGTACACTTTTTCTTTTAGAAATCCCCACACAAAGAAATCTAATGGATTTAGGTCAGGGGATCGTGGAGGCCAGGCGACTGGTCCTCCACGGCCAATCCATCTTTCTGGTTAATTTTCGTCCAGCCAGTTTCTAACTATTCTCGAATAATGAGCTGGACAACCATCAAGCTGGAACCAGGCCAATCTAATTAAATCTAACATAACATCATCCCACATATTTGCATATTCAGCCTTTAAAAATTCCAAGAAGGTCTCAGGTAAAAGGTAGGGTCCAAATAGTCGATTAGGGTAGTTACCAATCCACACGTTCACACTAAATTCATGCTGAGAATTTCTTTCCGGAACTGCATGCGGATTTTCATGCGACCAAATATGTTGATTATGAAAATTTACCACTCCACGTCTAGTGAAGCAGTCATCGGTCCATAAAACGTTACTTAAAAACTCCCTGTTGTTATCAGTTCTATCAAGAATCCACTGACAAAATGTGATTCTTCGTTCTTCGTCCCCTGGCTGAAGTCCTTGCACAGGTTGCAAATGGTAAGGACGTCTATGGTCATTTCTAAGAACACGGTGAACATGGCTTGCTGAAATTCCCAAGGCACGAGAAACTCTCCTAACACTTGCGGTCGGATCTCTATTAAACTCACGCAGAATCATACGGGTAAATCTGCGCTGACGAACACTTATGTTTTGATCCCTTTGGGGATTTCCAAAACCATTTTCAATTATTTGGCGATGCACTCTTGCAAATACTGAGCGAGTTGGATGTCGTCTGTTTGGAAATCTTCATGCGTATTATCTGGCTACTTCTGCTGCGCATATATATTTATATATATATATATAACAACAGGTAGGAAAATAATGGGTAAAATCCGCAAAAAGGAGGAAAATGGATTCGAGCAGAAAATAGGATAGGTAACCCGAGCGATACGTATTTCTGCTGGTTGGCTTCATCAGGCCCGAAATGAATGCACATATGAAACTACAAAAGTAGATACACATGCCCACACATCCGGATACGGGTGTACCCTGGGGAAACGAAGTTGGAGGGGAAAGAAAACGACACACGTTTCCTCAGGTTACACCCGTATCCGGATGTGTGGGCATGTGTATCTACTTTTGTAATTTCATATGTGCATTCATTTCGGGCCTGATGAAGCCAACCAGCAGAAATACGTATCGCTCGGGTTATCTATCCTATTTTCTGCTCTAATCCACTTTCCTCCTTTTTGCGGATTTTACCCATTATTTTCCTACCTGTTGTTCTATACTTTTCTCCGCATGATCATATTCTCTTTATATATATATATATACAGGGTTATCCAAATTAAGTGTCCACCATTAGTAACTTTGTTATTAGTGAAAATACAAAGTTGTTTGAATTAGCAAACTAGTAGCATTTTTAACGCTGGTAAAAATGAGAAATAAAAAAAACAATTGAGAGTCGTTATTTTGATTTTTTTCAGTAAAATAACATTTTTTTAAATGGAAACCCCTGTATATTATATTTTTTTCTGTTAAAGCATCAAATTTTAAACAAAAAAGCTTACAATAACTTTTCTCCTAGGTTACAAATTGTTGAAGTTATGGCCTCCAATCTGAAACAATTAAATTGTATCGACAAACTTTATTTTCAACATCAACTTATAATCTTACAAAATACAATAACAATTTTTTTTAAAGAAGATGCTCGAAAACACCACCTTGTTCTTCAATACATTTTTGGGCACGTTTTTCAACTGCTCGAACTGTCTTAAGTATGGTCCTACCATCTATCTGGGTTATCCTTTCCCTAACTGCAGTCTTTAACGCGTCAAGGTTATCGTACCTTCGCTTGTAAATTTGGTTCTTTAAGTAACCCCACAAGAAGTAATCAAGTGGGTTTAGATCTGGTGATCTGGGAGGCCACTGTATTGGGCCATTTGTTCCTATCCACTGATCATTAAAAGTAGTACTTAGAAATTGATAAGTACCTCTGGAGTTGTGGGCAGGTGCGCCATCTTGCTGAAAATGCAGATGATGTCTACTTATAAGATCCAATTCGTCTAAGAAATTAGTCAGAATTTCTGACATAATGTTGTTTTCATAGCCGTCTTAATATTATAATACTGCAAATAATTAAAAATATTTATCGTTATTTTGACTTTATTTTTGACTTTAGCGGAAAAGTCATTATGAACTTTTTTGTTTAAAATTTGATGCTTTAACAGAAAAAAATATAATATACAGGGGTTTCCATTTAAAAAAATGTTATTTTACTGAAAAAAATCAAAATAACGACTCTCAATTGTTTTTTTTATTTCTCATTTTTACCAGCGTTAAAAATGCTACTAATTTGCTAATTCAAACAACTTTGTATTTTCACTAATAACAAAGTTACTAATGGTGGACACTTAATTTGGATAACCCTGTATATATATATATATATATATATATATATATATATTTGTGATTCTGTTGGGAATTTGAAAATATTTTATCCAGCCAAACCAAACACAAATGATAATCGTAAAAATAGCAAAGAAACTGAATACAAAACACAAGTACTAAAATGTCAAAATTTACGTCAATCATTCAAATCCCAGCACAAATCAACAAACTTTTAGCATAGCTAGCCTTTGTGGCAATATAGCCAATAAATGTATTGGTTCTAAGAAATATCCCAATTTTCCAAGTTTGTCAATATGACCAAAAGTCGGGGTTTATAAACCTTGACGGTGCAAAGCTACTCGAATTTAACCTGGGGTTACCGCTAACTCCGAGTTAAGTAACCATCACCTTTAACCCAAAGCGGTGCAAACCACCGTTACTGAGGTATATCTCAATCGCCAGATCAATATAAGTCAAAGAATCACGTCCAAAGCGACTCATTTTCACTACATAAATATGCTGACTAGTACTGTTTAAAAATAATATTACAACATTTAGCTTATCGGTGTTTTCTGCTGTCCTAGGAGGCCATAATTACTTGGTATTGCAATTTTTGGTGACAACAGCTGTCAAATGTTGCCGCGGGTAAACTGGAAAAAATGCTGACAGGTACTGTCATACAATTTTTCCATCTAGAAACCATTTGTAATTCAAAATTCCGCGTTTGTGATTGGTAGAAATTAAGAGGAGTGACATAATCTAGTTATAAATGAAGATGAAGCCAACTACAAGACGCTATGTACCCGCATACTTGCACTCTCTTGTGATCTTTATTATTCAGAAATATCTCAAGTGTACGTTGTGACTCTGGGTCATAACATTATCAGTTGTTTATCATCCTCCATTGGCCGGTATCGGTTTAATGTGAGTTTAATGCAAAAAAACAAAAACAACGAAAAAACATAACCTAACAATTTTAACACATTAACATTTTTGTTATCCCCATTATTTCGGAGCGAATAGCACCAAATAAAAAGCTGGTGTATGAGGGGACAGGAGATTTCAAAAATGTGTAGCTCAGGTACGTGACACTCTAGAGCACTGGAACCTGGAACGATATTGACAGGTGGTGAGATGCTCCGAGTAACCCGAACGAGGCACTGGAATGGAAGCTTGGATTCCATGCTCCCTATCGAAAATGCCGTGGTACTTGTTTGTGTTCTGTGGTGCAAAAATAATATTATAAAAATATGGGGTTATGATTACTGTTTTCAACTGAGTTTTTAGGAAAAGCAATACTCTCAGGATGTAAATTAATCGTCGTTATGTTAAAAAACTCAAAAATCGCTTACATCCTGACAATAATATTCTTTATAAGTTTTCTTGCTATTATTTATCAGAACCAATTAACAAGACTTTATGACAGACTCCTTAAACTAGGTAATAAAATGTTTTCTTTGATATTTCTTGTTAGTTCTACATACTTCGACTTTCTAGAAGAATTTCAAGAAAGACACGCATTGACACAAACAGAATTGTATAGCGAAGGAACAGATAATCTAGTGGTTTTGTACAATCGAGTTCCCAAAACAGGCTCGACAAGTTTTGTAGGAATTGCTTATGATTTGTGCAAGCAGAATAACTTTCGTGTGCTGCATGTAAACATAACTGCTAATAGTAATCTGCTCACCTTAGAGAATCAAGTCAAATTTGTTACAAATGTAACAAAATGGGATGTTATGAGACCAGCCCTATTTCATGGGCATTTTGCCTTCCTAGACTTCTCGAAGTAAGTATTTTCTATAGATTTATATGTCAAACAGTGAAGCATGATGAAGTAGGAAAATTAATTCGAACAATTCATTTGAAAACGGATACATAAATAAGGTACAATATGGTCTTCTCCCATTTTTACCTCAGACACAAAACAGAGTGGTGTTAAATATTATAAGTTTAATGTGATGTGTATGTGTTTATTGCATTATAGAGGTCTGTGAAGTTAGCCCAGAAAAATCTGCTTGTTAAAAAACGATGTGTCATACGATTTACCCTCTTTTTTTCCACCAAAAATTTCTGTTTCTCCATCATTGGTTTAAAAAAAATTATAATAAATACTTATAACTTCTGGGCCAAGTTCATGTAGCCCAGATTATTTAGAATGATCAATACACATCGTATCTTCATCGTTTTTCCACAAAAAATTGGTGCTGTTGCATCTTGTAGAACTTCCGACTTCACTGTTTTTTCCCTTGAAACTTTTAGAGGGTAGTCTGATAGATTATTTAGAAACAAAAAAAGTGTGGATGTAGCACGCTGTTCATGAAAAATTTTTCCCAAAACATTGTAGTCTTAGCTATTCTTTCCATCATTATCTCCACTGCCATCTATCTGCTACATGATGTAGACGTCTGTGCATATGTCATAAATGAGACGCTTGCCTGCGGTGTTGCCGGATGGGAATTCGCATTTAGGGAAAAATATGAAAAGTGGAAAATTTATATACATGTGTATTATTAATTAATGAATCACAAAAACGAAAACCTGAAACAAACAACAGTAGCAAAATAAAAGGCGATTCCTAATAAGTATAAATCAGTAGTAAGCTAAAAAATGATAAATTATAAATAATTATATAAAAACAAAAAATAAAAACAGTAGTGAAACAAAAACTAATTCCAAGTAATTATAAAAATCAAAAAATAAGATCAGCAGCAAAATAAAAAGCAATTCTAAGTGATTATAAAAAACAAAAATAAGAACAGTATTAAACCAAAAAAAAACAATTTTATGTTGAATAAAAAGCAATTCTAAGTGACAACACAAAAAAAGGTAAAAACAGTAGTAAAACGAAGAACAATTTCATTCCATCCAAATTGCTTTTTATTTTACTGTTTGTTATTTTTTGTTTTTTTATAATTAAATGAAACTGTTTTTTTTGTTTTACTACTGTTGTAATTTTTGTTTTTTATAATCAGTTAGAATTGCCACATATCCACAGACGTCAGTGTCATATGGTGGGGGAAATAACTGCTAAAAAATAGTGTTTTGGGAAAAAAATCATGAAAAGCGTGCTTCATCCACACTTTTTATGATGTAAAATAATTTATCAGATTACCCTCTATAAGTTTCAAGTGAAAAAACAGTGAAATCCGAAGTTCTACAAGTCGCAACAGTACCAATTCAGCAATCTACATACGACCTTGATTCGTTACAATTTCTTCTATTACCTAAGCTCAAATTTTTCTGGGCTAACTTTACGGATCTGCATTATAGCTATCAAATAAATAAACCAATTTCAATTTAACATTTTTGTTGTTTTATGGGAAATCTATTCGGTCATTTGGAGTAGGTTTTGTAATATTTATTTTACTTTATAATATCATTCTAGATTAACATGTTAGGGAACAATATGACTCATAGACTTTATTATAATTATATATTATATATTTTTAACCAAATCTATAAAAATACTCCAATTACTAAAACTCCTTCAGATTCAGATAGTAATGAGAAGAATTAAACTTTATATCAAACAAGTGTAGCGAATATCTGTAAATAATGACTTATTTAAATGTTTTAATTGAGTGGTAACTAAATGTATTTCAGGTTTGGACTTCCTAAGCCCTTGTTCATAAATCTGATAAGAAGGCCACTAGATAGATTTGTTTCTTATTATTATTTTGTGCGATATGGTGACAACTTCAGACCTTATCTGGTCAGGAAAAAGCATGGCAATACAATGGTAATATGTTTTATTAATAAAATTGAACAAGTGTATGCGAATTTGTCATTTCAGACATTCGATGAGTGTGTAAACAAAAGACTGGCAGAATGTGATCCAAGCCACATGTGGTTGCAGATACCTTATTTCTGTGGCCATTCTGCTAATTGTTGGTGAGTTAAATTTGGTTGATTATGATATTAAATCATTGACATTATGATATTAAAGCATCTTAATGGAAAATGTATTGGGTACAACTCATGAAAGTATGCTTAACAATGAGCATGCCTGTTTATTTCATTAAGCTTGCTTAACACACTAATTTTAGGGCTGATGGATAAACAAAAAATACACTTGACATCTTATTGTTTGTTTTTCGCAGAAATTCAATGCTAAGAGCAAAATATGCCTCATGTCCAGTGGCTCAACCTTAAGTACCTACAGACATATTCAGAAATGCTCAAAATATGTGATTTTCAATCTTTTGGTGTAGGAATATATCTAGTGATATATTCTGTGTGTCCGAGTGCTGGCTGAAATTTGATGGCAACCAGTCAGTCTTGTTGGATAGCTATCAACCTGTGAATTTTTCATTTCATACAGAGTTTCATGGAGGTGTCGCTTCCATATTTGCCAAAGTCGATGCTAAATGTGAACCATCAAAAATAGGCATTGTGTAAAGTGAAAAGCATTTCAAGTATTATGCTTCTAAGTTTATGTGAACAATATTACATGTTTTGATTTGTACCTACGGATCTCCTATTGGGGACTTAGATACTCTTTTGTCATGCTTAGATATGGTATTAATTACAGTCTATGCTCCCAACAGGTATTTGATAGTTTGTGGTGACTTCAATGTTGACTTTACATCAGTTACTGATGAAGTGTTTTCCTTCTACAGACCATGACCAGCTACAGGCTGTTACAGCATATTACATGTATTGAGAGACTGAGCCCAAATGGTAGCACCCATTTACATATTTTCAATTTTTAGCAATATACCTACCAATTATGTTCATCACTAATGTAATCTTATAAAATAGTGCCCAAACGAACTTAGTCATCGCAGTCTGTACGGCTGAATTATAACAAAGTGTTGTAAGCAGATTGTTTCACAATCTCAACACCATATGGTCGAAGGAGCGGTCATACCAACCAGCTTTGGATGTACAAAGTTCGACAGAGTTGGGAACGGGGGCAGAAGCCTGGCGGGTACACCTGGCAGGCTCAACGCGCAACGGTATTATGGACGAGAGCTCTGAGGAGCAAGGCCCGTTGACATAGCGGTAAAAGCGAGCAAGATCGACAGCACTCGGGCGTTAGAGGAACGTGCACTGGTAGTTGGCAGCAGAGTCCTCGGAAAGCACTTCCGCCTGAGCCTTGTAATCGGTCACAATCGTGCTTTGCGAAGTTCAGTTCGATCTGCTTGGCCAGTCTCCAGAAAGACAGACTGCCATTGCGCTGCGATGTTACTGAGTCTAACTTTTGCATCATGCTGGTCTTTGGCATTGCGAACAACCTTCGTTCTATGTGTTGCTACAGTGAAGATTCGAATTAAATGAGGCTCTCCAAAATCATCTCGGATTTAACAAAAGCTCACAAGCAACATAATGATTTCACGACAACATTGGAAGAGATTTTAGACCTATGTCGCCAATATACGATTCATTGATATTTAAGTATGACTACTGCACTTCAAGTTCCACAACTTTTCATTCAACACAATAACAAGGTGAATAATCCCCCATGTTTATCTGGTCAACCAAACCCGACATATTTAAATTTCTCTTTATTGCATGCCAGTTTGATCCCAACAGTGACCTTCTTCAAGTACAATTCACACTTTTTTTGACCACCGTTGAGACCGAAGCATCATATAATAATGGATTTTAAACATATTATGTGGTTTGATAGCCCAGATAAACATGGGGAATTATCAACAGGAAAACCACAGGTTGTTTCGGATGTTACATTAACTTGGTGAATGTTAAAAGTCAACTTTAAAATAATTTCAAATATCTAAATTTGCCATCATTAATCATTTTTACAGGAAACCCGGTAACAAATGGGCTCTTCAAGAAGCAAAAAAGAACCTAGTCACAAATTATTTCCTAGTTGGAGTAACAGAAGAACTTGAGGACTTTATTGTGATTCTTGAACGTTCTCTCCCTAGAATGTTCAAAGGAGCCACTGAACATTTTTTGAACAGCAATCGCTCTCATTTGAGGAAAACCGTCCAAAAAGAGGTACCCTCTGAGGAGACTATGCAGAAGATCAAGAAAAGTGTTGTTTGGCAGATGGAAAATGAACTATACGAATTCGCGTTAGAGCAGTTTCATTTTACGAAAAAGCAGTTTTTGAAGAATAAAAATCAAAATGTTATGTATGAAAAAATTAGGCCGAAAACATAGCTACGTAGACACGTGTCAGGAGAAACAACCTATACCTAATAATTTGGAATGGTAAACTATTTGTATGACTCGTATTGGTATGTTTAATGCCCTAAATGTTGTTCTTGTTGTGTTGGAATTTTTGACTTGCTTCAAAAGAACCGTCAAGGGGTATGGGAAAAGTGAATTATAACAAATATCGTTTCTTGTTCAGCATTATTAGGGAATGCAACAAAAATATCTAGTATTATTTAAGATCTAACCAATAATAAATTGCAAAATTTGTTTGCTTTTAAGTTCTTGCTTTATTAACATGAATTTTAATTGTTTAGTCACACATTCACTGACCAATTTTTCAGCTAATGACCTTTGCTATATTGTACTTATTATAAAATTATTTTGCCCTCCATAATAACTATAAGTAGGTAAACATGGTAACACTGACTGACTATTACTTTGTACTGTATTTGTTATATTTATGTAAATATTTATGAAAGTATTAATTTGATCTTTTAAAATAAAGCGTGTATAAATACAGTATAGTGTTTTTAACATATTTTTTGCACCAGAAGCAGCAGCTTTACCACATATATAGTTAAGCAAGGTGACTAAGAATGGTCAGAAGTCTCGCGAGTCCGCCCAGCAGACCTAAAACATGGTTATAGAATTAAGTGAAACAAAGACATCGTTATTTATAAATAGATTCTGTGTATTTACAACGTTAGGTTATACATAGTTAATATAATAATACAATATTTATATACAGTATTCATTAGTTTACAGCGTGTTAAATTTGTTTATAGCAGAATTTCATCAAATTATAAAAAGAATACTATCAACTAATAATATATTCATCAGTTTTTACATAAAAATTATAATGTAAAAATAAAAAATGTATAAATAATAAATTTTCTAAACAACAGTATTGGGACTATGTCACCACAGCACATCACTATATAATAATAATGATAATTGTACACAAATACAAAAATTTATTACGTCGCGGAGAGCTCAGTTAAGAATTTCAAGATTGTCAAACGTTACGCATTTATTCTCAAGAATTACTGCCAAAAGGCATTTAGTCGGTAACACGATTAGGAACGGTTTTTGTAACAGTTGTATTACTGTGAACAGACTGCAAAGAGAACGAAAAACGTCAAGATGAACATTTTATTTCAATGCATCCACTCGTTTCACGAGTAGTACCTAACGTATATTGAAACAAACAAAGCAACATCAGCACAACGTAGGCTTAATATGCAAAGCACACAAGTCCCATACCACTGATTTTAGAGGAGATGGAAAAAACTATCCCATGTCTGAAGTGTTTATATTTTATATCTATGATGATCAAATCAAATAAGTCCGAACGATAAAATCGCATAACTCCGTAGTTTCCGTTTATAAGACAATTAGTCGCTATCCAACATCTAATTTAATATAATCCTGATTCAACATGGTACTGTTACCTTATCCTACTTAATCAGAGTTTTACTCCATGCTAAACATGCACAGGTATCAAATACTACCGCCAACAACAGACATGCACAGACTTCATTAAGGCATACCAAAACACTCAACTTTTAAACTTGTATGGACTTGTGTGATATTACTGTCGGTCAGAGCAAGGGCGAGTGAGTGCTATGTGGAATTCTTGACACCGAATATGTCGCTTACGCATTTTTTGCGAGTTATGAGGAATTCTTGGGACATGCGCGTCACATAGAATCAACTAAAAATTCCAATATCTCATTTTCTTCAAAACTGGACTTATGTGATTTGCATATTAAGCTGACGTAAACAAAAAATAGGCACCGATGATGGCTATTTTTTACTTTGACCCCTACATCATTCAAGAGCACTTCTCCAAATTTTCACAGTAATACAAAAACAGGTACATATATCAAAATCAGTATAACATCTACTTAATATGTACCGATATGGTTGGACGCACCAATAAACAGTTGAGTGTATAAATGCAATTTCCATAATTGATTCCTACATCATACTACGATCAATAGTCCAAGAGAAAAGACTGCTTTTGACCTACCAAATTACTGCAAACAAAACTAAATATACTATAGTGAAAGTAAAATGCACAGCTGGCAAGCTGTTTCAAGGAAAACTTATAAACGCAGTAAGTGCTGCATTCTGATGAAAGTGAACAATATGAATGTATTTAAGCGAGACAGACCAGATCCCTCTAGCTTACAGTATTTTTTATAATATGAAAGGATATCAAAAGCAGTCATGTTTCGAGGACTGAAAATACTGCAACGATACAAAACAATTGAACATTCCACGAAAATATGTAGCATAATTCACAAACATCAATGAAATCATGAAGCAAGAATATCATACCAATGCCTATATAGGTGAAACCAAAACAATCTAATGAGAATTAGGCAAATTTTGTTTCGATCTCACGAAATAGCGCTGACTGCCCGTACACATGGGTGACAAGTTATCTCACCGCAAAAAAGCCAGTTAAACTCACCACAACTTGCTGTTGACACGGGCCGCGTTTGACGCGCGTCGACAATGCTGAACGCCCGTTCGATCGAACGCTTTCCTATATACATCGCTAAACGTAGTGTCGTGTAGTGCTAAACGCTCGTTTTTTGCGGTGCGACAACTTGTCCTACGAGCGGTGAAAGTTGAACTTACCGTTTTGATATCAAATTACGAAAAATCTATGCACACGTTTAGGCCCAAAAATTTCATGAGTATTTTCAAATATCAAAACGCCAGAAAACGATATTAAAATCACAGCTAAGTCATTAAATATTATAGCATCCCTTCACCAACAAGGCACACACATACACAGTAGCACAACCCTGCTACTGACAGTGCGTGGTGCGTGCGTGAAGCGTCGGTTTGAAATACCAGTTGGACCTTAGTGCATGATCAAGCCATGGACACCCTGGTTCTATTGGCAAGAGGCAACTCTACTTAGGCGCCACCATGCGGATAGCATTTGAACTAGAGGGAAGTAAGTCAATTCAATCAACGGTTGATTTCAAACATTTACACGCGTTTCTTATGGAGCCTTCAATATATAGTAAAAGATTCGGGAAATATTTCTATACTCCAGAATTATCCATCCACCAACGGGGTCAGCACTAAAAAAGGGGTCGAGAGTAATAAAAATAAAATTGGTTTCGCCATCATTATTTCACTTTGAACCTTTAGTGACTGTAAATCCAGCAAATCTTGTGAATTTGAAGGATAGTATGTGGAAAAAATGTTCTACATGACCCATTTTATTAAATAGTCATTAAGGTTAATTGTTTATAACCCTTTAAAATATGTGGAGGTCTATGAAAAATGTAACCCGTAGAGGTTATAAAAAACGAAATTTGAAAAAAAAGTTTGTATAAGATTTCCTTACTGTTCTGCTCAAAGTGTGGTTACACTTTTATAGGACTTTACCGTGTATGTATTTAGTAATAAACAGTATTAATATCATTTTCATAAGTAAATGCTTACAGAACATTTTGCGTCTCCAATTACTGTTTGTCGCGTAGGCTGAAAATATGTTTTTGATGATCATTGTAAAAATTATGAAAAATTATAAATCCGCGTTGTGTGTGAAGCTGAATATACAAAATTCAAATAACCCCTTTCTGTCCGCTTTTTTTATTTGAGCAGCGCCAACTTAAATCGTGCCTCTCGCCAATACTGAATGTAGTATGAATGCACCGCTATGTGTAACAGCATAAGAGTTAATTATGCGGAGCATTCGACAATGTTCTTAGCGTGTTTCCAGCCCCACGGTCAAAGAAATAAAAATTGTAATATAATTTCCACAGAGTGCGCTGCTGTGTGTAATATATGCTGTGGCAATGATGCTATTAAATTTTGTCGCGGGAAAGATGCGACACTGGCTGTCCGATAAATTCAACATTCCCAATTAATTCTTTATAATCAAGCGAAAGTATTCAAGTCGTACAAGAATTAACATCTATGTTTAGAATATTCACTAACAATTATTGCTCAGTAATGACAACATAAAAATTCTTACCGCACTCTTACGTTTTTCAACAAGACACAATACATCGACGAGACAAATAAGGGATACAATGAATAATATGCAACAGTTCTATGATTATGTCGGAAAATGTGTTTAATTTTCACATATAAGTCAAAATGAAAAACAGTAGTAGTCCTACAACTCTAGAAAAACATGTTTTTTATTTAGATATTTTCGTGGGACACTGGAGCTTAGAAAATGTGGAATCAAAAATTGTTTACATACAATCGGACCAGTTCTTACCCTGTCATTTCGAATTATTTAAGACTTAACAGATGCCAACGTTATGCATTATCATTTTTACGCAAGAGATATGACAGAGGTAGGTATTTTAACCAAAATCTAACTTTTGTGCTGGAAAAGTGAAGTTATAGCTGGAGATGGACTCAAAAATGTTGATCTTTCTAGTCAATATATTGATATTTCTTAGCCAAAACTGGATTTTCGCAAGAAAAAATTCAAAAAGTTGAAAAGAAGGCCACACAGAAGATGCAAATTTCATTGATTGTTATTGTAGAGAAGGGCTTATCAACATTAACTCTAAAAATATTGATACTGCTCAGTCTTTGGTGCAATTCTCTAACTTCAGAATCTTGGAAAGAGCAGAATAAAAAAAATTGCAGAAAGACGCCATTTTTTATTAGTTTCGAAATTTAAAGAATTGCAGCTTCCGATACAGAGAGTTTCGCATAGTCCAACGCATGAACATGGTACAGTGGTAATTGCCATAAATGCTGAACAAAAGTAATGATTTTTGTCAACACACATTGTACAGTGATGTCCCTGCCCCACTACTCTTGACTTAAAGCACACATATACAAAAAGTAACAAAATATGCAATGTGTGCGTATAAAAATATCTATAATATGTATATTCTTTTACAATCACAAAGCCTGTTTAAAACAGTCGGTCAGTATGCTATAAAATTTTGAAGGGTCTTTGGACCGATAATTTTAGCGTTCATTGTTCCAGATGGACTAGTGATTAAATAAAATAGCTTAATATGTGAAATTTAAACAGAATACCATATCAGTTATGGTCATATTGTCCAATTATGTTTACAACCTTTTCACTTTTTCAAACACTGTCGACCAATTCGTAGTATTTTAATGATGTGCTCGAATTTTGAAAGGACTACACGAAGGTGTGTTTTCAACAGTCCTTCCAAACCAAGTCTCAGAATATTATTTAAAATTCTTACCGGTAGGTAACAAAATATACCTACATGGAAAAAATCCTTTCTAGTAGTTTATCAAAAAGAGTATCATGATTTGATATGTACTCGGATGGCTTTTTCAGTTTTAAATAGAATTTAGCTTCAGTCCGTAGTTTCAGCCATCGCAAAAATGTAAAAAACCGTATAAAAGTGTGTTCTCTTCAGCATCAAACGTAAAGGCCCCTATGATTTATTTGGTACGTATTATACAGGGTGTTTCAGATAAAAAAAAACGTCGAGAACATAAATAAGGTGAGAAGCTTACACCTTTGAACCAAATTACTAGAAATATTCAATTCTTAAGATCTTAAATAATGAAGTAACTCTGAATTCTCCAACAATTCACACAGTCAAATTTCGTCAGATTTAAATATGTTATTAAAAAATATCCAAGTCTCATCACATCTGGTGAATGGCTAACAAAATATGTTCAACCTGTTTCGTTGACATCAACATCTGAACCATCCTGTATATCATAGTAGTGGCTGAAGAATATTCGTGTGAAATACTGTGTAACTTCGAATAAGCATAATAAAATACAGTCTAAAATGTATGTAACATACATACAAATACTTGATATATTCAGTTAACAATTCACACTGAGCGAGTTAAGTTGCACGCCGAATGATGCCAAACGACGTGAAGGGAACCGCTGCGACATTTGTTATTTGCACATTTCAAAGCTGACTCGTCGCTTTGCTTCGCGTCGCTCCACTGGAACAGTTTCGCTTATCTTCATGTCGTTTTTCTTCAATGGGTGTGCATCTTTACATGGTATCAATGGCCGCCTTCTTTAGAACACATCATAACTCGAGACTCGAGAGATCGCTGCGTCTGACATTGACATTACTAAGTTTTCACCCACACTTCACAATGGTGTTTGGTGCTGTGATCTGTTTCAATAAACCGTGTAGGGATGTAGAGTAGACGTAGTAGTGCCAATGTCAGCGATCGCTCGAGCAGCGCTATGTTCTTTTAACGCAACCATCATTTTGGCATTATATAAAAACCATGATCTGCCCTGCGAAATAATGCAAAGTAAAGCAGTGCGGGCTGATAACAGCGATGGCGTCAGACATTGTGCGTGAAATGTAGATCTTGGGATGTTCCTTGAACATCTACGTGACATATACCCGTATGATTATTTCATAATTTTTATTGTAATCAATATGTATTAGGATTTTTATATCAAAGCAGCTTCGCATGCAAAAACCTATATACCAGGGCACCGCTGCTGCTAGGAGGAGCTTAAAGAAACTTTGTTAATCCGATTTTTGAACTGCATAAGGTTAGTAGAACTGGAAACCTCCTCAGGTAGACGGTTGTACAATCTCGATACCCTAGGGACAAAGAAGCGGTCATACCAGTCAGTTTTGGATGGGAGGCTGGTCAGGCGGGTCTGCCTGGCAGGCACATCGCGCGGCGACATCATGGAGGAGAGCTCTGAAAAGCAAAGCCCGTAAGCTTAGCGGTAGAAGAGAGCTAGATCGCCGACGGCCCGTTGGCGCGTGCCTCGACTCTGTCAGGTATAGAAGAGACATCAATCAGTCAGACAGCCGTCCCCTGATCAGCATCGAGCATGGGTAATGTAGTCGGGGCGGCAGCACCCCAACCAATGTGAGCAGTACTCGAGAGTAGATCTTGTCTGGACCTTTTACATGTGAAAAAAAGTACTTCTTATCCCTAAACAAATAGTCTAGCTTTTTCCCAGCAGCTGTCGCTCTTGACGCGATGTGTTCATGCCAAATCAAATTCTCGGTGGATCTAAACTCCGACCAGCCGTAATAAACAGCTTTTTAGTAGAACTCGGCCATCGATCGGTACCGGATGAGCGCTAGGACGTTTCTTGTTAGTCAAGGTACAGTACTGTGTTTTGGAAGCATTAAAGTGTACCAGAGTGTTACATCGCCAAGCAGATAGTTTGGTATTGAGGTATTTTAGTAATGAACATGATGACAGTCTCAAAAACACCTTCAAGCTGTCTCTTTGTCAAAAACACTGTAAAGTAAACGGTATACAAACGGCTAATGCCGATCGAAGCACTGTCAGTGGGTGGTATTAAATACCTCAATTATAATTCACTTATCAGAAGTATCTGACAACGAAAGTTTCTCAGACGATGCCGACGCACATATTGATCTCTCATCTCAGACTCCTCACTATTCCACCATTTGCATTTTTTCGCTGGACACATAATACGGTCCTCACTACATATTTCGCAATATAACCCTATATTCGTTTAAGACTTGTATGTTAAAAGTGTAACAGCCAAGTACAGTCGAGCTGTCGTGGTTCTAAAATGATCTAGCCCCCTCATGTTTTTGTTATTGCAAATTATCAGTACTTAAAAATGATACATCTGATTATCGCCCAGTATGAATTGCATAGTTTTATTTGATAACAAATTATCAAAGTTCAAATTTCACACAAATATCTCCTGATAAGACGACCATACATTAAAAAACTATTTACTAACCAAATCAACATATCCGCATATGTTATTCCTAGCCATAACAATATATTACTTTTTTGAGTCACTCAGTTTTTTAACCAATGGCATACATAACAGCTTATGTGATGTAAAAAAAATGTATTGCTTATTGTAACAATTCATATACGGACCTTAATATTTTGCTTCAGATTACAAAGATGAAAGTTTCTTACAAAATGGCAATGTTCGTCGTTAGTAATTAATCTTTGAAGGATTTAGTCACTATTGAGTTGATACTTTACTATGTGACAACAGTTTCTGTAAACAAGATTTTCAAGCTGACTTCCCATTCAAGTTATTTTTTCTTCAAAGTTAAATCAATAGAATTACATGGAATTATCAAACATACTTATGTAATTTATTTATTTAATATGTCATAAATGACATGAAACATATTGGAAGGTTACGTTTCATGAAAACATGCGTCCATTTAATCATATATGAGCAAGACCATCAATACAATTTAAAATCGCATTCTTATTGTCATTCAATAATACCTCAGCTAGCAGTACTTGCAGTGCATGGTACATGGTATGAAATTATCATGATCTGAACCCATGCTAGCATGTGAGCGCTTTCTTTAGTTTAAGCAATAGTCATTATATAAGGAATTGAAAAAGATGACAGTGCCATAGCTACAAATGAAATTATATTTTTTCTACAGCTTACGGCATTACTCATTTTTCAATACAATGGTTAATTGTAATAATACAGAACAAAAACTGTCAAACAATGGCTGTAGAACTTACAGTTTAAATTTCATAAAAATATAAGCTCTATGGTCCCTTATTAATAATAGTATGAGTATACTTTACAAACTTTTGAATTTCTTCTGATATAAAAGTATAAAAAATATTTCTATATCATTTCAATATGGCCGTACAGTGCGAAATACGTTTGAGCGCAAAATTTTGCATAATACTATAGCTTTAACTTTATGGCTTTACATGAACATGAGAACTTCAACCCTATTTCTAAATTACATCAATAGATGAAAAAGTACGTTTTCAAAAATTATTTGCTTGTCCAATATAAAAGTGTTAGTCTGGTGACTAGCTCAAGAATAAAATTACCATCAGTCATATTTTTGTGCAAAATCAAATAACACGAATTACAGAAATTAGTACAAATATACTATTCATAATATATTAAAATATATATTATATTCCGCATGTTCTGAAGTAAATACAGTTTTGGCAAACATTCATGCTCCAAGTTACATAGCTACAAGATGTAGTTCTCACCGTGAAGCTTTGATATTATATTATAACATATTTCTCACCTTTACTGCAGTAGGATGTCTCGAAAAAAATGCGATTCGAGACTTTCCCTGTTGTGCAATTTTAGGATATCGATGATTTTATCGATTTCCAATTGCCCCCTTCTTGAGAAACAGAGTTGCTCTTTGTGAACGGAATTGAAGAAAATATCATCATACCATCAACTGCCGTTTCAACTGCTCCAAATTAAGTACCTGCTCGTTGAGTCTCAATTTTTCATATAATTAGTTCTGGCAAGAGAGGTAGTGAAAAAAATGCTACCAGGACAATTTTTATGGTATGGATATGTATACCATCCAAACCCTATCCAAACCCCTTTTACTATGTGTTATAACAAACAGTCGACCGCCGCTTGTATTCGCTTGTCGTTACCAGGCCATTTATGGCTTGCTGGCCAATAGGAGCGAGGTGTAAATCGGATTTGAATACAGTATAGACTACTGAGACAATGTAACCTATAACATTCTAATTCCGTTTGACTCATTCTTGCAGTGAATAATAGTTTCAACTTGGAGCACGACTGACAGCAATTCTTTGGCAACAACCCTGGATCGCCGCAACACTTTACTCAAAAGCCATTGGTTAAAAAACCGAACAACCGTACGTTTACTCGGTCACGTCAACCAATAAAAAAACAACAAGCGTCCCTTGATCGCAGCAACAACAATGATCACCGGAAGGCGCAGGTCTCGGTCCTGCTACGTACCTAAAATTTTAATATAAGAGATTACCGTTTAGTAAGAAAAGCTTCCACAATTCTCGGCCTTCATTCAAAATAGACCATTAGACAGAAGCTTAGTTAAGAATCATATAAAATACTTTATTCATAGTCGCCGTTTTGAATGTTTGAAGCAATATCACATTTGCTAGACCTATCGGTAGGCAAATAATTTAGAGTCGGAAGCATTTTTGTAACATACATTTCAGTTGCTGAACAATAAAGTGAAAATGGTGAATTCGTTGGAAGTAATACTTCTTTTTTATACCGAAGCAGCCGCGCAGGCAGAAGCCTAAATGCCGGGACACCGCGGCTGCCATAAAGGATCCCAAAGAAATTTTGTTGATCCAATTTTTCAACTGCCTAAGGTTAGTAGACTGAGAAAAGCTTCCTCTTGTAGATTGTTCCTCAATCTCGACACCCTCGGGACAAAGGAGCGGTCGTACCGGCCAGTTCCGGACGTACGAAGTTCGACACGATTAGGATGGGAGGCCAAAGTCAGGCGGGTCTGTCTGGCAGGCACATCGCGCGGGGGCATCATGGAAGAGAGCTTTGAGGAGCACAGCCCGTTCGTGTAGCGGTAGAAAAGCGCTAGATCGCCGACGGTCCGCCGGTGCGAAAGGTTTCTGAGACTGTCTGTTAGAGAAGAGTTATCGATCAGTCAGACAGCCCTCCTCTGGACAGTATGGAGCATAAATAGTGTAGTTGGGGCGGCAGCACCCCAAACGTGTGAGCAATACTCGAGGTTGGGCCTTATCTGGGCCTTGTATAGAATGAGAAGGTCATGCGGAGAAAAGTACTTTTTAGCCCTAAAGAAATAGCCCAGCTTTTTCCCAGCAGCTGTCGCTATTGACGAGATGTGTTCATGCCAGATCAAGTCCTCGGTGATCTGAACTGCGACCAGCCGCAATGAACGACTCTTTGGCAGAACTCGGACATCCATCGAAACAGGATGTTCGTCAATGTACAGTACTGTGTTTTGGAAGCATTAAACTGTACAAGATTGTTGCGTCCCCAAGCAGTGGAAACCTCCAGGTCTCTCGTCAGCGAGGAAGTCGTCGCCAGTCTTTTTTTTTCCAGCTCAGCGGCAGAGATCGGCTTGTCACTCTGAATTCCTGCATTTAGAGTACTGTCATCAGCGAAGCTGTGGATTGGGTTGATCGTGCAGGAAAGGAGATCGTAGATATGTAACAGCAACAGTGTCGGAGCCAAGATCGATCCCTGGGGAACACCCGCGTTGACATTGTGGGATGAAGAGAAGAATCGGCCAGAGAGAAAGTCAGCCACCTGCAAAGTTTTTCTGAGAGGCCATAGGATGGAAGTTTGCATAAGAGGGCAGCGTGCCACAGCTGATTGAACGCTTTCGCGATATCAAGAGCAACGACATGGGCTTCACCATGAGACTGTACTAGTTTACTCCACAATTGCGTGACGAAAGCTAGGAGGACCCCTGTGGATTGCTGGTGCCGGAAACCATACTGCCTGTCGCTAATCAAGCCGTGACGTTCGAGGTAGTCCAGAAGCTCGCGATTTATGCACCTCTCCATCACCTTACTTATAACAGAAAGCAGAGCTATAGGCCTGTAGTTGTAAGGGTCGGTCTTAGATCCTTTTTTTGGGATGGACTGGACATGAGCAAATTTCCAGTTTTCTGGGAAGGTGCCGGATTTTCAGTACAATTGCAGGAATCAGGTCCGGACCAGACGCTTTGTTGATGTCGAGCGACAAGAGCCCGTCTTACGTCGTTATGCCTGAATGTTATTTCCCGCTTAGTGTAGGGAACCCTTTGAATCGACGGCACTTGGGCGTTGGGGGGGACCGTCCATGGTCGAGGTGGCAGCAAAGATCTTGGCAAGCACTTCCGCCTTGGCCTTTGAGTCTGTTACAATCGTTCCATCCTGACACGTAAGTGTTGGAAGGCTTCTGTGCGAGAAGTTCTTTTCAATCTGGCCAGCGTCCAAAAAGACCGACCGCCATTGCGCTGCGCAAGCTGTCGGTCTGTCGTAAGCTACCCATGTAAGAACGTTGGGCTTATGAGCACATATTTATCCTACATCTTAGTGAGACCTACAACCAATAATGCTGACATAAGGTTACTATTATGTCAAGGACAAAAAATGTTTATGAGTTTAGAAAATCGATCCTGTGGCGACGTCGGGAAAAAATCGGAGAAAACATTTTGGATTGAATATGTGGTGAGGTTGTAAATGCTGTATCGTTGGTAACAGTGAAAGATGTTCTATTATCAAGAAGCTTTCAATCGATTATACAAATTGAAACGAAATACGTTCAGATCACTCCAATTGCGCTACACGTCTCGAGATCTGATCCCCATCTTGGTGGCAAAGGTATACGTCCTCGACCTTCTCTTTGCCTCGACGCAAGCCATAGGCCACGGGATGGCAATAATTTCGATGGCGGAACATTTTATTTTTGTATCAAGTAAATTTAACATAACTCTCCGCGTCCTAAATAATGTCAACCGAAGGTACATTTCTGGTATAATATCAGTATCTGATTCCAGCAATATTACGCAAGGGAAAAGATATAATATTCACACACATATAGTCCATGCATTTGCCAGGACTATATTAAACATATAGTTTGAGATGTATAGAGTACAAAAATAATAAACGACTTTATTGTACAACAACTGGTATACAAATAGTAGTTAAGTGACCATACCTATTTGGGTTTTAAATTCATCAGAGTATTTCAATTAAACAGTGTGTCAAGTAGGTCGGCTCTATTTCTCACATAAAATTAACTGTTTTGATCAACGTCATCTAATTGATGACAGAATTGCATGGGAAATACCCAAACTACTTGACGCCAAATTGTATTTCAAAAACAAGGATTTTGAGGATTTTTTTATGATTTGTGATAGTGTTTAGCAAAATATGACATCATTTTGAACACATAAGCAACTATAGATTGATCTAACAATCTCTATCATTATTTACCTGCGGGTGAGTGATTGGCTTGTACGTGGTTCTGTGGCCCGTTGACTTGTTGCTGTTGTCCCGTTGTCGTGTTGTACGGATGGTTGGAGTTGCAAAGCACCGTGTATACGTTGTCCATTTTAGCCAACTTTTCGAAGAACGGGATCAGGTCCATCAGCTCGGAGTCGTTCATGTCGTCGAACCACGACGCCACTGGCACCTGCATAAACAATTATATTGACCTCTACGGATAATAATAATAATAATAATGTTTATTGTCACAAAATACAAGTAAATATCAAATATTGTGCACAATAAACATAAAGCACCCAAAAAAGTTTGCACTTGTGTTTGGGTTTGTACAAAATAAAAACTAATAGGACAGTCAGTGTATGAAAAAAAAAAGAAAAAACCCGTTAATACTGTATAATTTGGTGAATTATTATGGTAATGTCAGGAAAAATATCCAGACAATTAGAACTGAAGTAAAAGTATGGATGTTAGTGCAAGTAAAATATTATTGATTTTGATAATGATTTTTCTGATCTACAATTTCGTGGATGGAGTACCTTGGTTGTTGTAAAATCCATTTTTTTAGTTGTTTTTTAAATGATTTATTTGATTTAATTACTTTTAATGACTCTGGTATGAACTTATAGAATTTTGGTCCCAAGAAAAACAGAGATCGTTGTGTAATAGTTTTTGATGTTTGTGGAATACACATTGAATTTTGATTGAATCTTGTTGGGTAGTTATGAATGGTACGATTAAAGTATTTTGAATATTTGAAATAATGTATTAGACCACAATAAAAATAAATTTGTCTGCAATCTAATAGCTGAGCCTCCACATATAGAAAATCACTTGAATAAGTAATCTCCCTATGGAGGATCAATTTTAGAATTAATTTTTGGATTACCTCAACCTTTTTGTAATTATTATTCATAACTCCCCCCCAAGCCAAAATTCCGTAAAGTAATAGAGGATAAACAAGAGCATAATATAGATTATATAGATATTTCTTATCTAGAATATCTCTGAAGTACCTGAATTTTGGAATAATACATCTCAGTCTCTTCACAAGGTACTCTGTATGGGTATCCCACTTTAAGTGTTTGTCCAAAATCACGCCTAAGTATTTTATTCTATCGGCTGCCTGAATCTCTTTGAGACCACTGCTTGTATGAATTTCAAGTTTTTTAAATTGTGGTGAGAGCCTGTCGTTACAAGAAAATGCTATATAGTGTGTTTTGTTGTAATTAATTGTCAAAGTTCTTTCCGAAAAGAAATTTATAAATGTTTTGAAATCATGTTCGATTGTGGTTTTTAGTGTATGCCACTGGTTGCTTTCATAGAGAATAGCTGTATCATCCGCAAAACCGATAACTTTACCTGTACTACTTATTTTGAACAAATCGTTGATAAATAGATTAAATAAAATGGGTCCTAATACTGAGCCTTGAAGTACACCGTATGATATAATATGGGGTTCACTGAGTGTGTTATTAATTTTGACGCATTGTGTTCGATTTGACAAATAATTTTCTATAAGTTTGTATGTTATTCCCCGGAAACCTAAGTTTTCTAAAGTTGTTAAAAGTGATTCATGAGTAATAGAGTCGAATGCCTTTGCCAAGTCAACAAAAACACAAGCAGTTGGTTTGCCAATATCGAGATTCGTGTATATTTTATTTGTTAATTTTACAATAGCATCTTGAGCAGATTTGCCTTCTTGAAAACCATATTGCTCTTCCGCTATTAAGTTATATTTTTTTGCAAATTCGGTGAATCGGTTTTTTAACACTTTTTCAAATATTTTAGAAAAATTTGTTAAGATGGAAATTGGTCGATAGTTGATGGGTTTTTCTCTTTCTCCAGATTTAAATAATGGTTTTACCATAGCGTGTTTTAAACATGAAGGGAATATTCCTTTATTCATACAAGAATTTATCAAATATGATAGTATGCCGCAGATGTTGCAATTTATTCTCTTGAGAGTATACGCTGTTATATTATCTAGACCTGGAGATTTTCTTATTTTCAATTCATTGATTATTGTCTTTATTTCATGCGTATCGGTCGGTTCCAGATATAATGAGTTATATAATCTGGTCTTACTATAATTTAATTTCCCCGCGTTTTTTATGCTTTCTGAAAACCTTTTCCCGATTTTTGAAAAATATTCACAAAATTCATTTGCTATATCTACATCGTTACTCACTAGTTCACCATTTTCTTTTTTAATTGTACTAATTTTGTTGTTTTGTTTTTTGCCTTGTATTTTATTGATAAATTGCCACATTTTGGACGAACAATTTTGTAGATTATCAAACTCGTCTTGGAGATATTTAATTTTAGCCTCTTCAATTATTTTTGTCAGTCTGTTTCGATATGATTTAAATTCATTCAAAAGTTTAACATCATAAGGATATTTTTTGGTTTCATTATACAAGTATAATTCTATTTTTTTGTTGATGGAGGTAATAATCCCTTTTTATATCCATGCTTGTCTTTTTATTTGTGTTCGTGGAATCTTTACTGTTTTGGTGCATTCAGCAATATGGCCTTCAATGCTAGATATAAAAAGGACAAACGCATTTTCAATATTAGGTTCGTTATATATTACAATCCAATTTTCATTCAGTAAGTTGTTATTTAGTTTTTCATAATCAATGTAAATTTTAGTATTATTCACTGTCTTTTCAATTTTGGTTGATGTACTTTCAAGATCGATTTTGAGCAAAGTAGGAAAATGATCAAAAATTTTGTATTTTAGAATTGCTGAATTTTGTCAAGTTCTAAACGTGAATTTATAAACATATGATCTATACAACTCCCATTGTTTCCTTCTACTCTTGTCATTTCGTTAATGGCTGACAGGTAACCATGTTCAGCCATTATATTTAAATAATCTTGAATATTTTGATTGTTATGATCTAATATGTTAATGTTAAGGTCTCCAATGAATAAGTTGATGTCAAATTTTCTACTGCTTTTAATCATGTAATTGACCGTTAAATGTTGTTACAGATATACAGGGTGATTTGTACACACCAATGATCTGTATCCATTTATTATTCTTTTGAAGAATAACTCGTAAAAGTTTTGTTTGAGTTATATTAATAATTTCATACCCACTGTTCAAATTTTGTCTTACGTAAATCAGAACCCCGTCATTTTTATTAAAACTACCATCGTTATAATATAAATCATAATTGGGAATTTCGATCAAACTTGTATCATATACATAGTCATGCCATAAGTTCTGTCCCTCGTTTTCAAACAAGTGTAGACCTGTTAATACTTGTCCGATTGTTTACATTGTGGTGTCAGTTGATTAAGCGCTTTTCGGGTAATTACATATACCTCAGTTTGTATTGATCTCTCGAAGCACAACGATGGAGTGGGGCAAGGCAGAGAACCGTATTGCAGTGATAGCTTTACATAAGTGTAATCACAGTGCTAGTCAGATTTTTGAACTCTTACGCGGCCTTCAAATATCGCGTAAATTTGTGTCTAGGACCATTCAGCGGTACAATGAGACGTCCTCTGTTGATGACAGGCCAAGAAGCGGAAGACCTCGTCAAGTAAGGACTCCAGCAGCCATCAAAGCCGTAAAAGCCAGGATTCAAAGGAATCCACTCCGGAAGCAGAAGATCCTATCCAGGGAAATGAAGATTCCTGTCCGGACGATGTCGCGCATCATTAAACAAGACCTAGGGCTAGGGGCTTACCGGAGACGTACGGGCCAGCGACTTACGGCCACCTTGCGACACATCAGGGCGACAAGATCCAAGAAGCTCTTGGAGAGGTACGCAGCTGGGGGATTCCGAAAGATTTTGTTCACGGATGAGAAAATCTTCACCATAGAAGAAAAATTCAACCGACAAAATGACAAAGTGTATGCAAGGAGTTCACAGGAAGCTTCGGAGATCATTCCGAGAGTTGAGAGAGGCCACCACCCTGCGTCAGTCATGGTTTGGTGGGGGGTGTCCTACGAAGGGGTCACTCAGCTCCATTTCTGTAAACAGGGCGTGAAAACAAAAGCGGCAAACTATCAGAGCGACATACTGGATCCTATCGTCAAGCCTTTAAGTGGTACATTGTTTGCCAACCAACACTGGGTCTACCAGCAGGATTCCGCCCCCGCTCACAAGGCTAAGAGTACGCAGCGCTGGCTGGAAAGCAATGTGCCAGAGTTCATTGCTGCGGAAGATTGGCCCTCAGGGAGTCCGGACCTCAATCCTTTAGACTACAAGTTGTGGGACCTGCTAGAGCAGTTGGCCTGCTCCAAAGCCCACCGTAATATCGAGTCCCTGAAAGCGGATTTGATCCGATCAGCGGCAGCTATTCCTTTGGAAGCTGTGCGTGCAGTGATAGATGAGTGGCCCGCGAGATTGAAGCAGTGTGTGAAGGCCAAGGGGGGACATTTTGAATAAAACTGTTTGATTATGAATTCTAAAAATGTTGTCGAATAAATAATATCTTTCATATAAATATATCTTATCTTGTTTCATTTTTATCATGAGATTATCATGGGACAGAACTTATGGCACGACTACGTACTTTAAATGTTTCAGTTAGCACTATAACATCAAATTTAAAATCTAGTATATCCAACAAGGCTAACTAAGACAATAAGTATAGTGAATAGTTACTAGCAATCAGTTAGACATGTTACCAAAGAGAAGCTTGAAACAACTCCTTATCTGGGACAAAAATCCAAAAGAACCTTTTAATATTGTTTGGGTTGGTTCTAACATGGAGTTTCTCCTGAATCATCGCACACAGAACGCGTTTAGCAGCAACAAAATGATTTCGTACCAAACAATTGGATCCGACGTTATGGATTTATCAACTTCCGGGCCGCATTTCAAAAAAAAGAGACGATGGATTGTCTTCGAACTTCGAGGTATAGTTTTAATGTGCTTCAATTTTCCTATGGTCGTTGTTTTAATATTTTTGTAGATGTGTTTCTGATGGAAATTTGAATAATACAATCAAGTATCTCATAAAAGCCCATGTAAATGTTATAGGGTTTATCTCAAGACCAAAAAGATAATCTTTAAAATGTTCAAGCATCTATAGAATTGTGACCAAACGTAAATCCTACTTTAACCTACAAAAACTGCTCACAGGTAACTGGGTATGTCCAACTAAAATACAAAACTCCAAAATCTTTGACACAGACAGCTAAAAACCTGATTAATTTATTTTTTATTCAGTTAGCTCCAGCAACAACAGTATGGTTTATCGTGAGTTTCTAACAAATATTCGAGGATTTAGCACTTCAAATTACACCCTATGAAACCATTTAGAAACTGCTAGAAATTGTGAAAAATCCCATCATTTCTGGCTGAAATTCAATACAAAATTATTTTCGTGTATTTGAGAAAGTCTCTGAGGGGATGACTATAGCTTTGCATTGTACCTGGAGGTAGTCATTTTTAACCGTTTTGGTAGATCAAGAAGCATCACATGATTTTTCTATAAAATGTTATTAAAAGAATGTTCTTTGCCCTGCATCTTCAATGCGAAGTAACTTTTTGAATACCATCATAGGACAAAATAGTCCAATGAATCTCCTATTGGATTTTTGTCTACGAAAGAAATAAATATCATAGATGAAGATCACGTTAAGTTTTTAGATACGACGCTTGACGGCAAACTCCAATGGAAAAGCCACATTGATGTTCTATCCATAAAACTTTCTCAAAATATTCATGTCCTCCGCAACTTATTGCGAGAAGTGTCGCCAAATGGTATTGGTTACGTCGCACATAGTATATGCAATTATTGTATGGGGTCACTCTGCTGAGGCAGCTAGTATTTGGGCTGCAAAGGAGGGCAGTTGGAATTGATAGCAGGGCTGAAATACAGATGTAATTGCAAGCATGTGATTATTGAATGGAAGCTGCTGACTGCCAAGTCTGTATATCTATGAGTGCATGATGTTTCCCAAGGCAAATGGAGATCAAAACCTTCGAAAATGTTTACGAATAGCATAAATAAGAGAAATTTGAATCTTATATATTAGCGACTGAGAAGGTGTTAAGACGGTGCGGAGTTCTTGGCAATAAACTTTTTCGATAGATTGCCGCTAAATGTATAAGATGGCTACCTTTAAATAATTAATGATATGTATTAGAAATTGTTTAATCCAAAATGCTTTTTACAAAATTGATTATTTTCTAAATACTGATTTTAACCTGTTGTGATTGTTTAAAACTTTCAAGTGTGATGTACCATGTAAGTGGCTGTCATGCTATATGATGAGACTTTTTTCTTCTGTGTTAAAGTGACTGTAAACAGTTTTTTGTATTAACATGAATAAATAACTGAAATGAAAAGAAAAATGCTTTTCCGAGTAAACAGGATCCAGTGAAGCGGAGTATTACCTGCAAAGCAAAGACGTGCAGGAAAGCTTCGCGCTGGAACCTGCACAACTATCCTCCAGATATTTCCCATCTTAAAGTTGACATAGAGGAGATTCAGCAGCATATATATTCAGATGCTCAGACAGAAAAGCAGCTCTGAGGGTAACGGCATCTCCGAGGAGTGTCACCCGTAGTTCAGGAACGCGCTACTTCTCTTCAGAGTTTAGCAAGATCGAAAGAAGTGACCATGCTTTGGGTCGCCGGACACAACCGAGTTCCGGGAATCGAGATAGCTAATTTCCTGGCTAAGTTGTGGACCAGAAGCACCCCCATCGGTCTCGGCGATCACTGTAGACTAAACAGTCACTTATACCTTTTAAGGGTAAAAAAGATTCTATCTGAAAGGGGTGTTCCACTTTCTAGACTATTGGCCAGTATACTCCAGTCTAAGGGCTGAAATATTCGGAGCCATGGGATTTGTGTATCATGAGGTCTAAACATAAATAAACATCTGTTGATACACCTAAGATTGCCCAAAGGTAGCCTACTTGTCAGGCTTTGTCTCCCGACCACTACCACTACTACTATAAGTAACAATATAAATGTTCATATGTAAATCAAAGGAGCAGTTTTTGAGCACCAAGAAATCTATCCTACTCCAGACACCAAAAACAATGAGATCATACTAGTCTCGTCGGACTTAAGATTCATAACCAACATTACTTTCTTACAACTCAAGACTCATTAAATCACCCTAAAATATTAGAAACCATACTTACAGCATTATCCGGATGGAATATATACGAAGCAGGCGAGTTATCAACAATAACGATCTGCTGCAACTCTCTGCCGAGCTTGTTCAAGTCCTTGACGTAATTGCCCCTGTAGAAGACGCAACTCTCCCGGAATAGTCTCGCCCTGAACACGCCCCACTGATCGAGGAGATCCGCAACGGGGTCCGCGTATTTGGCCAATGAGGCCGTGAAAAGGACGCATTCATACAGCTCGCCCATCCGCTTCAGGAATTCGTCCACGTGAGGTCGCTTTAGCACGTACACTTGGTGCACCGTGCCGTCGATTTCTACGGGCACTACGAAGTCGGCGTTCGTTATCGGCTGCAAAAAGAGATTAATGAAAAAATCGTTCGCTTCACCAATAATTCGTGTTGTTCTGTGCGTTTGTGTCCGTTTACACCGTGTGCTATGGACTATGCAAGCTCTTGACTAGCTACGGTGTAACTGTCATGGCTATATCGTTAAACTGACAATTTCATTAAATGACCGAACATTTGATGAAAAAGTCGCATTCCTTGAAATTTATTATCTAGTGGCCAGATCAGGATGTGGCTTGACCATATCAATAATAACAAATCGTTTAACAATATGATCATCTAAATCGCCAAGCATGTCTGATCAAATCGTAAAATAATCACATTAATTACCGATAAAGGCGCTCTGGATAGGGCTGCCAGGCGTGGCGATTTTTCACTAAAGTGGCGATTTGATGCCGTCAAATGGCGACTAAAATGAGCTTGACTACTGGCTACTTTACAAATTGGCGATATCTGGCGATTTTATCATTTCTGACGCCAATTAATTTGTAATCGATTTTTGCTGATATTTGTGTAGATTAATGGAACATGAAACGAGGACCAGCAAGTTCTGTGTACTAAGCCCAGTTTATGGTCAAATTACGTCAAGGAATCGTGTTCCAAGCATATCAACGACATCCCATCCTGACACTTTTTATAAAGTGTTGCTACATGTACGATTATTACCGTTTTTGTACGATAACCAGGAGAAAGAGCCTTCCAAAAGATCACAGAGAAAAGGTAAATACGCAGAAATTTTTTCCGCCGCTCTAAAGATCAAGATCAAAAGAATATTTGCTCCCAGAAGTCCCCCTTCCTCTGTTTGCATCCGCCCCTCTGAATGAACTTATACTTTCGTTTTGATTACACGTGTCTAATAACCCCCCATCCTCACCCCCACTTTTCAATTAATTATTTATTCTTGAAATATTATTATGCCTAACTCCCCTCTTCAGTATCGTCAACAGCAAGGTTGAAAAAAACAAAAATCATGTTTTTTTTGTTTAAAACATTCAAATAAGGCTGAAAAAAACACTGTCAATACATGTTTAAAACAATAAAAAAAATTAAAAAACTATTGCCTATATAATTTAGCAACGTTAATGAAGTTCCTTGAAAGTGTTCTTACTATTTTTGATCCAGCTCTATCAGAGCATCTCTAATTTAAAAGCAGACGTCGGGAAACTACCGTGCGGACGTCGGGGAGGTACCGTTTGCCTTTGGGTAATGTTTCGCGTTGGGATCTCCAGCAGTCAAATGTGCGAAGTCGTAGCGTGCTGGTGTGTTTTGTTTTTCGTGCATTAAAGATCGGCAAAAAAGAAAGGCAATGAGAGGGAGGAGAAAGGATCCCATGTGGATATATTTTAAGGAGACTGATGCCAAAGCTGGTTCGAAAATAAATAAAAGAGCAAAATGTTTAACATGCAATATGCACTGGTGGCTAGAATGCGCAAACATATAAAAAATTGTAAACAACTTAAACAAGGAGGCTTGTTAGAAAAACAATATATTCATATATCAGATAGTTCTGATACTGACAATGATGATGTTTCTACCGAACCTATTTCCTCAAAGTTAAGTAGCTTGGAGAATTGTGAAAAAGGTACATTTTTTTTCTTGGAGTTTAGTAAAAAGTAGTGAAAACTAAAAATTTATTTTATGTACATTTTCCATGATTTTATATTTTAAAAATAATTGATTTAAGGATTTTTTGTTAAATAAGATGGGTTGTACACTTTCAGAAATTTGTTAAGTAACCTATTGAATGTTATTATACAAGTAAATACATAGTCATATTATATGATTATTCAGCTGCTTGTAGAGTACTAGTATTAGAGTTCAATGCAGTTTATTAAGTTCATTCATTCGTTAAGAAACATATTTTTTTCCACTAGTTTCATGTTTGATTAATTAATAAAAAAATAAACTATATTTTTTAGTACCTATGTGTTTTAACCTATGGCCCTTTTAGTTTCATTTTGCAAAATAAAATCAATTTTAATCATACTAAAAGAATATAAAAAAAACTGTGTTTAAAACATGTTTTATACAGATTAAAACAAATTGGTTTAAAACACCATCATTGCTTTAAACAGTGTTGAAAACATTTTGATTAAAATATAACAACCCTGGTCAACAGTCAGGCTACTTAGGCCAGTCACTACCCCCCCTCTTACCCTTCATTTGCAATTTATTGCATATTTTACAAACCTCACCTTAAAACTGCTATGCACCAGCGTCTCATCCAAATCAATCACCATACACTTCTTGTACATATCTTGGTGCCTGACAGGAGGTAGCAAGTAAGAGCACCTGTTGCCACCAGCTGCGTAAAGGGCCCCATCCGTGCACTGTTCGCCTCCTTGACCCGCCGGCCCCTTGCCCTTCTTGCCTCGGATGCAACAGAACAAAGTACGAAAGAAGTTGCCTGCTTTGCTGCCTTGGGAGGTTTTCTTCGGTTGGGCATTTGGCAGGACGGGCACTGTGGCAGGCTCAGGAGTGTCTGATGGTGTTGATTCGCCACTTCCATCATTTTTGACTGAGAGAATTCAAAATAATTACAATTTTTTAGTCACTGGTATTTGCATTTTTCCTATATGGTGATATTAAACTATCTGGCAAAACTTTGAATATTTGGTTCTTACAGTGATTCTGAGAAAAAAGTCCATGTAAACATGAGTCTGGAAATGTTTCATGTTCAAGATTCAATGTGTAACAATGTGTGAATTAGTTTAATCAAAATATGTTGACACTTGGAAGGTACAGGTGTTCATCCAATATTCATAAAAAATAAAATGCCAATCACCAAAATGTCACAGTCAGTATTTACTACAGTCCATTCCATCAGTAGTTGCTGGTCATTCAATCAGTATCAGTGGACTTCCATATCAATAATTACTGACTCCAGGCTACATGGTCAATATGACATTCCTAGATACATACTGATAGATCACAGTAAACACGTGACATTTATCTAAAAATGAACTATTTTTCTTTTATGACTTTGGTTAAATTTTCTTGATATACCTGAACATACATACTCTTGTTTTATCAAATTTTAACAAAATGTTACCTCTGCAAGTTGATATTCCTTCAGAAATTGATATTTTTTTGAAATGGGAGGGCTACTCCCTGTAAACATGTGAGGGTGAATAAAATGGATGAAAAAGTTGATTGACAAAAACAAATTTTAACAAAACAGGAGGAATGTTCAATATCTGATTTTGGTGATACTATATTTGAGCAGTGAAGTGCATTAAATTATAATATTGGCTATAATCATATTCATAAAATGTATTAAATATGAAACATACATTCATGGGATTATTCTCTGGACTATATTGTCCTTGTATGACTACTAGACAGCCACTTTATTTCAGTAATTTTAAGAGGAATATGGACAGATACACTGATAGTGTTAACCTTAGTTACAGAGCACCCATATGTTACGACAAAATCGAGGTGATGAGACAAAACTAGAGAATGTACATTCCTAAGCTTATACAAATAAATGTTCACACTTAAAGGTAGATGACTTGTGTACATAGGATCCTGCTAGAGATATGATTATAACCCTGACTGTTTTACTGTGCTCTACCAAACACCAGGTTAAGATTGTCTTTGCAAGTAAAAGGAGTCCCTCTATAAATTGAACTCTGCTCTAACAATAGCATCTAGTATAAACTTTTCCATGCAATGTTATATGCGAACTTGTATGTATTAAACATCATGTATTAAATAACTGAAATAAATTTAATGCTAAAACAAAGTATGGTATTTCTTTTATTTTGGCAACTTCAGTGATTCTACAAATACTAAACTTGGTTTTCTGCTTTCTGTATATCTGAAGTGAGGCATTATGATAATATAATAGAAAGGAGGATTAGGAAATACCATGTACTGCCATTACAAGGAAATAGCCTGAGGTGATTTTTAAAGGTATACTAACTAAACCTAGCAATTTCAAAAAACACAGTATTTTCAAAGCAGTAACACCAGATGAACATGATGTGAAAGTAAAACCAATACCAACTTATCATTCCATTTAAATTAAAAGAGGTCATAAATAGCTGTCATACATCTTGAGATATCAACCTATAAAAATAATTTGCATATATATGATTGGGACAAACTATGTGTTAATTGATAGTTCCAATACTAGTGAATTACATTAGAACTACTGATAATGAAAAATGACTCAAATTGATAAACTAGCCTCATACAAATCCAGTTTTTAAATGTTTACTCCAATGTTTACCATCTCTACACGCCTACATTGGGCTTTCCAGATATAAATACAGGGCGTTGCGAAGGCGTATGCCTTTAAATATTACGTTATATTTTCGCTTCTGGGTCAGTGCAACATCAAGTTTTTCCTCTGGTATTTACCTTTTTCGTTAGCATAACTATTCAGATGTTCGTCGTCCCTTGACACCTGAGTTATAATGGAGGATGCTTCCATTTAAACATTTGTTGTTCACGCGTTTGTGTGGGGCGGTGCTGAAGTCCTACCGCATATTTTTCTAGATTATTTTATTCACAAAGGTCCAGTACACTCCTTTTTGTTGTATTTCCACAACATTCCTGTATTCACAACTTTAAACAACAATCAACACACATCCAAGTACCTGCCTAACTGTCACTTGTCAAGAATGCGGAGGGAGATTTAAATTTATGATTAGGCGTGCTGCTGGCGTATCAAATTTCCACATGAATTTATTATTATGAAAGGATTATGTGACACACATACATTGTCCTCAAATAATTTGTGTTATTATGATGGTTGAGATACACCGGCACGTAACGTACAATATGACAATTATTGTCATTAGTCCAATTTGGAAGGCTAAAAAAGGGATTTTGAAAAGCAAACCCAAAGTGAAAGCAAAACTGAGAACCCCGTATGAGGTTGAAAATATTTGCCATAGATGGCGCTAAGTAACTTTGAATGAAAACTTGGGATAAATAAACAGCAGATACAAATATGAGTAATATATTAACATACAGCCTATAGAAAAACTCAACATATCATAATTGTAACTGTTAATGAAGTGAATATCAACTAAGCTTAAAACTCTAACTCTGAAAACAAATAAATGCAAATGGATTGCCATCTACCACTTAATTCAGAACTAACGTCTTCACTCAGCCTACGTGCCTCAAGATGAATCAGACAGGACCGTACTGAGAGATGGTTGAAGACATAGTATGGAAGAATGTTTATTCTTGGTGCGCTGTTAAAAAATTTGAAAGAATATGATTAAAAAATTCATGTTTGTTTTCTAGGTACCGTGCCTAACCTGAGAATCCGTCTGGATCTCCAAATTTGCATATTTTGCAAGACTATGTACAATTTTTAATATTTCTCACTATGCTCAAAAATTATCAGGAGGGTAAAAAGTACACAAACGAAGTTTTCTTGCTTGTAGCTTATTTGCCACCACTGAAAGTTACGTCATCTACTATAATCCCACATTATGTCACATAGGAGAAAATGTTAACAGACCAACAGACAGATACTTTAAATACGTTGTTTTTGAACTGCTTAGGATTCAAAATATCTTGTACGATGCCTCTTTCAGTACACTTCAAAGATATTTTAGGGTGTTCCAAAATTAGCTATGAAATTTTTACAACTATCTTCAATTCAGAAATACGTGGCACACACTATCGCTAGGGCACAAAGTACATTCAAAAATGAAGTGCCCCAGTGCAAAAAATTATATCTTAGGAGCAGATAAAGATGTTGGCCTAATATTATACCTACGTCTAGTGCTGCTATCATAGCTAATACATACAAAAATGTTGGTGCTTGAGACTACAGAGCAGTAGTGTATATATTTTCATCCATATAGAAGAAAAATGAAATTATTTTTTACGCTACTGACTTTTTGAAACATCATTTTTTAATATATAGATGTTCTATTTCCATGAATAGCCTGGCTACTCCTTTTAAAAAACTTTGGCTTGAATATTTGTCGCGAAATCCGTATAAAAAACTTCAACACCCGTCTACTTATGTACTTTGAAGCATTAGTTAACGTGTCCTGCTAGAAAATAACCACTACTATTATGCTATATTTCCACTTCCAAAAATTATCCGAGATAAAATGAGACACATCTATGATAATCTGTCATAGCTGTTTGACGTTGTAATCTATACGAGAGAGAAGTGCTAGAAGCGTGCAATACGCGTGTTAGAAAGAGGTAGATGCATTTCGTTGCCTAGCAACCCGAGTACGAGGTCACGGAAGCCATCGGCGCACACTTTCTAACATAGATACCTCACGCTTATCGCGCTTCTCTCTCGTACACATTACGACGTCAGCAACATTTGAACCTCACCCTATGTACTTCAAGAAGCTTACTTTCTCATTATAGTTGGCGCCGCCTATTTGTTCGTATATACTCATATGATTGGTTACAGCGTCATCTACGAGACACTAACATTATCAAAGCTTATATGGAAAATAGAGAAACAGCTGTAAAAAACTACGGTATCGCATTTCATGTCGGATAATTTTTTGGACGCGCGAAAATAGTATTTGGCTACCAATCCTCAGGTAGTATACAGGGTTTGTCCGGAAAGTAATAGGACTCATTTTCTTCCGCCATGACTGTACTTCGGAGCGTGCGCGCACCGACTGGATTTGGTATAGGGCTGGACAGATGTCTCCGAGCACTTGGAGAGTCAGGACAGGCATTTTCGCGCGACGTGTTTTCGCAGATTAAATTCTGTGTGAAACTCGGTAAATCTGCGACAGAGACGTTTGATATGATCAAGCAGGCTTACCCAGGTGTTGCTTTAGCAAGAAGTGGTGTATTTCGGTGGCACCAGGCCTTTTTGGGGGCAAGAGGTCGCTGATGAAGACCGTGCTGGAAGACCTTCGACTTCGACAAACACCGATAATGTGACTCCTGTGTATTCGTTTAATTGCCCAGATGTTCGACTGCATCGACGCAGAAGGAGCCTATTTTGAAAGTTTTTAAAGAATTGTAACGATTGGCTCAATAAATTTTTTTAAATCGACTCAGTCCTATTACTTTCCGGACAAACCCTGTACGTTAATCAATGACCTGAAGCCGTCAGTGCTTATCTAAGAGCATGTCCTTGTATCACCTAGGATTTTAGGTTTGGTTGTTGCTACTGAATTGTAGAATTCAGCCAAATTATGCTAGCTAAAATACCTGGTATTTCATGATAAGACATTCCAATCAATAGCTATAAAATATACATGTAGATAAGCGCATATCATGAGGGATGAATGAAAAAATATATCGCTTAATCTATTTAGTGACACATTCAAGTGTACGATCCGTTATGATAAGGCGGAAACAAATGTAACAATTTTGTATATTTTTGGCGACGTAAACGGCAAAATGGCTAATCAAAAATTAATGTTGGTAAGTCATTCATATTGTTCATATTGTCATAATAATATTCAGATCAGTAGTAAATTGTGATTCTTCTAATAATATTCAAGTAGAGTTTTGTGTTCTTCAGCACATCCAAACTTACAATTTTCTTTACATAATCAAATAGAATTCTACTATTAGTTGTGTTTAAATTGTTGAATGAAAAGTCAGATCGCCGAGTGACCGACAGTTTCGGACGGCGCGGCGTCAACTACAGTTTTGTGTTTCGGGCATTGACTATCAAGCCGGAGCGACCAATATACCTCGTCAAAGGTCGATGTTTAACCAACAAAAAAGAAACAATAAACGACAATGAAAACTCACGTAAATCTCTAGTAGTACCTCTTTTCAAATAAACGGTGGAAGTGGCCAGCATTCATTTTGAGCAACAGCTCAAAACTTTGAATTTCGACAGTTTGCCTAATGTAAAGCCCTACGGTTGTTGTACACCATCGTTAAAAAATTTGCGGGCACTTGACAATTACTGATATTAAAACTGAGAAAATGAATTGAAGGAGAAATAATATTTTAGTTATAATATGCTTATTGATCATGTTACTCCTTAGCGTGAAATTTGCATCAAATAAAATGACTGGAAATGTTTTTACAGCACTAGTTATATTTACACATTAGTATTATTATTTTTGAATAGATCCTTTTTTACTATTATCGTGACGAACTATTCGATGATAGACCTTTTAAGCTCCTTTTACGTCCTTTTCAAGTTATATAGGTCGACCAAGTTCAACTCAAAGAACTTGGAAATTGGAGAACTGAAACAAGACTTCATCCATGGTTTATGATGTACCTTCCTGTTGTTTTTGACAAATAATTTTTTCAAAACTTGAAAAGTGATTCTGATCGTTAATTGTGATCATATAACAAATCTCCCGCTCTTCCTGTGCGAATCTTTTGGTAACCAACAATCTTGTGCTATCCCTTTCCAATGAAGAAACTGTCAATCCGACGTAATGAAGAGACAATTTTTTTGAATAAAAGTGCTCTGAGGACCATTGTCGAGGCGTGTTTCTGCTTTGTGATAGCGCCTCGTATATTGTCATGTCTTGATTGACAAGTAATACAATGTCCTATCATAGTAACTATACATACCTCCGACTCCGCAATCAATTTTGCCACATCTCATTATCGTTATTTTAAAATGTGAAATTATGAGTTTATACAAATTTTCTGCACTTTTAGCCAGGTTTTTGAATCCCGAATCACGTCTACGCATCTCCACGTCAACACAGAAGGGATTTAAGGAGTATTCCTTTTCGAGCCACCACATTGTTACTATAACAATATTCACATTATCTTGAAATAAAAGCAACAAACAAATCGATCATCATTCTCGTTTACACCAATTACGTTATTAATTCTATTCTACTAACATCAACATTATATATTTACAGCAGTACAATATTTTATATATATTATATTATCAATCACGCCATAGCAACATCCTGTTTCCCAGATGCGTGGAAACAGGCTGTCGTCATACCTATCCCTAAAGTACTGATTTCCACTTCTGTATCGCAACTTAGGCCAGTTAGCCTACTTCCCGCATTTTCAAAGCCTTTGGAACGGGAAATAAATATAAACATATTCGAGTATGTTTTAAGTAATAAAATAGTTCCATCAATGCAGTCAGGATTCAGGGAAAACCATAGCTCAACAACGGCTCTATTACCCATCAGCCAATATCACTGATGTTTGGTTCTATTCCCTAGACCCTGAAATTTTGCCACCTCAGCTGATTTACTGTGGTTTTACTGACGCTGCAGTCAATTTCATATGCTGTTATTTGTCAAATAGAAATCAGAAGATCCAACAAGCTTCGAAAATTTCGGAATCAACTGCTATAGGGTATGGTGTTCCTCAGGGTTCCATATTGGGTCCTTTACTTTTCTCTCTGTTGATAAGATTTCCGCCAATATGTTCATAATTGTACAATCCGTAACTATGCCGATGATACTCAAATTAATTTTGGTTTTCAATACAAAGATTTTAAAACGGCTGAGACAATCAATCAACGAAGATTTAACAAGGCTAGTAGACATCTCGTGCTCGCATAACATAACAATTAATCCATCTAAATCTTCAGTTAGGGTCTTCAGCTCAAGAAAAGAACATCTATCGAAACGGAAATTGACATTAAAATCTACGATAACCGGCTTCCTATAATGAGAGAGTGTAACAACTTGGAAATAAAAAATACATGTGAATGTGAATTGTTTACAACTACGATATTTGCATAAGTTAGCATGGTGTAGTGACATAAATCAACTAAATACAAGGAATAGATGTATACCCTTACATTCTAAAAGTGTACAAAAAATCATTTAGTTAGAACGCTATTAAATTACATAATAGTTTGTCTGTTACGCTTCAAAATTAAAGGTTAATGTGAAAATCACTACTCCTAACGACTCTTCTCTTTTTGTACGAAATAAAGCCCATTTATTATTACTATTATTATTTTTTTATTATTATTATTTCCGAATGAAGCAATGTTATCGTCTTCTATGTTTTGGCACAGGTAAATATGTTTTTCTGGACCTGACATGACTGTATTTGTAAACCTAGGTACAATGCAGTATTTGCAAGTCGATGGTCTGACCCATTTTTCACCCATTTGTACCGTAAATCGTAAATACGGCAGTAGTTCCTACAATTGTAGGACGCCTTTAAGGTCTCCTTTATTTTCATAGGCTTTTCTCTCCTTCAGAAAGGCTGGAATATTTCTAGATTTCTACTGATCAGTGTCAGGGTCAGCACTCTCCTAATGTGAGGCTACGTTTTCTTTCTGGATTGTAGGAAATTTCAGGCTATATACCAGATGATATATATCAAAAGCATGAAAAATTTGATGCAAATAGATATTTGTAACATAACAAAATAGAGCGCTGACACGGAACAGACGAAAACTATGAAAATCAAGGTCATTAACGCGTCCTCCAATTGTAGGAACGACTGACGATACAACCATCAGACTATCATTTTATATCCATTTAAAGTAATAGGAAACTTCCTCATTGAAGAGCTGGGAATGGGGTTGGCTGGTCTTTCTCGATTGGGACATGGCCCTCATGACCTCTCTCTTGGATTCTTCCTTGCATCAAGGTATCCGGAAACATTGAACGGCGGTGTATGAGCTTCCAGCTATTATCTATAGATCAGAGGTTCAAGGTTCCCACCTATTGCCCACTTTGAGAATCAATAATTTTCTAGCGCTTCCCGAAACTGTCCAAGTGTTCAATATGATTCCCGTCTCGGGGGTATTAGCGATAGAAAATTGAAGAGCCGTCATCTGTTGCACAGTGCTCTTGAGAACGAATGCCCTTATGACAATTTTGAAGAACGGGTGTAGTATCAACAATTAAAAATTGGTAGGGTTGTTTGCATCAGTACTTTCTACAAAATAATATGACAATTGAAGAGCGGGGACAAAAGTATTCCATTGCGTCGCTAGCCCCCCAAATTAATCCAATGGCCCCCAATTTCCTTCTGACACTTTACCGCCCCCCGCAGGTCCCTAGCGCACACAAAGGGGCGTTATCGCTCAGTATGGAAAGCAATGGACTAGAAACACAATGGATAAATTGTCTAATCAAAGTAGCTACTTACGTTCGTTTATAAAATTGCTCATTCAATCAATTCTAGAAAGGAGTCTATTCATTTTATTTATTGTTTATTTAAGCTCAATGATCAGAACCACAGAAGTGTCATTTTTAAACCACCATGATACAGGCAGTGCTTTCATTTTATTATGCAGGGAGACTACATATGGGCGAAACAACTATCCGGAGACGAGTTTGATATCCCGATAGGTGGTAAAATAGTTGCAGTAGAATCCAGCAGAGTGAAGATTCAAGATGACGACCAAAAGGAAATGTATATTTCCAATCAACAGGTGCTCAAAAATATGCACGTGTCCTCGATCAAGGGAGTTGAAGATATGATCAACCTTGGAGATCTTCAGGAATATGCAATCCTAAGAAATCTTCATAAAAGATATAAGGAAAAGTTGATTTATGTAAGTAGAAAAATAAGAAAACGCGTTTTCGAGGATTTGGAGATACTCTAGAATGTTAACCGGCGGCGGCGTACAGCTAAATTATTTTTCCTTGTAACTAAAACTAGTCTGATTGACTACGTAGGAAATATTTTACAGAATTCAATAGTTCATAGAGTTCTATATAGGATGATTCAGAAAAACGTTGCAATGTTTCTGAAGTAGGGAGTACATCCAAAAATAACAATCTTAACAGATATGATTACTTTCTAGTAATATCGTTTTCGTTCGTCTGGCCACAGACGGCCAACCATAGACAGCTGATTCGTGCTATCTGGCAACTCTTCAGGATGGTGTTGATTTGGTCTCGGTGGACAACTAACGAAAGCTGAGCAACTCTACTCTATTCAAAGTATGAGGTCTTTAAAAATAACGTATCAGTATTACCAGAATCGACTACTGCAAATGTGAAAACAGCAAGCTGTCAGTTGGAACTTTATATTGTCAGCCAATTCACCAGTGACAGTGCTGAGTAGTTACCAAATAGCACGAAACAGCTGTACATGGTTGGCCACCTACTAGCTTGTTCCATGGTGAGAAGACCGTATCTACTATAGGACCAGAATCGACGGCATCTAGCGGCATTAGTGGTGACTCAGCTGACAATGCGAACTGGCATACAGTTCCAACTGATAGCTTGCTGTTTTCACTTTCGCAGTGGTCGATTCTGGTAATGGATGGCATTTTGTGCTGTCGCATTTTGAAGATTAATCTCCTAACTTGGTATATAAAATTTGCTAGGTCAAATTTGACTAATTTGGGCTCATTTTCAAAGTAATCGGATAAACGTTTTTTACCTATTTTTCTCCAAAAGGTGCTATCTCACACAAAAAAATATTTCGCTATTTTATTCTGTAGGAGTGGAACTTTCCCAGTTTCTATGCTACTGGTGTGGTCTCAAGCACGAAAATTTTAGCATGAATTAGCTATGGTGTTAGTACTTAATGTACAAGATCAATGTCTCAACACACTCCGGGAATATGTTTTGTTTGATTTCCAAATTAAAACTTCAGCATTTTGTACTTCGGTAAGGAGGCATTTTAGGACCCAAGTTCACCTAAGCATTTCGTGTTATTTCTTGACTCCTTTTTTCTACTCCAAATACATTTTGTCACGGTTTCCTGTATAGAAGACTTAAGACACTTATGTAGAAAGGAGAAATTTCTACCAATGTTCTAATTTGCATTTTCAGACATATACGGGTTCTATGTTAATAGCTATCAATCCCTATGAGCTCCTTCCAATCTATACAAATGCTCTAATAAAAGAATACAGAAACCAAAATACCGAAGACCTGTTACCGCATATCTTTGCTATCGGAGATAACAGCTACTCCAATCTTAAGAACAGTGCCAAGGATCAATGCATAGTTATAAGGTAAGTTCGACTTATCTCTTAGTAAACAACATAAAAAAATTACTTCAAGTAGGTTGACTCTGCACTGCCCAAGCAACGCCCTTATGATATTATCTTTTATTGTTGATGGGCGCATTCACAAGACTATAGCACTATTTTTATGTTGTTACTTTTTGTATTCTTAAGTTCTTTGCACCTAATTTGCAGTGGAGAAAGTGGTGCCGGAAAAACAGAGAGCACCAAGTTAATCCTCCAGTACCTGGCATCGGCTAGTGGTCAGCACTCGTGGGTAGAGCAGCAGATCTTGGAGGCCAATCCTATTTTGGAAGCATTTGGAAATGCTAAGACAGTCAGAAATGACAACTCCTCGCGATTTGGAAAGTACATTGACATAAAATTCAATAAGAATGGAAACATTGAGGGAGCTAAAATCGAGCAGTATTTATTGGAGAAGAGTAGGATTGTATCTCAGAATGAAGGAGAGAGGAACTATCATATATTCTACAGGTAAATGAGATTTCTTGATAGATCTTTTTAGGACCATTGTGCAATTTGAGTTCATAGTGCAAGGTCCAGAATAGCCTTTGGGTACCCAAAAAAGGTAACAAGTAGGTTTTGATGTCGGACCGCACGGGTATAAAACCTAAGAAACGTCAAAAAACCGACGAAGTGTCATCTTGTAGACTAGGTGAGCAAATAGTTCATTCCAAGTTTGCTCGCTATGGTCGCTGTTAGTTTAAGCAACACGTAGGTACAGCCACAAAACGAGTTCATAACAAGTATACAACAGCTTGTGATAAGTTAACATCTTGGAGAAAAACCTATGAAAAACCGACGATGTCACCTTTCGAGATACGCAATACCCGTGCCGAAATGGAGTATATTCAATAAAAAATATTGAGATGCAATATCAATATTCTAATAATAAAAATAATATATATATATGTATATATATATATCGTCTTTATTAACATAGCTACATAAGTGTGATTCATTATGGCGAAGTTCAGCTAAAGCTACTCTTACACTTGACTATATGTATACGAAATCAAGTTTGTAAATATATAAATAAAGTTTTTCTATTGCAATTGCACACATTAGTATTCAAACCAACTATATTAAACATCCAACTATTCAGTAAAATGCCTATAAAAACACAGCCAAAGTACCTATAATATAACGCTTGTCTGTATATATTGTTATCAAAAATTGAACAAACAAAAGAAACATTATAACGTAGAGCTCTGAAAGTATAAGTTAATAAGCTTACGGAGACAAGGCAGATTTATATTTTATAGCCAACAGGAATATTATTCTAGAGACCAGCATCACTATAGGAAAATGAGTGCTGGAAAAGAAAGGTGTTTTGTTGTGTAGTTTTCTCTTAGATATTTGGATTAAGCAGTTGCCAGCAGTTTATGCATAAAGACCAAATAATGAAAAGTAGTCAAAGGTGGCCGTATTTTCTTAAGCCACACTTGATTCTGATACAATTGTTTTGCACTATTTGCATTTTTAACAATGCTGGTAAATAATATTAAAATGATTAACAATTTATAGAACAAAAAAATCTATGCGCTCTGATCCAATTTTTGGGATGCGCTCACGTTACGTGTTAGATCAGACTGACATGGTTTTGGATTTTGAGTTATTTATCATTAAATTGTATCCAATCGAATAGCTATAAGCTGCATCAATATCCTCTTGTAGTTCGACGGCTGCTTGTTGGTCATGATGATCAAAATGGTAGAGCAACTGGGTATTGCCTACGTTTAAGAAGTACATTCCGCATTTTTCAATGAGCCAGAAGTGCCAAAACTTGCTCACCAAAGATCAAAATTAAAATTTCGTGCGAAATCTGTGATGTAGCTACTAAGGTTTTCTATGCTCCGTTCTTAAAATGTTACCCTGCCGCTGGCATTCGTTGGCGTTGACAGTTTGACTTTAAGTGTACAATCATGTTCTATCACTATCCGCAGTACAAATCAAATCCTAATATTTGGCGGTAAAACCAGAGAATCTGAATGAGATTCATTTTTAAAACGATTTTCACCACACCAGGGTAAAAACTAGAATTTAAAAATGGATGCAATTAAGGTATTTCGGCTATTAAATGCCCAATTTTGGGTAGAGAATACTTCATTCTTCAACGACCACGCTTAAATGGTGATTTCAATGTTAGATTATCAACGAAATCTTTTCTTATGCGGATTATATACGACGTTCCCTAGTTGTAGCATCAATTAAGCATTGATTATTAGCTACCCTCGAACACGGTGAGTTTTTAGTGTGTGCTCGGTTGTTAACTTAATTACAAAAATTGTATCCAACAGTACGGAAATTGGAAATCTTTTTATTTATTTTTCTATTTTGAATGTATATGGAAGCAATATATTTTTGTTTTTTATTATTTATATATAAACCAAAGGCATCACATGTAACAAAATCTATATGGAATGCAGTTTTCATATCGATTGAATCATAACTATGCGGTGATTTAAGTAGAAAGATCTTATTGCAGATTCTATATGTTCTCTCAAATAAAGCAATTTAATTTGACATACTATAGGAATTCTGAATTGTTGAGATATTGGACAAAGTATCGAAAAAAATACACTTAACTTTGATAACTCGCACCTCCCCAACTGCTGCAGCTACAGTACCGAATTTTTCGTCAGAAGAATTTCATGATACCACATTTTCCCCCTATCCACTTACTCTTGCAGTTTTCTTGATAGACCATACAGCGTGGTTAAGAAAGCAAAACCAACAATTTCTCAATATTTTCAAATGAACCACCCAGTATTTTCTCACTTTTTGATCCCTCTTTTCTCAAGCTTTCTTTAATATAAGGTTTATGGGAGCCTGTACGAATGGTTTTTGACTTACAATTAGCATTTTTGTAAATCGAATATCAAGGTATATGAAAAAAATGCAATAACTTTCAAAATAAAAAATAGTATTTTCTGTTAGTAGCGGCAAGTGGTCCGAATTCGTGTGTTTTTAGTGTAAATTAAATAAAGTCGAAAAGTCCAGGAGTCCCTGTGATTTTAGAAACTAAAAAACCAGTTGAGTGAACCTTCATAAGCATTATATCAAAAAAAAATGTGAAAACGGGAATAAGAGATATATAGGATGTTCCATGAGACCATTTTGGGAAATTGCTCATCTTACATTCTTGACCACCCGAGTACAATAAACTAACAAAAAAAGAAAAAGTAAGTAGAGAGAGAAAATATGGGATGATATAATTTTTCTACCGAAAAATTCAGTTCTCTAACTATAACAGTTGCGGAGGTGAGAGTTGTCATAGTTGAGTATTTTTCTCGATAGATTTTTCAATATATCAACAATATGAAGAAATGTATGGTATGTTATACCAAACTACTTCGTTCGAAAGGCCCTATTCGAATCTGCAATAAAGTGACTCTTCGCCTAAAAAATGAATGTTTGGGCCACCACGTAGTTGTGGATCACCCTGTAGAAAGGAAGATATTTGTCAAGTAAGGAGCATACTGTTGGCTATAATTTTTGTATGTAACTTTTTTGGATACCATGCATAATAACGGAGTTATCGATCAATCTCACACTAAGAACTCACCCTACAACTGACTTTATTATCGAATAAAAGACAAATTGGCCGAGGCCCTATTGGCATTCGTTTTCATTAACCAAACTCGCCAAAACCGGCTAGCATAGATAATCTTTCTTCTGGGCAAGTAGTTCATGATAAAATAATTGTGATCAGCTTACAGTATTTTGTCAACCTCGGGAAAAAAATTAACTCCCTTCACGTCTAGATCACTTGGTCGTTCATAAGTTTGATGTAGGTACTCGTTTTATTGAATGGAGCCAAGACTAGCACTTTTTCGTCCCATGGTTGCATTACGGAAAGAAGCAGTCGGTACTCAAAGATTTCAATTTGAAAAATATGGCTTTTGATGTAGCATGCATAACGTTGTTAGATTCAAACTACATTGTATTTTATCTTAACCATCTTGTATTCTCGAATCTATATTGCATTTCTGCTAACACTACATCAAAATCTATCATTTCTAGTATGCTTGCCGGACTACCAAAGGAGAAAAAAAAGCAGTTGGACCTACTAGACGCAAACAACTACGAATATCTAAGGGGCGGAAAAGTTTTAACATGTGATGGTAGAAACGAGGCATCGGAATTTTCAGACATCATGGCCGCATTCAAAGTTCTCAATTTCACGGAGAAAGAAATGTCAGACATATGGTGCCTCCTTTCGTCAATTTTGCATGTGGGTAACATAAGGTTCAGAAGTGGTGCTTCAAGTCATTCAGAGACTTCCGAAATTGCTGATCAGGGTTTAAACGAAAAAATATCAAAACTGCTAGGTAAGTAGGTGTTAGATTACGATAACCAATTGGAGAAAGCTTTCTAGCCTGGTATTTCCATAGACTCTTAAAAACAGAATATTTCTTCTAGTACCCAGTGAATTTAACATTGTAACTATGTATGTATAGGTATGTAGTTATACCTTTTTCTATTCGCATATCATGAGAGGTATAAGTATGATAATTTTCCAGGTGTAAATAAGTTTGACCTGACCGTAGCATTGACCAAAAGGACAATCTATGCGAGTGGAGATCAAGTGGTAGCAAATCTGTCTAAAGAATTTGCTTCAGATTCGAGAAATGCCTTTGCTAAAGGAATATATGGACAACTGTTCATATTCATTGTTGACAAAATCAATTCGGCGATTTCGCAAGTAAAAGGGAGAGGTAAGACTATTTGTTATTCTTACTGTTCGGTACTACAACTCATACAAGGTGATCCAGAAGTAGTGGAACGGCAAGATATGTGGCAATATGCAAAGATGGCAAAAGTACAATGGTAGAGTTCTGGCTGTTCAGCGATGACCTTTAGTTTGGGGTTGAGCATGACCTTGAAGCTCAAATCAAGGTCAGGACGATTACTTTAAATTAAAGGAAATTATTTTGAGATCTATCCTTAAGATAAAGTAATAGAACTCTAAGGTCAGCATGTGCTTTAATTTTGCCCTTGTTTTCACCTTAATCATGACCTTGGAGGTCAAATAAAGGTAAAAAAAAATCAGAAAAGTTTATCTCTGAACGTAAAGGTTTCCTTTCTATTTCTGCGATCAAAAGTATATGGTAACAGGCAGAATATTAGCTTGACCTTGATTTCACTTGCAATGTAAGTTTCAAAGTTAGCAGTCAGGGGAAAAGTCAAGCTTCTGTTACCTTTAGGTTCTTAGGTATCTTGAGAGAGTCAAAAGTATATGGTATCAGACAACATATTATATTGACCTTGATATTATCTTCATGGTTATAGTCAATGTCAGTTTCAAGGTCACTTGGCAAGGAAGAGATCAAGCTATTTCTGCGGTCAAAAGTAAAGAGCATCAAATGAAAGGTGGTTTTGACTTTGATTTGATCTCCAAGGTTACGATCAATCTCAGTCTCAAGGTTACCAGTGAAGAGTCGAAAGGCAGGCCTCCTGCTGCATTTATGTTTTTATTTATGCTTTATTATCAGAAACATTCCTGGAAATTTGACCTTAAAACTGGCTTTGAGCATCACCTTGGAGGTCAAATCAAGGTAAAAATAATTTTCATCAAATGCCTGAACGTAAAATTTTATGCTCTATTTCCGCGGTCAAGACTGTTTTGATTGATTGATTTGTACTTAAAGGTAGAGGAAGTATAGGTGTACTGGATATATTCGGATTTGAGAACTTCAACCTCAACAGCTTCGAGCAGCTGTGCATCAACTACGCTAACGAGAGCCTCCAGCAATTTTTTGTCCAACACATCTTCAAAATGGAGCAGGAATATTATACCAAGGAAGGAATCAATTGGTCCAATATCTCTTTCATCGACAACCAACAAGTGCTAAACCTTTTGGCGGTGAAACCCTTGAACGTATTTGCATTGATTGATGAGGAATCCAAATTTCCAAATGGCACGGACTTTTCTATGTTGAGCAAGATGCACAAGCAGCATAGTAGTCATGAAAGTTACTTAAAACCGAAGTCTGACATGACGCCATCGTTTGGCATTCAACACTTTGCTGGGGGTGTATTCTATGACACTCCAGGTACGTATAGATTAGGAAAAAAATCGCGACAAGTAGGATGACTCTGCATTTTCCACTCAACGCTCTCATCAGCTAATAAAGGATTATGTTCGGCACAAGTTAACCAATGTGAGGAAAACAAACATTAATGTATGACAAAAACATCTAAATGGACCCGTTCAGCCAAACAGGGCAATATACATATATAGTCCATTTGATAACGCTCGAATTTTCTTCCCTGCCATATCGAAAATATCGATCATCTGGCAACGTGAGCGTTCAGGCGCAGAGAAGACTTTGCGCATATACGAGGTCTGTAAATTAAGTGATAAGATTGTTTTTTCAATTCTTTTATTTACGTATAATTACAATTTTATATTTCACGAGATACAGAATTCTCTCGATATTTTAATCGGTTCTTGTAGATAAAGGCCTTACGCTTCGTGGTTCATCTTCAATCGACTCTCTCCCTCCTAGCAAGAGTTTCTGTTGTACTGTACCAAAGTCTGAAGCAAAACCTGATAGCACATCGATGCTTGAAATTGATTTCACTCATTTTCAGAACACTATAGAAAAAACTGTTTCACCAAAAAATCTCTACGGACAACCAAATCCTCGAGCGATTTCAAACTTGTATTAAAGGCGGATCACATGTTCCTCTATCTCCCCTCCATGCCCGGCACGTCCATTGTTGCCAGATCGAACACTACGTTGCCAGTCTCATTACTTAATTTATAGACCTCATAAGTTGCCATTTAATTCAAAAATGATCAAGTGTTTCTGAAACCTCAAAGAATGAAGTTTGTGCGATTTTTAATTTATTTATTCTCCGTCGCATCTGGACCGATTTTCAAAAACCACGAAGCTCTTTCAGTATTGACCTGTGGTAAACATTTATCAAATACGAGCGCCACTTTCCAAATTATAGACGGGCTAAGGATTAGCGGACAGACCGACAGACAAACAGACAAATCGGTGCCAATAAGTGGCCTGGTTTTACCTGATGTACATGTCATATAACATCCAAAAAACATTTTTTCTAGACTACAACGCTTCCTCGCCACCCAGCTATTTTTCTAAAAAAAAAGGAGGACCAAAATTAAGGTACCTGTTTGGGAGCCACGCAGTCTCAAACGCCTAAAAGAGAAAAACTGCAACTTTTGCTGGAACATCAGTTTTGAGTAGCTCACTATTTTTTTTGTAGGGTTTTTGGAGAAGAATCGCGACTCCTTTAGCCAGGATCTGAAAAATCTGGTATTGTCATCTAGGAACGACCTATTGAAAGACATATTCAAGTCAGAGCAAAACGCAAAAATGAAGAAAACGTTGTCCTCACAATTCAGAACATCCCTGGAAATGCTCATGAATGCTTTGAATGCTTGCCATCCATTTTTCGTTCGTTGTATTAAACCGAACGAATTTAAAAAACCTCAGGTTTGTGATAAAAGATTTTTTTCTATTTTGTGCTATGGGCCAACAATACGTATGTCATCCCAAAGTATAGGCTGCAAACGTTGGTGGAGGATGGTGTAAAGAGATCGCACTTCCATCATATCCCACATCTGTTCAATTCAAGAATGGCCTGGATATCTAGCAGGCCAATGAACGAGCTTGATTTAACTGTTACAGCTTATTGTGACTAGTAAGGAGACAGTTATCTTTGAACAGCGGTAAGAAATAAGCTGTGAGAGGGCTATTTTAACTTTTAATCTCAAGCTTCCGACCAACTAAAAATGATACTAACATAAGTAGCTACAGTTTATAAAAGTTTAAGTAAATATAACATACAGAGTCGTCGAGTTGCAGCTACAATGGTAATATAAGGGATCTCAATAGGTGAGGTAGATTCTCATAGGAGACACGCACAATATAAATATTTAAAACTTAAAATATATACAAATATGTGAGAGTGAGTGTCTTGGAGAACAACGATGTCACGGTGAAATTTTTTTCACAAATTGACAGTTGAAAATGTCCGCAGGAAAACAGTGGAGATCTAGGGGCTTTGATCTTAATGATTTGGATGTTGATATATTAAAAGTTGGGTAATCCCAAGAATGGAGTGAGATAGAGTGTAGAGATAAAGCAATAAAGAAACATGAGAGAACATGACTAATTACTGTTCAGATACGAGTCATTACCATCAATGGCCAATTTCTCACAATGCAACAAATAAGTTTTAGTTCTATTATTCATACTGTTGTCAGTCAGGAAAATATGAGTCATTTCCAGGAATAACCTCTTTGAAAGGTGTTTCTCTTTCTCCAAATTTTTTATCGAACTTTAATTGAATGAAAGATAACTGTCTCCTAACTAGTTATTGATCGGCAATGACTACCCTCAACTCACAGGTTATTGTAACTCTAGCAACATGAGCACCATCCATCCATTAGAAAATAGGTTCCTTAAGCGTTTGGAGAAATGGTAATACATGGGGCTCTAGTATTTTCTTTATATACCGTTGCCCGGTCATACTTTCTCTAATGGAAGCTCCTAGATGTGACACCATAGGTATAGCTGACTCGTGTCCGTTCATCATGCATCCCTAAAACAGAGACTGAGTCCGAGAAGATTGGGATGATGAATGTGTTTTCAGTGATGACCGCGAACACGAATCAGAAGGTTTAGCGCAGTAAGGCTACTCTTCTATTCATCATTGTCCGTCAGAGCAGTTCGTGGGATCTTTGCTCTTGGTTTAAGTATCGTAGGTAAGTTAGTCTGTCTGGCCTGGTTGCCCAGATACCAGACAAAGGGAGAAAGAAGGGAAGAAGAAAGAAAGAAAGGGGGAAGAGCAAAGAAGAAGAAGTGCGTCTGTTGGAGGGATGCATTGAGGTTGTTAACTAGTATTCAGTAATTTTAAATTGATCTAACAATTTATTTATGTATTTGTACGTGTGAAAAAATTGTCATTTTGGTTGGACTTGGAATTGCACGATTCAATTTTGTTCACAATGCGAGCCGTGGTTTTGTGTGCTTGTGAACTTGCTCGACTGTGTAATCTACCGATTCATGCAACAGTGTAGTTGTATTGTCTTAACGTAACTGCGCCTGTTGTTTGATGTAGTCCCTTAAGTGAGGAATACTGAGGTCTCTGTGACCATGAAGCGTTAGTGACAGTACGCAAGCTTCTGTTCTGCTGAACCTGCAGTCTGCGAATATGCGTTTTGGCAAGGATACACCATACTGGATTACGTCCGTAAACTGTTAGAGTACTTTGTACTACTAGGGTAGAGCTGCCGACAGGTAATTTGGAATTTGGTTTTTAACGCTTCAATGTGCTTCTCCCAAGTCATAAATTGTAAAGTTTTAAGATGAACGTCAGGAGCACCATACTGTAGCATTTATAGTTTAGGGCGACATTAAATATGTCAAGTTATTTCTAGTTTCATTTCGAGAAGGTAAGATGGCGCAACGACTTGTGCAAGAGATAGTGGAATCCTATTTTTGACATTCCCTCCAAATGCTTGCTCTAACAAAAGAATGCCGGTCTTAATATTGCTAGAGCTACAATAGTCTATAATAATAACGCTTAACTTAGCCTGCCTCCTTGCCATACAAGATCTCGAGACCTTTAGCTCATGGAATAAGTGTTGGGAAGTGATGGGAAAAAAGTGACATCTTTCCTCCACAAACGCTTTTCGGAACCAAGCACATAAAATGGTTCCCCTTCAAAATTTAAGCACTACGTCCTTTTGGTCATGTCTAAATGTATACACTCGATTCCTCTGTCACTGAAAAGGTGTATTTCAGATATTTGACCGAGCTCTCTGCACTCGCCAGTTGCGGTATTCAGGCATGATGGAAACAGCCAAGATACGTCAAGCTGGGTATCCAATTCGATACTCCTACATCGAGTTCGTGGATAGGTTTAGGTATCTGGCTAAGGGCATCCCTCCATCCACCAAAGGAGGCTGTCGAAGTTCTGCGGAGAACATTTGTAAAGCGGTCTTGGAGAAAAGGTCCGATTATCAATTTGGCAATACCAAGGTGTTCTTGAAACATCAGGATAACGAGAAGTTGGAGGAGCTTCGGAGAAGTATATTGGATAGGTATTGCCGATATAAATTGGACCTTTATGAATTCATTTTAATATTCTGGGTATCCATACACGTTGAAATATCCAGCTTATATATTAACGTACGCATATTTTTCAAACCTATTCATACAGGGTGTCCCAACTAAAATGGAAAGTAGTTTTGTATATTTTAAAATTATTTCAATATATACACGGTGTTCCATAAGTTCGTGCAATAGGAAACATATATTTTCTAAAATATAACACACTCTATTTTACTGCATATTTGAATAGAGATACTAAAACAAGTATGAGGGGCACGCTGTATATTTTGAGATGCGCATTAACTATACTAGTTAAAACCGACAAGAGTGCACTATTAGAAAGAGCAGTCCTTTATTAGTAAGTCGCGGTATTCAGCTCATTTGCAAGCGTCTTACAGTGCACGTGGTGTAAACAAATTTAAGACGAAACATAGAGTTGTCTCGAGAGAGTTATCGCGCTATGATTTACTATGACTTTAAAGTCGGATTAACTGACCATCAATGAATCGAACGGTTACGACAGGCATTTGGTAATGAAGCTCTGTCCCGGGCAAGCGTGCTTCGCTGGTATGCCGAATTTAAAAGAAGGCGTGTTTCATTGGCTGATGAAGAACGTAGTGGTAGGCCATGTTCTAGTGTGACCCCTGAAAACATTGCTAAAGTTCAGCGGCTAATTGAAGAAGATTCTCGCTGCACATATGCGACTATAGAGGCAACTGTTGTGGTAGGATCCGCAACAGTGCACACCATTTTGCATATCTTCATTCAAAAAAAGTTGTTGCATAGGTACAATCCTGCATCATGACCATGCATCTAGCCACACTGCCCAACTAACTGTAGACTTTTTACGCCAACGAAACATCAAAATGCTGGAAGTTCCGCCTTATTCCGCAGATTTGGCAATGTGTGGCTTATGGCTCTTCAAGAATTTGAAAAAAAATCTGCGTGGTCGAAAATTTTTGTCCGAAGAAGAAATCGAGCAAGCAATTAATCAGTTTGTTGAATGCATTCCAAAAACTGACGGGTTAGAAGCATTTCATTTGTGGAAGGTCAGGTTACAGAAGTGCTTTGATGCTGGAAGAGAATCCTTTAAACATAAATAAATTAGTTTTCGAAAAATAGTTTTTAGTTTTCGTGTATCTCAAAATATATAGCGTGACCCTCGTACTTTGATATCATATAACACATGAACAAATGACCGGCTTTGACAGTTCGCAGCTCCGCCATTTTTGAAGATTTTAATATAAATCTTAGCTCACAAAAAGGTCTTATCATCGATTTTGAGCTGATCTGGAAAAAGTACAGTACAGGGTATCTCAAAATGTACCTTTACTCAAAAATTACAAATGGAATACCATATCATTTCTACATACTTGAATAGTTTTTTGGTAATCTTCCTTTTAATATAAAGTTTATACAGCCAAATGTTTTTGAGTTTAATTTCAAGAAAAACTAAATACATCTACTATTTAAATATGATCTTCTATCAAGACAATAGCTTTTATTAACACAACAAAAATAATGTCAGTCTAAGGCAACCAATCGTTAATAGATTGTTCGTATATATTACCTTGGTGCAAAACACACAAGGCCAGACGCCTGTTGATATTATCTTGCACATCTAAAAGAGTTTGTCTAGGTATCCGCTCAAACAGCCCGCTTATACGAAGTTTCATGTCCTCATGTGTTGTAGGTTTCTCCTAGTAAATATCTCATTTTACAACGCCCCAGAGAAAGAAGTCGACATGCGTCAGATCGAGAGGTCTCGCTGGCCAATTCTTCGCTCCGCCTATCCCTATCCAACTATTAGGACGCCAGCGGTCTCGATGCGGTTCCGAGATCCGCTAGGTTTTATTAAGCATCAGTGATATATTGGCCCTTCGAATTAAACACAATAGGGAATCGTGTTACCTATGTTGCTCAAACAACGTGGCTGTGAAAAAATACTGGACCTGAGATCAAACATCTGGGAATCAACAGAACTAGTTGGAATATATTACAACAATTTCACAATGAATGATTGTCTTTGGTTGTTGCGCGAAAAAAATTCATTGTTTATTTTGTTTTCATCGAAGATCTAATTTCAAGTTTAAATGTGGAATAATTTTTTTGTTGGAATTAATAGAACTCTAAAACTGTTAGAAAAAAGTGGTATAAACTTATACCAAAAAAAGGTCTATAGGTTCCATTTCATATTTATGAGGAAAGGTACATTTTGCGTTTTGAGGTACCCTGAATAAATATAAAGATATTTCTTCCAGATCATGTTAAAATTGATAGTAATTTTTTGTGAACTAAAATTCATTTAAATGGCGGAGCTGCGAGTCGTCAAAGTTGTGTACTTTTTCAGACCTTTCATCAAATATCTAAACAACTGGCAATCGAAACCATATGTTATATGATATCAAACTGCTTGTTTTTAGAAGCTCTATGCAAATATGCAATAAAATATAAAATATAATAAAAAAAACATGTTTGCTTTGGCACGAAGGTATGAAACGCCATGTATATATAAAACTGATTTTTGATATCTTGTCTAGTTTGTTAATAAAACTACTTTCCATTTTGGTTGGGACACCCTGTACAGATTCGAGTCTTCGAGTAAAGTGACAAGTACGTAACGTTAGCCTAAAGTTCTTGTAATACAACTTCTTTGTTGTTGTCCCATGTATACAACACATTTTTATTTTGAACTCAAAACAGACGAAATGCTACTGGGATGGAAGATTTAGAAATTTGATTTTTAAAGACGTACCACAGACAAGCTTTAAGGGCTTAGACGTATTTGTCATATACTCGACAGCCCAACTTGCATCCAGTAAAATATGATGGATATTTCATGGTACATTGGTTCAGACTAAAACCCTTCTATTTAATTTATTATTTTTTGGTTTGTAAATCAGTTCTATTTTGGTACTACAAAAAGCAATTAAAGGGTGGATATGCAGAAGGCGCTATCTGAAACTAAGAAAAGCAGCCATTATAATACAGAAGCATTACCGAGCTAGGGGATACAGAAGTAGGCAAGTGAATTTAGTTATTGATTTCTACTCGTTGTTAATCAGTTTGAATAGTACTTAAATACCCTGTTTTTTTATGCGTTCTAGTATTTCAAATTACAGGAAACTAGCGTATATTATACCGCTATTCACAAAACTTTGTTGTGGATATGCATGTTTCGGCCATAGGGCAACTGATGATCGAGCTCATCGTTTTTAACCTTTTTAGTAGAAAAGTAATATCTTGAGGAAATTTTCACTCTCAAAATAACTTCCTTCTGAAGCCACACAGCGCTGGAGACGGTTCTTCCACTCCTCATAGCAGTGGTGAGATTCTGATACTGGAATAGCCTTCAACTGGTCGGTTACAGCCATTTTAATGTTGCTGACTGTCCCCCCAAAATGAGTTCCCTTGAGATTTTCAATTTAGGGAAGACAAAAAATTACAAGGACTCAAGTCAGGCGAATAAGGAGGCTGAGGAGCCTCAGGAATCTTTTTACTGGTCAAGAACTCGTTTATGACATTGCTGTGTGACAAACATAGTTGTTCTTGATCTGATGAACGGTGGTGTGAGTCAAATTTAACTCTTCCCCGACCATTCTGACTATCAACCGGCGATCTGAACGCACAAGATCCCGAATTCTGAAGGTAGTTTCAACGGTTCTTGAAGATGAAAGCCTTTCGCTTCGTGGTTCATCTTCAATCGATAGTCTCCTTCCTGAAAATGCCTTAAGCCACCGAAAATCCTAAGCTCTTGACAAAACACTATCTCCGTACGCCTACTGAAACTTAATACGAGTTTCGGTATCACTGTGCCCAAGTCTAATGCAAAACCTGATAGCTGATCGACCGCGTCATTGCCAGTCTCATCACTTAATTTAGAGACATCGTATGTTTATGTGCTATCAAGCGCGTTCAGCCAACGAAAAGTGGAATGCTGTGCTGCGCTTTGATGCCGAATATCAGTAGGAATGGAATAGCTGTGACAGTTCGCAACACTGAATCAACAAACTATCTTATCTCACAGCCAAGTAAATACTGATGTCAAATGATTAAGGTATCTCTTACCTTCTGCTATTTAGCGTTTGACCACTATACGTGATTCTGGTTCGAGTTTTTTGGACGTACATACCGTCTTTGTTTTGACGAAACCTCCTATGTAACAATTCTTCCTCATCGGAGCTTTCTGAATATCTGTATAGTCAAATATGAGCTCCGTGATCTGATGTATTACACAAGAGTTTCATAATAAGAAAATCTAGTAACTAGCAAATTTCCTCGAAATAATTGTGAAGTCTGGTTTTATTGCTGCAAGTTGTTCAAGGGGGTATTTAAAACATGGACGCATAAAATGGGTATACCAATTTTTGTGGGAAAACTTTTTATCCGACAACAAATATTGAGAAAATGTGTTTTTTGGGATTCAATCGGAAGTGTTGGCAGGGACGAGAAAACTCTCCAGATAAGATTTTTAGGTACTTATGAGACCACACGTAAAAAGATCCGACTAATAGTTTTTCGCATAAAAATAACAATTATCTTTCGGAATGGCTTGTGTTTCATATCGGCAAGGTAAACTCGTGTACTTTGCTATGAAATGCCCTAGGAACAAACCGTGTATATTGCTCAATAAACTAGTAGTGCACAGGTCAGCTGTTTTGGGATAAACAATTAGAAATTCTCAAAAACTACTTGACCAAGCGACTCCAATTTTGTTGACATTATTTAGAAGTAAGAAGCCTTCGGATTTAAAGAATTTCAAGTAGCTGCGTGAAATTATCGTCGCATTAGCAACAAGTGCCAAAATCTGCATTTTGCCTCGGTTTTCGGCCATAACATTTTCACTATTATTGGGATCTTTTTACGTCTCATTCTGTAGGTCTCACAATTACCTAAAAATCTCATTTGAAGAATTTTTTCGTTCCTGACTGTTGATTGAATTCCAAAAACACGTTTTCTTATTCTTTGTTTTCTCACAAAAATTGGTGTACCCATTTTATGCGTCCATGTTTTAAATACACCCTTGAACAACTTGCATCATTAAAAACAGACTTTACAATTATCTCGCAAACCAGGGGTATTTTCGTCTAACGTGATTAGACTAATCTGTGCGAATGAAAACAAAACCAATTCGTGAAATTTAAAGGAGTTTTTATATCATCTTGTTTTTACTGCTTCTAAACACATAGGAGTTTTCGTCAAAACAACGACGATACATTGTTTGGAGCATTTGTATGAAATAAAATATTGATTCTTTTAATTTAGGTACCTGGTTATGAGAAATGGCTTCCAGCGTCTTCAAGCCTCAATTCTATCCGGCAAACTGCGTTATGAATTCAACAAAACTCGAAATAAAATCATCAAGCTCCAAGCCGTATCTAAAGGCTATCTGGAACGTAAACACGGCCAACTGGGCCGAATTTCATCTATCATACGACAAAGGAAACTAGATGAAATCGAATTAAAGACTCATGGAATTAAAAATTATAAATTTGAGGCTACTAGACTGATGCAGGAGAGACTGGCCGAGGTAAACAAAGAATATGCGATAAGGTTGAAGAAACTGGAGGAAGAAAATGAACGAGCAAGAAAAATGGTTGATCAAGAATTCGACTTTCTTGATGATACTTCCTTGCTGATTGGTGATACGGTAAGATTAGATACCTGATATTAGTTTCCCAGATATATGAAATGGTAATATATTTTTTTTGAAAAATTGGATTTTTTACTCATTTTACTTCCCACGCCGACTGGCGAGGAAGTATGTTAATCATCAAAAAATTAGAATCTTTGGCCCCGTCATACTGGAAAATGTCGGTAGGATTTCAACGTTACGACTATGCAAAGTACGAAAAATCTTTTTGAAAACTGATCCAGTAGCGGTGAAGGTACAAATAAATAGTGTCAAAAATAAAAATCACTCCAAATTTGTGTTTCACGTTCCAGAGGCTCCTGACAATTATCAGAACAATATTTGTAGGAGTTTTAAATTGGGTCTGGGAGCTGTGATGAGTGGGGGAGGGCATATTTTGATTTTTGCTTGTATATTTATACGCATCTGTGCGGCATATTTCACACATCAAAGATTTCCCTGTACATTTGCCTTTGAAACATGGCCTGAAAGAAATATACAAGATACACGTGACGCATTTCACGTTGATACGCCTACTTGGAGGTCTAATCGATGTTTGAATCGTGTTTTGACCAATGAAGATCGGTAGCTGGGGAATGGCGAGTGGCCAGGTTAGTCATAGCATCATTGCCAGATGGTCGGTACTGTCGCAAGGATAGGGAAGAAATTTCAAGACCGGAACTTGTCAAATGGGTGGGTGATATGGACTTATTGTGTAGGCCCGATTGACTAATGATCTATTTAATTTTCTTGTTATACATGTTCGTATCTAACTTGTTCTTCTGTGCCGAAGATAATCCTTTATAGCATTTGAGTTTTGAATGCCTATTTGACTCTTCTGGCTGGTGGTGAGAGCGGTTTTATAGCTAATACCGGCCAGTTAAAATAAAAATAAATTCCTTTTATTAACTCAGGTGTCAGACCAGTCTGTTGGCTAACATTGGAAGTATCAAAGTGGAATGGACAAATATATGTTACTATTTCAGCACTGTCGTTGTTTTCTTTGTTATTCAACCCTGGAACTAACAAAGTTAGAAGAACGGAGACTGTACAACTCCTACATACCACTTGATGGGAATTCGATACAAAGGAATCACTTTGCATTTTCAAAGGAGATTTTTACTTCATCGCCAGGAAGTATAGAATATCAGTGAATTAAAGCAGTAAAAACACTAGAAAAACCTATTTTGAGGACGCATGCACTTGAAATCATGATCGATTGAATCGGGTTTACTGAGAAATTGTAATCCTATCACAATTTGGGATCATGCCAATCTTATCAACTATCATTATTGATAAATTAGTGGAAATCAGAATTTTATTGGTGAATTGCTTCCGGTTTAAGTAGCCGACGTGTATTAGACTACATATCCTGATTATAAACTAAAAATTTAATTCCAGGAAACCATTTCTTCACCTGTCATTGATATTCCTGGTGTTCCAATTGGTGATAATAAAGACATCGATCTATTGGACTTGCAGGTACAATCTCAGCTAAGTTGTTTCATGAAATTAGGAAAAATGAAGTACACTTATCAATAAAAAGTAATTTATTAAAATGACGTATACGTCTCGGTCGATCTTTTGAACACCTTACTTTGTAAGGTACCTGAACTTTACTGCTTTTGTACTATACCGTTGTCATGTGACTCAATTTTCCTAACATGTGAAAAATGACGTTAATTTTGCATCTACGACAGAATTGTCGCTAGGCTAGGCTTTTTTGGAGACCGGAAATTATAATGGGCTCACGCGATGTCAGCTTTGTACAGGACCAATGGCGGATTAACAAGGGTAGAAGTGTAGCAAATAATACGGGCCCTGCGTATTTGGGAGCCCCACGTATCAACGCTATATGAAAGTATCTCTCCTGAGAGAGAGAGAGCAGTGAGGCATTTGCCGCCATTTCTCACTCCTCAGAATTTATATCAAATTCTCTTGATATAATTTGCTACACGCCTAAGTCGGTACTGTACAGGTACAGGCTGTTGTTGAAACACACTGTATAGTAGCAGAAAAAAAACAAATGAACTGTCATTTGGAGTACGAATAGGCATGAATCATATTTATATTATATTTTTGATCTGTTTTTTGACAAGTGCCTTCGTAGTGGCCGAAACGTGAGTAATGAGTAGTTATATATCTGGATTCGTTCGACCGGAAAAAACATAGAATTCTATTTTGTTTTGGGAAAATGCAGGAAATACAATGATGGGTGTTATTGGTGATGCATATCGGCAAATTAATGATATCCAGTTAATTTATACCTTAATGCTCCACAAAATTCGAAGAATGCCTTTGGAGCTGCATGGTAGGCGAAGTAAGGGAAATCGAACTTGCTGTGCTTCAGCGTGTTATAAAAACGTAACAGATCTTATAAGTTATGCTCAAAATATGAAATCCGTATCTGAGCTGTTTCATTTTCAATAAATATGTTTATTAATTTACAGTTCCCTATTACATACCAAAAAAAAAACATTTCATTTATGTGGCAGATTACAATAGCTCTATATAGATTATTAAATTAAAGAAGAACTAAAGATTCATGTGATACACAACCTACTTATATTTGAAATCTAGCAAACTAAATGTTAGATACATTTTTTATGTGATTTTTGATGTACCTAATGTTGCCACTGAAAATGTCTATATCATTACATTAAGATTTATTAGTGCAGGCACCTCTGAGCAATCAATGATACCATTAGCTTTTTTCAACAGAAAACATAAATCTAACATTTCCCTGTAGTGAGTCTTTGTTCAACATATTCATTAGTTCTGAAGCATTCTGACTGCTGACCATTTTAATAGCTGTCTGTTTCAATGGAATTAATGTCACCAATTAAATTTGCATCCATACCAGAGCGTTGTGCTCTAAAACACTCCGTACCAAAGAGCAGTATATAATTCGAAAAACTTTTATAGAGAGTTGTTTGGTACTTCTAAAAATATTTCATATGATCTAGAAGCAATATCTCTAATGGGCTAAAGCTAGTTTTTGTATTAAAGGTTATACCTAAATTGCTAACTGAATCAGATCTCATGAGGTCACGGTTTTGAACTATGTTTATATTCATACTTGAGAGAATTTGATCTACGGCTGAAGCTTATCTGGTAGCATTTGTTCACATTGATGTTATCTTATTAGTATGTAGTACGCTACGAGATCTATGAGATATCTTTGTAAAATCTCCGCATCGTGGATATTGCTCACAGTTCTGAATAATTTAATATCATCTGAAAAATAGAATAACATTAACGTTAACATTTTACGTGAAATGTGTGGTATTTGTTTATTCTAATCTGAATATCCTCGCCAAATCGTTCATATTGCAGGAATATTCGTTTCGCAAGTTCGCCGCCACGTACTTCATAAGCAGCCTGAACTACCAGCATCAGAAAAAGCCCCCAAAAGATGCCCTTCTGCAGCTGCCTACCCCAGACGATGTCTTGGCATCTCAAGCCCTTTACATCACCATCATGCGCTTCATGGGCGACTATCCTGAGAGTAACGAATCTGCATCTGACAACGATCGAACTCCTGTGATGAGTAAGATTTCGCAGACGATTGGAAGGAGTTTCACGAACAGGAAGGAATATCAGGTATGAAGATGATTTTGTCCTAGAGCGTAATGTACCACGAACGTTTTCAATCACTTTGTAGTTTTTCCATACTTGAGCCACCACGCAAGTTAACGCCCAAATACGTACCTTGGGGCTATGGGGGAATGCAGGGGAAAAGGGGGACGTCAGTCGGACTCTAGCAAGGGAACACACGACACGTGTGCATGTGCACTGAGAAACATAATAGTTAAACCAACTAAATTTTAATTAGGCCAATTAAAAAAATATTATATGATCTACGTTTGTGACAGCTTACAAGTTTTTTAATCAGCTTAATTAAACTTCAATTTATAAAACAGTTTACTTGATTCTATGAAACTAGTTTAATTAAGCCAAAACAAAATTGCTCACTTAAATTAATTAAATCGCATAATCAGAATGATTACACTACTTTATTTAAAATTAATTGACTACTAGAATGAGCTTACCTGCTGCAAGTAAAATAATTTAAATATATTTTGTGTAACTAGCTTAGGTAAAAGTGATTGCCTAGGTTTAAATGAGCTGTTTTCTTTTATATTTAAAAGCATATTTGAATAATATTTGGAATTTAAAAAAACAAATTTCATTTTACTGAATGAAGTATATTATCTTATAGATATCAAAAAATTTGGAAAACTTGATACTGATAGGTGATATTTTTAAATAAAAAAAAGCTTCCAAATTTAATAACCCTAACGAAATTTAATAGTTTTTATTTTCATTGATTGTGAACTTATTATATATGGGATTAAGTTTTGGAAACATTATGTCTATTTGTCCAGGAACAGGTGATTATTCACTAGAAACAACTTTTTGTTCAAAATTCAGAATGTATGGAAAGGGAATCCTAAAACTGAATAAGGTCAGTTGATTCTGTGTAAAAAAATTGTACATTTATTTCTAATAATAAAACAATATTGCACTCACTGCACTCTAACAAACTAAGATATTTTTAAGAATTACACACAAACAAATTGTTGATTAGTTACAAACTGTCAAAATTAGCTTTGTGAGCATTAAAATAAAAACCTGTTTGAAAATGAATTTTTCTAAAGAAGAAATGGTGAATATGGTGTTCGTTTTGGACGAAGCCCAAAGAAATCGTTTCCTAGCATCTCGCATTTATAAGCAACGGTACCCTAATATGCGACATCCAAGGCCGGAAACATTTTGCACACTACGAGGACGTTTTGACTCAAGCGGAGCAGTAGAATATAGTAAGAAATAAATAATCCAAGTGTCACCAATGAGGCGAATCAGTTGGAGGTTCTATTAAAGTTGCAGGAAAATCCCCATTTAAGTGCACGGCAAATTGGAGCAGAAACTGATATATGCAGAACTTCTGTCAAATCTGTACTCTTAGTGGCAATATCGAACTAGCCCGCTGTTTGTTTTTTGTTTCCATGGATGATGTGATTTTTTCCCTAATTTTGGTGTGTTGTTCTATTAAAAGCTTAATAACTCAAAATCTAGTGATTTTATCTGAATCAAATCTTATACCAAAAAAAAAGCTCATGAAAAATTGAATCCAAACTTGTACAAATATACAGGGTGATGCATTTGAAATTTTTGACGGGTTGCCGAAGTGGACGGTTTTTCTGGACAAAACACCTTACATCTCAGTAGCTAATTACCAAAACCCCATAGTATGTTATATCTATTTTCTTCTTTTGAATCAGTTTATTCAAATATGCAATAAAATTTGAGGCATTCTATTTAAAAAATCACAGCTTCAATATGTAGGTCAAAATTGGGACACCTTGTATAATTGCCAATATTTTAGAAATGTGCCCTCAAGTGTCATGTATAGCATGCCATAAATAGATTTACCCAAAATGTATTTGCTTATGAGTAATATTCCGTCCACGCATGGATGGGCGACCCTGTATATGCACATTATACAATATCAAATAAGAGCATATCAAGCCTATGTTTAGCACATATTTTGTATAAAATGCCCTTCGTTGACCTAAATATGGCTGCATAAATAAAAAGTTCTTCACCTTCCGTCGCGTCAGCATACAAAGTATTTCATTGGGAGTGAGAAATATTCTAACCATGGATATTGGTCACTAGCCTGCTTATGCTCAAGTATTTCACTTGGTCACCGTAATTGGTCCACGTGACAGCTATTACTTCAAAAAAAAAAACGGCAACGCTCGATATGAATCTCATTGCGAAAATCACAAATAAAACTGAGGAGGTCGAAGAGAGTTTCCGGCACTGCGCCTGTCGCATACACCCGATTATTCACGAATGAAGAGCCGAGTCCTGCCGAGTCTTCATTTCAAGTAAGCAGTTTAACTGTTTTTATTAAAATATTTAATTGTATTAAGTGTACATTTCCTACATAAACAAAATTATCTAGATTAATTGAGTAGCTAATAAAACAGGTACATGGTTTGCTATTTGCAAGCATATTAGTTTGATAATATAGTTTAATAATATATTACTTTCAATTCAACTAGTTCAAGAAAATTCAGTTAAATTAAATCGAATAATTTAGTTACTTGGAGTAATTAAAAAATTCATTACGGGCAATAAAAATTTTCCAGAACAACTGTTTGACTACGTTTTTTATGTGTTTTCCACCTTGAGAACGAGGAAGAAAGTAGAAACACACTGCTTTTTTACAACTAACCGAAAAAGTATCTACGTGTTATTGCTCGCAGCGTTGTAACTAAAAATAACGATTCCCAAAGATCAAACGCATATAACAGCTTTGCTACACTAGAGCAACAAAGTAGTCAAAACACTCGCACTTCGGAAGTCCAGATCACCGAGTACTTGATCTGGCACGAACACATCTCGTCAGTAGCGGCAGCTGCTGGGAAAAAGCTAGGCTATTTGTTCAGGGCATTAATTTTTGTAATACCACTTTTGTACTTCCTGTTTGTTGGTATTGCAATCAAAGCTAATGTCGATAAGGATCTAAGAATCGATATTATAATGCTATTTCGCCCAATGGCATCAAATACGTAAGGCCTATCATAAAATTCTGCATATTATATCACCTTATACATTCTAGGAGATTCTAAGAGATGAAAAGAAGAAGCTAACCATGAAAAAATCCGATAAGCAACGTCTTATAAGCATGACTTTAAAACGCAAAACCAAACTGCTGGATGATGTCCGTCGGGGCCTAGTCGAAGATACTCACGCAGCTGACACGTACAAGGAATGGACCAATAAAAGAACAGGAAATCTGGAGAAACTGCACTTTATCACTGGTCATGGTATATTAAGGACAGAGCTCAGAGACGAGATTTATGCCATTATCTGCAAGCAGTTAACTGGGAACCATATTAAAGCATCTTATGCTAGAGGGTACGATAAATAATGCAAATAATAGACCTTAAAAAACATTCACAATGTCTCTGTATGTGTATGTATTTGTATTTTGAAAAAGTCCAACGTGGTAGCCGACACGTGGTTTCATTTGGTCAACAATCACGGAGTACTAACAATATTAAAAATCACAGGATAATTTTCACGTATGGCATTAAACAGTTAGAAGGATATTATTTCATGCTCAACAATTATCAATGTAAAAATCTTCTATGGAAATGCCTTATGAATTTTTAGAGATAAGAAAATTGTTTATTTCATAGGCTCAGTTTCTTTACGACGCAAGGCAGAATTGGGTTACTTTTTGCCTAGATAAACTTGAATTTTTAATAGATGATTAGATTGCTTATAGATTGGAAAACGTATTTGAAATTCGTATATAATTTAAATCCTGTATATTTATTTAAATTTATTTAAATGTGAATATCAGAGAGCAAAGATTATTTTCTTCACATCTGACGGAAACCTAACCTCCATGGTAGAAATTGTACACATACTAGGGACAGCTCATGGAAAAACTTTTACTACCTATCGGAGAGCAAGTTCTGGTACTTCATGTTCATAGAAAAGACGCACTAAATATACCTTCTGGAAGCAAAATAATGTCATTCCGTTGCAGTAGAGTTTTTTTGAAAACACTTATTTACTCTACGTCACTCTGATCAAAAATGATTCTTATAAGCATTTTACAACTGAGGGATTATTGAAGGTAATAGCTTCTTTTTCATCAGATGGGTCCTTTTAACCCTATGCGTCGGCTGTTTCCCACCGTCCGAAAAAATGATCAACTACTTAAAGGCTTTCATAAAAACAGGACCTCCTGGCTATGCACCTTACTGTGAAGGGAAACTGAACAGAACACTTCAGAACGGTGCTAGAAGTCAACCGTCTAGTTGGCTGGAACTTATAGCTTCTAAGAATAAGGAGAGCATTTCTTTGCAGGTGACTCATTTGTTTCTTTTATATTTGAGACCAGTACAAGTAAAGTCTTCGTACAATCAAAGATTCAATAAAATAGTACAGAACATGTTCTTTAGGGCAATATGGTCGTAAATCTGAGATATGTCCGCTATAAAGGAAGTGGCTACAAAGTCGAGAGTATAATAAAATGTATGTTGATTCAAACAAATACGAAGTTACCTGGGTTAGAAGATTCGTAGTAAAGATCAAAATTAGAAGAAAACTTTACAAGAAAATGTCGATTCTTCTGCAGAAAGAGCAAGGTGTATGAACTCAATCAAATAATCAGCCAATACAGCCATACGTTAGAATAATCATACTTTATAAAGGATGTTTCAGAAAGTCATGCTAAAATGTCTATGGTAGAAAGTACATTAAAATAACAAAAAACAGATTCCTATAAATATGGGTGCAAAGATGCTCCCCTACCAGGATACAGGGTGATGACGTTTAATTTACAAAACCTACGAAAAAATATATCTATGGAGCGGGTAAAGATACTGAGTTAGGATTTCAAACGTTCAGCAATAAACAAAACGAGTTTCCCGGCCCAAACTAAGCCAGGGACGTCGTAACCGGTGTACCTAGACCTCTAATAGGAAATATTTTGACGGCATTTGCCGTTTCGGAGAAAAAAAGGTACATTTTATAAGACACTATTCAATTTTCCATAGATTTTGTCTCTTAAGGAATTTTTGTCAGATCACTCGTTTGGGAGATATTTAGGTTTGAATATTTATGGTACAATCCTAAAATATTCTTATGACACTATATGACATGTGGAAAAAGCTACGGCACCTCATTACAAGTCTAATTGAGTAATATCCGTGTCTTATCCTCAATCAGTGGCGTAGAAGCACACCATTCATCAAACCTCTTCTATGCACGCCATTGGTGTTCATGATATACTTCTTCTGGCATTACCCATGTTTGTCTAAAATCAAAACTAGTAATTGTTGAACCAATCAATATGAGTAAAATTCTTATTATTTTACTTCTGAATTTATCGGCCTTTTTGTTTCAAAATTCTTTAGCATTTCGGACTAAGTGAGCTCACAAAGAAGATATCACAAATCGTTAGCAACCTCGGACATAAAGTATGAGGATGAAGTATACAGAAGGCTTTCAAGAATGTACTACGCCAAGTATTTTGCAAAGGGTCAGAGAGCCTTTGTGGCGTAGAGTAGTTCTTGTGTTGAATCCAGACTTAGTCACTTTCAACACCTCCTTTACTTTGGATGTTATAGCATTTGTTCAGCATTATTTTTTGATGTATTGCGTAATTCTTATTAGCTTTATTTATTTATTTTTGAAATAGACGTTTTCATTGTTTTGAAGTGTTTTATCTATAAACAAAAATGAATATGGCGGCAAAACCAGTGGCATGCACAGGAAAGGTTTGATGAATGACAAGCTTCTACGCTACTGATTGAGGATAAGATAGGTATATTATTCAATTTGTGGTATAATGAGGTGCCATAGCTTTCTTCATACGTATTTCCAATATCAAGCTTCACGGTGCTTTTAGGATAGGGGAGGCTAAGTCTAAAAACAAGAGTTATGAAAAATTGAATGTTATTTTATGAAATGAACGGAAAGGCCAGTCGCGTAGAAAATATTTCCTACTACGAGTCCAGGTTCCTCAGTTTCTCCGCCCCTTATACAGGGTGTAAACGTTATGGTAGTCATTATTGAAATGGGTAATAGGGGGGTCAAAACAAGTCAAAAAGTTCATATGACCCATGGTTCAAAAGTCGATAGATTTTTGTCAAATGGCTTTATAATTTACAACTTTGAGCGCTTTATATCGAACACAATCACCACAATCTTACTAATTTTTATAATCTAATCTAAAACGGTTTTAAATTGGGTAATTAACAAATAAATGGCATTAAGTTTAAGTTAAGCCAAATTTTGTAGTCAGTAAGTAAGTTTCATTAAATTAAATATTTATAACACACATGACAACAGCGCGTCGGTCTTTCATTACTCTTATCGAACCGTCAATCGATCGCAAACGGTAACAGTGGTTAGTTATCGTTTTGCATAGATAAATTACTTTATCGTTTTGTCGAGCAGAGCATCGGCCGTGTTGTTTTGTTTTTGTTCGCGTACGTCGTCGTGTTTATTTACAATGTTCTCGAATCAAGAGTTCGCCGATATGTTGTTAGTTTACGGTGAAGCTCGTCAGAATTCAAATCTTGCAGCTCCAATTTATCGCGACAGATTTCGCCAACGGGTACACCCACACAGCAGGACATTTGTGCCAAAGGCTTCGAGATACAGGAAGTGTTCAGCCCACTAATATTCGCACTCGTTAAAGACAGGTAACTGTAGAGCAGGAGGAGCAAATTTTAAATATCGTGGAAATCAATGCAGATATAAGACTATCCTCGCAGACTAACATTCTGTCGGTGGCTTTTGCACAAAAACATTGAAAATCCGGATTTTTTTAAAAACATTCTAGCGACGGACGAATGTACGTTTACGCAAGATGGGATATTAAATTTCCATAATACTCACACGTGGGTTCCAGAAAATCCTCATACCATTCGTGAAGGTCATTTCCAACAAAGTTTTAAAATAAATATTTGGGCGTTACCCTCAAAGTTGTCAGGAGAAGGATACCTTAGCTTTCTAGTCAATAACCTACCAGAACTTTTGGAACAGACAACGGAGACAGAATTTGTGGTTTCTTCATGACGGGGCACCACCACACGTTTTTAGAGGCGTCATTCAGTATTTGAATGAACATTATCCTGATCCTCGAAAATGGCCAGCAAGATCTCCTGACCTCAATCCGATGGACTTCTGGTATTAGGGACAACTTAAAGGGATGATTTATGGGGCTGGCCCAATAACAACTGAAGCACAACTTCGCGAAAAAAAATTTGAATACGGCTGAAATAATAAATGGACAATTTCGAGGAACTAGATTAAGAAGAAACTGCGTTCGTCGTAATGAAGCTTGTGTGGAAAGTTTAGGACAATATTTTGAACACCTTCTCTAAATACATAAAAAGTGCAGTTTCAGGTTTTAAAAAGAAAAACAATGTATGTATCAAAATTGTGTTCCCTATTTATAAGTGGATTTTTTTAATATGCTCAATAAGCTTTCATACACCAGGTGAAGCGCTGAGACAATTAGTGGTCCGTTTTTTTAATTGTTTTCATTTTACGAGTACATTATCAAATAATGAAATAATACCTAGGAACAAAAAACTCCATCTTTATTTACACCTCATTTCGTCGTAATTTGCGTCTGGCATTGCGGCGTTGTCAGATTTTATTTTACTTTAAAGTCGCTTTTCTTTAAAAAAATGCCGTTTTGCCCCCATGTTAAATGAAACTTTTTGCTTCTTTTAACCCTCTCTATCACCCATTTAAATAATGACTATCATAACGTTTACACCTTGTATATTTTGGACCAAGAAACTATGTGTGTTCATTGCGTATGATGTGCTCACTGAACTTCTGAAATCTTAAATCAGTATCTTCACCCGCTTCGTAGATATATAAGTATTTTTTCAATTTCGTAAATAAAACTCCATCACCCTGTATCTCGGTAGGGGAGCATCTTTGGATGTAGCTTCTAGTCTAGAACTTTTATAGATTTTTTGGCACCAGGAAGACCTATTAACCAAAAGCTTAACCTACATTGGATATAATAAAACCTGCAATGTCTAAATTATACATTCATTTACAGGTATCTATTCCAGATGGAGGCGAACAAATCGTTTTAGTGGACTCAGCTACGACATCACAAGAAATGTTGAAGGAGCTAGCAGCATCCTTGAATTTAAAGGATACGTTTGGTTTTTCTCTATTTATTACTCTGTACGATAAAGTGATGTCTTTAGGTAGCGAAAAAGATCATGTTATAGATGCTATTTCTCAGTGTGAACAGTATACTAAAGAACTGGTGAGTCTTAGTCCTTAAAAAAATAATAATTAAATTACACATACACAAAGACCGATTCAAAAATTCAGTTAATCTGTCTGATATTCGGTTTTTTCTAATTCTCCGGAAAGTTGTTTGAGTTTGTATACTAATTTAAATCGTTTTCTGGCACTGTTAAGCTGCACGTACCCGGAGCCGAAGCGATGCGAAGTGACTCCTACGAATTGAAGAGACATTTGCACACTTATTGAGGCGATAACAAATCAGTGTTATCTGCTATTGTCACTGGTATCAGTGAGCTACAGTGTATAAGTCAGGCAGCAGCGGTGGCCGCAGTAGTAGACTCTTCGGTCTCCTGGTCAGTCGCCGTGCGCTGTGCGTGTTCGAATCCCGTCCCAGGAGAAATTTTTCTCTTGGCTATGGATCTTGTGATTGTCCGTAGGTGGTAGACGGTCTCTGACTGTACTCTGACTGAGGTACCACCCGGCGGATCTCGTAGGCGGAGCCAGAATGTGTGCATGTTGCATGGACACGTGATCCCTCGCCAGAGTCCGTGTGCCGTTCCCCCTTTCCACTATATCTCCCTAAAGCCCCACGGTACCCGATGGGTGTTTAGGCCTTAGGCCTTCGTGGTAGTTGGAGTATAAAAAAAGTATTAGGTTTTCAGAAGAGGATCTGGCTGTGTCTATTGTTACCGATTATACTGACAAACAACGCTTCGCTTTACCTGACCCCACACAATAATACAATGCGAAACGAAGAGACGCATCCACTTAGATTGGTTCTTTTGGGGGATAAACGTGGTTGGTTCTACGAGGTCTGTAAATTAGGTGATGAGAAAGATTTTTTTAATTTTTCCATTAAAATACGATACTGGAATAGCCTTCTTCTCGTCGGTTACAGCCGTTTGAACATCTTCGGCTGTCCCAAAATGAGTTCCTTCGAGGTGATTTTTCAGCAAGAAAAAAGTGACAAGGACTCACGTCAGGAAAATAAGGAGGCTGAGGAGCCACAGGAATGTGTTTACTGGTCAAAAACTCGTTTATTGACATTGCTGTGTGACAAGGAGCATTATCGTGATACAACACCCAGTTGTTCTTGATCTGGTGAACGAACAACCAAATGACTCGAATGAGTTCAAACTTGTGCTGAAGGCGGACCACATGTTCCTCTGTCTCCGTACCAATATTGGCGCTTCCAACATTGCCGGATCTAAAGCTGCGTTGTCAATCTCAATTACTTAATTTACAGACCTCGTATACCGCTCCATCATGCGGGCTTCCATTACAATGCAATGCAACATAAGGTGAAACAATTTCGCTTCTGTTCGTTTCGCTTTGTTTCGCCTCAATGGATTTATACTTTTAGATAGTGATACAACTATGTCATTTTTTATTTACTTTTCCCTATTATCTTTAATTTGAATAGGGCTACCACGAGAAAAGTTCTCCATGGTCAATATTCCTACGTAAAGAGATTTTCACTCCATGGCATGACCCCTGCCATGACCCTGAGGCAACTCGCCTGATCTATCGACAAGTGGTACGAGGTTTGAAAAATGGAGAGTACCGATGTCCAACAGCAGCCGACGTAGCTTCGCTTATAGCTGTTCAGTACTACGTGGATAACGGGCCAAAGATGCAAAAGGCTGTGTTGCAGTCGAGGATTGGGGAGTACATACCTACTTATCTGGTATGAGTTATTAATGTTCACGTTATTAGAGAAAAAAATAGACATAGGTCAACTTTTACTCATATTTGACAACCAGATGAAATGTACGAGATTTGATCCTTATGCTCCACCACTAACCCCGACATTTATATGTTTGTTTTTCTCGGTAAAATTGTTGTACGAGTACAGAAAACAACTCCTCTACCGCAGATACCACTTATTGCTTACGTGAGAATTTCTCTTCTCGTATATTTTGGAAATACTGTAAAATTATTGGAGAGCCAGGTTATCAATAATTCTGATGGCATATTTTTGTAGCAGCAGAACTCTTTCAGTTAGTGAACTACTTCCCCAATTAGGAAAACCATAACGGATATGGCAGTTCACGGTAGCATAGTATAAAGTTATTAATTCGTTTACTGCGCTGCTTTGCTAAGAATTTCAAGCCATAACAACTACTTCGGAATCTAGTGCACAAAGACTCTCATGACAGACAACAAATCATGTATCATACCCCAGCATGCTAATTAAACGAATAGCTCTATTATGAAAAATCCTGAAATCTTGTTCATCCTTTAATGCGAATTTCACAATGCTGGGCTTCTCTGTGCTTAGTCGGGCCATTTAATGATTCTGTTGTATGCACTCTCAGTCATTGCAGGCAGCTCAGTGATGTTTGGACTGGTAATCAATATGTTAGTGTCATCTGCATACGCCATAACCTTATATTCTGGACCATCTTCAGATATAAAGCCAGAGTAATCGTTAGCATACAACAGGAACAAAAAAGGTTCTAGAATTGAGCCCTGTGGTACACCCATGTTTACTTCCGATGTTTGGCTTTTGGTACCGTTGAGACAAACACGTTGTTTTCTTTGTGCAATGTACGATCGAAACCGCTGTAGTGACATGCCACGTATTAGATACCTGTGTAGTTTGAGAACTAACGTATGTTCTAAACGTTTTGGCACAAAATTCATTGGCTTTAATTTTAACAAACACAAAATAATATTAAGTTGCCTTTGGAAATAAAAGTTTGTTTTCTTACTTTACATTCGGTTGAAATTTATTTATTTTGAAGTTTTCGCTTTAAGATGTATAAACTAGAAATAAGAAAAAGTATCTACAAGTTGGTAGGGCGGGTTCCCAAAGCTGAAATCTGTCGAATATTCCAGCATGAAAACATTTCACGCAGTACCATTTATCGAACAATAGCGGAGTGCGATCAGGCAATACCACGTCTGAATCTCCCAAAAAGTGGAAGACCACCTGCATTTACTTCACAGGGGTCAGGGAGATTGGTGAGAGGAGCAAAAGATCAGGTTGGAATGTCAGCAAGGAGACTGGATTTTGTTTGTTTGTTTAAGATTTATTTAGCATGATTGGTACAATTACATTCTTCTAAAAAACTAAACAATTACATAACATACAGACATTCAGAAAAAAACAAAATTTGCATCTCGAAGAATTTTCATTGTCCATGAAATATTCCTTTAATTTTCTTTTAAATATCTTTAAATTACAAGTAGACTTTATATCATTATTTAGTTTATTAAATTCAAGTAATCCCTTCTGAAATACTGATTTGCTAGTTATATTACTATTGCAATTTTGTAAATGACAATCTATATTTCCTCTTATATAATAATTGTGGTAATGATTATTCTATTCTATGAAATGTTGTGGCAAAAGGTGATTCTTTATTTTAAGTTTAAAAATAAGAACCAAATATGATATGAAATTATTTATATTCGACCACTGCGATTCTTCTAACATAGATTTTATTTTGGTGTACTTATTGTTATTGAATATTATTCTCATAGCTTTATTTTGCAAGACTTGTAATTTTGAGAATACAGCTTCATTGGCAGTGAACAAGATATTTGAACAATATAGTAAATGCAGTAGAATAATTGTATTATAAGCTATTTTCTTGGAATAGGTACCAAGACTATGAGGAGCCCTATAAAAGTAATTTGATATTTTTTGGCAATTTTCGAAATAATGTAAACATTAGTTTACCATCAATATATACACCTAAACATTTAATTGGTTCAACATTTTCAATTATTTCTCTCTTTATCCTAACTCTGATAGTATTTTCATATAGGTATTTCCCTATTAGCATACATTTTGTTTTAGAAGTATTCAATTTTAGTTTATTTACATTTAACCAATTTACGATTTTTGCCAAGTCAGAATTTAGCATTCTTAAAGCAGTGTCTATATTTTCATCTGATATGTATATTAATGTATCATCTGCAAATATCTGAAGTTTACAATAATCTGAAGTTTACAATAATCTAAAATATTACAAATGTCATTAATGTATAAAATAAATAGTAGTGGACCTAGTTTACTACCTTGTGGTATACCAACAGGAATATTTTTTGATCTTGATAATGTAGATCCAATTTTGTTTTTTTGACTTCTGTCAATTAAATAGTTTTGTCAACTTTTGAATACAGATCCTTGAAATCCGTAGTGATGCAATTTTGTAAGTAATTTATCCCTGTCAATAGTCTCAAAAGCTCTGAAGTCCAAAAACACTGTTAGTGTATGTTTCCACTCATCTACAACCATTTGTGTTGCCGTTTCAGTTGAGTGCTTCTTCCTGAATCCAGCTTGAAATTTGGTTAAAATGTTATCTCCCTCAATAAATTCGATGATCTGTTCGTAAATAATTTCTTCAACTTCAACATCTGGCAGAACATTTATTGGCCGCATATTGGTGTACAACTCAGAATTATTAACTTTAGAAGCAGGAGTTATGGTAGAACACTTCAGTTTTGTTAGAAATTCGACATATTTTAAACAGTAATTTATCAGGATCAATATTCTTGCTCCAATAATATCAAAACATTTATTAAGCACACTTTTAGACAAAATCTCACTCTTATCTTGATTTGATTTAATTTTTGATATAATCTTGAGACGATTAATGGTTATTGTTCTGAACTCACTGAATGATGAATTGTAATCTGAGCTAATGGGACATTGGTGGGATCCCCGTCAATAATTGATTTTACAAAGTCGTTGACACTTACTATGAAATAGGTATTATTTCGATCTGCTATTATTTCTTCATTTGATATTACCCCATCGTCGAATTTCATTTTAGATAATGTACTTTTTCTAATAAGAGAAACAACGTTTTTCAACGTTTTCCACATATGTTTGCCATTATTTTTACTCTGATCAATTTTGGTATTGTAATATTTTTTCTTTTCATCTCGTAGAACTGCTACAGATTGGTTTCTTGATCTTGTGTATTCCAGCCAATCATTTTCACTTCCAGTAATCATAAACTTTTTATAATTGTAGACTCTTTTTAATTTAGAATCCTTGAACGTCTGCTTGAAGCATGGTTAGTAATTTCTTCTACTTTGTTAGCATCAAATTTACTTTCAACTTCAAAACACATCCATGAATGATCACTGATCTTAAGAGTATGCATACCTTTTGCAATTAAATTTTGTTCGTTCGTTATTATCAAATCTATAATAGTTCTTGATTGATTTGTAATTCTGGTGTGATCATAGACTTTTTGCCATAGTACCTGTTTAAATTTCTTTGCGTAGAAGTCTTGGTTATCAAAATTTATATTAAAATCGCCCAAATGTACCGTGATGCAGTTTCGATAAAAATGTTTTTCACAGATATTTTCGAATAAATCTATAAATCTGTTTATATTTCCAGTTGGAGATCTGTAGTAAATTTGTAAATTATAACTGTGCTTAAGATTCAATTCAACATTGATATACCACCATTGGTACCCAACAGCTACAGTTTCATGTACTGTAGTTTCTATTTCACAAAATATATAATAATATACCACCTGTATGTCTGGAAATTGTGTTTGCTCTTACAATTTGATAGCATTCAAAACCAATTTCTTCATTGTCAATATCTTCTATGAGATGTGTTTCAGTTAAACACAGCATTACCAGCTTCACTGACATCAAGTAATGTAAAACCACATCTTTTTTAGATAGAAATCCTTGAATATTTATATGGTAAATATAGTTTGCATATTCTTTTATCTGTAATTGCTATGGTTTATCACTGTAATATGCTTTAGATTCTGTTTTTTTATGTTATGTTGTTATGTACGATATAGTTGGAAATGAGGAACAATGGTCTTAAATATCGAACGAGCTTAGTGTCCCAAATACTCTGAGGCGCAACTCCTTTGTATACCAGATGCTGTCGTCCACTGAGGCGGGTACACTTTGCCAATGGAAAAATCTAATTCTGATTTGAAGGGAAGCGATGGATTTTATACGGACAACGTAGAGGAATGCCTTGACAATGTTAGATACTAACATTAAGAGAAATTTGCAGATAAAATCCTTGTACAGTGCGCAATTTTTAACAGGGGTCTCTTCCAACCTATTGTGGGAAGAGTGAGGGGTGAAGCTTTGAACAGTCAGAGCTATACTACTGCCTTTCCAAATTGCTTCAGTTTGTCCACGAACATCATGCTAATGACCATATCATGATTTGCCCAGACCTAGTATCATGTCATTACTCAAGAGATACCCAAAACCACCTTTGAAAATACAACATACCTTTTGTTCCCAAAAACGATAATCATCCAAAATTGCCGCAGGCTTGCCCAATAGAGGATTTTTGGGTTTTACTGCCTAGGAAGGTTTATCAAGGAGATTGGGAAGCCCGAGATGAAGAACAATTAAGACGGCGAATTTAGTAAATACTGAAAGAAATTGATCTGAATTCCGTCCAGGCCCTCATGAGAGACATTCTAAGAAAGTTGCGCCTGCTAGAGAAGAATGGGCCACACCACATAATTCTAGAGTATAGTTTAGTTTTGTATTTAGTATTGAGTTGTTATTTATGATAACTAGTTAGTGTTCAAATCAATTTCTTCATTAATAAAAATCCGATAAATATTTTGTGCCAAAACTTTTAGGACATACGTTCGTAGCTTATGTTGCATACATAATCGAAGGCACCAGAGACAATGCACCGTCAGTGTTTCTTTTACTAGTAACCAATTCACGCAACAGAGGATTGCTATGAGATGATGAGGTCCTGCTTGACAACATCATTATTGTTGATGTAATATTATCCCTATACGTAATATATTCCATAAACAAAACCTTGGTCGAGTTCATAAACTAATCGATTTATTCTGTAATATAATTTAATACCTGTTATTGTTATAGCTGAAACAGTCTGAAAACCCTTCCGAGTGGGAAATAAAAATAATGGCAGCTTTCTCTAATCTTATTTGCGTCCGTGAGAAATTAGAAGCTGTAAAAGCCATGGAGTTCATCGTAAAATATGCTCACGCTACATGGGTCATATTGTTCTCAAGATTCTTCGAGGGTATGCAGGTCAGTTTTCTTTTTTACTGACCTATGAGATTATTTTTGAGTAGATTGTACAGCAAAATGGGCAGTAGGATAATAAGTTTCTTGTACAGTCAATAGACAGTTTCATTCACGAACGATACCTTTACGAGAGAATTCCGCACCGGAGAGATGAAAAATAAATTTGACCTTGATATGTCCGATTCAAGTTTGGGTATAGTACAGTATTAAAAAAGACTACGGTAGATACTCACAATGCCTCGTAGTCTGTTATGATATAGGTTGATACTGCTTCTAAAATCATATTTGACAGGAAGGTATCAATCGATTCTATCAAATGACACATTATCAGACAAAGCGGAGATCCCATCGGGAGTTCCTCAGGGATCAATATTGGGCCCCTTATTATTTTTAATTTATACATCTGATATCGTTACGTCTTTAAAGTTTTGCAAAGTTCAGGCCTTCGCGGATGACACCCAGGCTTATTGTTTTTTTTTATATTGAGGATTACAAATATTACGAAAACTGTATAAATGAGGACATTAACACCTTGAACAATCTCTCAGTAGGTCACAACTTAAAACTTAATGCGGAAAAATCGCATGTAATGATTTTTGGTAACAAATCTAAGACTGAGTTTTTGAAAGCTAATCTCAATATAACGGCTAATAATCCAAAATTGAATTTTGTTGAAAGTACAAAAAATCTCGGTATAGTTTTAGATTTAAAGATCACCTAAAAAATCTTATGCAAATTCATTTTGTTCTCTAAAAGTTTTATATAATAACAGACACATACTAAACAGATCACTAAAAAAATGTGTGAATCCCTAATTATTTCCAATTTCAATTATTGCGATTTTGTCTATGGGTTTTGCTTAGATCAGGCAAGTGGAGGTCGGATTCAGATGGTTTCAAAATGCGTGCCTCAGGTTTATCTATGGTCTGCGTAGGTTTGATCATATACCTCATTTGTATAAAGACATTAAATGGCTTGAAATGAATGAGTGTCGCACTCTCCATTTTTCTAGTTTTTTATTAAAAATTATAAACGGTTCACCTGATTCTATAAGAGAACGCTTAATTTTCCGACATTCTGTTCATGATATAAATGTAAGATATTTAAAAAAATTAACTATGCCGCTTCATAGTAGTGCATTGTTCCAACGATCATTCTCATACAATGCTGTTAAACAATTTAATTCAATTCCCAACCAGTTCCTTAATCTTTCTCTTTCAAGTTTCAAAATACAATATAAGAAATATTTACTAAATACAAATCTGAACAAACTTTTTTAGAATAGAGATTGAAGTTTATAATATAGGTATATAAGTAGAAAAAATATGTCAAGCAAATTTTATAGTAACCAGTAACCAAATTTTATAATGACCAGTATTAATTAGTATCTTTTTGAAATTTTAATTTACTTTCAGTCCATTTAGTGTTAACTCGTGATTATTATTATGATTATTCTGTATTGTTGTTTAAGAATTATTACTATTATTATTTTTTTTGTCTTATTTTGGTTCAGTAGAGTAGCTTTAAGCTAGACTTGCGCCAATATTAGGCAATGTATTCTGTATTTTTTTTCTAAATTACCTGTGTAAAAAGATTATTTGTTTTATTCAATGAAGTCATTTATTATTATTATTATTATTATTATTATTATTATTATTATTATTATTATTATTATTATCTTTTCCATAGGTCTCAGGACCAGAACTTCCCAAAAAGACAGTTATAATAGCCGTCAACAGCAATGGCATATTCATGATTGATGATCAAGAGCAAATACTAATGGAATTATCTTTTGCTGAAGTAACTCTAGTTACTTCCGAAACCAGTCCACAAATAAAAGTTGTCATCAATACTGTAAGGAAGGAAGAATATGCGTTTGTTTCAATGGATGCGCAAAATATCTGCAATTTAATCCAATATATTCTTGATGGATTGAGAAAAAGATCAATCTATTGTGTGGCTATACAAGACTACAAACATCCTACAGGTAGGCATAATCCGTGTCCATTGGAATTTTAGATCCCTCAGAAGTTTTTGAGGTAACATTTGGCTCAGCCGTGGAGCAATAATTATATATATCTTGATTTCCCTAAAGCGTTCGATCAGATGTAGCACGCTGCCCTCTTATGCAAACTTCCATCCTATGGCCTCCTAGAAAAGCTTTGCAGATGGATGACTTACGTCGTAATTGGCGGGTTCTCCTTTTCATCCCAAAACGTCAAAGCGGGTGTTCGCCAGGGATCAGTCTTGGCTCCGACACTGTCCCTATTACGTATCAACGACCTCCATTACCCGCCTGACTTCGACCTTCCATCCTAACCGTGTCGAACTTCGTACATCCAGAACTGGCCGATACGACCGCTCCCTAAGGTGTCGAGATTATGGAACAATCCGCAAGAGGAAGTATTCCCAATTCTACTAACCTTAGGAAGTTCAACAATCGGTTTAATAAAGTTTCATTGGGATCCTTATAGCAGCCGCGGTGTCAAGGCATAATGGCTTCTGCCTGGGCGGCTGCTTCGATGTAAGAAAACCGATATAAAAAGTAAAAAAAAGTACCAGAGTTTTTATTTTCTAGGGGCAGAGTCATTTTTGGTTCTCAAAAAAGGGGACCTTATTGTTTTGAAGAACGATTTAAATGGTGGAAAACTGAAGACAGCCACTTGGGGACATGGGGAATGTAATGGAAAAACTGGTGACTTCCCTACAGAAGCAATCTACGTTCTTCCCACTCTAGAGCCTCCTCCAGCAGATATATTGGTGAGATCCAACATTTACCAACTTCCAATAGTCATGACAACACCAAAGTCAATGAAATACAGGGTGATTCACAAGTCGTGACCAAAAATAAGACATCATACACAGGACCGCATTTCAAGGGGGTCTTTAATGTGACATTTTTTCCCCGACGGCTTCACTAAAAAGAAGTTTAAAAATAAAAAACAATTTTCTTAATATCTTCAAAACTGTCAACAGGAATGAATTAAATTTGGTATGTTGATATTTAAAACTAACGTACACCAGTGACGGTGATACAGGGGACTAGTGGCACTATTTTTCCAAATAAAAATAGACGCCAGTAACGCGCAGTTTTTCAAATCTTACCCTCAATTTGCTACAAATAATTCCTCTTGTGAGGAGAGTGTACTGTATTCGTTAAAATAAAAATAAAACAAATTGGATCATTCATGAAGACCTGAGATACAATTATTAGTTTCAAAATAAAATAGGAGGCCTTGATACCAACTTGACGTTTCTTGGGTGATAGTTTGTCAAAGTTATGTGCTATACGGCTGTTATCGTTACTACTACCATTTTCTTTTTTGTTAAAGTCAAGTCAAAAGATCATTTTTTCTATTTTTGAGTATTGTCAAATGGAGTGCGCGGATATTATTTTTGTGTACGGGTTCTGTAATGGAAATGTGCTAGCGGCTTTTCGGGAGTATCAACGTAGATTTCTTAATAGAAGGCAACCTACTCCAAAGGTTTTCACGCACTCATTTCTAAGACCTTTGTGAGTGGTTATTGCAAATGCATAATCAAAAAGCAGATTTTATTGATTTAGTTTTGTGGTCAGATGAATCGCTTTTTACGAGGAGTAGAACCTTTAATCCTCAATCCCCGTTCTGTAAGAATCCACTCGTTTCAACACAGATTTTCTAGAAATTTCTTGTGTGGCATTTTCAATGGCATCCCAACTAACAATTATCACTCCTATTAGAGTTGCAAGAATGATTATACATTATTCCTTAAACAGCATTGTATAGGTACTGTAAGAACATTGGCAGAACCCTCTTAGAACAGCTACACAAGCGGAATGGGCACACCTAATAGGACACTTCAGTCATTTAAGAGGTTGTATAAGGGCTGCAGGTAACAGTTATAAAACAAAAGTGTAAGCCTCTTGCAGCCGCTACAGGACATTTGCGTCAGTGCAAGATTCAGTTTTTGTCAACTATACTACTATTCTGTTACGTGATTCTACTTTATTGCAAGCAAACTATTTCTTATGTATTATATAGACGAAGTGAAGAATATATAACTAACACATTACAGTCATCTTGTTTACTTACATATATCGGCCATTGTGAATTTCATACACAGGTATATGATAAACTTCTACTCTTTGCTATATGGCTATTGAATTACTTGCGCAGCAAATTTTATTGTGATTATCGTGCAAATTAGTTACCCAATTTCTACGGGCTTCGTATTTGATTCATATTTTGACAATGATCAAAAGTATGTCTAGATTTTTAAGATGAAAAACTTAACTTATCTGCGTTAGATCTTCCACAAGTCCTATATTTAGACACAATTACACTAATGTTTATCACTTTATATCTATAATTTCGAACTGAAACATGATTATTTAATATTAAATAGAGGAATAAATGTTCGCCCAATATGTCGGGTGGTTGTGTACAATCATGGCATCGTCCATGTTGTCTTTTGGTTATTAGAATATTTTGGTGTTGCCTGCAGGTGTTATACAACAATTTGACAAATGTCTGAAATGAAGTACCGACAGAGTCGAATGATTTACCCAGAATTTGTACCAGATCTATATCTTCTGTTTGAACAGTTGATAAAACCTTTTGAACCAATACGCATGCGTTGTTTGTTTTAAAACATTGGTTATGGCATTTTAACAAAAATATGACAGCAGAAAGTTAGGTTATGGTGAAGTTGTTTACCAACTTATTTAGCATATGTACAGCCTTCAACAGTTACTAAACAACAGTTGTATAAGTGCTTCCGTTGGGAGCAATTTGTTGGCTAAGGTAGTAAATTACACAGCAAAACAAGAAGGCTCGGGTTTGTTTTATAAACGTTACCATGGATGCCACAACACAACCATTTTGGCTAACTTGCAAATATGCCGTATAAAATAGTTGTATAAATGTTTATGCAACAGTTAAACATTTTCCCTATAAGGTGTTGTATAACTATGCTATAAGAATATTTTAAATACCTCATTTTAGAGCAAATATGTTGCAGAAAGCAAATTTGCATTCCACACAACATTAAGCCAGCAGTTTGGTGTCAGGCAACAACAATAGAGAACTTTTATGGCTGAACGGTTCTTTTACCAAAAGCTTATACCACTACTTTGCTAGTTGGGATACTTAGCTTTTCTAGAGAATTACATAGAAAATCTATTAGATGATGCTCCGTTAGCAACGAGTGTACGAATGTGGTATCAGCACGACGGTGCCCCACCGCATGTTCCTCGTGACATAACCGCATGGTTAAATAATAATTTTAGACAAAGATGGATTGGCAGAAGCGGACCCGTACATTGGCCTGTGAGGTCCCCTGATTTGAATCCACTGGATTTCTTTTGTGGGGCGCTTTTAAACAACTAGTGTATGCTGAATAAACCAATACCGTTGATCAGTTAAAAAAAAGAATAGATAATGCGTTTCATCAAATTCAGCTACAAATTTTTCCGAAATACGTTTTTCTTTATTAAAAAGATGCCGAACATATATTGAAACAATTCTGATTGTCTATTTTTTTTACGAAAACAATGCACTCTAGGAAAAAACACAAAAGTAGTTGTTAGTAGCAATTTGAAGTTAAAATTCGAAAAATTACGCGTTATGAAAAGAAACAGTGGCGTACTATTTTTATGTATGTAAATAATGCCACAAGTCCCCTGTATCTCCACCACTGGTGCACGTTAATTTTAAGTAAAGACTTTTTTAATGTGGACAATACTTAGGTAAATCCAAATACCAAATTTTAGTTCATTCCAGTTCATGGTTTTGAAGATATTAAAAAAATGTTTTTTATTTTTAAACATGTTACATAGAGGACCCCCTTAAAATGTGATCCTGTGTATAATTTTTCATTTTTGATCACGACTTGTGAATCACTCTGTATAAAATGAAAAAGTTTAGAAAAAGCCAAAATCAATATCAGTTATATATGTCTTTATTTATTGATAGTCTTTGATGTTTAACGACATTCAGTACTATGTATATAAATAGTGTGTCCACTTCTACCGAGCATATAATCCTTTTTAATAAAATGAACTACAAAACTACAAGAAGGTCATGTAGTCAAAAACGTTGCGCTCTTTTGATTTTTGATTACTGTTTCAAATTACACAACAATTTTGGAAGATATGACCAAAATAATTCATGTGATTTTTACAGACCTCCTTTAAAAAAGATGGGATAGTGACTGACAAACCGATAGCCAAATCAACGGTTACAACAATGCAACGCATGAGAATGCATACCTTAGCATCTTATGCCGAAGAACACTTCAGAGCTGGTAGAAGGCTGACCACGGCACAGAGAGGGTCTATGCTGGTACCCGCTAGGAGAATGTCCAAAGAGGAGTTGTGGAAGTATTCAAATGAACCCATCCGCCAACCGCTCTTACAAAAGGTTCTGACTGATGATAACGCCAGCAAGGAGGCGTGCAGGTAACCTCTATATACAAAAGTGAATTTATATCCAGTCTGTTAACATCACGTCTGAATCACAATTCGGAGAGAAGTAAACAATTGTAAACTTGCTAATTGATAGCCGAGGAAGGTTATACGAGGTCTGTAAATTAAGTGATGAGGCTGTTTTTTTTAATTTTTTATCCAAATATAACTACAATTTTATATTGTCACCCTCAAAATATCTTCCTTCGAAGCCACACAGCGCTGAAGCATAGCAGTGCTGGAATTGCCTTCAACTGGTCGGTTACAGACGTTTGAATGTTTGCGACTATTAAAAAACGAGTTCCCGCGATTTTTTAACTTCGTGAAGAGAAAAAAGTCACAAGAACTCAAGTCAATAGAAAAAGGAGGCTATAGGATTTTTTTCCCTTGCCAAAAACTCGTTTATTCACATTTCTGAGTCAGGGTGGTCCGGAGCGAGTGGAGCGGCCGCTCCAGGCCTCGTGCTGAGCAAAATAAATAAAAAGTTTTGGTTTAATGAAAATAATATAATAATATACAAATATACGTGCCTAAAATATGTGTCTTATTACTGTCGCAATATGTTAAACTATTGATTAATTACAAAACCCACGAACGAGATAATCGAGAATGCAAGACATCGTTTGATAGCGGCGGCGGGGTCCGGGGTGACAGCTCCCCAAACCCCGCGCATATCGATGTTTAACTCTTGCTTGCCGGCGCGCTGCCTTGGAGTTGCGTCGCAATTACTTCAAGGGCTAGTTCAGTTTTTTTCAGAAATTTAGAGTTGAAAATTTTGTGGCGGCCACATTGATGGCAAGAGAACTTAGTGAAACTCTGGGTGTAGAGCCAAAATTCAAAGAAGTCGGACAGATAAAGAAAAGAAGAATGTTTGAGTTCGAGGTAGAAGATGAGCTGATGTCAGAATCTACTGAGCAAAAGCTTAAGCAATAGATTTTCACTTAAAAATACTGTAGAACTGATAGTATGTGCAAATAATATGAATATTTTGTAATAATATGTGCTTATTTATGATAGATTATTCACTACAAAAAAGATCTCTTATTCGATATTATTTATTTCCTGGCAGACCTAAATTTTATTATAATTTTCCTAATGATTTTTTGCTTAAAAAATTAAAGTGGAAGAGCTTAGACAATAGTCATAAATCATATTTATTTATTATCTCAATTCTGTATACAGATTGAAATATCGTATACTTACATCAAAAATCAAAATAGACTCAACCCTGGCAAATGAAAAAAATTACGTGAATAATTGTCATGTTTTGAGATCAAAAATGCTAAAAACACTTTTTGGTACGAGAATTTTAAAAATTTTCCGGAGTTGACCACTTTCTCCAAAAAAAGGCCTCGCAAGAATGTTTTGCTCGAGGCTTCGCATCTGCTAAGGACAGCTCTGTTCTGTGTAACAAGGAACATTATCGTAATGCAACACCCAGTTATTCTTGATCTGATGAACGGTGGTGTGAGTCAAATTTATTCTCCGATCATTCTGACTGTCAACTGACGATCCCGGATTCTGTCTATATTTTCATCGATTCTTGAAGATGAGGCACCCATGTTCCCCTGTCTCCCATCCAAGCGTGACGCCTCCAGTGTTACCAGATCGAACGCTACGTTGCCAGTGTTATCACTTAATTTACAGACCGCGTAGGCATAGTTTCATCAGCGAAATCATCGTGGATTTTGTAACCAACTATCAAAATCTCCACCGTCAGCGTCAAGCCGGCAACAGCGCGGCCTTCCATCGATCACATTTTGTATTTCTGATTTCATTATTAAGATGACAGAAAACTTTATGCTTGAGAAATTTGGTTACTTTATTAGCGTTGCCACCTACACAGTGAGTAAAACCGATAAAGTTTGTACAGTGGACCCCCGATAATCCGGCCCCTGTCTAATCCGGCGCCCCCTGTAATCCGATATTTCTTTGAATATGTATTACATACATACGTATTTAACAGTTTTCGCTAATTTAGATCACGCAGGTTTGAACAGGTTACAACTTGTACGCGCCACCGCTATCAGGCTCGACGCGTAAGCATTGTTTTACTTAGTTTGAATTTGACTACTGGTGATAGCGGTACGGCCTAGCGTGCGTTCATTGTCTACTATTTGTTCATTGCGTATTAAGTACAGTACCTAGTAATGTCATCACAAACTCAGAAGCGAAAGTATAAAACATTGACAATTAAAGAAAAATGTGATATTTTAGACCGCTTAAATCGCACTGAAAGTTTCAGTAGTTTAGCAAGTGAATATGGCGTAGGCCGATCTACAATTTATGGCATTAAAAGAAACCACGAGAAGATCAAGAAGGTCGTGTCAACTACTGACTGCGGGCCAGGCAAGAGACAGACACTCAAGAAAGCTGAACATCCAGAAGTGGTAGAAGCTTTGTACATGTGGTTTCTTCAGGAAAGAAATAGGCATGCACCAATTTCAGGACCCATGTTGGCCATGAAAGCTAAGTTTTTTTATAAGGAAATAACAAAAAAAAGATGATTTTGTGGCCAGCAAAGGATGGCTAGCACGTTTTAAAAGTCATCATGGCATACGTTTAATGACTATTACAGGAGATAAACTTTCTAACGATGCCACCTGCATAGAGCCCTTTAAATTAAAATTTTTGCAAAAGGTGAACGATTTAAATCTTGACCCGTCACAGGTGTACAATGCAGACGAATCAGGGCTTTTTGGGCGTGTGATGCCTAACAAAACTTTCGTTTCTTGTAACGAAAAATCCGTACCGGGACGAAAAGTAAGTAAAGAGCGTGTAACCATACTACCATGTACTAACGCTGCGGGCACACACGCACTTAAGATGATGGTCATTGGGAAATCTAATAAAACGGGCAATAAAAAACATTGATTTACCTGTACACTATTACGGACGAAAAAGTGGATGGATGACAAAAGACCTTTTCAAAAAATCGTTTGATGAATGCTTCGTACCTGAAGTCAAAAAGCGTTGTTGCTTCTTGATAACGCTCCCGGTCATCCGTCTGAAAAAGGACTAACAACTGAGGATAAATGCATCACTGCGATGTTTCTTCCGCCAAATTGCACTGCACTGATTCAACCAATGGACCAGAATATCATTCGGTTAGTCAAGCAAGACTATAAGAAAAACCTACTTCTGAGAGCCGTATCAAAAGACCAACCAATAGAAAAATCTTTAAAAGAATTTAATATGAAAGACTTGGTTTTTGCTCTTTTTCAGTCGTAGAATGCGTTACCGTCATCAACTATTATCGTCTTGGAAAAAGTTGTGGCCAGATATAGTCACCACTCCTAGCAACGTTCCACAAATCAGTGTTAGGTACTTAGGAAGTTATAGAACAAGTCGCTACTGAAACACAGATAGGTCTGGAAGATTTTGAAATCTGGTGCCGAGGAATGGATAAAGAGGAAAATGTTTTTCATGAAATGTCTGACGAAGAGATTATAAAAGAGGTTTCTAATTATACATCAAACAATCAGGAAAATAACGACGACGTGATTGCAACTGCTCTACAAGTCATAGCACAAGACACAATTAACGCCTTTGAGCTAGGTTTACAATGGGCTGAAGAGAATGGTACATCCTACAACGAACTTTTACTTTTGAGAAGACTAAGGGACAAAGCTCTGATCTCGCTTTATAACAACCTTAAACAAAAAAAAATGATGAATATTTCCAAGATTCATAATTTGATAAATTCATTAATGATTTTGATTAATAATTCTTGATTATTTTGTTACATACCTGTATGTATGTGCATTTATGCTCAATTTTATAATAAAACGTGAGCTTTCTATTGTTATTTCATTTACTATATGCGACATACATAAACTATATATGATTTGTACTTCAAAGTACATACATATACATAACATATAATCTTACCATTGGATATGTAATTTGTCGGATTACAAGGTACTCTTTTGTAAAAAAATCCGGACTATAGGGGGTCTTAGGCAGTGCTCTATAATCCGACAAATTCGATAGTCCGACACTGCCCTGCATAATGTTTGTCGGATTACCGGAGGTCCACTGTATTATTATCCGTTGGATTTGGGGTAAGACTAGTCAGACACTCGGAGATAAAGTTTCATCTGGATCATCGAGCACATAACCACACACTGTCGGAGCAATCAAATATACATGTCCATATAGAGCGACGATGAACTACTGACATATTAACTTTACAACAAAATATTTCAAAAGCTAAAAAGATCTAATTTTCTAGAAACGTTTGAAAGCTCTCCAAGTCTTAATATTTTGGCACTTTTATGAATATCTTACCTATATGAAATGAAATAACAGGTGATAAGGTCGATACGACGGAAAACAAATTTCGTAAATTTCCATGTTTCGCTGGCCGCTACAGATAATAATAATAATGTGTATTTCCAACAGGCAGATACACCCAATTACAGGAAATATCAATAAATATCAATTAAGCACAGTAAACAGATACATAGATAAGAATAATAGTATATAGGTAAGTAATAATCAACCATAATTGATTAGAAGTTCTTCAAGGTAAAGTTCAATAACGCGAGATTTAGTGACATTAAATATGTCGCAGTTACTGATACTATTGAATATTGTACACATCCTATGCACGGGAGACTTGGACAAGACATTGGTATGGCAGAAATCATAGTAACATGTGGCACAATAACAGTTACCTACGCGAGGAACATTTTAAACATATCTTACTTAGAATATATGGACAGTAAACCTTATTGTCGAGTAAATTGAACAAAAAAGAGCAGAAATATTTCGGAGTACTTCAAGCAGTTTGATATCAAAAGTTTTGAGCAATACATTATGGTCGAAGCCTCTTTGTGGATAGAAACCATTGCATTTGAAGAACATAAACTTTACTGCTCTTCGTTGAATAGATTCCAATCTGCTAATAGAGTTTTGATAAGTAGGTGCCCATATAAGCGATGCATATTCAAGCTTGCTTCTGACGTATGCTAGATATAGAAGCTTGAGTGTTTCAACGTTTGAGAAACCTGACCAGTTTCTAACACAGTACCCTAACATTCGGAAAGCAGACGATGTAATGCTGTTTATATGATTATTAAAAGTGAACCTGACATCAAATGTAACACCTAACTGTTACTCCTTTCTAACCTTACCTGATTAATACTGTAGTCTTCATAAAGCATAACATTCCGTTTTCTGCAATATGTTACTACTTTACATTTTGACACATTTAGTATAAGGAGGTTTTTGGAACACCATAAATTGATAACTTCCAAGTTATTTTCAAGAAAATGACAGTCTTAGGAAGTTACAATATTATTATAAATTTTTATATCGTCAGCAAAAAAGCTAGGAATATTGTCCACTCCGGAGGTCATAATATTCTTTAATTTCCTAGCTGCAAGAATGACATCATTTTCAGTTATCGTGTAAAGATTCAAACAGTCGTTCTAACCTTGCAAATCATCATAACTGTTTGGTAGAAGATTTATGGTCGTTTCGGTCACTACAATGGATTATTTCAAAACAAAAGTAAAAAAAATGGCGTCAAGTAGGTTGATCCTGCACTTCCGACGCAACGGCCTTATCAGTTCATTATTATGTTCAGCAAAAACTAGACCATCTGATAAGTCAGCAAACAGGTCCAAACAATAGTATTCCCTGGACATTCTTTCCCTACTGTACCGGTAGTGGATCTGAACACTTGGCTTCTCCCCGATACTTAACCCGGCCAGACGTGACAGCGTGGTCAGAGCATAGGAAACACTATGCTGTGGCCTGGAAGAAATACGTGTAATACCATACTAGGACAACAGAACACTCACCAAGGCCGGGGGCAGTAGTACAGATAGTGACGATATGTCTTATTTATCATCGTAATTTTTTTATTTGTGCTTAGAAAAGGAACAGCGAGGTGGCCAAAACGTCAGTATGTCTGCAACTCTATATCTTTAGGTTTATTTATCGGTCAGTGAAATACGGTGATTTATCAGCGAGGCAACCGGCGGTAAAGTTTCAGTTGTTAGATTAAGGCGAGACGTTTCAATATCCCTTAAGTTTGATGATTAGTTCCTTAAAAATTCGTTTATATCCGATTCGTATATTTTTAAACGTAAAGTGAAATAATATGAAAAATTTCAAGTCCCTCATAACAGCTCATGTAAATGTTATATTAACTATTTTGATTTACATATATTGCAAAAACATGTCAATACATTTTATTATTGACAACAAGATGTTCCAATTAAACAATTTGGAAGTTTTATTATACAAGCAACGTTCGATGCTTAAAAGTCGTCAATTTGAATTTTTACTGCTTTTATAATGTATTATGATCTTTAATAAAGAATACTGAATGCTTTCTATAAAATCTATTTTATGACTTGTTTATTACTTGTTTATGTTTTTCACTCTTCATTTATAAATCTGGTTATTGAGGTGATCATCAATAAATTTTGTGTAGAACGATTTCTTTATTTAGTTATATTTACCACAGCCATTAAAAAATAATATTTGGTTGCTTTATAAAATGGAAAGTACCATGCGGCTTTTCATGTAATTTTGATTCAATGTGACTGAGTGAAATGAAAATGGTCTTTTGGTCCTTTTCACGTTTTGAATGTATTCGTCATATGTAATTCGGGAACGGTCTAAAATACTTTTCAAACCACCAAGATCCAAAAAGCCAACCTGTGTGTAACCATTTTCACATTTACCGGTAATATTATATTCTTGCAGAATATTCACGGCTATTTTGAAGTACATGGGAGATCTGCCTGCACCTAGTGCAAGATACAGTAACGAATACACTGATGAGATTTTCGCAGGGGCTTTAAAGAACGATTTGCTTAAAGACGAGGTGCGTATGCAATTTTATTTATGAATAGGCATCACGATAGCTATATTAACTACTACACTTGCTCTTTTTATTCGCTCCAACACAGACACGAAATATTGGTAAAGACCACACATAAAAATTTCAACCAAGGATCACCGGGAAGATTAACAAAATATATATTGCCACACCTGTTTGCAGCTGCAGATCCCACACGGAAGAGGTTGCAGAAAATTAACTCTGGAAATACTTTTTTGACTTCTAATATCAAAAATTTGGTAAAGCTGAAAAAAGTTTTTAGAAGATTCCTGAATTTTTAGTTTGAATATGGAGAAGAACTCTAAAAAGGATGGAGCTAGTAAGGGAGTGGAGAGTGTGGTCTCACTGAGTGAAAAGGGATTTTGTACAGAGGAAGTTTTAAAACTAAAAGATTATACCATTTCGATTCAAGAAAAATTAATCAAGGAATTGTACGAAAAGATAGACCAATTAAACAAAAAAATTGGGAAGATGCAACAGCCGTCACAAGAAGCAATTACAACTTACGCTGATATGGTTAAAGCTTCAGGGCCTTCAACCGTTAATTCGCCTACAACAATGGTAGAATATAAGCAGCAATGCTTACCATTGCAAACACGTACAGTAAAAAACAATCACCAGTATTAAAACCCACAAATACAGTCATTGATAAGCCTAATAACCAACAAGAGAGTAATAACACAAAATTTGTGAATCCTACCAGTTTGAAAATTGCTATTGAAAAAGTTTATGAATTGAAGGATGGTGGGGTGAAAATCCATTGTAAAACAAAAGATGATATCGAGGAGCTACTTAAAGAAATAAAATCAAAAATGCCAGAAGCATATACAGTGGAAACTTCAGAGATAAGTAAAAAGCCACAAATCAAAGTTATTGGATTTTGTCAAGAATATGCAGAAGACGAGCTAATAAATACTATAAAATCACAAAATGAATCTTTTCAAATAAATTCACATATGAGAGTAATTACAGTCAAGAAAATGAAAACTAAATATCAGGCAATTTTAGAAGTGGATGCTGTGACTTTTATGTGTGTTATGAATCAGGGTGTTATTTTTATCGACATGCCTCTTTGATCTGTTTTCGAGTACATCAATGTTTTGCGATGCTATAAATGTACTGGATTTAAGCACACATCTAAATACTGCACAAAATCAGGAAGATGTATTACTTGTGGATTAGAAGGATATTCAACAGAAAACTAGTGTTAGTGAAATGTACAAATGCTGTCCAGATTGTAAAAGTGCAAACCAGGATTTTAATCTAGGATTACCTATTAATCATGGACCATTTGACAAAAATTGTGAAGTATATAAGAGGAAAATTGAGCGTGAGAGGGAAACAATTAGTTATGCAAATGAATAGCAACTACTAAGCCCAGATTTGCAAGATGTGGCTAAATCAGTAAGTGATGAATATAACTCAATATACCATTTAAACATACAAGGAGTCCTGAATAATATAGATGAAGTTCAACAGTTTTCAAGATGGAGAAAATCACTTGTATTATGTCTTACCGAAACACATGCTACAGAAGACATCACCGATGGTGAATTACAAATTACTAATTATAAAACCTACAGATGCAACTCCAATTCCAGACATACTGGAGGTGTAGTGATTTATGTTTACCACAAAATACAGATCAAATTATTCGATTGTACCACTTTAGACTATGCATACTGGTATGCACATATACAGTTCAAATTATTTGGGAAACGTTATGATCTTTGTACTTCTTACCGTTCACCAAACAGTGATGCGGATAGATTTTTAACGTTTTTTGAAGAGAAATGCGAAGAAATGTGGAATTTTAGAAACAATATAATACTTTTAGGTGATTTTAGTTTAAATTACTATGGTAAAAGCATGAAAACAAGAAAATTGAAAGAAACCATAAATAACTATGGGTTCAAGCAAAAAATTGAAGAGAGTACCAGAATAACATCATTATCAGAGACTTTGTTAGATCTTGTTATTGTAAATTTCGAATGTGCAGGGATTAAAGCTGTACATATACCTAAAGTTAGTGATCCCAGATGGACAATGCTGCCCTTGGTAGGGCATTTTTCTGATACAAAAATTAAGAAAACCGTAAATACTATTATGTACGAAAAACTTGAAAGAGAACTTGCTGGCGGCTATTGGAATTTTGGTGAGAATATGGAAAAAATATATGACAACATAATAGGAAATATAAAAACTTGTTTAGATCTTGCAACTGATAAAAAAGTGATTTGCTCGACAAAAAATACACCCTGGTATAACAGGAACATTAAGACAGCTCAAAATTTGAGAGACCAAACAATACAATATATGTATATTCACAAAATCAAATGATGATTGGGAGGTATATAAAACTCTTAGGAATAAATGTATGTATGTAATTAGAGAAGAAAAAAAGAAAATTCTACGATAAGCAAATCGATAATAACAAGTGCGACAGTGTAAAGATGTGGAAAACTTTAAAAAGACTGATCAATTCGAAGCCGCATGATTGTGTAAATCAAGTTCAATTCGAAAACGGTACCGAAACAAATTCTTTGGTGATTGCAAACAAACTAAATGAATATTTTGTGGAAAGTATTGTTGATATTGCGGGTACTGCCAATGCTGCACCTGACTATATGAAAATCAGTTTCCAGGGGGAAATGTTGCATATACTTCCAAAATTTCATAGCGTATCATTGAATTATCTAAGAAAAAAAGTAAATAGTTTAAAATCAAATAACAACTGTGCCGAAATTACTACTAAAAACGTGCTGAAAAACTGTTTCGAAATTTTGGGATATCCTGTATTAAATTGGATCAATTGTTCACTGAGAAGCAGTTCTTTTCCTGAAAATTTAAAATGCTCTACAATAACACCAGTTCCCAAAATAAAAAATTCTAAAAGATGCAGCGATATGAGACCAGTAAATGTGTTACCAGACATTGAAAAATTAGTAGAGTACATAGTGCATGACCAATTAATGTAGTTTATAGAAGAAAACAAAATTTTAGTGGAGGCGCAAGCAGGCTTTCGAAAAAAATATTCCACAGAAACGGCTTTCCAGTTGGTAAGTGAGAATTGGAGAAGAGCCATAGACTCAGAAGAAGTTGTCATAGCAGTATTTTTGGATTTGAAGAGGGCATTTGAAACGATTGATAGAGATATTTTGTTAGGTAAACTGAAGGCATATGGTATATCAGGAAGTGTTTTAGATTGGTTTAGAAATTATTTGTCTAAAAGGATGCAAGTTACAAAAGTTAATGACACGATTTCATCAAAAATTGAAAATACGTTAGGTGTTCCACAGGGCAGTATCCTGGGACCACTTCTTTTTATTTTATACATAAATAATTTACCTGCCATATTAAAAAAATGCAAAATTCAGATTTTCGCCGATGACACTATGATTTATAGAAGTACTAAAAATATTCAGACTGGTATCTCTTATATAAATGAAGACTTGAACTTGTCTCAAAATGGTTAGCATCTAACAGACTAAAATTAAATACAAGTAAAACGAAAGCCCTGTTAATCGGAAAAAAACAATGTACAAATGTTCAACTGAATATTGATGGTGAAGATATTGAATTCCTAGAAAATTTTAAATACCTGGGGGTTTTTGTTGACTCCCAATTAATTTTTGATATTCATTATGAATAAGTTATAAATAGGATTAGTAGTAAAGTGGAATATTTATCGAGAGTTTCTGGATGTCTGAGTTTATATAGGAGAAAAATTATCTATAATACGATCATTCTTCCAAATTTCTTGTACTGTTCGACTATTCTATATTTAACAAATAATGCCATTTTTGAAACACTGCAAATTTTACAAAATAAGTGCATGATAATAATCCTGAATAAAGATAAATATACTTCAATCAGGCAAATGCTTAGCAAATTAAAATGGCTCAATGTAAGAAATTTTATGAAATATCTTGTAATGATATACATTTATAAAGTAAAAAATAATATATTTTTATCAAGTCTAACTAATTTAACATCATCAAATGTCGACCATCATTTACATAATACCAAAAATAAAGACGACTTCCATTTAATGACCAAAAAGTATAACAGTGGTATGCTACAAATCTGTATTCCATCAACGGTTGATCGAATATAAGAAATTATACTCGGAGATAAAAGACCAGAAAACAAAATTTAAAGTAAAATTGAGAAACCACTTGTTAAATCTACAATTATAGGTTGCCCAGCATTTACATCATACATCATATGGCTTGAATTTACTGGTTCTAAGTTGTTTACAATTATTCTGTTTATGTAGCCAAATCTGCTAAATAGATCTTTCTACTACTACTACTACTACATATTATCTGATTTTTAAAACTAAATTCATCCTAACCCTCCCTAGCGAAGCTCATTTATGCAAAATTATAATCTTCAAACTTTACAGTTCGTATTTTTAGGTACCACCATCTGAATCATTTATTGATACTCCCGATATCCTAAGTTTACATATCAAATTGAAACATTGGTTTCTTATACAGGTGTACTGCCAAATAATGAAACAATTGACATTCAATCGTCTGTCAGTGAGTGAAGAGCGTGGCTGGGAGTTGCTATATCTTATGACCGGCTTATGTATTCCAAGTGTCAACTTGCTTGTAGAGCTGCAAAACTTCCTCAAGACACGGACCCATCCATTCGTAGAACACTGTTTGCAGAGACTCCAAAGGACTCAAAAGGTAAGTTGCTGAGGGAAATAATGGTATTTTTGTTCTAGACCCTGCATACGACAGCGTGGCCAATATATAACTGAGTGATTTAAATTGCGCGCCATTTTTGATACACGCATTTCGGTCAGTGGCGCCGTAGTAGTTGTTTAAAGCACATGTGGAGCGCTACACGATCCCACAACGCGTCCATATTGTTAAAATGTTTTACTTAAATAATGAGTCGAAATAATGTGACCAGTTTCAACACCATTCGTCAGTTGGTGCCGAAATTTGAACAAACAGGTGAAGGTAAAGACTTGCCAAAGTCAAGCCGTGTTCGAACTATTCGTACTCTGAAAAATATCGAGAGAGTTCGTGAAAGAATATTGGAGCGCCCTGAGACGTCTACCAGACATCATTCTCAAGAACTGGGTATTCCACGCACGTCATTATGCACCATTTAAAAAAAGACTTGCATTTGCGGCCATACAAATTCAGTTAACCCAAGAACTACAGCCTACTGACCATGAAAGTCGCCAATAATATAGTCATGCAATATTGCAGCTTAATAAGTTGGTTATGTTGAAAAACACTTTTTAGCGACACTTCGCCTTTTTATACTTTGTATGAATAAAGCCGGATTATTATTATTATTATTAATACCCAAAATAACGATTTTTACTGACAACTGATAATGTGAGATGCAGCTCACTGCGATACGAACGGATCTGTTAATAAGCAGAATTGTAGTATCTGGGCATTAGAGAACCACCGTGTCATCCATCAACGACCACTACATCCTCGTCGAGTCACAGTTTGGTGCGGCGTTTGGTATGGAGGTGTCATTGGACTTACTTTTTTGAAGACGCTGCAGGTAATTCTATTACTGTTACTGGCGAGCGCTACTATGATATGGTGCAAAACTTTCTGGCCCCTCAAATCCAAAAATTTGCAAGACGTGTTTCCAGCAGGACGGAGCAACTTGTCACACAGCTAGGGAAATAATGAATCTTTTGCGAACAATATTTCCGAGACGTTCAATTTCTGGATTTGGTAATCGGATTCAACGGCTCCTAACTTTTTTTCATGGGGATTTTTGAAAAATAGGGTTTATGAAAACAAACCAAATACTGTAGAGCAGCTGAAGAACAATATTACAGAAGCGATTGAAAATATTACTCCCGAAACCTACCAAAAAGTGATGGAAAATGTAATCAAGAGGGCTCAGGTTTGCGCGACATCTAAAGGCAAAAAAAGGACGTGTTTTATTTCATTTCACAAATATTCAAGATACAAACTAGTCAGTTACATATCGGCCACCCTGTATAATCTGCACTAACTACAAGAGTTATTCTTTTCTGCATTTTTCTTCTTTCTGTGCTTTCCCCGGCTATACTTAATTTCTAACTATCTGAACCTGGAACATATTACACAAAATGACCGACTCACTCAAGGGCAACTGTTCCACGCACTATATTTCACAACTCCACAAAAAAAAGACGTAGATCCGTAATAGTAACTATGAGACTTTTTAATTCTGATTTTGAAAATGTATAATATGCCTTAACAGACCTTAGTTATTCTAGGAAAAAAGAAGTTCCTAGGTAGGCTTTGAAATTATCAGATAGTCATTTGTTTCGTATACCAGACCTCAAATTGAACATAGTAACAGAGTTTGAAAGACTGAGAAGACGCAAATAAATCGAGCAGTTAACCAAGGACAGAGAAGAGTGAGGCTTTGCCTAGAAATAACGGACAAAATTTTGACCATCTGCTACGACTTACCTCTTCTTTTTTATGATTACTATTGTTATTACCATCAATAGAATGTCCATGTTGTGTTCAGGTTTCACCATACATATTATTTCCTTATAATTTTCATTCAACAACAAATTCATGGCGAACTAACCAAATACATCACTGAATTTAGGACTGAAAATTCCATTTAAATGTGCAAAATTCCAAGATAACGCCTATCTGAAATCGAAAGAAGAAGAAACATGGAATTGAAAATTTGACTACCATCTTGTAGAGGAGAATAAGTAACAATGACGACATGCAATTTATTTTGAAATCCCATCTCAGACAAAGTCAGGAAGAAATAAAAGTGATTTTGGGATAAATGTGGTATGTGAAACAAATGATAATTTTAAGGCCTACGTAGGAAATTGTGCTTTTTCTGAATAACTAAGGTTTGGCAATGACGTATTATACATTTTTGCAATCAAAATTGAAAACTTTATTCATCTTTGCAAAAATCTGATATGGCGTCCATAATAGAAAATAAAGTTGATGTTGGAGGACAGGAGACGAAACGTCATATTAAAATTCTATGCCATTTTGTAGAGGAGAAAAAGTGGCAATGTTTATACGCAACTGATTTTGATATCCCACTACAAATAAATTCAGGTAAAAATTAAAACGATTTTGGAAAAATTCGGGTGAGTGTCGAATTTGAAACACCCGGTATACATACGCTGGCTCTTCTACCGCAATAATTTTGTAACGTTCAAATATTTTCAATTTCGAGACATATCATACGTATGTATCAGACTGCCGAAACAGCGATTTAGCATCCATCACTTTAAACTCGATATTTTCACCCGTCATTATCGGTAGTTTTGAAGACGGGGGTGAATTCAAAGAATGTACTCGTAGATTTCTTACCTCAAATTCTGACTCAGCATTGAAAAATACAAGGAACACATAGGAATACCGTGGTTGAGTACCTAGCATCCGGAAGCCAATTTTCCACCCCTGTTCATTGCTATTTTTTGGTCCCGAGGTCAAATTCCAGGGATGTACAAATTTCGTTGGCCTCAAATTCATATTCAGCGTGGAAAATGCATATGGATTCAACGCTCCAGCATCTAGCATCGGAAACTCGATTTTCAGCTATCCTAGGAAGTTCTTAGCTCCGAGGGTGCACTGAAGCGGTGTAGAGATCTTTTCGGCTATGAATTTGGATTCAACGTCGAAAAATATATAAGAATACCATGCTCCAGCAAACTCAATTTTCACCCCTCCTAAAGGTAGCTTTTGGGCCGGGCGGTAAATTCTGGATGTTTAGAATCTTACCTGATCCCCGATTCGGATTTAGCGTTGAAAAATATACAGGGTGATTCACAAGTCACGCATAAAAATAAAACATCATACACAGGACCGCATTTCAAGGGGGGTCTTTAACTGGAATGAACTTAAACTTGGTAAGTATGTGGATTTATATAAGTGTTGTCCACATTCAAAAGTTTTTTCTGAAAATTAACGTTCACCAGTGGCGGAGATACAGGGGCTTAGTGGCACTATTTTTCCAAATAAAAATAGTATGCCACTGTTTTTTATCAAAACCCCCAATTTTTCGAATTCTACCTTCAATTTGCTACAAGTAATTCCTCTTGTGTATTTTTCCTAGAGTGCATTGTTTTCGTATAAATATTAAATAAAGCTTTATTTCAATAAATGTTCAAAAAGATCAACATTCTGACGGATTACAAGTGCGGCATCTTTTTAATAAAGAAAAACGTATGTCTGCAAACTTTGTTGTGGATTGAATTGTCTATTATTTCTTATCTATTATTTCTTGTAACTGATCATCAGTATACACTAGTTGCACAAAAAGAAATCCAGGGGGTTCAAATCAGGAGACCTCGCAGGTCAATGTACGGGTCCGTTTCTGCCAATCCATCGTTGTCTAAAATGATTATTCAGCCATGCGGTTATGTTTCGACGAACATGCGGTGGGACACCGTCGTGCTGATACCACATTCGTACTCTCATTGCTAACGGAATATCATCTAACACATTTTCTATGTAATTCTCTAGAAAAGGTAAGAATGAGTTTGTATTTAAAATTTGTGGCAATACGTCCATTGAAAATGCCGCACCAGACCTTTCTAGAAAATCTGTGCTAAAACGCGTGGATTCTTACAGAACGGGATTTTCTAACGACCAAATACAGCGCAACCCGCTTATAATGGACTCGGCGGGACTGTGACAAGTAGTCTATTATACGCGGATGACCATCTTACAAGAAACACTTTTTTTAATGAAAAAAGCAGCAGAAATAACATATTAAAAGCTTAAAGTGTGTTTGTTTAACATATATTACATAAATAAAGATAGATAAAAAAAGTCATACGTAATTTTGAAATTTGCATTTTTTCAGAATCTGATACACATATTAGGTACAGGCATACGTACTGTGCAGGTATGTGTAAAAACCGTAAATTATTTGGTAAAAAAGCTAGTAATTTTCATTTGAACAGATTGTGTGTATAATTATTTAGAACAGCAAGTTGAATTTTATTTAATTTGGTAAGTGTGTATACTGTCTTCTTCTTGCTGAAAATAACGTTGCAACTTTTTCACGCAGTCTAATGCCTCCACAGTTGTCACTTCTTCATCGTTGTTTTCTAGTTCGTATTCCTGTTCGTTATCAACGGATCCTTAATTAACCAAATTCGAGTCTGAGAATTCCTCTGTTACTATGAAATTATTGTCAACATTTACATACTGATTGAATTTGTCTATATTCAGTAAACTATTAATTTTCAGTAAATGACTTGATGGAATTTCATCTTCTGGATTAAAATCGTTGACTATTTCAGTTCTGCTTTTCACTAAATCAGCACAATTACGAAGCGTTTCTGGAGTAACCAATTCCCATGCTATAGTAAGCAAATTTATAGCATCTAAAAGGGTGACAGCTTTGATAATGTTCACATCTTCTTGAAGCTCCATAATTTTCATCAACATACAGGTATATTGGTTGCAGAACTGATGTCACATTGGGTGGAGAAAATTGAAGGTTAACGTTATTAAGTGAAATATTTGGGGGGGGCAGTTATGGACCAAGAGCAAAATGTTACGATTTTTTTTAACAAGTTCAGCGTCCAACTTTTTTAAATATTCTTCAAAATTTAATGAAGTCATCCAAGCTTTATTATTCCCAACATAATCGACGGGAATTGTTTTAACATTTTTGAAACAACAGGAATTCTTAAATTTTCCTGAAATAAAAAAAAGGTCATAAATACTTTACAGCACTGCCATTGAATGTCAAAAAATTAGAACATGAATTTCTATTCATTCACTTACCTATTATCAATAGTTTCCGTTTTTCAATACCAGAAGCATTAGCACAAATCATAACAGTTATTGGCTCTTTTGATAGTTTCCCTCCATTGCAAGTTTCACCTGTTAATTTATGAGTTTTATTTGGTAGCATTTTATAAAATATCCCGGTTTCATCCGCATTGAATATGTTATCATCTGAATAATCACTGGATATTACGGGCCAAACTTGAAAAATCCAGGCATTGGTAACGTTCTTGTCAACTGAAGCTCACTCACCACGCATTTTTCCAAAAACAATGTTATGTCTTTTCTTAAACCTGTCTAGCAAACCAGAACTACATTTGAAGTAATCTCCAATCAATTTCCCAAATTCTTCAGCCTTTGTTTGTAGCATAGGTCCTTATTGGAAAATTATTAACACGCTTTTGTTGAAACCATTTAAACAGCATATCATCGACTTGGGGATGCAGCGATAGCCGCATTTTTTTCTTTTGACTATTTGATTTCCAGTCATTTTTAATTTTGTCAAGGTTTTTCCAAATATTTGACACAGTGCATTTTTTTAATGCCATACGAGCACATATATTTGCTTGAGATGAACCCTGCGCAAGCTCACTAATTATTGTGAACTTTTCGTGTAAAGTGAATGCACGTTTCTCACTTTTAGACATGTTTATTACTCTAATAAATACAGTATAACTCTGGTGGCCAAGTTCGAATGCAAACTGCGAAGCCAAACCACCGTAAACGATTGCATCAGCTAAATCTGCTTCGGGGAACTACCAAAATAGCTCGCATATAATGGATTAAAGTCTATAATATCCGAGATTTTACATGCAATTATTTATAGGACTGTAAGTCGTGTCCATTATATACGGGTTTCCATTATAAGCAAGTTCATTATAAGTGGATTCCACTGTATGTTCATTATGAGAATTAAAGGGTCTGCTCCTCGTAAAAAGCGATTCATCTGGCCACAAAACCAAATCAATAAAATCTGCATTTTGATTATGTATTTCGGTAACTACTGACAAAAATTTCGCCGTTGCACCTCGTCGCCTGGTTGCAGTCATTGCACATTTTGCCGATGGTAAGTATGTAAAACTTCCTGATTAAAAATTCCCTACGCAAGACTTTGGGAACATGGTAACTGGGCTGCAATCCACCTAGTACTTGTACTAGGATCATCCAACGCCAAATTAATCACTGCCAGTTCCTCTTGAACGGTATGCCGGACACCATGGCTTCTAACTCCGGGAAGTTTGGCAATAAACGCGTAAAAACGTTTGGGGTAGGATATCTACGTTGATACCCCCGAGAACCTGCTAAGGAATTTCCATTACAGAACCCGTACACAAAAATAATACCGGCGTACTTATCATTGCTAAATTTCATTTCACAACACTCAAAAACGGAAAAAAGAACCTTTGGACTTGACTTTTACAAAAAAAAATATAATAGTAACGATAACAACCGTATAACACATACCTTTGACAAACTATTTACCAAGAAACATCACGTTGGTATCAAGGCCTCCTATTTTGAAACTTGTATCTCGGCTCTTCATGAATGATCTAATTTGTTTTATTTTTATTTTTACCAGAAAAGTGCACTCTAGAAAAAAACACTAGAGTAACTATTTGTAGCAAATTGAAGGTAAATTTCGAAAAATTGCGCGTTTCAAAAAAAAAGCAGTGGCGTACTATTTTTATTTGGGAAAATAATGCTACTAATAATCCCCTGTACCTCCGCCACTGGTGCCCCTTAAAATACTTAGGTAGATCCACATACCAATGAAGCCCTCGAGGAAAAAATGTTACATAGAGGACCCTCTTTAAAATACGGTCCTGGGTATGATGTTTTAGTTTTGGTCACGACTTGTGAATCACCCTGTATAGAAAAATTTGGCGCTATATGTGTATGTAATTGATGGTTATTTGAGAGATATCTAGATTTCAGACAACTTCTTAAGGCTAATATAAGGATTTACTCTTCGCTAATTTTTTTCCGCTAGGTCGGTCCCAGGAAGCTACCTCCATACTCCGTTGAAGTAGAAGCAATCCAACACAAGAGCATGGAAGTCTTCCACAAAATCTACTTCCCAGATGACAGTGACGAAGCTTTTGAGGTAGATTCCATGACCAGAGCGATAGATTTGTGCAAAGTTATTGTATCCAGACTCGATCTCAAGTCCATGGATGGATTCAGTTTGTTTGTAGCGATATCAGATAGGGTATTTTCTATTCCGTACAATACCTTCTTCTATGACTTCTTGAGTGAACTTATCAACTGGATAAGAGCTACCAAGCCTAGCTGGGGAAGTAAGTTAAATGTCTATTGAAAACTGTTCTCCAAACAAATTGCAATGAAGACGGACTCAATAGGTACTTATGGATGTTTGATAAGTAACACTCTCTAAATGTTCACACTATAGTTCGGTTCCAAGTTGGAAGGCAATAGAGAACTGTAACCAATGTTGTCACGCGCTCATCGAAGAAATCCACTAAAAGTCAACATATTGAATTTTTGCATGCACATTCAAATGTTGAACAATTTTCTTCTCCTGTTTAAAATAAGATACGAGTATATAAGCAAAATCTTCAATCTCAAGTAGTCAAAGTCAAATCCTGCGGTAAAATCAGTAGCCAGAAGTCAGGCTTTGCAATCTACGTATCATTGGATAAGGTAGGCTTTATGATACTCAGTCGATGCGAATATTTCCATCTCCTGGGAAAACCTCAATTTTCAACAGGTCTGACTTATACCATGTCTATCCACGTTACGAGGGATTTCTCTTAAACTTGATTGAAAAACATTGGATTTAACAACATGGAGCAGTCCAAGCAAATGAAGGATACGATGTTGCCAAATCGAATTATATTCAGAGAATCCCTTGATAACAGTTTATTATGCTTCGTGATCGAAAATATATTATTTGGATCGGGTCTGAAGCTCCAGCGCTATTCGTAAATTGTGATTCTGGATATCAAATCCATAGATTCCCAGAACTGAATTTTTGCGAACCAACTTGCTGGAAATACGTATTTTAAACGTAAATGCTTGAACTCAACCGACAATAATTGAATATATATATACACACCAAGTAGGTTCAGTATCAAAAAATGTTTGAATATGGATGTCATATGTGAAAATCTGATTCATGTGTTAGATTTTCTAAAATTTCTGAATTTTCAAATACTCATACAAATCGGGTAACTACGATAGCAATGACCTATTTAGAGTATCGGGAAGGTGAGCTTGGCTTTTCAGTATACTATTTACGTCTATCAAAAAATTTGCGGCGGATTCCGTCTCGGTCTGCAAAAGTTAAGAATCCGATAAAGCAGAAAGTGAGCATAGGCTTGACAACGTCGTAGTCGGCGTCGCGCTATACTCAAAAGATCAGGTTCCAGCCCAGCTAGTCATGTGCGGAGTACATAGTGTTAAGGTGTTAAGTAGGGATCGCGGATACGAAAGTTTGGTTAGCGCAGACATTGCACATATCTACTATTTCAAAAATGAAACGAAATGCAATGTGTAGTACGAACCAGCGGCATGTCTTATATCCTGGCGAAAGGAACATCGTGAAAAATGTTTACAATGCACTTCGTTCGCAATTTCCTGATAAAAAAATGGACGAAACAGTGAGAGATTGTAGCGATATGACCAGTCAGGACCATTTATAGAATCCTGAAAGCAAAAAAAAAACAGGAGCTAAATCCGATGAAAAATGTAATTCCTCGGAAAGTGCACTTTTTTATTTGAAAAATGAAATTCCCACATTAAAAAAGCACCAACGTGCCTTGGATGGTGACGAAAGTCTTCCCAATATATCTCGTCGCATTTTGTTGAGAACCATGCGCGAAATTAACATTAGATATTCGAAATGAAAAAGAAACAGTGCATTAATAGAGAAAGATGACATGTTATGTGGAATACTTGAAAACCATACGTTGTATTCGCGTAATCGGGAGACAGCAAATTTACTACTTGGATGAAACGTGGCTGAATGAAGGGCATACTGTTTCCAAGTTTTGGCAAGATTTAAATATGACAAGTCATAGACAAGCCCATCGTGATGGATTGAGTACAGGTATGAAATGTCCCTCAGGTAAAGGTCGCCGATTGATAATCACACATATAAGTTGTGCATCTGGCTTTGTGAATGGAGGGTTGAATATACCTATTTGAATCCAGAAAAACTGGTGACTACCATGAGGACATGAATGCCGAAGTTTTTGAATCTAGCTTCAAATCCATATTATTCAAGCTCAAACCATCGTCATGGACAATGCGTCGTACCACAGTAGACGTATAGAAATCCTTACTACTTCAAATTGGCGAAAAGCTGATATTTATAATTGGCTGGTATCTAAAAACATAACGTGCAGTGATACGATGCTGAAGGCACAACTGCTGTAAATCGCGCGTGAACACAAACCCCGATTCGTCAAACAAGCTGTTGATGGAATCGCTAGGGAGATGGGATTCGTGGTATTGAGACTTCCACTGTATCATTGCGAGTTGAATCCAATAGCACTGATATGGGCTCAGATCAAAAATGAGGTGGCTCGTAAAAATACGACATTCAAAATGTCTGACGTTCCTATTCTGTTGGGAGACGTAATCGGTGCTGTGACAGCTGATGCGTGGCAGAAATGTATCTCTCATGTGATTAAAGAAGAAAAGACGTTTTGGGAAATAGATCACCATATAGAAAAATCCATAGAGCCAGTAATCATCAACCTCGGTAGCAACGACGACTGTGACAGTGATGATTCCTACAATTCAAGCTCAAGTAGTGACGATACTTCTACATCTCCTGACTGACCAGATGATTAACTTTTTGTGTTTCAAAAATATTTATTATTACAACTAGAACACAGGTATAGCAAATCTTTGTTGATAATCAATACATTCCAACATAAATTGCTCACCATCATCATCGTTTTATGTTTAAACTTTTTCCGTGCTATTTGCTGAAATTCGCGTTATTTGAATTTTGTTCGAGAAGTTACTTCCATATTTCACAATGTATTGTTTAAGATTCATATGTTTGACAATTAAATAATAATAATAATAATAATAATATTTATTCACTCAATGTACAAAGATAACAAACAATATGAGTAAATAAATATAAAATCAAAACAGGCCCAATAGAAGGCATCGCCTGTACATGCTATCAACCATAAAGAAATTTCTCTTACCTCATTAGTCATACCTTTAGTGACGTAAAATTGTGTGATTATAACATAAATGTTACTCGAAAATGTCCAAAAAGCATGGCAAATCAACGACTATCTGGGAAAACCACTAATCGTTTGGCAATCGCATTTCGCCGATGCGAATTCAGGAACGAACGGTTACATCTGACCATGTGAGAAATGTCTTCACTGTAAATCTTTAAACATGAAATTCTACTACATATCTACTTTCAGTAGGATGTCAAACCCATTATGAAGCTCCTTTCTCACGAGGCGTGGCACGCTTGCGTGGAATTGTCTCTGCCTGAACGACGTGTCGTGAACTTGCCTCTGACGTCATCGGGACAGCGACAGCTCCACGATTGCCTACGACCGACATCAAACACGTTTGATTTTCAGGCGTGGACACGACAATCGGTAGCCAGGCATAACCATGTAATGTGAGGAGAAACACGTTCTTTATACGTACGTAGCAAATTTTTAAGATCCTCAGGGAACTTTTGTGATCCTCCGAGTTTCTCCTTGAACCCATCTACTTTCTGACAAAATAACGCTTATTCTTCCAATTTTTCATCTGTTGACATAACTTTCCTAGCCTTTTTGCTACCAATGCATTTGAAACCGAACTCAAAATCTCACAACTTTCAGCCACATGTTCTGCCATAGTCAGCTCCAAGGAATTAACTGAAGCTGAATTGGGAACCATGTGAACAGTTCACGACTGCTGCTGGTTCACGTTTCATCCCTCACTCCAGCAAAATCGCAAGCGTGTCACGCTGTCTTCTTGCCCCGTGAGAACCTAGCTTAAAATATTTACTGTCGCGCTACTGCCGGTGTCCCGTCCATACCGACAAACGGTAGACGCGGCTTTCTTTCAAATTTGCCGCTGCCTTCAATTTTGATATCAGACTATAGCTGTTTCCACATATCATCATCCCTCAGCTATAATATTCAGCAAACTTTTGGCACGATTGCGACTCAATCTGATCATTAACTTGAGAAATGTTTTGCTTCAGGTGATTAATGATCTCGCAGGCCAGTGATTCCGTCGCCATATGACAAGTTGTCTTACCTTGTTTGAATAACATATTGTTAAAGTGCGTATTACTCAATTATAGTTACAAAAAATTCATGTTTCTGGTAACACTCGCCGCGAACATTTAACGTCCCACCACGCAATTTTCTCGAAAAAATAACAGTGAATCCTCGTAGTACGTTTGCACAATTTTGATGCGTCCCTCTATTTTCAGGTCTCTAAATGACACATGTTCAATGATAAGATTTCTAGGTCAATTCGTTAAAAAATGGCGGTAAATTTAAATCCCAAAGTACCTATTGGGACAACCGTTATTTGTGCTCAACCGATATCAACACAATTTCATCTTTCAGGTGCAGCTCAAATTACAGCAAACTACCAAATATTTTTCATGAAGAAACTTTGGGTAAACACTGTACCTGAAAGGGACCCAAATGCAGATCATATATTCCATTACCATCAAGAATTGCCGAAGTATTTGAAAGGGTACCACAAGCTAACTAAACAAGATGCTATCAATCTAGCAGCACTGATTTTGAGGTATGGTTGTAGTACCTGCTCTCGCGGCGTAACTCAAATTTATTATACAATGATAATAATAAATAATAATAATAAAACTTCCCACCACGGATTTATCGAAAACCACTGATTAAAAGAAAAAACGCCGAGACACGTCAAAAGATTTGTCAAGGGGGACAGCTTTTTAACCAAAACTACTTCACCTTCTTTCACCGTCTGCCCCCCAGGGTCATCCCCTGAAAAACTTTAAGTGACAAGGGGTATCGAGTAATAGCTTGTTTAAAATGTCTTTTGAAGTCCTTCATTTTGAAGTTTGATTTTTTTAAATCGGTCGATTCATTTTCAAGAATATTATAAAAGCCATCATTTATCTTACTTTCTTCAGATAAAAAACAAAAACATACTTAAATCTCACTTTTTATCTCAACAAGTGTTCAAAATGTTGTCCGTTATTGGCCAGTCAATGATATAGGCGATGTTCAAATTCCTGACAGACATTTTCAAAAACATGTTGTGCGATAGATATCATGGCAGCTTTCGATGGTGCGTTGACGAAGTTTATCCAAACTTTCAGGTTAAGGAATAAATACAATAGATTTCAAATGACCCCCTAGAAAAAAGCCTAATGGCGTCAAATCAGGAGATCTAGCAGGCCATTCGATAGGCCCTCTTCCCCCTATCCATTTATCTGAAAACTCGTCGTCTAGTCATTGCCGAACCGGAAGAACGGAGTGAGGAGGAGCGCCGTCTTGCTGTAAATATATTTCAACCTCATCAAGTAGGGTCAAGTGGTGCAAAAACGAGACGATTTTTAAATCTCTTAATTTTTTTTCAACAAAAAATCGAACTTTAAGGCTTTCTTATATTGCTCTGTATATAGAAAGCCATGTAGTATACCTCACGTTAAAAAAAGTTCATAATATTCATAATGAAGGGCGTTTTTGTTAAAAAACCGTGACTCATTTTTAACCACTATTTAGGCTAAAAATGAGACAGTGAGAGGTTAAAAACAAGACACTGTATTTTCTGGCCTTTTAGTCATTTTATATTAGTGTGGCGCAAAATATGAGACCCTGGGCAATAAAAACAAGACACTGCAAGGGTTTTAAAGCGTTTAGTAAGTCAAATAACACTTAGGTTTTAAATTGTGACAACGTTCTTAAAGAAAACTCACATAATTAAATACAAAACTATGTTTATTAAACTAAAAAGAAATCAAATCCATAAACAAGGTAAATAAACCATACCTAATTCAAAAAAGGGGTAGAACAAGATTTTCAACAGGATTTTAAGAGCTAAAGTAGAAAACTTAATATTCTAACGTATTTTGTACTACATATTATTGAACGACGTATTTTTCAAAGTCGATAGGAAACCAATATTGCTGAGAGATACGACAGGTCTTACTTTCTATTTCTGGCTGGGGAAGTTTCATTTCTGTCACTTTTGTCGATGAAGTACTTTTCCTCAATGGCCGGAAAAATAAATTTAAATCCTTTGCGCCTCAGATATTTTACTTCTACATCGCTCTCAAAAACTTTAAGGATTTGCGCCACGTAGTAAACTTGCATTTTTGCGTTTTTTTGACTTAGTCTATTGCGCTGACAAGAATTTTTAAACCAATCTTTCCCGGGATTTCCTTCCTTAAACTGGGTAGTAAGGTGGTTTTCTTGTACATAGGTTTGAACTATTGCTTGTATCTCTGGTTTAGTGAGAGCAAACCCCCATTTTGCCATAATTTTTATCTTATCACTTAAGTCTACTTCCATTTCTTTGGTTAGAGAAGTTTTTCTTCCCTGTTTACCAAGTGAACGAGTACGTCTTCTCGAAAGAGCAGATTTGTCAATTTTAAACTGTTTAGCTGCATTTCTAAGAGATAAAGTGCCATTATCTATTAGTTTTAGGGCTGTTTCCATGTTCTTTTTGTCGTAGGGGCGCTTTTTGAGAACGTAAACCTTCGGCATTATTATCAAAGGTATAAAAGCTGTCTTGTTTTTTACCTGGCAGGTGCTTGTTTTTAAACTTTGTGGTGTCTCGTTTTTCCACCTGTTATTCACGACGTGCCTGCTTGCCAACAAATAAAAATAGACTAAATTGGATATGGAATATCATAGCCGCATTTGTTATTTTGAAAACGCGATACTTGCCGAGTCTCTACGATCACGTACAGCGGCGCAACAGGGAAAATTTGTAAATACAATTTAAAGGATTTTTTAAGCAAAATGCACAATCAGATGCGATAGTTTTTTCTCGATGTTTGTGTTTACGTTTATTTATTATTTATTACATATTTCAATTGTATATATGTGGAAGTAATTTGTAATATAAAAGCTGATGGTGAGGAAACAGGATCCGTCAAACGCTGGCATAGCGTAGATGACAGACGAGCCGGCACGGATCTGGATTCGAATACTCCTGATACTAGTTTTATTTCGTTTTGCTAAAATAGCAGAATAAATTTACATTATCCAATTTATCCCATATTTTTTTATACATACTTCCTTTTAGAGCACGATTTGAGGACAACCTCCAAGAAGTCCAAAGCATACTCGCTCACAGCTTGAAAGACATCATTCCTGCTGATATAATCAAAGCAGCCAGCTCTTCTGAATGGAAAAAGCAAATATTTGCAAAGTACGGAAACACGCCAACGTCCAGAGAACATGCAAAAACTGAGTTTTTGAAAATAATACACAAATGGCCAACATTTGGATCAACTTTCTTTGAAGTTAAACAAACCACTGAGCCTACCTATCCCGAGGTTATCCTCATTGCAATCAACAGAAGAGGGGTTAATATTATACATCCACTGACAAAGGTATGTTAGTACGTAAAGGTAAAAATTTCCAATATATCAGGTAGCAGCTTGTTCAGATGGAAACGCACCTGACCAGCTACACGTTCCTCAACATATTGCAGACCATCAGAAGATCTGTCACATCTTACGACATGCGCCCTGCACAATGACTTCTATATCTGCAGTATTTTGTCTATAAGAAAGTGAAATATCTGCATTGCAAGTTGCGACACAAGTTACGCGCACAAGTGCCGGCACATGACACAGTAACACGTATTGTAACGAATACTCACCTTAGGCTGTAGCCAGAAAAAATACTATGCAATTGATAATGATGATGAAAGCCGTCTCTTTCCGAAAGCAATATTTTGGTACTTTATAAAAAGGAATAAGGCAAGCAACTATACCCCATTCGTTGTCCATTTACGGCCAAACAAAACACAGCATGCCCAAAAGCGAGACTGTACAGGTCCGTATTTTCCTTAATGGTCTTGGAATAATCTAACAAAATAAATGACTATTTTTATAGAAAGAAGTGCACATACTCTTCACAATTCTTTATTCGCTTGAATCATCTTCCGAATGTGGTCCTTTTGAAAGTAGGTAAGTGTTGATCACTATGAACCTCCTGTAATATACTAAGTGACATATAAATCCGAACACCCAGTTTAAATGGTTTTATTTTAATAAAAGTTGGTGAATGTATTTATCTTCCTGTAAATAACAAGTGAAAAATTTTCAGCCTTATCAGTTGGACATTCCGGTTTTTATACTGCTTTTTTTTAATTCACTAACGCGCTAAAAATGAATATTTCAGCCGCAGTAAAGAATCAACGTTGGCGGATTTTGGTTCTTGACATACTTTACGATCGGTTACATTGCCTAGAGTACGGAGACCTGTACGATTTCGTCAACTTAGTGAGTTTGATAGGGGCAGTATAGTGGGACTTCGGGAAGCTGGACTTTCTTTTCGGGCAATTGCAGTTAGAGTGCAAAGAAGTGTAGACACTGTGGTTAGGTGTTGTCAGGCATGGCTTCGAGAAGGCCGTACGCAAAGAGCAAGGGGCACTGGACGCCGCCGTAGAACAACAGACCGTGAAGATCGCCGCCTAAGATTATATTGGCCTTAAGGGACCGTTTCTCCACTACCAGGTCCATTGCAAATAAATGGTTTGCAGAACACGGAAGACCTATTGGCATGCGAAGTGTTTACCGACGAATGAGAAGTTTTGGCTTGTTTTCATACCGGCCACACTGGGTCCTCCCTTTGACTCGAGAACACCGACGTAATCTCCCTGAGTGGTGCAGACAACGGTCACTCTGGGATCAGGAATGGAACAGTATTGTCTTTAGTGACGAGTCTCGATTTTGTTTAGGCATGCACGATGGTCGTGCCAGGGTTAGAAGGCGACGTGGTGAAAGGAGGAATCCACAGTTTTTTGTTGAAAGACATGTTCATCATACTGTTGGAGTTATGGTTTGGGGTGCTATAGCTTATGGTTCCAGGTCACCTTTAATCTTGATCAGAGGTAACATGTACGCGCAGCGTTATATCCACGAAGTTCTAGAACCCCATCTTTTACCCTATCTTGACACCCTGGCAGATCCAACTTTCCAACAAGATAATGCCCGACCACATGTTGCAAGAGTCACAATAGACTTCTTTCAACATAATGATGTCACATTGTTACCATGGTCACCAAGATCTCCCGACTTATCCCCAATTGAGCACGTGTGGGATATGATGGGTAGGAGATTGCTAAATTTGCAACGTCCTCCTCAGACTCTAGAAGCACTTCGAGAGGAATTGGTGGTTGCCTGGAATGAGATACCATAGGAGGACATTGACCACCTGATCAGAAGCATGCCTAGGCGCGTTGGAGAATGCGTAGCACATCAGGTTGCATCCACACATTATTAAAGGTCAAAGGGCTTTAAAGCAGTGCAATCATTTTGAAATTTTTATCATTTACTTATTATGCTTCAATAAGTACTTATACAAAATTTTATTAAAATAAAACCATTTAAACTGGGTGTTCGGATGTATATGTCACTTAGTATACTTTGTTTATGGTGGGAAGCTATTGCCTTTAAAAAATTTTTATGGACTTTGCGTCTTTGTGTAATGCAGCCTCTTGTGTGGTGGAGACAATTTTTTTTATATATTCTTCAACAATGTTGAACATTGTCTTAGGACATAAGCTTATTTTGTTCGCCATACGTCTTTCAATATCATGAATTTTCATTTCAGGATGCTCTAAAATTACGCTCTTATAAACGTTAAGGACAATGTCTTTTGCCTGAATATTCAAATGTCACTTCTTGTCACGTTTTCGGGAAGGAGGCATCACTGAAGAGGAAGCATTGCTGAAGGAAGCATTGGGAGAAATATTCTCAGTTTCATCTGCTGTATCCGTAGACGACATGATAACGTATAAACACCCGCTATGTATGCACCGATTATGAACAGCGACAGCCCGCGTCGGCGTGCCGGCGATACCCCGAGCCTGTGTTCTATCATGTCGAATTCTGCACTTGTTCGTAGTTTTATGGCGTTTTGTTGTACCGGAGCATAAATGGACTACGATTAGGGTATAGGCTTTGTTAGAATAGACTAGAATCTAGTGTAAGGATAGTGTAGGATATTATTAACAGAATTTTGATTTTCAGGATATTCTTGCTACCCACGAATACCCCGAACTGAGCAACTGGTCTTCAGGGAACACTTATTTCCACCTCACCATCGGCAATATTATGAAAAAGACGAAACTGCTTTGTGAGACTTCGCAAGGGTACAAGATGGACGACCTGATCACATCGTACACGGATTTTTTCAGAAACGAAAGCTCCAAAAAATGAAAAATTCTACTAGTTTTTGTTAATACAATGAAGATGTTTGAAATATGAAAATAGTTTATTTAAGAACTGAATAAAGCATACATATTTCTTTGTTATATTTAATTTTATGCTAAGACCACTCTCGCAGTGGTAGCAATAGATGGCGCTTTGCGCTGACTTATTTCGATAGAACTCATACCTTGGATAGAGGATAGTTGCTATGCTTTTGATCGTTGTCCCAGAAAGAAAGCAGCATGTTTAGTTATTCAACGGCGAGTAGACAACATCTATTATACAGCCAGAATCGTTAGGCATTTAGCGGTCACAGTGATGACTGGCACGTGTTTAGCAGCGTCATATTTGCAAGCCAATTATATATTTTGCTGATTTGCAATGCACATTAAGGTTTCAAGCTTCAAACTACAAAAATTTAGATTCTCATTTTATCGAAATTTAACAAATTGATTAAATAATGCAAGTCACTGTTACCATGTACTTAACATGCTATGCACCATCTATAAAAATGTCTAGCTTTAAAACGTAATCGTTACTTGCAGGGTGCATTAGCTCATAGCCAGCAAGAAATTTTAGTGAAGTACGAAAATCTAACACTTACTGTGCTTTAATAAAATTTCACTGTTAAGGACTAGGCTATATCAGTGCCATTCAGCAAAACCACAAAAAGGTATCCTTATTCAGAAACTCTCTCATTTCACCTTGAATTTTATATCATCACTCACCTCCGGTTCAGGTTTTAGACGGTGAATCATTCGGATATTAATTAACTTCATAGGTATGTTTCGCATTGTAAAGGTTCGGTCACGATTTTTCAAACAAATAAAAAATGTAAATGTTGATGATCATAATAAATTGCCAGTTGATTAGATATACCTGTAAGTCCATTATTTATATTCGATGATGTTATAATCTATAGGTTAATATCTCATTGTATTTTGATGGCCTTGTCGCGCCTCTAGTATACGAGGTCTGTAAATTAAGTGATGAGACAGATATTTTTTAATTTTTTTATTCAAATATAATTATAATTCTATATTGTCATCCTCGGAATTACTCCAGTGTTGCCAGATCGAACGCTACATTTCCAGTCTCATCACTTAATGTACAGACCTCGTATGTACGAGGTCCCATGCATCCCGAAATGACCATCATATCTTAACTAATTCAAATGAGGTGACCAGTACATCTCAGCGGTAAAACTTCAATGATCAAAGTCCGAATTACAAACTGTGTACGAGTAGTACAACAATCTCTACAGTGCTTTTCAGAATGGGTCAGGTTAGAAAGCTGGTATTCGGGACAATGAAATCAATTCATGAATATTACATTTTAGCGTAAAAGCGGCAGTTGACAATTTCAAGATGGCGGCTGGGCGCCATTTGCTTGGAAGGGTATGTAATAAAATATGAATCATTCCATTAAAAAGTCAAAATCAGTCATTTTTTTAAAACGGAATATTTTATTGCACATTCGTATAAACTATAGACCCTTCCAAAAGAATAAGACTATAAGCTATTCAATGTACAAAAAACCCTCAATTTTGATAGGCTGCCAGTCCTCCATTTTAAAAGATAGTGACTTTATATTCTAGGTCTATAAAGTACACAAAAGGCGGTTCAGTCCGTTAAAAAATGTTACAAATTGGCGCCTAGCCGCTTCGACCCTAGGGACAAAGGAACAAAGTACTTCTTAGCACTAAACAAATAGCCTAACTTTTTCCCTGTAATTAACGAAATGTGATCTTGCCAGATTAAGACATCAATGATATAGATTACCACTGACCGAAATGGACGGCTCCTCGGTAGAACTTAGCCATCTATTAGTCAAGGTGCAGTACTGTATTTGGGAAGCATTAAATTGTGTCATATTACGTAGAAAGGAGTGATAACCTCCAGATATCTCTCCAGCGCATTGGCAGAAATCGACTTGGCACTCTGAATACCTGCATGTAGATTGCTGTTATCAGCGAAGCTAATCAAGCCGCGATGTTCGAAATACTCGAGAAGCTTTCGATTCATGCACATCTCCATCACCTTACTTATAACAGAAAACAGAGCAATACAGGGTGCCCGCAAAGTTGGGGTTTTCCTTTTCAGATACAACTACGCTTGAGATAACAAAGCTAATGAGTGGTGAAACGTGAGCGAACAAGTAAAAAAAATAAAGTAAAAAGTACTCACTGTTCAGTTGAATTGAAATTCCAAGTACGGCTCTGTCGTAAAATCCGTATTTACATCGTTTTCCTACGTCGTATAAGTGTACGGTAGCGCTGGCGCTGTCGACGTGATCGAGGGATAGGACAGGACCGGCATCAGTTTGGTTCAAGTTTGATTGAGTTTGCGGAGCCCAATATCTCGGTTCTCTTAAGATATTGGTGTATATGCTACCAAGAAAATCCGCTTATTTTCTCAAGACCTGCATGTCGTGTAAACGAAAACCCCAACTTTGCGAACGATGATCTAGATTCTAGAATTTTTTGATATAAGCAGCCAACCGTTCAAATAAACTAGTATAAGCCTTACATTAGTATAGGCCTTACATTAGTATAGGCCTTACTAATGTAAGGCTTATACTAGTTCATACTTCATTTAATAATGCAAGCTTATAAAAAGGCGAATCTGATGGTGCAAAAATACACAGGACGTTCCATTTGGAATTTTTAGGAAAAAGGTTTGCGTTTTGCCCATATAAACAGACCATATTATTGCACTTTCCGCAGTTGACCCTTAAACTTGCCTCACTTTTACATCTTCTCTCCAAAATTCAATGAAAAATGCGGATATAAAAGTTGTCAGATAAATGATAAAATAACTATTGAGGATGAACACTGCAATCTACTTGTTTTGGAAAGTTCTTTCCAAATATCTAAAAAAATATAGTGTTTACAACAAGATGTGTTTGTTGTGTTACAGAATTGTGCAACACCCTTTATATTTACAAATAATTTAGAAATATACACCTACAGATATCAATATGGCTGCGATAACCGTTTTTGAATATCTCTTATAGTTCTTTTATAAAACTGCGTTTCGTTGTGACATCCTGTATAGAATCATGGACATTGATCACGACATTTAAGTAATCCATTTAAATACAGTTTTTATAGTTAGTTAAACATGTATCATTTGAATAGCGTTCGCCAATAGTATGCAAAAGGATATGTGCATCCAGAGAATCTGATAGTGTGATTCTCAAACCCCAAATGTGGTTCAAACCGAAAACATACATCTCTAAATATTGATTCATGGAGGAAAATATCAGGATACCAAAAAATTAAACATCAAATTGAAATGTCCCTATATTTCAGAACATCTTACACTGTTTAACAAATTTTAGGACACGACAATATAATATGGCGGCAATAGGTGATGGAGTTTGATTTTTGAAAATCCGCAAGAAAAAGACAAAAAAATTACGCTTATGACGACTAGAATGATCCTCCAAGCCCAGAAGTTACATAAGTCGAATAAGCTTGATTCTGTAGTCATTGCACAATTGAACACATAACAAAAATTGCTACACTTTTGTCTGTTCAATATTCTTGATGCATTGTCTTTCTGTATTCTTTATTTTCTTCGAAATATTGGTTTTACATCTTATCAACTAAATCTAACAGCCAAACATGTATCTACACTGAGAGAAAAACTTAATCCAATTAAAATATTAATCAAGTCAATTTAAAAAATAATTAAATATGTGACAGCCAACAAGTTTAATTAGTTCAATTCGGCTCTGGTTTCTAAAACAGTTTACTTTAATCTATAAAACTACTTTAGTTGAATAAAAAGGTAACTTGATTAAATTTATTAAATCATTTACTCAGATGAATACACCAATTTATTTAAAATGAATGACCTTTGTTATGAGTTTTCCTGCTCCAAGTAAAACAATTTAATTATATTTATTAAACTTGTTTAAGTAGTGTAAGTAAAAGTATTTGCCTAGTTAAATCTAGACACAGGCAGAGTGTTTCAGTGGGAGCGAAAAATATTATAACCATAATTGATCCACTTCACCAACACCAACAACAGTAACTTTCGAATACGAAGCTCGTCACGAAAATCACAAATGAAGTTGAGATGAAGAGCCAAGTCCTGCCGAGTACGTGATTCAAATAAACAGTTTAGCTGTTTTTATTACAATGTTTAATCGGTCTAAATGTACCTGTTCACATAAACTAAATTACCTAGACTGATTAAACAATTTAATTAAACAGGTACATGGTTTGATAGTTCCAGGCAAATTAGTTTAATAGTATATTACTTTCGATTAAGCTGGTTCCATTAAATTAAGTTTAATTAAACCGAATAATTTAGTTACTTAGAATAACTAAAAATGTATTTCAGGTAATGAAAATTTTCCAGAAAAACTATTTAATTGACAACTTTTCCTCAGTGTATAAAGCACCAACGCCAGAATGAGTGAAAGTCTTAGTGGGAGAGTGGCCATGGAGTTTCCCACCTAAGAGAAGTTTGAGGGACGAGATTGGTCATGGGAATGGATCAATTATTTTTCTTACTGCACTGTATTAGTAGTTTTTCAAACTGTTATGTCGTCCTCATTAACTGGCAGGATAACTATCCACTTCGTGACAAAGCGAAATGTACTGGGGCCATTCTCCATCAGTCTTTCAGGCTATTTAAGAAGGTATTGCACTGTGCTGCTCCTGTTCTTGTGCACTCTTATGCTTCACATGCTGTACCGCTAATAAGAAAAAACAAAAAAATATAAAACCAGCCATCATCGCTGACTCACAGAACATTCGGTCGAGGATTCTTGCGCAACCAGTTTATTCTTCTAAGCGGTTCTGTTCTTGCTATCGAGAATGATATCAGCAATTCTACTCGTCCAGCTATTAGTGGCGGCAGTGGTGGTGATCCTCAAGAGTGCAGGTGTGTAATTTATAGTTGATATATGTGCATATGGAAGTAGTTTTAGTTAAGTGAAAAGTGATATTATTCAGCATATCGACCTACAAGTCATTTATGAGCACAGGTGTTCATGAGAGGGAGCTTTATCGGTGTTTCGGATGCCTCGGTAACTTTAATAAAAGTACGAAATGGAATTGACGTTTGAAATCATATTGATCTTGCCATTTGGCCAATAATTATGTCAAAATGACTTTAAACGTAAATTTGGCATCATTTCGTGATATACCTACAAAATTTCGGATTAAACTAGTCCTCAATTTACATTACTTCAGTAGTGCTCTAGACTAGTGGTTGAACTGAAAGGTTATTTTGGAAGAAGTCATTACATTTCAATGACATCAAGGTGTTGTAAACAGTGAATCTTGTACTACGAGAACTCAGATGCTTGAGATGTATCATTTGAATCCGTTTATTAGGATGCACATTTTATGAGCTCTATATCACGTCCGTCGTTCTATTTGTGGCTCTTCGATGATTTCTTACTTTCTTGACACCGCGTAAGCTCAGCAACAGGTGTTATCGACATTGAAAAAATTTGTACAGAGATATGTTATCGATAATAACACTGTCATAGCTTTGGTGCTTTTTGGTGTTTTGTGTGACCTCAAAGGAATATATCATTGAATAAAAATGCCGAACTCCTATTATAAGTATAAATTTTGAATGTATCTTTGGAATGGCAAATATTTTGAGTTGTGCTCAACTTTGGAAGATCTGTAATTTTTTATTACTAGGTATAATTTAGAACCGTTCTGTGATTACCTTTGTCTCGCATAAAAATGTGTTTGCTGCTAAAGGGAAGCTTGCATATGACATAATAATTTTGTTTTTTTGAATCAATTTTGCCTTTTTTTTCTACTTTCTCCACCATCAAATTCCAGACGTCTAAAAACATATAGCATTCATCTACCGTCATTGTATACCTCTCCCCAAATCTTATAAAAATAGATCCAGTCATAATTAAGTTAAAAATACATCCCACAAAATTCTTATTTACTCACAAATGGGAAATGTCTATCTGATTTCTATTGGAATCCTATTTATAAGCTGTCGGTAGAACTATTGTAGTTCTTCTAATTGTTGTTTGTAGAATATCTAACACTTTCTAATAAGTCGAAGTTCCTTAAGCAGTAGGTAAATATAAAGATGTGAACATCTGCACTATTGTTTGTAATTATAAACATTTATGATAGAGATGAGTTCGTACCCCATATACGAGGGTTGCTTCAAAAATATGGTTCCCACATTTTTTTTACGCGAAAGGACTTTTTTATTTGAAAAAACGAATCCACAATTAGAGACGTTGATCTTTAAGTTATTTTTCTCCATAATCGTCATTTTTTCTACGCATTTTTTAGACGTGAAATTCACATTTGTCCTCCCGCCTCGAGGAAATCCGCCGCAGGACCGTTTAGAAAGTTGGTCAAAAAAGAAGAAAAGTCGGAATGTATCCATTGCTAGAAAGCTTCGGGGAGGAAGCAATGGGCAAAAAACGCACCGGATACTTCCAATAAAATTTCTTTTCTTATTTGGGAAAGCAGCAGACGGTTTTTGAAGATCAAAATTGACGTGGATTCAAGTTTCTCTGCCCTTACCTAGACACGTCCTTGTACAGACATAAATCCCATAAATTATCAACTAGAAATCGTGGATCTGTTAATCTCCTTTCATTGTTTTATTTTGTTTGTAGATTGTACTCCAGTACCAAAGCAAAATGTTTCTCCAGGAGCAGGTTTCATCCCAGTTTTCATAAGAGTAGGTGATACGCCTCTTGAAAACATAAACCCCGAGCTAGCCGAAGCATTTGAAGTTTACGCTATTAAGAATGGAAGGTACTTACCAATAGGTTTAAATTCAGATCATAGCAGGATAGAAAAACTAAGAAAAACTGTAATGTACTTCAGTTATGGTGTAATGTCCGTAGACTAAACAGAACCTTCCTAAAGTTGGAATTTTTCCGTACAGAAAAAAAAGTAAACCTGAATCATGTTCTGCCAGTGGTATGATCAGGGAAAGACGACAAATAGTGCGCAATATAACTGTTTTGCGAATAACATAAATTACTGCAATTATTGACAAATAAAATACGGCAATGGAAACTTTGAAAGTTGTATGATAACTCAGAAATTAATATCAAAATTTAATGCGTAATGTCATGTTAGTGAAATCGTACACCAGCCTGATTTTTGCATTTAATAGTGTGTACGGGCACGGAACAGGTTGTAATGCGCATCGTAATTTTTTGAAGTAAATTAACCTTCTTGTGCATAATAGAGTTTAAAAGTTATCACTGATGCTACCGATAAGTAAAGGGCGTCGAGTCAAAGGAGTGCACGCTATTTATAGATTTTGCATTAAATTTTAATTAAGAAAAAAAAAACAAATATGATCGATAGTTGTTGTCATGTTTGCTATGATTAATATTTCGTTGAATACAAACTTTGTGAACAACACTAAAATACGTTAAATAGCGTGCATTACTACAGGATATATACTGGGCACTATTTGCGAAAGTGATATTCTTCATATTTATCGCTATTTGCAAATTAATGACGGCAACTGAGAGAAAAAAGACCTGCACAAGTAACCGAAACAAGCTCATGGATAGTGCAAAAAGTTTTTTAATAATAATTTGATTCAAAAAGTTAATCTGATGCTGCTTCAACGTGCCAATAAAACAGCTAATTCAACTGTCAATATTCAGGCGGATCTAAAATTTTTCGATAACGTAAAATCCATCTAAATTATCCAGATAAAGTTCGATCTACAGATTTTGCTAGCAATAGGGATGTCACATATCAACAGGGGCTTACAATTATATACACAATAGTAGCTGCTGCGCAGTATTACCTCTGTTTTTTTACTATATGTCTATACGTATATAACCTGAATCAAGTAGAGACTGTGAGATCAAACATTTGTTATTCAATACATAATAGCAGAATTATTCTAATTTGAATCCACGTCTTGCTTTTCGTTCGCCAAAAATTTCCGTCTCAGAATCCAAATTGAGTGTATTAGATACTGATCTTTCGATATAGAGGATAGAGAAGTTGTTGAGTGTGTGTTTAGCCAAAAAAGCTCGACGGTATTCTTTAATAATTTTCAAAGATCTCATGACACGTTCAGCACTAGCTGAACTAGGCAAAGTCAAAAACAATCTGAATAATCTGCAGCTCTCTGGAAAAGTGTCTACAAAATTGTTTGCAATCATGAACTTCAAATAATCTAGCGGGCTGCCATTAGTAAAATTACGAAATTCCGAAAAACACATGCTTGTAAAACTGGCTAATTCATATCTTAGATCTGTAGTGAAAAATTCTGAATATTTTTCTATCACATTAGTGACGCTGGTTTCTAATTCGTTTTCTTTTAGATTGACCAAACATATCAATCACTTCACGAAATCCTTCAGTACGTTCTTGCAATTCGTTACTCATTGAATCCAAAACTTCTTAGTAATTTATTCGATGTTTTTCGTGTGTTTCCAGTGGCGAATCAGCAGCATTTCGTCGAAAATTTATTTGATTTTCCTCTTTCTGACAATGGGAAAACCAGGATTTTCCCATTCCATCTCTTCCCATTTATTCTTAGCCTTCAGAACAAAATTATCGTATGTGCTTTCGCTCCTCAAATGTTTTAATTTTTTTTATGCTGCTGAAATGCACCTTTGAGCCATCATCAAGTCTATTTCTTTCTTTTGCACTTGAACTTGCACAGTATTCATTACGTTCAATACTGAATGCCACCATAACAAATTAAGGAAAAAGGTCCAGTTCATGGAGGAAAGGTGAGATCTTGCATTCATTATATCTTCGCCAGAAGCTCCTACTCTTGAAATTTCATCTTCAATGCATTTGATTATACATTCAAAAATTTCTACCACAATCTTATCACGAAGAAAATTGATACTTCATCAAACAAAAAAATGTACAGCATTGTAAAAGTTTATGGTTATAAGCATTGAAGGCATGAAAAGACTGTAATGGACGCATTAGATTCTTTATTAGACTGAGAGAGGCTGATTCATACCACGAAGATATGTATTTACTGAACATTATACCTGTAGGTAATAATATATCACTGTAAGCACAAAATGAAAAAATAACCCCTCTACTCCCTGAGAAATAGAAGGGTCATTCGGTCAGTTTTCAAAAAATTTCTTAAGAAATGAAAGGGAAATTTTCTTATTCAAACTGAATGCTAATGCGCTGTTTGATAAACATTACGCAGATGGTTATTAAAGAATATAACAACACTCTGATTTCATCTTATCAATTTTACATGCAGACGCACTGAACAATACAGACACTAGAGCTGATTTTGCTGGGGGGCCCTGTGACCAACGTTCCTTGGGGGGCCCAGGCGGCAATGTCCATTTTGCCATTACTTAAATCCGCCACTGAGACGGACAAAGCCACAAAAACGTTGTTGCACTGGATTATAATAACAAAAAATTGTTCATTTTTAAATTCGATTTAATATTTTAATCACCTTTAGGCTGTACCCTAAGGCCTTCCGTCCGCCAGTCAAGTTTTTAATTTTTATATCGGAGGCAGATCTAAAAAAAAACGTCAATTGTACATGTTCGTAATTATTTTTTATCTCAAAGGGTTCAACTTGTGCTGATCTTAATCCTTCATGTACTGATGACGCCGTTGCGTAGGAAGTGCAATCAACCTACTTGACATAATTTTTTTGTTTTAGGTAAAAGTTAGGTTTGTCATTTTGACAATGTGGATAACAAAGCAGTCACTTGGTTATTTGTTTCTAGGGTGGGATATCCAAGACCAAATATGATCGCAAACGACAGAACCAAGCAGCAGGCTCGTACACAAAATGCAGTGAAGAAGCTCGAAATATCTGTAGAAGAAACGAATCTACCTCACCATATCCAAAAAATAGCTAAGACTATCTGAAATTGTTGTAGCCAATCAAAACATAAAATAAATTATAGAAACAAACCAGTCTGCGGATTTCAGTATCTACGTTCGATCAAATGTTATGCCTTACGAGGTTAGTAAATTTATGTGACGTATGATAAACTTTATTTTTGCGAAAAAAGAATATATTGATTATTTGAGATTTTTATACATTACATAATGTAGCATTAAAAATATCAAAATAAGAAAATATCATGCCACACTATGGTCCAGAATACCGAAAAGCTGTCAAAAAACAAAAAGGTATGCGGCATTTATACTATTTACAGTGCTATAGAGTTTTTTGAGTCGCTGATTTCAAATCTGGGCTTAGCGTGTTTATTTGAGTGCATTCTAGGTCATATCAATCACATTTTCAAAAGAAGAAATTAGTCACTATAAAAGCATCTGAATGTCACTTCAAGGACTAATTCGAGTCGGAACATCTGTCATATAGGTTTTCATGATCATTGAGCCCAAATCAGAGATCAGCTTGTCTCTAGGAAGGCATCTGAAGAGAATTTTAAGTCCCCTCAAAGGGCAAATTCGAAAAAGTTGAATAACCGTTTCTGACCACCTGTTATAACATGGCAGTGTATTTCTTGACAGTTTGCAAAATTTAGCAAAAACTGATACTACATTTTAACTGGCAGAACCTCAAGGTTCACAAACATCGTATATTCCAATTGGGGTAATAGGTGGAATCTTATTCAAAAACCTCTCTGAATAATAGTAATCTAAAGTAGTGAAGCTAAACATAGTAACCCGTTCATTTCACGGTGTACAGGCAACTGCACAAATTTAAAGTTACACCAATTGAAAATTCGTTGTCTCTTTGTTTATTGTCAATGGATGATACAGAAGCTCACCAATTTTGTCTTTAAAAAGTTGTATCGAAACATCACAAACTTCAAGTTTAATAGTCTACCATGGTAAAGGTGGTGTAAGTAAAATTCTGATTCCATAACCGACTTATTGAGCCGTATTTATAAAAGAGAAGCAGTTCCTCGGAAGCATAAGGTAAAAGTATAAGGACTTGCTTCGGAGAAAACGGTAGAAGTATAAGCATATCCTTGTTTTCATATTCATAATGATTACCTTATACTCGCGAGGATATCCTCCAAGAAGAAGTAACAAGTTCACTGGTATTTGTATCTTGAGCGACATGTCCTGACTTGTTCCAGCTTGTAGTTGACGTGGGAGTTCGTTCACTCAGCATCTCTGACAGTTGTACTGCAGAGCTTACACAGACCGTTCCGTATTTTTACTGGATATAGTTTGTTGTCAAATTAATAAGCATGTCATCCTCAAGTGATGAGGAAACTATATAAAATAATGGCAACGGCCTGCAGTTCATCGCAGATGAAATTGCCATTGCTCCCATTATTTTGCAAGCAGTCGAAGCGTTCGCTCGTACTCAAGGGCTGACCCAGCTGGTGACGAGCCCTACTTTTTTCCCCCGCGTCTCGTCACACGCCAGTAGCCTGCTGGATCTCTTTCTGACCACGCATCCTGCCCCTTACAGCACTGCTGTCCTGTCCCCCCTGGGTAACTCAGATCACGGTGTTGTGGAGGTTAGGTTTCGGTCAGAAGCCGCTGTAGCAGCAGAAACTCGTACAGGCCGCAAAACTTGGCATTACGGACATGCCGACTGGGAGGGGCTCAGAGACTTCTTCTCTAGCTTTCCTTGGAGAGATGTCTGTTTCACTGACGCGGATGCGTCGACTGTCTGTTCTTCAATAACCGAAATTATCCACGTCGGAATGGAGGAATACATCCCTCACACAGTGAAAGTTCCGAAACCAGGGTACAACGGCTGGTTCAACAAATCGTGTGACACTGCTCGCCAGCAGAAGATCAAGGCCCACAGAACCTACTTACAAAACCCCACTGTAGAGAACAGACAAGCCGACGTCGAGTCCAGAAACAAATATAACGAAGCGGTTCGCAATGCCAAAAACCAGCATGATATAAAAGTTAGGCACAGGGTAATGTCGCAGCGCAATGGCAGTCGGTCTTTCTGGACGCTGGCCAAGCAGATTGAAAAGAACTTCTCACACAGTAGCCTTCCACCACTTACGTGTCAGGATGGAACTATTGTATTCGACTCAAAGGCCAAGGCGGAAGTGCTAGCCAAGATCTTTGCTGCCAACTCCACCATGGACGTCCCCACCAACGCCCAAGTGCCGTCAATTCAAAGGGTTCCCCACACTATGCGGGAGGTAACATTCAGGCATAAGACCGTAAGACGAGTGCTCTTGTCGCTCGACATCAACAAAGCTTCTGGTCCGGACTTGATTCCTGCCATTGTACTGAAGAGATGTGCAGCGGAGCTTGCTCCAGCTCTTTCGCGTCTCTTCCAGATATCTTATGAATCCGGCACCTTCCCAGAAAACTGGAAATTTGCTCATGTACAGCCCATCCCAAAAAAAGGATCTAAGACCGACCCTTACAACTACAGGCCTATAGCTCTGCTTTCTGTTATAAGTAAAGTGATGGAGAGGTGGATAAATCGCGAGCTTCTGGACTACCTCGAACGTCACAGCTTGATTAGCGACAGGCAGTACGGTTTCCGGCACCAACGATCCACAGGGGACCTCCTAGCTTACGTCACGCAACTGTGGAGTAAACTCATCCAGTCTCATGGTGAGGCTCATGTCGTTGCTCTTGACATCACGAAAACGTTCGATCAGCTGTGGCACGCTGCCCTCTTAAGCAAACTTCCATCCTACGGCCTCCCAGAAAAGCTTTGCAGATGGGTGGCTGACTTTATCTCTAGCCGCAAGATATCCATCGTAATTGACGGATTCTTCTCTTCATCCCACAACGTCAACGCGGGTCTTCCCCAGGGATCGGTCTTGGCTCCAACACTGTTTCTCTTACATATCAACGACCTCCTTTCCTGCACGATCAACCCAATCCACAGCTTCGCTGATGACAGCACTCTACATGCAGGAATTCAGAGAGACAAGCCGATCTCTGCCGCTGAGCTGGAAAACAGAAGACTAGCGACGACTTCTTCTCTGACAAGAGACCTGGAGGCTATCACTGCTTGGGGACGCAACAATCTTGTACAGTTCAATGCTTCCAAAACACAGTACTGTACTTTGACGAACAAAAAGCGTCCTAGCGCTCATACAGTTTCGATGGACGGTCGAGTTCTACCAAAGAGCCATTCATTTCGGCTGGTCGGAGTCCAGATCACCGAGGACCTGATATGGCACGAACACATCTCTTCAATAGCTGCAGCTGCTGGGAAAAAGCTAGGCTATTTGTTTAGGGCTAAGAAGTACTTTTCTCCGCATGACCTTCTCACTCTATACAAGGCCCAGATAAGGCCTAGCCTCGAGTATTGCTCACACATTTGGGGTGCTGCCGCCCCGACTACATTGTCCATGCTCGATGCTGTCCAGAGGAGGGCGGTCCGACTGATCGATGACTCTTCTCTAACAGATAGTCTCGGGACTCTTTCGCACCGGCGGGTCGTCGGCGATCTAGCTCTTTTCTATCGCTACACCAACGGGCTTTGCTCCTTAGAGCTCTTTTCCATGATGCCGCCGCGCGATGTGCCTGCCAGAAAGACCCGCCTGACTTCGGCGTCCCATCCTAACCGTGTCAAGCTTCGTACATCCAGACCTGGCCGATACGACCGCTCCTTTGTCCCGAGGGTGTCTAGATTGTGGAATAATCTACGGGAGGAAGCTTTTCCCAGTTCTACAAACCTTAGGCAGTTCAAAAATCGTATTAACAAAATGTCTTTGGGATCATCATAGCAGCCGCGGTGTTCCGGTATTTAGGCTTCCGCCTGCGCGTCTGTTTCGATATAAAAAAAAAGTCACAAGTTCCAAAAATAAAAATGAGAAAGGACGATGCCTTGAATAAGATGTTGAAAAAATACGAATCAACATTCGGTAAACCATTAGATACTAAGGGCTTATCAAAAAAATCAACAACATCAAATCAAAGTTGAAGAAAAAAACAGATCTAAAAATAAATGATAACAAAGCAATTAAATTGTTAGATTGGGAAAGAAAATTGTTGAAAGCTATGGAAGGTGACTGTAATCCTACAATTGAGAAAATTAGAGGTTCCATTCAGGTTGGTAGTGTTCAAGAAGAAAGAAGTGAACTATATACCGAGCGCAGTGAGCAAACAGTTAGTATTACAGCGCCTAACCGATAAAATTTTTTGAAGTGCCTTTTACTTATGTCACTGTTTTGAAGGATATGCTTATACTCATAAAGCAAAAGCATTTACTTCAAATTATTATAAATACTATCTGGAGGATTTCCTTCAAAATTTGCAAGTACAAGGATATCCTTTGTTTTATGAGTACGGCTCATTGTTTAAGGTTTAAGGGATTACCTTAAAAATAGATAATAATTTTTATTCATTTTCGATAATTTGTTTTTTCAGTGTTTGCAAGGCTTTCGCATAGGCTTGCTCTAGGCTAGATCACAGTGCACATGCACAAGACATTTTTTTGGTATAAATACTTTTTGCAAACAACTCATAATTCACTTCTGTCTTCATGTATAATGTAGACGAAAAGTGTTGTGAAAATTGCCTTAGAATGAGAGCACGTTAATAAATAATTTATTTTTTATAAGAGAACATGATTTTGTCTATTTAAAAACTGTTTATCATTCAAAAAACAGCGAATAATATAAGACATACAATTATACAAGGTGGTCCCCGGGAGCGAGAAGGTTAAAATACTTTATGATTCTAAAGCCAATTTAATTTAAATAAAATACAGTATAACATTAACAAATCCTACTGCTCAAGCGGTGACTCAAAAACTGTTTTATCATATCGGTATAACGCACAGAGTTAATGGAAGCAGCATTCTCATTCTCATCTTCAAAATAGTAGGGCCCTATAATTGCCACTGAACAGACATCTAGAAATTGTGTTACATCGATTTCATTCTCAAGCAGGGTCTCAGCAAAACGTAAACGAGCCAGGATGTTTGATGGTTTCAGTGCTTGGACAATTTGAATTTTGTATGGATGAAGATTGAGATCTTTATGCAAAATTCGAAGTAAACATGGCTTACAAATTCTTAACGCTTTGGTTCGTTTTCGGATTGAACGTTTTGGACTGTGTTCCACAGATAGTCTTACACGATCGATGTTTTCAGGCGTACGTACACTGTTCTTTAGTCCTTTATGTTTGACATTGACAGCTGAACCTGTTTGTTCAAATTTACGAACCCATTCCTTTATAGCACTATTAGTCATTTCTTGTTTGGGCGGTCTGTAGGACCGTTGCCCATTAGTCACTGTCTAATGTACGTTAGTCGAATCTGTCAGTCCTGGTTGCCCAGAAACAATGTCAACGAAAAGGAGAAAGGGAAAGAGAAGAAAAAAGGTGAAGAACAAAGAAAAATAGAAGTGTTTAGTTTAAGAGGAAACATCTAGGCTTTTTGACTTGGTACACGGATTAATTTTGAGGGGAGTAAACAAATTTTCATTCGGTTTAGTTAGAGCGTAATTTTAAGTTTACTAAAAGTTCGCGCTAATTTTTGATTACAGTGCCAGCCGTGGCTTTGAATGTTTACGAACTTGCTCCACTGTATAGTCCATTGACTCGAGCAACAGAGGGCTGCTGTGCGATTCCGCTTGACTATAACATCGCTGCGCCTGAAGCTTGACATAATCCCTCAAGTAAGGAATGTCAAAGTCTCTGTGTATTTTGTCGTTTGAGACATACCATGGAGCGTTGCAGATTGTTCGCAAAGCTCTGCTTTGCAGTACTTGAAGACTTTGCATGTGTGTCTTGGCAAGAAAACACCAAGCCGCACATGCATAAGTAATGGCTGGTCTAATAACACTGATCAACAGCCAAAAAATATCTTAAATAAAATCAACAAAATATTACTATTTTTAATGTGCTAAAACCGGAATGAAACTTATTTTTTCAATATTAGTTCAAGTTTTAGAGATACGGTAATTATATGTGTTCCTGCTGTGACAGTGTTAATATACTGTAATTCACAAGAATGCACGTGCTACATTTTTATATTCGGCAAGGACAGATGATGTAATCGGCATGATTGTATTACGTTATACATACGTGTACATTATATTGTTTTATATTAGCCATTTTTTCCTCAGCTGACAGCGTTCATGCAAGATGTCTCGAAAGTGTGTAAACAATCCAGATCAGTTTTGTTACGTGTGTGGTGATGTGACTTTTGCGTCTCAGAGACGGTCTATTACTCCACTAATAACAAAGGCATATCAGCTTTATTTCGGTTGTAAACTAGGTGATCAAGACAAACAGTGGGCACCCCACATCTGCTGTAATACATGTGCTTCAAGTCTGAGGAGCTGGTTAAATGGCAAAAAACGGTCTATGCGCTTTGCTGTCCTAATGGTTTGGAGAGAGCCTACAAATCATATTAATGATTGTTACTTTTGCATGGTACCTTGTGTTGGACAAGCCACAGGTATCTCCAAGAAAAAAAAATCGGTTATTAACTACCCAAACATACCATCTGCGATGAGACCTGTGCCTCACAGTGACGAAAATCCTATTCCAAAACCCCCAGAATCCTACACTTGCGAATCAGAAAACGAATCAGATCATGGCGATCGAGTGATTCGTCAGGAAGAAGATATGCCATCAACGTCAAGAGATCCTGATTTTATACCGAGCACGTCATGCCACCAACCCCACAAAATAACACAGTCAGAATTAAATGATCTTGTAAGAGATTTAGAACTTCCAAAATGTAAGGCAGAGTTACTTGGATCAAGACTGCAGCAGTGGAACTTGTTAGAAGACGATGTTTCGGTATGTGTTTTTCGTAAACGCCACAAAGACTTAGAACCATTTTTCAATATGGAGAATAACTTGGTTTTCTGCAGTAACATTAACGGCTTACTGGCGGCTTTAAATATAAACTATAACCCAGAAGAATGGAGATTGTTTATAGACAGTTCAACATTGAGTTTCAAGGCAGTGTTATTGCATATTGGAAATATTTTACCATCTCTTCCTGTAGGGTATGCAGTTCACATGAAAGAATCGTATGACAATATGAAGTACCTATTGACATGCATAAAATACGATGAGCACCATGGCATATTTGTGGCGATTTGAAAGTTGTTGCACTTTTACTTGGGCTGCAGCTAAGCTACACAAAGTTTTGCTGTTTTTTGTGTGAATGGGACAGTCGGGCAAAGGCACTTCATTACACCAGACAAAACTGGCCCGTTCGTCAATTCCTAGAGCCAGGTCAAAAAAATGTACAGCATATGCCATTAGTAGATTCGAAAAAAATTTTATTACCACCACTGCATATCAAGTTGGGCCTAATGAAAAACTTTGTCAAGGCATTAGATAGAGATGGGTCAGCTTTTCAATACCTACGTCAGAAATTTCCAAGACTAAGTGAGGCAAAGGTTAAAAAAGGTATTTTTGTTGGGCCACAGATTCGAAATATTTTGAAATATACACAGTTTGAAAACACTTTAACAGGTATTGAAAAAACTGCTTGGAATGATTTCCGTCTGGTGGTCACTAATTACTTGGGAAATAGAAAAGCTGACAACTATAAAACCCTTGTCAAAAATATGCTGTCATCGTATCAAAAGATGGGCTGTAATATGTCTCTTAAGATACATTTCCTACACTCACACCTGGACTTTTTTCCTGACAATTTCGGAGCCGTAAGTGATGAGCACGGCGAACGTTTTCATCAGGATATTTCAACAATGGAAAAAAGGTACCAGGGAAAGTGGAATCCTTCCATGCTTGCAGACTACTGTTGGACTCTTGGTAGAGATGCTCCAGAAACGATCCATAAAAGAACAGCAAAAAGACAGCGCATATAGTGATTCTTATAAGTATATGAATCTTGTTACTTTTTTTAATATATCCTTAAAAATAGAAATTTTTTTCTAAATCGCAACTAATTTTTTTATTTCATTGTCATTTTTGGATTCAGCGCCCCAAAATTAACAAAGAACTGCACTTTTTCCACAAGATACAATTAAAAAACTAAAATTTGTTGTCCAGATAATCATTTTATATAGGCGAACTTTGTTTATCAAACTCAATTTGGAGGATCTACATAACAAAGGATATAGTTGCCAAAACGCAATTTGGAATTTTTTTGTTATGGATGTTGTATGTTTCTGCCAGGCCATGCCTTTATCAAGGATGATACCGAGGTACTTGGCAGAATTTGTCCATGGTACACGATTGCCGTTTACAGAAGCCTCTGCTGGGGGATCGCGTTTTTGGTACAATAAATAACCTGCGTTTTCGAATGATTAATTTGAATCAGCCACCATTCCGCCCACTCTAGTACTTCTTCCACCACACTCTGCAACCCATCGTGAACCAGATCACCAGCACACGACTGGGCGACAAGTGCAGTGTCGTCAGCATAGAGGTAGATTTCACAGTTACTGGGGCAAAGGACATCATGGATAAAAAGCGAGTAAAGGATTGGTCCTAGGACCGAACCCTGAGGAACACCGGCCCATACTGGCCGTGTTGTTGATAGAACATTGTTAATTTTGATCCGAAACTTCCTTCCTTCAAGAAAGGATTTGAGTAATTTTAGAAGTAAAAAAGGAAAGCCCGATGTGCTGTTCCTCGACGAGGTCATTATCAAGATCATAGTCGGGAGAGAACTGTTTTTCCATGGCGTCAGCGAAAACCTCGCCTTTATCATCGGTTCTGAAGACTATGCCTTCAGGACCGTGGATGTGCGGAAGTTGTCCTCGCTTTCCGTTTTTGAGTGACTTTGCGACCCTCCAGAGATGAATACTTGAATCAAGCATTCCCGCCAGAAAGTCGCTCAATTGCTCATTAAGGAATTCATGAGCGCGTGTCTCACTTTAATGGACTAGATTCGTAGCCCTACGAATGTCATCAGGATGGCAAGATCTTTTTGACTGCTTGAAGATCGGCTCTCTTGTCAGAGATTTTCTGCCGAATGTCCACAGGCAAAGGTCTGCCTTGTAGTTGTACAGGAAGTACAGCTGCACGTTGTAGACGTGTTTGAATGAAACTTGTCCACTCCGCTTGAGCGGCATTTATTCCAGTCTCATCATCTATGATCGGGATATTGGGAAAGTCTCTAAGGAACAACTTGTATATCTCCCAATCAATACGTTTTCTTGGAGGAGCTTCCTCCTCAAAAGTTTGCTCATTGCCTACATCCAAGACAACAGGTAGATGATCACTAGAGATATTATACAAGATCCGAGAAGAGATACTGTATCTACAGTTTTTTGATATAGCGAAGTCAATAACATCTGGTGCCTGAAGGTGGTTGAATGGATGGTGTGTCAGCTCTTCAGTGCTATGTATAAGGTACCCATTCCGTATCACATGGTTGTACAGTCGAATCTCACTCGTGGAATTCAACCTGGAATTCCATGCTCGATGTTTGCAGTTGAAGTCTCCTGCCACAAAGAGTGAACCCGACTAGACCATAAGGACTTCCAGATTCGTCTCTTGTAGCCTGGCATCACACCTGACATACACCGATGTGATCTTCAACGGGACACCTCCCGCCATATTGACCACCACGGAAGCTGCTTCGATGCTATGCATCTCTGCATTCGTGCCTCTATAATAGTCAATACCGCGTTTAATCAGCACTGCTAAACCGCCACCTTGACCTATCAGCACGGATAACCTCGTGATTCGGGAGATCTAGACGATTAAGCAACGTTTCCTGCAGCAAGGCAACATCTATACCGTCATCTAAAAGAGCTTGATGAAGTTTCCGTTTTTTTGGAATGTACCTTAGGCCCAAACAATTCCAAAAAAGAATTTTGAGAAATAGAGGCTTGTCTACTATTGTACCTAGCCATTTACAGGAAAGATCGCCTACAAAGCTTGAGTAGCGCTATTCAAAGAACTTATGATTTGTTGTAAGGACCTTCGCGCGGTTGCCAGGTCCACATTTTGCGCGTGCCAGGGAGGTTGGGCAGAGGGGGCAGACAAGGTTGCTTCCCTAGCTGCATCCGCATAACTATGACAGGTTGCTCCTTTGCGCTATAACTTCCTTCTCCTCCTCCTTGGAGTGAACTTACAAATCGGGCTGTTTGCAGGACAGCCTTCTGCACAGTTTGCATACCGGCGCTCTTCCTTTCCTGTGAGGGTGCTCAAATGCGTCATGTGGTCATTTGCACATTTTATGCAATTTGGGTGGTGGTGGTGCAATGCAGTATCAATGCGCATGCCCGTACTTTTGGCAGCGGTGGCACTGCCCAATGAGTCTGGAGTTCTTCTGAACCTCAACTCGAATGGCCAGTCCCAGCAAATCGTGTTGATTGAATACTACACTGCGCCTCAATCGAATAATATGGAGAGGGCTATATACCCTCTGTTCAAGTTCTTGCTTAATCTCAGAATCCGAAAAGTTGACGGGAACTCCTTCAACCACCGCGTGGATGTTCCGTTCCAAAGGGAGAGGAAAAGTATAAAGGGGCACTTCTTCCTCTCGGAACAGTGCCCTGCGTGGTACACCAGCGAAATTATTAGGAAAGTCAAGCATAAAGCAAAGTTATACAAGAAGTACAAAAATAGTCACAATAGCCATCTACATGATTATGAAAAATATACAATTTGACTATAGAAACCAACACATTCCCTTTTAAGCATGGTCTTTTTACTAAGAGATCCACAGTAACTAATTTAACAATCTTCACTCAGTTCGCTATTAAATGTGTCGATCGAAAAGGTCAACTGGATGTAGTATATACCGATTTTGCTAAAGCGTTCGATAGGGTGGACCATGGAATACTTTTGAATAAACTTTTTTATTATGGATTCCATTCATCAGCTTTAGCACTCATTCAGTTTTCTTCATGAAAGGAAGCAATATGTTACTTTTAATGGATTCAAGTCGTACCAGTATATAACTAAATCGGGAGTGCCCCAGAGTTCAAATCTTGGTCCTTTATTGTTTACCTTATTTATTGATGATGTTCTGCATTATTTAAGTTGTAATAAGCTCCTCTTTACGGATGATTTAAAATTATTCACGATTATTGAGTCAGAGACTGATTGTATTGCACTTCAGCGTGATATTGATTCTCTAGTGGCTTGGTGTGACGAAAATAATTTATTTCTTAATGCGTCTAAGTGTAGTGTAGTCAGCTTTTCCAGAAGCTTCGCGGGCGTACGGTTTTATTGTGAGAAACTGTAGAACCTTTAGCCGCCCAGAGTCACTGTTGGTTTTGTATTCTGCATATATTAGATCGAAATTGGAATATGCATCGTTAATTTGGAAGCCAGTTTACAACTGCTACATTGAATCTCTTGAGCATGTTCCGAGAAAGTTTCTAAAATTTTTATGTTTTAAAGTTGACGGTATGTATCCTGAACGTGGTATATCTGAAAGTTTGTTATTGTCTAGGTTTCAAATGCAGTCTTTAGAACTGAGAAGGAAGTGTGCATCAATTATGTTCTTGCATAAACTACTGCACAATCAAATTGATGCTAATGGGATTGTGGCTCAAATAAACTTTAATTTGTGATGTGTGAAACTTTCATTGCAATATCAAATTATTGTGATGTACATGCTGACAGTTTGAACAGCATTCTGGGAGTAGCTAGAAATTGCTTGGATAATTTATTATATATTACTCCCCTGAGTGAAATATGTTTTTTTGCTTCTTTTTTTTGTTTGTTTTTTTCTTTGAAATGAATAAATGAAATCACCTGCTTTATATCTGTTTTCTGTTCTTGTTATTTTGATTTATCTTAGGGTTGTCAAGTAAATGGTTTCCTTAACTGTTGGGCAATAAACGCTATTTATTTATTTATATAACAGTCGAACGATCTTACGTTAGTCTTCCTCAGATTCAGGAATAATCCTTATTCCCGCATCGACAGCAACCGCGCGATCTATTTTAATGCCTAGGGAAATGAATTTGTAGTTTAACTTACGCCATCTCGCCCCATCACGCAGAACAATAGGCGTTACGAGCCTTTGGCGTGAAGTTTGGCTTGATGCCACGTCGGCTGAGCGAGATGGCTGAGGAGAAGCGACATTGGCCGACGGAGTGACCTTAGAGGTAGATAGTGTAGTCCCTTAGCCAACCGATGACAGGGGTTTGGTAGTAGACATTGTGTTACTGATATTTTGTTTTGATGAAGCGGGGGAGATGCGTAAAAGAGTGGATTCGGTAAGAGGTGGAAAGTCCTCGGCGCGTCGGTCAGTCTTGTTGCTTCTCCTCCTTCTAGATTTTGCGTTTATAAGTCCGTCGGTCTGTGTGTCATCTTAAGTGGATGTATATTGATCGTCGGTAATGGTCCGTAGCGGCTCTTTAGGCTGTTGGTCCGTTCTTTGGGGGATTTTTTCGAACTTACTAAAAGAGTTACCTGGGCGGTCAGGCTGTCAGTTTTAGCCGTCTGGTCCTTGATTGTCTACATGAGTTCTCAGATTTGCCTCGCCTGGTCGTCTATAATCATCATCAGTTTCCCTTTGGTTTTCTGCTCCGATGACATCTGCGTCAATGGGCCTATGCTTTCAGTTTTTGAACGGGATTCACCGCCGCTCAGCTCCTTCCCCACTATCAGTAGTACTGCTTCCTCTTTGAACCCTCCTGGGTTAACCTCCATATTAAAATAGCATTCTCTTTCCAACAAACTCGTCAAAACTTTTAAGATCGTAAATGCGACAATGTTGTCAAAACCCTTCGTACATCCTTTATAGCATGAGCTGAAGGAACTCTGTCATGTCGACCAATTTGTAAATAAAGTCGGAAATGTCGCTAACCGGTAACCGCACAGTTATTGTTTTTATAGTACGACTTGTCACAAATGCACGTTGCTCACCAGACCACTGCTCCATAATTACTAAATGGCATGCAGTGACAGTTTCAAAAAACAATCCATTGTCAACTATGCATAGATACGGAATAACAAAATTATCAAAACTTCCCGTTCCCGGGGACCACCTTGAATTTTAATTATTCAATCATCTATTTTGCATAATTTTATTAATCAGAAGTCCAGATCTAACCACAAAACCTGCATTGTACAATGAAAAGCAATCAATCTGGATATTTGAAACTAAGGTAGTGTTTTGTGGCCATTTTGCAATGTAATTTGCAGGGTGCAATATCTTCTGAATTATTAGTACAAAAAATGTCCATGCGATAAGTATGAAAGCAGTGCACAGGCCTCAACATGTAATGACAAGTCTCAGTCAAGCTAGTTATCACTGCTGTCTGATGACAACTTGTTGAAGAACGAAGAGCGGCAGATAAGAACAAAATTAAGAAAATGTTCCGAAAATTGGATTTGGTAATCATTTTAGTTTCAAAAACGTATCCACCGTCTATTAACTGAATTCTACTGGAAGCTGTAGCTTCCTGCAATTCCATATTATGCTTGTTCAGTTACTGAAGATGAATTTAGCAACTGGGGTTTGAAAATTAACATCAAAAAAGCAGAATATATAGTAGTTGGTACTGACGATTAGCATAACCTAAATGCTGGGAATTTTACCATCAAACACACTTCCTCTTTTAAATATCTAGGTGCAGCTCTATCGGCAAATTGGAAGAGTTCAGATATGACATATACAGTCAATAAAATAGGGCAAAGCAGATTAGTTATTAGGTAACTAAGTCCGACCCTCTGGAGTCAGAAAATTAGTAGCGAAACAAAGATAGATAAGACCACTGTAGACACATTAGTACTCGGAGAGAAAGACAAAACTTGATTTGAAATGGATAATTGGTGACGTTGTTTCAAGTCTGGACCATATTAGGAACGGGGAGATTAGAAATAAGATAGGGGTAGAAGAAGATATTATGGACACCATCGAACAAAAGAGACTAATATCGTACGGCCACTTAGACCGCATGCAGAACGATAGATGACCGAAAAAGATATGGAACGGAATTATACACCCAGAAGATGGAACGCCGACAGCCCAATAGTTGTAGACCTAATGTCAGAAGAGCTATGAGGACAAGATATCCTCAGGAAGGATTGGGTAGTGCGATACGGCTATATATGTAGCAGACTCGCAATATATACAGAGTCTTTCAGCAAAACGTGGCAATAATTATTGTGCATAGAGTAGATTAAAAAACCACCAAACACTCATATAAGTATGGGTTCTAAAATTTCCCTTTGCCGAGATTGAGTTGAAATTATAATTCTGAAACGAAAAAATTATATCTTCGGCGTGGCTCAAGAATTGACTTAAAATTATGTACAGGTAGTACTGACATCATAGCCAAGACATACAAGAGTTTTCGTGCCTGAGACTACACCAGTGCCGAAGAAATATGGAAATATTGGCACTTAGAGGAGATAAATCGATTTTCCAACTTTTTTAAACATCTATTGCGTTTTTGAATGATCTAATTTTATAAGAATCTCCTAACTTGAGAAATTTTTGTCTGACTTCTTCCTTTGGAGAGAAACTGTTTTGAATATTTGAGGTTAAATCTGTATAAGAAGCTTCAAGCTGTTCTACTTCGAAAATAAGCTATATAAGTATCTTGGTAATGGGACATTTTATAATTATGTTGATAGGTACTCTTTTGTTAGTTTTGGATGTACTCTAGAAATATTGCCTCATTTTTCTGAAACATCCTGAATATATTATGCTTGCGCACCAGTCGTATTTTGACATCCAATGCTTGATTTATTTTCAGCTAGCTGAAACATACGTCATTTGGATTAACTTTTTTATAATCGTACAAATTTAAAGTCCACGATTTTCTGTCAATAGCATAAATCTTCTCGCACATTTGTGGTCAGCGACTAAAGAAAACGCATCAAACAATATACGTATAGACGAGCTCAGAAACAGATTAGTGTTTTAGCTGGGATCAGACTTGCTCTTCTGTCGAAAGATTTCACTATGTTGTTGCTAATTTTTTGTTTTACTGGAAGTCCTCTATCAGGTTCTTTAAACAATATCATGCTACTCTATAAACTTATATTTCATAATCAGATATAAACATATATTCTAAAATAGGGTTATCACATTTTCCATTATTATAAAATCACTAACATTTTGTACTTATTTTCCAAATTTGTAATTGAAGGTACAATTTAAAATACCCTATCGATTTCTTTACCATTTCTTTGCGTATGCGTGAACATGCTTTTCATCCAGTTGATAAATCTGATTATATGATATTTTGTATTCTTTAAAATAATCTATATAATTTTATAGTGTTTAATCACTCCCTATTAGCTTAGCTTCTAAACATCTAAATATTCTAGGAATCAATTGCAGTCTTTCACAGTTGCATGTCTACATAGCTTTTATAAAATATACTTAGCATTTAATATTATAAATTGAAATAACAATATTTGTACCTAAATTCAGTCGATAGTTATAACAAACACCCAATCCACGAACTTCAATACCTCATTCTTCATCTGGCCTCAAGGCATAGACTATAAATAGCTTGTAATTTATAGTTATAGTTTCTGGGTTGTTGTTAATTTTTTCTATTTTAACCGTAGGCAGTTCCACTATCTCCTTCATGAAATCATCCATGTATTCTTTGGCTTCAGGTTCAGAAAGATTTGAAACGATAGGGTTCACAGCCTTGATGGATTCTGGAAATTTTAAGAAAACAAATTATTGATGATATTATGAGAATGACTAGCGACTATGTTTTTTCTATTCAGTCTTTAAGGCCACTCATAATATTAAAGAATTAACTTTATAAATGTCTCGAATGTCACATCAGCCTGCTTCAGAATACACAATATGTGAAGATTAGGGTTTAAATTTTAAGGTTGGCAATAACATATATTATTAATATACACGGTGTAAGCGTTATGTTAGTCATTATTGAAATGGGTAATAGGGGGGTCAAAACAAGTCAAAAAGTTCATATGACCCATGATCCAAAAGTCAATAGATTTTTGTCTAAATGGCTTTATAGTTTAAAACTTTAAGTGCTTTATATCGACCACAATCACCACAATCTTACTAATTTTTATAATCTAATCTAAACCGTTTTTAAATTAGGTAATTAACAAATAAATGGCATTAAGCTTTTCTGGGTTAATCCAAAATTTGTAGTCAGTAAGTAAGTTAAATTGAATATTTAAAACACACATGACAACAGCGCGTCGGTCATCATCACTATTATCGAACCGGCAATCGATCGCAAACGGTAACAGTGGTTAGTATGCTGTTTTGTTTTTGTTCGCGTACGTCGTCGGGTTGATTTACAATGTTCTCGAATCAAGAGTTCGCCGACATGTTGTAAGTTTACGGTGTAGCTCGTCAGAATTCAAATCTAGCAGCTCAAATTTATCGCGACAGATTTTGCCAACGTTTACACCCAGACAGAAGGACATTTGTGCAAGTGTACCAAAGACTTCGAGATACAGGAAGTGTTCAGCCCACTAATATTCGCACTCGTGAAAGACAGGTTACTGTAGAGCAGGAGGAACAAATTTTAAATATCGTGGAAATCAATGCAGATATCAGCACCCGGGAATTAGGCCGCCGCGTAGGACTATCGCATACCATAGTCCATAGAATCCTACGGGAAAAGTTGCTTTATCCCTACCATGTTCAGCGAGTGCAGGCCTTGTTACCAGAAGACTATCCTCGTAGACTAACATTTTGTCAGTTGTTTTTGCACAAAAACATTGAAAATCCGGATTTTTTTAAAAACATTCTAGCGACGGACGAATGTACTTTTACGCGAGACGTGATATTAAATTTCCATAATACTAACACGTGGGCCCAAGAAAATCCTCATACCATTCGTGAAGGTTATTTCCAACAACGTTTTAAAATAAATATATGGGCGGGTATTCTTGACGATCAGGTAATTGGCCCTTTCGAGTTACCCCCAAAGTTGTCAGGAGAAGGATACCTTAGCTTTCTAGCCAATAACCTACCAGAACTTTTGGAACAGTCCTTAGACAACATGCCATTACAACGGAGACAGAATTTGCGGTTTCTTCATGACGGGGCACCACCACACATTTTTACAGGCGTCATTCAGTATTTTTAATGAACATTATCCAAATCGCTGGATCGGTCCAAATGCTCCTCATCCTTGAAAATGGCCAGCAAGAACTCCTGACCTCAATCCGATGGATTTCTGGTATTGGGGAGAACTTAAAGAGATGGTTTATGGGACTGGTCCAATAACAACTGAAGCACAATTTCGCGAAAAAAAAGTTTAATGCGGCTGAAATAATAAATGGACAACTTCGAGGATCTAGAGTAAGAAGAAACTGGGTTCATCGTAATGAGGCTTGTGTAGAAAGTGGAGGACGACATTTTGAACACCTTCTTTAAGTACAAAAAAGTGCGTTGTGGGTTTTTTATAAGAAAAACAATGTATGTGTCAATATTTATAAGTGGATTTTTTTAATACGTTCAATAAACTTTCACAAACCAAGTGAAGCGCTGAGACATAAGTGGTAAGTCCGTTTTTTATTAATTGTTTGCATTTTACGAGTACATTATCAAATAATGAAATAATACCGAAGAGCCAAAAGAGGAAACACCTAGTGCTATGTATAAGGTACCCATTTCGGTTGTACAATCGAATCCCACTAGTGGAATTCAATCTAGAATTCCATGCTCGATGTTTGTAGTTGAAGTCCCCTGCCACAATAAGCGGACCCGAGCAGTCCAAAAGGACCTCCAGATCCGCCTCTTGTAGCCTGGCACGACACCTGACATACACCGATGTAATCTTCAACGAGACACCTCCCTCCATATTGACCACCACAGAAGCTGCTTCGATGCTATGCATCTCCGCATTAGTGCATCTATAATAGTCTATACCGCGCTTAATCAACACTGCTAAACCGCCACCTCGACCATTCAAACCTCGGATAACATCATAATTCGGGAGTGCTAAACGATCTCCCGGATTAAGCAACGTTTCCTGTAGCAAGACCACACCTATACCTTCATCCAAAAGAGCTTGATGAAATTCCCGTTTTTTGGGAATATTCCTCATGTCCAAACAACTACAAAAACAAATTTTGATGAATGCAGGCTGTCTACTATTGTACCTAGACATTTACAGGAAATATCGCCTGCAACACCTGGGTAGCGCTAATCAGTGGGTTTATTATTTCTTGCAAGGACCTTAGCGCGGTTGCCAGGTCCGCATTTTGTATGCTCAAGGAGGTTGGACAGAGGGGGCAGGCAAGGTTGCCTCTCTAGCTGCGTCCGCGTATGAAATTTTCTAAGTCCGATTTTTAAACTGTCTAATGTTAGTAGAACTGGGAAAACCATCCTCTTGTAGATTGTTCCACAATCCCGACACCCTCGGGAGAAAGGAGGGGTCGTATCGGCCAGTTCTGTATATACGAAGTTCGACACGGTTAGGATGAGAGACCAAAGTCAGGCGGGTATGTCTGGCACTTAGCGCGGCGGCATCATGGAAAAGAGCTCTGAGGGGCAAAGCCCGTTGGTGTAGCGGTAGAAGAGAGCTAGATCGACGACGGCCCGCCGGTGTAAAAGGGTCCCGAGACCGTCTGTTAGAGAAGAGTCATCGATCAGTCGGACAGCCCTCCTCTGGACAGCATCAAGCATAAATAATGTAGTCGGGGCGGCAGCAACCCAAACGTGTGAGCATTACTCGAGGCTAGACCGTCTCTGGACCTTGTATAGAGTGAGAAGGTCATGTGGAGAGAAGTACTCCTTAGCCCTAAACAAATAGCCTAGCTTTTTCCCTGCAGCTGCCGCTATTGACGAGACGTGTTCGTGCCAGATCAGGTCCTCGGTGATCTGGACGCCGACTAGCCGAAATGAATGGCTCTTTGGCAGAACTCGGCCATCCATCGAAACCGGATAAGCACTAGGATGCTTTTTGTTCGACAAGGTACAGTACTGTGTTTTGGAAGATTGTTGCATCCCCAAGAGGTGATAACCTCCAAGTCTCTCGTCAGAGACATAGTCATCGCTAGTCTTCTTTTTTCCAGCTCAACGGCAGAGATCGGCTTGTCGCTCTGGATTCCTGCATGTAGAGTGCTGTCATCAGATGCTGTAGATTGGGTTGATCGTGCAGGAAAGGAGGTCGTTGATATGTAAGAAAAACAGTGTTGGAGCCAAGACCGATCCCTGGAGAACACCCGCGTTGATGTTGTGGGATGAAGAGGAGAACCCGTCAATTACGACGGATATGTTGCGACCAGAGATAAAGTCAGTCATCCATCTGCAAAGCTTTTCTGGGAGGCCATAGGATAGAAGTTTGCTTAAGAGGGCAACGTGCCACAGCTGATTGAACGCTTTCGTGATGTCAAGAGCAACGACATGAGCCTTACCATAAGGCTGAAGGAGTTTACTCTATAATTGCGTGACGTAAGCTAGAAGGTCCCCTGTGGATCGTTGGTGCCGGAAACCATACTGCCAGTCGCTAATCAAGCTGTGTTAGACCTGGGGTAGGCATTTCCGTACCCGTTCTTTTAATGTACCAGATACGTCACCCTCGTCCCTTAATTCAGAAATCACTAAACGCCCCCGAGAATGCGAAAAACCCACCCAGAACCCATATCTATAAAAAATGCAGATCCAGCATCAGTAGCCAAAGATTGCATTACAATTAACCGGTATGTTGCTACAATAGGTATGTTAAAATCTGATGGAATATGCCACTGATTTGTGGAAAACGTTAATGTCATTCCCCTACAGATGATTCGCCAAAGCTAGATACATCTTCAGCCCATACACTGAAAATAACAGTAATTTTGCCACGCCACTGGCTTATACTGGGAGGCAGTTAATGTACTATATGCAGATAGATGTCGCTCACCATCATTAAAAGGACGACCCACCAATCATGCGGAGAGCTACTAGCAATGGCATAGATACAGGCTGAATTGAATTTGTTTGCCTTCCATCTGTGCAAACGGAAAGCAAACAAAGGGGTATATTCCTTGATTTGAGCGTATGGTCTGAAGATTTTGGCGATCCATTTGTAGGTAGCAATTGTGAGAATTGTAATCTCTTTGCGAACAACATACTGAATTTTCTAGTAGACTATACTCGCTTGCTTTCCATTTAATAATAGCTGCTCTCACCGCCAACCAGGTCTGTCTCCCACGACTAGACCTATACCGTATTGATGATTGCTAAAAAGCATGAATCAGCAAGGTATGTCATGGTTACCGAGATGTATTGCTGAGATTTAGAAAATTAATAACTTTAACGTCTACTCCAGGTTTCGGAATTTAATAATATTTGTTTGGTCCTGGTTATTCTAATGAGTTTTTTCGTTACTGTGAATATCATAATAGTTTTCACTTATTTGCAATTAAATCAACATTATCCAGCCCTGGCCACTAACGTGGGTTAACATCTTGACCTGGCTTCTACATACTTAGTTTTATTCAATTCAGATCAATAAGCGAAGCAACCACAGTATAAGTTTCAGGAGTTACATCAGACAAATTACATAAAAACTTACTTCTTAGTACATCAACTCCATGAAACTGATGTGATCTATTTTCAAGTCTGCACATGTACTTCGTAAAACCAACTTGCTTCAAGATCCTCTCGAGTTGCTTTTCAGGATGCTTCTTCTTATGGTAGGGCGCTATGTAATCGGTTTTCATATAATGCTTCCATTTTTCATTGCTCGCCATTATTTGATGTATGTCGTAGATAGGATTGGTTGCCAGAAATGCAAGTAAAGCATCACCTCCTGGTTTTAAAAGCTTGTAAATGTTCTGGAAAGCTTGTCTACAAAAGAGCAATCAATTAGCGCTATATGGTCCGTAATGAATGCACGATTAAACTGAATAAAAATAATAGGGAATTACTGCTCGGATTTGGATGAGATTTCCACACAAGATCACTAATATGACATGGGCAAAAAAGCTCTGCAGTTTTTGGATATCGGTCCAGAGACGGCAAGGCTAGAGGCAAAAACATGAAAAGCATAAAATTCGAGGCTCCTGATCATTTTCAGACACAAATTTGTAGGGGTTGACATGTAGGGGTTGAGGCTGTGAAGGGCAGAAGAGGGTATATGAAAAATTTCAATTATATGAACCTACAAGCCATATTTTACATATCATAGATTTCCCGTATATTTGTGTTCAAAACTTAGAATGAGAGAGGCACGTTTTCATTCCGCGTACTCCTGCTATGAAAGGTCACCGCATGACGCACCGCTCCGGCTGACTAATCTTTCCGTACTGCAGTTACTACCGGTAGATCAGGGGTCTATGGATTAATTGAGTGGGCCTGTTTGTATGACTTGATCGATTTAACTTCACTGCTGATGTAGTAAGTGGGTATTTGAATTGCGCTACGCTTAATCATCTATGAGCTGGTTACGGCGCTGCGAAGGAAGTGCAGAGTCAACCTACTTGACGCAATTATTTGAAAAGCCTACAAAAAGCATCGAGAGAATGTAGTCCATTGCCTGGTTCAACTTTTTTTATAATCTTTATCATGCATTTCTACTACTATTTTTCTGACTTAAGAAATTTTAATAAAAAGACGATCATACCTTTGTCTCCTAACCCAATGTAAGGTGTAGAACGAAAACACATGATCGAAACTGCGTTCTAATGATGGGTCCACAGTGTCGGACGCGATATCCAACTGCACGAACTCCATATGGCGGGACCTACCAAAAACAATATCAAATATATTGTCTATGTCTACATTTTCAGTATGCTAAGTACAATGCAGTAATACGAGGCCATCGACAAAATGGTTGCATTATGTGTATCTTTTCTTCCATACAGGAGTGCCAAGAACAGAAACTTCATATTTGTAGCTTAAAAAGGAGTAGTTAGCCACTCTGAAAGTAAACAAAAACATCCATCCTTCAGTAGAAGATGAAAAGCACGTGGAAAACAGACGAGAGGGCTCTCCAAATAGTGGAGCAATTACCATAAATGAGAAGGATAGCTTGTTACTACGAGTTCTGAACTGCTCTGAGAGTGCATTCAAATCGCATTTACGCCCCGTCAAAATAAACACCAAAGCGTCAGTTTCAAATTCGCAAGCTCTTATTGGCCAACGGGCCACAAATGCCTGGCCAGGCTGTGCAAAGCGAATAGAAGTGGCGATTTAGCGCTTATGTTATTTTTGCAAATGAGGTATGAATAGACTTTAGGACCGGGAAAACTTCTTTTGGTAAAATAATACGGTCCGAATGGAATAGCGGTCATACCGACCTAGATGTACAGGATACGACGAATTTGTGATGTAAAACAAGAACCCTGATGTGTCCAACTAGCAAACCTGAAAAATAGAGGCATGACGGAAGTGAGAACCAAATACTATGGACGACGAATGTGTAACATTAACATTTCACGCTTCTCGCGCTTCTCTCTCGTACACATTATGACGTCAGGCAAATTTGAACCTCACCGTATTTATATTGGTATTGTTTGTCTACCTCCAGTCTTCTGCATCAAGGACCGTTCACATAAAAGACATCCCGGTGTTTTGTCTCACATGCACTTGAAAAGGTATTAAAGGAAGACATAACTCACATGAATTAGAAGAGGTAGTGCAAAAGGGAAATTTAATGATGGGCAGACTTGAGCCACAGTGGAATCTTACGAGGTCTGTAAATTAAATGATGAGACTAGCAAGGTAGCGTTCAATCTAGCAGTGAAGGTGCCGGGCTTGGGAGGAGGGGTCAGGGGAACATGTGATCCGCCTTCAGTACAAGTTTGAACTCGCTCGAGTATTTGGTTGCCTATGCAAATCGTAGAGATTCTGACAAATATGTACCTAGATCAGGCTTTTGGCTACTTTTTGGGGATGCAAATGTCTGATGGAAATGAAATGTTCAATGATCCTAAAAATATCAGTAATGCTTTCGCTGAGTTTTTTGAGAGTGTTTACTCTGTACCTGATATTATGGTTGAATAACTTAGTTTTGACTTACAAGGATGTTCGATTTTACCTGCGTAGCGATAACTGAGCGCGAAATTCTAAAAGTTGGACGAAAATTAAAAAACAAGTTCACTTCTGGGCCAGATCTTTCTTTCTTGAAGACTGCATAGCAGTACTAGCAAGGCCACTTCAAGTATTGTTTAATTTGATCCTGAATACTTCCATTTTTCCTGACAAGTTTAAAATTGCTAAAATATGCATTATATTCAAAAGTCCAATATCATCACTACAGGGGAATATCCATTTTGAACAATTTTGCTAAGCTTCTTGAAATGATTTTATATGATCGTATCTACCAGTCTGCAAAAAATTTCTATTTATCAACGCGGTTTCACGAAATTTCGGTCAAATATTAGCAACTTAGCGGTTTTTAGCCAGTTTCTATGTGAAACAGTTGACAGCAGGAGTTAAGTTGATGTAATGTATGACGTCATTTCCAAAGCTCAGTCATGCGATTCTCCTCAAGAAACTTTGTTATCCAGGTTTAAAAAATAATTATTTCTTGCTATGAAATCATATTTATCTAATAAACAACAATATGTATGTGTAAATAATGTGAGATCGGAAGTATTCGCTGCGACTAGCGGTGTGCCGCAGGGATCCAATTTGGGACCTCTTCTTATTCTCACTTTACATCAATGATTTGTGTGATTCACTTAATTGTAATAAGCTATTGTTTGCGGATGATTTAAATATATATATATATATCAGTATCCAGTGAAGAAGACTGTATCATCTTACAGGAACAAATCACTTTCCAACAGAACTGGTGTGTAAGAAATAATCTGCATTTGAAAATATCTAAAAGCAAAGTAGTAACATTCAGTCGCAAGTTCATCTTATCGGTATACTATTGAGAATTCGACACTAGGAAGAACCGATTGCATTAGAGATTTAGGTGTCTATTTTGATAATCAGTTGACATTTAATTTTCATGTAAGCCAAACAGCGCTGAGTGCTTGTCTCACATACAGTATTATGTGTTAATTTCTTGCAGAACTTTTGAGTTTTTGCATTTCATGGTTTGTTCTTGGCCAGATTTTAATTTTGGTAAAGACAATAAGTCTAATGATCAACTTACTTGTAATGCTGATTAGCAAACTTGACCATAACCTCTGAACTATCAACCCCCACGAATCTTTCGCACTTCCCGGGTAGCCTGGGCACCAGGACCTCTACGGCGAAACGTCCATCTCCAACACCGATGTCCAGCACCGCGTATGGACCACCACGACCAACCCCTGGCGAGGAGTCCCATCTTAACAGCCGCAAGTACTCCTCGAGCACGAACAGGTTATCGGCACGCTGCAAGTCGCTATATCGCGAGTACAGAAACGGCTGGTCCATCTCCAGCGGTTCCCACGATTTTTTGGGCAGGACTTTTGGAGGATGGGCGCCGCGAAGTGGCTTTTATAGTTCACCGGATCTGTTCTGGTAGGGCGGATGCTACGTTTTTTTTCAATCGAATCCAGTGATTCCTAAACTGTAATGACATCAGACCGTTCGGGAACTTCCGATTACGTTATGGAGAGCATTCAATGCAGATGACATTTTAAAGTCGCAGTAATAATTTTTCCATATTAGTCCTGTCGTTTGCTGCTCAAAAAGGGGTTTCCAGGAAAGTATTTAGATGTGTTTTTTCTGGATTACATTTTTTTAGTTTAATTTCAAAATTTGTTTTTTAAAATTCTTGAGTTGGAAGCCAGTATTGAAAATATAGGTAATGTTCATTGGAATAACGTACATGTGCATGGCTTCACAAAAAAAAATACAAAAAATACAAATAGGTAACTACACAAACATTAAATAATGCAGGTATTTTAATGTACAAAATTTATATTTCTCTAGGTGTAAGATTCGGCTAAATTTTTTATATAAATACACCTATGACTAAGTTTATGCATTGAGTTCCTTGGTTCCTGTATAATCCATGACTTCGAGGTTCTAATAATCTTTGCCAGAATATTTTGGGCCTTAAAGAGAAGAAATCTTTGAACGATGATTCTTATAGATTTTCGCATAGATTCTGGATTTTGTTTGAGTCTTGTTTGATAGGATTTAGATGCATCTTATTTTTATTGTGGCGCATCAATCGATTGTAAAAGCAGATTTGTCGAACGTCTAGGAGCTTAACTTCTAAGTAAGATTATCGGTTGGATATGTAATCTCCTCTTGAAGGATCAGTCTTAGTATCAAGTTTTGTGCTATTTTAATAGCAATTGTTCAGGCCTTCCCATGCTAGTAAATCTTATGATAGAATAGAGTAGACAAGATCGTGGTAGAGAATATATAGATAATCTTTGTTAAAAAAAAATCACGAAAATTCTTGAATTTTGGGGTAGTCCTTTCACTAGGACCCTTGTGTGTGCATTCCACTTTAAATTTCTGTCTAGTATTAAACCTAAGTATGTAGACTAAATGGATTTCTTTATGATCATAATTTATTTGAAATTTGGGTTTACTGTAATTTGGAGATAGTCTTTCATCACAAGAGAAAATACAATGAAGAATATTTTTTCATAATTTACAGTCATAGTTCTGTCCGAAAAAAATTCATAACTATTGTTTTCAATTGTTTCAATTTCAGTTTTTATTACTTGTATAGATGACTGTTGTGTCGTCAGCGAAACCGATAATTTCGCCAACAGTGTAAACTGAAGAAATCGTTGATATTTAAATTGAAGAGCAAAGAGCCTAACACTGTACCTTGGGGTACCCCATAAGTCACTATCTGCTGTTCGCTTAAAGCACTGTTTATTAAAATAAACACCCTGATTTCTATTTGATAATTAACTTTCCACGAGTTAATATGTTGTACCTCGGAACCCTAAGTTGTCTAGGGTGACCAGAAGAGATTTGTGGCTGATGGTATCGAATGACTTGGCAAGATCAACAAATATGCAAGCAGTTGGTATATTTATAACCATGTTTTCATATATTTTATTAGCTAGTTGGATAATCGCATTTTCTGTTGATTTTCTTTCCTGAAAACCGTATTGTTGGGCTAATATAATGTTATATTTTTTAGTGAAATCCAAAAACCTCTTTTTAATACTTTTTCAAATATTTTGGAAGAAATGCTTAATAAGGAACTTGGTCCAGTTTTTCTTTTTTTCCAGATTTCAATAGCGGTTTAATTACAGCTGCTCTCAAATGAGATGGGAATACTCCTTTATTAATGCAAGTATTAATTGAATATGAAAGTATACCGTAAATATTAGCATTTATTCTTTTCAATTTTGTCTAAGCCTTTTCTTTCTTTCAAGTCATCAATTACGTTCAATATTATTCTTATTTGCAGTCTACTCTTATTATAATTTAGTTTTCTTCATTCATTTTCTGAAGAAATCTCCACACAAGCTCACTACTATGCCAAGGACGAAAAATCTTTGTAATTTATAAGGATTGAAATGGCAAAGCACACTTCCAACTCCGTAATTCTACGCGTCTATTAGAGATACAGGTATTTCAAATATTATAGGTTTCCCCGTACATTTGCCTTTAAAATTTAGAAAAATATTTTCACCTCAGAAAAATATTTTCACCTCTTAAGGCGGAACAATGTGAACGGTCTTACGGAACAAATTTACTTCTGGGTTGTTCTTTACGGAGATTGTGCCCTACACATTGCTGTCGCGCGGCTGTCCAGTATATCAGGGCACTTACATTTGTTCATACACCTGGGGTAACCTGGTAGCAGTTAATTCTAGTGTATGCTGCAGATTAGAGTTCATCCGTCCTACTAGGTCAGTACTGGAGAGAGATTCACTACTTGACTTGATTTTTAAGCTACTTAACTTGACTTGAAATAAACTCAAGCTCAAGTTGAGTATTAGATATTAGCATGGAGATCAAGTTGTTTCTTCGTCAAGTGCGTAAAAATTTAAGTAGTCTTGTTATTACTTGATAATTTTTGTAATATAGATACGAGTAGATTGTAAATACAAAACGGAAAGACTTTGTGACAAGTTACAGAGAAGATAATACATATTGGCCAACATATTTTGTTCACCGTATAACAAATAAAATAACGATTATATTGTCAACTTAAATAGAAAAAAAAACATTTCATCAACTGATACAAATAAATGAAAAATTTGGAAAAAATCCCTGTCAATGGACCGCTGATCTTGCAGGTGTCGATAAAAATATCTTGCCATTAAAACAACATACCTAGTGTTGGGGATTCATTTTCATGCCGTTTCCATCCCTCGTGATTATTTGTGTTAAGATACAAAAAAACCGTTCATCGGTTGTACAAATAAATATCACGAAGGCCTTTGTACAACAAAGTAGTTATTTACCTAACAAGTGCGGAAAGTGATACTTTTCGGCACGCGACGGCAGTTGCACAAAGAACGCGAAGCATGCGGAAAAGTTATGCATGCAGAAAAGTGTAATTTACCATCAAGTATCTAGTAGTTTGAAAATGCTTCAAGTCAAGCATTAACGTTTCATGTTACTTTATTTTCAAGTCAAGTAGTTTCTAATAATATCGAGCTACTTAATTTGATGAATCCCTAGCTGGACTTTTGTTAGAGGTAGACTTTCAACTCCCAAACTTCTCCCACATTTCTCACAGTTCAATAATTGAACTCGCGGAATTTCCGTATTTCTCTGACACACACAAGCTCATAAAATTAACTGCATTTTTCAGTAGCTCAACTCCCGCAGTTTTTGTTGTTCAATCCTCTCGTTATATCATCATTCATCATAACATCGTGATATTTGGAGATCTGAATATGAATTTTTTTAATAACAATATATTCTCACTCAGTTTTGAGCTGATGGGGTTCACACAAATCGTAACGGAAACCACCCGTGTCACAGATAGTACTGCAACATTAATCGATCCAATATTTTTAAATAATCCTCAAATATGCAGCTATTCTTCCGTCATGGACACGAATGGTATTTCGGACCACAAACTCGTATTTTTTCATTTTGACATTCCATCTTATAAAAGAAAACAAAAATTTATCACAATCAGGGATTTTAAACATTTCAGTGAGGATGATTTTCTTATCGATCTTTCTACATCAGGCATAGATGAATTATTTACGAAATCTAATATTGATGAGAAGGTAATGCACATTACAAGCGTTATCGTGGAAACCTATAATAAACATGCACCTTTTAAAACTGTAAGAGTTATTAAGCCACCATCACCTTGGTTAACAAATGAACTGCGCACTGTTCTTGATGAAAAGAATACTGCACAAGCTTTATATAAAACTAATAAGACCGTGGACGCCTATAATAACTTCAAATCGCTTAGAAACCGTGCTCTTAACATGATCAGGAGGGACAAAAAGACATATATCGAAAATTTGGCAAATGAAAATGATTAAAAAAAATTGTGGAAATCTCTCAAACAACTTGATATAAATTTTCGTAGTAAACCAACCCTTCCGACAAGTTTTAATGACCCTACCAAAATTAATGATTATTTTATGTCTGTTTATAGCTATAAACCTGTTGATTCACTAGTTTGCGAAAACTATTTCAAAAATAAATTAAGCTCTGAATATATTTTTTCATTGAATAAGATTAGTTCAAATGACGTATTACAGGCAATAGGGAGCCTAAAATCTGATGCGGAGGGAATTGATGGTATAAACCTGTCAATGATCCAGCTTTGCCTGCCAGTTATTCTCCATGACATCGTCCACATCTTCAACGACTGTTTGGAAAAAGGCTACTTTCCAAACACATGGAAACAAGCTCTAATTATCCCAATTCCTAAAAAATGAAACACACTGAGTATAATGATCTCAGACCTATCAGTTTATTACCAATTTTATCCAAAATTTTAGAAAAAATTATAAAGTTCCAATTGACCGCTTACCTAGAAAAATTCTTTATACTTCCCGACACTCAATCCGGATTTAGAAAAAATTATAGTACAACATCTGCCCTACTTAATCTGCAAGACAATATTTTAAGTGCCTTAGATAAGAAAATGGCACTAGCCTTAATCTCCATAGACTATTCGAAAGCCTTTGACAGCATCAATCATAAATTATTACTTGCTAAATTAAATTACATAGGTCTTGACAGTGCATCGCTTTCATTTTTCCTTCATCAAAGAACTCAGTGTATTTTTCTCAATCAAGAAATGTCTCAAGTGACAATAATTCCCTCAGGCGTACCTCAGGGCTTTGTATTGGGGCCGCTTCTGTTCCTCATATATACGTTCGACTTAAGCAAAAGAATACTTTTATTACTAATTATCAATAGATAATTCTCATGTCCAGTCATTTGCAGACGATACGCAATTGCTTCATTATTTTAACCGAGATAATGCCAATAATACTACTCAAATTTTACAAAACGATGTTAATAAATTAATTAAATACTCTTTAGATCACAATCTACTTATTAATCCACAAAAATTTAAAATTTTATTTTTTTGCGCACAAAGAAAAACATACAATGTAACCCAGCTCTTGAACATTCAGATAAATAACCAAATCTTGCAATTTTCTGATTTTGCAAAAATTCTTGGTGTTGTTTTTGATACAAAATTAAGGTTTATTGAACATGTTAAAAGTCTATCTCAGAAAACCTACCCACGGCTGCGTACTCTTATAGCAAACAGGTATTTACTAAATTTTAAGATGTGTAAAAAACTATGTGAAGCATTGGTCATATCTATACTAAATTATTGTCATATCGTATACTATACTTGTTTAGACAATTTCACTAAAAACGTTATTCAAGTTATTCAAAACAATTGTATACGATTCATTTTTGGCTTACGTAAATTTGATCATGTATCAGCGAAATATCCCGTTCTAAACTGGTTAAAAATTAATGACATGGTCAAGTATCACTATTCAGTTTTTGTTCACAAATTGCTGCTCACGTCTAAACCTTATTACTTGAAGGAAAAAATTTCATTTAATAATGATGTTCACTGTAGAACTCTCAGAGAAAATAATATTAGAATACCCCTGCATACGTCTACACTTTTTAAACGCAGTTTTTCTTACAATGTTGCTATTATTTATAATGACCTTCCTAAAGTATATAAAGAATTTTCATTACCTGTCTTTCGACAAAAAGTTAAAACATTATTACTCAACCCTCCAAACATGTAATTTACGTAATCATTCATTTCTTTTTTATTCCATCTTTAATTCAGATTAATAATTTTTTGGTGCATTTGGGTTTGGAAAGTATGCCTTTTTCTCTTTTTTTAAATTTTACTTTCGATGTAATGAACCAAATCTGTTTGTGGATAGTGTATTCTTTTGAACATCTGCTAGAGACTATATGGTTAAGTGTAAGAGTAGCAGCATGCTAAACTTCGCCATGTAAGTCTGACATTTGGCTATACTACAATGTAATTGTGGATAAATAAATACGTCTATTAATGATATTATTATTATTATTCATTCATTCATTTTGTATCAATTGTAGTTCATTAAGGCTCCACGAACTCCCCGTTGCAGTTTTTCTAAAATTGGATTTTCTACCGCCAACTCCAGGTGTTGCACGTTACGGATCTGCCAGCTTCCGATGTCGCCAGAGACTATAACACCCCTAGCATCTGCTCCTAGCAGATCAGTCGGATCTCCCAACTCCTCGCTCCCAAAGGAGCAACATCCATCTTTGGCTCGAGATGTTTCCGTAATGAATGATAGTCTTTGGGTCATTCTTTCCTTGTTGAAAGTTAGGTACAACTCCCTACCTCAACTCCCGTCGCTGAGAAGTTTAATCCTCTTGAGACATTGGCAGGTCAATAGCTTGCCCGCTTGCATCTATAGGTATGGATAGCCAATCATCAAACTCCATCAACTCAGCGGATTGTCCATCGCAACACGTGGTGCGATGCAGCGGCCAATCATTGAGTCCAATACTCAGCTCCTGCAGATGAGGATGATGGTAAGTTGCTCCCAGATAGCCCCCAAGCCCCATTCTGAGAGTTCGTCATCCATGACCACATCACTCAGACAGTTCACTACCATGAAAGGCTTTTAAAATCACCACTGAAGATGTTACTAAGCGCGATGAAATGCAGAGGTCAAGCATTGAGTGCAATACTCAGCTTCTGCAGATGGGGATGATGGTAAGTTGCTCCCCGATAGCCCTCAAGCCTCATTCTGGGGATTCGTTATCACTGACCACATCACCCACATCACCCCAGCAGTTCACTACCATCAAAGGCTTACAAAATCATCACTGAGCATTCCCCCTGCCTCCCCCCCCCCTACAATCATCCACAGGGGGCCTAGACATGACGAATTGGAATAAGTAACATAAAATTCCAATCATATCCTGGCACAAGCCTACACACCAAGATAGCCCATCCTAATAAATACAAAAGGAATGCAATCTTCTGCGATGTAACGGTCTGCCTGATTGTCCTGCTCGTACTGTGGCGGTGCCTAGGTGGGTGTTGCCGTGTATGGTAGGGAAAGAATGTTTATGGACTAATTTAATGGCCTGTTTGACTGACTTGATCCGTTTAATTTTTCTATTGTACATGTTCGTAACTTTTTTTTTCTCAGAGGATTCAACTTGTGCTGAATATAATTCTTTATTAGTTGAAGAAGTAGACGTGAAAAGTCGAGCTATTTCACGCCAGTTTTTCTTAGCTATGCTTATACCGAATTAAGATTAATTATGACATACCTGCTGTTCTCACCAGCTGAGCTATTTTGCTGGTTTAGTCTAATCATATTAGACGAAAATACCCCTGGTTTGTGAAACAAATTGTAACGTGTGTTTTTATTGCTGCAAGTTGTTCAAGGGGGTATTCAAAACATGGACGCATAAAATGGGTACACCAATTTTTGTGTAAAACCTTTTTACTCGACAACAAAGAATGAGAAAAGGTGTTTTTTGGGATTCAATCGAAAGTGTTGACAGGAATGAAAAAAATTTTTAAATAAGATTTTTAGGTATTTATGAGACCTACAAAATGAGACCATACGTAAAAAGATCCGATTAATACCAAAGAAGTTATGGCCGAAAACCGACACAAGCTGCGGCTTTGGCACTTGTTGGTAATGCGACAATGATTTCTCGCAGATACCTGAAACTCTCCAGATTCGTAGGATTTATACTTCTGAATAACCACAACAAAATTGGAGAAGATTGGTCAAGTAGTTTTTGAGAATTTCTAATTGCTTATCCCAAAACATTTGTTTTTCGACCATCACTACTAGTTTATTGAGCAATATACAGGATTAGTTGAAAGGGCATTTTATAGCAAAATACACTAGTTTACCTTGCCGATATGAACGCAAACCATTCCGGAAGATAAATATTTTTTAGCAAAAAAAAGCACTGATTTCAAATAGTTGCTTGAAATTGTCGTCGCATTACCAATAAGAGCCAAAACCTGCTGTTTACATCGGTTTTCGGCTATAACATTTTTGCCATTAGTTCTTTTTACGTATGGTCTCGTTTTGTAGGTCTCATAAATACCTAAAAATCTTATTTGAAAAGTTTTTTCGTTCCTGTCAACACTTTCGATTGAATCCCAAAAAACACGTTTTCTCTTTCTTATAAAACCAGACTTTACAATTATTTCGGGGAAATTTGCTAATATGATTATGATTATTATTTCATTGTTGATAAAAATACCTAAGTTATACATAACGAGTAATTATTGTGGTAACATTAGAATACGATCAGTCAAGTAAACTGACTTTGGGTTGGTTTTCATCACAGAAGAACAGTATGTCACAAAGGTGTTACAGACAGATGTATGTCTGTGCTGTCCGTGGAAAAGTATTGAGTCAGCTTACTTGCTCCCACTTCTGACACCTGTAATTCTAACAGTATAAAACATTGACATAGGTTCCGATACCGTAATGGGCACTGATTTATCTAAAATGTAAATGAGATTTTGATGCATTGTAGATCCACCGTCGTTAAAAAAAGAAGTTTATCTGTAGAGAGAAATAAGATATTGGTAGGTAATAAAAGATTACAACAAAAGCAATGGTTATTGCTTAAATACGTCAAAAATCTAATTGAACATGTTTTCTGAAATGCGAGGACTATATCCGCCTTTGTTAAGCTTATTAGATTGCCCATTTGTTTTTTTCCACAAAAAACAGTTGTATTTTCGCAGTGGAACTTGATCATCTAGGGCATACTCACTATAAAATGTAATTTAAACATTTCATGTCTTTCCGTATTATGCTATTTATATTAATTCAACTGATTTTTTCATATTTCGAGGTGTCAAACCTGATTTTTTTTTATTAATGATATTCCTCACAACATACAGCATATAAAATCAGCTTGCCAGTTAGAGAAAACTGCGATGTACTGTCCTAACCAACCACAGTGGTGAGAAGCATACATCATACGTATATGTAGCCTTAGACCTGTGCAGTCCAACTGACAGGTATGCCTTAGCTTGTATGGCTGGCTTCAAGCATCTGAGTCATTCCCCGTTGATAGTAACACAAGGACAATAGACAATTTGAAAAAAGGTTTTGTTGGTAAAATTAATGGGAGCAACTCGGCTAACATATTTTCAAAATCGTTGCACTTCCTGCATATTGTTCAATTTTTTGATTCTACGCCAGATTATAAACACATTTCACGTTTATTACCTACGTCTAACCGTTTGTGAAATATCATTTTGAGTAAGAACCTACAATTGCAGGCTGATGAATGAATCAATCTTGAAATTAGAAGCATTCCGGCCACCATAAGGAGCCAGTGCATAGGCCGCTTAAGCGGGCCCTTATGCAAATCTACAATCCTTAGATCACAAGCCTCGCCCTTTTAGCTGATGAATAATCATCATCTTTTCTTATATCTATGCATTTCCGATACGATTTCTAACGGTTTTTTTATAAACCGTTACCAGACTTTATTCGATATTCAGATAAATAATAATACAGGGCGGTCAAAAAAGAGAATGAAGGTTAAGTTCTAAAAAAACCTAAAAGTCATTTTTTCAAATGGAAACCACCTATTCTTATGATTGAAAAGAGATTCAATAAGTATGAAATTTTCTAACTTGTATGACAAAGAAAGATGGATGGAAATTGGGGATCAGGATATCACCGCATATGCTGGTTTAAAAACCTGAGTGAATGGACAAGTTTAACAACCACCGATCCGTATATTATCGAATTTTTGAAATCCACGCAAGATTTTGAATACATATTCTGTATACTATCCTAAGCCCAACTCTAAACTTTTTTGAGAAATATCAAATTTTGTGTAAAACATCACAAATGCACGTCGATAAAAGCCTATGAATGTTTCGTATACTTTTGTCTTTGTAGTACGGTTTGTGACTGCTCCCTTATAGAAGGGTGTCTACTTTAATCCACGAAAATTAAATTGTATAAAATGGCAAAAGTCAATCTTTTCAAATGGAACCCCCTATTTTATATCATTATTTTAAGCAGTGAACATGAGGATCGTTTTGTATAGAGCTATCCACTTCGCACATCAGAAGTTTAATAAATATTTGTAAATACTCGTTCTATAATAATTTACAATACCATCCTTGTTTTTGTTGCTTAAGATGATGAGACTATAAAAGCAAAAACATTTGAAAAATATTACTTATGGCATTTCTTACAATTTAATTTTCATCCGATTTTTTTATTACAATGTTTTGTTATCAAAATATCGAATGAAGTCCATTAAAGTAGATCTCCTATTATCAGTGAGCAGTTTCAAATCGTTCGACAAAGACAAAAATATACGAAACATTCATAGGCTTTTATAATAATAATAATAATGATAATAATAATAGCGGTCTTTATTTAGAAACAAACTAACTGGTTAGCGAAGTTTAGCATTCGCTACTCCTACACTCAACCACTCAGTTCGCGAGTATTGAAAAATACCTGGTAGCTACGTTATACCAGAAACCTCTTTTGAATAATGCTGTGTTATGCGGTGGAGCTCTTACAATTTTCTCAAAGGTCTAGTGTGCACATGTTTCTTACCTCTGAGGTATAAGGGTTTCGACGTGTACAAAAATTGATGTATGAAAATTAAATAATTATAATTAACTAAATCCTCAGATTTCATCCACGTCAGTGGTAAACATGGTTAAATTTTTGTAATTCAAAAACGAACCGCGCACAATTACTTTGAGTGATTTGGGTAATGTTTTTGGTAAAGCAATCTAAACAACAAAAATAGACGATATCACAGTAATTTAAGACAGATATGACTAAACTCTCGCATAGTTTAAAATTCAGTAAATTTGTCACAAAAGTACGTGTCCTGAGGTACGTTTTTCGGACATACTCTTTATATGTTCATCAAACCTTATTTTAATGTCAAAAACTACTCCAAGTATCTTTGCGGACTCAGCAAATCCTAAAACTTGATTATTCATAGAAAATCTCATAAAATTTTGTGTCTCAAAGGTCTAGAGTGCACATCCTTCTTTCTCTGAGGTATAAGGGTTTTAACGTGTACAAAAATTCATACATGAAAATTAAATAATTGTAGTTAACTAGATCCTCAGATTTCATCCACTTCAGTATTTCATGGTCAAATTATCGTAATCCAAAAATGAACCGTGCACAATTATTTTGAGTGATTTGAATAATGTTTTTGGTAAGGCAATCTAAACATGGAAAAAATAGACGATATCACAGTAATTTAAGACAGACATGACTAAACCTTCGCATAGTTTAAAATTCAGTAAATATCGATTTGGCACGAGATCACGTAACCTCAGATACGTTTTTAGTGTCAAAAACTACTCTAAGTATTTTTGCGGACTCGGCAAACTCTAAAACTTGATTATGTATAGAATTTTTTAAGTGAGATGTTGCAATATTTTTCTTTTTGCATTAAAAAACTATATTTTGTATTTTTTGGATTTATTTTCAGATCCTGATCAGAAGAATATTGTATCAAATTGATAACATCGGTTTGTAAATTTTTTGTTGTACTGGCTATCTCATTTGAATTAAAACTATACATTAAGTGAGTATCAGCTGCAAATGATTTAATGAGGGAACTATTAACAGTTGTTTTTAAATCAAAAATAACATAGGTCCTAATATAGACCCTATAGGCACACCAGACACACCAAGTTCTGCCGTGAAGATAACTTCCATAAAAAGATACTGCTAATTTATTAAGACCAACATAACTAAGTTACATGAGTAAAAACTCATGATTGATGCTATCAATCGGCTTAAAGTATTCAATCCATACAATAGTCAGTACATTTATGATTTTCTACACAAAATTTGACTTTTCTCAAAAACCGTTAGGGTTTGGTAAACAAATCTCTTGTTTCAATAAAAAACTAGTAGTTAGCTTCGCGGTCTTGAGTAACTTTACTTCTCTCAAATTATGATTTAATTTTGAAATTTGTAGCAATCGAAAATAGTAATTTACATCAGTGGGTGCATGCATTGTACGCATACGGTGCGACAGCGCTGCAGTTCAGCATCCGTACGAGGTCAAGTTTGAGGTGGTTGTGCAAAAAAAGTCAGGAAATTTCCGTCAATGGGAACGAGCTTGCATCTCAGACTAATAATTAGAACAGGAAGCGACGGTAGCAAAACGTTTGAATGTCACCATCATACGATTTTTCGTCAAACGACGATTGTTATTCAAAGAAGCTCACCTATCACCCGGTAAACATCTCTCGCCATTAAAGGCAGCTTATTTTTAAATTCCTTATCCGGCTCGTATCAAGATACGGACGGCGAGATGACTTTGAAAACCTGAATTTTTAGTTGAGCCACGGTAATATCTCTTGTATACTGACCACTACAACATATAAGAGTTTAAGACCCACCAAACGAGAGTTTAACGGGTCATCCACCTGGCCCGGATGGACAGAAAATGGTGCTACGTCTAAAACAAAAAATGAAATGAAGCTCGATGGACCAGACTGGGATTACGAGTTTCCTTTTTGGATGTTTTTCGGTTACTCGTCGCGACTTTAAAATTTAAGGTTCTTATCTTGACGCTTCTTTGGTTCTTATTCTTCTTATTTTTAACCATATTACAAAGCTGAGTATGCATCAGTTTAGGACTTTATTGCCTGCATGTAATTAAAGATTGTGCGCACTGAGGCGGCCACAAAGGGAGAAACCTAAATACCGGCTGAATTGGATATGTTTGCTTTCCGTCTTTGTGACTATGGATAACCGCATACAACGTTGTTTCGTACTACTAAGCAATCATTATTATGGAATACACTGGGAAACAAATTTGTCTGACAGCTTGAGTTCAATCTGTACGAGGGACAAGTGTGTATAGACACATAATAGAAAGAGACAGAAACTCATCACCGCATTGCCAAGCAACGCTGACGCGACAATCTGCCGCGTTGCCAGTATGTTACACCAGTTCCTTGAATAACCAAATAATGGTTTTATTGTGAGCGTACACATTATTGAATTGTGTCGAATCTGTTTAGGATCGATTCCGGATCGGAACTAACGGTAGTCGAAATGAAAGGTCAGGATCGCCACACATTGTGTACATTGCATCATTTTTTCGCTTGGCAATACCGCATCTCGTACGTTTCAAGGCAAGGTTACCACCTTCATGGTCATAGATAAGCGATTTTGGATACTACCTATTTAGCGCTCATTGTAGAGTATCGTCCTGATTAGAAATTGTTTTCACCTGCGTACCTGCAGGCAGTGATAATTTGTATTGCGTAATGGTATTTGCTACATTTCCCAACCGCTCGCTGTAGCAAAATGTACAAATAACCCAGAATGTGGAAACCAAAGGTAATTCTAAGATAAATTAAAACACCAAAAATAAATGAAAACATTAAGTCGCATCAAAATTGAAATAAATAATTCCAATCAAAACGAAAACAAAATATTAAATTATATGTTCGGAAAGACCTCCTTCTTGGGTTTGGCAGTAACCAAACCTATTGTAAAAGCCTGTGCGAACATTTTCTGGTGTAATATATTGGCAACGCGGCAGATTTCCCGACCTGCCGCGTCACCGTTGCTAGGCGGGTCTGCAGCCGGCTTCTATCTCTTTCTAACATGTTTGTGCTGATACACACTTCTAGCGTTTCTCTCTCGTACACATTGAACTCAAGCCATCAGATTTAGTTTTCTCTGTATATGTCTAGTTTCGGAGACGACAATCAAAGGCGACTCGTCAGTCAGGGGAACACTAAGTGTTCCCCATGCTATCAGCTTGTTTGATTTCCGTTGTCTGTGTCCAAGACTAGACCTAGACCGTACTAATTATGGTTGGCCATAGTCACAGATACCGAAACCAAACAGATCATAATTATTCAGCCTGTGCTTAGTTTGTGCATCTTTTGCATAGTACGCAAAGGCTTGTAACGTGTTGAACACTTGAGTACCAAAATGGAAGGGCATATCACATCGTGTGCCTTCGATGGCCTAGTCCACGTTTTTAGACAAAAGTGATATTGACCGACGTTCTTAGTCAAAACTGGTCTTGACTGATTTGGGGTTCAGACTATAGGTCAAAACTCATAAAAAGTCAAGAACGCTAATAAGCATTACCAGAAAAATCAACAAAAAAGTTTAAATTCAACTCTTTTTAGGGTATAAAGTTCAAGTTCAAAAATTAATGCTGCAACTGCAAACTAACAACATTAACTTTTTTTTATTTTCTTTTCGTAATGTTATTTTCTGATTTGTCACAAAGAGTATTTAGTAGTAGTAGATAAAAAAATGTTATCCTACTTGTTTTATTGAATGTCGACAATCTTAATTATGTATTATTTGCATATTTGTATGAAAACCTTTTCGGAAACATTTACCTGTGCTATTTAGTCAAGATTCGCAGCTACAAGTAGTTTTGACTCAACTTTTGACCGATACAGTCTAGTCAAAATCATTACTGCCAGATATTCTCAAAGTTAAAGGTGGTTTTGACCAATGTCATTAGTCAAAACTACTTTTGACTGATTTTTGCAGTCAAAAGTGGTTTTGACCGGTTATGAGTTTTGACTGTAGCAAATACGTATACAGTCGTATCCTGATTGCCACAAAAGGGTTAAAACATGAGAAGCATTAAATCTATCTGCTTCGTCTGGAAGCAAGGACGTACCCAGCTCAAAACGGAAGGTTGGGCACCTTCAAAAAATTTTTCGGTGTCGTATCTACACAACTATGCATGATATGGGGTTATCCAATAGGGACACAGGAAAGTAAACGTCAATTTGATATAGACGCCGTCTTTGTTTTCTGTCACCGACATGTCATTTTGTTAGTTGAATGTTTACTATTGATCGCTATGGAGTCGTATTCGATTGAAGACCGCATTAAAGTTATTCAAGAGCACTACAAAAATGGTGCAAAAATAAAAAACACGTTTCGCGCGCTTCGTGAACATTTCGGTCGCAACAACCGCAAAAACGAAATTAGTTTTCTTTCTATTTGCATTTCATCGATATAGAGTCTTCCATAAGGATTTGAGAATTCATGTGGATATGGAAACTACTAGGATTACTGTTTTAAAACATTCAAGTTAGCTAAATGTGAACCCTGTTATGAAAGAAATTGTACAGAAGGATTTATTATGTTCTTTGGCCCTCACCTCGAAATAAAAAATTCTGGGTAACTTTTGTGTCAAGCTTCAAACAAGGACTCTCTATATATTCTCCTCTATAGAGATATTTCAAAAGGGATGAAAACATCTTAAAATGGCTATGCCCATTTTTTGCCGAAAAGTGCACATAGGTAATTATGAAACAGTAGCCAAAAGTTAAACCCTTTGATTATCATCGAAAAAAGATCTTCAAAAATGCTTAAGCTTAGCAGCGGCGTAACTGTTGCACAGATTAAACATACAGGGTGGGTTTTTTTTGTGATATAGACAATAATAGTTTTTATAGAATATGTAAAAGGATATGCACCTATTTTATTCTAGAATGATCTGAAAAACAAATTTTTCATATTTTCACCATTGTGATCTTCGAAACGGTAAGAGGGCCCAAAATCGTTTACAATTTTTTCTGAATTTATTTGAGATAGGATTTCAAAATAAACTTAAACTATTGCTCTGACGACAAGCAATTCGCGTTGTGCTCAGCTTTCCATGTTCTCCAAGACATTGACCTTGGGGACGAGAAACGGTTCCGTAGAGCTAAAAGCCTAAGGCACCGATCTTGGTGTCAGCCCGTTCTTCTAACATACCCTAACTCTTCGTCCCCGATATCACGAAACGTTCATTAAATATTTATTCAATACTTATAATATTTTTATCTTATTTAAATACCTATTATCTTAAAGAAATATTTAATAAATATGTGGAATATAATATTTTTAGTAAATATTTATTTAATATCTTTTAAATATTTTAAATACAATATTTATTTTATAATATTCATCAAATATTTACTTTTCAATCAATGGAAAATATTAAAACACTATTATTTAGTAAAAAATTCATTAAATATTTTCGCCTACGGCGCATGTGCGTGTGACCCCGAGCGACCAATGGCATAATGACAAGCCGACCTGAGCCGACCCGTTTGCCGGCATCCATTTTGCCTGTGCGTTTCACTATTATAGCGTGCTTCCTGTGTATCTCTAAGTGGTACATTATTTGAGTGTTTTTTTTGTGGAAAAGGGTAAGTTTTGCGATAATTACATAGCTTGATTCATCTGACTAGTAAACATTATTGTGCCATTTGAGTATAAAGGTATTTACAAGACCATAAATAACTAGCCTAGAAGTGTAACAGCTATTTGCGATTTGGGATTGGTCGATATATGTTGATAACATCCCAATAAAAATTCATATAATCACAACTTCATCGAGATACATCAAAAATGCTTTTTTAAAATATCTCAATGATTTTTATTATTTTTGTCGGAGTAGGGGGCAAACCAGCTATAGCTATTTTAAAATTTTTAAGTTCAACAGCGACGTTCCAAAATTTGAAAAGTCGAAAATACTATATGTGTCCCTTGAATTATAATATGAAATCACAAAACTAAAGTATCCCCCTTACTACTGCAAAGAAGGCACATTTCAACAAAATCAATAAGTGGTCTATTTTTAAAAGAAATTTCTTTGACAGTTAGTCAAAGGATCAACTGGTGCCCATGGAAATTTTTCACCATGATGTCTAAAATAACATACCAAATTTTCTTAAAAATTAACCAAATCTCGAACTCTCTTAGGAACAAAATGTGAGGTCTGTTTAGGTGCATTATAGAGCTGCTTTTCAGTGACCCAGTTGACCTACCTGGAGTAGCTCAGCAGTGCTCAGCACCAATATTGTTCCACTCCATTTTATATTCCCACACTTTCTAGAGTAGTTCGTAAGAATACCTCCCTCAAAAGACCACTGGAAATAATAATACTTCGTAATTAGTATTTTTTTCAGAGGAGTGGAATTGCAAGATGCAGAAGAGGCTTAGAATTTTTTCTAACAAATTAAACCATTATATCTAGAATGAATTTTCTTTAAAAACACATTTTTATAAAACCTTTTCTACAGGTTATTCTAAAATAACAAATGAAGAATTTTTTATATACACTGAAAATATGTATCCGATTAATGCTTGAAAATCTGTCGCTTCATATATTTTCTAAAAACATATTTACGAAAAATATTAGATATTTCATCAAAATATAAAATTGATATTTAAAAATATTTCCTCATGAATTTTCTAAAGATTTGGAAAAGATATCACAAAAATATATGAATTGTATATAATACTACAAATATCTAACGTATAATGAATATTTTATAAATATATAAAAATATATTAATTAAAAATATTAAAAAGACCAGCCAGCCCCACTCAAGCCCTATCAAACACGCTAAGCTGTCGAAAATTTTCCCTCTAGACTTCATGAACAGATTAACGCAGCCCTTCATATACGATTATACGATGATTATTACATAATCAAATGCCATGTGCAGCTACAAAACACAACTATCATCTACTTACCTTTTTGTAAGAACGGACGATATAAAAAGAACACTTTATCGATATGGTTGCAAAGCTCGTCGTTTTTTGCCCTAACCAAAAAACATATACCTAGAAACACTCTGCAAAAATTCATTATTTTTTATGTTTTTTTCTAAGTCACTTAGTATACGCTTTACGTGGAATTTCAAAAAATCATTTTATTAGATTATTCCGTTATCCTTAATTCTTAAGTATACTAATACAAGGACCAATAAAAATATTTAGCGTCTTTAAGATTATTATCTTTATTCCAAATGATCCGGCGGTTTTAATACCAGAGATGTCTCAAAATGTTGTACCTTTTTTGAATTATAGTCCACCTTAGTCCTACGAGCTCACGGGGTCTGGACTCATGAGAGAGGAAATATGTCTAAAAATCAAACTCCCCCCCTCCTCCATTTTTCATTTTTCACCAACGTCAAAGTAGAGCCTTGGATTTCGCTCTGTCCAGGGCTTCCTCTGCATAACTTAAGACGGCCCTGTATCAATGCATGGGTTATTGACACATGGTGCCGACCTAATACCAACATTGACCTAGGCCTCTTCGAGATTTGTTCATCGACAACGGAAAGAAAGGACACATCTGACCATTGACCACCGAATGACCGGATGGTGCAGGACGGTGTAGCACGCTGATTGCTGTGTTTTTAGAGAATCTTGGCCTGGACTATAAATAAATAAATACCGTTTATTGCCCCACAGTTGAGCAAACCCTGTACAAAACAATGCTAAGAAAATATAAATCAAACTAGCAAACTTGGAAAACACAAAAACTGGTGGAAAAACACATTTCACTCAAGTGAAAAACATATCTTAAATTGCTTAAGTAATTCCTGGCTATTTCCTGAATGCTGTCAGCATATATATCACAGTAATTAGATATGGGATTGAATGCTTCACACATTACATACCATAATATATGGGTGCTTTCAAAAATAAATGTGTGCAAGCCCTGTCACAATAGGTTTTAACGGTGCGAGTTTGAATAGATGGGACATTAAAATTTAGTTGAGCCATCTTATTGGTATCAATTTGATTCTGCAGCAGTTTATGCAAGAAAATAATTGACGCTCCCTTCCTTCTCAGCTCTAAAGAATGCATTTGAAAACTAGACAATAACAAACTTTCAGATATATCCTGCTCAGAATATGTACCATCCACCTTGAAAGATAAACATTTGAGAAACGGGCTGTTGTAATTTGAGTTCAAAATTAATGATACATATTCCAATTTTGATCTAATATACAGGGTGCTCCTTAATGATATTCGAATATTTAAGGGTGTGAATCTACTTGAAAAATTAATGTTAGTTTGCTTTATAAACTATGGTCCAAAAATGTTTCCTTACAAAAACTCGGGGTGTTGAAGTTTTAGGGAAAAAAATGGAAATTAACTGATAGTTTCAGGAACGCTTCAGATATTTCACTGATATTTAGTAGGTAGTGAAAGTTAATAAAGTTGCATAATTTTCAACGCAAAAATAATTTTTAGCTTTAACAGTGGCGTGCGTACGGGTATTGACATCGATATTTTTTTAAGTAAAAAATGGTACGCCAATGGTTTTTTGCCAAATAAAAATTATTTTTGAATTCCCCGTTCACTCAACAACAAACAAATGATCTCTGTTGAATTGTTTTCCTTCGATACGCCATTTTTGAGTGAAAAAATAAAACCCGTTCTATTGTCCGAGAAAATTAATGTCATAATTGAAGAATGCAATTTAGCAATAAATATCTAGTTGCTCTGGAATATGTCATGGCTTTTGACATCTGACAAGTCTCTGTTATTCGCTGTAACATCTTTTCCATTATTTAGCTTTTACAATCTTGTTAATAATGTTGAATTATTCAAATGCAGACATGACGGAAATGCATTACGTATATGGCCTTGCCGACGATAATGGTGAGCAAGCCAGACGGATTTATCACCAGAGATAACCCGATCGTGCTTTGTCAGATAGTCGGACCTTGTCTAATATTCATCGTCGTCTTGTTGAAACAGGTTCTGTCCGAAAAGGAACATCTGAAGGTAGACCTCTAAGTGTGAGAACACCTGAAATTAAGGAAGCAGTGCTGCACGAGTTCGAAGAACATCCTGAAACGAGTACGAGGAAGATCGCTAGACACTTAAATATTTGCCATCGAATTGTTTGGAGAATTTTAGTGGGTTTTTTGTTATATCCTTACCATATTTCAAGAGTACAGGCATTACTTCCCAATGATTTTCCAAGACGTGTGACCTTTTGTCAGTGGTATCTTCAAAAAATTACACAAAATCCGCAATTTGAATCAATGTTCACGGACGGAGCTAATTTTTCTCGAAATACCATTCAGAATTTCTACAATAATCATTTGTGGGCAGAAGAAAATCTCTATGCCGTAACTGAAACCCATTTCCAACACCAATTTTCGGTAAACGTATGGGCAGGAATTATTGGCAACCACTTTATTGGTCCATTCTTCTTGCCGGGATGACTTGACGGACAGACTTACCTCAATTTTCTTCAACAACAGTTGCTTTTGCTGTTTGATGATGTTCCGTTAGTAATAAGAAACAATATGTGGTACATGCATGATGGTGCACCAGCGCATTTCAGTGTAACGGTTTGTAATTATTTACAAACTGTTTATCCAAATCGTTGGATTGGCCGCGATGGGCCCCAAGAATGGCCACCAAGGTCTCCAGACCTTAACAGTTTATATTTCTTTTTGTGGGACTATCTTAAGACACTGGTGTACACAAGTCCCATTAACACTGTAGAGGAATTGAGAGAATAGTTGCAGCTTGTGATAGAATAAAAAACACTCCAGGGATATTTCAACGAGTGCACAATTCCATGAGGAGGGCGCAGGATGCATACTAAGTGAAGGGGCCATTATAAACAATTTTTGTAATCATTTCGTGGGTTTTAATGTTATGTTTATGTGTGTTTTCAGTTGTTGTTAAGGTGTTTAATTTTTCCAATTAAATTAATAATAATTTTGCAAGTTAGACAGAGAACGGTTTTTATTTTTTTTACTCAAAAATGGCGCATTGAAGGAAAACAATTCAACAGAGAAATTTGTTTTAAATTGAACGGGAAATTCAAAAATAATTTGGCAAAAAACCATGGCGTACCAGTTTTTTCTTAAAAAATATCGAAGTCAATACCCGTACATATACAACTTTATAAAGTTTCACTGCGTACTAAATATCAGTGAAATATCTGAAGCGTTCCTGAAACTATCAGTTAATTTCCATTTTTTTCCCTAAAACTTCAACACCCCTAGTTTTTGTAAGGAAACATTTTTGGACCATAGTTTATAAAGCAAACTAACATTAAATTTTCATGTAGATTCACACCCTTAAATATTTGCATATCATTAAGGAACATGTTACCGGTAATCTGTATAATTTAGGTATTCTAGACAATACCTGGGCAATGCATAGAATACCTGGGTCGCTCAGGAAATGCATAAAATATTATGAATATTATTATGTATTATATACTTTACCTAGGTAACGAATACAATTCCTAGGGATAGTTTAGACTACCTTGTATGCCACCGGCAATGTGTAAAATAAATAGATCTTGGTCTAAATTTATCCATGTTAACCGGCATACCTATAAAATGACGGGCAAATCAAACAAGTTATACTAGTTAAAATAAACTTTATTAAAATTAACATTTTTTTTAATTTTCTGCAGAGATTGTGGTATGAGCGTCGTTTCGTTAACTTCCAGATTCTCGGATATTAGACGCCCAAACACCAGTTTATGGAGTAGTACCCCTTTTATTTGGTACCATACGTTTAGTTCTTTTGGTTTCGCTGCTACCCCGTCCATTTTCTTATGGGATTTTAACCTTCATCGTGGAAAGACATTCACCCTCCTCCAGTTTTGTTTTGCAGCTGCCTTGTAGCTGTTTTGCAACTGATATTGCTGGAAAGCCCCCTTGAGCAACATCCGTTCATTGCTCTCGTCTTTTACATACATCACCGGCTGCGCATTCGGTACTGTATAGAATACCTAGGCAAAGTATAAAACAAATAATATTTCATACATTATCTACACGTCTTAGGTATTCTATACATTACATAATACGCAGCCAACAGTGACTCTGAGCGGCTGAAGCTTATGAAGTTTCTGACAATGAGACCATACGCCCGTGAAGCTTCTCTCACCTGCTGAGCTATCTAAAAATTAAGTTTATGGTAAAAAACTACACCCAAATCCTTAATTGAGTCACAACAATGTATGTAAACGTCCCTAGTTTGATAATTAAACTTACAAACACGTTTTTTTTCTGTAAAAGGTGACTACACTAAACTTAGAAAAAAAAAACTTAGATGCATTCAGAAATAAATTACACCTAGCTACTAAAGCATCAATATCCCGCTGAAATACAATACAATCAGCACATACTTATTATAATTACAACTTAAATATTGCGCAGTATCATCAATAAATAAGATAAACAATAAAGGACCAAGGTTTGAACCCTGGGGCCTTCGTGGTAGGACTTGGAGCCATTGACTGCTTCCTTTCATGAAGAGATAGCTTTGCATGAGTTCTAGAGCTGATGAATGGAATCCATTATGCTGAAAAGAACAGAGATCTATGAACTGCGTAGTAAATTGTATTATGTAATATCTCCAGCAATTTATAGAAATTTAGCACTATTGCCACCGCTCTAAAGGCTCATCACGATGAGCTTTGGAGACCTTCCCATATACCATCGCGTGATGGCCTGGTTCCCGGGTCCCAACCTGGGACATGAGGTCATCATGAGGACACTCAGGAGGCTCAATCCTGGGACTTTCCCCAGTTCGTGGAGGCTACTGGAGAGGAAGGAGGAACACAAAGGCGTCCGACTTGTCCTCTCAGTGGATTTCATAAGCTGGAAGATCATCGAATGTAACGGCAACAGGCTGTGTTGTGGTGGAAGTTCGGGGGTGTTTACACTCCTGAGTAAGAATAAAAACACCGGGGCGACACCTGCTGGAACTGGCCTGGCTCCAAACCAGGAGTCGGACCAGTCCAGACCGACGGGAGCTGAGACGGTAGACCAGGCTCCTTCACAGGGGATGGGTCGACCGGGGCAGCTCTCGCTGGAACCACCGGAGGTCACGGACGTGGAGGCGGCGGGTTCCAGCCGGATGGAGCGGGCCCCAGAGGGCAATGATAGCGACTCGGACGAGGAAAGAATTCTGAACCGAGTCCGAGAACTAATCCGTGAAACCGGAGATGAAGGCGGCTGCGACACTGAAGACTACGGCGACGGCCATACGCTCGAATAGGGTACACATACCGTCATTCGGGAAGGTGCAGGAGGGGCCTCTCAACACCCATGATAAGTCTTCATTTCATTAAAATTAACTTACAGCACTGCATAGCGGCTTCGCGGGCCCTTACTAAGGAGATTACTCAAGGCCGACATGACATGGTTCTCATCCAGGAAACCTGGCTGAGAAACGGTTCATTAAACAGGCTCAGTGTACCGGGCTATACGCTTTTTAGCGATACTCCGGACACTAAGCCCAGAGCTTGCGTAATGACTTCCATTAACACATGGCGACTTAGATAATTTACCTTCAGAGACTTAGTTGCAGTTAGAATTAGATATAAGAAGGAAGGCACTGACAGGGACCTGGTCGTATGTTCGGCTTACCTTCCTTACGATTAAAGAGAACCTCCTCCGTCTAAGGAAGGAACCTTGTCGCATTCTGTAGGGATTCTGGACTCGACAGCAATGCCCATCACGTCATGTGAGGCAGCTCGAACACCAACAGATGGGGCGAAGACGTCATGGAGTTCCTAGGGGCATCGAATCTTGAGGTTCTGAATGTCGGTAACACGCCTACTTTCAGCAATAGTGTCAGATAAGAGGTTATCTACGTAACACTTAGCACGCTTAACTTAGCTCAGGATATTAGGGACTGGAAAGTGTTTCTAACACCCTCTCTATCGATGTACGACTGATGAAGAGATTCCAGATAAATATGCTCGGAATCCTAGGCCTACTAGATGGGGGTCATTTAGGGCAGACCTTGACTGTAAGCTTGGAGCGGTCCCATACAGACTTTGTAGGGGCTCTGACATAGAAGCAGCCATCGAGTCTCTGAGCAGGGACTTGACGACTTCAAATGAGGTAAACTGCCCGTTCCGCAAAGTGCAAGGCAACCTTCTGGTCCAAAGAATTAGAGGATAGAAAACGAGCGGTGCACAAACTTCTTAGCAGAGTTAAGCACAGGAGAGGTTCTCCTCTATGGGAGAAGGCGTTGCAAAAATACAAAAAGGAGATTAGAAGGGCCTCCAGAGAATCCTGGAGGAACTTCTATCAGTCCATAAATGACATTCCTGCTACTGCTAGAATACACAGGGTCCTATGCAAAGACATTATAGCAAGATTGGGATCTCTGTATGATCCCTCGGGAGGGCATACTACTTCTGAGGAAGGTACTCTGAGGCTTCTGATGGATACGCACTTCCCCGGTTCCACAGTAGCGTGATCAATCATACAGTGCACGCAGTTGCACAAGGCCCACATGAGAAGACTGGCGCACGGCTAGGGAGATTGTCACCTTCGAAAGGATAGTATGGGCGATAGATATGTTTGCTCCATACAAAAGTCAAGGTCCGGACGGCGTATTTCCGGCCATGCTTCAGCATGGACGGAGTTTGGTTGTTCCTCACCTGTTGAAGGTGTTCCGAGCATGTGTGGCCACGGGCTTCACACCTAGAAGCTGGCGGCAGGCTCAAGTGGTATTCATTCCTAAACCAAGCAGAGCTAGATATACTAGCCTGAAGGATTTTCGTCCAATTACTCTTTCATCTTTTGTGCTTAAGACATTGGAAAGGATAGTTGATAGATACTTAAGGGATGGCCCGCTGGAAAAGTGTGTCGTTCAAGCAAATCAGTTTGCATACCAAGCTGGGAAATCGACTGATATGGCCTTACACAATCTGGTCGGTAGGCTGGAGAAGACTCTAGATCAGCGAGAAGTGGCACTCGTGGCCTTTTTGGATATTGAAGGTGTATTTAATTGCACTACAACGGAATCTATCAGACATGCCTTGGTTAGGCACGGGGTTGGATCAATCCTAATAGATTGGGTCCGATATACTCTGGAGGGTCGGGTAGTAACAGCTATGCTGAATGACGTAAGCTGCAGCGTCAGCCTAGCTAGAGGCTGGCCTCGGGGCGGAGTTCCATCACCCCTACTGTGCTGCATCGTGGTGAACGGACTCCTCGTTAGGCTCAGCAGTGTGGGTGTCTACGTGCAAGCCTATGCTGGTGACTTAAGCATAGTAGTTAGGGGACGTTTTTGTAGAACAGTCTCTGAAATTATGCAGGGCGCTCTGCGCTCTGTGGAATCGTGGTGCAGGGAAGGCGATCTTTCTGTTAATGCTGGAAAGACGAGCTGATCCTGTTCACCAGGAGAAGAAGGCTTGACGGGTTGTTCATGCCGACCTTCTTTGGGACTAGATTAATTCTATCCCAATCAGTGGAATATGTGGGAATTATTCTGGATTGCAAACGGAACTAGAGAGAGCATGTTGAATACAAGGCTAGCAAGGCTCGCAATTCAATGTGGCATCTAGACGTGTTGTCGGTGTAAGGTGGGGGCTAAAACCCAAATTGGTATACTGGCTCTACACGACGATAGTACGTCCATCTCTCTTGTCCGGCTTCCTGGTCTGGTGGCTTTGCATTAGAACTGAGACAACTAAGGACAAACTCAATAAAATTCAGTGTATGGCCGGTATTAGCATTACAAGCGCAGTGCGTACAACACCATTGAGTGCAATGGAAGCTCTGTTGGATCTCCCACCGTTGGATCTGGTGATCCGTGATGAAGCGAGAGTGGTCGCTCATCGACTATGGAGTCAGGGCAGCTGGGCCTTCTTGAATCCTGTCAAGAGGCATACTCTCATCTTAGTCGAATTGCAAAGGGAGGACGCCGCCCTTCTAAATAGGGGTGATCGTATTACTCCTAAATATCGCCTCAACCGCAAGTTTATTGTGGAGTATCCAAGGAGAATAACAATCTTATCCGACAGCCAGGCTGCAATGAAGGCACTAAATGCATGTAAGATTACTTCGAGTCCTATATTGCAATGCAGGGAGGCTCTGGATTGCCTCGCAGCGAGGCATCTGGTATCGTTAATGTGGGTACCGGGGCACGCTGGAATAAAGGGCAATGAGACGGCGGACGCTCTGGCGAAGACAGGATCAGCTAGCAAGTTTGTTGGTCCTGAGCCAGCTTTAGGAGTGACCGTGCATAGAGCTAGGAGGAAAATGGAGACGTGGATTGCAAGACAATACTCTGAACTGGAGAAGTATCTCCGGACATCTCCGCCAGGCACGGCAACTCATTGAAGGGACCAGTGCTAAGGATGGACGTTTCTGCATATCTCTGGACAGAGCTAACCTAAGGCTGCTGGTGGGACGGTTGTCTGGCCATAACACGTTAAAGCGCCACCTGCACGTGATGGGAGTGGCTGAAGATCCATTATGTGAGCGCTGCGGGGTAGAGGAAGAAGCCTCAGCGCAAGTTTTGTGTCGCTGTGAAGCTCTGAGCTACTATAGGCAGACTATACTGGGGTCCATTACTTTAGACCTTCAGAACGTCAAGGAGCTTGGACTCAAGGCGATTCTCAACTTCGCTAAAAGAGCGAGGCTTGTGATCGAAGGAATGTAGAGGTGCATAATTTCACGATTCATTCATTCATTGGTTGATATAGTGAGATTGAATATTTTCAATAATGGCTTAACAAAGACGTTAATAGAATCATTGACTATCAACAAGGGGATGTTGTTTGGGCCGGTAGTTACTTTATTCTTGAGCTTTTGGATGCAGCAATAATCTCATTTTCATATATAATAATAATATTTATTCGCCAAAATACAAAAAATGGGCAAATATGAAAAAACCACAGAAGGCATCGGCTGTGTGTGGATTATATCTTAATAACTAACAATCAATTATAATGATAATTATTGTTAATCCTAAAAAGTATTAATATAATTGGAATTTTGTAGTTTTAGTTTTCTTTATATACTAAGTGAGATATAAATCCGAACACCCAGTTTAAATGGTTTTATTTTAATAAAAGTTGGTGAATGTATTTATCTTACTGTAAATAACAAGTGATAAAATTGTCAGCCTTATCAGTTGGACATTCCGGTTTTTATACTGTTTTTTTTAATTCACTAACGCTCTAAAAATGAATATTTCAGCCGCAGTAAAGAATCAACGTTGGCGGATTTTGGTTCTTGACATCCTTTACGATCAGTTACGATGCCTAGAGTACGGAGACCTGTGCGATTTCGTCAACTTAGCGAGTTTGATAGGGGCCGTATAGTGGGACTTCGGGAAGCTGGACTTTCTTTTCGGGCAATTGCAGTTAGAGTGCAAAGAAGTGTAGATACTGTGGTTAGGTGTTGTCAGGCATGGCTTCGAGAAGGCCGTACGCAAAGAGCAAGGGGCACTGGACGCCGCCGTAGAACAACAGACCGTGAAGATCGCCGCCTCCTAAGATTATTGGCCTTAAGGGACCGTTTCTCCACTACCAGGTCCATTGCAAATGAATGGTTTGCAGAACACGGAAGACCTATTGGCATGCGAAGTGTTTACCAACGAATGAGAAGTTTTGGCTTGTTTTCATACCGGCCACACTGGGTCCTCCCTTTAACTCGAGAACACCGACGTAATCGCCTTGAGTGGTGCAGACAACGGTCACTCTGGGATCAGGAATGGAACAGTATTGTCTTTAGTGACGAGTCTCGATTTTGTTTAGGCATGCACGATGGTCGTGCCAGGGTTAGAAGGCGACATGGTGAAAGGAGGAATCCACAGTTTTTTGTTGAAAGACATGTTCATCACACTGTTGGAGTTATGGTTTGGGGTGCTATAGCTTATGGTTCCAGGTCACCTTTAATCTTCATCAGAGGTAACATGAACGTGCAGCGTTATATCCACGAAGTTGTAGAACCCCATCTTTTACCCTATCTTGACACCCTGGCAGATCCAACTTTCCAACAAGATAATGCCCGACCACATGTTGCAAGAGTCACAATAGACTTCTTTCAACATAATGATGTCACATTCTTACCATGGCCACCAAGATCTCCCGACTTATCCCCAATTGAGCACGTGTGGGATATGATGGGTAGGCGATTGCTCAATTTGCAACGTCCTCCTCAGACTCTAGAAGCACTTCGAGAGGAGTTGGTGGTTGCCTGGAATGAGTTACCACAGGAGGACATTGACCACCTGATCAGAAGCATGCCTAGCCGTGTTGGAGAATGCGTAGCACATCAGGGTGCATCCACACATTATTAAAGGTCAAAGGGCTTTAAACCAGTGCAATCATTTTGAAATTTTTATGATTTACTTATTATGCTTCATTAAGTACTTGTACAAAATTTTATTAAAATAAAACCATTTAAACTGGGTGTTCGGATTTATATGTCACTTAGTATAATTATGTATAGTCATTCGCTGCACAGTACAAACCCAGTCTTTCAATATTCTTCTATTTTTTTTTTCAAAATTAAGTATTTTCATTTCGTTTGGTACTACATTATATAATTTAGCTGCTAAGAACTTAAATAATTATTCGAATAATGTTTTGTGTCGTCTTTGGATATTAGATGAGCCTACTCGATATCGTGTGTTATGCTCGTGTTTATAGGATTAGATTTTTCATTACAATACTTATGGTATAAGGTACTGGAATGTGATAAATAAAGTTGTCTTGTATCATGTATCCCTGTTTCCTGATATAAGTTGTTCGTCGGATATAATCTTGGCTTATGGAAAATGGCTTTCAAAATAGTTTTTTGTGCTATATTCAGGTCAGAAATATATGTATTGCAGGCGGCACCCCAGGCTGTGATGCCGTATATTATATGGGTTTCAACTACGGCATGGTACAGGATTCGCAGATAACTTTCTGTAAGAATGTTAGCAAGCATTTTGCCACCTTATATGTGAGTCCATAAATATTCCAAGATATTTCAAAGTGGTTAACTCTATCGATTTTGGTCTTTTGGTTATGATAATTAACGGAAATTTGTTCGAAGGTAGGTAAAAATTTTGGATAGGATGTAAATGCAATAAATTTTGTTTTTTTGTAGTTAACTGTTAAAATTTTAGTATCAAACCAGTCAATGATCCTTATAAAATCCTTTTCAGCTATTTGCTTCAGTATGCTCCAGTCATCAGCTTTATATAATATGAGGGTGTCGTCTGCAAGACATATAATCTTTCCAGAATTGTTAATTTTGAATAAGTCATTTAAGTAGAGACTAAATAATAGTGGGCCTAGTACTGTTCCTTGAGACACACCACACTTGATGTACATTTTTTACTGAAAGTGTTAGCGATTTTGACAGTCTGTGCCCGACTTGAAAGGTAATTTTTCAAAAGGATTTCCCCAATCTTTCCATAACTTTCAGAAGCTCGACATGGTTAACCGTATAAAAGGCATTTTTTAGATCAACAAAGATACCAATAGTAGGTATTTTTTTGTTGACATTAGAGTTAATTTCATCCATTGCAGTCAAAATTGCATCTGTAGTAGATTTTCCTTTTCTAAATCGATAGCACTGATAAGGGTCTATAATTTGATGTTTCCATTCTGTCACCGCTTTTATAAGCGGGATTAATAACTGTTGTTTTAAATGCGTCAGTACAAATTCCACATTGGAAACACCAATTAATGATGTAAGAAAGTGTTAGGCTAAGTCATAGGCTATTATTTTTAAATGCTCAGCTTTGATACCATCTACACCAGGACTTTTTTTGTTTTAAGTGATAGGACAGCTTCTTGTACTTCAATCGGACTAACGCTTTCTAAAAAGAATGAATTGGGAAGTTGGATTTTTGGGAACATGTCGTTCAAAGCATTTTTTTAATACTGGCTGCTAAATGGATCAGCACTATTAAAAAAGTCTGCAAATGCATTGACAGTACTGTAAGGATCGTTCAGTGAGACGTCATCCAACTTCATTTTATGAGGAATCCTAGTAGTACGATTTTTTGAATGTATGAAACTCCAAAAATGTTTATGATCTTGAATTTTTATAGGCCACAAATATTTGACGCTTTACCTCAGATCTATGACGTTTGTACGATGCCATTTGAGCGACACGAGAATGCTCAGGCTTTTATATACGCTGAACACTTATCAGACGTCAGAATAGCTGCTGAACTGCTGAGTCTTCAACAAACTGATGCTGCTTGAGGGACGCAAGAAACCTCACGTTTTCGATCAATGCTGAACTCGACGTCAGAATCGCTACAGAATACTTTGTCTCCAGAAAATACTGAAACCTCTTCAGAAAAGCAAGATCGTATTTATTTTTATACTATTAAACATCCCACAAAACGATGATATTCTGTGCGCACTAAATAAATGCAGGCAGTGAGCATTCGTGTTAATACATTTTTTCATGAATACCAAAAGGCGATGCAGCATATCATTGGAAAAGTTTCGTTAAATTTGACTGGGACTGGTTTTTCATAAGGATGGTTCCGCAGGGGTACACGTATCTTGAAAAGTGGCATTATGTTTTTTTACATTATATAGGTATTTTGTGACATCATGTAGGTTTTTCTACAAGATGTTAACTTAGAAATAGTTGTTGTCCACTTGAAGTGCAGTCGTTCTGTAGCTGTACGTGTTGCCTAAACGTCGTGACTCTTCAGCTATCAATGTTTAACTCCGATGGCATGTAACATCTGCTTCAGAAATAACATTATTGGAGGTATAAGCTATAAGTTGTATACTATAGCTGGAAGGAAACGGCAGTACATAGGTGCATATTAAGGATTTGTGTTAATGATAATTTCAAAAATGAGAGAGATAAAAAAGAAAATCCCTCGTTGGTTATGTATATTAAAATTAACAGGTGAGAAAATATGCTACAGACAGAAATTTTTATGAAACGTGGAAAAGTTTTTAAATTTCACATTATTTTCTATTTTCAGTTATTTGAATTTTATAGAAACTTGTTTTGCGATGTCAAGTAGAAAAAAAAATCAGCGCTTAGATGTAAAGCATTGCGAAATTGTTTTGTGTGTGTTGCGTCATTCGTAATTTTTCTGTGATGTGGCTTAATCACATACAACGTGGTGATTTCCCGTAATGCTTCTCAAAGTTTTTGAAAACACAAGAAACAGGGAAAAATCCTAATTCATATAACTTTGAATATAACTCCTTTTGAGTAAAGTCAACACAAATAACCCGTCTGGTACAGCTAATAGGGATACATATTCAGTAATAATTTTCTCACATGGCAAATATCACTAATTTTATACACATGCAGACCAATACACACAATCAGCCAGGTGCGATCTTGCTACTCAACCAATTTTCTATGTCACATTATCTAAGTGATATATTCTACAGACTATCTCGGCATTCTGCAACCAACAAAGCATGCTGGGGACCTGACTTGCAGTATAGTCATTGAGCGTGTCGTTGAGTCATTTCCCATGAGGCTATTGCTGACGCTCACAGCGCTCATAGCGAGCAAACACGGAATAACCTATTTGCATACTAGGAACTATTTAGTCAGCAAGTTGACATTTTGTCGTTTTTTTTTGTCTGGCAAAGTGGAGTAGCTTGGTGCCCTTAATTTCGAATTTGGCCATTATGGTAAAGCTCCGCAAAAATTGGTCGGTCTCAGCGAAAAACTGACATTAGAACCGTGATCTGTGCACCTGATTAAGCCACCGTTCGGGTTTTGGTTGAAATTGTAGATATGCAATATTTCGACAATTGTATGCGCTATAATTTTGAAGTTTCTTCAATGCATTCAACTATGGAACTTTGCTTGATAAGCTAATTACATTTACCTTCACAGACGATGCAATTTGTTATCTGCTAAGACTTGCAATCTAAAACTTACGTAATACATAGTGGAGTAAGTGAGGAGTCCAGCCTGGTCACTGACTATTGTTAGTACTTATTAGTGACCTCTGTGACACAGTAAATGACAACAGCTATACCTTGCTTCAATACACCAGTATTGAAAATTTATTCACGGATTAGTAATCATAAGGACTGTATTGGACAAAAGTGGCGTACGGTTTCATCAGGATAATGCTCCCGGCCATATTCTCCTGTATTGCAATATAGTTAATCTCTACGAAACAGACTTTGAATTGGCAGATTACCCAACCATATTCGCCATACCTGGCCTCTTGGGGCAGTATAATTATGTTATTGTTTCCAAAATTAAAAGAACATTTGCGAGGCAAAGAATGTCTAAGTAATCGACAGGTGGTTTTGAAATACTGCATCACAAAATCTTGGAGCTTCGATTGAAATGTGCATTAATGGCTAATAGGGATTAAGTATAAAAATAAATAATATCAAATAATTAGCATTACTGCAAGGGGAGTCAGGAGTGGAACATAGGGATTAACCGATCAACCCTCGTAAGTAGCACAGGCATGTGGCACAGGTGACAGATCTCCCTGTGACATCTGCAGCGTGTGCGCATCAAGTCCGACTTGCGTCAGTTGTCATTATTGTCAATAACTTTTGAATTTGTTTTGATTAACTAACCGTTAGAGAAGTTTGAATCTAATAAACATCGCAAAAGCTTTGTATGTTTTTGCCTGTTTTGCTTTTATTTGATTTCTGAGAAACATTAATTGAAGTAACATATAACGGAATCTACGTATTGTATACAGTAAATATTAATGTGTCTAAAGTATTCTGCAAAATTCAAGCTGCTTTAGGTTAGTATGGAAGAAACAGAATTGGAAATAAAAGCCAGGCGAGCCTCTGTAAGTAACAGTTTGTTAACTGATCCAACTTTCTGTCTACCAAACTTCTAAGTTTTTATTGTTCTCAATGTTAAAACTGTACATTATATTGCTATTTAACACTCTCAAAAGTCAAAAACGTGAATTTTGAATACTATTGCATGAAAAGCTCAGATTCAACCTTGTTGAGACATTTTCAGTAATCGATTAATTTACAATTTCTTAATTTTTCCAGATACTAAAAATGAAATCAAAATCTCCTGGAGGGCCCAGTCTTGACATAACGTTAGCTACTAAAAGAAGGGTCAGCTTCTCCAGCAGAAATCGTGTAAAGTATGTAAATTCTAAGACATATTTGCAGTAAATTTCACCATGTTGACTTTACAGACCTTTTGCTGCTGATCAAGATGAAAACACAATCTGGGATAATACATATGAAGAGCAAGCTGATGAAACCGAATCAACTAGATCATCAACAGATACGTTGTCTAATTGTCAAAGTAAATCTAGAAATCAGCCAGAGTTTGAGATTTGGCAAAACCTAGATACTACTGTAAAAGGTAATATTTTTTAAGTTTGGATGATGGTTGAGTCATTATTTGCTATTAAGGGTGTGGAATGCTACTTTGCTGCTTTAGAAATATGCTTGGTGTTCTAATATTTGAGTGGTGCAACAACAACATTTTTATTAATAAACTGCTCAACTTCACTTTTGTTAGCTAAATTGAAGGCATATGGTATATCCGGAAGTATTTTAGATTGGTTTAAAAAAGATTTGTCTGAAAGGATGCAAGTAATAAAAGTTGATAACACTATTTCATCAAATATTGAAAACATGTTAGGTGTTCCACAGGGCAGTATACTGGAACCACTTCTTTTTATTTTATACATACGTGATTTACCTGCCATAGTCAAAAAATGCAAAATGCAAGATTTTCACTGATGCACTTTGATTTATTTATTTCCAAAGTAATGTGTAATGCCTACAATATTTTCATGAGAGATGGACATGAAACTTTCTAAATATGTAACTGCTTATGTGGATTAGGTATTTAGAACATTGATGCAGTTGAGAAATTTTGTGGTTTCAGCGTTAATTCATCTGCAATACAGAAACAAAACACATTTTACTAACTTGCAACTTGGATGGTTGCTTATGGTCCTGATGATTCATGTAAATTATTTTGGGGATTGATGTTGATAAAAGACTTGATTTTGAATAATGAAAGAAACAAGTATTAATATGAATTATTAATGCACCATATGATCACAAAACTCATTCCTGATGTTTTACATTTTGTTTGTTGTATTTACATTTTATACAAATATATACAGGGTACTCTGGAATTGAAGGATAATCCTGCAACTGCAGATAGCAATCCATTTTTAAAAAAAATTGGCTTATATGTATTCAGTTAATCCAGTGCCATTTCTACAAATATCAACTTTTTGGAACCACGTTTGTTTTAAAATACTCAGAATTAAGCATTTTATCTTGGTCAGGATTTTTCCTTGAGGTTTTATTAACATTGCATCTCACATCTGACTTTGACACCCTGAAGAGTGAGAAAATCTTGTACGATTACAGTGCCAATTTGTCGAAAAAATTAACAACTGTTGACAATTTTTTAATGGTATTATTGTTATTCGCCCCCTGGTGTCTTTTTTTTGTTTTATTTCAGTAATAATGGTTTCATTTATACACAATATGTGTGCCATAAAGTGAAACAAAAAAGTTAAAGGTGCTTTAAGTAGAGAGAAAAGAAACTATGAATATGATTAACAGATATTAGCAAAAAAAGAAGATATAGCTATATCATGTGTAATGTTAATGTTTATTGTCACAAAATACAAGTAAATAGCAAATATTGTGCACAATAAACATAAAGCACCCAAAAAAAGTTTGCACTTGTGTTTGGGTTTGTACAAAAAAAAAACAGTCAGTGTATGAAAAAAAAAACCGTTAGTACTGTATAATTTGGTGAATTATTATGGTAATGTCAGGAAAAATATCCAGACAATTACAACTAAAGTAAAAGTATGGATGTTAGTGTAAGTAAAATATTATTGATTTTGATAATGATTTACACATAAATATATATCAAACGAAAACGTTTGGAGAAAGGGCTAAAAAAAGTCAATGTGAGTTACTTTGTAATTCCTGAAATCTACAACAGAAGATATCATAAAAACTTCCAATCCTATTCGCATTATTGTACATAAAGTTAATAGTGCTTTAGATAGAGGATTTGTCTGTGCCATTTTGCATAAAAAGGAACCTTTATATTTGGATGTCAATCTAGGTACCAGGAAATCAATTTGCGATAGCAAAACAGGCAGTCGATGTTACCATGCAGTAATTTGATCGACTCCTGCTATCTGCGTTTCTCCAAACAAGGTACTCCAAATCTATTCAGTAACTTAATAAGCTTTGTGATATTGAAATTTCTACAATTTCCGATTATAAAGCCATATGTGCGATACTCATTGCTTATAATTTCTCTGATGTGGTAGTTAAAGGTGTGTTGACAATCGAAATAGATTCCCAAATCTTTGAAAGTTTCACACCTTTCCAATATAGAATCATTTATTTTGTATGGGTAAGTTAAACACTTGGCTTTCCGGGTGAAGGTTAAAATGCTGCATCTAGAGTTGTTATTGATACACCATTGTAAAAAAAATATTTGTTGTTGCCAGCTAGAAACAGATGTGTAAAGCTTCAGATCATCAGCAAAAAATAAGCTTCTTGCATGATAATGAATTGCAAAGATCGTTGACATATAAGGCAGACAGTAGGTGACTTAAATTCGAACCTTGATGTACACCACTACTTGACATATATTTGTAAGAACTAAAAACATTATAGAATACATATTGAGTTCTCAACTATAATTAAGGCTTGAGAAGATCTACATAAGTTCTGTTGAATCTCATGTATTCAGTTGTTTGTAGAAGTAGTTGATGGTCAATTTTGTCACAAAGGCTTTTGTCTGCCATTACGCATAGATGTTGACTGAACCTGGCCAAATTCGTACAGTGGATCTCTGCTTCATGCTGATGCACTGGTCTTTAGTTGCCAAGTATATTGTGGAATACAATATTATTTCAAAGAGTTTTGCAAAGTTATTCAGGATAGTCATCCCCTATATTTATTTACTAAGGTACTGTCTTGCGACTTTCATTGAAAATTAGGCAGACTTTGGCATTGTTCCACTTATCAGGTTGAAAACCGATCAACGTAGAATTAAATTAAATATTGTCAACAAAGGGGTTGAGAAGAGCTGTACACAGTCTTTAATAAAAACGATGGAAGTTGGTGGAGAGTAAACACTCTGAAAAAAATCAGTAAAAGCATTAACCATTGATACGGGGTCATTACAGGAGTTATTTTGATAGAACATTTTACTAAGATTTCTAGGTGTGTTATTCCTATAGCTTGGATACAAAAAATTGGACAGGATTGACGTTAAATAATAATTTACATTCAAGCTATCAATGTGTGTTATGCATGACCTATCTATTATCATAATACATTTTTTTTAACCTACAAAATAACAGCTCGAATGCTCAAGGATGCCTCAGTTTTGGAACTCAATTCTGTTACTAGGGTCAGCACAGTTTAGTAGACATATTCTCTAAAGCAACCCTAATAAAAAAAATAGTGGATTTAGGTCCAACGATTTTTGTGTGGAAATAAGACCGTGTAGCCTGACCTACCTTTATGGATGTTGCATTTTTGTAATTGAAATGGTCTCGATTTGACCGAGTGTAATGTGACGGAATATTAAGTATTGATAGGCGGCACCAGATCTTAATCAGAATATTTTGATTGACAAACTCAAATGAATGCTAGAAGAAGCAGATTTTATACGCTGTTCCTAAGTTTTGTAGTTTTTAAAAGCCAATTTTTCAAGGAAGATGGAATGCAGAAAATCAAAAAAACCATAAAACTTTTAACAATACAAAATTTCACCATCTCGTAGGGCATGCCGTGACCTATCTACAGTTTCAGGATTATTCTTCAATTTTGGGACACCCTCTGTATTTGTTGTTTTTCTGTTATAGAATGAAGTTTAAAACTCCAAGTTTCCGAATTGTATTTTGTTAGACGAATATTTTTACAGTTAAAAAAAAATGTCAAAATATGGACTATCAAATAAAACTACTTTGCCCACAGGTGAAATAGAAATGGAATTCACAAGTTGTAACAGTATGATGAAAAATAGCTGCGTAAATATGGAGGTCAGCAATTATCTTTTGTCCAAGAACCCAGCCAAGGAGGAAACTATCTTAAATCAATCTGTCATGGATTTTACACTTATACCACCTGCATTAGAGAAGTCTGTTATACAAAATAATTACATAACCATGAATCAATCTTCTACCATGGAATTCACATGTCAACAATCTGATTGCATACAAGATAATGCAATGCAGTCTACTATGGATATGACAAAAGGAATATCTGATTTTTTCAAATATCGTAATAATAAGTCATTGACAGAAATACCAAATCACAGAAAAATCAATCAAGACGAAACAGTGTATAATACTGTTACAATGGATTTAACAAGAATTGTCCCGCCAGTTTCGGCTCCTGACTTAGTGGTACCTAAAATAAATCCGCCAATTTTTAAAGATCCAGTTTTCAATGAATCGGCAACTATGGATTTCACAAAAACTGTCCCAACTGACCAACTGGAACCCCTCTTAGCACCTTCAAAGATTATTCCTGAAAATAACTGTCAGATGAATGTTGTCTCATATGTGCAGAAAAGTGAAAATAATATTGTGGGTAGGTTAAACGATGAAGAAATTGTTTATAGAGACAAGATTCCATGTATGCCTGATATTTCAGCATTAGAGAATGCTGTTCTTGTCAAACCTTATTTTTACGAAGAGCCTGATGGTCAACTAAATAAGCCTAAAAAAGGTATTCTAAAAGGTGTTTCCGAGTCTGCTGCAGATCTCTCAAAGGCACCATCATCAGATAAAATGGATATACATATGCCACTGTGTAAACTAAACCTGACAGCAGTACATAATACAGTTTTTGATATAACTATACCAAGTGTTAAACATTCTTTCTATGAAGAATCAGGGAGTCAATTGTGTAAGCCTCGGAAGGGTATTTTAAAGACTGTTCCTGAGCCTGCTACAGATCCGTCCAAGGTTGAAATGTTATCACACAAAATAGATAAGTCGGTCTGCGTATCAGAAAACATATCCTTGAAACGCCTAGAAAGCTCTTATGCAAACAAGAATATCTCTGGTACTCTGTCAGATGAAATTTCTCATTGTCAAGAACCAGATAGCCGATTATTTCATATAACACCTTGTGACATGACTGTACCAAATAATAAACTCTGTTTTCATGAGGAGCCAAGAAGTCAATTGTGTAAAGCTGAAGATACTCTGGTCCAAAAGACCATCCCTGAATCTGCTTCAGATACGTCCAAGACTAGGGAGTCATCATGTATGATTGATAGGTCAGGCTGTATATCAGACAATGTATCAATGAAAGGACAATTCTCTCAATCTCAGTCATTGAGTGATAATCTTGGTACCACATATACAATCGCAAAAAAACAAAGTCTCGGCAAAACTTATGTTGTAGAAAGTAACATCCTCCCTGATAAAGAAAATATACATCCACTTCAATCAGTAGAAATAAATAGTATAGAGAAAATTCGGCAGGTCATAGCTCCTAGTACAGATAAAGAAAATATCAACCCTTTGCATATTTTAGCAGCTAAGGTAGATGATACAGAAAATATTAAGCCAATAATGGTGGACGATGAAGTTATTGCTGCAGTTGATAAAGGAAACATTAAGCCACTAGTCATGGCAGATAAAATACAACATGAAAGTATTGCTGTTGTTGATAAAGAAAATATTAATCGACCAGGAGTAGCAGATGAAAGACACCATGATATTATAGAGAAAATAAATGATAAGGAACATGTAATTCCTCTGATGTGCCCATTGAAGAATGAAACTGAACTGAAGTCTATACCACCCATCAGTTATGGTCCAAATTCTAAAGAAGAACAACAACCAGAGTGTGTGATACAAGTTACGTATGATGAACCTCCTTGCAAAAAAGTGCATATTATGAAGGAAGATATCTCGTCGACAGAGAAGGATGAATATGTATTCCCTACTGAAGGAGACAGTTCAGGTATGTATTATTGGAGCTATTCACACTCAATTTCACATAATGTACTATCAAAAGTTTGGCCAGTAAAGTATAAATTATGTCAAAATTGTGCGGAAAACCGTTACATGAAAAGCAGAAGTGACGTAAATGCATAAATTGCACACATGCTAATACACACACACACACACACATATATATATACACTATAGGGACGTAATCATTGTAGTAACTAGCTAGGTGAAAGTATTCTTAAGATGTTTTTGGGAACTTGACAAAAAAATGAAAAGTGTACTACTCCTTTAACTTAGAACTCAATAAAGCAAAATCATTTTAAGGATACTTTATATATATATATATATATATATATATATATATATCCTATTATACATCTTTCTAATTAAATTAACGAGATTTAGCATAGTTATTGTACGTACGTTTGATATTCTAGGTTTACTTGAAAACGATTTGAGTGCAGAAATGCTTATGCCATCTCAGCAGTTGAATGAAGATAATGCATTAAATATTCTGTATAGCGAAAAAATTCAACCACCAGAATTATCTTCACCTGGAACTTCTGCTATGTTGATGTCTACAACGTCTTTCGCCTATAATAACAGTGAACTTGACACGGATCAACTCATCCACACTACATTCTCCCAACCGGGTATTTGTCTATTTTCATATAATAGTTTTCGCTATTAAATGTAGCTTTGATCATAACTAACTATAACCATTATCTAACATATTCCACGACTACCACCATATCATGGTGCCACCAACGCTTACAATTCTGTACCTCAGAGCCAGACTAGGTTAAGTCCAAATAAGTAATTTTGAGATAATTGAATTTGAAATATTGTTCTTGTATTGTATTGTATGCGACTTGACATGAGTTAAAAAGTCGTAACTTCCTTATTATTACAGATATGTGGACGCTGCAAGTAGCAAATGAAAATTCACAATATTATCAAACACTTAAGCATATTGATCTCATTTTTGAAAAAAATGGACTTAACCTAGTCTGGCACCGGGGCACCGAAAATGGCAAGAGATACGAAGTCGCTTAATGGGGTCAAAGTTGCGCATTTCGGTAACTAACAAAATGTCGCTCAGACAGTTTCGAAACTCAAAGTGTTTATGGAGGTAGACGGAAAAAACCGAAATTTCCCAAAGCCGTTTTAATTTCTCATGGCTTTATTTGCTGTGAGATTTCAGTATAAATTACACATTGTCATTGCTACTTTTTCACCTCTACAAGATGGTATAATTATAATTTCAATATGACGTTTCGTCTCTTATCCTCCAGCATCAACTTTATTTTTCTTATAGACACCATATTGGATTTCAACACAGGTGTAAAGAGATTTTAACTCTGATCCCAAAAATGTATAACGTAATATGTCATACATTCGCATTGCCAAACCTTACTTATTTCAGAAAACCACAATTTCCTAGGTAGCCTTTGGAAGTATCAAGTAGTCATTCGTGTCATTTACCTGACCAGACCCCAAAATGAACATAGTAACAGATTGCAAGACAGAAGTAGGGAAATAAACCGAGCGGTGAACAATGCATAGAGAAGAGTCAGGCCTTGCCTACAATTGAAAATGTGACTATGACATCTTGTAGCTGAGAAAAAGTGACAATGACAGCATGTAATTTACGTATAAATCCTATCTCAAGTCAGGAAAAAATGAGTTTTCGATAAATCTGGTATACAAAACAAATGACTATCTGATAATTTCAAGGCATGTCAAGGGAAATTCTCTTTTTTGACATAACTAAGGGACGTATCGTCAGTTGTTCCTACAATTGTAGGACACCTTTATGGCCTTCTTGATTTTCATAATCTTTCCTCTCTTTCAGAAAGGCTGGGGTAGATTTCTGCGGTTCCGTCTCAGCGTCAGGCTATGTTTTCTTCTTGAATTTCAGGAAATTTCAGGCTATATAACGGAATATATATATACATATATATATATATATATATATATCAAAAGCATGAACAATTTAATGCAAATAGATATTTGTAACATAACCTCAAATTAGAGCGCTGACGCGGAAGAGTAGACAACTATGAATATCAAGTAGGCCATAAAGGCATCCTACAATTGTAGAAACGACTGACGATACGGCCCCAAGATTTGTCAATGCCAATGTAGGATATATGTGTATTATACATTTTTAGAATCAGAATTGAAGACTCGCCTGTGCTAAAATCCAGTATGACGTCCATAAGAAAAAAAAAGTTGATACTGGAGGACACGAGACGAAACCTCATATTAAAATTTTTACTATCCCATCTTGTAAAGGAGGAAAAGTTGATGTGCAATTTATTTTAAAAACTCATTACAAATAAAGCCAGGAAAAAATTAAAATGATTTTGGGAAATTTTTATTTTTTTCCGTTTATCTAAAAGAGTACTTTCTAAGCAGCATTTAAGCGAATTCATATTTCTTAGTTTGTGAGATCCCAATGGTAATGGTCGAATTTGAAACACCCGGTGTAACTGTCGACCACCATCTTTACGTACGTGGTCCCCCTGCTCTGACATAAGGTTGATGTCAGGCTTAAGAATATACAATTTCCCTCGAAAGGAAAATGGAGACTTTTTATTAGTCTTGTTCCAAAACGTCAAAGAACAGTTCTGGAATGATCACGCGTCAGTGAACTTAAGAAATTGTACCAGCACTGTTCGTTATTGTAACAGGACGATTCTATATTTTATTATAATCAGTTTTGGGATCATTCTGGACTGGTTTTGCTTCGATGAGTTCGGTGAACCCGTAGAAGAGTGTGCCAGATAATTAAGCCGTTCTGGTATGAGGCCAGAACTCAAAATTGGAACAGAACTATTACTTTTAAGAGAATTACTACTACTACTTATTAATACGTTAATCACTGTTATAACTAACGTAAATGTCGCAAACTTCGGTATGTTGAGGGACTTTTCATTTCTAGATTTGTTCAAAAATTGCTGATAAGAAGCCGAGATAAAACTTTTTCCTAAAGAGAACAGACAAGTGTAAAAGCCGTTGTTTCAGTTTGCAGTATCCTTTCAAATAATTTTTTAAAACATTCCAATTGAAACATATTTTGCCTTCGTGAATGTTTATCGCCTATTTCGTGATTCAGTCTCTGGGTATTTGATGTGGGATAAGTAACATCATATATATCTTCATGAGTAAAGATAAACGGTTTTGATAATTAACGAAATAATTAATCGTTTTGTGGTATACAAAATATTCACGTTACATATCACATGAGTAATAAAGGTACATGAAAGCAAGAACTACATGTCTACCTGACGTATATCACATAACAAAAAAAAATGTAGATCACATGCTAGGCTAAATACGAAATCTCAAAACAATTTCAATTGAAACGTCACATTCTATAACATATTTAAAACAAGGCTATGATATGAACAGCAGAAAACAAAACTGTACCGATTGTCAATCTTTGTATTTGGAATATTATTAATATAAGATTTCATTCCATAAATATTTTATATGGTTATGACCTATCTTTATTTAACTTCTTATGATTGTACCATAATAAAATATTCATATTTATCAAGTATTTTTATCTCGAATTTATCGAAACAATGTCCCTTATTTCGTGTTATTACTTTTGTAATATATACAGGGTGGTCCATAAGTCCTTTGAAATTTCAAATTTGAATAAAATTTAACGGGTGAGCGTGAGCGGCGCGGGCGAGGTGGGGGCAGTATCTTCAGTGTCTGGGAATTCAGTCGCCATGGAGTGTTTCACTGGAGCGGATCGTGCTTTTTGTGTGCGCGCGTTTTATCAAAATAATGTTTCGGCAACCATTGCGCGGCGTAAATATCGAGAATACCACAATTTTACAAAGTGTCCAACAGCTCAAACGATTAAGAACTGGGTTGCTAAGTTCGAAGAGACTGGTTCGACGTTAGATAAACAGCGGTGTGGTCGTCCAAGGACAACTCATATTGAAGAAAATATCAACATTGTGGCACAGTATGTTCGTCAAAATCCTACCCAGTCTACTCGTAAGCGTTCCAGTGCACTAAACGTACCCAGAACATCTTTACAGCGGATTTTAAGGAAAGATTTACGTCTGCACGCTTACAAAATTCAGTTAGTGCAGGAATTAAAAGATAATGACGCTATTCAGAGACTAAACTTTGCGAATGAAATGTTGAATCGATTTTCTTCGCTCAATAATGTGTTGTTCTCGGACGAGGCTCACTTCCATTTAAACGGGCATGTAAATAAACAAAATTGCCGTTATTGGAGCCCCGAAAATCCAAGGCGTAAGCATCAGAAGCCCTTACACAGCCCTAAAGTTACAGTTTGGGCTGCTATGTCAGCGCATGGCATCGTAGGCCCTTATTTTTTTGAGGACGACAGAGGTCGCGCATTAACTGTTACTTCGGAGCGGTATGTAGCAATGATAGAGGAGTTTTTGACACCAGCGTTGCAGAATTTTCCAGGCTATAATACGCAGACCTGGTTTCAACAGGACGGAGCAACTGCCCACACCTCCAACACTTCTATGCCCGTCGTCTGTCAACTTTTTCCCAGCAAAGTAATTTCTCGAAGAGGAGACATTTCCTGGCCACCACGTAGTCCAGATTTGACCCCAATGGACTTCTTTTTATGGGGCTACCTCAAGAGTAAAGTGTACGACACCACTCCGCGATCAGTTGATGTCCTGAAAGAAAATATCCGAAGAGAAATGGCAAGCATTACAGTGTTGACTTGCCGCGCAGTCATCGACAATTTTAGACGTCGTTTATATGAGTGCCGTGATCGTAATGGATTGCATTTAGACGATGTGATTTTTAAAACATAATTCCCATTCAATAAAGATGATAACAAAATATAATAATTCTTCATAATGTAACTAGTTTGGTTTTATTCCTTTTTTTCCAGCTTAAAGGACTTATGGGCCACCCTGTATAATAATAATAATAATTTATTGATAATTTATAATTCACGTGAATAACTCTATTATTATTTCATAACGACTTTCCTATTTAGACACATAAAACAAAATCTAATGAAGTTTTGGACTATCACGATGTTTTGGACATTTACCGTATATTTCTCTCCAAGTAACAGTTCCTTGTTTTTTATACTTGTTCGCTTGGAAAATCTTTGTTCATTACATAAGTAGGTTTCTTTCTATCTTTGTTAATTCCAAACAAAATATATGATTTTTCATTACCTGATACTGTTTTAGATGACAGCAGTCCTGGCGAATTTTCAATACACTGTCAGAATGTTTTGAAAAAACTATCCAACTACCTACCATCCCAAAGAAAATCTATCGACTTCGATCGCAAAGAGCACAATGAGAGGCATGCTAATTTAGTGAAATCTTTCTACTGTATAAGTAAGGAGATGCATGATATTTTAACTGATTTTAAACTACCCGAATTCAAATGGGACTCTGATATGGTTGAACCAGAAGTATCGAAGCCTGAAAGTGAAACATCTACTAGTATTCCCACCAGTCCTATAATTGAGGAAGAACTGGAAGAGGCTGTGGTTGTAAAGAAAACCATACTTGAAAAAGTCCAAGAAGCTGCCAAAAGGTATTAAAATGAATAGTTCAGTCAAACGTACATAGCTCACCTAACTATTACTAAAATTCTAAGAACTTCTGAAAGAGCATGCTACAGAAATATCAATCAGTATTTCTGGCATTACCTGGCTCTTTTTCAAACGTTTGCTTTTTTCCAGGGTGAAGGATGGTCGATGGTATTTTCTAGGAAATAACGATAGTGATTATTACTTTGGAGCACTTTTCAAATCCATATTCATTAAAGTGAATGTACATCCAACGTCTGGCATAGTTAACTCGTTCGAGACAGATTTCAATAGCGCATTTGGTAAATATTTTTTCGTAATATTTCAGAAAATTGATTTTTTTACAATTTCACTTTCTGTGGCCTTTCTCATAGTACCGCTAGTTTGACAAGGATTTATTTCCAAAAAGTAAAGCTTCATTGTTACTGTTTTGAACAAATAAATTAGAACAGTCGCTATGTTTTGACTGGCAGAAAAACTAGCTTTAATTAGACCATAATCATCAATAATTATCGTTTGTCCATTCTACAGATACAGCGAATTTGGAACCAATATTCCACTACAACGCCATAGTATTAAATTTCAAGTTGAAAAAGGATTACTTAACCTCGGTGATTGGAGCAAAATATGACATATTAACATTTTTGGATTACGTGCACTTGTCTGTCGATGAAGTTCTGGAGTTCAATGGCCAGTGGGTCAACCTCCAATGTAAATACCAAAAATCACACAAGATCAGGATGACAAAAGATTATAGGTATGTTAAAAACAAAGCTTATGGAATACTTACGCAAGATTAAAATTAAATAGAAAACACATTTTTTCTTTAGACTAAATTTTCTAATAAATCGTAAAATGCATTTAATAGGGTTATGTAGAGATTATCACATCAGGCAAATGCCCTCCTCGACTTTCTTACTTAGCACTCTTTTGTTGCGATTTTCCATTACCATGTTACATACATGTGACTCAATTTCGGTAATACAGCGTTGCAATTCCATCTTCAATGCAGACTTTAGGGCATAGACATTTGACTTGAAATAACCCCATAAACGGAACTCAATCGCGTAAAATCACATGATCCGAAGAGCCAATTTTGATCGCCGAAACGAAACAGTACACGACGATTCTTTAAACGAGGAAGTAGAATCACTGAGAGAAAGTGGGAGTGGATCTCGTCACTGGGGAATAATATCAGACTCTGACACCTGTCAATTTGTCACGCAAATTTGAGAATGCGTTCATTTTCGGCAAAATATGTTCCTGGGTTCTCCGAATCATTAAACGTTCAATCGCAACGCTAACTTCATCTTTTGAAATGAGCTGAAATAAGACAGAACTTCGCCCTGCGGACAGCCCCGAGCTACACTGGCGCTGCAGCATACGCTGCTTGTAGTACAGCGTTCTCGTAAGAAAAGGAAATTCTTCCTTCACCATGAGCGTGATTTGGGAATCGTCCCTATGGGAGTAAACGGTGTACATTCACAAAAACTCAGTGATCGGGATGACTAGTAGTTTTTGGGTACTGTCACGATAAATCCAGCTACAGCACTAACACTCCATCTACATTCCCCATAAATGAGGTGCATGTCGCGGTATTTCTGTACGGTGTACACAGACGTGGTGGCAATACACAATCACGAATTAATAAATGTGGCGTTACTATCTGTTTTGTTGTCACTACTTAGAATGACACTGTCCGTCACTCCATCTAAGAAAACATTGAAATTTGTAGTAATGGGAACTAAAAGATCATCACATGGTGTAGATTTTTCCGATTTTTTTAAGCCAGAATTTGAAAAGAACAGATTATTTTTATATTTTTCTGATAACTATTATGACATTCTATCCCCCGTTTCCGGCTTAACGTCTACTTCTGGGACACCCTGTACAGTAATTATTCAAATTATCCCGCTCTCGAATCTGAAATAGTATTTTTTTAATACTTCACCCATTATTCTTTTGAGTACTAACCATATTTCACTCGATAAGCATTTAGCAACGGTCTTAAATTCTGCCATAAATAAAAAATATCTAGTATTAATTTGGAGGCTTCGATCAAATAATCGCTTTATTAAAGTTTATTTTTGAGGACTTTAGGCTTGCCTATGTCTTTTGTTTTGTTTGTAGTTTTTTTTTTTCGTTCTCCTATGTTTGAAGACCTAGCTGCCAACTAAAACGATAAGTAATAAGGTTTGTTTCACTTTCTTCTGTTGGTTTTAAACACCGACCTCATAAACCAAGCATTTGAATGCACATTCAAATAGATTTTCTTTTACATTATAAGCAGATAGTGAACCTTAGACAGCGTAAATTGACATCAACTTCAATCCTAAATTATGACATGAATACGACTATTGTTCAAGGATTTTCGGTTAATAACCAAACTTTTTACACCGACAACGTTGAAGAGCACTGTTATCATAGTTATTTCTATATATAAATGGTATTGCTAATGACTTTTTGCACAACATCAAAATGATGCTGCCAGTTGCTTAAGTTACTCTCAATGAGAACACCAAAAAAAAACACAACCAAAGTCCAAACCGGGTTAAAATGACAGTGGGTTGCTTTTGATTAGACCAAACATGAAAGGTTTTTCCGCCAGAGTCATTGTATACTTTGACAAAAACTAACTACTTTTCATGAAAGGTATTTTTGTTTCAGTGTTATCGTTGAACTTCTGAACGCAGAGCACGTTATATGGTGGATTATATCTTTGAAGCTATCAGTCTCGAACGTTCCAGGACTGTGCGAAGACGTCACAGCTAGGGCTCAATTGGGCGAACCAGTGAACGAAGAGTGCCTAAAAAAAATTGCGAGGAGTATCACGCCCGGATCTCACTTTTTATCTAAATTTATGTTAAAGTTGTCAGACTTCACAAAAAAACTTATATTGAGGTTGAATTATGAAAAGGAGGCAAGAGATTTTAAATAATTCCATTGAATGATAAAAGAAATTTTTTATTTTTGTATATAGACTGGTATACACTAGACTATTTTTTATGATTGTGCTGATTGGAAACACGTGTAATGATTAACGGAGACGAGTATTATTTTTACGGCCTGGAATTGGGAAATTTTTGATAAAATGGTTTTGTGCTGAGTAAGATTTTGAAAGAACAGAAAAGCTAATATATGCATAAAATAACTGTATTTGGTTTAAAACACTTATTTATAATATCAGGTAAGTTGAAAATCATAAAATAAAATATAAAAAAATAACCATATACACAAACATTACATCTCGAACAGCTTCCGTAAATCTTGAATAGTCAGTTTATTTGCTGCCACTTGTTTTGAGCCAGTTAACATGTTGTCTGCTATACCCAACTTATTTTGTTGTAATTCCAAAATCCTCTTTTCAATTGTGTCTGCTGCCATAAACCTGCAAGTAGTGAAAACATTATAACAGACAAAAAAAACAGCACTTGTAAATTTGATCCTCATGAATCGTTAAAAGCAATTTAAAAACTCCACATCAAACTTATTAACTATCTTCAGGGTGACAGTGTTTTGTTCTAAAAATTACAGTGTTTTTGAAACTCCACTTACTTGTATATAAAGACGGGTTTTTGTTGACCAACTCTATAAATACGATCCTGCGCTTGATTTTCTAGTTGAGGATTCCAGTGCAAGTCCAACAAGAAAAGATGGTTTGCACCAACTAAATTTAATCCTACTCCTCCAGCAGTTAATGATAACATGAGTATCTGAAAATTAAAAAAAATATATTTTATTGGATTATTATTTCGACCAGAGAGATCTACCGACACCAGTATGTATATATTGCCTATTTTGCCGATTATGAATCAGCCGAAATGACTGCCGATATAGGCCGATCCATATAAACTAATTAATAACGTTTTATGTTACTGAACTGAAGAAAAATACAATACCGAGAAAAATATATTTCAATTGTATGTAATGTGTTTTAGTTATCTACACTGAAAACCAAACACCTCTAACGTCGTAATGTGTACGAAGCGCGAGAAGCGTGCAATACGAGTTAGAAAGAGAAGGAGGCACCTTGTTGTCTAGCAACCCGAGTGTCAAGACCACAGACGCCATGGGCGCACTCTTTCTTGCACATCTCTCACGTACACATTACATCAACCAAATTTGAACCTCACCGTATATAAAAATATGAGTGTCTATCCAGTCTTGTCATCATCACATCTGAACTACAAGACTGAGAGACGTAAAAATTTATATTGTACAGGCATGGGTTTATCCACGAAAATATACAGGGTATTCGAATCAGTATGGATAGATCAAAATATCTCGGAAAATACGTTTCCTTGCGAAAATGTTGTAGAAGTTGTAAGGTTTGAGAAGATCTATCCGTTGGTGATCTTGAACGTAACCTCGACTATGCTGGTCAAAGTTGCTTGAGTTAACAGTTGTCTTATTTGAACTCCCTATTGTTGACGTTGGAAATACAGGGCGTCCCAGAAGTCGTCGTCAAGCCAGAACCGGGGATAGGCCAAGTCATAATAGTTATCAGAAAAATATAAAAAAAATCAAGTCGTGTACTTTTCAAATTATATGTTTTAAAAAAATCGGAAAAATCTAAACCCTGTGATGTTTTTTTTTGTTCTCATTACTACAAATTTCAATTTTTTTTAGACGGACAGTCTGATTCTAAGTGACAAGACAGATAGTAACGCCACTTTTCTTAATTCAAGATTGTGTATAGCCACCATGTCTGTGTACACTGTACAGGAATACTGCAACATGCACCTCATTTCTAGAGAAGAGGCTTTATCGTGAGAGGTACCCAAATCCTGCTTGTCATCCCGATCACCGTATTTTCGAGAATGTGCACCGTTTACTCTCATAGGGACGATTCCCAAATCAAGCACATGGTGAAGGAAGAAATTCCTTTCCTTACGAGGATATCGTACTACAAGCAGTCGAAGAAGACCCGAGTACTTCAGTATGTCAAATAGAAGCAAGCCCGACAGTGCCCAAAAGTACAGCTCACCGAATCTTGCGAATGAACAAGCTCCACCCGTTCCACGTACGCAAGTACAATCTCTAAAACCCAGGGATTATCTACCAAGAGTTGAGTTTTGTCAAACAACTTTACAGAGACACCGGGGAAATCCGCGATTTTTAGAAAAAAATGTATGCACTGACGAGTCGACATTTAAAAAAATGGTTACATGAATCTAAACAACTTACACGAGAGGCATGTGGAAATTCCACATTAGATGAGACAAGATAGATCACAGTAGTTTTCGAGTGAACATGTTGAGCGGGATTCTAAATGGGAGAATCACTGTACTCTTTGAGCTACCACAGTTCTTGAATGGCGAAGTTTATTTATGCTTTTTACAAAATCATTTACCAAATTTATTGGAAGACGTGCTACTAAGCATTTACAGAGACATGTGTTACCAGCAAGACGGACTGGTACAATTTCATAGCCAGTCCGTGTGCCCGACTTAAATCCACTCGATTTTGTTTACTGGCGAGCGGTGAAAGCCAATCGAAAATTTAGCAGTGCTACGAGACAGAATAACGGATGCAGCTGAATCTGTTAATAACCGAAGGTTTGCCCGTCTGATAATCCGATCATTTTTAAGATGCCAAGCTTGCCTTACTGCTAAAGAAAGGCAGTTTGAACATTTGTGGTGAATTTAATAAATACATTCACGAATTAATAATAGTGGCGTTACTATTTGTCCTTGCTGTCACTACGTAGAGTGACCGTCACCGAAAAAATTGAAATTTGAAGTATGAGACCTAAAAGATCATCACAGAGGAAGATGTTTCCGATATTTTAAAACCTATAACTACATGACTTAAATTTTTTACATTTTGCTGATAACTATGTCTTGGCCTATCCCCCGTTTCCGGGTTGACGTCGACTACTGGAGATTGTTAATTGAGAACCGGTGGACAGAGTTTAAGAAAAAACGCATAAAAATGATCTACAGGTTCACAAAAAAATTAAAAGTGGTTTATGCTGGGCGACTCTATATTTTTCCATCTATGAACTCAAAATTGGAGGACGTATGAAAGTAATTTAGACATCACAATCCCGAAAAGATGCTCATCCACCACAAATGCCAAAATGTGTAATCTTAATGCCTGAATAACCGTCTTGTTGGTCCACCGACCCTAATTTTGAACTTCACATTCGTGTTCAGCGTAAAACAGTACCTGGGTAGAACATACCGGAACCATAAGCACACAACACTTTGATCTGGCGAAACTGGAGGCTTGGAGGGGAGACAGGAGAACATGTGATTCGCCTTCAGCACAAGTTTGAACTCGCTCGAGACATTTGGTTGTCTGTTTTTTGACAATATAAAATTGTAAAGTCTATAAGTTAGACTATTGATAACCTTTTGGGATTTAAGTCGGACAACTCAACAAAAAATATCTGTTGACAGTGGTAAAGTGCATTGTTGTCAGCAGACATCTTGGGAGTCAAGCATGCTTACATTGTAAGACATAGTTAAGTGTACTTGGCGAGTACACCTGATGCCTCCGTGTTAAAGCGGTAATGAGATTTTGGCCAAAGATATTTAAGTTTAACAAGACTTAAACTGTGAGCAGCGGTAGATACTTACTCTTATTTTATTAGAAGGATTGTTGAAGTTATTAACAATCTCCATCCTTTTGTGAACTGGAACACCGCCATCTAATCGTTCAAACCGGTAACCATCTCTTTTCAGGAACACCTCTATTATCTCTAAATATGAAGACCACTGGGAAACAATCACGACTTTGTCATCTTGCAGCGATATTTTATTTTTTAATACATCCATCAAAGATACAATCTGGAAATTGCGCTATTATCAATATTTGAACTTGAACAACATTAAAAAAAGTCAAGCATACTGAATCAGTTACTTGGTACGTGTACCGATGTTCTGAACGCTATTTATTTATTTCCAATACCTAGATATTACTCTAGAAAAATATGTTTATAACCTGTGTAGGTCTAAAAATATGACAACATAGAATAATGCATGGTGGAATGCATACAGCTATTATTACCTTGCTGCTAATACTGCTTGGTGAAAATACAGGGTTAGATGGATTCAACAGACTACTTGCTACCTTATTGAAATCGGTCTTGGTCGGATCATTATTTTCATTACTAGACTTATCGTGAATGCTATTTTCCTCAGTCAAATTTAAGTTATTCAATTGCTCAAGTAGATCTAATTCTTCATCACCCCCGTCTCCGCCGTCAAGCTCGCCTACATTTCCACCTAACATCTGGAAACATTATGACAAGAAAATGCGTCAAGTAGGTTGACTCTGTATTTCCCACACGATTATGAACAAATATACTTTGAATATGCATTATGTACAGTATCTAAATCAACTATTGTATGCTCTGCTAACTTTATTGTTCTCCTTAAACACTGAAATCGACGGCTATACAGATTTCATTTCATAAAGATATCTTCATATTCGCAAAAGGGCTGGTGAATGTCTATTCGTTATTTTGCACCTGAATAACCATATCCCCTAATGTGTTAGTCGCCATTGTTACATAGTCAGGCGTCCTTGACAACCTCTTGTCAGCTCTTCAGGTAAAAAAATCATCGCGTGGATTTTTCCGAGATACAGCACCAGCGACAACCGTTCATACCATATAATTTATATTGACCGCATTTGATAGAGAAATATCCAAATATTCTGACGAGGTAATGTGTACAAAAGAGAAGCGCGAGAAGTGACGTCAAAGCATCAAAGTACTCGTCAATTGAATAGAAACGGCGATTAAGCAATTTTGTTTTCGCAAATTTTGAAAAACAGCGATTATTCTCCATTTGCGTTGACGAATAAATTATATAAATTAACATTAGTTTAGTAGCGAGTATCGATTCCTTAGGTAATTAGCATTACGTAGTTCTGTAGAGGTTTCATTATTGTCTAGATTTCTATGTAGGAATTCAAAAATATAAATTTCTGCATGGATATAATTTGAAGACAAAACATTGTCAGTTTACTTATTTCTTTTTTTTTTCAATCTAATAAATGACACCTATCGATCTTATTCTCTTAGGAGGATCTATCTCCGAATATCTATTACATTCGAGGTATTGCATGGCACCTCAGCACAGCCACCATTTTGAAATTTCCATATGCCATCTTTACTCCAAAAAAAATATATATATATATCCATGCATCAATCTTACCACCCTGAATTTCAGCCTGCTAACTCGATCCGTTTAAAAAATATGTTAATTTTTTACGAATCTTCAGTGCTGTCTAGCTCTTTAAACTGAAGTTGAAAGCGGTTGTTAAGTATCAGACATATCCCAATTGTGCTTTTACTAGCAGTATCATGTACATTTAGTGCTACAGATTCGAGATTGCAATTGGTGTGAACCAAAGAACACCATGTTGTTAAGTCCAATAGACCAAATAAACACACATTCCTTTCAAGAAATGAAAATACTTGTATGGACCAGCAAGACTGTCATGAGGGGTTTATACTTTACTACAAATTACTTACATTTTTTATTAATGATGGATGACAGCAGATCTGCCTAAGTCTTAAGAGCAGTACTAAGATTATAGACTGTTTGACTTCCTCTCCTCTGTTCAAACCCAATAACTTTTGCCTCATTTTAAAAAACTCCGCATTTGGTCCCTCTTGAGCTAAAATTGATGCAAAACAATTACTTCACGTTCGTACAGTAGGAAAAAGTATTTCCACTCATTATCGAAAATTGAATGGAATTTCATTAGCAAAGATAAAAAATGCTTTCTAAGTCATTGAGTTCCTGCAGCAACACAGGACACGACTAATCCGCATTCACAAAAATTAAGTTAAACACATCATAGAATTCATTGAAGAAACCAAAATTTTGATAAAAAATCAAGCTGGATTTAGAAAAAAAAGTTCCACAGAAACGGCAATCAAAATGGTGGTGGAAGACTGGAGAAGAAGTATAGATGAGAAAGAATATATTGTAACAATATTTTTAGACTTCAAAAAGGCATTTGAGACTATAGATAGGGAAAAATTGTTAATGAAATTGCGTATTTAGTAAATAGAAGTCAAAAAACTAAAGTTGGAAATATGTCAAGTGTTCAAAATATATCAGTGGGGGGGGGGTACAGGGGAGTAAATTAGGGCCGATACTACAGGGTCCGGCAATGAAGTATGGTGTTTTTGAAAAAAATTACAAACTTTCATTTTTAAACATACTTCAAAATTTATTATTTTGATACATTAGTGGAATTATGCCATTTAAGAAACATAACATACTCAGGTGCGAAAAATTACATCAGTTAGGTGGAGTCCATTCTTGTCGATGCATTCTTGGAGACGGATTGCAAAATACTCCTTTCTAGCATGGCACGAGGAATCCTTTCAATTTCGCGCGTTATGAGTTCCGAAAGAGCCTCAAGAGTTTGCGGTTTGTCTATGTAAACTTTGGATTTTAAATAGCCCCATAAAAAGTAGTCACAACATGAAAGGTCTGGTGACCGAGGTGGCCATTCCACATTTCCATGCAACGAAATAAGGCGCCCAGAAAAATGTTCCCTTAAAAAGCCCATTGCAGCTCTTGATGTATGGCAAGTCGCCCCATCTTGTTGGAACCAAACTGTATTGATGTCAATTCGTCGTCTTCTTAGTTCGGGCAGAAAATAATCACGCAACATGGCGCAATAACGATCTGAGTTCACTGACACTGTTCGTCCGTTTTCACAAAAAAAATACGGGCCAATTATGCAATTTCGAGATACGGCACACCAAACAGTTACCCTCTCAGAGTGGAGATGTTGTTCATGCAGTTCTCGTGGGTTTTCGTGTGCCCAGTATCGGAAGTTTTGTTTGTTTACCATGCCCGATAAATGAAAATGGGCCTCGTCACTCATGAACAAAACGATGTTGCCGTGCAGCAATTCCAGCATCCTTTCTGCGAACCTGTGTCGTCTCACAAAGTCATTTTGGAGCAGCTTCTGCACAACCATAATTTTATACGGATGGTAATGGAGGTCCAAATGCAAGATTCTGCGAACTGAACGATCTGACATTCTAAGAGCGCGAGCGTGACGTACCGCTGAACGGTGAGGGCTAGTATCCACCGCTTGTTGCACTCTTTCAATGTTTTCCGGAGTTCGCACTGTTCGATCTCTTCCCCTTGCAGTACCAGGTCTCAACGATCCGGTTGTTTGAAATTTATTCACCCACTTCAAAATGGTATCGCGTCTTGGTACGCGACCATGCCGACCAACGTTAAAATGGTTTCGAAATCGTCGCTGTGTGAGCACAACAGAACGACCAGTTTCAATAAAAGTGTTGTAAATAAACACGCGATGTGCCACAGACCACGGCTCCATGGCTACTAAAATGGCATCGCGGAACGAGTAGATATCAATCATCGTGAAAACATTGGCTCGACAGTGCTGCATGTAATAGTCGTTGCAAAAACACCATACTTCATTGCCGGACCCTGTATTTATTATTTATATAAATGATATCTCTGACATTTAAGAACACTGCAAAATTCAAATATTTGCGGACGATACACGTTATATATATATATATATATACAGGGTGTCCCAGAAGTCGACGTCAAGCCGAAACCGGGTGATAGGCAAAGTCATAACAGCTATCAGAAAAATATTTAAAAAAATTTTATGTATGTGTTTTGAAAATTATAGGTCTTTGAAAAAAATATAGAAATTTCACACCCTACGGCAGTCTGTCAACTCCTGTTACTACAAATATTAACTTTTTTTGGATTTTATTTTTACAATGTAATGATGAATAATGCATCTTCAAACTGGTGTCTCAACCTTACTGCCAACTTTTCTCGTTCAGGAAAAATTGCCGCTTATTTCCCAACCAAGTATTCCAAAGCAAAACTTTGCTCAACTTTAACTGGCTGTACTGGAAAAAAATGTACTACGAGAGTTTGGCAAGTAACCTTAAAAGTTGGCGCATTTAATAACGATTCCAAAATGGTATAACACTTAGAAGATTACTCGTTAACTTATGCACAATTTTTATTTGAAAAAAAACTGATGAAAATTTTTCAAAATTTCCTAATTAAACAGCGATTATGAAAATGCACAAGGACCCTTAACGATAACTGTTTGCACAACAGTGGGCGTCAAAGTGCTGCTGATGATGATTTACCTATACAGCAAATGCTCAAACTGTTTTCCTTCAGCCGCAATACACGCTCGACATCTTAAAAAAGATCGGGTTATTAAACGAGCGAATCCACGGTTATTAACAAACTCAGCTGCTTCCAATAGTCTTTGCCGTAGCTAAGCTACATTTTGAATCGGCTTGAAATACACTTTTTCTTTTACAGTTCCCCAGTAAAAAAATCTAAAGGATTCAAATCAGGTGATCGGGATGGCCACGGTATTGTACCAGACTGCCTTAACCATCTGCCTGGAAAGTTTTGATCGAGATACTCTCTCACTGAGAGTGCATAGTGCGCTGGGCAGCCATCATGCTGAAACCACATATCCCTGTAAATACTCAGTGGCACGTCCACCAATAAATTTTGTACATGATTTTTCAAAAAATCCAAATAAACTTCAGCAGTCAAAGTCTCTGGGAACTCAAACGGACCGATTATTTTACCATTTAAAATTCCTGTCCAATGGTTTATCTTGAAGCGATATTGAGATTTATCTTCTCTCATCAAATGTGGGTTTACTACGTGCCACTCGTGTAAGTTATGCAGGTTCATGTACCCATCTTTCTTAAATGTGGTCTCATCCGACCATAAAATTTTTTCAAAGAACTGTGGATCTTTCCTGTGTCTTTCTAACATTGTGCGACAAAAAGCAACTCGGGGCTCATAATCCCGGGGCAGGAGAGGTTGAACACGCTGTATGTGGTATGGATGAAGCACATCACTTACTTGCTATTGCACAGTTTGATACCTGTTACTAATTTTGGATTCGTGAACTGGACTGTTGATCGCTTGTGATTTGGATTTGGACTGTTTAATTGCTCTACAAAACAACATTTGCTTTCCTTAGACTATCTTTGATAGTGTGATTGTGCAGTGCCGCTATGTCCGTGTACACCGTACAAGAATATGCTAACATGCACCTCATTTATGGGGAATGCAGATGCAACGCTAGTGCTGCAGCGAGACTTTACTGTGAGAGGTACCCGAATGCAGCTAGTCATCCAGATCATCGAGTGTTCACAAATGTGCACCGCTTACTGTTCTCAGAGGGCCAACTACCAAACCAATCACACGGTGAGGGAAGATCTTTCCTTCCTTAAGAAGACGTGGTGCTAGGAGCTGTCGAAGAAGACCCGAGTACTTCAGTGCGTGCATTAGAACTAAAAACAGGTGTGCCCAAAAGTACAGCCCATAGAATCTTGCAAAAAAACGTGCTCCATCCATACCACATACAGCGTGTTTAAGCTCTTCTGTCCCGGGATTATGAGCCCCGAGTTGCTTTTTGTCGCACAATGTTAGAAAGACACAGGGAAGATCTACGGTTCTTTGAAAAAATTTTATGGTCAGATGAGACCACATTTAAGAAAGATGGGTACATGAACCTGCATAACTTACACGAGTGGCACGTAGTAAACCCACATTTGATGAGAGAAGATAAATCTCAATATCGCTTCAAGATAAACCATTGGACAGAAATTTTAAATGCTAAAATAATCGGTCCGTTTGAGTTCCCAGAGACTTTGACTGCTGAGGTTTATTTAGGTTTTTTGCAAAATCATTTAGAAAATTTATTGACGGACGTGCCACTGAGTATTTACAGGGACATGTGGTTTCAGCATGATGGCTGCCCAGCGCACTATGTACTCTCAGTGAGAGAGTATCTCGATCAAAACTTTCCAGGCAGATGGATAGGGCGGTCTGGTACAATACCGTGGCCAGCCCGGTCACCAGATTTGAATCCGTTAGATTTTTTTTACTGGGGAACTGTAAAAGAAAAAGTGTATTTCAAGCCGATTCAAAATGTAGCTGAGCTACGGCAAAGACTATTGGAAGCAGCTGAGTTTGTTAATAACCGTGGATTCGCTCGTTTAATAACCCGATCTTTTTTAAGAAGATGTCGAGCGTGTATTGCGGCTGAAGGAAAACAGTTTGAGCATTTGCTGTAAAAGTAAATCATCAGCAGCAGCATTTTGACGCCCACTGTTGTGCAAATAGTTATCCTTAAGGGTCCTTGTGCGTTTTCATAATCGCTGTTTAATTAGGAAATTTTGAAAAATTTTCATCAGTTTTTCTTCAAATAAAAATTGTGCATAAGTTAACGAGTAATCTTCTAAGTGTTATACCATTTTGGAATCCTTATTAAATGCGCTAACTTTTAAGGTTACTTGCCAAACTCTCGTAGTACATTTTTTTCCAGTACAGCCAGTTAAAGTTGAGCAAAGTTTTACTTTCTAATACTTGGTTGGGAAATAAGTGGCAATTTTTCCTGAACGAGAAAAGTTGGCAGTAAGGTTGAGACACCAGTTTGAAGATGCATTATTCATCATTACATTGTAAAAATAAAATCCAAAAAAAGTTAATATTTGTAGTAACAGGAGTTGACAGACTGCCGTAGGGTGTGAAATTTCTATATTTTTTTCAAAGATCTATAATTTTCAAAACACATACATAAAATTTTTTTAAATATTTTTCTGATAGCTATTATGACTTCGCCTATCACCCGGTTTCGGCTTGACGTCGACTTCTGGGACACCCTGTATATATATATATATATATATATAGGATTTGGACACTGCTTTAGAACTGTTAAATAGTGATATTGAAAAAATTATGAATTGGTTAAATGTCAATAAACTTAAATTAAACACGAATAAAATAAAATGTATGTCAATAGGGAAACATTTAGGTGACAATACAATTAGGATCATGATTAATGATGAAAAAATTGAAGTAGTCGAGTCATTTAAATATCTTGGTATATATGTGGATAGAAAGCTACTGTTTCACGAACATTATCAATACATTATTTCAAAAACATCGAAAAAGATGAATTACTTCTATAGATTTTCCCATAATCTTAGTATGTATTCCAAAAAAAATGTGTATAACACTATAATTCTTCTATAGATTTTCCCATAATCTTAGTATGTATTCCAAAAAAAATGTGTATAACACTATAATTCTTCCCCATTTTTTATATTGTTCAACCATGTTGTTTACAGCAAATGAAAACATATTTTCAAAACTACAAATTCTGCTAAAGCTCTGAGAATCATTTTAAATATAAACAAATATGCTAGGATTAAGTCTATGTTAGAAGAACTGCAGTGGTTGGATGTGAAAAATTTCATATATTATTTAGTTCTCGTTTTCATATTCAAATTAAAAAATCATTTATTACCACCATAGTTAGAGAACTTCACAAAATTAAATAGTCGTTATCATAACTACGAAACTAGAGGCAGTATAGATTTTCGTCTGCAAAATTGTAATAGTAGCATAATTAATAAATCTATATTTCAAAAGGGAGTATTTGAATTTAATAAATTGAATAATGATATTTGTAAAAAGTTCAAATTTAAAAATGTTTAAGGTGAAATTAAAGAATCACTTTATGACTAATCAAAATGCATAGTGACGTAATTTTAATTTTAATAGACAAGAATGCAAAATTACAGAAAATGGATTGAAGAAAAATATGTAACCGAATCATTATACAAAATTGACATTGTAGCATTAATGCTAAATAAATCTTCAACAACAACAACATTGGCTTGGTACTTTTCACATATTAAAATAAATTGACTATCGAACGAAGTATTCAATCATCAAGGGCGTACCCAGCTCAAATTGGAAGCAGTTCCACCAATCATATCTGCATAACTTTCTATTTGCATTTCATTTATATTTATATTCCGCGATGATTTAACAATTCATATGGATATGGAAAACTACTAGGATTACTTTTTTGAAACATTCAAGCAAGACAACTGTGAACCCTGTTGAAAAAGAAAATCGTATACAAGGATTTATGTATCCTTTAGATTGAATGCAAAGGCCCATGTCGAAATAAAAAATTCGGATAATCTTTTTTATCAAACTTCAAAGTTGTCTATAGAAGAATTTGGACAAGGATGAAAACACCTTGAAAATGGGTATGTCCATTGTCCATTCGTTGCAATAGTTAATTGGTTATTGCAAAACATCGTTCTTTTTTGCCCAAAATTGCATAAGAGTAAATATGAAATAGTAGCCAAAAGTTAAAGCTTTTGTAGTGATTAACATCGGAAAAATCTTCAAAAATACTCAAGCTATCCAGCAATATAACTGCTGCAACAAATTAGACATACAGGGTGAGTTTTTAGTATCTAATTGGACAATATTTCCATTACTATAAAACGACCAAAAATGTTATTTACAAAAATTGTGGACTGCATGCTTCCTACTTTAAATGTACGGCTCATTACAGCATAATTCATACCGACATGACAACAAAAACTATTTTTGTTTAAATGGAACAACGTACATCTTTTAGTATATTCTAACATGCCACTTCAAAGGGGGACGTTTTAACATAGCCGGGGATATCGCATTTTATTCTAATTCCGGAAATAACTTCTCTTTGTCCATATTTATTCGTTGTTTTTCTACAATTACTTGAAATTTCGTCATATAGCCAAAAATGGTTTTATAGAATATGTAGACTGATATGTATCTAGTTTATCCTGAAACGATTTGTCATATTTTCACCATTGTGATCTCCGAAACCGTAAGAAATACGAGTCGGTTGAATGGTGGCAAAGCTGCGTATTTATATATTTAAGAAAATCCATTTGAAAAGTTATAACGCTTCCAGTATCTCCAGAGATACATGGAAAAAGGGAACGAATCGTTTCAGATTTTTTGCTGAATTTATTTGAGATAGGATTAAAAAATAAACTGCTCATTGGCATTGCCACCTTGGGTTTAATGAGGCTGCTGCCCTTCGGGGCACATCTCCAGGTACCTTGCTGAGGTAATGCCGGCGTTTCTGTGTTAATGCAAGTACAGCGCTGCCATGTCAAACTTTTCTTCATTTGAGTAGGGAATACCGGCCATGTTCAACAGGTTTTGACAATTTTTTGTTAGATTATTAATTTTAATGAGAGAAAACGTACCTACTATTTATTAAACATAATTTTAATACTTTGAATTATTTAACGTCAAAGTCAGAGCCTCCTTAGATGAAAAAAAAATGCGTGGCCTATTAATTTCATTTTCTGACAAATAAATCATGGCCTCCTTAGAAAAAACTAATACATAATATTTCGGTGATAATCCAATCTTATATGCACTTGTGAGACGTCACTAGACTGGAAATTTTACACTAAATTAAAGCATCCAATATGGCGGCAATAAGAAAAATGAAAGTTGAGGCGGGTTGCTGGAAAACAAGAGACGACTGAGACATGTCATAACATGCTATCTTATTTTTCTTAAAAAATGCCCAAATAATGTCACATTTTGACAGCTGTCAAATGAACCGTTTTGGATTTACTGGTAAAAAACAATTTCCGCCATTTTCGGTTTTTCGCTGATATTTTCAAAACCAATCGACCGATCGTAAATCTGAAGCCGGCTATCGAAAGCACTAAGTGTCCTCTAAAACCTTCCCCATTAAACCTTGGCTGTAGGTATATCAGGAGCCGAGATCCCTGTATAGTAAAAAATGTTCTCCGTATTTTTGAGGAGCTAGGGAAAAGGGCTGCCCCCCTCCCCTGGCTACGCCCTTGTCAATCATCAATATTTTGACATAACACTAACTTACATTTTAGGGACTCTGCCAGACGATAATCATCCTTTTTCTCCGCGTGCTGATATAGAAACTGCGCGAACAACGTTTTCGAAAATACAAGAATTCTTTGGTAAACAGCCATCTCTTTCTTGCTCAATATAACTTCTATCAACTCCCAAGTCCTCTCTGGCAGCGCATTCATCATGCCTTTTTCTACTAATTCTGCTTTTGTTCTTCTCAACATTATAGAAGATATGACTGTGTGGAGCCTTTCCTCACCACCTCTGTCTTTCATCCCAACCCAACGCTTCCATACCTAGAACGTTAAAGGTAAATCGATTTTAATAACCCATTGTACAGTCAATCAGTTATACAATCAGAGAAGCAGAGTTCAGCCAATAATGTACAAATATCTTTCAAACCGACACATAAAGAATGGAGCAACAAAATGGATTCAGATCCTCTCGCAAACGTGAATATCATAAGTGATGCCTGAATTCAACATTTTGGAATCCCCTAAATATTTGCGATTTCGTTCCAAAGTGACCAGAAAGAGACAAAGTTACAAATTTTTTAACCAACTTGACGTATCCAAAAGACATTGCGCGAAGAGCTTTTGCTTGGTGGTAGTAGTAGTAGTAGTAGTATACATTTATTTCCCCCAAAATATAATGTGCCAATAAATACAAATACTAACTTCAGTACAATAATAAACGTAAAATAAAACATAATACCTGACTTTCACAAAATAATCTTAAGTTAACATGTTTTATAAGTCACAGAATTTTTTTTAAATTGTCTTGTAAAGCCCATTGAAACGTGCAGTTTTTTTATATAAATTTTGATAATAAATTTTGCTTAGAGCCTGATTTTATAAAACAAGCACACTGTAAGTATGGAAGATAAGGAGGAGTAGCACATATAATAAAGTTTATTCCACTAAAATATGGAGGGTGAGGAGTAACTACTGTTTTGGTACAATACTGTGTCTTAGCGTTTATTTGATTACTCACCTGCAAATCATCGAATGGCGAGCAGCGCAAAAATTTCAGCAGGGCGTACATATCAAGCTCCTTATTATGAATGGGCGTTCCAGTCAAAGCCCATCTAGATTTTGCCGCTAAGCGACAGGCAGCCTCGGAAGTTTGACATTTATAGTTTCGTATCTGGTGGGCTTCATCCAGAACCACACGTTTCCACTTTATATTGAATAACGCTCCTTCCTTTTCACTTTCGTTCTTCACTATTGCGTACGTTGTGATCACGATATCATGTTTTGCTAGCCTTAAAAATATTACTTATTACTGATTGAAATGTGATTCTAGGGATTTCATGGATTCAATCTATGTTTGAGCTATTTCTTCAATACTTGCACCGCCATATTGCACAGTTGTTGCCAAAAAACCGTTCTCCGGCGGGGCAAACGACACATTCAGGGTGACCGATATGTAACTGACTGGTTTGTATCTTGGATATTTGTGAAATGAAATAAAATACGTCCATTTTTTCATCTTAATCTTTTATTGAAACTTATGAATTATGTATGAAAAATAATTTCAGACAAATGTCCGCCTATAGAAGCTGCGCAAACCTGAGCCCTCTTGATTACATTTCCCATCACTTTTTGGTAGGATTCGGAAGGAACATTTTCAATCGCTTCCGTAATATATTCTTCTTCCGCTGCTCTACAGTATTTGGTTTGTTAGCATAAACCCTTTTTTCAAATATCCCCATAAAAAAGTCAGGAGCCGTTAAAACCGGTGACCTTGGTGGCCAGTTGATATCACCAAATCGAGAAATTGAATGTCCCGAAAATATCGTTCGCAAAAGAGCTGTGTAACAAGTTGCTGCAACTCTGCTTATTAACAAATGCGTTCATATGGAAGTGGGCTTCATCGCTCTTTATCAGTTGTCGGTATTGTCGGCGACTTTCATGGTTACTTATCACTTTAGAATCTCTTATAATTTAGTAAGATATAGACTTTTTGAAAATTCGTGATGGCTAAAAACGGGTAAAAAATCACCAGATTTGGTGACAAATCACCTGCAACCCTGATGAATTTGTACGATGATGGCGTGGAAGTAAGAGAGTTGCGTAAGTCTGGTTGCCTATACGTTCAGGTTGACGCAAATATAAATATGAATGGAATAGTGATTCTGCGTTCTTGGGTTTGGTAGCAATGCATGACCGTTACTGCATTATTTGAAATTGAGCCTCATGTGTTCTGTGAACACGGCCTCCTTGGCAAGTCTTCAACTTGACCTGTTTATTCAAATTTCCGCACCAACTGACGAATGGTGTTAATTGAAGATTCAGACATTCGGATAGGAATATAAGAAAAACCTTTTCGCGCGCGCCTTAAATCTGTGGGCAAATTTTATAAAAATACTTTTCAAAAGAGATGGTAAGTAGTAAGCATCATAGTTATCTAACTGGCAGAGTGTTCAAATCTCGCTCACTTCATCTATCAGCTCATAAACATATGTACTACTTGCTTGTCACTTAGCATAATGGTATTGTCTTGTCATGTACCAAGTGTTTCCCAAACATGGGCAGGAATGCTATGAGTAACTCTTGGGGCCATTTTGAAACTTTTTTTCACATATCACTCAAGTCAAAAAATGGCGCCATCAAGATATGCGTGTCATTCGAAGGAAATACAATGATCTGCCGTTTATTGCTTATTTGTCAGTTTTGAGTTGCGCAGTGTTAGAACTTAGGTGGCGATATAATCCAACGAAAACAGTTCACTCATTTAGTTCGCAATACACGCAATACCTATATTACTAATTTTTTTCACGCCTTTGCATAATAATGACGAACATTTTTGGAAATTGGAATGTAATAATTGTGAATTAATATCGGCTGCGGATGGCAAAATGACAGCGAGTGCAGAATATTCCGTGGTCGATTCTTACTCTTATCAAAAATTGCGATGTCGGAATAAATCCCGACATCAAAAAGTTCTTATGTATCCTAGCTACATTACCAGTGCGTATCTAGAGCAGAGATGAGGTAGGGAGGCTCAAGCCAGAATATCGCCTACCTGGACTGGCACTTTTATATGTCTATAAAGATGTACATGTTGATACGGAAGAAGTCATAAATCGATTTGCAAGAAGACAAAAAATAAGAATCCACAAGATCCGGTCATACTGCTGAAAAATATAATGAACAATATACAGTGGACCCCCGATAATCCGGCCCCTGTCTAATCTGGTGCCCCTTGAATATTACATACATAGGTATTTGACAATCTTCGCTAATGTAGACACCGCAGGTTTGAACAGGTTACAACATGTATGCACCACCGCTATCGTGCTCGACGCGTAAGCATTGTTTTACTTAGTTTGAATTGACTAGTTATGATAGCGGTACGGCCTAGCGTGCGTTCATTGTTTACCATTTATTCATTGTGTATTAAGTATAGTACCTAGTAATGTCATCACAAACTCAGAAGCGAAAGCACAAAACATTGACAATTAAAGCAAAATGTGATATTTTAGACCGCTTAAATCGCAATGAAAGTTTCAGTAGTTTAGCAAGTGAATATGCCGTAGGCCGATCTACAATTTATGACATTAAAAGAACCACGAGAAGATCAAGAAGATCGTGTCAACTACTGACTGCGGGCCAGGCAAGAGACAGACATTCAAGAAAGCTGAAGATCCAGAAGAGGTAGAAGCTTTGTACACGTGGTTTCTTCAGGAAAGAAATAGGCATGCACCAATTTCAGGACCCATGTTGGCCATGAAAGCTAAGTTTTTTTATAAGGAAATAACAAAAAAAGATGATTTAGTGGCCAGCAAAAGATGGCTAGAACGTTTTAAAAGTCATCATGGCATACGTTTAATGACTATTACAGGAGAGAAACTTTCTGACGATGCCACCTGCATAGAGCCCTTTAAATTAAGATTTTTGCAAAAGATTAACGATTTAAATCTTGACCCGTCACAGGTGTACAATGCAGACGAATCAGGGCTTTTTTGGCGTGTGATGCCTAACAAAACTTTCGTTTCTTGTAACGAAAAATCCGTACCTGGACGAAAAGTAAGTAAAGAGCGTGTAACCATACTACCATGTGCTAACGCTGCGGGCACACATGCGCTTAAGATGATGGTCATTGGGAAATCTAATAAATCACGGGCATTCAAAAACATTGATTTACCTGTACACTATTACGGACAAAAAAGTGCATGGATGACAAAAGACCTTTTCAAAAAGTGATTTGATGAATGCTTCATACCTGAAGTTAGAAAATGGTTAAAAGATCATAATTGTCCTTAAAAAGCGTTGTTGCTTCTTGATAACGCTCCCGGTCATCCGTCTGAAGAAGAACTAACAACTGAGGATAAATGCATCAATGCGATGTTTCTGCCGCCAAATTGCACTGCACTGATTCAACCAATGGACCAGAGTATCATTCAGTTTGTCAAGCAAGACTATAAGAAAAAGCTACTTCTGAGAGCCGTATCAAAAGACCAACCAATAGAAAAAACTTTAAAAGAATTTAATATGAAAGACTTGGTTTTTGCTCTTTGTCAGTCGTGGAATGCGTTACCGTCATCAACTATTAAATCGTCTTGGAAAAAGTTATGGCCAGATATAGTCACCACTCCTAGCAACGTTCCACAAATCAGTACGAGGTACTTCGGAAATTACAGAACAAGTCGCTACTGAAACACAGGTCTGGAAGATTTTGAAATCTGGTGCCGCGGAATGGATAAAGAGGAAAATGTTTTTCATGAAATGTCTGACGAAGAGATTATAAAAGAGGTTTCTAATTATACAACAAACAATCAGGAAAATAACGACGTCGTGATTGCAACTGCTCCACAAGTCACAGCACAAGACGCAATTAACGCCTTTGAGCTAGGTTTACAATGGGCAGAAGAGAATGGTACATCCTACAACGAACTTTTACTTTTGAGAAGACTGAGGGACAAAGCTCTGATCTCGCGTTATAACAACCTTAAACAAAACAAAAAAATTGATTAATATTTCCAAGCTTCATAATTTGATAAATTCATTAATGATTTTGATTAATATTTCTTGATTATTTTGGTACATATGTATGTGCATTTATGCTTAATTTTATAATAAAACGTAAGCTCTCTATTGTTATTTAATTTACTAAATTCGACATACATAAACTATGTATGATTTGTACTTCAAAGTACTTACATATACATAACTTATATAATCTTACCATTGGATATGTAATTTGTCGGATTACAAGGTACTCTTTTGTAAAATATTCCGGATTATAGGGCGTCTTAGGCAGTGCTCTATAATCCGACAAACTCGATAGTCCGACACTGCCCTGCATAATGTTTGTCGGATTACCGGAGGTCTACTGTACTTACCTTTTCGCTTTAGTATCTCGGTTGGGTCCATGATGCACCTCATATGAAAGCTTTCCTCTTCTTGTTCTTCTGTCAATCTCGCCCGACCACTGGTTGATTAAACTGGCAGGACATACAACGAGTGTGCCTCCTTTCCACTTAGCACCTGATTGAGAATCTTCTTTCGCACCCCTATCTTCTTCATCATGTATGTTTTCTAGTGATTTCATCGTCAGTGCTATCATTGTCAGGGTTTTGCCCAGGCCCATATCGTCAGCTTGAAAGATAAATAATTTTACTGAAAACTGGCTTAGATAGCATAGTCTAAAAGAAATTGGGAATAATCAATAAGTTTCCTATTATTAAATACTGGGCGTACAACCGCCTTAACAGTGCTGGGGGAAGTAGAGCTGGTAATTTGCGGCGACTACGTGCGGATTGTCTTTTTTTATATCGAAGCAGCTGCGCAGGCAGAAGCCTAAATGCCGGAACACCACGGCTGTTATGGTGATCCCAAAGAAATTTTGTGAATACAATTTCTGAACTGCCTAAGGTTATTAGTAGAACTGGGAAAAGCTTCCTCTTGTAGATTGTTCTACAATCTCGACACAGTCCAAGGAAAGAGGCTAGAGAAGAAGTCTCCGAGCCCCTCCCAGTCGGCATGTCCGTAATGCCAAGTTTTGCGGTCTGTACGAGTTTCTGCTGCCACAGCGGGTTCCGACCGAAACCTAACCTCAACAACACCGTGATCTGAGTTACCCAGCTTGATTCTGTGTACAACTAGCATTTGGGATCCCCCCTGAGAAAATTTGCTTCCCGCCGCTCTTCAAAAAGTTTTGTGGCAGCCACACTTTCATAAAAATTTGTATTTTGTAGCTGATCCCCTCCTGAGAAAAATTTCTGCGCACGCTCATGAGTGAATACCGAAAAAGATAAAAATTGACGTATAGTTTACCTAATATACCCCCAGAAGGTCTTTGTTCTTCTCTCCACATGAGCCATGCCAATGCTCTTCGTTGGTGAAGCATAAGGTCCACTTTTAATCCTTCTGGATCTTCAGCTAGATCTTTTTCAGTGGGACATGTCTTTAGAGATCCATGTAACTCATTCAAACCATCTATTGTAAGCGCTTTTTGTGCGTTGAAAGTGGACATAGCCTTTTGACCAAAAGTACGAGGTAACACCAGGTTAATCTTCATCTCAAGATCCTCTATTGTTGGAACATCACCTGATTCTATAACAAAAACAAAATGTAGACGATAAATGATCTGCCAGATGTTTAAAGAGTCTTTGAAGAAATTATTTACGAACAGATCATCGATATTATTGAGGGAAATAACATTTTAACCAAATTTCAAGCTGTATTCAGGAAGAAACAATCAATTGAAACAGCAACATAAATGGTTTTAGAGGAGTGGAAGTTGAATGGACAATTGGGAACATACGGTAACAGTGTTTTTGGACTTCAAAAGGGCATTTGAGACTATTCACGGGGATAAATTGCATAATTACGGATTTAAAGGATCTGTATTGAAAATTCTACAAAACTATTTAATTGACAGAAGTCAAAAAACCAAAATTGGATCTACATTATCAAAAAAATATTTCTGTTGGTATACCCCAGGGTAGTAAACTAGGTCCACTACTATTTATTTTATACATTAATGACATTTGTAATATTTAAGATTGTAAAATTCAGATATTTGTAGATGGTATATAAATATACATATCAGATGAAAATATAGACGCTGTTTTAAAAATGCTAAATTCTGACTTGGCAAAAATCATAAATTGGTTAAATGTAAATAAACTAAAATTGAATACTTATAAAACAAAATGTATGCTAATAGGGAGAATAAAAATACTATCACAATATATATTGACACAGTAAACTAAAGTTTGAGGATCACTATGAATAAATTATTTCAAAAGTTGAATAAAAATGTTTGCTGTTGCAAATGCCCTCATCCAAAAAATCGTACACAGATTAATTCGTTTACAAACCTTCGTGATAGAGGAAACATTGAAACGCGTAGATATAGATAGGTTTTGCAGGTAAATTAGAATTGTTAGTGCCAGTGATCATCCTTTTGATTTCACTAACGGACAGATAAACTTAGCTTTGACGGCATATCAGACTTGCCTACTACATTATTATACTCCTAGAGTACCGCCTTTGCATGGCGAATACTTAGTCTAGCTGTTATCAACATAGATCCCTAAGAATTTTATCAAGTTGATGTTCTTATTGCTGGTTGTCCTCAAGAGTTGCTTTTTGTACATATCTAAAATTCAGTTCAGAATCACCTTACAGACTAGATTCATTATCTGATGCTATGCGAGTAGTATTCTGGTAGGTTGTATGCAAGTGTCCATATTTAGCTAACCATAAATAACTATTCTCTTCATCTAGAATACAAACTTCCTACAATATTGCTATATCCACATTTTAGACACGTCTTTGTTTCTTTTTATTTTAGAAGAACATATGCTGGTGGCGTCCATCAGATTTTTTTTTTTTGAGGAAATAGTATAAAATCTGTATAATAATTCGCCAGAAATAATCAAAGTGATAACTGCATGAATGCAGGTTGGAAAATCCAGCTCTGCCCTAGAATGTGTAAGCTACAGTGAGATGATGAGTATCGGGCATAAACGGTATTAATAAACGAAAATACGAGGTATGTAAGTTAAGTGATGACACTGATTTTTTTTCAAGTATAATTACAATTTTATATTGTCACCCTCAAAATAACTTCCTTCTGAAGCCTCACAGCGGTGGAGACAGTTTTTTCACTCCTCATAGCAGTGCTGGAACTCCGGTACTGGAATATCATTCAGCTGGTTGGTTGCAGCCGTTTGAATGTTTTCGGCTGTCCGAAAGTGAGTTCCCTTGCGGTCATTTTTCAACTTCGTGAAGAGAAGAAAATCACAAGGACTCAAGTCAACCGAATAAGGAGGAATGATTTTACTGAACATTATCGTGATGCAACACGCAATTGTTCTTGATTTGATGACCGGTGATGCGAGTCAAATTTAACTCTTCTCCGACTGTCAACAGACAATCTGAACGCACATGATCGGATTCTGTCGATATTTTAACCAAAAAACCTGGACTCTTGACAAAACACTATTTCGATAGGCCCGTTAAGCAAGAGTTTCCGTTCCACTGTGCCTAAAGGTACCCATTCACATACAGTTCGCCTGCAGTTCTGGGACTGTACAACCTGCACTGAAGATTCAAACTTTCTCGAACCATACACTATTCAGTTATTTGAAACGGCGCGGCCTGCAGTTTTGAGACTAACAGATTCCTAACTGCAGGAAAACTGTGCCTTCCCACGCATACAAACATTTTGTCAGTTATGATCGGCCGATAGAACAACAATGTTGTTAACTAAGAGATTAAGAAAAAAAAGCTCGCAACACTTGTATTCTTATTATTACAAGAGCCAATAGCATAAATTAATAAATTCACTTAAAAACGTAGTACTACTGCTCGGTTTTGTCACTTTTCTGCAAAATGATGTAACATCTTCCAACACGTGTGAAGTTGGGCGCTGCAGATTCGACCTGTCGTCTTTACTCCACACACATCAGTCTATTGCGGGATTCATGTGGTCTGCAGGCTCAGACCTGTCGCCGGCCTGCATATGTATTGTCAAATTTTAACTGAAGATATACAAATCGACAGTTCTATACTGCCGGCGGACTATATGAGAATGGGTACCTCAAGTCTGAAGCAAAACCTGATAACACACAGTTGCTTGAAATTGTTGTCTCTCAGAAAAAACAATATCACAAAAAAATCTCTAGGGACAACCAAATGACCCTAGCGAGTTCAAGCTTGTACTGAAGGCGGATCACACGTTCCCCTGTCCCCCCTCCAAGCACGGCGCCTCCAGTGTTGCCAGATCGAACGCTACGTTGCCAGTCTCATCACTTAATTTCAATTTTCAAGGTTTAGGTATCTCAATATAGAAGTAAGTTTTACACCTTTAGTCTCGAAAATATCATATGCAGTCATTTTACGTATATGAGGCTCTATTGAAACTTACGTCTGTTAATTTCCATATTCGATAGTGTCCTTGCCTCTTTGAGCAGCTTTTGTTCCAATGAAGCTCTTCTAACTCTAATAGATTGTCCTCCATCTTCTAAAAGGTTAAGCTTCACGGTTCTCAATGTATTATTTATTACTTGGATATCAGATTGAAGTTTTTGTACTTTCTGACATTGCTCTCTATAAACATCGTCAGTAACTGTCTGAAAATGAATTTCATATAGCAATTCTTTATGTTTCTGCAAAATATCAATATTTTGTCTCCAGTATAATCCGACTTTTTCTATGATCGAGAAAATGCAAAACTAGTACTCCAAAGTTGAAACGTAAAATTCCCGCCAAGGTTGTAATGCAATAAGTTTTCTTACAATGTGACCCTACGTTTTCCACGATGAAATTAGAGGAAAATAATTAATTCCTAACGTTATCATTTTTGACGTTCGATCCTGAATGAAAATCAAATTTATTGGGCGGTACCAATGGAAAAGAGAACAGGATTCAAATGCGTTTTCTTTCGATGTACGAATTACAAATACGTTTTTTTGCAACACACGAGAAAAGATATGAATACAACTGCAGGATTCTTAAAAAATCCATTTCAACTATAAAAATGAAATTTTGACTAGGTAAAAAGTGTGCATTTCCCAGCAAATTTCATTCAAGTGAATCCTACCTATAAAGGACAGCTTGTGGCAGTAGAAGAACTGACTACAAAACAGCTGAGCAGTTTTGTACCATAGCTAAAAACCTTTCAAATAAAAAAGAAAAATCAACTTTGGTTCATCCGCGGAACCTATAATACTCCTATTTTGTATTCGGGGTTAAAAAAGAAACAGACATGCTTATAAACTGGAGAAAATCCATTAGATGAAATCACATAAAGGAATGATTTTTTATGGACGTTTCGGCCACCTTGGTAGCCATTTTTAAGGTACAAATAAAAATGACATTTGTACTTTTAAACACCACCAAGGTGACCAAAAAGTTAATAATGAGTCATTCCTATATATGAGGCTTAATTTAGCCATAAAACATGAAAACCACAAGATAAGTTTCAGATGGTACATTAGCAGTTTCAAGGTAGGGTTTATGTACCACTTGCCTATGCTGTATTGACACATTCCACCATTTTATACTACTACTCACCTCTCTATTATCAGTCAACATAGAAGATGGGTTCTGTTCAACAGAAGACGTGTTGATGGTGACTACAGATTCTTCATCATCACTGATCTGTACAACCTCACTGCTAGCATTGCAAGTATCTACAACTCCATCTTCTTTTGGAATTGGTGAAATAGGATACTTTTCTTCAGGTGTTGGAGATCGAGATACATCGGAAATATGTACACCCCCTGCATCCTCGAGGCTTGGTGAAGTTGTCTGAATTATATCTCTTAACTGTCTTGGAGTGGCAAAGGCATCATCAGGTAGTGGTTGTGGAATACGGCTTAGCTCACGAGGTTGGTCAGATTTTTCTGATGAAACTGAGCTAAAGTTAAAAGTTTGCTCCTCAGATTTTGATGATGAACCTGAGTTTTGCTCAATGGATTGGTCTAAAATATCATCTGAATTAAATGAGTCCTCAATTTCAGCCTTTACCGAAGACCTGCCGCGAACTGACCGTCTGGGTGGTGTCGGTGATGAGGTGACCACATCTTCATCACTTGTATATTCTGGACTTGATAAAATAAGTTTTTTGCCTTTTTTCTTTGTGTTCACGACGAATGAGACTTCCGAATCAGACGAATCTGTAAGTTCCGAAGAATTTTGAATTCTGGCGCAGAAATAGTAAAAAATAATCAATCATAACAATAGCATTCGTAACTATACTCTATGTTACAATTAAGTCGGTTGTATTGCATTGAACCTACATTCAGTAACTGCTGTTTTGATACTGATGATTTGGAAAATGCAAAAATATGTACTTTTACCTAATGGTGATACCACGTTCTCTTCAGTAAAAAAAAGTAAAACTATCGTGCGGTGTGTATTCAGACATCTATTCCAAAATTGAGGGATTGCTAGATGAATTTAAAAGCATTATTGCCGATCAGCAGCATGGTTTTCGTCAGGATAAGTCAATTTATACCATCTTGATGTTATACAGTAACTATTTGTGCAATTCAATTGATCAATGTTAGCAGGTAGACTCTGTTTATTTGGATTTTTCTAAAACGTTCGGTCGGGTTGACCATTCGATACTGTTGTCCGAACTTTACAGCTTTGGTATGCAGGGTCACCTCTTGAATCGGATAATACGAGCCCCTTTCCACTTCAGTTGGCCCAACTATTGAAATCTTAGTTTTTTCTTATCAAACACAAATAATAAAAATTTAGCAGGGTGTTATAGGTTTAAAATATTAACAATGAATATTTTGATAATATATAGTAGAAAACACAAACTTTATCACTCCCTAATCAAATTGGCAGCATAAAAATAACACATGTTGCAATTACAGCATATCAACCTATTTTCATTTCAATGCAAAATAAGTCTATAATGCATAGGTGGCTGTGAAAAATAAAAGCCATGACAATTGTATTTATTAATCATAGCTGTCAGAATACGTTTAAAATAGTTTTGGGTAGTTAAGGTTTTCAAAATGGGTAGAGGAAAGGTTATTAGTGAGAAAATTCGGTTACTGATAATTAATTTTTTTAATTCTGGGAAATCAAACTCAGAAATTGCAACTTTGTTAGACTTATCGCGGTACAGTGTGAGAAATATTGTTAGAAGATATAACGTAACTGGTTCAGTTAATATTAAGCCACGATATGTGAAAAAAAGTAATATCACAAATGCCGACCAAAGAGCATTAAGAAGAATACTCGTGAAAAACAGGCGTGCCAATTATTTACAATTAAGTTAAGTTAAATAAAAGAAGTGGACTAAACTAACATCATTAATAAAGTGTATTAAGTAACAACGGACCTAAATGGGAACCCTGCGGGACTCCAGAAGTTACACGAATACTGCGAGATGTACGCCAACCATAACTTACCATCTGAGATCTATCAGATGTACGAGCCCCTTCCCACTTCATTTGGTCCACTTCAAGATTTGTACCAAAATACGCCTTTATAAACTAAACATGACGAAACTATTTACTTCTAAAACAATTTATTTTCTCAAAAACATTTTAGATACACTCTGGTCGTAAAAAATACATATTTGAAATCACTTAGATATAACTAATAGAACATCTGAACAAATAACCAATGTGCCAATAAATGCGCGAAGTTAATAAAGCAACAATTGAAAGATTACCATTGGGTAACATCACCTTTATTTTTTATTACGGCTGAAATTCTTTGGGGCATAGTGTTAACCAAGTTTTGGCAAACATTTGGTGTAAAACAATTCCATATTTCTTGAAGCTTTTGTCTCAGTTCGGTGATTGTACGAGCAGGATGTTGCCGTAGAACCTTTTTCATCTTGTGCCACAAAGTTTCAATAGGTGACAGATCTGGACTGCTACAGTATATTCAGATAAGAGATAGACCGGATGTAAACAAAAGGTTCGGGTGATTTTCACGCTAACGCCGCCGTCTCGACGTAAAACAGGAGCCCTCATTGGTCAATTCGCAATTAAATGCCTATGCCGAGCGGCAGAGCAGTCGTATCAAGGCAGAGTCGCATTCAGGTTCAGACGTGTTACGTATGTCGTGTGCATCACTGCAATTTGATATTTCTTTGGACGTTTTCGTTTGTTATCTTATTAAGTTGTTGAGTTTGTCGTTGTTATTGTTATACCTTGTTATAATTATAGGCTAATTTAAACGCCATTTTGAGATTATATTCGACTGTATTTCACCAAATATCAGACGACATCCGAAGCTGGAAATCGAAGCGAAAATTTTGAAACCCTTATGTACATTTACATCATTATATATTTCTTACCCCACCCCCACATGATCCTATATCCATCACCAATCGTATACACATCGAATTGTGCTAATTTACTACAAAGTTACGCAAAGCAGCATCTACTATCTAAAATATGTACTGCGTGACTCTTAATACGTCCCTGCCGAATGTTACAGCGTTCGATGATCACGTGGTCTTGTTTATGTCCGGTCTATCTCTTATCTGAATATACTGTAGAAACCCATTACAAAAGTGGTATTATGACTGATTGATGATGATTCTTCTAAAATTGCCAAATATTTGTTTGTATCCACATTTCCATCAATAAAATGAAGTTTTCCTACTGCTTTTGATGACATACTGCCCCAGACCATAATGAATGCTGGAAATTTCACTTTCTTCTTCTTGTTCAGCAACTCTACTGCAACTCTCACCAACACAAACTTCGAATCGGGCCTCATCACTCCATTGTATTGCACACCATTGTTGAGGTGTCCATTGTTTATGTTCTTTAGCCCATCTAAGCTGATTTTTCTTTTGCAGTGGAGTTAATAGTGGCTTTTCTTTGGCCTATAAACAAGCTGTGCAACTTTAGGGTCTTTACCTCACTTTTTTTTATAAGAAAACTTACCTTGCAAGTGCTAAATCCCAGTTTGTGGGTCTCTCTATGAGTTGTGGACCTCAAAATTCTCCTTCCAACAGCATCATTCCACAGCACTTAATTGTAAATGATTGGCACGCCTGTTTTTCATGATTATTCTTCTTAATGCTCTTCGGTCGGCATTTGTGATATTACTTTTTTTCACATATCGTGGCTTAATATTAACTGAACCAGTTACGTTATATCTTCTAACAATATTTCTCACACTGCCACGATAAGTCTAACAAAGTTACAATTTTTCAGTTTGATTTCCCAGAATTAAAAAGTTTAATTATCAGTAACCGAATTTTCTCACTAATAACATTTCCTCTACCCATTTTGAAAACCTTAACTAGGTACCCAAAACTATTTTAAAGGTATTCTGACAGCTGTGATTAATAAAAACAATTGTCATGGCTTTTATTTTCCACAGCCACCTATGCATTATAGACTTATTTTGCATTGAAATGAAAATAGGTTGATATGCTGTAATTGCAACATGTTATTTTTATGCTGCAAATTTGATTAGGGAGTGATAAAGTTGGTGTTTTCTACTATATATTATCAAAATATTCATTATTAATATTTTAAACCTATAACACCCTGCTACATTTTTATTATGTGTGTTTGATAAGAAAAAAACTAAGATTTCAATAGTTGGGCCAACTGAAGTGGGAAGCAGCTCATATATCAAAATGTAACTCCAAAATAAGGTTTCAATTTTAGCTTGATATATACCAGTGAGAAACACACATAGCTGTAAATTGCTTTTGAGAAATAAGGGACCATCCAAAAATGCAAATATAATCTTAATAACAGCAACAGTAGCTGAAATAATCCAGAGCAAATCACTCCACCAGTACTCGGCCGAGCACCCTGTAGTTGGCTTTTTTAAAAAGTAGTGTTTGGTGCATATCTATTGGGCAACAAAGATAGATTTAATATTGGAACGAGTATTACAGAATCGTGCCCCTGTTACCTATATGTGTTCTAACATCAAAATTTAAATGTGTTTCAATATAAAGTCGGTTCATTAGTACATGTTTATCATGAAAAGCCATCATACTGAACTGATACAATTAAATTAGTTTATGGATTTATTCAACGTATTTTTTGTTACTGTTTCCTTACCATCAGACATGATCCTTTGTAGTTTAGAATCCGCTAATTAGTTAATGGATGCTGAAATGGGTGATGATTAGACACCAACAGACTAGCTCTTCGTTCATAAACTCTATATCGAAATAGGCTTGTTTTTTTGATATGATCTCAGCCATATACCTATTCAAAAACTATAGGTAAAAAATTGACAAAAGACAAAAAACGCTTAAATAACGAATTATCAACAAAATTCAAATTTGAAGGATAGATTTGACGGATATGTGGCATACGACTTGCTCTTGAGTGTTGCTAACCACAGAACACATAACACTAATCAAATTCAAGCGGATAACCAAATGGAAATGGTATTTACCATTTTGGGTTGGTATTTACCAATCCGTTCAAGCGAGTGTAGTTATCAGTTTGGTTATAAGATCCGTGACGTCACGAATCAGCTGTTATATGTCATAGTTATCACCGCAAAATTGTGGTATTTACCCAACTCAAGAGTAGTTTTATATTTCTGGTTATTATTTGAAATGTGACAAGTTAGAATTTTGCCGGGTATTGGATATTGTTATTGTATTTCAGCTTCATTTTTGAGAAAAATGATACAGGCTGACTTCAGTTTTACCATAAAGTGGAGCACCTTATTAGTTATACTCATTATGGTTGTTGGGGACACTTTAAATGTAGTTCCTATGCTTAACAAAGTATCATTTGTAGCCATATAGCACAAGGATATTAAAATATGGCCATATAAACTCACTAGATGATATCCACCTGTATACGGTTTTGCTAATTTCTTTTACATATGCTGAAGATACTTTTTCTTGCATCGGAAAAATTTAGAATTGACAAGTTATCACACTACAAAGTGCTCCATTATGTAAAAAAAAAAGCATCTGTAATTTCTCAAAAAATGAGCTTGCCATAACAATACCAAGTAACCGGCAAATTTAACTTGTCCATTTAAGATAATAACAGAAAAACAACGACTCTTGAGTGGGTAAATACCACAATTTGCGTGATACGGAATTAAAATAAACACTTGCATTCGTACGCACGGATCTTATAACCAAACTCTAAACTACCTCGTGAACGGATCGTACATCCAACCCAAAATGGTATACTTTCCATTGGTATTCCGCTTGGATTTGATTACTGTTATGGCCATCCATCTCTCATCACTAGATCACTACAATAGCCTGTCCTGTGGATTTCCTAGGTTATGTTGTATTCGCTATTCTGCTTGTTTTTTGGCGCCTTTCTGCTTGATGTTTGGAGGCTGATTTTCTAAATACTTTTAAGGGTTTGCAGGCTGGCATATTGTGGTGTATTTTTCATTTAACTGCATTAAGAAAGTAATTGAAAAATGGGGGTAAGTAGCAAATAATAGAAGTAATATTTGGGTAGTGATTGTGGCTATTATATGTTGCCAAATATTTCTAGCTTCAGAGAGTAAACTATTTGGACATTGGCTATTCCAGAGAACTTTGCTTGTTTGTCTGGCCTAGTCAAAAGACAATGTTTAAAATCTCTCTTTATTGTAGGATGTACCGGGTGCACCATCTTTTATGTCGGTATTGAAACATCAAATGACTGATATTTACCAACCGAGTGATTTGGTTATACGTGCTTCTGAAACGTCAATTTACTACAATTTTAGTCATGAACGCTTTACACCGACACAACGCGCCGAAATAGTCACAATGTACATTGAAAATCGTCATTCAGTTGTGTTAACGCAACGTGCATATCGACGAAAATATCGTGGCAAACAGCCACCGTCTGACAACACCATTGGACAGCAATCCGTCGTTGTATCGAATTTCTTGAGTATGGAATGGAGATCGTCAAACCAGATCAACGCATTCTCATCCGCGTTTGTATCCGAATTTTCCCTTGACGTATGGGACAATGGGGTAGGAATCGTCAACATAAAACCGTTCATCAACGACTAATCTCTTGTAGTCAGACCACCCAGACGTTCTGATGAATTAGTTGATAGTCAGAGAGTAGAAACAGCCTTGGCCCAGAACCCAAAAGTGTTCGTATATCGTCAAACACCAGCGTCAGGCATTTTTGGTTTCAACCTGAGGTTCGCAAACCACAAGATTGCGGCCCATAGTCCACCTGAAGGATTGATTTTGCATTTTTGTCTTTTTTTTTTTTTTTTTAATATAAGGTGCAGCGAACACAAAAAATATTGCAAACTGACCATCCATGTAAGCTTGGAATATGCCCAAACAGTTTGCTCGCATGGTTGTGCTGAACCTGATTTTTTGAAGCAAATTTTGATGATCGGACGAGACCCATTTCAAGCTTCTCTGGCGGCGTTAATTAAGCAAAACTGCCGCAATTGGGGGACGTAAAATCCACATGAGATCATGAAAATGCTGTTACATGACCGGAAAGTGACTGTTTGGGCCGGCGTTTGCGCCAAAACCATCATTGGGCCATGTTTCTTCAACAAAAACGTCAGTGGAAATCGATAAGTGGATGTTGGCTCATTATGTCTGCCCACAAATGTGTGAAAAAGGTCTTGATGGTTACTAGTTCCAACAAGATGGTGCGCCATACCACACTGCAAATAAAACAATCCAGTTTCTGCAATGAAAATGCCCTGGATGCCCTGTCAAAAAGAGGTGACATTGACTGGCCACCCAGATCTCCAGATTTGACCCCACCGGACCTTCTTGTGGGTTTATTTGAAAATTCAAGTGTATGCCAGCAAGCCCCAGACCACTGAAGAACTGAAGGCAAACATTCATACCGCAATCGCCACTATAGCACCAGAGATGCTTGAAAGAGTAATGGAAAACACTGCAAAACTGGCACATTTTGTTTTGGCCAATAAATGTGATCACTTGATAGATGTTGTGTTCAAGAACCAGTCCCAATAAATTGTAAAGGACCATATTTATTAAAATACCTGATATATACAAATCAGTTATTTCATGTTTACATACCGACATAAAAGATGGCGCACCCTGTATCAGCCCCAACAGTGACTTTATTCAAGTACTTAAAAAATCATATGTGGCTTGATTTGGCAAGTCAAATATGGATAATTATCAGCATGAAAACCACATGATAATTTTCCTTATTATTACATGATAAATCATATTGCTTCTTTTTTCCTTTGCAGAAGAAATCTGGAAGTACTAGTAAAAGCAAAGAAAAGAGGTTACAGAGGAAGGAAGAACAGCTGCGGATTGGAAAAGCTATGGCTATAGTTGCGGAAGCAAATAAGCTAGTAGATCCATTGGAACCATTCCCAGTATTCAGAAAATTCAATAAAAATGGATTAAGTGTTGAACTGTTTGTGAACAGGTCTACAGATATAGAAAATGAAGTTAAGCAATGGGCTTTTGAGCTAACTAAGAAAAACATGCAGTTGAAGTAAGTTCCATGATCAGCTCTCCAAATATTTGTCTTATAAAGCCTATAAAGCTTATTGTGCAGCAATGATGATGTGCATTAAGAATATCTGATAAAGAATTTCAAATGCATATAACTAGATACATCTCAAATAAATATTTTAAATTTGGATATTTTATTCAACTCACTTCTACTGACATGTGTAATATACTGAAAATTTCATTTTTTGTAGATATGAACAATGTTCTTGGGGTTGGAATGACAAAACAAAAGAGGAAGAACTATTTGATGAAGCAGCCTGGTACCTTGTTGCAAAAAATGTAGAAGATGGAAAATTATTAGGTTTCTCACATTTCCGTTTTGACATGGATGAGGGTTTAGAAGTATTGTATTGGTAAGTTTATACCCTATGGAACAATATAAAACAATTTTTATAGCATAAAACTGATAAACTTTTTATTTTTAGCTATGAACTACAGCTCGATAGCTTAATTCAAAGGAAAGGATTAGGAAAGTTCATGATGCAAATACTAGAACTAGTGGCATTCAAAAACAATATGAAAAAAGTAATATTGACTGTACTTAAGAATAACCAGTATTCAAATTTCTTCAAAAACATAGGGTATGTATATACATCATAGTCTCTTAACAGGAGCATAATTGTCAAATCTTTGAAACATTTTTTCATAAAAAATGTCAGATTTCCTATTGAAAATTGCAGTTTTAGTAGTCTTGCTTGAGAATAAGTATGAACTAAGACAATGCTTATCAAAATTTATCTTCTAGGTATGTAGTTGATGAAACTTCTCCTGAAGATGACCCAGAAGAAGATGAATACTACCCTTATGAGATTCTTAGCAAAGTAAACAAAAGACTGATGCCACCTACAAACACAAAACCTAGTCATGATGTACATTGCTGTAGTGGACATTCTCATCATCATTAAAATTGTTAGATTGACAGAGTTGTATTTAGATACATTGACTGGGATTGTTCAACTTCAGTCTTTTTTTTCAGGAACATGTTCAAATTCATTTAGGAAGCACACTGATCTGAAATCAGTCATATACCTTGTCAAATTTTAGGCATATTTCTACTGTTTGGAGATCTCATTCAAAAGTTGTAAAAATTTTATTAACAGTTACTGGTGACTTTTCTTCTTATAAATATATATAACTGACAATTGCTTTTATACTTAAACTAGCTGCAAAATAGCCAGTATCTATTTTTCGTTGTTATGTTAAAAATAGGATTCATTCTTCCCTTACATTTTAGGTGCTTCTAAACAGGCAATATTCATACTTTTGACATTTCCAACCTATTTTCATATATTGGCCAGTTGCCAAGTTATTGTAACCCTGCTTAATGTAGTATAATGTGAGTAATGTAAGCTGCTGTGATTGGTAATTATTTTGTCAGTCATTCTTGCCTGATTTTATAGTCCTAACGAAAAATTCTAACCAGGTAACTGTATGTGCATTGCAGACAATATTGCTAAGTTATAGCTGATATACCTCAGACATATGGCTGGGTCACAAGGATTGCCTGTTTGGAGGCTCCATCAGAACTGATTTTTGGCAATACTTTAACATTAATTATCATATATGAAAGAAGAGTACCCTAAAATCACAGAAAAAACCATAGGATGCAGTTAGTGTCTGTAGTTCATAAATTAAATAAACTTTTATCTTGAACATCTATGATCTCATGCAGTAAATACCCCTAACAGATTTTAAGACAAATAATATTCTAATGGTTAATATCTATAATGTCAATTTTTAGATAGAACATATATTGATAAGATTATTTTTGAATTAGGTTTGATGCAATTCATTTTTTTGCTGAATTTGTCAGTAGCTTTTGAAAATTGTAATACATATCTGTTCATAGAATCATTTAATTTTTTCTGTTGTACCTTTATATTTGTCAATATCTAGTTTTAACTGTATTATTGGTTAAATGATAGCTGTCTCAGTTTAAGATTTTTTATTTGAGAAACATTTAAAGCACATAAATAATAGCATCAGGAATTATATTACAATCTAGAACACATCTATAGTATCGATTTATTTAAAGTGGACCTCCATTATTAATGACTGCGATTTCTTCATCACTTAGTGGCTTTCTTCGCCAACGTTGAGGTATCTGGAAATCATAAATGGGTTCCCCAGATGTTGGAGCCCCCTTTTGCTGGTCCCCTCCTAAAAATGTTAGAAATGTGTTTAAAACAGTTGAGAGATAGCTAATATACTGACAAAAAAAGGTAGTCACCTACATATCTTTATTAGAATTCAAGAATTTTTTACGTATCGATTTATCTTGCCATGAACAACAATGGATGAAATGGTCAGGTTTTTCTGTTAAGTTTCTGTGGTGGCTGCGTGTATTGTTTGGTGATGAGGAAACATTCAGTTTTCACATTTACCATGTCAGTTGAATGTTAAATTTCGTGTAGCTTATTGAAAAGCCATTTTGTGATTGCTAAAAATGCCTAGAGTGCGTAGAATTCGCTGCGTGTCCCAACTAAGTCACTTTGAGAGGGGTCGAATAATTGTTGGCTTGCGTGAAGCTGATCTATTGAAGAGAAGTTTCTACGAGGACCAATATATCTTTACGCAGTACACTGGTGGACTCAGGAATGACGAGGACAATGAGTGAGGGGTTCTGGATGTCCCAGAGGGGCCACAGAGCGTCAAGACCACCGATTAAGACTTCTGGCTATGAGAGACAGATTCAGTAGTACTCAAGCCATCGCTAATCAGTGGTTTGAAGAGCATTTAAGGATGGTTGGTCTTATTCATGAAGTGGCAGTAGCCTGGAATTAGATACCCCAACAGGATATCCAGCACTATGCCCAGGCGTGTCAATGAGTATATAAGAAATCCTGAATCCTCAACACATTATTAAACTAGCTTCTGCCGTCAGTTGACGAATCAAGCTGCAAATTTAATCATTTTACTAGTAAGTGACACTAATATATATGCCAAAATTATTAAAATCGGATAAACATACGTAGGTGTTTACCTTGTTTTGTCACTCAGTATACTCGAAGATGTATTGATTCTATTATTGGAAGAAAGATGCACCTGAATGTTGTGCAGATGAGGTTTGTTGATCTCTTGCTGGTCCATAACGAAATTTTATAAGCCTGGTCCTTAGCTGTGGTGTTCTGGATATAGATCTGGTAGTAATGTAGCTCAACATACCGATATTGAAATTAACAAAAGTGTTTATTCCAGAATTAATTACAAATTTTATGATATAACCAGTTATGTCATGTTGTGTTTTTATCACGTTTTAAATTTGGGGCAGATCGATGATCACATTTTGAGTTTTAATGTCATAAAACATACAGAGCTGTGTGTGATCTAGATTGCTTTGTTGTGAACATTAGGCATTAACTCTGATAGTTGGTGAGTAGAAAATGGGGCGTGGTCTCACTAATGATCTACTAGTGTCACAGCTACGTCAACGTTTACCTTACTTGTCAAGGCGTGTGTCAAAGCCACCTGAGGAAGAAGTAAATAAAAAGTTTGGGCTTTTATCAATGTTCTTGGTGTTTTATTAATATTTTACGTATTTGGCTATTGAGTTTATGTTGGTTTTAATCTATAGTGTGTCATAGTGAAGATATTACAATGTCCAAAAACAAAATAATGAGAACCATTGTTGATGGATCTAAAATTGAAGTGAAAAGCAAGGTACGTATGTCCTGTAAAGTTGAAACGATTTTATAAATTCAAAGCAGGTTGAACTCAACTGTAAAGTTCAAATAAGCACCAAATATGGATATACCTTCTTGTTCAAGCTGATAATGGATATCAGACGTATATTTTTATACAATAGAAACTGACTCCATAACAAATGATGCATGAATCATTATATTGGTATAATGCAAGCTTTACTTGTAATTAGTTTCAACTAATAGCTACCAGTGAACATACTTGCAACGTGCGTGCCTGGTACACACCACAACAATGATTTATTGTAATGCTAGATATTAATAATTTGATTTTTGAACTTCATTTGTTGGTTTTCGCTTTCATGGTTTTTTCAGAAACCACAGTCATGCCTCAATTTTTTGACAGACCAAAATTTGTTATAATTTTCTGACTTGCACAATCTGCAATACATACCTAATCTAATGTTTTATGTTAGTAACTTTATGAATTTTAACAGTTTGGTCATTCATGTCTCGATGACACTGTGACGTATATTTTATAACAGTGTGTAATACATTGTAATCATGCACTGTTATTTTGAAATAAAGCTTTATTATTATTATTATTATTATTAAGGACAAGACATTGACTCTGAGAAAATGGATATTTTCATGAAGACTTTTATCATTGAGTGTGAATAGGCCTTTCCAGAAAAATCCTAATAAACAGAACTCTAACAATAATTATAAAATACAATGGCTTATTGAGGAAGTGAGAAACTGTTGAGAGTATTTGCATCTACTGATGAGGATAAATAAACAAATCCTACCATTGTTAGCAACAGTGATCTAGAAAATTTTAGAGCCAATGACTCTCATATTAAAAACTGTAGCAATACTCAGAAAGCTGTGTGGGTTGTTATAAAAAATAACAACCAGCTAAAGGCTACCAGCTCACTATTTAAGTTATCTTCAAAAGATTTCAATGACTTCTTTGTAGATCTACCAAAAAGAATTACAGATAAAATCCAAATTCGAAAGTTTACATAAACACTTACATGAATAACATCAATTGTTCAACAAAATTTACATTCACAGAAACAACAATCTGAATTCTAAGATAATAAAAACGATTAAAAATCTTATTGCATGTCCTTTATGTAAAATCTTAAATGAATGCATTGCAACCAGTACTTTTTCTCAAAGTCTAAAGGTTGCTATAGTAGTACCAATATACAAAAAGGGTAGTTTGGATGATGTGAACAATTTTTTACCAATATCTATTGTTCCCGTCATTGCTAAAATTGTTAAATCTATTTTGAATAAGCAGATAGTTAGCTACTTTGAGAGCAATAGCTTGTTGAATTAATGCCAATTTGGATTCCATAAGGAGAGATCTACAACATTAGCTATAGTACAGCTGGGGGAATACATTCCGAGACCTTTAAAAAGGGAAACATCGCTAGTATAACTTTTTTTGAACCAACAAAAGCTTTTGACTATGTTTCCCATGTTGTACTGATGGCTTTGATAATGAAAATTTTTACCTAGATGACATATCACAGTATGTAGCACTGAACAAAGAGAAGTCAAACATTCAGATGGTTAGGTTAGTGGTACCCCAGGGCTCCATTCTGGGTCCCACTTTGTTCATTATTTTTATCAATGACATCTTCAAATACAATATTCAACATCTAGTGCTATATACTGATGACACTGCATCTATCTGCAGTGGAAACAAACTTGAAGATCTTCACCAACAAATTGCAATGAATGTTGAACACAAGACTGGTTCTATGCAAATAGACTAGCCTCAAAAAAAGACAAAACACAAACAATGGATTTCTCATTAGAGTATTTTGGTAATATCTACGTAAAATCTCTTTGCTTTTATCTGGACAGTTGCTTGAACTGGGAAGATCATGTCAATAACCTGACCACTAAACTTGGAAGAAGTTTCTTTGCCCTTCGCAATCCAGTTAATTGTGCGTCTCCGAGTCTTGCAAGCTTATTTACTTTCACTCCGAATATGGTCTACGGAAGATTGTTGTGGGGACACTCCTCGCATGCTTCTAGAGGTTTCGCGATTCCTGTGTTGACGCATTTATCACAATGGGTATTTTGACCTTAACTTGTACATATATCTTGGAATGCCTCGAGTATGTCAGGGGATATATAAGCAACTACAATAGAAACTTGGACTTTCGTAGCTACCAAATCAGATTTGGCAAAAATTCATCAGTTCTGTATATAGTAGGGTGCAGAGAGCTAGAGAAGGGCATTACTACTATGGTATTAAGTTTTACAATGTTTACCAGAATCAGTGAAGTCCTAACATTTTAAGAAGGCACCCAATGGATACTTAATTAGGAAAGCCTTTTATAATATATCCGATTTTATGGACAATGATTTTAGTGATCTATTTTAATGTCTTGTATTTTTTATTAATGATTCTTTGACCTCGTATTTTATGCGAATTTTAAATCTACCGGTTTTCTCTTTCTGACTTGTGTAAATGCTATTGCATATACAACACCAATTAGTATCATGATTATTTTTATTGCATGTAAATCTTTATAAGTATCTGAATGATATTGGTTATAGGACTATATTAGAGAAGTAGCACCTAGTAGTAGTGTAGTAGTAGTAATGGTGGGGAGGAAAGACCTAGCAACATCTTTGATCCTTTCTGTTGTACCAATACTGTGTTACTCCACTTGCTTATCTACTGAATTAAGGCATAAAGCAATATCAGCGATGTGATGTACCTGTTTGATTTTGTACTGATCTGGTGCATACATATATAGACAAACACAACATTCATGGCTTGAAATGTAACTTCCAATACAAACCTGTGAGCCTTCAAGCTAATGTGCAGCTAAAATAATAACATGCCAAGCTGCCCAGGTTCCTTATTTTTGAGAAAGTAATAAACCTATGTTGTTGAATTGTAGTTACTTGTATATTTCAAACTAGGTGTTGGGAAGCATTTTCTTTCTCTACATAAGAGGTATCTTTAAATATTGAGTAAAGTAACATTTATATGGCTATTAAATAAATATCGAAAAAATTAGGAAATTTGACAGGCTTTGGCTTGCACTGTGTGACTTTATGTAAAACTTGACTTAAGAATACCCAGTATGGTATATCCATCATATCCAAATCTACATTTGATGAAGAATCATATTTTTGCAATAGTGCCATAGTTTTCTGTGCGATTCAGCAAAAAGTATCAAAAAGTTTGTCATTATCAAACTGTGGCAAGTATACTGAAATTTTGTTCATCACTTATTCTGCATTGCTTAATAGATAATTAGATTGTGGATAAACTTGGCATATGAATTCTAATGAGGGTAAATTATAATTTATAATTATTATATTATAAATTATATAAATGTGCAAGGAATTTTTTGATCCAACATTTATCCTTCTACTAACTTATTTCACTGTTTCAGTTTGATGCTGAGTTTCGAAGATTCAGTGTAGACAGAAATTCTCAGATTAAATTTGAGGAGTTCAAAAGTCTCTTAGAAAAGCTACATGCCTTAAAGGATATTTCATTTTTAGTATCATACATAGATCCTAGTGATCAAGATCTTCTACCTATCAATAATGATGACAATCTGAGAAGAGCATTAATGAATGCAAAACCATTATTAAGAATAATTGTTCAAAGAAAAGGTATTGCATGAGACATAAGATTTTTTCTATTCATAAAAACCTATATTTCAATATTTTAGGTAATAGTTTGGAAGATCTAAATGGTTATGGAACTCTTAAACCGCGCAATCTCATATCTAGCATACTTGGAGGAACACCAGCTCGCACAAAGACTTTACCTATTTCCAATCCACATGATTTCCGACAAGTGTCTGCTATCATTGATGTAGACATAGTTCCAGAAACGTGTAGAAGGGTTAGGTTACTAAAGCATGGATCAGACAAACCATTGGGGTTTTATATAAGAGATGGAACAAGCGTTAAAGTTACACAAAATGGTAAGTCCATCTCTCAGAAGTGAATATTTATAACAGGTCACGCTGATAGTACAGAACAGTTACATAGACCAGTGTTTCTTGAGGAATACCATACACCATTCAATACTCTACTACAACACTTCAACATATCGGCGTCCGCAGGAATTTTTCTCAGGAGGAGCTGATCGACAGCAAGAGATAACTTGTTGTGAAAGTGTGCCTACCCTGAAAACTTTTTGAAGGGCAGTAGCTTAGCAAGTTTTCCCAGGGAAGGGAGTGGCAAGTCCTCAAAGTTGTGCATAAAATCATGCTAAATATCCACATTTTATGTTCAATCAGGGTCCAGAACGAGAGGGGGGTTTATGGCCCCATAGACATTTTGATGAATATTTAAGTGCATGTTTGTATTAATTTTGTGCCATGGATCTGTTGAAATTCAATAGCATATGAGAATAATTTCCACTAAATATTTTTCATAGTCTATGCAATTCTTATCTGACTTAAAATGTAATTGTCATTGTCAACTATATGGTTTAGTTCATTCTGATTGCGTACTGAAACGGTTTTAATTATTTTATGCAAAACAAGTCACACCAAAGCGTCGGCATCAGTAAAAAAGTAGAAAGTACTAAACAGTACGAGGTACGCATCTACCACTTGAGATATGTTGAGTCATAAATAATCAAACGTCTCTGTTGTCACGTTTTGACGTGTTTAAGCATCATAGTACATAGTATATGCTAATTGCTAGTAGAACCTCAGTCATAACACAGTTATTATTTTTGGTGTTGAATATGTCTCTATCAACCACCACTCATCACCTGAACGTCCCGCAGTCCAGGCGAGATTTAAATTTGCGTTTCGTGACATATCTTGCACCTAAATTTTACAATTTGATTCCTGCTAATATCAGGAATATTGAAAATAATAAAAAATTTAATGTTTCGTTGGGAAAATCGTGAACAATTTATGCGTTTATTTTAAGTTGCTTTGAGGTAGATTGATCTGTCTATTTGTTTCTTTCCTTTCTTTTTGATATAATTCTAAATCATAGTGTCTATACTGTGTTTCATGTTTTGTTGGTATTGTAGAGTGATTTTATACAAAAATATATATTGCACGCTATTTATCAATTAATAACTGTTTTGGACTGTTTTTGCGCATACAAGTTTTTAAACTTAGGTGCTCATATATTATAGAGAAACCTTGTTTTTGTTTTATTAATGTATAGATATATATTATTTTTCTATTGGTAAATTTGGGTTTTGCTGAATAAATGTGGTATAGTTCAGGGCGTACTGTTATCTCCAACAACAACAAAAAAATACTCAATGTAATTATCTTTTAGGTTTGGAAAAAATCCCAGGAATTTTTATCTCAAGGTTAGTACCTGGCGGTTTGGCAGAGTCTACAGGTCTTTTGGCAGTAAATGACGAGGTCTTAGAAGTAAATGGTATTGAAGTAGCAGGAAAAACTTTAGATCAAGTTACTGATATGATGGTGGCAAACAGTTCTAACCTTATTATTACAGTAAGTATTGTAGTTGATAAGTTTTTTAAATCAGTTGACAGGCATGCCAGTACCAATTATGAATGCTGTGTAACAAATTCTTTCATTTTTTCTAAGGTGAAACCTGCCAACCAAAGGACTGTGGGTCCACCAAGAAGAGGTAGTTTTAGTAGAAATTCACAATTGTCTACAGGCTCACATCAATCAAATACAACTGGTGGGTCAGATCCTGAAGATAAATATGATCAGGATGAAATTGTAGACTTAACAGGTATACTATTAGGAACAGTAATATTGACATATCAGTTTTATCATTCGATTGAACACTTTTGCTGCTTGCAACCTGAAGTTAAGCTACATGTTGAATAAAAATGATATTGTTTCAGGTGTGCATTTGGAAGACAGCACTCCAACGATTACTACAAAGGACGACGGGATTTTGCACTTATGAATACTATATAACAGCTCACACTCAACAGTACATTCCATGATAAAAGGCAATTATTTTTACTTAATTTAGGTTCTCTATGAGACTATAACCCACAGTATTTCTTTTTTCATTTCATGTTAGATACACATATGCTTGCAACGTCTGTATTGTTCGATGTCTTAAAATAGACATTTCCATATTCCGAAAAGTCTGAAGTTTTGGAAATTGGCCACTAAATTCAGTCAGCTGTCACTATCCGTAATTCCGTGGAAAAAGGTATAGTGAAAGCAATGCGGGGGAGGGGATAATGTAGAAAAACGGCGCTAATTATCTTAGGGATCATATGTGAGGTTATACTCGTACACAGACAAATAATTATGTCAAATGCAAATCAGCTGTTTACGTCTATAGACGTCAAACCGTGATAAATATTGTGCGTTTATACCACTCCATGCCAAAAGGTGGCGCAGTGTAAACATTTGTAAAAATGACCATCAATTTTTTCATCTTTGGTTGAGCGTTGCCGTTTATTGACGTAAATATGCTTTAGATGGTTCAAAAGTACTTACTAGTCCATGTGGTGGCTACATAGTTAAGTTCGTCATTCTTGTTGATAGTCCATATTATTTGGGATATCAGGTAAATAATGTAATTCAATCATATTTTCCTTATAACTTGTTACATTGTAAAGAAGTTTAAAATTCATTCCAAAATGCTGAAATAAGAATAGATATTGGTCGTTATCAAAACATTGAGTGATCAGTGACATTAATATATTTACGCAAACGTGATAATTTTTTCATGTCAAGGTCAACAATCACTAGACTAGAGATGTAAGTTCCATTCGACCAATGACTATCGATGCCATTTTTGCAAGGTTCTACTTTTCCGTTATTTTTTCGTATTCTCGATTTCACAAAAAGAAGTTGAAACATGAAGTTAGGTTTTTAGTGTACTCCTAGAAACTGTATTTCGTGAAATTCTGAGCAGTACAAAAATGAGTAATTGAAACCATGTTTCTCAAATAAATCTAGTAATTGGATCCCTGGTGTATACATAGTGATTATGAGACAATTCTGAGTGTATACATATTTTTCTTGATTTTATAATTCAGCTTTTTTAAATTGATACCAAAAACATATGTTGTATTTTTACCTGTATATGTCTTATATACCTTTTTATTTAATCGATTAAAGTACTTAAACATTTTTTTAAATATTTTACATTTAAGATAACCTTGTATTGTTGATAGTTTTGTTAAATATTCCGAGATTGTAAGATCATTATATCATGTACTTAATATTTTTAGTGATTACAGGGTGGTAGCCATTATTTGTGGTGGATAGCAATATACGTTAACATTTTAAAATTAAGGATAAGCAAGTGATCGAATATATTTCCATTTCTGCCACAAGTATATTTTTGCGGACACTGCATTTATAATGCTATATAATTTAGTTGGAAATTATCCCGTTATTCCACCCTGTATATATTAATTTTATAATCCTGTTATTCTATTGAAAACTCGAATGTTCATAGTTTATAGGCGAAAATTTTAAATATATTTTTTGTACCAATCAATTATTACACTAAAAATGAAAAACAGTTTCATGTTTTATTTCCATGTTGTGCTGTAATTACTACTAATAATCCTTACTAATACTTGGTGGCCAATATACAGGGTGACTTCGAAGTTGAGTCATTTATTTTAACAGTGAAGTAGATCTGATCAAAGAAATGCTTTTTTCCTTTACCATTTTTCTGGTAAAATTAAAGTAACAAAGTTATAGCCCTTTGGAAGTTTGAGTACCGCCCTGTCTCAATCATAATATTATGTGCTCGTGTTTGGCGACAACGGATATAATCCGCCTTATCGGTTCATCGCATCGGAAACAAAAAAGCGAAAGAATTTGGAACGATGTTTTTACAATTATTTTATTCCGTTGTATACAGTCAGTGTCAGTCGGTAACGCGTGAGTGAATAGTGGTGTCTGTTGCGTGGCTCAAACGAAATCAAAAATGACACATGTTTATGCGGATCGGTTTCCCAATCGAGTGCAACCAACCCCTCGTGCCTTTGTTAATGTAGTACAACGGGCTCGTGAATCAGGTGACTTAATACCTCACAGGCGACGGCATGCCGGTGCTCCAAGACCTCACGATCAAATACAGGTCCGCACTGAAATACTTGTCGGGAGGATACTTTATAAAACAAGCTAATTTTTTTTTTATTTTTACACACATATTTTGGTTTAACTTCCTTCTACAATCATTATCTGAAAATTAATGACTCAACTTCAAAGTCACCCTGTATAACTGGCTGATTTAAATTGCGCGCCATTTTTGATACACGCATTTCAGTAGATGGCGCCATAGTAGTTGTTTAAAGCACATGTGTCCAATTCATCATGAAGCGCTGCAGGATCCCACAACGCGTTCGTATTGCTGAAACGTTGTACTATAATAAGTCGATTGTTGCAACCATTTGGAAGCTAGGACAAGATTTCGGTCGAAATAATGTGCCCAGAGTCAACACGATTCGTCAGTTGGTGCGGAAATTTGAACAAACAGGTGAAGTTATAGACTTGCCAAGGTCAGGCCTTGTTCGAACCGTTCGTACTTCAGAAAATATCGAGAGAGTTTGTGAAAGTGTAGTGGAGTGCCCTGAGACGTCTACGAGACATCGTTCTCAAGAACTGGGTATTCGTCGCACGTCATTATGCGCTATTGACTTGCATTTGCGGCCATACAAAATTCAGTTAACCCAAGAACTACAGCCTAGTGACCATGGAAGTCGCCGACAATACGGTCATGCAATATTGCAGCTTAATATCCAAAATAACGATCTTTACCGACAACAGATAATGAGCGATGAAGCCCACTTTGGTATGAACGGATTTGTTACTAAGCAGAATTGTCGTATCTGGGCATTAGAGTACCCTCGTGTCATCCATCAACAACCACTACATCGTCGACGATGCACAGTTTGGTATGGAGGTGTGATTGAACCTTACTTTTTTAAGACGCTGCAGCTAATTCTCTTAGTCACTGGCGAGCGCTACCGTGATACGGTGCAAAACTTTCTGGCTCCTCAAATGCAACAATTTAACCTTCAAAACGTAGTTCCAGCAGGACGGAGCAACCTTTCACACAGCTAGGGAAACAATGAATCTTTTGTGAACAATATTTCCGAGACGTTTAATTTCTCGATTTGGTGAACTCAACTGGTCACCGGATTTAACGGCTGTTGACTTTTTTATGGAGATTTTCGAAAAATAGAGTTTATGCCAACAAACCGAGTACTGTATAGCAGCTGAAGAATAATATTACGGAAGCGACTGAAAATATTCCTCCTGAAACCTACCAGAAAGTGATGGAAAATGTAATCAAGAGGCTCATGTTTGCGCGGCTTCTAGAGGCGGAGATTTATCTGATACTATTTTTCATACATAATTTCTAAGTTTCAATAAAAGATTAAGACGAAAAAATGGACGTATTTTATTTCATTTCACAAATATTCAAGATACAAGCCAGTCAGTTACATATCGGCCACATTGTATTATAAATAAAAACGTGTGGATGTTACTCAGCCACGTCAAAATGGCTGAACGGATCTGTATGAAATTTGGTACAGAGATGGTTTATAGTCAGTTTTTTTTATATCGAAGCAGCCGCGCAGACAGAAGCCTAAATGCCGGAACACCGCGGCTGCTATGATGATCCCAAAGAAATTTTATCAATACGATTTTTGAACTGCCCAAGGTTAATAGAACTGGGAAAAGCTTCCTCTTGTAGATTGCTCCACAATCTCGACACCCTCGCGACAAAGGAGCGGTCGTATCTGCCGGTTCTGGATGTACGAAGTCCGACACGGTTACGATGGGACGCCAAAGTCAGGCGGGTCTGTCTGGCAGGCACATCGCGCGACGGCGTCATGGAAGAGAGCTCTGAGGAGCAAAGCCCGTTGGTGTAACCCCAAACCCCAAACGTGTGAGCAATACTCGAGGCTAGGCCTTATCTGGGTCTTGCATAGAGTGAGAAGGTCATGCGGAGAAAAGTACTTCTTAGCCCTAAACAAATAGCCTAGCTTTTTCCCAGCAGCTGCAGCTATTGACGAGATGTGTTCGTGCCAGATCAGGTCCTCGGTGATCTGGACTCCGACCAGCCGAAATGAATGGCTCTTTGGTAGTACTCGACCATCCATCGAAACCGGGTGAGCGCAGGGACGTTTTTGTTCGTCAAAGTACAGTACTGCGTTTTGGAAGCTTTGAACTGTACAAGATTGTTGCGTCCCCAAGCGCTGATAGCGTCCAGGTCTCGTGTCAGAGAGGAAGTCATCGCTAGTCTTCTTTTTTCCAACTCAGCGGCCGAGATCGGCTTGTCACTCTGAATTCCTGCATGTAGAGTGCTGTCATCAGCGACGCTGTGGATTGGGTTGATCGTGCAGGAAAGGAGGTCGTTGATATGTAAGAGAGGCAGTGTCGGAGCCAAGACCGGTCCCTGGGGAACACCCGCGTTGACGTGGGATGAAGAGGAGAACCCGCAAAGCTTTTCTGGGAGGCCATAGGATGGAAGTTTGCTTAAGAGGGCAGCGTGCCACAGCTGATCGAACGTTTTCGTGATGTCATGAGCAACGATATGAGCGTCACCATAAGCCTGAATGAGTTTACTCCACAAGCTAGGAGGTCCCCTGTGGATCGTTGGTGCCGGAAACCATACTGCCTGTCGCTAATCAAGCCGTGACGTTCGAGGTAGTCCAGAAGCTCGCGATTTATGCACATTTCCATCACCTTACTTAAAACAGAAAGCAGAACTATAGGCCTGTAGTTGTAAGGGTCGGTCTTAGATCCCTTTTTTGGGATGGGTTGGACATGAGCAAATTTCCAGTGTTCTGGGAAGGTGCCGGATTCATCAGATATCTGGAAGAGACGCGAAAGAACTGGAGCAAGCTCCGGTGCACACCTCTTCAGTACAATGGCAGGAATAAGTCCGGACCAGAAGCTTTGTTGATGTCGAGCGACTAGAGCACTCGTCTTACGGTCTTATGCCTGAATGTTACCTCCCACATAGTGTAGGGAACCCTTTGAATTGACGGCACTTGTCCATGGTGGAGTTGGTAGCAAAGATCTTGGCTAGTACTTCCGCCTTGGCCTTTGAGTTGAATATAACAGTTCTATCCCGACACGTAAGTGGTGGAAGGCTACTGTGTGAGAAGTTCTTTTCAATCTGCTTGGCCAGCGTCCAGGAAAGACCGACTGCCATTGCGCTGCGACATTACCCTGTGCCTAACTTTTATATCGTGCTGGTTTTTGGCATTGCGAACCGCTGCTTTATATTTGTTTCTGGACTCAACGTCGGCTTGTCTGTTCTCTACAGTGGGGTTTTGTAAGAAGGTTCTGTGTGCCTTGATCTTCTGCTGGCGAGCAGTGTCACACGATTTGTTAAACCAGCCGTTGGACCCTGGTCTAGGCACTTTCACTGTGTGAGGGATGTATTCCTCCATCCCGACGTGGATACTTTCGGTTATCGAAGAACAGACAGCCGACGCATCCGCGTCAGTGAAACAGACATCTTTCCAAGGAAAGCTAGAGAAGAAATCTCTGAGCCCCTCCCAGTCGGCATGTCCGTAATGCCAATTTTTGTGGCCTGTACGAGTTGGGTAAGAGCGAACGCTTCCACTGCACGACCTGCTGCGTCGGTCTTGTTTGAGCCCAACCAAAGCTCATTATGGGCATTGTAATCACCGAGAAGAACTACCTCTGAAACGGGATGATTGATGTTCAGGAAGTCGATCTGGACGGCGAGGTATTCGAGTAGGTCATCCCAGTTATGGTCCGAGGGAGAGCCATAAAGGCAGCAAATAAATTTGGGTGATGTTTTGGAGTTGAGGCGAAGCCACAGACTGTCCTTCCGGTCTGATTCCAAAGAAACAGAGCAGAAAAGACTGCTGCCGACAAAAGCCACAACTCCGCCGTTCTTTCTCAGATTGGAGTGCACCTCGTAGTTTTGGGAAGTTAAGTTGGTTAATCGGTGCAGACTCTGAGATTTTTGTCATCAATGTTGCTGTTATATGTATATATTATATCACATAGCTACTCTTTATCGCATTATCTCCTGGAACATCAACGGATTCAGGGCACGGAAACCAGAAATCTAGGAGATACTAGACCAGTACCAACCAGAGGTGATTGCTATCCAAGAAACGAAATTGGATGCTGCCCATAGTCTGACGTTCCCGCGGTACGAGACGTACCGCTACGACAGAAGAGGCAGAGGTGGAGGAGTCGCATTACTCGTCAAACGTACCTTGACGAGTCATGTCCTCGACGATGCCGCAGACATCAATGGGGACGGAATCACGGTCCAGGTCCATCACAACCACCGTCCTTACAGAATCACCTCCCTATATGTGCCACCAGGGGTGGCCCTAGACGAAGATGACATCGCTGACCTCCTGAGAGGCCCAGGAGCACGCATAGTCATCGGAGATCTAAACTGCAAATCTCCGGCATGGAACAACAACGTCGAAGACAGGAATGCAAGGCAGCTCCAAGAACACGTCGATGCCCTGGCGGGGGTCATCGTCGGTCCGGAGCAACCAACCTACATTCCATTCGGCCTCGGGCGACCTGCGGTACTGGACATAGCCATCCTCCGCAACATCAGAGAGGAGTTCGAGATAGAGACCCTGGTGGAAGGATCGTCGGACCACAATCCGATTCTACTAACACTAGGCACAGGGTCTAGAACTCGAGATAGCTTGAGCACCAAACGGACGAACTGGAACCTGTACAAATCCAACGTCCAAAGGAACATCACTCAAATTCCAACCATCCGATCAGCGGAGGAACTGGACAACGCGGTAGAGGAGCTGGAGAATGCTGTCCTGCGAGCGCACGAGGACAGCACCCGCTCCGAGACTACGGCAGTTCCTAGACACCTAAATGGTCCAGCACCGCACCATATTAGACACCTGATCAGGGTTAACAGAAGACTCAAGCGAGAACATCTCCAGCTGTTGACAGAGGAGTCGAGAGTTGCGCGAAACAGAGCATCGCTAGCTCTGAAGAACGCACTCGCGGAACTCCAAAACAGCAGATGGAATGCAGCCTGTGCAGAACTAGAGACCCAGGATGGTACGGCCTGGACTATGCAGCGAAAATTCCGTCGTCAGCGCACCACGATCCCCACTCTTCACGGCCAACGCGGCTTGGCCTACTCCAGTGAAGAAAAAGCCGAAGCATTCGCCGATTCGCTAGAATCCGAATGCAGACTCAATTACCATGAAAACGAGGACGACAACCACGAGGAGGCCGTGGAAGTCGCAGCCGAAATCATGAGGAGTCGACCACCTGGCCAGGAGACGGATCACCCCTCCAGTCCAGAGGAAATCCGTCTGATCATCCGCAGGTTGAAGGTCAGAAAGGCGGGGAAGGGACGGCATCAACAATAGGATGCTGAAGAACCTTCCCACCAAAGGCATTGCTGCGCTCACCAACATCGCCAATGCCACTCTGAGACTTAACCACTTCCCGCGGCGGTGGCGGGAAGCCCAGGTTATAATGCTCACCAAGCCAGGCAAGGACCGGAAGTTGCCCCAGAACTACCGGCCCATCAGCCTGGTTTCCTCGATGGGCAAAGTAGTCGAAAAGGCTATCGCCGTTCGACTAGAGAAGCAGGCAGAAGAACTGCAACTTCTGCCCCCAGAGCAATTCGGCTTCAGATCCTCCCACAACACGGAACTCCAAGCGCTACGACTGACGGAAAACATCACCAGCGGCTTCAATCTCCAGGAGGCAACCGGTCTCGTCCTGCTGGACGTGGAACGAGCCTTCGATCGAGTTTGGCACGATGGACTCATCGCCAAAATGGAAGCCGCCGGAATCGATGCGAACATGTGCCAACTGATCCAGAGCTATCTAACACAAAGATGGTTCACGGTGAAGATTGGTACATGCCATTCAACAAGACGACAGCTGGAAGCAGGCGTGCCCCAGGGGTCAGCCTTAGCCCCCCTGCTCTACAACATCTATACTCACGATGTGCCGAAGACAGCTGACACAATGCTGGCCCTATATGCAGACGACACTGCTATAGCCGCCAAGCATAGACGACCCGAGATCATCCGTAGGAGACTACAGGATGAACTGGACCACATCCAGGACTGGTGCGTGAAATGGAAAATCCGCATCAACGTCCAGAAGACTCAGGCAATCTTCATTCAACGAAGAAGGATTGCAAGACCTCTCGAAGCATCCATCTTCGACGAAGATATCCAGTGGAGCGACAAAGTCAAATATCTGGGGATCGTATTTGACAAGTCCCTCACCTGGAAAGCCCACATAGAAGCTGTCATCGCAAAGACCAGAGCAGCCATGGCTCAACTCTACCCATTACTGGGTAGACACAGCCGGATGCCGCTAGCGACCAAGCTACGGCTGATCAAGGCCATCGCCAGACCTCAGCTCGCTTACGCCTCCGCGGTCTGGGGGTACGCTGCCCCCAGCTACCGCAAGCGACTTGCTGCTCTAGAGATGAAGCTACTCCGGATCGCCACCAGTGCACCATCCTACGTAAGAAACTCAACCTTTCGTAGAGACCTGCATTGGGACACCATCCACGAGTACATGAGGAAAAAAGCGGAGAAGACCTTCGAGAAAGCTCAAGACCACCAGAACGAGCAGCTACGATTCCTCATGGTCTACGATCCGGACGAGAGGCCTCGCAACCGCAGAACCAGGTACCCTAGACCAAGGTCCCAGTTGGCACCCGCTAACTGGAACCTTGACTAGGAGACTAGGAGAACCCGCGGTTGCCCCCCCCCCCACGGCGTGGATGCAGAGGACCAGGAACCACCGGGACCAGGACTAACCAGGACCAGGAGCCTTCAGGACCAGGAACAACATATTGGTAAGAGGACTTGAAACTCTTGATTTTTCGAAAACAAGAGTTTCAAGAGAACCAGCAGATCCTCTATCGATGATCGCTTAACGACATCGATAGAATGTGCGAGGTAAAGGGAACCAACCCGGCGTTCCCAGAGACTGAAACACATGAGGAGACGTTGTAGCAGACCGCAGGTCACGCACAACACATGGCCTACCGAGACGCTGATGAGTCGGGCCATGCGGAGGTTTAGGGTTTAGTGGGTATTAGGTGGACAACCTGGAGTCCCACACACGCCGTAGCTCGGGCTATGGTATGGTGCGTAAACGCATTCCCCCCTCAAAAAAAAAAACACTTACGGCAGGCGTCGATTCGCAGCGTATCAGTCGAAGAGTGAACCACGCCGAGGACAGTGAGACCGCACGCGACACGCGCGCGACCGAGACGCTCGGAGACGCGGAAAGAACGCCGGCACGCGAGGGTGACGCCCACCCAACAGGCAAAGCCTAAACCGGGCGGGCGGAAAAACATTTACACAGTTTCCATCCATCGGAAATTGTGTAAAAGCGACGCAACAAACAATCCGGGTGAAGTGCAGTGAGCCCAAAAGGGCACCAGTGCACAAGAGTTACACAGTTTCCAGCGCGCGCGGCACAACTGGAAATTGTGTAAAAGTCGAACTTTTTTAAAAAAAAAGTCGACACCGCGCCAAAAAATGACGGATGAAGAAACCGAATATTCCTCAAATAGCGAGGAAGAGGAAGCTGCTCAAGATGCGGGTTACCGCAAAATGAGCAAAAACAATAGGATGATGAAGGAAAACGAGGACCTAAAGAGGCAGATAGCCGAGCTATCTTGAAAACTAACAGACCTGACCCGCCAATTGGTGGAAGAGCGAAGGGTGAGCGCACAGGAACGCGAAAAGACCAGCAAGCTCATTCAGCTGACGGCCTTCAGGCAAGGAGTTGAGGTAGAAGACCTCAATGACCTAATGGAGCCTGAAGGAAAAGATAAGACGGTTTCGCATAAACCGCAAAAGAATGAAAAGAAAAGGCTGCCTAGCACCTCCTCGGAAGAAGGAAAGAAGAGAGAAGCCCCTAGGAAGAAGGCACCTCGGAACAACGATGACGGAGCGTCCACGTCGGCAACCAAGACCCCAGCTGAAGTGGAAGCGATGGATCAGTCTTCCACCCCCAAACCTCCGTCGGCGGAGGGAAGCAAGAAGAAGGAGGAGAGGCCCCCACCACTCTATATCTACAAGGAAGAGCAGTGGAAGGAGGTGCTAAGCAAGAAGATGCTCACCATCGAGAAACCTGCACGACTGACAGGTGCAGGTATTAAAGTCCAACCAAAGGACAGCGAGGAATATAGAAGGGTCAGAAAAACCCTAGAGGATGTCAATATTGAGCACCATACATATTCCCTTCCAGAGGATAAGCCACTGGGAGTGGTACTAAGGGGAATGCCCATCATTACCACCTGCCAAGAGATCGGAGAAGACTTGGTCAGGCAAGGCTTCCACCCAAAGAGGGTGAACAGGATGACCAGCAGAAGGACTGGCAAAGCGATACCGCTAAAGCAGATGTCCCGAAGGAAGAGACGGGGATCTACAAAATAAATGCCGTTTGCCACATGGTGATCCAAGTGGAGGCACTCAGAAAGAGGACTGGACCAGGTCAGTGCTACCGATGCCAGCAATTTGCCCATAGCCAAATGAACTGCACGGGAGAGCCGCGCTGCGTTAGATGCACAGAAAAGCATAGAGCGGCGGACTGTAAGGTCCCAAACGAAACGCCCGCGAAGTGTACAAACTGCGGGGGAGAGCATCCCGCAAACTTTGGGTTATGCCCAAAGAGGCCGAGTGCAGGGCCAAGGGATAAGAAGACGACAGCAAGGGGCACAGCGCGAGCAGCGCCAGCACCCAAAACCATAACTAGGCCTAGTCCAGTTCAGGAGGGCCGTAGTTATGCGTCGACAACAGCTGGGACACCTAAAGTGGCCCAAGCCGCTCAGGCCAGCAGTGCCAAAGACAGCGACGTCGAGGAGCGGACAGACTTTGCCACCAGATGCGCATCTCAAGTGATGTCGCTGGTGATGAAAAACCCGGCTGCCAAGAAAGCGTATTTTGCTCATCTGGAGCGAAAATACGTCTAAAAAGGGATAGCACTGACTAAAACTCCAAATGGGCACTCCAATAACCATTGCAAATAGGGGCCTGAAGATATTGAGTTGGAACGTTCATAGCGTCTCCAACAAGAAATATGAGATAGGCGAAGTCCTAACAAGAAGGAACTATGATGTAATGGCACTTCAAGAAACGTGGCTCTCTGGGGAAATCCCACACTGGACGATACAGGGATACACGACATACAGAAAGGACCGCAACAGAACCGGAGGTGGGGTGCTACTTGCTGTCAAGACCAGCATTACCCACTGGGAACTGGGACTGCCAGAACTGAGAACTGCAGAGGCCGTAGGAGTGACGATACGCACAAGAGACCACGGCCCTCTGAACATCGTATCGATATACGTACCACCTACATCGACGATTCATCTGGAAGATGTCACCTGTATCACTGCACTGGGAAACAGTACCGTGATCGTAGGTGATCTAAATGCGAAGTCCACCATTTGTGGCTCAAGAAACAGAAACAGTCATGGCACTGTTCTCGAAAGACTAATGGATGAACCTGGATACACCATGATAGGTCGGGATGAACCCACAATATACCCCAGCAACGGAGGTAGACCAGACGTCATAGATATGGCGATTCTGAGAGAAATCGACATGCGCACGACCATCGGCGCCTTGCAAGAGGGAAGCTCAAACCACAACCCCCTTCTTTCTCTATATGGGAGATGGGAGAACAGCTGTGGAGCAAAGAACAGTGAAGAGGGTGGATTGGCAGCGTTTTAGAACCAGTCTGCACTATTCACAAGGACCACTACTTCAGATCGAAAACCCTGAAGGCATAGAGGAAGCGGTCACGGACCTAGAAAGGAAGATTAAGGCTGCGTTAGAAGCCGCAACAACCGTGGAAGACATAACGCAACCAAACAGGTTCAGGGACCTACCTGACGAGGTAAATCGCAAGATCACCGAAAGAAATAGAGCCCGAAGAGTAGCCCAGGAGACAAGAAGCCCCACGGACATCATGGTGGCAAACAGTCTGACAAGACAGGCAAGAGACGCCTGGAAGCAGCATCATCAGAGCACCTGAGATAAGAAACTCGAAGAATTATCTCCAGCTGACCCAGGAGCCAGGAATGTGGAATTTGGCTAAAATCCTCAGAAACAGAAGACAGCCCATCCCCCCAATACACAGCGAACAGGGGATGGTGTACACAACCGAAGAGAAGGCAGAAGCTTTTGCTGATAACCTTCAGAGACAGTGTACTCTCAATACTCACCCCGATGAAGATGCGTCTTCGCGAAGACTTCATCGACGAAGTGGTGAGAAGATCGAGGAGAGCTGTAAGAGGAGGAAGAGCCATTGAAGACATGACCTCTTCAGGCGAGGTAAGGGAAATCATCGGAATACTCAAGGTGAAGAAAGCACCGGGTGTAGACGAAATTGGGAACAGAGTCTTGAAGAGACTCCCGAGGAAAGCGATAATGGCAATTACCAACATTGTCAACGCCATACTGAGACACCGATACTTTCCAGATCACTGGAAAGTAGCCGAAGTGATCAACATTCCAAAACCTGGGAAAGATCCAAGGTTCCCCCAAAATTACAGACCCATAAGCCTGTTGACGGCACTGAGCAAGATTGCGGAAAGGGTAATCGAACTAAGACTGAGGAACGAAACTGAGTAGTTCCAGACGAACAGTTCGGATTCCGAAGCGAACATTCAGCAGAGCACCAGGTCCTAAGGCTGGTCGAGATGGCAACGAAATCGTTCCAGACTCGGCGGGCCGTGGGAGCTGTGTTTATGGATGCCGACAAGGCGTTCGACACTGTTTGGCATGACGGACTGATCTACAAGATGGTAGACCTCGGATACTCAAAGGGGATGATCCAACTGGTGAAGTCCTATTTGAAGCACCGTAAATTCCGAATTAGGATTGGTAAAGAAACTTCGACGACGAGGACTGTGGAGGCAGGAGTACCGCAGGGAGCGGTTCTATCACCCCTGCTGTATGCAATCTACAGTTCAGACATCCCGAAGACTCCACAAACGCAACTGTATGTGTATGCGGACGATACAGCATATGCGGCAGAAAGTACGAGACCCCGCATGGTTACGGAATATCTGCAACGAGCGACTACCAACCTAGAGGAATGGTGCATCAAGTGGAAGATCCGTCTCAACCCTGAGAAGAGCGAAGCGGTACTGTTCCGAAGAAATTGAAGATTACCTCAAACCAGAATAAAGATGACGACCACCAGAATGGAGAGAGGCTGGAGAAGAGACAAAGAAGTTGAGGTCGACTGGAAGGACTCCAGCACATACCTTGGAGTCAAGATGGACCAAAAACTCACTCGGAAGAACCATGTCGAGGGCCAGGTGCAGAAAGTGAAGATGGCACGCTCCCGACTAAGACCCTTAACGGGCAGAAGAAGCAAAGTGACACTAAAGAATAAGACCATCATAATTCAGATGGTGCTGCTGCAAATCATGACTTACGCAGCAGTAGCTTGGGGCTACGTTTCCAAAACGATGAAGAAGAGGCTCCAAGCTCAACAAAACATAGCACTCGGTGAAGCGGTGGACGCACCGTGGTATGTACCTAACAGAGTGCTATATGACGAACTACGACAGGTACCGATCGTAATCCAGATGAAAGAGAGGGCCCGAAAGTTCTTCGAAAAGAACGAAAGACATCGAAATGTGCTGATTAAAGATGCGTTGCATTACGACCCAAGAACAATAAGGCGTCATAAAAGACCGAAAAGCCAGCTGCAACAAGAAGATATTTGGCCCTAGCAGCTGATGAGGCCAAAGAAAAGGGGAGAAGACCGACAATAGTTGTACACCCAAGAGGGGAAAGAACAGCCCGTGTACAACGGGTGGACAAAAAGAAGCCTGTCGATTGAGGTGGCCAGAGTCAAGCACGGACTCGGGGCTAACTGACTGACTCCAGGCGACAAGGAAAGAGCGAAGGCTCACCAACCTTAATGCGGGGCTTAGGTCAAAGCCCCCAGCGCAGGACCCCCAAGAAAAGAGGCCGTCCATAAAGTCGATAACCGACAGTTGGAAGAAACGACCACCACGTGCTTCCGCGACGCGTGCGCGATCGAGTCAAATTTCGGGAAAAAGGGGCAAAATTGGGGAGGGGGGCTAGCTCGTTCGACAGCACACACTCGGGGAATGCGCAGTGGCCTGAACCACGCAACGCCACGCCAGGCCTTCGGGTGGGAGAGGAGGGAGGAGCAGATTGCTCTTCCCCCACTCCTCAAGGGTTTGAGGTTGCCTGGAACAGGGGTGGTGGAGGGACCGCACAGGATAGGAGGGTGTGTGTGTGTGCGCGCTTACTTCGTTTCGACATTCGTTTTCTTAGCATGATCTTTATTCTCCATTTTAACATCGTACGCGAACGACTAGATCAGCCCATGCATTGAAAAGTGAATTTCAGTTTTAAACACTCTCCGCGCACGCAAACGAATGCGTGAGACTTTGCTCAGTGCGTGCGTGCTCATATGTAAACGCACCTTTAAAAGAACCAATGATGCAATATTGCAGAATTTGTAGCGACTATGACGTTTCGTTTCGACCTAAAATGGAGTGCCGTTAGGACCTACCAAGACAAATTTGGTTTTCAGTTTATAATCACCTCCGAGAGACATTCAAAAATATATTTTTGATGCTCCCGACGTCCCAACAGTCACCTGATTGATTATATTTTGTGTCCTGCTACTCATTTGTATTGTGGGTGAAAGGTGAGGTATGCGACTTATGGACTCACAACATATAATAGGACGACAATATGATGATTTTCTGTAAACATTTTCTATTTAAATAAGATTAAATAAACTGAAGAATTGAGATTACCATCGACTGGACTATATTCTACCCACAGGCGGGTTCCGTATCGAACAAAAAACGGATCTGAATTCACAGGAACAGGAACACGAAGTTCCTAAGCGTACCCACCACCTCCCCGGTCCAGGTACCCTCGACTCTTTCCGGCCCCAGTGGCGGTACGTGGACTGGACGCTCCTGCAACTTGTGTTCCTGTCGGACGCAAACCCCACCCCCCACCCAATTTTGACCCTTTAATTTTCGCGTGTTTCCCCCCCTCGGAATTTTGCCCCGCCAAAAGGTGTGGTAAGCTAATCTCGACGCGGAAGCACGGCTGCAGAACGGAAGTGGTCATTTATACTCGTGTACCTTTCTCCGGTTTTACGAGTCGTCCTCTATTTGGGGTTCCATCGGTGGGACCTTGACCTGAGGTCCGCATTAAGGTTGATCTGAATTCACGATACCAAAAAGGGCTTTTATAATGTGGGTCTGATTCACACATTTTTTCTTGTTGTTTTTATGATCCGTCAAAAGCGACAGTTGTCATCTTTCTGACTGATAATCAGTACTCATAACCTCACAAAGTTTGTAAATAAGAACAGTTGGAGAATTTCAATTTTTTAACTAGCATCAGCTGAATAAAGTGATATTTTATGGTAATTGAAATGAGATCTCCTGTAAGCTTTTGCAAAGATTACTTGTAAATTAATTGCTGCCACCCCAAAACATTTCTTCAACGTCAACGATGTATAATTAAGGATTTCTTGTCTTTTGATGAAATCACAAAAGTTCCCTATCGCAGCAGTTAGAGCTTGTGCATATAGTGATTCTGTAAGCAAAACTCATTATGATATAATCATAAGTGGCGGAGGCATGATAGGATCATCACTTGCATGCACATTAGGTAAGTAGTAGTTATATTTACTGTGACCTTTCATATTCTTTAACTAGATACACCTGCAGTTTTTGTATGTGAAATGCCTTACTTTTATCTGCACTGTATAAGAAATTTAAATTTTTGTATATATAATAATGGCTCTTATGCCCAAGCTAAATACATAACTTTTCAGTGTTCATCTTTTTTGCTCATACCAATATATACTTACAAAAGTATGCTATTGCTCACAAAATTTAGTCAGTGGATACTAAACTTACATAGTGCCAGAAACAATCATTGTGAAATCGCTTCTCCATCTAGTCAAGTACATAGTGCTGGTATTTTGAGTTGACTTTTGTGTTGTATGTACTTGATTTTTCTTCTTGACGTGTTGAATTCCCTAAATTACCCACAGCTTTTGAATGATGATAATTGTAATAGTAATCTGAAACTTATCCTGTGGTTTCATGCTGAAATAACTCTATGTTTCTTGTTCAAATGAAACCACAGGTTCAAATCTTGAAGCACTCCTTATTGATATGTATAGATCAGCTTTAAATAAAATTTCAACACACTTACACTGCTAAGACAAATCTAACAACACCTCATATGTCAAAATCCATAAAGCTGTTTGGCTTGTAGCCTGTGAAATAGAAAAACATATACCTCTTTCTGCAGTCAGGTAAAAAAAGTATATTGATATGGTTAACCATAGAATGACAATGCTTGTGCATGGATCATTCTTGTATTGAATTGCAATAGATGAGAAAATTAAATTGTGTATATAAAAATATGATCAAATTTATTTTATATTATTTCATGAATATTGTTTCTTTGTAACACGTTTATCCAGTTTTTTTAAAATAGGTGTTTTTTATAATTAAATCATTTGATGAATAGTCATATAATTTGGGAGCTACATATAAGCGACATTGTTTCTGATTTGCATGGTTTAGGAATATGAACTAAATATTTTCAAAAAGGTCCATTACAGAGGTTTTTGAAGAAAAATGGAACATCTTACTTTAAAATACTATTCAACTTTAATCTGAATAATCTCTGTATGCATATAGTTCTCTAATCTTTTAGGTAAAAATACTAGACTTTCAAACAAAAGGATCTTATTATTGGAGGCAGGCAAAGAAAAGTCATATAGTTTTACTGGAAAATATAGTAATAGGGTTGTTTCCTTGAATCCAGCAACACATAAACTATTGAATGATATAAATGCTTGGTCCCATATAAAAAATTCACGATTTGCTGCAGTAAAAAGGTAGGAACACCAAGGACATTCCACTTCTCTGTTTCTCATAGCCTATTACAGACATTCATATATAATCAATTAGGGTTTGAAAAACTGTCAGAATATATTTTTTCTTGGGCTTATGAATGTGCTTAGTTAACTTCAATAAAGATGTATAGTATGTACAAAGTGAAGTACTCTTCAACTTTGTCTTAGAATTGAGTTCAATTTTTTAGAGTAAGTGGTTCTCTTGCCAGATGTATTTTCTATAAAAGATCTCTAGTTTTGCCTCACCATAAAATTTTGTAGGTTGCAAGTATGGGATGCAATTTCAGATGCATGCATCACTTTTGGAGATGAGAATGCAATTGAGGATATATCATATATAGTGGAAAATGACTTATTGTTAGATGCAGTTTCAAAAGAACTCAAAAATGTTAATAATGTTGAAGTTATTTATAATACAAGAGCAAAAGAGTATTCTCTGCCACTGCATAATGAAGATAAGGTTCAAATAACTTTGGAAAATGGTAGTTCCATCACATGTAGTCTCTTGGTATGTTGAAAAAATTTTAACAATTTTATCCAACGTTTGTATCATCAAGGGTTTTCTATAAAATATATTTTCGATTTAAACTTATGAACAGCTTATATTGTATTTGCATGTATGATCGTACAGTTAGACAAATAGCTAGCAAACTGAGAACATCAATTAATTTTCAGTTGGGTTGTGATGGTTTTAATTCCCATGTCCGCAAAGCAATGCAAACTCAGTATGTAACTTGGAATTATAATCAAATGGGTATAGTTGCCACAATGGAACTTTCTGAGGTTAGTATTAATATCTAAGACATGTACCAAGATATAGAATATATTATCGGTTATTATATCATTGCCATTTGTTCATTATACTAGAAAGCTTAAACTTTCTACAATAAAATTAATTTTGAATGGATAATAATCATTTGAAAAATAACACCTTACCATGAACTGCCATGAGACATTCAAATACAGTAGGATATAATCCAACTATACTTATAATGTGATTGTATGGAATTGATGCCATTCAGTTATCATTCATGTATGGTTAAATAATAATTATAATATTTAAAAAAATATTATAATTACGAAAATATTAGGAAGTAGTCAAATACTGGATGTATTGTGCTGAAAGATTCATATATTGTTGCAGGAGATACAAAATGTCATAGCATGGCAAAGGTTTTTGCCTACAGGACCAATAGCATTTCTTCCAGTAAGTAAATATTTACCATGATTATATGTCCAGGGATGCTGGAGACTCACTTTTTTCGATTCTTTTCACTTTTAGTCACTGTTCATTAAAAACATTCACTTTTCTCACTGTCTTCGCTCTCGATGTACATATTATAGTTCCTTATCGTTTTAAGGAGCTCTCCTCATTCTCTAAATGAAGTGATTTTGTTATTAAAAATCTGAGCCAATATGTATTACATAAGAATCTACTAGGATTAGTTGAAATCTACATTCAATTTTAATTCAGCTGTGCTAAAAGCACTGTATGTGCACTAGGAATTTCAAATTCGGTAAGCAATACAATACAAAATCGTTTATGAATGCAAAGTTGCGCATTTAGGTAACTAATAAAATGTTACTTAGATAGTATAGCAATTCAGATTATTTTTAGAGAGACAGACAATACAAATTTACCCTGGGTTTTCAACATAAATTGCGTTAACAGGGGCACTTTTTACAAGCCTTGTACAAGTAAGTGTTAGTATGTTAGTTCATCCGTATGCATGTGTAGGACAAATCCTGAAACTGAATTTTGAACCAATTAACCTTAACCAACCGAGCTGAAATTTTAAGCGCGTGTCTGGTTTGTATGACAATTCATTATAAATCGGTTAAGAATGCTTAATAGATATAAGTACGCCTCCCGCATTTACAAGAATTTGTTATATTTTTTATTTCTTTTATGCATCATATGCATTTGATCTTAAAATATTCATACATATGAATAACTATTTTTGCTCACGTGAATAAAATAGAAACAAAGACGTTATGAGTTATTATCGTTTATTTTTTATTTATATTATCCGTTTAAATTTGGCGTTATGGTATTCAATTTCTCATAAAATTAACTCACTTTTTTATGTATAAATTCATTATTTCTCACTATTTATTTTGAAAATCCCGTTTTTCTCACTTGAATTCATGCTTTGGGCCGCCAGCACCTCTGTAGTATGTAGTTTTATTTGCAAAAAAGTTACAACAAAATCAAACTTGTACTTTTAGCACCTACATTTTATCTTTTTACCTCGAATATTGCATTTTCAGCTAAATAGTAAGCAGAGCTCTCTTGTCTGGTCAACTGTCCCTGACGAGGCGAAAAAGTTATTACAAATATCCGAGGCGGAATTTGTGGACGCCATCAATGGTGCAATGGTAAATTTATGAGGAATAGACATATTAATACCAGAACAGTTTAAGTTATAGTAAAGCTCAATGGTTGAGCAACTATAAAGTCCCGTGTTTACTCTGGCCAGCTTTTTTACTCCAAACTCTACCGACAAATGTAACTTGATACACTGGTATCGCGTTTTGGTAGCAGAAATTGTCGAGCTGAGCGAATTTTTCTTCACAAATATAATGATTTTTATTTTCAGTATCAAACTTATCAACACAGTAACATAATAGATACAGCTACCAAGATATTCGACAATTTCGTTCGTTTTTTCAACTGGCCAGTTGATATGTCACGCCGCTATCCACCAAAAATCAGCCGAATCGAGGAAGGTAGCAGAGCTGCATTTCCTTTGGGATTCGGTCATGCTGCTAGCTATATCTCCAAAGGAGTTGCTCTAGTTGGGTAAGATAAAGTTAACGCCACTATCGGACAGTACATTCTCGTAGACGGCTACTTTCAAATATTCAACCGAATCGAACTCGTAGTTTTGTTTTGACCGCGTGTGGAAGCGAGCGTGTCTGCGGATTTTAGACAAATGGAAAAATAGCAATATCGGTTGGTGATTCGAGTCTTGTTATTATAAAGGAAATTTCGCAGCGAAATCAGAGAGCGCTTGGGTGTTGAGTATGGTGACTCTTCTGCTTTGATGGCGACCATCAAAAATTGGTTTAACGAGTTTCAACGTGGACGCACGTCTGTTTTTGATGAACGACGCCCACGTACGGAAAACGGCTACCACGGAGGATAACGTGGCAAAAATCCTTGATCGCTTAGTGGGAGACCGCCGATTGACGGTGCGCGAGATGGCTGAGACAGTAGGCATCTCAAAAAACGCGTGCGTTATATCCTTCATGAAATATTGGGCATGAGAATGCTGTCTGCGCGGTGGGTGCCGCGTTAGCTCACTCCGGACAAGAAGCGCAACCATGAGATCACCCCAGAGCAGTGTTTGACTCTGCTTGCAATCCAAGAGAGTTTTTGCGTCGTTTCGTGACCGACGAAGAAACATGGATCCACTGGTACACACGATAGACCAACGAACAGTCGAAACAGTGGATTTCACCCGGCGAACAAAGCGAAGACTGTTCTCTCGGCTTCTGAGATTCACAAAGTGTGATCTACATCGACTACCCGGAGAAGGGTAAACGGTCACAGGGCTCTACTATGCCGATTCGACGCCGAGTTGCAGAACAAACGGCCTCATTTGGCGAAGAAAAAAGTGCTCTTCCACCATGACAACGCACCGGTTCGCACCTATGCCGTCGCCACGGCCAAACTGGTCGAATTAGGCTACGAATTGTAGCCCCATCTACTTTAATTCTATCTACCAGATTTGTCCCCGTGCGACTTACTTTTTTTTCCAAATTTCAAAAAGATACTTGCCTGGCAGGAATTTGAGTCGAATGAGGAGGTTATCGCCCCCAAAGAGGCATACCTTGCAGACATCCAGAAAACGTATTTTTCATACTGGTTAAAGATGTTGGAGCATCACTGGGTTAAGTGTATCGAGCTAAAAGGAGACTATGTTGAGAAATAAATCGGTACTTCAAAAATATTCGTTTTTCTTTTGCAGGCTGAGTACTTATCGGAGCGCCCTGGTATTATATAATCACCGTCGCGAGACAGCTATATAGTCAACGCCAAACAAAGTGGCGTGCACGTCATCACGATAAAAATTCCCCGACCTAATGCCTAGGTTTCTATCACAAACAATTGCTCTATTGCAGTTTCATATTAATGTGATATATAAATTGTAAAATGGTCATTACTCTCTTATTATGGTTAATAGTCATATAAACATTGTTATTAAAATATCACATAAGTTGCTTTCTGATAAATTTAGACGCATTATGCGAAATAAAATGTTTTGCAAACGCTCCAATCACTTATCGACATGTAAACGCACTAAACCGATTTCGCAGCGTTGACACATTGTCACCTTGAAACTTATTTAAACTGGGAACTGACATTTGTATTAATTTTGACACTGAATCAATTTGTGGCATTTCAAATCTTTATAAATCCTTTGGCCCCGCATACTGTAAATCAACAACTGTTTGTTTCAAAACAAAATTATTCATTTTACGAGTAGATAAAGGCAATTTTGGTATATAAAGATGCCCAAACAGTTAAATAGTCGGTGTAAGGAACTCGTGGCCTCGTTAATGCACTACTTTGAGCAAGAAAGGGACAACAACGGGCCTTTGTTGCCTTTAAATGCTGTTCAAGAGGTAGGTTACTAATAATTATATGTAATGTATATTAATAATAGTGAAATTTTATTTCATTTTTTTGTAGCGTGTTGCTGCTGCTTTAAAAATTAGTTTAAGGACAGTTAGTCGTATTTCCGAGGGTGTGAAAAGTGATGCAAATTTAGAATCGCCCAAGAAAAAGCGGAGTTATATTAAACGTGTAACCAACACAGCGACATTGGATACAAAGTGCCATTCGAGAAGTGATCTATAATATGTATCACAAAAGTAAGATCTTATTATAATAACTTATCAGAAATTTGCATTAATTTGTTAACTAAATTATAATGTCATATTACACATGGTTTCAGAAGAACAAGTTACGATACAAACTTTATGGTCTCGATTAAGAGATAGGGCATTATTTGATGGTAGTGCCACGTCTTTAAGGCGGTTGCTTAGAGATCTTGGATTTAAGTGGCTTAAGGACAATCCGCGACGAGGGCTCATGGAACTACCAAGTATAGCTTTGAAAAGGGTTGAATTTCTAAGGCAATACAATCAAGCCAAGGTTGAGGCCTTATACCAGTTTGTCTTCCTCGATGAAACTTGGATATTTCAAAATGGGACCATAGGTCGCTCTTGGCAAAATGGAAACCAAAAAAGCGTGAAAGCTATTAAAACAGATGGTAAAAGGTATGTACTTTTACACAATTTGCACTATAAAATTTAAAACTAATATATTTTAGATACATTATATTACATGCTGGAAATGAAAATGGGTTTATTGAGGGTAGTGAAGCGATATTTTCTTCGAAAACAAAATTGAGCGATTACCATGGAGAGATGAACCAGGACAATTTTTTGAAATGGTTTCAACATCAGTTATTAGAAAAATTGGAGAGTCCATCTATGATTATACTGGATAACGCCCCTTATCACAGCATGATATTGAACAAAGTGCCCAACAATGCATGGACAAAAAAAAAATATCCAAGACTGGTTGACAAATCAAAACATACCATTTTTAAACACAATGTTTAAAACAGAGCTATTGAGTATTGTTGCTCGGTACATAATGCTTCTTAATTATATATATTTTGGTCGACAGTTTATATTTCTTTTGTTTATTCCTATTCTTAAAATTACTGCTTTTTTAGAAACAAACCACCTAAAATATACGTGATTGATGAATTGGCGGAACAACATGGGCACAAAGTTCTTCGTCTGCCTCCTTACCATTGTATATTTAACCCTATTGAGTTAATTTGGGGCATAGCAAAAGGTTACTATAACAGACATATTGGTAGAGATGGTAACAGTGAAAAAGACTGTTTGGATATGTGGAACGAGGCTCTACAAACGGTTACCCCAGACATGTGGAAAAATAGTGTTCGACATACTGAGCAAGACATTTTTAAATGGTATGAAAGAGAACGAATTTTTGATCGACCAGACATCGAACCTTTAATAATCAACTTTGAGAGTGATGAAGATTCAGATTCAGACAGCGCTGAAGAAAGAAACTCCGACTAACTTTATTGTACAGAAAAAGCTTACACCAGTAGCTTACCTAATTTTAGAATGCATTTTTCTGTATGAATTCTGTAAAATAAATACCATGCATAAAATTTGGAGGACCCCATTTGGATTTTTATTCAGTACCTTTAAGCTATCAATTAAATATGGTAGTTTCATAGTGTCATCTGATCAATAATTGTCATACTTAATGATTATGCAAGCACAGATCTATAATTTTATTATACTATTATTTTTGTTCTCATTTGAGGTTAATATTGCTTATAAACCTAGATATGTAAATAATAAATTTTATTATTTTACAAAAACTTTGGCAACAATGTAAATTTTTCAACACACCCACCTTGATGACGTGCACGCCACTTTGTTTGGCGTTGACTATAGTTAAAATCACGAAAGAGACTATTACGTCATACCATAAATTGTACTGAAGTATGTAATCAATGGACGTACGTCGATGATTAAATCACAATGTCAGGAACATATAATTATTATGACAATGAATTTATATTATGATTTTCCGAAGTTAGGTTATTTCACTGATTATCTTTACTTTCATTTTATTTAATGGTTTTAAGTGATACTTTAATAATAATTTTAGTGGGGAGTTTTTGTTTTGAAAAAAAGTTATGAATAGAATACACCCTTAGACAGGAACACCAAAGACCAAAGTATTATTCGAAAACAGCCTAACCTGCTTTAACATAACCTAACTATTCATCTTTCAGATATGATCGAACATGCAACATGAAAACATCGTCTATCTTTGTCGGATACATGCGAATTAGCAATACAGTTTTTTTAGACAATAAAATTATGTGTGTCTCTGTCTAACATATCTGAAACTTCATTAAAAATGTTCACAAATCGCTGACGTTTGTCTTACTACAGACTAAAATGATGACGTAATTGTCATCCTTCGTGATTTCGACTATACATCGCAACACAAAGCTTATAAGTCTGAAGGACAGTCCAGACGCTACGTTTTGCAAAACCTTTTGTCTACGCAATCTTAAGACGGAATGAAAACGTTGCAATTTTTAGAGCGTCTACATGGCGCAGAGATATCTGTATATTTCGCTCAGTTTTGTGTGATATCGTCATAGAAGTGGTATACTACTATTCACTGTACTCCTTGGATTTGATACGCCAAATTCATGTGAAACGTTCGTATAATGCAATAAATTGTGTGAGAAACTCTCCAGAACATTGCCGAAGGTCAGCCATTGTTGCTTGGCGAATTGAAACTGAAGAACAAAATGAATCGCAAAACGATGCTATCATCTACATGCGTAGACTTGTCCGCACAGTTTAAGGAAATCCATGTGCTTTCGCTCAGTTATCGCTACAACTGTACCGTCTTCACGCCGGATTCAAAACTGTGCACTTTTCCAATCTACACGCAACGTTTTATCTGCAACGTGTTAACTGTGCAGACAAAAGGTTGTGCAAAATGTAGCGTCTGGACCGGCCCTAAGGCTGCTTAGTAAAATCGTGTGCAATGAGTGTTAAATCTGTAGATTGTCATAGCCGCTTTGCTTATTGTACCGTATCATACTAGGACCGTATCCGATCCAACAATATTTTTGGCATGAGGCATGTCAAGTATATCGCTGTTATGAACGTATTATCGTTTGCAGGTAATGATGCGGTTTATGCGGGACGGGCGAAATTTTTATCAAGATTATGAGGATTGAAAAATTGATTGAATCCGTAGCGAAAGGACGGATTCTATAAAAGAATAAGAATTAAATGTCACAATTGACGTTAACTATTGTATTGAAACGGAACACTTACCATACATAGATGACGCGCTGGATACGATCCTAGTATCGTATAATTCTAGTATGATATGGTATAAGACTTTCTGACGTTGATTCTAGCGATGCAGCGCACAGGATTCACCCATTGGCAGGACAAGGAGTCAACTTAGGTTTTGGTGATATAATATGCTTGAACGAGGTCTTGGGAAATGCAGTGAGCTGTGGGAGTGTTATCAGTGAGTATCGATTAGACAAGAAAGACGTATTATAGTCTAAAGTTCGTCATTCATTTTTGTTGAATACTGACTTCCGTTACCAAAATTCATCTTGTCCCTTTTAACACTAGCGAAATATTATCTAAAACTTTTAATTGAGCTGATCTTTACATTAAACACTAAGGTGGGCTCCTTGTAAGGCCAATTATTAAAAAGTCGTGATTACTGACATGTGATGATTTTTACTCACATATACATCCATAGAACTCAAGGACACAGACGCGGCGGCGAGTCCTTCGCGTCGTTATTTTGTGAACTCGGACCCCCGCTTTGTTGACACCGGTCGTCGACGTTAAGATTATAATTCTAGCACACAGCAGAACGTATGTTTTGATGAAAATACAACTTCTATTTAATTGTGTGGCTGTAGATTTCTAACGCCAGGTGGAACATTTAGACCTCACATAAGAAGGCCATTTGGGTCGGTTCAAATTGTTTTTCAATCAAAATGACAAATGACAACTCACTTTATATTGATATGAAACTCATTAAAATTATTTTGAAAATATTTTCTCGAATACATTCTTAGTTCTACGATCACGTTCAAAGTTAATTGAGTAATTTTTATGAGAATATGTTATTGTAAGTATTTAATGTTTCATTTTAACGCCCATAGTTTAAGTAATGTAAGCACATATTTTATTCACAATGTTAGTTTTAGGTTAAACGACTGATTTCTTATACCCTATTTCACGAGTATCCATAACACATTTTTCTGTTAGTCTGAAACGTTGGCAATAATGAATCGGGTGTAAATCTAGTAAAACCTGTTTATAGCGTTTTGTTTTTTGTATGCAAATGATCTTGTCTTAATAAAAGAGCTGTTAGCAAGTACAAAATGAATCCGTAGCGTGCAAAAACCCGAAACAAAATTCGGCCCTGTCTACCTGGCGTTGACGGACCCGTCAGAATTATGTGTCCTGTGCCGATATGGGGATTTTGAGATATTACCATATAATCTGCTGTCATTCTACCGTGATGGATACTCGTGAAATAGGGTATAAATTGGCCTTGCATGGTGCCTTATTCCTTGTGAGGCTGATCGGAAGAGATTAATATAATTATTGTATAATATTTTATAAGTTGCATAACAGAACAAAGTGCTACTTACTAATTTAAGTGTCACTTACTCATTTATTTCATTCATTTACCAGTAAATAAAGGCATAATAACTGTTTGTTATGTGGCTCTTCATCCTACATCCATCTTAGATAATATGTTGAAGGAACACATTGAATTACTATTACATTTCATTTTAGATGACCTCAGCTATCTCAAAGAATACGAAACCCAACGGCAAAGGTACAATGTACCAACAATGCTTGGGGTCGATGGCTTATATCGACTTTATAACAACGATTTTGCGCCCGTTGTTCTCCTCAGGAGCCTTGGACTACAAGCCACTCATGCCATTAATCCTGTCAAGGATAAGGTCATAGACTGGGCATCGTAGTTTAAATATGGAATGTTCTGAGATGTATCTGGAAGAATTTCACTACATATGGAGAAAAGTTATTAATATATATGTGTTTTGTTAAAAACTATCTATATAAATATATTTTACAATGAATTTTGTTTTTATTTTCAAGGCAACTATTCATCTCTCAGACCCAAATAAACTAAACGGTAATCAGTGTTTTGATGACTTTCACGGAAATCTATGTAAGAGAAAAGTCATGAAATCAGAACATCTTCAATATCTTTTTTGGCATTCATCTTTGTGTCCGTATCTTAAACCATTAGAGAAAATAAAGGCGTCGTCGTTAAAATCTCGATGTTGAAATCATGTCGCTTTTTTTACTTTTTGTAACAATTATTTTTCTAATGATAAAGAAATAATAATATCAAACGAATCTTATAGTGGCCTGCATCTGATTTGTCACTATGAACAGAACCTAGTTATATGAAAAAAGGCATAAAATGCATATGTATCGAATGCCCCCTGTAAGCTAACTAGCCTCATCACAGGGTTCACGAGCAAGACGTCACGTGTGCGGTACTCTCTTCGTTCATTGGCCGATCTTACGTCAATCCATCTTTGCCCCCACTTGTAATTTTTTTGGTTATAGGAAAACGTCAACATCTGACAGTTGTGTGGTTGTTATTAGATCAACTCGCCTTCGTCAATGGAAAAATAAATAGTTTTAGCATTGAAGTGAATTTGGTAATCAGTTTAGTGAAAAAATAAAATTGTTTGTTATGGCATCCTCAGAAGTGTATAACGACCTAACATTGTAAGTGCTGGTTTCTTCATGATGTGGAACAGCAATGGAATATGAATTGAATGCTGTTTACATTTTTAACTTAAGCCAACATGTTTAATGCTTTTAGTTAATTATATGGTTGTGCTGCAGTTATTCTCATCAAAGAAACGTGTAGCGACACTTGAAAGTCATTCAAATTGTAGGAATGTTATCACTAAATTGTCTTTTTATAGTTCCTAATATGAATCAGGACTTGGATATGTACATGTTTTCAAATTGTTTAGACGATATATGAACAATAAAATATTACACTGGGCTGAAACAGAGACACAGACTTATGACACAATACTTGTAACTACCAGCATCATCCTCTCTTCTATTACATTTCTGATATGATGGTAATAGAGCACAGATCACTTTGTCAGCAGAAAATCTATACCAACATGTTTATTTCCACTGATTTTATTATCTGATGGTTCCTTTTTTTATTTCAAGGCATATAACAGCTGAAAAGTTCTACATACAACCAAAAAATGGTTCTGAGTTATTGATAATAGACAGGCCATCTCAACATATAACTATTCAAAAGAATCAGGGACAAATTCCTAGTCATTCTACAAGAAAAGAGTTTTGTGGCCTTTTGGGAGCTATCAATCTCATTGCAGGATGTTATCTAGGTATACTTTAAATGTACTACTATGGTTATCTTTCATTTTTCAGTATACTAATTAATTTCACTTTTACCATTCTGTAGTGTTTCACTTTACTCAGCAGTCTCAAAGATACTCTCTATTAAATACTTGAGATAGAATATACAGTGCTTTTCAAAAATGCACCCCCCACACTCTACTTATTCTTTGAACTTGCTAAGCCAGCTATACCTTATTTCTCAAGTATCCATCACAGTAGAATAACAGCCGGTTATCTAGTAATATTTCAAAATTCCCCATATTGGCAAAGGTTACACATAATTCTGACAGATCTGTCAATGCCAGAGAGACAGCCATATTTTGTTTTGGTTTTTTGTACATTATATATACTTTGTACTTGGTGAAAGCTCTTTTATTTAGAAAAGTTCATTTGCATACAAAAAAACAAAATGCTACATACAACTTTTTGCTAGATTTTTGCCCAATTCATTATAGCCAACATTGCAGCCTAACATAAAAGTGTCACTCGCTGATCAACTGTTCACCTCAGTAGATGTCAAAGCATGGTGGATACTCGTGAAATAGGCATATAGCTGGAATTTGAGTTGGTGAAATTGATGCATAAATACTATATTCTAACATAAAACTAATACATAGTTTAAAATTTCAAGATGCCAGCTGGGCACCACCTTAGAACATTTTTGTCTAGAATGACAGATTGTCTGATACCTCATATAGGTTATTATCATAAGATGTCACATCCTTGTTTCCTATTGGTTGCAGGACAAACAAATGGATGACCATTTAGTTCAATGTAAATTAGCTCCACTATTTTTGCTTATATATTTTAAATTCTTAGTATAAATACTCGGGAATTTGTAGGAAATTGTTACTGTTTCTTAGTTATTTGAGAAGAACAATTGAAATGCTTTCCTTTCTGCACCAGTGAACTGTTTAATGAGGGGAAACATATTCTCCAATATGTTGGTGAAAAACTCAATCTTTTTTCCAAAGAGTGATGAGATTTATGGATTCATTGAAGAGGGATCCTTAAAGAACAACTGCAAGAATTTGATCCAGGTATTTCATACAGGGTGCTTTTATATTAATTTTGTAATGTTTTAATTGGTAATATAACTTATAGATATGTGAATTGTATTTGTTATAGTCTGTACTGTAATGTTGGATTATCCACATAGTCAGGTGACTATTGTTGTTTGTTGGTGTGCCTGTGAAAATATGTTGCATGTTCTTCTGTCAAGGGATTCCTCTTCAATGATTTAATCCATAAATCTCGTTAATCTTTGGAGAAAATATTGAGTTTTACACCAGCATTCTGGAGAATAGCAGGAATACATGTTCTCCCACATTAAACAATTCCTCACCACAGGAAGGCAGACATTTCAGTGCTTCATGACAGATAACAGTAACAATTTACCAGAAATAAACAAAAATAGTGGATGAACTAATTGGCCTTCCTTCAACCAATAGAAGGATCTGTCAAGGTAATGTGTTTGAAAATGATCTATTGAAGCTCCTTACCAATAGTTTCTAATACTAGAATGTCAATTTACTAACTTTTGAAAATGCTCAGCTTTGACAGCCTGCCATTCTGAATTATAGTCATTTCATATTCTAGACTTAAAAAAATTCCAAGGCGCACAGCCGCCATGTTGATATTTTCAATTGCCACTTGTATGCTAAATGTATGTATCAATTCTGTCGCTCCATATTTCAACTTGCTAGCCTGACCCATTCAAAAATAAGTATGTGGGGCGGAGTGACCTTTTTGAAAAGCACTTACTTTATATCTATTTATGTATCAAATGTGTTCAATTTCAGTTATTGTAACACAAAGAGAACTAGTGGGCTATGTAGCAGGGCATCCAATCTGGAGATTGGTTAAAACTGAACTTGTTCCATATGTCCGCAGTATGTTGCATTTAAAACCAGAGCAACAGAGAGATAATAATATTTATCTCAATATGGTGGAACATGTGCTATCAACGCCTTTTTTCTATTTCAGGTAATAATTTAAAATGTCTCATAAATACCTAGTGACCTATGAACTGGCATAACTCAAATTAAAACCCAATGGGTGTTATTGTATTTCCTATTTGTCTTTTTTTTATTTTTTTTATACTCCAGCCACCACGAAGGCGTAAAGCCTAAACACCCATGGGGTACCGTGGGGCTATAGGGGGATACAGGGTAAAGGGGGAACGCCACACAGACTCTGGCGAGGGCACACGTGTGCATGCAACATGCACACATTCTGGCCCCGCCTACGAGATAAGCCGGATGGTACCGCGTTCGACAGTCAGAGATCGTCTACCACCTACGGACAATCACAACATCCATAGCCAAGAGAATAATTTCTCTTGGGACGGGATTCGAATCCGCACAGCGCACGGCGACTGATGAGGAAACCGAAGAGACTACTACTGCGGCCACCGCTGCTGCCTTTATCATTATCAAAAACTGTGAAATATTCTTCTTGATGCTCTTAGGGCGCTTTTGAGTGGGCAATGTTGTTCTAGCCTGGTGATACTTTTGACATTTCCGACCTATTTTCATTTGCCCAAGTATTGGAATCCTACTTAATCTGTGTAATGCAAGCTGCCACAATGTGTATAATTTTGACCAGGTATGTGTCTGCACATTCCAGACTATATTGTCAAGATATAGCTGATATATATCACATATAGCTTTGCCATAAATATTGCTAGCCTAGATGCTCCATTAATATTGCTACCTAGATGCTCCATTAGCAACCTAGAATAACTGGCGATTCTCAAAAACAAAATAAAAATTCATATCAGCTTTGGTTGGTCAATTTTCAAAATCGTATCAAAGTCAAATGGAATGTACATCTGCGTTATTCAATGTCGTGGATTACCAGTCATACAATAGACAGACATAGACAAGAAAATATGTTATGTTATTAATTATTATTGTAACGTCTTTGTAACTGGAACCTTGAATAGTGGAGTGATACCCTTCGTCAGGCAACCAGAGTTACGCGGCTGTGCGAGAACTATTGCGGCCAACTATAAGCGATCGTGCCAAGTAGACGCTCTGGTGAAGCGATCGAGAGGGTTCGGTGCGGACAGTGAAGAAGAGTCAACGCTATAGTCCAGTCGTCATAGAAATAAATTTGCCATAAATTAGTTACAAGTGTTACAAATTAGTTTTAAAGGTGATAAATTAGACTTTGAACAGTAAAAATGGTGTTTTTGTTACATTATCGCTTAGGTTACTTTTAATTTCTGCTCATATTGTTTATTATTCCAGCTACACCTATGATATAACACATACAATCCAGAGATTGCACGACATTAATCCAGACTTTTGGCAGCAGTCAATAGTGGAAAGAGCTGATCCTCGTTTTGTATGGAATAATAACCTCCTAAATCCATTCAGAAGCGTTCCTGCAAAAAGGTTCTGTTTGCCCTTGTTACATGGTTTTATCTCCATAAATCAGTGTGTTATCAATGGTAATGGATTTACATGGTCTATCATTTCAAGGAGAAGTATCTTAAGGGCTGGAACTAGATGGTTCAGGAGAGGGGTAGATAGGGATGGTAAGTAAAATTGTAAGTAAAAATAGTAGAAAAAAGTGCAAAAGAATTATCCTGGGAATACAGAGCATTAATTTTTTTGAAACTCATCTCAGATAGTTAAACTCATGGTGACAATGTTTTGTTTTTATACTGCTATTTTTCAGGTAACGTAGCTAATTTTGTTGAAACAGAGCAGATAGTAGAGTTCCAAGGAGATAGGGCTAGTTTTGTTCAGATAAGAGGGTCTATTCCATTGTTTTGGCAGCAAAGTCCAGATCTTAGATATAAACCACCTCCAACATTATTGGATATTGACCCCAATGAGCATCATTCAGCATGTTTGAAACATTTAGAAGACACAGCTACCTTATATGGAAAACAGGTGCTGGTTAACCTTGTTGATCAGAAAGGTAAAGTTGGAGAATTTAGAAGCACTTCTTTGACAGTACTCATAAAAAGAAACTTCCAAGCATCTGCCTGTACGAGGGTGGTCTGAATAGTTTCTGCTGTGTATGGGGACTCTGCACCATCCTTTACAACAGTGAAATTTTGGGCAGCTGAACTTAAACGTGGCCGTAAAAGCTTGGGAGGCGAACGTTCGGGATGTCCGAAAACTGCAGTTACCGACGAAAACATCGTCAAAGTTCACCAAATGCTGCTAGAAGACCGCCGAATTAAAGTGAGAGGGATAGCAGAGTATACTTAAACATGTCAAAAGAATGTGTTTGTTACATATTAAATCAACATTGCATGAGAAAGCTGTTCGCGCGTTGGGTGCCGCGTTTGCTCACGTTAGACCAAAAACGAGTTTTGGCGCCGATTAATTACTGTGGATGAAACTTTGATACGCCCGAAATAAAAATACAGTCCAAACAGTGGACTGCAAAGGGGGAACCGGCTCCAAAAGAAGGAAAAACTGTTTTTTCGGCTGGGAAACTGCTGGCGACTTTTTTTGGAGTTATTTTAATCGATCATCTTCAAAAAGGAAAAACCGTTACAGGAGCATAACATCCTTTTTCACCAAGACAACTCACACCAGATCTAGCCACAAGCGAAAGTTTTGTATCTTTGTTAGGCCGGAAACTTTTCAGACCACCCTCGTAAATAATAGCAACATTCAGTTGATATATTTTCAGTTAAAAATTACTGAAGTCAAGCTCCAAAATCATAGGTTAAAGGCACTATTGTCAAAAAATTTTAAATATTTTCGCGTATTTGTAACATAGATAAAAACTCGTCGTCGGGAGGTCTTGAAATATAATATGAAAAATTATTATTAATTTATAAATATATATATATATATATATATATATATATATATATATTATTAATATATAAATTAGTTGTCCTAATGAATTTGGTTCGCTTGTAACGATAGGTGACATAAACAGAAATTTGGATTTAAGAAACTTCCTACTCATATGCTGATTCTATATTGTTTTAATCACAGGTGCTGAGGGTAGATTGGAACAAGCTTTTAGAGATGCAGTGACTAGTATTTCATATCCAGGTGTGAAATATGAACCATTTGATTTTCATGCTGAGTGTAGAAAGATGAGATGGGACAGGCTCTCAATTCTAATAGGTAAGCACTAGACTTTTATGGAACTACATTGTCTGACCGAATCGAACCACATATATTCTGTAACATAAAAGTCTAATGTACCTCCTGAAACTTATCCTGTAGTTTTTATGCTCATTCTGGCCGAATCATATATGTTTAAATTCCTGTTGATTGTACGACGTATAACAGTATGTTTTATTTATCTGTGTTCCAGGTGACAGTTCATTTATTTTTTATTTTCTTCATTCCTGTACATGTTTTGCGAGGCTTGTGTAACTAAAACACCGTTCGCCAATATTGTACACTAATTCATTACTTTAACACTAACTTATAACACTCACATGACAATAATAATACAATATAATAACCATGTCGACTGGGCTATAGCTTCCGCATCGGTGACTCGACTGTGACTGACTGCTGCCGCCATCCGGTCCGTTTGCGGGAAAATACTTTTGTTGTGATTGTAGATAGAGTGGCTCTAGATCAGGATGAAATGGGATTTTTCCTTATGTTACGCGATGGAACTTTGAGTTCATTACAAGAGGGAGTATTCAGGACAAACTGTATAGATTGTCTGGATAGAACAAATGTTGTCCAGAGCATGTTAGCTCACAGAAATTTGGAAATTGTGTTGAAGAAATTGAACATTTTGCAACCGAATCAACAGCTGGAACATCAAATTTCATTTGAAGTACTTTTCAAGGTAACAAGCAAGAATATCTTATAACCTACAAACAGAAAGATTGACACCTTAGATAAAATCCTCACAATTATTTTTTTAGAATGTTTGGGCAGATAACGCGGACGTGATAAGTATTGAATACAGTGGTACTGGGGCACTGAAAACTGATTTTACGAGGACCGGCAAGAGGTCAAAAGTTGGCCTCCTTAAAGATGGGTTGAATTCTCTTCAAAGATATTACAAAAATAATTTGATGGATGGATTCAGACAAGATGCAATAGATTTATTTTTAGGTAAGTTGGAACATTATTATCATTATGTTAAGGCAGTTAATGTTAGTTTTCTTTTTCAGGCAGTGGGAAGCTGGTCTCTCCTCTTACTGTAGACAAAGGATGGCGATATGTAACATTTCCTTCAGTGCTGCTGATGGCTATAACCATGTTTGTTGCTTCAGTAATTTTTCCGCTAGAGTACTCCACAGAGAACTTATTATATCTGCTCTTCTGGGGTAGTATGGTGATTGCAATTACCCTAAATATACTCAGGCATGGAGTCGAATTTGTGGATAAACCAAGGCTTACGCAGAGTTAGAGTCAAATTATGTCTAGTCAGTTACTGGGTGAGTCCAAAATAGCAGTCAGTTGTATTTGGGTCTATTGTTAATATAATTTTTCAATTAATGTAGACATTTCTATTTACAGTGATTACGTAGGAAAATTGAGATAAGGGATTCTAAAGGAAATTTTGTCTATGATATTTTAAATTGAATATACTTTTTTCTATATTGTGCTTTTTAGCTGTACTATTTGTATATAATAGATACTATTTTAACACCTACTTTTTTTTATTAACTCTTAATCTGGAATACTTGAGAGAAGATTGGACATATCTTTCTGTCTTTGAAAAGTTGATACTGCAGAACTTGTTTTGATTTCTTGTAGTTGTAATGGAACTAGATCAACAACCACTCATTTTTTGTGACAGTGATCTGAGACTACATGTTAATTAAATGTTAGATTGTCTTGTTTCCAATTGACCATTGTAAACTGTGAGGAAGGTTTGATCGTGAAAATTGTTTCTCAAAACTAAATTGTACATTGATAATCCAGCTTCTTTCGAGAGCCACTACATTCATGAGACCTTGTGAGCTATTACCAATATTATTGTTCTCGTAAGAATGAATTCCCAATGACCCTGTTGAGAGTAATTGAGCAATATATATATAAGGTAAGTTGCTGTTATTTTTAAATCTGAGATCACAAAATGTTCAAATGGATTTTTGACTTTAACTCGTTAGGTGAAATATTGTAACATATAATGGTAAGATTCAAAGTTGGCTGACGTCGTAATGTGTACGAGAGAGAAGCGCGATAAGCGTGCGATATACAGGTATATAAGGATCATGCGGATGCAGGTATATAACAAATAGAACATTAATGGCCAAATTCCGCAAAAAGTAGGAAAGTGAATTCGAGCAGAAAATAGGATAGGTAACCCGAGCGTGTGTGTCATTTTCTTTCCCTCTCCATCTTCGTTTTCTCAGGATACATCCGTATCCGGTTGTATGGGCATGTGTATCTACTTTTGTAACCAACAACCAGAAATACGTATCGCTTGGGTTACCTATCCTATTTTCTGCTCGAGTTCACTTTCCCACTTTTTGCGGAATTTGCCCATTGATTTTCTATTTCTTATTATATATGTTAGAAAGAGATATAAGCACATCGTTGCCTAGCAACGCCGGTACGAGGTCCCGGAAACCATCGCGTACTCTTTCTAACATACATATGTCACGCTTATCGCGCTCTCTCTCTCTCGCACGTCGTCAGTGGTATTTGGTTTTCAGTGTATAGTAAGGTGGGGTCGTATACATCTCACAATATTTTTTAATAATTTATGTACTTTGACTTATAAACAGACCCACGGATTCCACTTTATAGTTTTGGTAATGAATTTTTTAGGCGACCCAAGCAGTACGGAAAAGTAACAAAAATAAAAACTTTTATTCGTAAATTGAAGTAACTTTTCGGAAACTGACGAAGTACGTGCTGGCACTGATTAGCGTGTAATCCTTGTAGAATGCTTAACTTTGACAGCCCGTTAGTTCGCCATTTTGAGAGAGAGAGAGCGAGAGAGAGAGAGAGAGCGAGAGAGAGAGAGAGAGAGAGAGAGAGATCCAAGGATTATAAAGTATTTAAAATTAGATTCAAAATGAGATATCACATTCCATTAAAAATACTTCAAAATGGCGCCCCTCAATCTTGCATTTTTTATCTGCGCTAAAATATAGTATTAATGCATAATTTCATCATTCTGAATTTCAGATTTGCTAAATTAATCCTATCACAGTTTATATAAATGGAGAAGTAATTGAAAATGTTGAATCAATTAAATATTTAGGTATATATATATATATATATATTGATAGTAAACTAAAGTTTGAGGATCACTATGAATACATTATTTCAAAAATTGCAAAAATTACTTTTGTAGGGCTTCTCATAGTATTGGTACCGAGAAACTAGTTTATAATACAATTATTTTACTGCATTTACTATATTGTTCAACTATCTTGTTCACTGCCAATGAAGTTGTATTCTCAAAATTACAAATCTTGCAAAATAAAGCTATGAGAATAATATTGAATAGAAATCAGTACACCAAAATAACATCTATGTTACAAGAATTGCAGTGGTTGAATATAAAAAATTTCATATCATATTTGGTTCTTATTTTTATATTTAAAATAAAAAATCATCTTTTGCCAGAATATTTAGAACACTACATAGAATTGAATAATCATCACCACAATTATTATACAAGAGGAAATAGATTTACAAAATTGCAATAGTACGAGTAATATAACTAGCAAATCAATATTTCAGAAAGGATTACTTGAATTTAATAAACTAAATAATGATATAAAGTCTACTTGTAATTTAAAGATATTTAAAAGAAAATTAAAAGAATATTTCATGGACAATGAATATTCTTAGAAATGCAAATTTTGTTTTTTTTTCTGAATATCTGTATGTTCTGTAATTGTTTAGTTTTTTAGAGGAATGTAATTGTAGCAATCATACTAAATAAATCTTAAACAAAAAAAAATAAGCTTCGCTAACTCAACCCGTTCCAAAAATAAGTAGTTTTTTGCATAGAAGTGCTGAGTGCTGCAGATCGGAGTTTTGCAAATAAGATATACATAGGCGGTTTTTTTTCTGTAGGCAGCATCTTTAATTTCCGTATACTATGTTCCTTTAATTTATCCTGACAACGAACTTAAAGGAAAAACAAGATGATACCTGTAAAAAAACTAGCGTTTTTATTGAAGTTGTTCCACCAATTGGAATAAAACGATTGATAAAACCGACCTCTTACATGTTAGAGTGAAGTGTGAGACCTACAGGATTGAGAAATTTCAGTTATCTGCTTGACATCGAGGTCACTTATTAAACAATTGCCAAATCCTGCGTTTTGGCGAGTTTTTTTGGTGATAACCTTTTCTGTTTTAATCGGATCTTCTTTCATGTAGTCTCATTTTGTAGGTCGCCTGAGGGCCTAAACATTCTATTTGACGATTTTTTTCGTTCATGCAAACATATCCGATTTAACCACAAAAAACGCATTATTTCATTCCCATTTTGTTGAATAAAACGTTTTCCTACAAAAATAGGTGCACCCTTTAACCAGAGCTATACCGAATCATATTTTCTAAACCGGTATTTTTAGTAACATATTTGTATATTTAAGCAATATTATAAAATTATTTCTTCAATCTTGTTTTAGTTACCACAACAAATCACGCCTAAGACAAGGTCAAACCTTTTGTTCAAACAAAATTAAACATTTCTGGTAACAAACAATTTTTCTATCAACTTTAACGGAAAACATATCATTTCCAGTTCTGATCAACTATTATAAAAATTAAAATGAGCTGTAGCAGAGCCTAAAACTAACGTTAAACAAAACAATAACAATGGAAACCTAAACTGTAGTTGGAATATTTTTCTTGGCCACTATACTATGGCTATATCTGTCAGGCTAGGTAAAGTAAATTTTATTTACCGAAAATAACGATAATACTGTAAAATGAATATGAAAGCGAGCACAGTTTAGAATGGTAAACACACAGGAAACCCACAGAAGCAAGCTGGTGCGTGGGATTCTACAAATTACAAAAAAATTAATCAGGTATGGATATTATAGATATCGATATACCGCATTTATTAAAATTGCCAGTCCGTTACCAATTTTAGTAAAATAACAGTCACAGTATTCTAAAATAAAATAGCTCACTTAATTAACGAAAATCCGACAAAAATATGTTCACAATGTTGGTCATAATATCGGTAAGGTAATCTATAATCCTTTTAGGAGGTTTTTCTCAATGTTTGCGTTCAGGCTTAGGCTTTTTGCCAGCTGCAAATTGGAAAATAATAGTTTTCGATTTTCATCGTTTGACGGAATGTAGGCTCATTAGGTATATACAGACCACTTCCTTTTAACTTTTTCACGTTTGGAGATATATCGAGTTTGAGTTGGTAAGATATTATTTACTCTATAGAAATCTCGATCAGTGCATGGAACATGCTTTTTGGATGTCGTTCGATCTGAAACAATCTTTGAGACCATAAATCATGACATTGAATTTTCGGAGCCTTCGGTAGACAACGTCAAGTTTATTTCTTAGTTCTTTGTTTTTCTCTCTAAGGTCTTTATTCTCCTGATTCAATTTTGAGAGTTCTACATTAAAATCTTTTCGCAGCTCACGAATTTCTTGGGTTATGGCCGTTTGTTACATCACCCTCTGGGGTACTCATTGCAAACAAAAAGAAAAATGCTATTCTATTTTCGTTTTGGCTAGAAAATCCACAGTAATGGTGATTAATAATTTTGTGAGATTTTTGATCTAAATTTCCCCAGCCCTTCCAGTTTTACCATTCGCCTTTCACACATTGAATTATCACACACTTATACACATTTATACAAAATTATACAATTCTCCTCACTTTTAGTTTGGTAATTCGATCAACTCCCACTACCCCATTAGATTCATTTAGTCTTTTTGAGGTAATAAGATCGCGAAACTAACAAAGTATCTAAGCTTTTATTGTCGCTCAATCTTAATCGCAATTGATTACATATATAATAATAATGATCCGGCTTTATTTATCCAAAGTATAAAAAGGCGAAGTGTCGCTAAAAAGCGTTTTTCAACTAAAGCCAAATATTGCATATGTGATTTCAATACGCGTATTTTTGAGACCTTTATTTGGAGCGGTCTCCAGGAATTCTTAAAATCCGGGATCCCGGTTTGCGACCCCCTAAAACCCATCCAATTCACCCAATTTATAAATACACATTTCATTTATGGAACTGCGCAAATCATTGGTCAGTTCTGGTGTTATAGACCATATCTCCGGTATAGAGGATAGTTGCAATGCTTTCGTTTGTTCGTCCAGATCCAAGAGACCAAGCCTAGACTATGCTGATGAGTATCCTAGGAGCAAGCAATATCTGTCCATGGTTGGCTGTCTTTTTGGTCCAATGGACGAAATTCCCTTTCAAGTCTTCAAAAAGCTTTCTAGGGTAGTATATTTTAACATTGTTACCGCGCTATTGGCCACGAACGAGTCTTTAACGTATTCTTCGGGTTCTTATAGTGGAAGGTCTGAACTTCAATTCATTTATTTGGCGACCTTAAAAATAGTAATTTGTACAGAGTTTAGCTTTAAAACGGTTAACTTTAGAAAAGTTACTAAGAATCTTTTTTGTTTAGAGTGACAACAGAAAACTTTGGAGCGAGGGAAGCATTTTTTTGTAATTTGTTCAAACAACTTTGCACCGCGCTCCCGCATGACAACCTCTTGAATCACGTTAAGGGTCTTCCAACAAACGTGATTGTGAATAAAAAATCGGGTTGGAAAATTTCTTCCACCTTGTCTAATGGATAGAATTTTTGTACCTTAGAAAACTTTTTTGGATGTGCTATGATGTCTTGATTACAAAAATTCCCATGGCGTTGTCTTACGAAGGGCGACATCGTGGATGCAATGTTAAATGTTTGTGTCAACTATGTGTTGATGATCTAAGCTTGTCAGTTGAGGCCATGTCTGGTCTTCTAGAAACTGTACCTGTATGTTTGCCACACTGACTTGAAAGATGTATTGCACAAAACCTAAATGTTCTTTAACTATCAAAATAATACAGGCAAGAAATGTTTTTCAAATGTGGTGTATTTCAGGGTACATTGTTAGACCCCATTTTATTTGTGTTTGAAAATTACTTAAATATTCAAAATTATCTGGATAGGTAAAATAGTTTTGCTGATGATACGGCAATATAGTTGAGAAAGACTTTTATAAAATCATACGTTTTTTCAACAATAGAAAGTTAAACGTGAACTTTGGAAAAACGCATTTTCTGCCCTTCACATCATACGCAAGATTTCTACCCGATTATTCAAATCTTTCCTTCAAAATAAACAATACAAATTTAAATTAAAAATTACAAATTAATTGACTGACTGGATAATAATAATTATTTAGAAATTTTTTAGGCCGACATTTGAGGTGGGACATTCATGCAGCCTAATTTTGAAAAAAATAAGATTTGTTACATACAAAATTAAGTTCATCACAGCCATATGGACAGAAAATTATAATCGTAATAATGCCTTAATTGAGCCGCACCTAATGCATGGCATCTTAGCGTGGGGTACAGCATGTCCACCGTATTTGAAGGATATAGATGTTTTATAGAGAACTGTTTTAAAAACAATGCTAAAAAACAGCAACAAAATTGTAGCCAACAAAATAGCTCAGCTAGTTTGAACAGCTGATATATGGTAGTCACACGCACTTTATGAAAACTTCCAACTTGCAATGTGGTACATCGTACCAAGCACAACAAAGGTTGTGTCTTTTGCTGTTTTATCAAATAATTGGATGTTTCAGCAGCTTACTCGTTTGAAGCTAACAATGAAATTATAATTCATTTTATCTCAGCGTAATGTAAGTATAGTTCAATCTTCATTTTTTCCATATGTAGGTATATTATAAGTGCTCACTTTTGTGAAAAGACATTATCGTCCAGGATAACAACCATACATATACAGTCTGATACAATGAGTGTTACAGAGCTGAGTCATATTGTAAAATGTAAATGGTATGGCCGGCTTAGTGTTACCCGATGAGGATACCTTTGGTGTTACCGGTCCGAATGAGTGACTTGGCATATCAATATATCTATATTATAAAATTAACGATTTTATTATAGGGGCCGCTCAAGTATTACGTAAGCAGATTTATTACAATTATTTACCCCCTCATCCCCCTTGTCAGCAAAAGTAAGCAAAACACTTACCCCCTCCCCCCATGCTTACGTAAACAGTTGTCAATTAATGTATTGTTTTTTAACATTATAACTATAACGTTATAATTATAATTTGAAGAATAAGAAAATAGATTTAGGATAGAGATTATATTTTACTGATACGGTATTCAACATAGCGTAAAGGACAAAAATATTATATCTTGCTAACATAACAAACTTATTTTAAATTTTTGGTACATATATTAAATTCAAATTAACAGTCCATGAAACCAGAATCCATAATTCTAAGTTTTCGATGACAATGGATTGTTTCGAGTGCTGCTCAGTGTTGTGAGTTGCTCGCTTTCATCGGATTTTGGAATGTCTACGTCGCTCTTATCGAGCCATTCAACATCATGGTGCTCTAAATTTTGAATAATGCACATCAGTTCACTAGCACGACGAGCAGCGACTCTTACAGGTCTACTTTCCTATCAGTGTGCGTGTGTACTTTTTATGGATATCTTCGATGTGACGATTTAGTGACCTGCGGAAGCATGATAAAGACCACAGGTTTTGCTGTTCGGCTTGATAAGCCTCAATTTACCGTCGGACAAAATAATCGTAGGGCATTTGCAGGAAATCTTCGAGTGAAGCACTTAAGCGTAGAGCTAAATTGACTGGAAGATTAAGAAATGCCCTCCTTCATCCAAATCCAAGTCATCAACTGTTTGTTTTACTTTTACAGGTGGTGAAGAAACCTATGTCTGGTAATCTAAATAGGCCACTTCTTGGACGACAGCATTCTGTATTTCTACATTTTACAATTTGAAACAAGTATTGGCTCTCACGCACATGTTCTGAATACATTTTAATGTCAGGAAAATCAGAAGATCTTGCTCGCCTGCCCCAACATATTTTGCATTATAGCCATCAATTTCCATCGAAATTAGATCTTTCTAAATGTTCATCAATTGTAACGCCACGTTCATCCAAATGAGTCCCAAAATGGTCATGAGGTAATATTAAACCAGCCAGTTCCCGACTAAGAGGAGCCATTCTGCGCTCTACGCTGTTATACGCACTTCTTCCAGGAGCATTGGTAGCTAAAAACAATGCATCGAGATCATGTCGCTTAAAGTGTTGTATAGCAAACCCTATGACTTTTTGATAACGTGGATTTTCATCTGGCCCTCCATCAACCGTCACAATTACCACTGGTTCTACTAGTCCATGGTCAGTTTTAGCTAATGGTCGAAACTCTTCAAGTTCGAGAAGCGTCTCGAAATCCTGAGCATGAGTATTAGCAGTAGATGAACTATGCTTTCCACTTCGAATAGCGATGTATGTTGTTCCAGAATATCCAACGGCTTGCGGTTGTCCTAGCATATTGGAAGTGATTTTGATACCAGCATCGTATTAATTTATGACGCTCAGCGATTACCCAATCGTGATCAGGCAATTTGATTCTATATTTCATGTGCATTAGAAGAGGTGCTTGCTTATTTGCCGCAGTTACGCCAATAGGGAATCGAGCTTTATCATCTTGAGATATGAAAAATGCTTGATCTGGTCCAAGTATGGATGCTATGTTCTCTAAATAATGGATTGATGTTTCAGCGAACTTGCTATCTAAGTGGCTCTTGTGGTGATCAGTTTGAGCCCGAATGAGCTTAACAGGGACTGTCGATACATGTCTTTGTCCCTCTGCAGAATTAGATTTTCTGGGAATCAAACGAAGATATGTCCCACTGCGACTAATGTCATATCCTATTTTACGTAATTCTTGTGTGAGTTCATCAAGAGTTTTTACGCTGTGAATTGATTCCGTTCGTCTTCTATCATCTGCTGCACTCCCAAATAAAGTTATATCCGCGATTGTTTTCAATAGTGAATGTTGATTGCTTTCAAGATTAGGACATCCCACTGAATCCCTCAGCGATAGTCTTTTTTTATTTCTGTATTTTCATGACAAATATCTTCTAACTTTCTTTTCATACCATCCCTGTGTTTATTCTGGGCAACTGCGTTTTGAACCTTCCTGTTTAAAGACTGTTTTGTTTTTATTTCCTAGCGCAACTTAATGATCTGAGCAATCTTATTTTTCATAGCTTCCTGATCAGGTTTTGCGCTCTGTTTATCTGTATTTTCATTAATTTCGCATTGCTGTTGTGATTCATTACCGGGTTTTATTTTATCTTCTTCCTCTTTTTTAATATTTGAAGCTGACTGTATAATTTGTGTTTTTTCTGCAGGTTTACAGGTTGCCTAAAAATAAAAACTTTCTATGACTTCTGCTAAAGATTCTCTTATTGAACTACATAAATACAAAGTATGGCAATATATATGGTAAATACAAAACCTTATGGCTTTAAATCTAATATGTTTAAACGAGCAATTCGATCCGGTCACAAAATACAGGGTGTTAGTTTTCTGTATATATGTATGAAACTAACATCCTGTACTTTGTGACCAATTGACGGAATCATTCATAAGAAATAAATCTATAATATAATGAATATTACCTCTATACTTTGAGATAGGCCATAATATTTTCTAATCAGTAAAGAGAAACTTTTTGGCCATTTATAATATTTCTAGTACTCATAGGTACCTAAAATGAGTTCGTCACTCACCTTAGAAAAAAAATTTAGTAGATTGGATTTATTCTTAGTCGCCGCTTGCAATTCTTCTTCGATTCTCTTAGATACAATAATATCTAGTTCCTTGTCGGATTTTGCTTGTAATTTGTAATTTCGCCACACTTCGTTAACTAACTTTTGTACATTTTGTATTTTCGTACTTGTATGAGATTTTTTAAAACTTTCAAACAGTTTTTGGTATAACTTGGATTTGTCTATGTGAAACGACATCTTATTTAAACATTAAACTTTGGCTAATGGAATCAATGGTATCCCAAATGTTAACTTGTTTTACTATGCTTAAAATACGTCTACTCGCTATAGTATCCAAACGAAACAATACACTGATAGAGGAAATTTAGACAAGTGAACACCGCGCGGTAATTCCTCTACTCGGTTCTAAAGCGAGTAGGGGAATTACCGCGTGCTGTTCACTAAACGTACATACATTATTTGCGTGAATCCCCGAAAATGCGTTTCGTTTTCAAGCAAAGACAATGTGAGCGTTGCCATTCGTGTAAAAAAGTAAATAACTACCGATGACGTAATCCTCATCTAGACTCCCCTACCTCCCATGTCATCCAAAATAAGCAAAGCAAAGACCCCTTAGTGCTAACGTAATACTTGAACGGCGCCATAAAAAGGCAAACCTGACCGCAAAGGGTTCATTTAGACAGTAATAATTTATAAGGATCCAAGAGTGGCGGTATGACCGTAGCAAAGTGATAAGCTGAGTATGTATTTAAAATACTTATTATCATAACCACCTACAAACTCCGACGTATAAAGGATTAGTAATTTAGCGAATATGTTTACAAATTGTGTAAACAGACGAAGGCGCCGATGTAGATCGGGAGAATTTTGCTCTCCTAAAAATAGTTGAAGTTTGCTTTTCGAACGAACGAGATTGAACAGGTATACACCTTCGAAAGTATATAACATGACAAAGTTTATGCTGATATTTGTCTTAATGCACTTGACCTCGGGGTCTGCGTATAGGTTTGTCTGTGTTGATGAGAAAAATAATATTAAAAGGAAGGAGTTGTGTGATGAAGGTGGACTGCTTAAGTACACAAACAATGTGATTGATATTCCTGCTGGTGGACCAAAATTCCCATGTAAGTATTTGATGGATTTAATATAACTAATGCAAAACAACTGAAAATAATCCTTTGATGTTTCGACATAACTCAGGCAGTTATGTCGTATGTGGTAGTGGTTTTTCTAAAAAGTTTCATCTGTTGTAGATGTAGGAAGACCTTTAGGAATAAATACCATCACAAATGTGATTGATTTATCAAAAGGTAGACGAAAAAGACCAAAGTATCCAAATAAAATATCACAGCCTGCAGGATTACCTCGTAAGTTTGAAATATTCTTGATATATCGTACTATAGTGGATGTCCTAGAACTTGCAACAAATCAGTTAAATTCATACGTTACTGTGTATTGCTTTTGCTTGAATAACTCCTGTTCCATACTGTATACTTTATAGAACTTTTTTCAAATGCATATAAGCCAGTCAGAGTTTCAAATGAAATAATTATCTTCCGATTGTCAGGACGATCTAGTTTGACGAAATACTGCTAATTTTTTATTCCCTCTGTAAGGGAATGTAATGTAATTGCTTGGCATGAGCAGTTTTTGAGGAAAATAGCCTTGTTTCAGTACTGTTTTATCAATCATGGTGCTGGTTAGGGTTACGTCTTTTGTGAGTGGATAATCATGATCCTCCACTGTGACGATACCGGGTGTTTTCAAAGTTGATTCATTTATTTTAACTGCTTGTAGGAGTCGTCAAAAGGAGCTGATATACCAAAAATCACCGATATAAAAGTGGCACAATAAAGGAAATAGTAAAAAATTACAAATTTAAAAAATAAGAATTTTATTACACAGATTTTTTTGATATTCTCTACCACTGCGGTCAAAAAATCTTTTTTTTTTGTTTACTACTCTTACCGTTTATTTAAATTTGGCACATTTTTTGTGTTATTGGATGGTTTTCAGTATGAGTCTTTGGTTCGATCAGTTGTATCAGTCTTTTAATAGCGCGTATACTTTCATTTGTCTGATTATTTTGTACGAAAACAATGAATTAGTGGACATAATACTAACATTCGGAGAGTGCCAACAAAATGCAGCCGCAGCATTCAGGTTGTATGCGGAAAGGTTTCCTTTAAGAAATCTTTCGGTACCACGGATGTTTGTAAATTTAGTTATTAGACTTCGTGACGCAAGATATTCAAAAGAACAACGAGGAGGTCACGCTGGAAGACCTGCTCAACCTGTAGCAGCTCAAGTTGAAGTAAAGTGTGGAAGACAATACGACAAGAACATTACGAGCGTTACAACCTGAAGATCATCCTAGACTGGTTGCATTTTGCCAGTGGCTTTTAGAACAGTTCGGCAGACATGATTTTACGAAATTAATTTTGTGTACAGACGAGGCCACATTTGCACGAAATGGAGTGCACAACTCCACAAAATCATGTTTGGGCAGTAGAAAATCCGCATACTGTAAAAAGAACTCATTTTCAACATAGATTTTCATTAAATGTTTGGGCTAGCGTTGTAAATGGCATGATTATTGGACCCTACTTTTTTCCACCTCGACTGACTGGTGAAATGTATTTAGATTTTCTTCGACACAATCTGCCACAATTATTAGAATATGTTCTTCTTAATGTGAGACAGAATATGTGGTTCCTACATGATGGGACTCCACCACATTTTAGACGAGAAGTTCATGAACATCTAAATAATGAGTTTCCGAATAGATGTATATGGCGCAATGGACCCGTTTCTTGACCTGCTCGCTACCCGGATTTGATGCCTTGCAATTTTTTTCTGGGTGGCTATTTGAAAGAGTTGATGTATCATGATGGAGCAGTAAATACTCTTGAAGAACTTCAACAGCGCACTGAAAATGCTTGTGATTTAATTCGCGGACACCAGGATCTTAGTTTGGAAGCCTGTAAAGACTCACATTTTAACAGTTTCTGTATCCAGTTAACTTAACAATGATTTTATAATAATTATTAATAATGTAAACTAACTCTCTTATTATGCAACTTTTATATAGGTGATTTTAAAATGACTAAACTTTGTGGCTTACACATATTTATATTTCCCCGGTAGCTGCTACCTCCTAGGGAGGTCGATCATTCTATTTGGGGAAATATCTAGTTGGAGCACTACTCTTACAAGTATCAGGTGACTGATTATAGAGTATCTGCATAAAACGTGCTTAACCGTTTCATCTCCCATGATGCACAGTCTGCACTCGGCGTCTCCCGTCATGTCCAGCCTGCTTAGGTGGTGACGACAGTCCCTCTAAAGCCTGAAGACTGGTGTTACTTAGCCATAGCAGTGAATCTCTTACCATTTTTTTTAAGATTCGTATGGTTTCGATAGCATGGATCAACCCTGACAATCCCTCTCAGCGTTGAAGTATCTTGCCTTCCATCTATACAGAGATTATTTTTTTGCGATCCTGATTGCTGCCTCAGGCCATATGAAGGGTGCGCCAGCCCCACTCTTTGCCAATATGTTAACTGCTTCGTTTCTCTCAGACCTGTTTCCTGGTATCCATATGAGACAGACCTTTCCATCATCTATGCAACCAAGAGCTTTGAAACTAATTTCGATGTAGAGTTAAAGCTCTGCTTGACACCGTTCTACAGCATGTAGCTCTGCCTGGAAAATCAATGACCAGAGGTTCCTAGGCTGGCGGATTCCTGAATCTTTAGCTCCGGCACGAATCAATACCATCTCCAATACCTCTTGGAGCCGTCTGTATACGCATACATATATACCTATATTATGTAAGTTTGCTGTCCTCATTCATTCCTATGAGGAACTATCACTGAGTAGAGCTTAGCATATCTTGGTATCCTTAGCATTATTTGAGAAGATATTCCCGGACTATGGTGATTCTTTATGTCTACCAACTTTTCCGTTTCCTCCATAGTTCCGTTTTATTGTCCATTATACCTTTTGCCACACGATGTAGCTTGTTGGTTGTCCTCGAGTCGCCTCCCAGGTATATGTACAAAGGACATAAGTTAAGAAGAACCACCATACCTGCAGTTGGTGTGGTGCGAAAAGGTTCAGTAATCAACATCAAACCATTTCTCTGCAGTTCGCTTAGTTTAACTTTGACAGTTCGTTGTGCTGCCTTGCCCCACCAAGCTACAGATCCATAGGTTAGAACTTTTTTTGCTCAGGCTTCATTCCACAATTCTTTCCATAGACGTTTCGGCAATTCGATAATGAGGTCCTTGCCTTCTTACGAACTGCTTCTACATGTGAATTCTAGCTTAGCATTCTGATTACTCCTACATCCGAAAAATTAACCACTATATTTCACTGAATGTTATTTTGCTGACAATTACATTCACGACGCATACGACCGCCTGCAAATAACCCCACCATGCCATGGCGTATGCGACCGCTTCAAAATTCATGTATGCTGTGCCAGCGGTCGTTGATAGGCACATAATTATTATGACAGAAGACCGCTGTGGCATATACGCTTATCTTAAGTTAGCGGTCTTCGGTATAGCTTACAAGGGAACGTGAACATAATAATGACTTAGAATAACATCTGTCGCAAAAAGCTTCACTTTTTTCAAGTTGGCACCAGAGACATTTACTACCATTTTTTATGGAAGTCAACTTGTTAATCATCTAGAATAGCAATTTCCAGATACGGGTCTAAGTCCGTTTTTTTCTTTTGATACTGTAGTAAACTCGATAAACATAAATTAGTTTACGCTAGTGCCTTTTTCGGTCTAACAGCAGTCAGTTAGAAAATTTCTTTGAATGACATTAAGTGCTATTTTTATGAAAAACATCCATTTCCAAAATTAACTCTGAACGTATATAAAAATTTTTAACATTTTCTACGTAGTGCATTTCTCAGATCTGGCATGATTCGATTAACAGCATAAATCATTTCTCTTACCAATCTACCAGGATTGGATGATGAACAAATAAACAATGTCTGCGTTGTACTAAGCGTCGGTGTAGGCTTGTTCAGATCAAAGATGTTAATACATGTGTTATTAAATTTTGCGGGTCAATAAATAGTATATTAGAAATAGGTTTTAGAGACCTTTTCGTGTCTGCACCATTTGACATTACAACATTGCACAATACATTATGGTGATACATATTTCATATAGGGCGATTCTATTCATACTTTTAGCATTCACCATACAGTGGTCGCTTTCTAGCTATACAGTGGAAAAATATATAGCTCAAAGCCATGTCCTGTATATCTTGTGTAAAAGAAGTTTCGCAGACGATTATGATACAAGGCTGGTCGCATCGATGTTTGTTATAACAGATTTCATGACAAATTCGCACACTTTCGCGACATAAGTTCGAAATAACTTCAAGAACAGCAAAATTTTGTTTGTCAAACAACCTCTTATCGCAGAAGGTATTACGTAACTTGAAAAGTGACAGTGTGTATTTTTTTATTTGACTTTATGTAGGTTTCTCACGATATTATGTAGGTTTTCCTACAAGATGACAGCAAGGAACTAGCTGTCGTTCACAACAAGTTGACATGTTATCGTTTTTTTGACATTATATAGGGTTTTGTAATAATCCCGCGGGCGCATATTACATATAGTAGTCGTAGTGTACATGTGTCTTCAGTATCTCAAAAATTTTGCACAATTATACTGTGATCTATACTTTTGGGAAAGATCACCTTATGTAACCCTTGCATCAATGAAAAATAATGGATGTTCCGCAAATATAGTATACAAATAGAATTGAACGGAATGAATAAATATTTTTATTATACTTTATTTCAGCTATCACTTTGAGAGGTCCGGATGATGAATTTGATTCAGGTATTTATTTGACGTTTTAATGTTTCGTCTATATTTTGACAGATTAAGTTCCAATCTTGATGTTTTTATTAGAATAGCAGTTAAATCTGCCAAATACTTTTTTGTACTACGAGCAGTAATATATATTTTTTGATGAACTCGACAGAATGGATTAGATTGGATTAACCTAAAATATCTAATATGTAATTGTTTTTTACAGGTTTTCCCATTTATCCGAAATATAAGGTGGATAAAATCGACCAAGGTAATAAATGTTAAAAGAAATCAGTAGATTTATGAGTGTTTTTATATTAAATTCGCCGATGTTGTGGTTGTTGCCAGAAATACTCTTGTAGGGCTTTACACATCTTTTGTTCATTCCTATGAGTAATCGACACACTTCTTTGGGTGAGAAGAAAGTGATACTTTTACTAGACAATTGGAGGTATGATAAAAGGGGCTCTTTAGCCCCGTGTGTTACAATGTTCGCCGCTAGGGCTGCGACTCGAAGGCTCGCGGTTCGAATCCCGGCATCGGAAGTAATATTTCCAGTCATGGATGTTGTATTTGTCTGTATATGTACGCACCAAATCGGTTTAAGATCAAATAACTACATCACATCGCTGAAGCTAGTTTATCCAGCAATCAGTTACTAGTAGATAACCACGTATAGTAGTATACAGTTTGGGAGGCAACGGGGTCGCCAAAAAGGGTCAAATTTGGCGTAGTTGCTACATAACTATGATAAAATTCGATCTTTGACTGTAGCAGACATATTGATCATTAGGAATACCGGAAGATGTTATGTTGTTTTTTATATCACTTTCCGCTCACTCATAGTCTTACAATTAAAAAATGCTATAACATCGAGAATGAAATAATAAAGGAAAGCGTTGAATTATGTAAATCTTAGCAACAGTAAATACGAAAACGAATATGTATTTTGATATGTTATAACATTTGTACTTATATCAGAATAAGTCGCTCTTTAAGTTTCAGATAAAAAATGCACAAGAAGCAAAATAAAATTTTTCTCATTGGAAAAGAGACAGGCTACCTGCAAGCCCAGAGACGCTATATTTGAATTGGTAGATGGTGAAAACATGGTAATTATTGCGTTGTTATAGCAACTCAAGCAATCGAAGATATTGGTCATAACAAGAAGTGTAGCGGAATGTAACAATTCATGGCTTTCTGCATTTTATTTCAATATATGTATACCGAAATAACTTATAAAGGTCTTTGCTCATTACGTTAAGTTCATGACACAGTCCGCGCATGATACGCTAACAACTCTTATGAGGGTATTCTCAATATAGGGCTTTCTTTCACCCGGAGATCTTAACAAAAATAAGTGGTTTTTCCTAGTAGCTGGACATCGCAGCCTTAATTCGGCGACTGACTGAATCCGAGCGCTGTAATGTAATGCTCCCATCGAGCGTTATATTACAAAGTCCGTGATTTGAGTCCAGCGAATGTTCACTTGGAATGCTCGGCTCAACAGTGCTCCACATTTTTCTACTGCAGTCTGTGTCGAAATGTCAGACCCATAAGTAGCTAGTATTGCGTTCAAAATCGAAAAAATCTACATGTGATGATCTTCTAGTTCCCATTACTATAAACTTAAATTTTTTCTCTATTTTATTTTTATTATGCAATTCTGAATAATGTTGCTGTAAAGTGTTGCCTAAAATGTAACGCCCAAAAAAGTCTTCAACAGCATCGCTTTTCTCAATTTTGTTGTATGTACTGAAAAAAAACATGTACTATGCTAGTTTGTCAAAAAAATTTAAAAGTTGGCACATTTAATAAGGACACTTGCTAGATGATTTCTTGAATTATGGACAATTTTAATGTTTGTAAAGAATCTGTAGGTTTTAAAATTAATTGAGGTACCATTTAATTCATTTTCACTGTTTTTTCTATCTTTTCATTACTGTCATGGTGCTATAAGGTTTATTACATTATCCGGATAGTCTTTAAAGTGGATTATGCCAATCATGTCTAATCCTGACCGTTTATTTCGACCATCCACAAGTCAAACCAAAACTGAACGTCAAAATCTTGGACAGAGGACTCCTTCGAAATTAGCGGTCAGGATGAACACAGGATTGGGATAACCTACTTTGAAGTCTATCCGGATAGAGCCGTAGAAATAAACATGGTAATTATATAAGTATGTTTAGGGATATAGGTCCTTCGTCATTATCCAGTAAATATACAAATTACATTTATTAACTAATCGCTCACACTATCAGTATAATCTGAAGATTCTGAATCGTTTCCTAAGTTAATAATCACTGGTTCAAGTACTCTTTTCATACATTGGTCAGTTGTCCACATTGGAAAATAAGTTTTAAAAATCAAAATGTGTGCGATAGAAGTAGCTATCATATTAGTGGGTGAGATATTTAACAGAAAATAACTATTATTTGAAACAAAGGCTACACGTTCTGTATGAGTTTCATTTGGCTAGCGCTCCCGAGAAGCTATATAAATATTTATAATAGTTTCTTTTTCAGAAACCGACAAAGCTTTTTTCGACCGTTTTTTTGGTAATTGACCTTCGTCAAATAAGGCACTCATGTCGAAATACCCTTTTAAAAGTTGTCTCACAAAAATAAACGAAACACAAAAAATAAATTAAACGGCACGTCATAGACCTTCGGAAAGAACGAAAGTGCTATTGTGAACTTGGCGGCTTATCTACCGAAAACGAACCAATACGAACGAGGCGCGTGCCGGTCAGATGATTTATTACTCTGTAGGTTCGTTGGATAAATTATAGCGAATTTTTGTGTTATATTCCATTAGATTATAGCGCTCTGCTTCAGTCAGTCGCCGCCTTTAAGATAACTGAGTAAATAGAAATTTGTATATATATATATATATATATATATATATATATGAGCAGTAGTAATTGCCAAAGCCAACGACCAGTTGGGCACAAAATACTGCATTCCGATTGTTTCCCTAAAATGTCTTCCCATGTTTAATAATTTTTAATATGTTCGGGTCTATTGATATTTTTAACATGTAACGGAGGTATCTGTCGTTATCAACAAGCCCAATGTCTCCGTCCTTTTGTTTTTATATTTATAACAAGTTCTATCTTCTCTACGTTCGTTCTGAAACACCTTGTGGCTGCAACCTCAACGACGAAATCCCGATGAAGGCTCCATAGAGAATGCCGAAAGCTTGATTTTATCGTCAAAAGAGTCAAATTAAGCCTAAAAATTTGCCAATTTCCCAATTAACAATTAATTATATTTTGTATATATACTTTGAAGTTGAGTCATTAATTTTCAGATAATGATTGTAGAAGGAAGATAAACCAAAATATGTGTGTAAAAATAAAAAAAAAAAATAAAAAAAAATGTTACCTTGTTTTATAAAGTATCCTACCGACAAGTATTTCAGTGCGGACCTGTATTAAATCCTGCGGTCTTGGAACACCGGCATGCCCTCCCCTGTGAGGTCTTAAGTCACCTGATTCACGAGGCCTTTGTACTACATTAACAAAGGCACGAGGGGTTGGTTGCACTCGATTGGGAAATCGATCCGCATAAATTCGTGATGCCGCGACAGCATTTTGTAAATAAGAATCATGTCCACAAGTTCAGCATTTTCGTAAACATGTGCCATTTTTTATTTCGTTTGAGCCACGCAACAAACACCACTATTCACTCACACGTTACCGACTGACACATTGACTGAATACAACTGAATAAGCGTTTCAAATTCTTTCGCTTTTTTGTGTCCGATGCGATGAAACGATAAGGCGGATTATATCCGTTGTTGCCAAACACGAGCACATAATATTATTATTGAGACAGGGCGGTACTCAAACTTCTAAAGGGCTATAATTTTGTTACTTTAATTTTACCAGAAAAATGTTAAAGGAAAAAAACATTTCTTTTGATCAGATCTACTCACTGTTAAAATAAATGACTCAACTTCGAAGTCACCCTATATATATATCAAACCTAAAACAAATTTAATCCGATCCTGTATTTCGATCAGATGAAAACTGAAGAGGCGCGATTTTCGTCAGTATACTCAACCCAACCCAACAGAATGTATTTACCAAACCGTTCGAAAAAAAAAATATAACACACTCACACAGCAATATGGAACTTGACATGGTTTTAATTTACGGTGTCTTCAAAATGCTACTGAGGCTTCGTGAGTGTACGCAGATCGGTTTCCCAGACGTTATCATTCATGGCCACGTAGATTTGTTTACTTTGTGCAAAGAGCTAGGAATACAGGCCGTTTGCAGGAATGACGAGGTGGACACAGTCATCCCTGAATGTTGCAAACTGAGAAAAACATATTAATCCTCCGACAGGCACTAGGCAAGTGGTTAGATAAGTGCAATTTTTCAAGACCCGCTACGTGATGATGGATTGTACATTGTACCCTTTTTATGTACAATCTGTATAAGCCCTCCAAGCTGATGATTTTCCTGCAAGAGTGCATTTTGTGACTGGTTCCACCAACATGAAAATAATCCGGGGTCTTCGAAGTCCATTTTAGTCACGGACGAATCAACGCTCACACGTAACGGGATAATACTCGTAACTTCCGCAATACTTATAGGTGTATGTGGTCATTTGAAAATTCTCACGTAGTCCGTTGGTTACATTTTCAACTAACATTTTCTTTGGCTGTTTGGGCTGGCATGATAAAAGGTCATTGGGCCTTTTATTCTCCCAAATCTGCTGGACGGTTTACAATGGCTAGAATTTATTCGAAACATTTTACCATCACTGCTAGAAGGTGTGCGTTTGTGTAAGACAATCAGTGGTCGCCGAAAAACGGCGCTGGTAGTTACTAACTGTGGCGCTTACGACAGCGCGACGAATCTTACTATCGCTAACAGATGATGCTCGCGAAGCCTCACTGTTTTTATAAGTGCCGCCAAAAGATGGCGCTCATCGCGCCACAGTACCATACAGTGAGCAAAGACCTTTAATGATGAGAAATGGTCAAATCCCATATGTTGAATTTTTCGAGTGCCAAATCGTTTCATAAAATATTTGATAGGTCCAAACTGATTGTTCCATTGTGATTCTCGCTTATTGTAGGTGTCACCAAGATATGTTGTGTTGAAACGGTGCCAAGGAATGTGCAAGAATAGATCCTGCAGTGCTATCCACACTGCGAATAGAATCATATTTGTAACTGTCAAAACATTGGACGGCAGGCAACTGTGCAAACATGTACGGGTACATGATGATGAAGCCTGTGGTTGTTCGTGCTTTAAAACATGCAGTGATAATAAGAAACTGGATGAAGCATTGTGCAAATGCTTATGCTCTGACAAAGTGAGTTTTGATTGAATTATTGTCACGTCACATAGCTCACGAGCTATCAAGCAATCGTACGTATCAAAATGTAAATTGATGCATTGACAGAATCATTGCTGCCTGAAGTGACAATAGTATATTTCAAGATACATACATGTCTTGTTACATTGTGTGTGATTGTGACTAATTTGATGCTTTGGCACGATAAAAAAATGTCCAAGTACATACCAGTCTTTCTGCAAAGTGCCTTTTGCCTCATGAGTTTACATTGTAGACTGTGAGTTTGCGTGATAGCTCGTAAAATTTTACGTGATGTGACAACAATGTTCCAATTTTGTCGGGCTATCGTGAAATACTCTTTCAAAGGAGGTCGAAAATTACTTACCATATTACTTTTAATTAACCTTTTTAATTATACAAAGATTCATGTTGTTTAAAATTTGTAGACAACAATCAAAATCTTCATTTCAGACTTCCACTTTGAGATCACAACGTTTCGATTGACAAGTTATCTTCAATCGAAATGTTGTGACGTCAACATTGTATAGACAATGGAAGTCCGAAATAACGCTTTTGAGTACAATATGAATGTTCAGCTACCAGCTGTCAGAGAGGCACCTCACAGGTCGAACCTCTATTTATGAGGCAATAACCTTTTTATTTTAGATGAATCTGATTAGTCAATGTTTACTGAAGAATGCAACAAGTGGTAGGCATCTGTGGAACTCCAATGACTGTAGATGCCATTGTATTGAAGAGTCAATATGCTCAACAGGATCAGAATGGAATCATGACAAATGCGCTTGTATCAAAAGTGGGAAATAAAACAAGTCAGTAGTCTCTATTATTCAACTGAAAATGGCGTACTATGCACCACTGTGAAGGTGGAATTCTGTAGTCATACTTCAAATGAAACTTTATGCAATGTTTTTGTCGAATTCACTAACTGAGAGATAGCTAACGCGAGCAGCCAAATTTGGCCAATACATTCTTCAAGTGGATGTTGCCTTGGAAGGTTCGCAAATTAACGAATTCGGCCTTCACAATGACGATGCCCTCAGCATCATGAAAATAAGTTAAAATCTCTACATCTTTCTCAAGATATTTTGTCTGAAATGGTTTATTCTATAGCACGGGGTTTTTATTCGTGATGCGACTATAGGTTCTATTGAATGATGGCTGGATTTGGTTCCTGTCTGCAAAAACTTCTTTATCAGGAAAATAGAGCCAACTGAAGTTTACACATTTTTTCATAGCATCTCTATTCAGTGAATACAGTTTTTACTGGATTTGACAACTATGCAAGAGCAATCTAGTTGTGTGGAAACGTGCTGCGTAGTAAAGATCCCTCCGCACAACTATCAAAGCGACCACAAAAAAGAATTGAAAATAGCATATAGGATCATCCTTTTCAAATGTGGTGGAATAAAAGCACTTATCAAGTAAAAACAGGTATATTTATAGATCTTATGCACATTGTTTAAAAAGTACAACAATCAAAAATACCATAAAATGTGTACGAATTGCTTGAGGTAGTGTTGCAATTAGTAAATTCGTATAGCAATATTAACTTAATAAAACTTTTAATCCAACAACAATATATACTGTCCTCATCAATATCTGTTATAACTGCTAAACAATGTTCAAGCTAACATGTAGAGGCTAGTCATTAGTTATGATGGATACCTATATGACGTACAGAATTACCTTTTTTCTTGTTGTTGATAGTAGGTGCTCTGACTTGGTGAAAGAAACTAAAACACCCTGAAACTTGTACACTAAAGTGTTGATCGTGATACAGAATTCCGTCAACATTTGCATAGAATATAAGTTGATTCATAGCTACTACATCTGAAACTCAAACATCGCATAGGCACTTCACTCATTTGAACTCTCAAAAGGCCATAATAATGTGAAAAACTCTCTGAAAAACTAATTGATGTTATTCTTTATATTACAATTCTGCAATCATTCAATCACTATAATATGATATCTATACAAACAAGACATATCGATTAGTTTGACACAGAGTTCCTTGTTAGGCAACTTTCTTCTTTCTGTACAATGTAGAGATTGTGTATTTACATAAATCTGCAAATGAAACTTGCAACACTGCTTTGCTGAAGTATACGTACATATACAACATATACATTTATTATTCACATATTTCAGAGAAATTTTGTTTCCACATGATGTGTTTGTATTAGTTAGACAAAAAGATGGACAGCTCTGTATAGGAATATAGTTTTTGTGTAACTGTGACCATCGAAAATGATGGTCACTGAATTCGAAAAACATCAATATACTGATTTGTTTCATATTATTCAGCAATATTCCTCACTTCTAAAAATGATGAAATTTCAGTCTTGTGGAGGTTGCACTTTGTTGAAGAATAATCGTTTATGAATGTTGATGTAAACATCTAAAATATTCTCACAAAAAACCATCCATTTACAGTTAATAGTGGGGTTGTTCCATATCACAGGATATACTTTGAAGATGTAAATGTGTATCATAGGAATAATTTGTCATAAATTAACATATGGAAAATCGGTAACTGATTGAAAACTGTTATTTTGCCTTTCAGTATTCATAAAGGCGCGATTCCACCAATGTGCGAGACGAAGTGTTCTAGAGTGCGCGTATTCACATAAGCAGTGGAGTCACGACAGCGAACATTTACTCACTGTTGATGCACTTACTTCTGCTGCCGAATTGAAAACACTAGTTTGTGTATCGACTGGATGATTGATAAAATTTTCTTGTTTATATAAATGTGGAAGCTTATCCCAGCCATGGCGACCGTAAACAGGAATCAAAAGCTTGTTTGCTCCCAAGAATTAGTTGTTAGCGCAAAGTAAATACGGTTTCTTATCCGTCGATATTTAATAATACTGCTTTCATTCGTCTAACCAACCCAACCAACCGTGTATAGCGCTTATTGGCATCTGGCGGCCACAGTGATAACTCACCTGACAACGCGAATTTACAGTTTCAAGAGACAGCTGCTATTAACTCTCGTAGTGAGTGGGGAGCGGTGGGCCTAGCAGAAGAAACCAATCTTCTCCGAGAGCCAGGCTGCAATGAAGGCACTAAGTGCCTGTCAGATTACGTCGAGCATTGTATTGCAATGCAGCGAGGCTCTGGATTGTCTAGCAGCGAGGCATCCAGTATCGTTAGTGTGGGTACCGGGGCACGCTGGGATAAAAGGCAATGAGACAGCGGACGCTCTGGTGAAGACAGGATCAGCCGACAAGCTTGTTGGTCCTCAGCCAGCTTTAGGTGTGCCCGCACAAAGAGTTAGGGAGAAAATGGTGAAGTGGATTGCAAGACAACGGTTGCTGGTGGGATTGTTGTCTGACCATAATACGTGAAGGCGCCACCTGCACGTGATGGGGGTGGCTGACGATCCCGTGTGAGCGCTGCGGGGCAGAGGAAGAGACCTCGGTGCACGTTCTGTGTCGCTGTGAAGCTCTTAGCAGGCAGTCTATACTGGGGTCCACCACTTTGAACCGCTAGGACGTTGAAGAGCTTGGACTCAAAGCCATCCTCAATTTCGCTATAATGGCGAGGGTTGAAGTCTAAGGAATGTAGAAGTGCACAAGGGCCCGTCGAAGTGCCCTATGCGCTGGCTCCTTATGCTGGCCAGTATGCCTCCAATTTCATGATTCATTCATTCATTCATTCAACTCGCGTTGATGTTACTTGCCCTGTTGTATTTTGTTCGAAAAGCACAGCTTGTCGGCGGACAAAGGGAATCAACGTATTTGCAACACAGCTACTGGATTTTTGCGCAAAAAATTATCCACATACGATTTTGGTGGACTCTTACCTTATGAATAATTACGTATAATGGGCATGCAGTGTTCCAAAATAAATGTCTAAGACTGAAAAAATATTTCATAGAATGTTTCTCAATTATATCAACGTTTCTGTTCCTAGCATTAGTAAAGGGTCTCCATAAAAGTTGTAATACAAGAGCTGTTCCTAACATTGGTTGAACTTCACAGCAAATACATCGAATATCCTTTGACAATTGACATCTTCATACACATCCAGATTACATAAAATGCATAATGCTCCAGGAGTGAGTTCACTATGTTTACTGAACTGAAGTATTCACTAATGCAAACGGTATTAGGACGAGTATCTACTTCTCTAACTTTATGTCAACATTTATTACTGAAAAGTATTGCTCTGGAGCTAACGAAAAACTTGTTCCTCTATTTAATATGGCAATGAAGTAATAAAAGCACAACAGTCTCATTTTTACAATAACCTAAATACCTATGTCTAACCAAGAAGCAGGACTATTCATCTACCTGTATAAAAACCTACATAAGAAATGTATCATTCAGTCAATTTTCAAATTTTGATATAACAGTCACTGATTACGTTGGCCCGCGTCGCTACTCATATAGCACCAAACATGTACAATAAGACATTATGCTTGCTATAAAAGTGCGCTTTATATTCATTGATTTGTGATAATAGTACCAAAAGAGACACATAACACTAACATGTAAACGGGCCACTTATCACTCAAATGATTCGCTTTAGCGAATGCAAAAAATATAATAGGTATAAATTAGGTAACAAATGAAAATGATATAAATATAACATATGAACCCGTATCAGATGTGCGATTCTTCGCAAGAGGTGGAAGGTACACAAATTGCAAGCGATTTCATTTTTGGACACTTTTTGAGCAAACTCAAGGGCATCGGAAAGTATCGACTCTTTAATAATAGCTCGGAAGAATTTACTTAAAACGCCAAATCTTGATCTAACAATAATCTTAGGACACTGAAAGTCCGCGATCAGATCTTAAATAGGAATCAAATAATATTACTTATTATGACTCCATATCATCAGTTTGTGGTTTGTAAACAAAGTTGCAGTTTGTGCAATTTTACCCTCTACCTCATGTTTCACATGCATTATATAAAATTAGTAGAATAATACGTGTTGGAGATTCTTAATATAGTCGTTGGATCAAAAGACCAAAAACGCTACATTTTAGACTTACTGTAAATAAATACAAAAATCTGTTTTACCTGAGCGGGTAAAGAAAACTGACAGTTCGTTTTCATTGTGTTAAATATTAATTCGGTTGGGTTTGAGCCTGCAATACATATTACTTTTCCTTATATGGCAAATTTTATAAACAGAAACTTGGTATAGTTCTAGCAATTAAAAACAATGAACAATGGTTTAATATCCAAATCAAAATAATTGAAAATAAGTAACTTAACGTAGGTAAAGGCTATTCCAGGTTTCCGTTTCTTGTAAGAGAATAAATATGTACAAAATCAATATACTGTCATAATTTACATGGTACCGATACAATCGATTATAATTCTTTACTTTGGCTTTGTAATATAGCTCAAAGAAGCTATTTTATTTGCTTTCACGATACATATTCTATACAATTCGCGAACAACCTTATACAATACACTGTTATTTCACAGCCGGAACATCAACACCGGCTCGATGCTGACCGCCTAACGGAGATTCGATCCAGTGTATACTACCTATACTCCAGCTGTGGCAACATACTGTATATTAATTAGCTTTACATATATTTAACTAGCTTATACCAGGCACTGCACATCTTCTGAAGCAGATGGTTCAAACTATACACGCAAAATAAAATCAGAATCCTAACTGAATGAATGTATCACTGCAAATTATTACATATATACCCTATCTCACGAGTACCCATCAGGCTTTGACGTCTGCTGAGGTGAACAGCTGATCAGCAAGTGACATTTTTTGTGTTGATCTGCAACGTTGGCGTTTATGAATCGGGTGTAAATCTAGTAAAGCTTGTTTGTAGCGTTTTGTTTTTCGTATGCAAATGACCTTTTCTAAATAAAAGAGCTTTTAGCAAGTACAAAATGAATCTGTAGCGTACAAAAAAACTAAAACAAATTATGGCTCTGTCTGAAATATTACTAGATAATTAGCTGTCATTTTACCGTAATGGATACTCGTAAAAAAGACAGTATAATCTATATCATGAGTATCCATCACGGTAGAATGACAGCCAATTATCTAGTAATATCTCAAAATTCCCCATATCGGTACAGGACACATAATTCTGACGGATCCGTCAACGCCAGGAAGACAGAGCCGTATTTTGTTCTGTTTTTTTGTACGCTACAGATTCATTTCGTACTTCCTAACAGCTCACATTTGCATACAAAAAACAAAACGCCACAAACAAGTTTTAGATTTACTAGATTTATACCCGATTCATTATTGCCAACGTTGCAGATTAACACAAAAATGTCAGTTGCTGATCAGCTGTTCACCTCAATAGACGTCAAAGCGTGATTGATACTCGTGAAATAGGGTATATATAACGTGAGAGTAATTTTCATAACCTTAAATTTAAAAAATCAATAACAACACCGATTTGATCGACATAATCATAATACATGAAACACCCCTGTTAAACGTTATTTACATACCCAAACGTACATACTATTTTTGGTCCCCTGTAGATAAACTAAATGCTATGGTTAAGGATCAACAAACAAAAAAAAAATATAGTCAATGTGTAATACTGTGCAACAAATAAAATGAATTCTATACCTCATCAAATGGTACGTATCAGTCGCCAAGTACAAGTTAATCGAATAAAGGAATTTGCCCATTATACCCCACTAGTATTGGATCCAACACGACTGGTAGTAGCGATCAAACTGAAATTCTTTACTAGGATGCACCGAATGTAACATCTGTACAAATGACTAGTTTTGTATATCGTTTTCATGACGTATAAGCCATGTCTTGGATGAAGATCAAGAAGAAACTTTGGAAGCGTTTAATCAACGGTTCAGCTTAACTAACACCATCAAACTTGACAGCCAAGTGAAATCTGCTGTGTTGCTGTCAAACTGACGTTATCCCTTGGCTATTGTTGAAAAATTTTGAACATTTTGAATATAGATCATAAAAAAGTTATGAACTTATTTTAATGGAAATATTTAGTTATTGTTGTATTCATGTACTGTTTGCAAAAACAAATAGTTCACAAGGTTAATAATCACTTTAAAATAAAGGAACCTCAAAAAAGTTACGAGGTCTTGTAAAGCAAGGTTTGAACTTTAATTTAGAGTGTTCGTGACGTCAAAGTTATAATTTTTAACCGAGTTTTTTAACTCCAAAATGGTCAGCTGTAGGGAAAATTTAAATGAAGCCCTTTTTCCTTGAAATGATGAAAATAACCTAAAAAAATGCTCGGGCAAAAAAATTTTAATTTATTTAAAAAAAAGTTGAAAACAAATTTGATCTGGGTTACCGTGCGGGTATATTCAATCCTTAAAAACTCTTTTAACATTATAATTTTTAGATCGCCAAGTATATAAATTGAAGTTAAAACTTTGCTCTACACGACAATGAAGACCATTTTCAGGTTATTTTTTTTAAAGTGCGTTAAACCTTGTTTTTCAGAACAAAATTGATGAAGTCGTTACTATTATTTAGAGAGGTTTTCGATAAGGTTCTGCCTGTTGTTCGAATTGGGATTAATGATGTTTTTGAACCTTGAGGTCATTTCTTGCCAAATTTTATAAGCTATTGAGAAATATTTATTGCCCTATATCATATACAGTTGGTCAAAGCCGCTTACTCAAGATTTTTGAATTTGGGTTTTGAGTGGCTTTGGAATCGCCTGAATAGAGATAAGCAGATCCTTAATTTGGACTCAGCGACTCGATTGCTCGATTCATTTTGAATTTGGCTTGAACTGACTTCAGATTGGACCAGCAAAACTTGAGTTACGCGTAGAGACAAACTATGTATGTATTTTTTGTCAGCGTTTCATTTTCTGGACAACTGTGCGACGTCTAGCAAAATTACGCTATATTCATGGCTGAATAGTATGATGATGCGGTGTAACGACAGTGTACAAAAAAACTATACGGGGAGACGTGTGAATTAAGTGGAATTTAAAAGAAGAGTTACGTTTTGAGTTTCGATAATAAAACAGGTATCAAAGATGTAAAAAAAATCAAGATCCTCTCATATGTTCAAATTCCTTTTTATAAGAAATAAATTAAGAATTCAATGATATTTATTATAACCGTACAACTTGGCGACTGATAGTATCAAACCTAAAAGCAACTTAAGTTCCCCTCAAAATAGCTGTACACACGTAGTTCAGGAATTCTCTCAGCCTTAGGAAAGCTATAGGACATTATAAATCTAGCGACTAAATATACATATCACATTCAGTTAATACAATTAACAAATAACATCGAACACTTAATGGTATTCTTGGTAAAACGACTTACATAATATTATACATAAATATAAAAAATAAAAACAGGATATGCTATGGTTGCGACGGACAGAGTTCCATATTATTGTTATCTGGAAAAAAATAAAACATAAGATTAATGACTACAGTTGATATGTTGACAGTTTTAACAAACTAGAGAAATACAATCAAATAGTACTTCTGAAGCATTGATATAAATCTATTTAAAACTTTAGCTGCATGAATATTTTTGACCCCCAAAAAATGATTTGAGAGCTAAGCACTAAAGTGATGAGACAGTTGAAAAACGACAAAGTATAAATTTAGATTTTTTTAAATAATTTTTAACCCTTAAAAATTTCTGTCAACCATCACTAATGACTAGCACTCGGAAAACATCGAAAAACGAAGCTAGAGGACGATCGAAATATTTTTCTCGTATTTATTACTCGGTTACCTCCAGAGCAATTTTAAAAACCACAGAGCTTCTTCATGAGAGTAATCGAGCGTAAACATTCCATTCAAATCCATATAATTTTTACATTCTTCGCGCTTACTATACTCGCCAACTATCGAATGTTTTGTTGAACAATTATAACATCTGACCACTTGTCATATTCTGAGAGAATATGAAAAAATACTAATTAATTGCGCTTTTCAAACGATGCAGGACCCTAAAAGGGCAGAAAATAATGAGCCCTTTTGATGCCATTTGTAGTGATGGCAGATGTTTCACAAACTGTGATTTAGTAACCGTAAGCCTTATAGGCTTTGATAGTTGGCCCCATGAAATTTTTTTGCGGTATTTTGCTCGGGATATCAGTATACCCATAATCTTATCGTTTTTTGAAAGACACTGATATCAGAAAGTAACATTGCCAGATATCAGAGATATTCAAAAATACCGATATCGGTCATCTCTAGTCCTTTGGTTGCTTGACCAAAGAGTTTATACAATATAGGTATGATGATAGCACATTGAAAGCTCACGAGACAGCAATGTGACATTGCAGTGATTACAAAAAGTCGCGCAAGGTTGCGGATTTTGCCTTTAATTAGATTGGGTGGAATATGTTTAGTCAGTATTGATTGAAATTAAGCATGAGTACGGTGGCTTCGCCAACCACGTATGGTTACCGGTATACAGGGTGTCCCAGAAGTCGACGTCTAGCCCGAAACGAGGGTAGGTCAAGTCTGACTCAGTCTAAGAAAAAAAAAATAAAATTTGTAGTAATGGGAACTAAAAACCATCACAGGGTGCAGACTTTTACGATTTTTTAAAGCCTATAATGTGAAAAGTACACGTCTTAGATATATTTTATATTTTTTGACGTCACCTTCTGGGACACGCTGTATACCTGTCGACCACCTGGAAAGTTGATGCCATGTTTAACAATAAACATTTTTTTTTTGAAGAAAAATGAATGTTTTTATTATTTCTAAAGGAATTTACTGCGATCCTATTTGGCAACATGGCTGTGACGACGGAATATGTAAGTGGGCGTCCAAATACGCAGTCTTACCATATCAGTACAGTTCCCCAGATCCAAACTCCGTCCTACTATCATTGCTTCGCGCCAGAGACTGCGAATGCAGATAAGACGTACTTCGAGGCATGCCTCCGACGTGTAGACTTACTTCGTCATCAGAAACATTGTAGTGGCCTATTAGATCCTCGCGAGGTTGTGTACTAATGGCAGGTGCGTTGTACGGACGTTGGCGACCGTGAATTAACCTGATAAAGGAAAATAACAGATAACCACAAGTCGCTCTTTTTCTTTTTTGACTTACAGTAGGAACACTTCGACTGTCAAAGTTTCATCAAAATCCGAATAGTACCTTCTAATCCCCCATGCTTGTCTGGCACAATCAAACCACATTACGGGTGTTTCAAATTCGACCCTCACCATTGAGATCTCGGCAACGGCAAGAGATACGAAGTCGCTTAAAGTTGAATATTTAGGTAACTAACAAAATAGAGCTTAGAAAGTTTCGGAATTGAAAGTACTCCCGGAGAGAGACAGAAAAACATACGGATTTTCTCAAAATCGTTTTAATTTTTAATTATTTCCTGATTTTATCTGAAGTGGGAATAACATTGCCGCTGTTTCTCATCTATAAGATGGCATAATTAGAATTTCAAGATGACGTTTCGTCTCTAGTATCTCACCATCAAATTTATTCTTTTTTATAGACGCCATATTGGATTTTTTGCGCAGTTAAATATAGTTCTTTATTTTGATTTCAAAAATGTATAATATGATATACATTGACATTGACCAACCCATAAATAATCTAGAAAAACCGAAGTTCCTAGATGGGCCTTGAAATTATCATATATTATACATTTTTGGAGACAGAATTAAAAATTCTATTCATCTGTGCAGATATCCGATATGGCGACTATAATTGATAATAAAAAATAAAGTTGATGCTAGAGGACAAGAGACGAAACGTCATATTGAAATTCTAATTATGCCATCTTGTAGAGGAGAAAAAGTGGCAATGTTAATGTGCAATTATTTTCTAAGCGGCATTTTGTTAATTACCTAAATACACAACTTTGCCCCCATTTAAGAAACTTCGTATCTCTAACAGTTTCCGAGATCTCAGTGGTGAGGGTCGAATTAGAAACAGTCGGTATATATTCTTTATTGTACGATATTTCGCATATGGGAGAACAGTGTCAGCTTTGGCAGACCACTTGAAGGTGGCGTTTTTCACCTACTTGCACACAGTATCAGTGCCATTCAGATAATATTAAAAAAACTGATTTGCAGTAGCGTCCTTTAGGGGGCTGTATCTCTATACAACCTATGGCATCATTTTTTGCGTTCTGTAGGTCTCCGAGAGATTGGAATCGCCTTCTAAGATACCTTGTATAAAACTTGTAAAAAACACGATTCCTTTAATAATACCATGTATTCCAGCTTTTTGCATAATATTGGTCGTGGGTCTATAATGCGAGGAACGAATGTTTGTATCAGCTCTAACACAAAGTGTGTTTTTAACTATTTGTCAAGTAGACACTGGTAACAATTCGAAATTATTTTATCCGATAAACCACCGGAGACAAAAATGCACATACCTGTGTTCCAAACCTTCTCGACTATGTATGAAAGAAACAAGCTTAAAATCGGCGCTAACGCTATTTTCTAGCTTTTCTACTATGTCCCAAAACGTAAGCCGGTCATTAGGTTTCCAGCACCAACATTGTCGCATAATCTCATACAGAAGATCGGAACATTCTGGTGGTCGTTCCATTCTACCTTTTGAAATCACAAACTGGAGCACTTGCTCATTTGATAGACCTAAAATAAAATTAGGGTATCCCATAGAATCGTACCTGCGTATCTAAAAAATGATATATGGAGAAAGTTTTCTTGTTGATTATTTCACCCTCCAAAATCCCAATAGATATATCGAGATCTTGTTTGAAATGAAACCAACAATTTTAAGAAAAGCATCATGCTCGTTTATATGGCTGGTATTCCGACAACTGAGTTGCTGGTTGAGGAGAGATGCGCGCTATGGTGCATGGACTAGAAGGCCCAGCATATGGTTGTTTTGACACCTACCTGAAGAGCGTAGGAATGAGTGCATATATTTCAACGAAGAAGAATGTGGTAGATGTGTTGTCTACCAGACACAGCTGGAGTTGTCGCTCGGCGAGATGCTCACTGCTGACAATTTTGCCAGGCATTTAAGCGAGTGCGAACTAGTTAATATTCAACCGGAAGTTGAGACGAATGATGCAGACTAATGTGCAGGAGGACAAACATAGGCCAAGTACATAAGTACGTATGTATATGCACGATGCTGAAAATTATACGACTAAACACCTAAGGTATATAAATTTGGCGCACCGTGACGGAATTCTGCAAGCATCACCGTGCTGGGAGGCGTAGTGAACGACTGAGTGGTTTTAGTGAGTATGCCACATTTCTGGAGAGTCTCACACTTCGGGCTCGAGAGGACGATGCGGCAATACTATCCAGCGTTTTGCCTGAGACTGGCTATCAAAGCTTTCCCCTGTCAAAAAAATGAGACCACTCAATGTCCATCTTTGAGCAACGATTCATGAAAAAATGAGAGAGTACCGTTCTAGTACGTGTGAACAATTCTAAAGCGTTCTTCCATCGTAAAACGATCTATAATTAAATTCGGGGTCTCTAAATGACACAAGCGGAATATATATTATCATTAAAAGTAGCGCTATATTTGAATCTCGATGTATCTATTGGGAGACCTCTTAAATTCTCGATTTTATTCATATTTTTTTGCTATACTTTCATTTTCGAATTATTCTGGGGCTAACATATGATCGTACCTTGATAAGGCTGCTCAGCCAATGTAGCTATTTCCCACAGGACGATCCCATAACTCCAAACGTCCGAGTCTGAAGTGAACACTCCATCAGCAAGACTTTCTGGTGCCATCCATCTAACGGGTAGCAAACCTTTAGTTTCCTTACGATAATAATCGTTTTCGTATATGTCCCTTGTCATACCAAAATCACCTTGAAAAAAAATTCTCATTTATCATCATAACACTTTTTTTGAGCTTCTACATAGCATAGGGAAGAATTGCCGAAACGTAGTTTGAAATTAAGTTTTTAACGCTTCAGTGTGCTTCTGCCAATTTTCCCATGATATGCGAGCTCCATTTATCCCAAACCTCAGGAGTGGTGCCGCTACGTTTTTTATTACAACAGATAGCCTGCGTTTTCGAATATTTAATTTTGATCGGCCATTCCAATACCTCATCCACCTGTAACCTGTCGTGAACCAGATTCCCGAAACGCGACTAGGCCACCGATGCAGTGTCATCAGCATATAGATTGACTTCACAGTCTCTAGGGCAAGGGATGTCATGCATAAAAAGTGAGTACAGGATTGGTTCGAGAACAGAATCCTGAGGGAATTCAAGGGTTTGACCAAAGCACAATCTATACAGTGCTTTTCCAAAAAGTCCCCACACCTTTTCTTGGAAAGGGTCGCCTTAGCAAGCTGGAATTCGAAGTAATCAAATTGTAACATGAATGGCGTTATTTGGAACATTTTTTTAAATGGATTGGGCGGTCCTTATTTTGGAGCTCTTTACGAGTACTTGATAACCGTAGAATATAAAATCGTCATCTTGGAGAATGGCGAATCGGTTGGCTGTCAAAGTTAAGCGTTTTGTATACCGAGTTGCTTATAATTCAACAACCAATTATCAAGTATGTTGTATCAATATTTTTTTTTGGAATCCGAATATTAGTCTGATCATATTAACAAATTTCCCCGAAATAATTGTAAAGTCTGGTCTTGTTTAATAAACTAGTAGTGACGGCCGGAAAACAGGTGTTTTGGGATAAACAATTAGAAATTCTCGAAAACTACTTGACCATTCGACTCCAATTTTGTTGTGGTTATTTAACCATCGTCGCAGTACCAACAACTGCCAAAACCTGTAGTTTGCCTCCGTTTTCGGCCATAACTTTTTGCTATGTGTGGTCTCATTTTGTAGGTCCATAAATATCTAAAAATCGTATATGAAAAGTTTTTTCGTTCCTATCAACACTTTCGATTGAATCCCAAAAAACACGTTTTCTCATTCTTTGTCGTCGAATAAAAAGTTTTCCCACAAAAATTCGTGTACCCATTTTATGCGTCCATATTTTGAATAACTCCATGAACAACTTGCAGCAATAAAACCAGACTTTACAATGTTATTTCGCGAACCAGGGGTATTTTCGTCTAATATGATTAGATTATATAGAACAAAATATGAAACATTTTTTTATAATAATAATATCTCATATTTCATTGCACATTCAGATACTCTTCCATAAGAAGAAGATTGATAAAACATGTTTAGATAATTAGATGTTAAAACGTAGGCGATTCAATATACAAAACGCTCAACTACAACAATTTTTCTGTCCACCATTTTACATTTTATAGGGATGTAAAGTACCTCATGGTATCACCCGACCCTTTATTCCGTTAGAAAAATTTTACAGCAAGCTGCCCAGGCGCATCCTTCAAATTTTCGCCTCTTATTTTTATGTTAAAGTATAGTATCAATTTCATCATTCCGAATTTCAGCTTGCTAACTTGATCCTTTCAAAAAATAATGCATTCTGAAAAGCACTGTATACACATACACAAGATACTATAAAATTGAACATTACCTATTTTTACAGTTCTATCTCCAGCCACCATACAATTTCTAGCAGCTAGGTCTCTATGTACAAATTTTTTGGCTGCAAGATACGCCATCCCATCAGCAATTTCGATGGCCATGCGGTATATTTCGTTTGAGGTTAGACTGTGGGAAGAGTCTCGCGTCTTCCTCAAAAACTGTTTTAGGTCGCCACGTTCCATAAGTTCCATTACGACCAGTGAAGGCTGACCTTTAGATACCACACCTAATAATCTGTAAAAAACACAAAACCAATATTATACTAATAATAATAGTATTTATTCAGCAAAATATAAAACTATTTGAATGTGGGCGAATAAATTTGAAAAAACCACGGAAGGAGTAACAAATATAGTTAATTTTAAAAATTATTTATATAATTTGAATTTTGTAGTTTTCCTTTTCTGTATAACTATGTATAGTCATTCGTAGTAGTAAAGTACAAATCCGTCTTTTAATTCTCGTCTACATTTTTTTTCCAAATTAAAGTGTATTTATTTCGTTTGGTACTATCGTATATTATATAATTTAGCTTCGCTAAGAATTTAAATAATGTTTTGTGTGGCCTTTGGATATTAAGTGATCCTATTCGAAATCGCGTGTCATGCTCGTAGTTATGGGAATTTTGTTCATTACAATGTTTATGATATAAGTTGGTGGCATGTAAGAAATAAAGTTGCCTAGTATCAAGTATCCCTGTTTCCTGATATAAGTTTTTGTGCTATATCTAGATCAGAAATATATGTCTTGCAGATGGCACCTCAGGCTGTGATGCCTTATTTTATATGGATTTCAACTGAGGCATGGTACAGTGTTAGCAGATAATTTTCTGTAAGAATATTTGCAAGCATTTTGAGTTTATAGACAATATTTCTGATTTTTTTTTTACAACATATGTAGTATGGTTATCCCACCTTAAATGTAAGTCCATAAACACTACTACTACTAACTGTTAACTCTATTGATTTTTGTTTTTTTGATGATAATTACCGGAAATCTTTTCGAAATTAGAGATATAAGCTTGGCAAACAATTGGTAGGTGGCGATCGTCAGTAGGAAGTGAAAGATCGTTCTGCAAAATTAATTTTGCTCTCATTTTCTATAATAATCATCCCAATACTACCCAAAAACTGATTAGAGCATTATCTTCCAGTTTGTTAGTTATTTTTATGAGTGTTTTTCCTTGGAAAAATAAAATAATATTGGAAAACATCAACACGGCGGAACCACGACTTATTAACTTCCGAGACAAACATGTCAAAAACAGAGGACGGTGGATCTTCTCCAAAGGATCAGGCTTTATAAGCGGGGTTTCGGCTCCGAAAATGATTCAAATTTCAATCTGATCAAATCTGAAAAAAATTGAATTTAAATGTTTGGTATATGTATATGTATTTGAAACTTTCCTCATTTTCCTTTTTATTTCAGTACTTGAAGGTTTTTTGAAAGCTCAAAGTTCGAAATTTTGACATTTTTGTACAAAATTCACTCATTTTAGAATACTTTAGTATAATTTATATGAGCGCATGGTCGTAAAATTTGCTACTTAAAATCCATAATAAAACACACTAAGACGTAGAACATATTATATAAAAATGAATGTGTTGCCCCACTATGCTCAAAATAAAAACAGAAGAAACAAATTAGTTCTCAATTACAATGAGACGTCAGCAGCACTTTTATTTCCATATAATGTTTTGTATTCTATTATGTTTTCTTATAAATTTGAAACAGAAAGTATTGCGACCATGCGGTAAGAAAGATCAAGTAGTGAAACAAAAAGAAAAATTGATAACAGTTTAAAATACATATGTATGTCCTGAAATAATTAATTGCAAACATTCCGTAGATGCCATAAACTTCAAATATCAGTTATTTTCAGGGCCGAAATATTCCGCTAATCCTTTGAATCAAGTTTTTTATCTCATAAGGCTCCATGTAATTTTGTTATATGGACTACTTCAGGTACATCTGGATGAAACTTTCACAGAAATATGCGTCAATATAATTGCCAGAACACATAAAAACTCCAGACATTTCTATAAATTGTGACCAAATACAGTTGGAGTTACAGTTGAATAAACCTTTTTTGGTTCGCAGAGATACTGCAAAAACTATATTCCTTTCATTGTCAACGACTCCGATGTTGTAATGTAATTTTTAATTCGATATTTTGAAAAACACTTTACTGCCGATGATTTTCAACATTTTCATATTTGTTTCTTTCCAAACTCACCTAACGACATGATGACAATTGCTAAAGGTCTTCATCACAGATGCTTCATTAAGGAACTCCATACACTCGTGCAACGAGATACCTTCGTTTACAGTTTTGATAGCACATGACATGTTCTTCGACTTTATCCTTCCAAAAAACACTTTGCCAAAAGCCCCATGGCCCAAGTCGCTCTGAATGTCTATATCGTTCCGGTCTATTTCCCACTCATCTTCGACGTATAACACACCGTCATAATCTATGGAGAAGTGAAGTCAGCCACGTATATAAAAGTTCTTAGTCCTGGAGACTGTCAAGTTCTGGTTGAAACAAATTCTTAATAACCTTATTATATAAGCGATAATTGAAATGAACTTTTATAAAAAACATGCTACATTTATCAAAAAATTGGGTTAGAATGATAAAATCTCTTAAATATCAGCCACATATCACGTTTCCATAACTTTCTGCCAGATTTCAGCCTTTACATCTATATCGCCTTTACAAGCAAGTTAAGTTCTTCGCTGTTGCCTAAACACATTCATTCAAATATCTAAAAAAAACATAGGCGGACTCTCCAAATAATAATTTTAAAAAAGACACTGACTACTCCCTGGAAGTATGTGATATAGTTTGATAACGTTAAAACATTCGATAGCTTTGCCGCGTTATTTAGTGTTAACTTGACTTTCTTGTAAACTGCACTCAGCATTAAAATAAACGCAACAATCAAAATTTTGGTCAAATTCGGAACGCCGTAACCCTTTTAACTTTAACTCGATTTTATTGATCTTTTTGGCGCTCATTGGCATTAATGTGTAGATACGAGTTTTTGATTTTAGCTGAGGTTTGACCTGTTGTACAGGGTAAATCAAAATGATGTTTGATTACTTCAACTTTGATTCACTCTGTGGTGTGAATTCAGTTGCGAATCAGACCGCAATGCTTTCCATTATATCAAGAACCACATTTTTTCTATAATGTGGATTTTTGTTCACGTCAATGGATACAGTGGTGGAAGTTTTAGAGGCAAATGGACATTTTACCACCAATTTTCCTTCCTTCTTTCGTACAGGAATTAAAAAAGTTATGAAAGGGAGAAGCAACATTTTAATTTTGCCTTTAAAACTCCAACCACTGTATACAGCGTGTTAGGGAAATAATATTCATGACTTTAAGAGACGATTCCTTGCATTAGCCTAAGCAAAAAAGTTCATTATAACCGATGTCCGAAAATTAACCGTTTCGGAGCAAAAAAAAATGTATCAATACATCTATTTATTAATTAACTGTATCTAATAAAATAATTTTCTTGCTTATTAAATACAATTTTCCGAAGAAAAACAGACAAACAAAATCCCTCACACAACTGGCAACATCGTACCCTGCCTGCACTGCATGTATCATCGCGTGTTGTTGTGATTACTAATACTATTTAACTGTAACTTTATGTGATTTACGGATGTTGTTTTTTTTTCTTTTTTCGTACATCGCATCGTTTCAAATAAGTGACTGATAATCGTAGGAATTGGTGGTGTATATCGCCACGTACCGGTAAATTCTGTAATTTTTTTTAAGTAAATGTACTGTTATTAAATGAAAAATATTAGCCACAAAAAATTGCGTAAAAGTATTTAATAATTCAAGGCATATTTTCAACAAAAATATCATACAAACGTAAACAATTCGATGAATCAGTTGCAGTTAGAGAAAATTTAATTATTTACGACTCACTTTCCTCGAAAACGATTGATTTTCGGACATAATGACATAATGAACTTTTTTGCTTAGAATAACGCAAGGAAAGACATCTTAAAGTGACGAATATTATTTCAATAACAACCTGTATATTGGCGTGAATAAAAAACTAATTTATAAAGAAAATGTGGTTCTTGATAATGCAAAGCATTGCGGTCTGATTGTCAACTGAAGTCACACCACAGAGTGACTCAAAGATGACAAGTTGACTCATATTTGTACAATAAAGCCAGTGAGTGCATCTAGTGCTTGTAATCAATGAAATCAGGTAAAAAATAAAAAAGTTCCGTTACGAATTAAACCAAAATTTTGCTTGTTGCGTTTATTTTGGACCTGAGTGTATAAAGAGAACGATGGATAGTCCAGGCCTACAAATGTTCAATACTACTGACCTTTGTTGCCGATCAATTTGGAATGAATTGACTTATTCTTGGCAATGAGTATTTTCAAAGCTTGCATTGAAGTACCGAAGGTATATATGAACGCAGAGGAAGATTAAGAGACCAACCTCAAAAATAAAATACGACCATTTCGATAGTATAGCAGTGTAGATAAAATATACTGTACCAGGATTTATTGATGCTATCAAATGCATTCCATCCAAGCTGTACTTCTTTTTGTACCACCAGTAATAGAAAAATCCACCAACAAATGATACAAGAAGCGTTACTAATGGCCAAATTATCACAGCTAGGTCCATATCTGCGACTATAACGAAATAAACTGGTTTGCTAGGCCTCCCATAGCCTGCTACTGACTCTGCTAGCACCTGAAAAAATCACCCAACCTTATATTTACGAAATAAGTTGAGGCGGAAGTAGTACTACTATAACTTTTTTCTTGAAAATTACGAGAAAGAGGTTATTTAAAAGAAACGAAATTTTCTCACATACATTTCGATATATGTTATATGTCAATTATACAAACCAAATAATCATTGATAGTGAATGGCAAAATTCTTTGTTATTGACATATCTATCATCAATTAAGTTCTAACACCGCGTAACTCAAAACTGACAACCTTTCAGGAGAGTGAAAAGATCGGTGGTTCTTTGGAACCAAGTGCATATTTCATTTTTTTTCAGTTATGAATGTTATACGTAGATATTACCGTCAATTTATAATTTCCCGGTGATAGGTTGCTCAATATCTTGTGGCTCTCATTGAAGTAAGCATCCTTAGGGATACAGTCTTCCGTAGGTCCTAGTAGGTCTTTATTTTCGTACTTTACTCTATAGGCTACTATCAGCCCGTTTGGATATGTAGGCTCCGACCAAAAGACATCCACGTTTTTCTGGTCTACAATTGCCTCCACGTTTTTGATATCATCTGCTTCTACCTTTAACCGAAAAAACAAAAACAAAATTGAGACTTTCAGATGAAGTATATAGGGAAGTGTTTTAATTTTGGGAAGGGATCGCTTAGAAGATTGCAGATCACATATGAATCCTCTGGGATCAAAACCCCCTAAATCCACTTCAGACCAAAAATGAGTAAAATACACTTTGATATTCTTCAAACCATTCCTTACTGTTCACTATACCTATTTAGTGACAAATCGCTCTAAATCTATAGTAAAAATGGCATCAAAAAGCTACCTCAGTTGCAAAGTCCCTTAAATCCAGCCATGTTAATTTTCAAACGCCCCTAAATCCAGTTCAGCCAATCCGGTCACAGAATTTGAGGCGCCAGCGCTAAAGCTTTTTTCGCTCTGTTGCGAGAAAAACGAGACGATTTATTGACTATGAGTTTTGACTGTCAAAAGAATTTGACGCTTCCAAAAATACCTGTCCAAAGTGTGTATTAAGCATCCCACAAACCGGCGCGAAATATTCGCTTTGGCTGCTAAAATTTCGCGGCGATGAATTCGCGATCAGATTAAAACGCGGCGGTTTACGGACAGGCTCAGACTTGTGCGAAGCGAATGCGATTGTTCCAGCGTTTTTATCGCGGCGTATTTCAGTTCGCCTTTGACCGCGTTTTTGACGCCGTTCTTAAAAAATTCGCAATGGCAAAAACGGAATTATTGATAGAAATAGTGAAAAAGTATCCTTGTTTGTATGATTTGTCGAACGATGAATACAGGAATGTGAGAAAGAAAGACAAGATTTGGATGGAAATAGGAAAAGAATTAAATACAAATGGTATCTACCTAATATTTTTTATTAACTTGTTAAATAATTTACAGTCTACACAAATGTGAAAACGAACATTCTATATATTGGGCATAGGCATATCAGAATTAAAATAATTTACGAATTTGTCACGAGTAGAAAATGCTAGCCTTGCTGCCCGCCGAGGATCATTTGCTATATCAGTAAAAGCTCCAAGCACGGGTTCTGGGGGATCTAAGAATTGAAAATATTTGTCATCGCCACTTTTACTTCGTAAAAAATTGTGTAAAACACATGCCGTACGTACAATTAGAATAGTAGTATCTACTTTAGTTTCTAATGACCTGTTAAATATTCGCCATTTTTGAGACAAAATACCAAACGCATTTTCCACGACCCTTCTAGCTCGACAAAGTCTTACATTGTATTTCTCTTTTCTGACGTCTGTTAAAGTCTGCTTATAAGGAAATGGTCTCATAAGGTATGGTTTTAAAGCAAATGCTTCATCACCAATTAAGACGTACGAGCAGATTTCATTTTGCCCAGGGAGAAATCTAGGTGCAGGGACACTCATTAAATTTTGTTCAAATCGTTTTCCCATGTTTGAGGTTTCGAAAATACCCCCATCACTAATTTTTCCGAAACCACCAATATCAACACATATAAATTTATAGTCCGGGCCAACAATGGCCATAAGTACTATTGAATATTTATGTAAATAGCACCAGTAATTGGAGCCACTATTGTTAGGTCTCTTGATTGTTACATGTTTAGCGTCCACGCTGCCAATTCAATTGGGAAATCCCCATCTATTTTCAAATTCTTCAGCACATTTTTTCCATATATTCTCTGTTGCTTCTGGTAAATATATATGCTCCATATGTCTGCATATCGCTTCACAGACTTCGGTTACGATTGCACTCACTGTTGTAAAGCCAACTCGAAAGCTATGCCCAATGGTATAGAAGGTGTCACCAGTGGCAAGGAATCTATAAAAAAAATCTCTTTTAGGTGATGAATTAAAAAAAAGGTGGAATAATATCAGAGACAGATTTGCAAAATATATAAAATCTACCAAACCAAAGACCGGCCAAGCAGCGGGCAACATAAAGAAATGGCAGTGGGCTGACTACATGGATTTTTTCCGTCCTTTTTTGGCATTTGCCAAAACGTCGTCTAATGTGAAAGATATTGACGTCATACATTATGAGACTGCCACATTTAACTCAAATATATATCAGGAAAGGGCTGGAAATGTAGAAACCGAAAATTTGGAAGACCGCGGCCATGGAGAAGATGAAAATGCTGATGTAGATGCAGAAGATGCACAGAACGCCTCGGCAACACAGACAGCACCACCTTCTTCATTGAACACTACAGCAGTGACTACTCCAGAGCACACCTTTTCGCAAACTGCAACTACACCAAAATATAAAACGAGCAGAAAACACTATGAACCACCATCTTCGTCTGTACAACAGCTCATTAATTATTTTGAAGGTAAAAAACCTAAAAAAGAGAACGAGGCCATTGATTCACTTTTCTTGGCACATGCACAGACTGTGAAAACACTTCCCTTAAAGCGTCAAGCCCGAATAAAACTAAAAATAGCCGAATTAATAGCGCACGAAGAATTTGAACATATTGAAGAAATGTCTTCAGCGTCTACCCAGAATTCTGCAAGTATGTATGATAGTAGTATGTCGTCCTTCCCAAGCGGCACTGGGTTTACTCCAATAATATACCCAACAGAGGAGGCAAATTCTGCCTCGAATTATTTTGCAACATTTAATCCTAGTGGCAACATGTAGTCCAATTATTACAATAAAATATTTATTCCACGATCCCTGAAGTTTTAGTATTCGATAAGCCTACTAATTTTAATACATATAATTTTTTTACCTGAGTGTAATAGCAAGTCGTTATTCTGGCGAAATAGCTTCACGATAATTTGTGTCAGATTTTCGTATTTCATTTTTCACCAAGTTCAATATTTCATCGAAACACTCTGGAGTCATTCTAAAATATACGTAAAAGCGCTGTTCATCCAGCCGAAGTTATGGCATCAAGGTATGGTATTCCCCAAATTTATTTCGTTCCTACTTAATATCATGTACCCACTTCCTTCGTTTCCTAAACAAAATTGAAAATATTTGTTTTATGTAGTTCGTTAAACTTAATACATACCCAACTATCAAATGGCGTTAAATAAACATAAGTTACCGTGCATTTTGTTCCTCTTCTAAAGCAAGAAATAGAAGTGCCTCCTCTTCTTCTGAAGACGAGCTCATTGCAAAAGGCAAAAATAAAATGTACGCAACCTGTCGAAACCTTCACGTTCGCGGAGCGAATAAGACGCTTTGGTATGAATAAACAGGCGAAACAGATTGCGAATTTCGCTCTGAATTTCGTTGCGAATACTTCGTCGCGATTATTTCGCGCCGGTTTGTGGGATGCTTAATAGTCGACAACTGTATCTTTATAATTTCACAACTGTAACCGATGATTCACATTCTAAGCTGACACCAGAAAACGTGCGAATATTTGCCTGGACAGAGGACCAACATGCGAAAGGAGCTAACGAGATTGCGTCTGCAGTGTTTTATACGCTGAATAATAGCAATATTAATGGCATAAGGAAAATACGACTCATGGCTGATGGATGTGGAGGTCAAAATAAAAACACAATTATGTTAGGTATGTGCCTAAAATGGTTAAGTACTTCGTCAGTTGAAGAACTCGAACTGATCTTTCCAGTTGTTGGGCATTCATTTATACCTCCAGATAGGGTCTTCGCAGGCATTGACAAGAAGATAAGGCAACAGGGCCAAATCATAGAGCCCAAAGAATATTTCAACATTTTTGAGGAACATGGTTGCGTAGTGGAGTTAGGAAAGGATGTAGCTGTCTTTGACTGGAAGTCTGGAACTAGGGAAGTTTTGAAGCCACCCGCCCGATGGCATATTAAATTCAATATGGTTAAAAGGTTTCTGTTGAAAAAAGGAAGAAACAATACAGTCACAGTAAGCACAGTGAGCCAAGTTACCGGTCAGACTTAGGAGTCTACAAGACCGTATGCAAACCAAAAAAAATCTCGAATCATTAAATCCGCTCCCAATAGGTAGTGGCATACCGCCAAAACAAGCAAAACTATAAATGTAGCTAAGCTCTTGACCAAACATTATGGCTTCGCATGGAAGGGATTGTCTTGCTTAGGATATTATAAAAATGTGTTTGAAAAATATTTAGTAGAAAACAGAGCAACCAATGACGGAGATGAAGGAGAAGAGGCTGAGCAAGGTAGTTCAGAAAACACTGAGCTTTGTGAAAGAATGGAAGACGTTCCAGATGTATTAGTTTAGATTGTAGTATAGATCATCACTTTTTTTCTTTGCCGAAATTAACTCTTGAGTTTTCCGAATGTGCTAATCAATTTTGCTGAAACATTTCATAAACATGTTTTGTTTTGATTTTGTTCCAATACTTTTTGTTAAAAATAAAGGTAACACTTTTTTCCTACATACCTAGTATTATTAAATCTTGAAAATAAAATTCAGTCCACGTCAAAATCCACTAAATCCATATTAGACAGTTTCATATTCCACTAAATCCATGGTTTGGTTGCAAACTGCACTAAAACCGATTTTATTTTTTAAATTGCCACTTTCAGCCTAAAGAATATTGTATTTTTACATTATATTACTGAATATCTGATTATTAGGAATCCTAAAAAGCATATATGTTAATTCAAAAGTTAGCTAAAATGTTTTTTTGCTTTCCTGCACATTTAGCTAAAGTGGATTTAGGTTGTTGTGATCCTAGTGGATTCATATGAGAGTTGAGTTTTTAGCATGTTATAACCGGGATTAATCCATTTCGGCAATCTCTTTATAACCTTACTTTTTTCTTTTTGACTTTTTTTACGCGTACCCTGTTGAATCGCTTGCGAAGTACTGGTCTAGACGTACTGTTATAGACTCATTAAAAATTTACAAAGCCGTGCTAAAATAAGGAGTTGCCCCCTGCTACAAAAAAAAAAACAACATCCAGCTGTCATGATCGTGGCGATATTGTGTTTGCTTACATATGAGAGATTTCCTCAATATATAGAAACGTAAACGCTGTCCTCTGGTTCTTAATACGGACCTGGAAGTATACTTTTACTTATCTATGTCTAGAAGGTGTGACCTACGAAATTGCGTGTGTTTGCAGATGTGTGACTGATCATTACCGAGATGACCTCCAAAATAAATTGTAAATATTTAAATCTGAACCTTCATTTTCCTGTTGGTTTCATAAATGATTGGATATATTAAGATCATAATGGAGGACTGGCGCACGGCTAGGAGATTGTCACCTTCGAAAGGACGGTATGAGCAGTAGATTTGTTTGCTCCATACAAAAGTCCAGGCCTGGACGGCGTATTTCCGGCCATGTTACAGCAGGGACGGAATTCGGTTGTTCCTCACCTGTTGAAGGTGTTTCGAGCCTGTGTGGCAACGGGCTTCACACCTAGAAGCTGGCGGCAGGCCGAAGGATTTTCGTCCGATTACTCTTTCATCTTTTGTGCTTAAGACACTGGAAAGGATAGTTGATAGATACTTAAGGGATGGCCTGCTGGAAAGGTGTGTCATTCATGCAAATCAGTTTGCATACCAAGCTGGGAAATCGACTGATCTGGCCTTACACAATCTTGTCGGTTATTGCAAACTGAACCGGAGAGAGCATGTTGAATACAAGGTTAGCAAGGCTCGCAATTCAATGTGGGCCTGTAGACGTGTTGTCGGTGTAAGGTGGGGGCTTAAACCGAAAGTGGTATACTGGCTCTACACAACGATAGTACGTCCATCTCTCTTGTACGGCTCCCTGATCTGGTGGCCTTGCATTAGAACTGAGACAACTAAGGCCAAACTTAATAAAATTCAGCGTTTGGCCTGTATTAGTATTACAAGCGCAGTGCGAACAACGCCATTGAGTGCAATGGAAGCTCTGTTGGATCTCCCACCGTTGGATCTGGTGATCCGCGGTGAAGCGAGAGTAGTCTCTCAACGACTGTGGAGTCAGGGCAGCTGGGCTTTCTTGAATCCTGTCAAAGGGCATACTGCCATTTTAGTCGAATTGCAAAGGGAGGACCCCGTCCTTCTAAGCAGGGGTGATCGTATTACCCCTAAGTATCGCTATAACCGCAAGTTTATTGTGGAGTATCCAACGAGGGAGGAGTGGGACGTCGGTAGCCGGAGACTCTCCGGAGTGAGCGGGCAGGTCTGGTACACGGACGGCTCGGTCACCGAAGAGGGCTCAGGTGCTGGGGTCTCTGGGTCTAGAACTAGGCTATCTCTGCCTCTAGGTGGATACACCACTATTTTCCAGGCGGAAATCTTTGCGTTTCTGGCTTGTGTATCTCATATTCTGGAGGAGGGTGGGCCTAGGAGAAGAATAACAATCTTATCCGACAGCCAGGCTGCAATGAAAGCCCTAAGTCCCTAAGTGCCTGTAAGATTACTTCGAGTCTTGTATTGCAATGCAGGGAGGCTCTGGATTGCCTCGCAACGAGGCATCCGGTATCGTTAATGTGGGTACCGGGACACGCTGGGATAAGGGGCAATGAGACGGCGGACACTCTGGCGAAGACAGGATCAGCCAGCAAGCTCGTTGGTCCTGAGCCAGCTTTAGGAGTGACCGCGCATAGAGCTAGGAGGAAAATGGAGACGTGGATTGCAAGACAACACTCAGAAATGGAGAAGTATGTCCAATCATCTCCGCCAGGCACGGGAACTGATTGAAGGGCCTAGTGCTAAGGATGGACGTTTCTGCCTATCTCTGGATAGAGCCAACCTAAGGTTGCTGGTGGGACTGTTGTCTGCCCATAACACGTTAAGGCGCCACCTGCACGTGATGGGGGTGGCTGGCTCCCTTGTGTGAACGCTGCGGGGTAGAGGAAGAGACCTCGGCGCACGTTTTGTGTCGCTGTGAAGCTCTGAGCTACTATAGGCAGACTATACTGGGGTCCATTACTTTGGACTCTCAGGAGGTCAAGGAGCTTGGACTCAAGGCGATACTCAACATCGCTAAAAGTGCGAGACTTGACGTGATCTAAGGAATGTAGAGGTGCATAAGGACCCGCTTAAGCGGCCTATGCACTGGCTCCTTATGGTGGCCGGAATGCCTCTAATTTCAAGATTCATTCATTCATTCAAGATCATAATGAGTACCAAGTTTCAAAATAATAAATGGGGTGGTTTAAAAGATGTGAGGCTGTAAATAATGGTCACAATCAATGAAACAGATTGTTTCTCGGTTATAAGAGGCTAAATACCCATCAACCATATGTTGACTCAGTGGATTCTACCCACAGTTCAGTTAAAATATTTCCCTCTCTCAATGAAACACCATGTCCAATCATTAATGTTACACAAGTCAACCACCATAGTTTCATTTTTTGAAAAACAAAGCAAGTAGGTATTCAATAAATAATCAATGAAACAACTAAGTAGTTTATACAATTAAGCGTAAGATATAATAATATTGTGGTGATAGTGAAATCTTTGAAATAATGCAAAATATTTGAACTCTGTAGAGGTGTAAATGGCAACACTGTCAAAGGACTGCTCACCATGTGACGAAACTTGACGTGTATACCGTATAAGTTGTTACCTTTTTCTGTGTTCTGGCAAAGCTATGCATGATTGAACTGCACTTGTTATCTTCCTTAGGTTCATTACAGGCAGACAAGTAAAAAGCGTACATAGTGAAACGTTTAAGGTTCGTCAAATTGTAGGAGGTGACGTTAGGCTCGATGTAGATAGTAGGATATTTCCGCCGATCTGTACCATCACGTTTACTCACTAGAAATCGGTCTGTTTGGTAGTAGATTTGCTCACATTCTTCTGTGGTATTTGATACCTGCGACAAAGAACTGTTTTATACTAACTATAATAGTTATAATAAAGATGTCAAAGCTTCTTTGACCTTTACGGACAAGATATTCATGAAGACCGAGTCAAATGCTGAACGAGAGTGTCGTAAATCATAATAGATCTTGATTACATTTAATTATATTATATGTACAGCTGGAACATTATTGGATTTGGAACTCATCCTTGTGGAATATAGTATAGTAAATATTTCATAATTGAGCTAATATCGAATGCTTCATCAACTGAAAGTTGTGCCTTGGACTTTCATTTTTAAATGATTTTTTAATCCGTAACATTTCGATTGATAATGTATTTATAAGGGGTAGTTATATCAAGAGAGGACATCCGTCGGTCGGCTTCAATCACCTTAGGTTTGGCCTGCAGCACTGGTTTACAAATCTATGAGCAAACCGCCATTGGATTGGAGGTTCGCCGATAGATCTGCAGTGTTGTTGAAATGACAGAAAATGTTCAGAAAATTGTACCTTTATACTGAGCTGAATGAAGTACAGCTCTTTTCACAGTTTTGGCGATTACGTTACAATGTCATTACGAAATAACTAAACAGACTGTCTCAAATGTACCTCTTGTGGAGCTTAATTTCTCTAAGGATTGCGAGAGCCGATCCGTAACGTGATTGCTACTTGATAAAAAAAACACAGACTGACATTATTGTAGCTGTATTTTCAGATATTGGTATGTTTTATATCGGAGGTCAATAAGAGGTAATCTCAAATTGCACACCCACGACAACGACCAGTGGAAAGCATAAATGAGAAAGATTTACTATATATGTTGGTGGAAAAATCTTTGCGATGGCGAGAGAAAACTAACAAACGTATTTAGGCGAGCTCACACAAACAAACTTCTGCACATGGAGATTAATGTATAATAGTAATTCCTCTAGTTTCACTGTGGCCTGTCAAAAATCGTGAAGATACTTATAACAGTTATCTTTTGGAACTTTTTTCCCTACATTCATTTTCCTATAATATAATGCACTCTATCATATAATACTTGATTTAGCGCGCAGTTGAAAGTAAAAAAAAAAATAAATAAATACTGTTTCTGTTGATCATGGTATACCTCAGGGCAGCATAGTAGACCTATTGCTCTTTAATCTGTATGACAATGATGTGTCCAATGTCCTTAACAATTCTTTTATAAATTTGTTTGCGGCTGATACATAAATTACAGTTAGTGGTTCTGTAAGTAGCGAAATTCTAAACGTAAGGAATAGTTAAAACGAAATGTATGATGTTCGAAAAGAAATTAGTAGATTTAAATTTGTCAGTGAAAACTGAGGGAGAGGTACTTGATTTTGTAAACGGTTTCAAATATTTAGGTATGATAATAGATCAGTAACTAGTCTTCAACAAACATGTTGACCATTATGTGTCGGAAATTAGGCAAAAAGATTGGGTATTTTCGTAGAATTTGTGACACTCTAACTCCCTGGAGTAGAAGGGTAGTACAATAATCTTTGTTAATTTTACTTATTGTGCACTGTTGATTACATGTGCAGATGAGGAAAAGCAGAGGTTACAGATTCTATTAAATGCGGATCTTGTTAAATTGTAGCAGGATATGTAGACATTAAATTTTTTAAATCACCACCAAATCATTCGAGAAGAAATTCAATTCTTTTATATAAAACTATCAGTACTCAGGTTGAACAGCTTCTAAAAAAAATATATATATTTGAAATGATGACATTAGTTCAAATGATTTATATCTAAAGGATTAAAAAAGTCAAGTTCAAAAAATGTACAACAGTAATAATAATAAATGGTTTTTATTCCCAAGGTAAGCACACAAAAAAAGAACATGAACAAATTCTAGCTGCTTTTCTGACCAACGGCAGAATTCGAATCTTACTAACGTATAGAAAGATCCGCTCTTCCATTCAACCGATCTTCCTATTAATGCAAGAACATCTAGTAATGCCAAAATGTTTAAAAACAGGCTTCGGGGAGACTATTTTGGTTTGATGTGATGATCACTTTGAAAATTTAACGCATGTTTTGTAAATAATATATTATATTATTTGAAGCAGCTTAAAGCTAAATAAATTCTGTTCTATCCTATTTTACTCTATTCCCTAAAATCTGAATGCCAGATCTCACAACTGTTTAGACTTGTAAAAATACTATTTAGTATCAGACCCATTAGTTGACGTGGAAGAATATCAGAATGTCGTCTTTCGTGATTACTCTGATCGATACATTTGCATAAATGTTTTGTACCGTACAACGTACACATTGAATGACAATGTATGTCGCAGACTGCGAATGGATGATAAATATTCCCACTACAAATAGACGTCCAAACAAAAGCAAATTTGAACAAAAAATGCTTGATCTTTGGCTACAAATGATGGGAAATAAATTCGTCCAAAAAGGGTTATCGATCTGGCAACAACTGCATGCATCCCTCGTTAAATAACAACTCGTGGTGAAACGCTAACAGCTATCTTGTGGACGCTTTTTTTATTTAGCCAGTCTATTTCTCTCTAGTTTATTCTCCCTCCTTGTCTGTCTCCTCTTGGTATAACTACTCTTTGGTCTCTGATTGACTATTATCGCTAAAACGATATTTGATGGAACATATTTTTCAATAATATACCTACCGAACAGTTATCGTATCGTCTATCTTTGAATTGAATAGCAAAGTTATCGAACGAAAGTCGTGTGAAAGTATTTTTAGAAGGTGACTTCATCGGCGGAGTTTCAGCACACGTACAGTTATCTTCATCGTCACTATCATTTGCTTTTGCCACCATTTGTGTGTTAGGTGGCTTGTAATCTGTATCTGCGAAATAGGTTGAATCAAAGTCCACACCTGCCAAATCGTCTCTGAAACAGTTGAAAGTGATTGTAATAATAATTGTAATACCACTAGGGCTGAAGGTATATCGAAAAATGATACACAAAGTTTTTATAAGCTTCTTAGTTTGCAGTAGTAGTAGTAGTAGTAGTAGTAGTAGTAGTAGACATTTATTTACTCCATCATATAAGAACAATAATAACATAGAATGGGTAAATAAATGTTTCAATCCATAGAAGGACAATTCCTGCACATGGATCAGTCATATGTTGGAATGTGTTCCAAAATCAAAACAAAAGAGTTAACAGAAACTTAAAGAAAGACCTATATCAAAGAGGTGTAAACCTATGTAGAGGATGATAATTTATGATGAATTCAATAATGGGTTGTCTTCCTATTGCACGTATCTATTCTGATAATTTATTTTTAAAATAATGTGTATTTCGAAATTGTTCTAAGTCTTTCGGTATGTGTTCATATAAATTTGGAACCATATAGAGAACAGATCGATTTATTATGGTTTTATGTGGTTTAGGGACAGTTTTTGCTCGTGATTTATATCGTGTATCTTGGCAACGTGTGATTTTATTGCGCTCACTGACAATTTTGTGATAATGGCTGATAGTATGTATAAAATGAAGTTGCCTGATATCAAATAATTTTTTGTTTCGTTATATAAATCATTTGTTGAATATAATTTTGGTTTTCCGAGCATAATTTTTAAAACAGTTCTTTGTAAAGCTTCTATATCGCTTAAGTGCACTGGAACTGGTATAACCTATGCTAATATACCTCAGGTGCCGCTCAATTAAGGCATGATATATAGTACGCAAATCTTATTTTCTTTAAAATATAGGCTGCTGCATGAATGTCCCACATTAAATGTTGGTCTAAAAAAAATCCTAAATATTGGATACTGTCCACTCCGTCAATTTTCAAATTTGTATTGTTTATTTTGATGGAAATATTTGAATAATCGGGTAGATGTCTTGCGTAGGGTGTGAAGGGTAGAAAATGCGTTTTTTTTTCAAACTTCACTGTTAATTTTCTAGTGTTGAAAAAATGAATGATTTTATAAAAGACATTCTTAATTATTCTCTTTACATCATACCAGTCTTGCCCTTTATTCAGTATTGCCATAAAAACTAGCTATTTTACCTACATAGTAAATATTGATTATATAATTCAAATATACCGCAAAGTTGTGGTTTTCCTTTTCAGAAACAACTATCCTTGAAATAACAAAGGTAATGTGCAGTGAAACGAGGGCGACCAAGTAAAAAAAAATAAAGGAAAAAGTACTCACTCTCCAGTTGACGAGAAGGGCTAAGTACGTCTCTGCCCGAAATCATACCGCTCCAACAGAAAATGAAATCAGCTGATGCGCTACCGAGCAGACGCAGGCAAACAAGGAAGGCAAAATGTTGCGTAAAAAGTCTAGGTATTGCATCCCGTCCAACCGATTTGGGAGAATAAATGGTCCAATGAGCATACCGTCCACCATGCCAGCCCAAACATTCACCGAAAATGTTTGTTGAAAATGTGCCCGACGGACAGCGTGCGGATTTTCTACTGACCAAACATGAGTGTTGCGAAAGTTATTCACCCCATTACGCGTGAACGTAGATTCGTCTGTCACCAATATGCACTTCAAAAAGTCCGGATTATTGTCATGTTGATGCAACAACCACTCACAAAACCGCACTCCTGCTGGAAAATCGTCAGGTTGAAGGGCTTGTGCACGTTGAACGTGAAACAGATACAGCCCCTCTTCACGCAGCGTTTGCCACACTTTAGTTTTTGATACTTGCACTTCTCTAGCCACGTCTCTATTGCTTGTTGAGGGATTCTCGTCTACGCGATTACCTCTACACACGTGACCGTAACCGTCGGTTGAAGGTTGCATATTGACCTGACACACTGACCCCGACCCAGTTCTGTCGTCGGGTTGAGGTGTCCTAGTACCACTCGGGGATGTCGCGGCTACAGGACGGTATTCAGATATTTTTGATGTTGCAGAGCCCTTTATCTCGGTTCCCTTAAGATATTGGTGTATATGGTACTAAGAAAAATTGCTTATGTTTTCAAGATCTACACGTCGTGTAAAGGAAAACCCCAACTTTGCGGACACCCTGTATATTAAATAACAGAGGGCCGAACACTGTACCTTGAGGTACACCACATTTAGCAAACATTTCCTTACTGTATAATTTTGATAGTTTCACTACTTGGGGTCTTTTTGATAAATAAATTTGCATCAAAGATAATATTTTCCCATGAAAACCTAATTTGTCTGAAATATTTAACAGTAAACTGTGATTAACTGTATCGAATGCCTTTTTCAAATCGACAAATACACAAATAGATGGAATTTTCTCATCAAGGTTTTGGGTGATTTGATTCACTAGTCTTAGTATACCGTGTATGATTGATTTTCCTGTTACAAAACCGTATTGATTTGGACTTTTGAATTTACCAAGGAAATTTCTCATCTTACTAGAGAGTAATTTTTCGAATACTTAAGTCGATATGAGTGACATTGGTCGATAATTCGTAACGTCCATATTATCGCCTGTTTTATATATAGGAATGATAACAGCTGATCTATAACATAAGCAAATGGTTCTGATATTTGCTTGGCCATCATCTTCAGATGTTCAGCTCTTATTTCAGATCCTGAGCTTTTTTTATTTTTCAGAGACATAATAGTGTAATTTTCTCTAAAGAATTGATTTGATAAAATTTTCTCAAGAGCATGTGGAATCAAATACCTTATGCAAAAGTACCCCAGTGTCTACGCATCTGGCTAAATTTAGATCTATAACATCCTTGTATGTTTTTTATTATGATCATGCGGTACAGAGTGTCATAGCATACGATAGCATCGGATGCATATAGGACATATAGAAATATAGTGCCATAAGAGTTCTGTCAATTTTGGTATTAGATCCAGTATACTGATCCGCCTTTTTGAAAACATACTAATGACTATAACGTAATTGGCAACAAAAAAAAAACCCCTCATTTATTTTCAGATCACTCGATGTAGTTCTACGTTTTTGTCAAACTTTTTGGAGATCGGCTGCAGTGTAAATCAATCGAATATTAATATAATTTCATCGAATCCCTACTGAGCGAGGGCCGTGGCAAATGCTTGTTCCGGAAGTCGTTGTATCCAGTATACAACTTCTTCCCGTCCAAGTGATTGCGCACGCGTTAAGGAATACCTCAGTACCGATTGCCGGGTGGCGGTACAAGTCCGCCAACGGGCCACTTTAGGTCTATTTAACATCACTAATACGTAAAAAGAAGGTGGTAGACAAGGACCAGTCGACCGAGGCAGTACCACCCGCTAGCTTTTCCCAGGGTGTCTTATAAATGTCCGCATGTTTCCACACCTAAGCTATGCAGTCGGTTATCTACCAAAACAAAGAAACTAATGATGATGGATCCCTCGAGCACTAAAAACTCCGGACGTAAACTCACTCCACTCTCGGAATGTCCGGGTGGAGGGTGGGCCCGAGGGAACAACATCGAAGATAAAATTTGTTTTTCGAACATCTGCGGGATCAACAGCAACATTGATGCTGTTCATCACTACCTGCAATCCAATCGTCCCGCCGTGCTTTTCTTGGCGGAGACAAAAATCTCAGAGGCTGCACCGATTAACCATCTCAACTTCCCAAACTACGAGGTGCACTCCAATCTGAGAAAGAACGGGGGAGTTGTGGCTTTTGTCCGCAGCGGTCTTTCCTGCTCCAGGGATCTTTCTTTGGAATCAGACCGGAAGGACATTCTGTGGCTTCGCCTCAACTCCAAAACATCACCCAAATTTATTTGCTGCCTTTATCGCTCTCCCTCGAACCATAACTGTGATGACCTACTCGAATACCTCGCCGTCCAGATCGACTTCCTGAACATCAATCACCCCGCTTCAGAGGTAGTTCTTCTCGGTGATTTCAATGCCCATAATGAGCTTTGGTTGGGCTCAAATAAGACCGATGCAGCAGGTCGTGCAGTCGAAGCGTTCGCTCTTACTCAAGGGCTGACCCAGCTGGTGACGAGCCCTACTTTTTTCCCCCGCGTCTCGTCACACGCCAGCAGCCTGCTGGATCTCTTTCTGACCACGCATCCTGCCCCTTACAGCACTGCCGTCCTGTCCCCCCTGGGTAACTCAGATCACGGTGTTGTGGAGGTTAGGTTTCGGTCAGAAGCCGCTGTGGCCGCAGAAACTCGCACAGGCCGCAAAACTTGGCATTACGGACATGCCGACTGGGAGGGGCTCAGAGACTTCTTCTCTAGCTTTCCTTGGAGAGATGTCTGTTTCACTGATGCGGATGCGTCGACTGTCTGTTCTTCAATAACCGAAATTATCCACGTCGGAATGGAGGAATACATCCCTCACACAGTGAAAGTTCCTAAACCAGATTCCAACGGCTGGTTCAACAAATCGTGTGACACTGCTCGCCAGCAGAAGATCAAGGCCACAGAACCTACTTACAAAACCCCACTGTAGAGAACAGACAAGCCGACGTCGAGTCCAGAAACAAATACAACGAAGCGGTTCGCAATGCCAAAACCCAGCATGATATAAAAGTTAGGCACAGGGTAATGTCGCAGCGCAATGGCAGTCGGTCTTTCTGGACGCTGGCCAAGCAGATTGAAAAGAACTTCTCACACAGTAGCCTTCCACCACTTACGTGTCAGGATGGAACTATTGTATTCGACTCAAAGGCCAAGGCGGAAGTGCTAGCCAAGATCTTTGCTGCCAACTCCACCATGGACGTCCCCACCAACGCCCAAGTGCCGTCAATTCAAAGGGTTCCCCACACTATGCGGGAGGTAACATTCAGGCATAAGACCGTAAGACGAGTGCTCTTGTCGCTCGACATCAACAAAGCTTCTGGTCCGGACTTGATTCCTGCCATTGTACTGAAGAGATGTGCAGCTGAGCTTGCTCCAGTTCTTTCGCGCCTCTTCCAGATATCTTATGAATCCGGCACCTTCCCAGAAAACTGGAAATTTGCTCATGTACAGCCCATCCCAAAAAAGGATCTAAAACCGACCCTTACAACTACAGGCCTATAGCTCTGCTTTCTGTTATAAGTAAAGTGATGGAGAGGTGCATAAATCGCGAGCTTCTGGACTACCTCGAAGGTCACAGCTTGATTAGCGACAGGCAGTACGGTTTCCGGCACCAACGATCCACAGGGGACCTCCTAGCTTACGTCACGCAACTGTGGAGTAAACTCATCCAGTCTCATGGTGAGGCTCATGTCGTTGCTCTTGACATCACGAAAGCGTTCGATCAGCTGTGGCACGCTGCCCTCTTGAGCAAACTTCCATCCTACGGCCTCCCAGAAAAGCTTTGCAGATGGGTGGCTGACTTTATCTCTGGCCGCAAGATATCCGTCGTAATTGACGGATTCTCCTCTTCATCCCACAACGTCAACGCGGGTGTTCCCAGGGATCGGTCTTGGCTCCAACACTGTTTCTCTTACATATCAACGACCTCCTTTCCTGCACGACCAACCCAATCCACAGCTTCGCTGATGACAGCACTCTACATGCAGGAATTCAGAGTGACAAGCCGATCTCTGCCGCTGAGCTGGAAAAAAGAAGACTAGCGACGACTTCTTCTCTGACAAGAGACCTGGAGGCTATCACTGCTTGGGGACGCAACAATCTTGTACAGTTCAATGCTTCCAAAACACAGTACTGTACTTTGACGAACAAAAAGCGTCCTAGCGCTCATACAGTTTCGATGAACGGTCGAGTCCTACCAAAGAGCCATTCATTTCGGCTGGTCGGAGTCCAGATCACCGAGGACCTGATCTGGCACGAACACATCTCTTCAATAGCTGCAGCTGCTGGGAAAAAGCTAGGCTATTTGTTTAGGGCTAAGAAGTACTTTTCTCCGCATGACCTTCTCACTCTATACAAGGCCCAGATAAGGCCTAGCCTCGAGTATTGCTCACACATTTGGGGTGCTGCCGCCCCGACTACATTGTCCATGCTCGATGCTGTCCAGAGGAGGGCGGTCCGACTAATCGATGACTCTTCTCTAACAGACAGTCTCGGGACTCTTTCGCACCGGCGGGCCGTCGGCGATCTAGCTCTTTTCTATCGCTACACCAACGGGCTTTGCTCCTCAGAGCTCTCTTCCATGATGCCGCCGCGCGATGTGCCTGCCAGACAGACCCGCCTGACTTCGGCGTCCCATCCTAACCGTGTCAAACTTCGTACATCCAGAACTGGCCGATACGACCGCTCCTTTGTCCCGAGGGTGTCTAGATTGTGGAACAAACTACGGGAGGAAGCTTTTCCCAGTTCTACTAACCTTAAGCAGTTCAAAAATCGTATTAACAAAATTTCTTTGGGATCATCATAGCAGCCGCGGTGTTCCGGCATTTAGGCTTCTGCCTGCGCGGCTGTTTCGATATAAAAAAAAAAAAAAAAAAAAAAAAGAAGTCGAATAACTGAGTATAAAGGGTATAAAAAAATCAGAAATACTGCATTGGGACAGTGAATTGTTTTCCATGGGCACCACGGTGTAAGACACTAGTGCTATGCTGCCAAAATTTCGTTCAAGACTTATTCAAGAAAAACTAATTTTCAGGAGCGTCCTTTATAGTCTAACCATATTAGCAATTTCCCAGGAATAATTGTAAAGTCTGGTTGTTCAGGGGGGTATTTAAAACATGGACGCATAACTTTTTATTTGACAACAAAGAATGAGAAAACGTGTTTTTTGGGATTCAACCGAAAGTGTTGAGAAGAACGAAAAACTTTCCATATGAGATTTTCTGGTATTTATGAGATCTACAAAAGGGAGCTACTCGTAAAAATATCCGACTAATCGAAAAAAAAATATATGGCCGAAAAGCGAGGCAAAATGAAGGTTTTGGCAAAATGAAGGTTTTGGCACTTGTTGGTAATGCGACGATAATTTCACGCAACTACTTGAACTTCTTTAAATCCGGGGGATTCATACTTGTAAGTAACAACAAAATTGGATTATATTGGTCAAGTAGTTTTTAATAGCAAATACACGTGTTTACCTTGCCGATATGAATCACAAACCATTCCGGAAGATAACTGTTATTTTATGCGAAAAACAAAAGTTTATATTTTTTGCTTCTAAACAAATTCAAAATTTCGTATTTGTGAGTAATTGAACAATGCGCTATGATATTCGAAAAGCATACTACTATAAACATTTTAAAATAGAGCGGATGTGTCTATCATCTTTTGTTGCGAATTACTCATAAATACGAAATGTTTGAATTTGTTTAGAAAAAAAAAACGTAACCCAGCCTTTTTTGCATAAAAATAACATTTATCTTTCGGAATGTTTTGCGATTCATTTCGAAAAGGTAAACTAGTGCACTTTGCTATAAAATGCCCCTTGAACTATCCCTGTATATGGCTCAATAAACTAGCAATGATGGCCGGAAAACAGGTGGGGTTTTAGGATAAACAATTAGATATTCTCAGAAGCAGCTTGACCAATCTACTCCAAGTTTGTTGTGATTATTTAGAAGTCCCAATCCTACAGATTTAAAGAATTTCAAATATTCTGCGAGAAACCATCGTCGCATTACCAACAAGTGCCAAAACCTGCAGTTTGCCTCAGTTTTCGGCCATAACTTTGTATGTTGTATGTCTCATAAAATCTTATATGGAAAGTTTTTTTCGTTCCCGCCAACACTTTCGATTGAATCCTAAAAAACACGTTTCCTCATTCTTTGTTGTCGAACAAAAGTTTTCCCACAAAAATTGATGTACCCATTTCATGCATCCATGTTTTGAATACCCCCTTGAACAACTTGCAGCAATAAAACCAGACTTTACAATCATTTCGCAAAGCAGGGGTATTTTCGTCTAATATAATTAGACTATTAGGACATTACTTGTATATGTGCTGTATATTAATAGAGGTACTGGCCTCTTATTCTGGCATACCCTGTATAATTGTATAAGATTAAGTACCGAACGTTCCAAGTTATTTTGGCTCGCTTGTGCCTTAAGAATGCTGGCATTAGTTTTTGAATCACCCTTTATATGGACAGATTTCACTCGTAACCATTTGAATATTTTTTTAATATTCATTTGAGAGGTGCAGATGAATTATATGCACATTTTTTCCAAAAGTAATACATTTTAATTTCATTTCATAGTTACTGAAGCTGCTGACTTACACTCTTGGATGTTCGCAGTAATTTCTGAAACCCACAGTAAACATGTCAGGTTCTTCGTTGTAGTTGAGCACATAGTGGAGAAGTTTTCCATTAAAGTGCATCGGACGGATCCAGGATAAGTTGATTATGTCGTCTGCGATACCTTCAGCTTTAAAGCTGCTTGGTTCGTCAGGATTGTGGGATTTCGTTTTAAAGTATTTTATCTGGAAAAAGACCGTGGGCTTAATAATACTTATAAGTTGACTGTTTCGAAATTTTTAAAAGAATATCTGTCGATGATTCATTAGGTTCTAAATTGAGTGATCATTATATTTCCTCCTAATTTTGAAGCCTAATCTTATGCCTTTATTCAAAAGACATTGAAACTGTTCTTGGAATCTTAAGGACTAATTTAAACAAACTCGTATTAACAACGGAAGAACGAAAAATAAGTGGCTCTCAATAAATTTCTTAGGACATTGCTGATAAAATTATTCGACTTAAGCAAAAATATCTTTAGCAATATGTGAGAACCCACACGTATAAAGCGCTGTAGTAGGGGAACATTTGGAATTTCAGATAAGTTTTTTGGATGTTTCATGATGTTCCTGATTTAGTGCCAAATTCATAACAATCAGTCTGATTCCATTATGGCAACCGCGTAGGAGTTATCATTAAAAAGCGAAAAAGTTACAGATTTGACCAAAACTTTGTTTTCGTATACTTTGAAACAAGATTATTTTTGGGCGTAACCACGAAACATTTTTGAAAGGGCTAATATTTTGCAAAAATCTCGACGTTGTTTTATGCTCAATTTTTAGCTTTTTGTATATCAATGAAATTGCTGAACGAACTCTTTTATATATTTCTACTCATCTTGATCCATGAGTTATTTTGGTGGAGCGTCAGATATATGAACAATTTTGCATCGGACTTTTTTTTATTGTATTAGCTATCAGCGTTTCTTACCTCAGTTTCTTGATGTGTGTCATCTGTAGAGCATCTGAATAATAAG